>CM028681.1:7941725-10385322 GCA_016760335.1 Gastrodia elata | reverse complement strand
GATTGTTGCTATCAACATTCTTATTAATAATATATTTTTTGATTTAAGGAATATAATCTTAATATATGCGAATACAACTTACTAATTTTTTAATATGATTAATATTATTATTTAAATTTAAAATATTATTGCTATAAATTATGTATTACTTTTCTTTTAGATCCCACACTATTTTATATATAATTTATTATTTATTTTTATTATGTTCTCTAATTGTTATTATCAAATAATCACTTAAAATAAATTTCTTATGAGAAAAAATAATTAATATGAATTTCAATAGTGACTTTCATATTTTAAATTTAAGGAATAATCTTTATTTACAAATCAATTAAAAAAGAAAATAATTATAAATAATAGATAATTAATTTTTTTATTTAAAATATGTATTTTTAACAAGATTCTCAATATTGCATTTAATTTTTTTTTTTTTTGTAAATTGCATTTTTTCTTTGTTGGTGTCCGAAATGAAAAAAAAAATTATGTCTCATTGGCTGATTTTATTGCATTTTAGCTTCAGTCCAGCTAAAACCCTAATGAATCCTCCGAGTCCGAGCATGTACCGGCTCCCAACGCCGGTATCTCCTTCTCTCTTTCTCCCCTCATCACCGTCCTCTTTCACCATCGACCGCCAGCTAAGCCTCCAAGGAGGCTGCCGGAGACGCGCATCGTCTTTGCGCATGGTAGCGGTGACATGTATGGCTAATCAAAGGAGAGTGCAGAGGGTGGCACAGATATGGAGGGTGCTTTCTGATTTGCTTCTAACTGACAAGGTCCTCAATCACGCGGTCCTCCCAGAGGCTGCTCTGGGCGCGGACCGATACCTTTCTTCAATCGCTACAATCAGCAACGTTGTAGTCTCCGGCGATCTCCAGGTGCTTCACGGAACCCCCGATCCCTTCCTTTCAGCGTTATTATCTGTTCTCTGTGTTGCCCATGTTCTGTGTATCCACATTTTTTATAAAACTTGCCAGTTGAGGATACAAATGACAGAACAATTAATTTTTGAAAATGGGTGCCCATGAATTTGCGCATCAGAGTCTTACAAATGTGTTTTTGGATCATCTCAACAGAGAGATTGGAAAGGCGAAGTAAATGGGGAGCCGGGGGGGTTTCGATTGGTCACAAGTTTGACTATTTAAAATGAATTCCCTACATTTATAATGGACCATCATTTAAAATCCCAAGTTTTCTGTCATTTGTAGTGAACTATCATTTATGGTTTTGAAATTTACTTTTTGCTACCTACGAAAATTCTGAAGGGAATGTCTCAGGATTTTCCAAAATATTTGAAGGCTGTGTATCCTTGAGACATTCCTTTGGAATTTTTTATCCATGTACATGCAGGACGCAGCAGGTCACTCTGGTTAACATAAATCGATAATGATGGTTGAAGAGAAACCACTGGCCCATCCTCAATGGAGGCATTACAACAATAATAGCCAATACAAGTTTTGTTGAATAGCTAAGAGTAGAAAACAAAATGCATGATTATTACTACACATTTACCCATTCAGTTTAGGTATTTGGGTGATTTAAGTGTGAGTTTTTATTAGTACCACCCTGTACTCTTGGAAGAACTATTTTTTTGTGTTAGTTGATATGATCTCCAAAATGGCTCATTTTATTTCTTGTCACATATCATTTGATGCATTCTATATCACAAAATATTTCTAAAAATAGTTAAGTTGCCTGGACTACTAAAGCTTATAATCTTAGGCAAGGGTGCCAAATTTGTTGATTATTTTCTAGACAATATTTTGAAAAATGATAAAAACTGCCTTAAATTTTCTTTTGCATATTACCACAAACTGCTGAGTAATTTGGGGTGGAATTTAATTTTACCTGTGATTGTGGGCTAATATATGATCGTGCACAATAAAACAAAAGATTCATGTTGTTGACCCTTCCTAGTGGGCCAAATGCTTATAGTTGTTGCTGTTGCCATTGTTGTTGATTGTGCTTACATATACTTTATCTATTAATAGGTCTACTAACATGAGACCATTTGAAATCATCACAGGTTATTAGCCCAAGAACCCCATTGAATTAGTAGAGTTGTATATAGAATTTAAATAAAGTGTGATAGCCCAACAATTAACCTAACATATGCACAAGTTACACGAGAAGATTCGTAGAAAATCAAGCTCAACTTTTTATCAATTTACCTTTTTTGAATTTAAATAGAAGACATGCTGAGTTTAATTTTGAGATAGGGTGATGGCACATATAAATTTAAATAGGTTTTCATTTGGAACTTTGAAAAGTAAAATGTGAGGGTGGAGGGAGAAACTCTTAAAATAATTTAACGCATTGGTACTAATGTTTAAAATTTATATTCTGATGAATGTTGGATTACATTCAATTTTAATATAGTTGATCCACTTTGTACCAAAGCCAATACCATGGATTCTATTTTCGTTCCCCATTTTTAAAAATTTGTATTTAAATTCTTTCATATTATATTAATGTAGCTTATTCTGGAAGAATACTTGAAAATGAAATAATATTTACTACAAACATATTGTGGGAAGTACAATTATTTGCCTAGTTTTGTTAGATTAATGTCAAACATTAAATTTGACGGAACCAATTTATTCGATGCTGGGGAAAATTGATGGAAATCAAATATATACTAGGTGCAAACATCGGCAAATCTTACGATAAAAATTTTCTTGCTACAATAGTTAGCATTAGTAATTTGCTACGATAATTAGTGCTACAATAATTATTGTTGCATCAACTGTGGAAATAATTTGCAATTCATGGTTTCTTAGATCCAATTCATTATTTTCAAGTGACTTTGATGGCTAAGAGTTTAATTTGTGGGAAGAATTTTTAAAGAAAGTTTTGTAATTTTATTATTTCATAACTTTTCCTATATATATAATATAATTTTTTTTCTTTATATGTGTGACCGGTGGGATTTGAACCCATGACCTGGGATAATAAATTCTGAGCCTCAACCACTGGGCTACAACATCATTCAACTTTCCATATATATACATATATATATATATATAATGGTTAAATTTGTAATTTAGGAATAATTATATTTGTGAATAATAATATATTTTCAGCTCTTTTGTGTGTTTTTCCAATGTGAAATTTTAGTGCATAGCATGACAATGAATTTCTTAAGGGAGTTATCTTTTTTTTTCTAGGATAATTTTATGATTTGTATTATTTTGGTAACATCTATCACATATCTTTCTTTTAATTTCTCGTTGTTAGTTTTGTTTAGGGTTTTGGGATATTATTTACATTTTTTATGAATTTAGAAATCATTTTAGTTGTCCTAATTTCTTACAAATTATGTCACATGTTATACAGATTTTATCTCAATTTTTAATTATTAGTTTTGATGTTAATTTTTAATTTAAAGGGGTTTATTTGGGAGTTTCTGAATTGTAAACTTCTCAAATTTTCCTTTTATTTCTTAGTTATATATAATATTGTTATACTTTTTATATAAATCTTAAGCATTTACGAATCATATTTAAAGTATAAAGTCAGCCATAAAGCTCCTTGATCTATTATGCATTAGATGTGTCCATAAGTCCCATTTTCTTAATTATCTGTGACTTATTCCATTGTTAACCTAAATTATATTATGTAAATTTTCTGAATTAACAATAATGTTCCATCTCACATTCGTTGATCCCATTCATTGATATAAATTAATTTAATATTGTGTCATTATCTTGATGCTTGTTTTGCTCATAGAAGCTTTTTTGTAATTTTCACTTATGTTTTTTTTATTTTATTTAATGTATCATTTATGTTGTTTCATAATATTCTCCATTTAGATATTCATTTTAGAAGGAAATATTTATGTTAAATAGTTGTTTCAGATGTAAGTCTTTAACATCAACAATACTAAGCATTGTTTTAATTATAGTCATCTTAACCATTGGAGAGAGTTTCTCTATGTAGTTGTGGTATTTTGATGCTGTTGGAAGCGTTTGACCATAATCTCGCTTTATGTATTCTATAACCATGATGTTCTTCTTTTGTACGGTACACCCACTTGTTTAATAGTCATTCTACTTTTGGAAGTGTAGCTAACATCATGTCTTATTCTCTTTTCATATTTTTTCAACATAACAAAATATTCAACTTATGCTGCTACGATATAACATTCAAACTCTTCATTTTTGCACTAGTAGATAGTACAATGATGAAGAATAATAGTGCATAAGTTTAGGTTATTTACATGATTTTTTTAGTTGAGGTGGGTTAGTTGGCCTTGGAGCATTTTGTAATGGAACATCTTGCTTTGCAGTTTTTATATCAACTTCCAAGTTTTTTTTGTACTATGAACATTTTCATATGGATGTCTTCAATGACTTTTTCTCATTCTTTTTTTTCATTTTTTGACCATTCTAAATGCTTGTTTTATAAAGCTTACATTCATTAAATATTACATTTTTGGTTCTTATAATTTTCATATTTTGATCATCTTGGGAATAACTTAAGTTGTTGGATTCATGGTTAGTGAGATAACATTTCTATCTTTGTATCAGGTTTATATCTTGCATCATAATCAATGTGCTCATTAGATATACAATTAGAAACTTTTAAGTGAATATAGTGTATCTCATTTTTGACTTTTTTTTTATGGATCTTAAACTACATTGAAATGTAGTTCTCTACTGATTAAATAGGTTGTGGTATTAATTGTATCACCCCAAAATATCTTGGATATCCATAGTGCAATCTCATCTCATGCTCCTTGCTCTTTCATTCAATGTTTGTTCTTCCTCTTTGCAATGTCATTATATCCATGTCTTTTATGTATAATTTTTACTATATGAATTATATGCCTTGAGCAATATTAATTTGAATTTTTACTGGTTTACTTTTCATTCTTATCAAATTTCAATTAACATAACATGATTTTCCACACCAACTTTTCATGATTTAAAACTAGCAATTACACTTTTTATTATTTATAAAATAAAAGTATTCTTATCACTTCACCAACGAAGGTGAAATTAAAACTTGAACCTCTGAAGGATCGAATTGCCCCAAACGTTGAATTTATTTATTTTGAAAGCTTGATATTGAGTTGGGAGATCGTTTAAGGTGTAGAAAATTGTCTTCCAGATCGACGATGGAGTCGGTGGCTGAAATTTTTCTACAGCCCTTTTAATTTTGGAGAGATATGCTATAGCATTGACTTGTCTTTCATGGTGGTGTTGTGCATAGCATTCTTGAGTTGAAGCACTTTAGCTTGATTTGTTGCTTGGAGTCTTCTTTTATGAATATTTCATGCTTCTTGGCAACTTTCAGTATGTATAATTTATGGGAGAATTGAGGGAGAGATGGAGTAAAGTGCAGAAATGAGATTTTGATCGGCATAATCCCACAATGTGAATGTAGGATTGTGGGTTTTATTTCTTACGCTGTCAGGAATATGAGTTGGTGGCTTTGACAAGGATCCATCCAAGTCATCGGGTAGACGGTTTGCTTTGAAGAAGTGAGAAGTTGCGCACGAATAGTGGGTAGTTTTCTGCAATTTTTGGATTGTTGACTAGGTTGTTGATGTTATTTATTAGGAATGCAAGGTTGGAAGGAAGGGTAAATGAGTGTTGTGTTACTTGATTTTCTAAAGCTTTGATAATGCTTGCCGTGTTTGATGATGAAGTGGCCATTTGATGATAGTGGTGAGGGAGATGAAGGTGTTCTTGAAGTTCACGAGGGACTTGCAGAAGAGGATTAGACGGAGGGGTTTTTGATGTTCTTGAGGGAGACTGAAGGAGAATTGTATGAGAGATGGAAATTAGTTGTGCTGAATGAGGGATGGGAATCAAAGATGCTCTGATACCTTGTTAAAGTAACACAGAACAAGAAGGGAGGAAGAAATCTTGTCATGGGGACCATCTTCGGCGCGGGTCCAGTCGCCGAACCTGCCTGGACCCATACCGGCTATGACGTTTCAGTTTTATGTTATGCATTTATTTTCGTCCATTTCAATTTATTTTTGCATTTATTTTCGTCTGTTTCATGTATAGATCGGAGGGACAAATATTAGCCTTTCGATCGTTTATTAAAAAACATTCTAAGATCTTGATTGCTTTGAGGGTATTATAAATACCCAAAATCTGTATTTTAATTTCAGTTTTGATAAATAGAAATTCTGAGTTTTTTCCGAACAACGAGAACGACTCTTGTTCTCCCCCGAGAAAACCCTAATTTCCAAATCCTCCCTCTCCAAACCCTAGCCACCACCTTCCGGACCCTCCCCCTGCTGCCTTTGGACTTCTCCCCTGCATAACAGCCGCTGCCACTACCCCAGTCGCCGCTGCCCGGCTGCCACCGCTGCCCCTGCCTCCACTACCTAGCCGCCGCCGCTGCCCAGCCACCTCTATCCAGCCGTCTCCACTGCCCAGCCGCCGCCACTGCCCTAACTGCCAACGCCACTGCCCTAACCGCCCCAAGAAATTTAACCGGAATCACCCTTATCGCTCCCGGTTTAAACCGACGTGTGTTTGTTCTTCCTAAACCCTAAAACTGAATTTATTTAATTACTTTTTCGTGCGATTTTCAGGTAGAAATTATTTGTATGAGCGTAAATATAAATCTTGTTGCTGCGAGTGGTTTCAGAACGGAAACGCCTCCGAACACACCCACATGGAAAGTACAACTCGAAGTGCGAGTTACCTTTCCGGATCAAGCCTTTCCTTTGTGATCCGGAACCGGTGCCGACCGCTCTTCCTGTTTGTGGTTCACGACACCCCATCGCCAATGAAAGTTACTTTCAAATTATTGTGAAATCTTCTGCAGGCAAATGCTGAAGCTTAACTGATTTGAAGCGGCTACTCGAAAAGTGCTTAAATTTTCGAATACATTTTTAAAAAAATCTGCATTCACAAACATTCACGAATCCTATGATTGCATTAGAGCCCGACAACACTTAACCCTAGTGTTGCCCTGCATCAAATTTGGAAACAAAGAAGGTTGCTCCGAAATTTTCTCAAATTTCAGAATTCTATTCTTCTAAGGTTCACGTCACTGTATACATAGGAGTCGGGGAGACTAGGTGCACACATATTTTATGAAAATCGCATTCAGCATTGCATGCATCTGAGGAGTGATAGGACAATTAGCATGGGTAGCCACAGCCAGCACTTAGAATCTGAGATGCACCAACCGCAGGAGATGTCCCATGTTGCACCGCACTTGAGTCCTGACAAACCTATCTGGTTTAGGAACTTCCGCATGGAATAGATCGCGGAGAAAACACACCTGAGGGAAGAGATGAACACATTGAGAGCGGATATGAGAGGAGTTATAGGACTGGTGAACCAACTGGAACACATGGGTAGAGGATCTAACCCGCCTGGTTGAGGGGTGAACCATCCACGGACCATTTCTTGACTAAGTGGATGCCCCTCATGAGGACCTGGACCCACATGTAGGTCCTCATGATTTACACCACGAGCGAGACGATGATAGACTAACTCCAGAGATAGATCAGAGAGCGCGCACATCGAGGCCTAGACCTGCTAGGCCTCAGGATGTTAGATATGATGACGCCTTTAGGGCCTGACCTAATGCCCCTTTTGGTGATCAGCGCTGAGAGGAGGAGAGACCCATACTTGCTGGGCATAGAGATGTGAGACGTCCTGTTCAAGCCCCCCCTCGAGAGGATTATTACGAACCACCTCCCAGAGGACGGGATGGTCGCCGCGGACTCCCACCCAGGGAACACGATGACTACCCCCGATTTGAGGATGACTTTGATAGACCTGTGCGAGACAGACGCCTAAACCTGACACGTGTTCTCAAGTTAGACCCTCCTAGCTATGACGGCACGATGGACCCCAAGATTTTCGCAGACTGGGTTCTCGACATAGAGAGTTATTTTGAGTGGTTCTGTATGTACGAGGATCAGAAGGTCCGCTTCGCTAAGATGAGACTCACCCTGAAAGCAAAAACCTTTTGGCTAGGAAAAGAGAGACATATGGAGTACGATGAGCTTCCTCTAGTGACTACCTGGGCTGAGATGAAAGCTCTATTGGAGGCCCAGTACATACCGGCATACCACATGAGTCGATTGCTTGATGAGCTAACCGCATTGCGCCAGGGCATTAGGACCGTCCCAGAGTACTACGTCAAGATGAAAGATCTCATGATACGCTGTCGCATCCGTGAGTCTGAGTTGGACATCCTATTCAAATTCAAGTACGAATTGAGGCCATAGATTTGTAGCAAACTCATTCGCTACGACATATATTATTTGGAAGGAACTGTGTCTATTGCGACTGATATAGAGACATCAAAAGAGTCGCAATAAGACATCTGGAACGACTAGGACCGATAGACGGGATACCTAAAGGCTCGAGGTGATGCAGCCAACCAAGACTACGGGTGTGGCCACGAGAGAGGATAAGGGGAAGGCCCCCACAGGAGCTGTGAGTCTGGCACACATTAAGTGCCTCAGATGTGATACGTTTGGGCACTATGCCAAGAACTGCACCAAGCAGCTCACCATATTACTAATTCAGAAGGCTAGTTACGATGAGTCTGCCAAAGCCAGAATTGATGATGTTGGTGTTTTCTTGAATGAGCTTGACTTAGGGGCCCCTAGTGATGAAGAGTTTGATCTGAGCCTCCTAGTAGTGAGATGTATGATGGCCACACCCCGAGAGTTTGCTGATTATTGGAGGACCAACATCTTCCAAGTCTTCTTCCGAGCCGGGGAGAAGTCATGTAGAGTGATTTATAGTGGCAGCTGCATGAATGTTGTGGCTGAGTTTGCGCGTCTAGGGGTCACTGCTGAGCTCCACTTGTCACCTTTTCAAGTAGCTTGGGTTACCAAGACTACCATTCCTGTGATGCGCAAATGTCTCGTACCCATCACGATTGGACCCTACACCAATCGGATCTGGTGCGATGTCATGCCCATGGATGTTTGCCACGTTCTTTTAGGGAGACCATGGTTGTATGACAGGGACGTGACTATTCATGGCAGGGCCAACACATGTTCATTCATGCTGAATGGGAAAAAGGTGGTCCTGAATCCTGTCACACCCTTAGCCTCACACCCGAGACCGAAAGCCACCAAGGAGACCCTTCCGCCCATAGAACGAAAGAAGGCCTTGAATATATTCAGGGAGTTGAGAGAGAGAGAGAGAGAGAGAGTTTTGCGAATAACATCCTTTATGCCCTGGTGGTACTCCAGTCATCTGGACTGGTGCCTGACACCACCCACCTTCCTGAATCTGCCAGGAAGCTTCTTGAGGAGTTCCAGGATATCCATCCTGAGGAGTTGCCTACTGGATTACCGTCCATGAGGTCGATCCAGCACGCCATTGATTTAGTCTCTGGCTCCTCCCTACCCCATTTGCCTCACTACCGTTTAAACCACGCAGCGCACGCTGAGCTGCGGAGGCAAATCACTGAGCTATTAGATCGTGGATTAATTCTTCACAGTATGAGTCCATGTGTTGTTCTAGTCCTTCTTGCCCCCAAGAAGGATGGAACATGGTGCATGTGTGTTGACAGCTGAGCTGTCAATCGAATCGCCGTGAAGTATAGATTCCCCATTCCGCGATTATACGACATGTTGGACATGCTGAGTGGTGCCGCTATCTTCTCATAGATAGATCTGAGGAGCGGATACCACCAGATTATGGTTAGAGAGGGAGACGAGTGGAAGATTGCCTTCAAGTCGAAGGAGGGATTGTATGAGTAGCTAGTGATGCCCTTTGGGTTATCCAATGCCCCAAGCACCTTTGCTCGGATGATGACTCATGTCTTCCAGCCCTTCATGGGTAAATTTGTCGTCATTTATTTCGATGACATTTTGGTGTACAGCCGCTCTAGCGATGACCACCTGGGTATCTTCGCACCATTTTCGAGCTCCTGCAAGCCAAAAAGTTGTACATCCACATGAAGAAGTGCACATTCTTCGTGGAGTTTGTCATCTTTCTGGGTTATATAGTGGGCTCCTCGGGAATCTCCGTTGATCCCGAGAAGGTGAAGGCTATCACGGAGTGGCCCACGCCACATAACATCCATGATGTGCGTAGCTTTTACGGCCTGGCCACTTTTTATAGACGTTTCATAAAGAATTTTAGTGGTTTCATGGCCCTTATCATAGTGTGTACCAAGAAGGGCGAGTTCAAGTGGCCATCTTCTGCTGATAAAGCGTTTCAGCTTATCAAGAAGAAGATGTCATCTGCCCACTGTTGAGACTGCCAGATTTTGGCAACACCTTTAAGGTGTCCTGCGATGCCTCCGGCATTGGGATTGGTGGAGTCCTCACCCAGGAGGGCCACCCTGTGGGATATTTCAGCGAGAAACTCTCGGGCCCAAAGCTAAATTATTCTAATTATGAGCGTGAGTTTTACGTTTTAGTGCAGAGCTTGAGACACTGGAGGCACTACCTTTTGCCGAAGGAGTTTATCCCGCACTCGGATCACCAAGCTCTTAGATATATAAACTCGCAGCACAAGCTTAGCTCATGCCAAGCTAAGTGGGTGTCTTTCCTACAGGAGTACGACTTCGTATTCAAACATTGCAAAGGGAAAGACAACAAACCCGCTGATGCTTTGAGTAGAGTTACTCTTGTCCTCACGGAGATGAGAGCCCAGGTGATAGATTTTGAGTGCATGATCGATGATTATGCCACCTGCCTTGATTTTAGTGGCATCTATAGTGCCCTAGTCACTGACCCATACCACGACACTACGAACTGTCATTCGGGACTGGTACCTATTTAGGGGCACACGGCTATGCATTCCCAATACGTCTATGCGAAATTTTATAGTATGGGGGTTGCATGGTGGAGGATTAGGAGGACACTTTGGGAGGGACAAGACTATAGATCTTGTCCAGGAGAGATTTATTGGCCGGGGATGGTGAGATTCATCGCCCAAATTATGAGAAGCTGCAGGGTGTGTCAGGTTGCAAAGGGAAATAAGCAACCAAATGGACTGTACACCCCTCTACCCATTCCTTCCACCCCTTGGGAGGATGTCAGTATGGACTTTGTGCTAGGACTACTGCACACACAACATCAGCACGACTCCATCTTGGTGGTAGTAGATCGCTTCTCCAAGATGACATATTTTATTTCGTGCCGCAAAACTGACGACTCCTCTACCATGGTGGTGAAACTTTATTTTAGGGAGGTGGTAGCTCATAGGGGTGTCCCCAAGATGATAGTGACTGACAGGGATGTCAAGTTCACGAGCTATTTCTGGAAAATTTTGTGGTGTCTTATGGGTACCAAGCTCATGTTTTCGATAGCCTACCACCCGCAGACCGATGGCCAGACTGAGGTTGTCAACCGTATCCTAAGGAATCTGCTGAGATGTCTAGTTGGGGACCACAAGGCTAATTGGGATTGATCTTACCACACGCCCAATTAGCCTACAATAACTCATTAAACCAATCAACTGGATGTGTCCGAACGAGATAGTTCACGGCCATAAGGCTAGGGCTCCTCTAGATTTAGTTCCCCTACCGTACACTCATAGGACGAGTCAGTGTGCATCATAACTTGCATTACAATTGCATAAATTACATAAAGAGATTGAACGCAGATTGCACAACAACTATGATCATTATAAGCTGCAAGCTAATGCCAGACGAAGGGACATCTTTTGAGGTAGGTGACTTAGTGATGGTGCGACTGAGTCCGGATAGGCTTCTCTTGGCAGACTGAATAACCGGACCATACAGGGTGACTAAAAGGATTGGTACTAATGCATACCAGTTAGTCTTGCCATGTGATTGGGGAGTACATCCAATGTTCAGTGTGGCTGATCTGACCCGATTCTACGGACACCCACTGGAACCTGAGGAGCCTTCTGGAGATAGTTCTGAATCGGAATGTATGTGAGAGTAGAGTGTTGGTGAGGATATAGCTCCACAGACAGTCATGCCTACTTTTCCCATTACTACCATCACCCCTGATGGTAGCACCCAGCACCGGAGGATCGAGCTTCAGTTGAGGACCTATTAACGATATCGAGGTCCAAAGACAAATTGCCTTGAGGAGATTCACTGCCAAAGCTGATTCTAGATGAAAAGACAGTTGCCACTACTGATGATGGCTTCCAGAGATACTTGGTTTGTTGGAGAGGACGATCCGACACGGAGGATAGTTGGGTACTTGCAGAGGAGATCGAAAGATTGGATGCTGACCTCTTAGCCCGCGACCGCGCAGATCACTCACCGATGATGAGTGCTTTTGAGCGGGGGAGAGTTGATGGGGACCATCTTCGACGCGGGTCCCGCCGCTGAACCCGCCTGGACCCATACCGGCCATGACATTTCAGTTTTATTTATGCATTTATTTTGTCCGTTTTAGTTTTATTTTTGCATTTATTTTCGTCCGTTTCATGTATTGATTGGAAGGATGAATATTAGTCCTTCGATCGTTTATTAAAAAACACTCTTAAGGTCTTGATTGCTTTGAGGGTATTATAAATACCCCAAATCTGTATTTTAATTTCAGTTTTGATAAATAGAAATTCGGAGTTTTCTCCAAACAGCGAGAATGACTCTTGTTCTCCCCCAGGGAATCCCTAGTTTCCAAATCCTCCCTCTCCAAACCCTAGCCGCCACCTTCCGGACCCTACCCCTTGCTGCCTTCGGACTTCTCTGCAGAACAACCGCTGCCACTTCTCCGTTGCTGTCCAGCCGCCTCCACTGCCCAGACACCGCTGCCCAGCTGCTGCCGTTGCCCTAACTGTCGACGCCACTGCCCTAGCCGTAAGAAATCTAACCGGAATCACCCTTTCGCTCCTGGTTTAAACCGGTGTGTGTTTGTTCTTCCTAAACCCTAAAACTGAATTTATTTAATTACTTTCTCGTGCGATTTTCGGGTAGAAATTATTTGTATGAGTGTAAATCTAAATTCGGTTGCTGCGAGTGGTTACGGAATGGAAACGCCTCCGAACACACTCGCATGGCAAGTACAACTCGAAGTGCGAGTTACCTTTCCGGATCGCCTTTGATCCGGAACATGTGCTGACCGCTCTTCCTGTTCGTGATTCACGACCTCCCATGGCCAACGAAAGTTACTTTCAAATTATTGTGGATTCTTCTGCAGGCAAATGCTTAAGCTTAACTGATCTGAAGCGGTTACGCGAAAAGTGCTTAAATTTACGAATACATTTTAAAAAAATGTGCATTCACAAACATTCACGAACCCTAGGATTGCATTAGAGCCCGATTGTAATCTTGAAACCTCTTGTATCATTACATAGGTGAGTGTAACATGTATATATATAGTGATGTGCAGTTACAATCCAATGGTAGATAGGCGATTTCTTAGGATAACATCAATCAACGGTTAAATTCTAATAATATCAGCTTCAATGTCTCAGAGTGGTCATCCTTGAGCTTTTTGAGAATCTACATCTTCTGTGTTATCAAGAATGCAATATTTGCATAAATACCAAATGAATGGACTTGTGATCAGTAAACATTTTATTTGATATTATTATTTTCATTTCTTGTAGCTCATGTTACCCAGCTTTTAATGCCATAGCTTGGAGTCCCATTGTTTGCGTTTGTCATTTGATCTTTGTCATATGCATTTATGTACATTGTTCTAACTTTCTCGCCTTTAGTCATGACTATAGCCCCCTTTAACACTTTTCAACATTTTCCACCCAAAACTTTTGGTGTAGCTATAACTATCATTCTTAAGCATGGAGTGTGCCTTATCTCTGGTAAAATCAACTGCTCTTTTTTCAATTATAATCCATAATTTGTTTTTTATCATAATATCAAGTGGTTCATTATCCTCTATACTGATTTTGCTTTATTTTTTGCAATATAGCTGTATAATAACTCTTTGTAAGATGTAAAATGAAAGATGCGCCCGAGTTTAAAATCTAGTTTTTGAGACTTTCAACAAGTACATTATTGCATTATTGGACTTTCCATTAATTGAGCATGCTGAATTATTATTGTTCTATTTGCTTTTCTACAGTGTTTGAAGTGCATCTCGTATTTTGCAGTTCTGCCATATTTTTTTCTTTTGTTTTTTATATTGACTCTAAAATATTGACTTTGATTTACAATTTACATGTTCCTACACTCTTTAGTTGGTCCTCCCTTTGTCTTCAATACTGAAGGCATTACTAGATAATTATCATGATTCCTTTTTACACATCCTAAAAATCATGCTTCTGACATCATCTAATTTAATTTGGCACTCCAAATGAGCTACTTACTGCAATCACTATCGTCAACCAGCTCCATGATAAGGAAAATAACAGAATTTAACACATTGAGCGTGTTTTAACACAACCTTGACTAATTTTAATCGATTCATGATCACGCTGAACTCCTTTGTGTGACCAGTAATAGATGTTGTTTCTTCCATTTTAAAATAAACTAGTTTTGCATCCTTATTTAATGCCAATGGCTACTTACACATGTTTGATAACGCTTTCAATAAACTAGTTACCATTTTCTCAACGACTATGTTGAAAATCACGTTATAAGCCAAGTTTGACCGCATTAATTTTCACGTTAAGCGCACAACCACAAGTTATTGTCGATTCAACATATCCTATTTTGCTTGCTCTATTTTTTTGCTTTCTCTGAGACGAAGGTAGATGCAGTTTATTCTAATATAGATAATTCTCAATTTGTATTCTTTTGAATTTCAAGTCCCTATCTCCGCCTTTCTATTCTCTGCCATGGTTTGTAAATGCTTTTTTGAATGTGACGCTCTAATGCCGGCTGTTAGGATATGTCATGAATATATGATTTTTTTTTTCATCTAATGTAGGTTCTTACAAGAAAGAAAAATTAAGCAGATTAAAAAATAAAATAAACAAGCAAACACTACACATAAATTGCGGGGTACGGTGAATATTCACATGCATCTATAGATCACTCTAGTATATTCTTTCAGTACTCAATAATAAAGTGATGGAAACAATATTTTAAAAGGAAATAAAGAAGCATTGCTTTTTTTTTTCTATTTCACAAATTTATCACTTATTATAGCCTCTCAACTCTTATATAATGCCAAAAAAATAACTCTGTGGTAGTTCCTTTGGTTAGATGAGATGGCTTTATAAAATCTGCTATTTTTTATAATAAAATTAAATTTCTGTGAAGTTTTATTTAATTAAACAAAGAAATTGCGTAGAATTTTTATCTAGTCAAAGTCTTGTATGAACTGCGTAAAAGTTTCTTCAGCCAATTATAATTGCCAATGTCGATCAAACAGGAGAAAATGGTTACAACCAAAGGAGTAATAAGTGCCTTTTGTTTGAGCAAATTTTTAATATAAATGAGTTGTGACAGTTGGCTCTAAGGTCAACCTCATAACTCAGGTTACTGCATCTGTTCAAAATTATCTGTAGTAGAACTACTGTTAAAGTGCTGAAAATTAGATGTATGATATTTTGAAATTGCCTTTTATTCAATTTCAGTGAGATGTGTGGATTTGGATTGTATTGACCCGGACAGAATTTAGGAGTAAGTGGCATGCTGTCATTTATAGCACTGATTTTTCATCATTTTTTTCATGCAATTGAGGTTATCTTTTAATTTATTGAATTTTCCAGTTGTGGTAAAACATGAATGTTCAGATTTTTCTTTGTTCCTCGTTCAATGTAGGTAGTTAAAGTTTATGTGTCTGTATTTGGTGATGAAAGAGGTCAACAAGTGGCTATTGCTGGACTGCAAGCCAAAGCTAAATATGCCCGGAGTGAAATTGGAAAGCGCGTAAGGCTACGATTGACTCCTGAAATTCGCTTCATTTTAGATGAGTCCATAGAGAGAGGGATCAGGGTATAAGCTCTATCTTCTTAATCTCAATCATACTTATACATTCATTTTGTCTTCAAATTTAACTTGTGATTATTGCTTGTTAACGGTTAACCTTGTAGTTTAGTTGCATATCTTTGAAATTGAAAAAATCACCATTCCTGCAATAATCATATTCTTACTGCAAAGGTTCAAAAAAGAGTGTATTTGATAAAATTTTATATGTTAACATTTCAAGTTTTCTTAAATGGTTTTTAAGAAATATAGATACCAAATTTAATTTTCTATCGATTTCTTAAGTTTTTAATTTGCATGCATATGTAGTTATGAACAATCACATTAAACATTAGAGTTTTTAACATTTAGCAATTTTGTCCTACGACTTGTGTGCTTTGGTTGGTTGTTGAAAGTAATGTTGAGATTTAATCTTTTAGATGCTGTGATGCGTGAGCTAATACGGTTAAATTATCATTAACTTGAATTGATTGAATGGTCAAACTAAATATGAATATACAGTAGGGGAATTTATTGTGAACTGCTCAAATATTTATTATTCACTTATTTAGTATCAAAATTTAATTATTACAAAGTTAACACCAAAATTTATGTTTGTGAATGAATGATATGATTGTATTAGTTTACAAAAAAAGTTAGATATGTAAAACCTTAAAATTTGTATGTTATGTGCAGTAACAAAACATCATCTGGTAACAAAAAGTGTTGCTAAGTGGATCTTACTACTCTGTAAGCCCCTGATTAATTTATTGAAATCAGTTTTTGAATATGATAAAATAATAAAATAATTGTTGTGGAGATAAGGATGTTAAGATAGATGAGGGGGTTTACATGAAAGGATATGATGAAAAATGCATACTTTTGTAGCACAGTTGGAGTAGCTCGAGTTGAGGATTAACACAAGAAGAGCGTCTTGAATGATTTACATATTTAAGCTTAGACTATTAAATGCTCCTGCTAAGAAATCTGAGTTAACGATTTTTGCACTTGTTAAAAAAGAAAGAGTTAGACCAAAGAAGGGCATGATTAGATATTATTAGAAATGATCTCATAAACTTATAGCTTATTTGATAGAGCACAATAGAGAAAGGATTCATGTAGCTGACCCTATTTAGTGGGAGTACAATTGTTGGGGTACTTGTTGAATAACAAACTTGCTTATGCACATAAGTTGTGCCAGTATTTGATATTAAGACTTGCTTTTGAACATTGCAGATTATGAACTTTGGGTAGCTTAGAAAGTTGAAGAGTAGATTGGGGATTATTTGGAGAAGTAATAGACATGAAAAGATTAACGGGATGAGAGAGTGGTCAGGAGATAAACTCAGTACCATTCCCGACTCAAGTGAAGATTGCGCTGTGTGATATCTACATTAGCCGACTGATTCACCAATTTCTCGATCGATTAGGAGATCAACTCAGCACCATTGCCGAATTAAGTGAAGATTGCACTGTGTAATATCTACATTAGCTGACTAATTCACCAATTTCTTGATTGATTTCAAATTTTTGATTAGTACTTATCATTCGATCTGTATTTGGAATGTTAAGACTTAGAAAGCCCTAAACGACTGAGCAAAAGTTGTTACTGAGCAGCTTGCAAGAAGTTCTAGCCAATGGCTGACGAATCGGCTATATTTCGGCCCTAGTCAAGAGCTTAATTAACCATATAGTTGAAGATCCGATTCATTTGGAATGAGTGGAGCAATTCTGAATAAAGAAGCAACTCAGACGAGATTGGTTGACTAACTTGACCCATTTACATGAATAAAAAGCTAACCAAGTGTTTACATATTCTAGTTGTGCCTGGGTTTAATTGAGGATCTACCGGAAGATCTCAATTTGCATTTGGAAAGTAGTCATAATAGATACCACATGCCCTTTTGTATTGACTAGATTAGCAAATGGTTGTTAGGTGTCAGAACGTGGCTGATTAGAGTAACTAACTAGAAAATAACTAGTTGGCCATAGCTATTCTCGTCTTGTATAAATAACATTACTATAGGCTTATGGAGGGATTTTTGCCCATGTGACTTTGTTTATCTTTTTTTATTTGCTTGGTAAGAAATGTTCCATTGTCAGGGTTATTCTTTTCTTTTGGTCCATTGCTATTCTTTGTTCATTCCAGGTTCTTTGGATAAAGCGAGATACTATCATTAAGCAAGCCAAACTGATATTTTTTATTTTTTATCTTAATTGGCTGAATAAGTGCTAATCTTTTCAGCCATCTACAGATTCGAAAAATGGTGAAGAGTGGGAGACGCTGAGGGCTTCAACAATGCACTTCAGTATACTTAGAAATTTTTTAAAATGAAAGCTTGATAAGTAAAATACATGCTTAGCAACTTTGTATATAGACTACTGAAATTTGAGAGACGTAAAAACTATCAAATCTAGAAATGCAAGGAGATGTTATACTGTGATGGCCCATGATAGGTTGATAACAACCAATCTAGCATCGAGTGCATCTTTCCACAGGATCATATTGACGGTTAAGTAAAATAGCAGTTAAACGACATCTAGAGCCATAGAAAAATTAAGAATATCGTTCATTCAGTTTGAAATAAATATTATCCATATTATTACATAATTGACATCATACAGAATATAAATATTTGTCTCTCGTAGAGATAATAAAAACTAAAATTATATTCCGTGCCTTGAGCCTCCTCCTGACATTATAAAAATAATGCATTAGTACACATTCTAAGTACAAATAATATACTTTAAAGTAAAAGCATAATAATTGCAGGAAAATATGGTATAATGCAAATAAAAGATAATCATAACTTATGCAAATAAACATTTCTTTGTCACATGCCAAATTTCAAACGATTATCGCATAAGAACTTGTGTTATGTTTATGTTTGTCTTGATATCATGAATTGACGGTAATAGTTCTGATGGGCAAAGCTAGAACCTTGATGCTGAGTTCAATAAAAGCATAAAAGCATATCGTTCACTTGGGCCCCCTCAAAGGCTCTAGTTGGCACCCTCATGTCTCCCGAGGATTAGCCCCGTTCCTAACATATTCATGCTCCGTTTTAGAACCATTTGCAACATTCACAAGATACATAAACATATTTTATTTCTCTTATATCATTAGTAGTAAGAATAACACATTATGTAGTAATATGAAACAGGCTCAACGATGCTTAAGCAACAATGAAAGTATGAGAGTATATAAAATATATTCATTGTACCTTTGTGTAGACTTAATGATATGATTCACACACAATTCCAATGTAATACTGAAAAATTTGATATGTTTGCAAAAATTATGTTTTGCAGTTTTATCAGTCTTGAAAATATTGTCTTTATTATTAAAAAGCATATATTCTCTTTTCTAAGTTGATTTTAATTAGTTTGTTAATTAATAACTTACGTGTTGTTAACAGGATGATTATGTTTCATTATTCAAGCACTTAGCTTGATCAAGTCTAGATATAAAGATCCATTGCATTTTGTCATTACTAGGTTTACAACATTTTGCTATATGATTTTGGGCATTAAATTCAAAAATTCTTCTTCATCAGTTAAAGTATGATAAACAAATTATGAATTTCTCTCTTATCATTACTAAATACTTTACAATTGATAAACAAAATTCAATTTTATTAAGCAAAGTAAAGTTCTAACATAAGATATAGAGACAGAACTATCCAAATATAACTAAATAACAAAACTTGATTAATTTGGGCCAATCCCATTTCAATCTTGTATAACAGGTTTAAATCTTTATTCCTTTCAAGCATACTCCTAATCTTAGTTGTTCTCAATTTTGCTTAGTTTTGTGTTAGACAGTAACAGAACATTGAATTTATCTTATTACCGTATGAAAGTAAATTTATGTAGGACATCGGTAGTGTTTTATTAGATTAATCGAGTAATTTTGGCAACTACAATTTAATAAGTCTCCATGAGTAATGGCCTACACAAACTATTAGCAAAAATTTAAATAAAATGTAATTAAAACAATGATCCTTGCATGGATCGGTTGGCTATAGATAAACCAATTAATATACTAATGTTGTACGTATATCACATAAATTCATTGCAATAAATTTCGTTCACAAGATATGCTAGATTTATTTTAATCCAGTTTCAATCTAATTTTTTCTCTTAATAGAAGTAAAAGATCGATCAACTCTTTAACATATTAAAAAAACTAACTTCTGATGATAATACATTCTTTGAAGCTCAGTGGTTGTATGACTAGAATTTATAGGCAGTTCTCATTGAACTCTATTTATCTATGTTTTATGTTTGTGCATTCTGATATGATTACATCATCACCATCATACTATGACTAGCATAAAGACTATTCTAAACTGTTTTTTTGTATTTACTTTGGAAATTAAAATGTCACTTATTTAAGTAGCATAAGTTAAGTAGCATAAGTTTAGCTGCTATCATATAAACATTACTTGTACGAGGAAAAGTGGATTAGACCTATTTAGTTGAAATGTCTTATAAATTGAGTCATTTGTACTACAGATATCATAATCTGTAATATAGATCTTGATGCCTAACATATGTCATGTATAATCTGGAACATTTATTTTTTATTTACACGTACAAAATGGAATACTATAGAAGACATTACCAGATTTCTTTCATCTTTTTTTAAGCTTTAACGATCAATAAGAAATTTATATTTAATATTGAAGAAGACAATACACCGAGCAACATCTAGAAATTATAATGAAGTCTTATCTAATGCATCTATTGCTAAATGTTGTCCTTCTGTGGGCGGTCATCACTTGCTTTTGCATGTGATGATGGTATTTGAAATTATTATTTTTTGGGCAGCTTTATACATGCCACTGAAAGCACCCATATTTACGTGTTTAACAATTTTTCATACGTAGAGTCATTTTTCTTTAGAATATATATTATGCACAAATTAGGAAAACATGACTAATCACCAATTCACCATGCAATATGTTTGTTTGCCATAGGTAAATGCAATTCTGGATAAACTAATAGCTGAGAGGGATAAGTCGGGAAATAAAGATGCAGAGGTAATCTCTGAATCTTCTGATCTATCAGATTTTGATGACGATTTTGATGATAATGAACCTAATGAAGACAGCAAATATGTAAATTAGTTTGTTTATGGCTAGCATTAGGGCTCTTAGTTTGGAGCTATAAGCTATTATACTCATTAGAGCAGAGAATTGTCTTTTTGTCACAGATGCTGGTATTCATAAGAGCAGAAAATTTCTCAGCATTTAATTGTATTTCCCTATATTTTCTTTTAATTATTATTTTTCAGAATCACTAACCATTGCAATTTTGAAAATAAATGTAATATATTATGTAAAATGGGATTTGTGATACAGTATATTTTTGCTTGACCACGCTTACAAGAAAAGAAAGAATCTGTTGGTCTTTTGGATACTCAAGTGAGTCATCTTTGCGGCATTAAGTTTTTTTTTTCTTTTCAAGATCAATGGAGACAAGAACAATGTACTAACATTTTTGTCATTTGAAATTGCTTTTTACTATGCTGTTATGCAATTAATTCTGTATTTGTTCAAATGTAAATTATTGTATGCTGTTCGATTTAAATCTCTTATAAAGCATGTTACTTGTCGAAAGATTTCTTATATATTTTATAACAAAATATATAAGTGGCCATTTGGGATGCTTTCATGTTTAGTTTTTTTGTTGATGATTTATAATCTTATAGAGTCTTGATAGCTTAATCAAATACTTTGGCTTAGTTACTAATTTTTAATATCATTCGCTTGAAACCTATTGGTTCCATTTTATCCATGTTTTGGTTAGGGTCATAAAAAAATCAATAGTTAGTGTTCTTGATTTATTTCTCATGGAAGGAAATTCACATGTTATCTTATTAGAACTCTCACTTCCCCTTAAAGGTTGGTGGCCTTAGCGTACTACTTATTAATGCATTATTAATGATTAGATACAAGATGGTTATCATGAATAATTTAATTGAGCTATTTATAATTTATAAAGAAAAATGTTTGGGTTCTCTTATTTTTTTCTTAAAGATAATTAGGCGTTTATAATGGATTTATAATCATGATTTTAATTAATAAATTTGCATTAAATATGAGAAAAATTGATGTTGATGCTGGCAGTGGCATGTTAAAAAAAAAAAAAAGAAGTTTTGTTTGGAGATTCAGTTGTAGCACAATGGCGCCTTATAAAGCATCAATATTTTGATTTATAGAGTAAAATAAATTTGGGCTGTACAAGTTTCACGGGATTAAATTTTTTTAGCCAAAATTGTGTGATTTCCTCTTGCTTAGAGCTCCCGACGCTTAAAATATCCAAGTATCGACGAATGAGCTCGCTCGCTCGAAGACGCTGAAGGCGGAGTTCTCTTGCTACTCTGTCAATGTTCGTCGTCGATGAAGACGATGTTCGTCACGACGAAGACCAAGAAAACATGGAAGACGATGTTCGTTGCAAACGGAGGCATCTTACCGAAAACTGCTGCGATGAAGGTTTGCCTTGACGAAGACTTCAACGAAGGTGTCTCACAAATGTTCGTCGCAGGTTTGTCTCTCACTGACGCATGAACTTGCAAACGCCCTCTTCTTGTTGTCGCAAGTGCTTCGCCGATGATCTCCGGTATCTTCATGAATGCGTGAAGTTTTTTATGGAATAGCATGAAGTATTTATTTATGAGTTAGTTATTAGTACTATGATCATATACTTTCAATCTGTTACTATATCTTCAGGCATGCATGAAGTTTCTTCTTTGTTGCTGTACATTGAGCCTCATTCCCAAAGAGTATTGATAATTAAAATTCTAATGTAAAAATATATATATATTTGAAATTTCCTAAAGCAAAAATGAATCACCAGTCTTAAATTTGAACATTGTAATGTTACACGCTTACCACTCAATTCTTTGAATATTATATATCAAACCCCTAAGATTTAAGAGAAATGCTATTTAGACTTACTAATGTGACATCTAAAAAAATTTATTTAATGAAATTTGGTTATTATTTCAATACAAATTTTAAAATTAATATTTGTATTATTTTAATATAAATAAATATATATTAATGAAATAATATTCAAATTCTATTTGATAAGTTTTTTTGAGTGTTATTTCAGCAAATTTTTAATTAAAGAGATTTTAAGATGAAATAAAATTGTGCTTTATGTTGATGCAATATATATATATATATATATATATATAATAACTTTTTCTTATATTATATATTATATTTGATTAACTTTCGAAATATATAAAATAAGGACAATGCTACAGTGCCCTCTCCAAAACCCCCTTTTCCAATGACGTGGCTGCTGACGTGGCACATCAGGCTATGTCATGCCACATCAGCAATAACCCTAAAATCCCCTTTCGCTTAACCTAATATACTGATGACACCTTCCAAAGCCGCCCCGATCTGTGGCATCAAGCGCACTCCGCCATTTTTCTCCATCCCTTCATCACAACTGAGTGCCTGTGCGAAGGTTTTTTAGGTAAGAGGCGAAATGATCCGGCTAAGGGTCGTTTGATCAACCCCTAGAGATGCGACCACAGTAAGGCACACAGGTTGATCCGGGTTTGGCAGATTCAGATGCGAACCCATTAAGCCGCGCACTCTGAAGATCAAAAAGAAATTAGTATCGGTGTGTATTCATCGGAGCTCTGATCGAACACGAGAGGATTGGTAGTAGGTTCGATCGACTTCTCCAATACCAAGAAAACAAGAATCGAAAAATCTTTGTGCATTTGCTGTATATCAAATTCTGTTAACACTGATTAGCCTCAGTAGCTATAATCTTCTTTCACATCTTCCTTGGATGTTGTTATTCTGCAGGTGTATAATGTGCAGAGCCGAAGCGCATCAGCTGTATTCTAGAAAGCCTATATTTGATGCATTGGGATTTTAGCTTGTCGCCGTCTTGCAATGAACAGATTGAGCCTGAGGTAAGTGATTTCGAAGAACCGATCTTTGACGCTTTTCTCAATCGTAATGTTTTGCTCGTTTTGGATGCTTCAGGTGAAAGATTTCTGGCCATGGTATTGGGGAGGGCTCAATGTTGTGGACCAAACATTGGGGTATTTCAAAGCTCTTGGAGGGGGGAAGCATGAAGGAAGGTTTTTTGGTGGGTTTTGTTTTGAATTATCGAGCGTTGTCAAATTTCAAAGCTGCCAAAGCTACCGACTTTGATTTCAATTTAAAGGGAGAAGGCGAAATAAAGGGGGGATCTTTATCGCCAGGAGCGGGAAAGGCGTTGCTTATCAGTTCATATAAAGGAACTTCAGCGATTGGGCGCCTATTGCTGAAGTGGTGGATATTTGCACTCAGATACAGGTGCTTCCTTTTCCTTGCTCTTTTTGTTCCAAGTAGACTTAAAGTTGTCGCAAATTGATTTGAATCAATTTCGATGAATCCAAAAATATGTAGTTTGTCACCTATTTCGATGGGGGCTCAAGCCCAAAAATCTGGACAAAATCTGATTTTTTGGCTGCATGCTGTTTTTCGGCCAAGAGGCAGGTGCCTGAGCGGGCGAGCATGAAAAACATATGTTAAACTTGACCTTGATAATTTAGGGTTACGGGTGATAAACCAAAAAGGGTAGCAGCCATGCATCTGTCTATTTATGGGGCATTTTTGGTTTTAGTTTGGTGAGAAATTTTTGGTATTAAATCTCATAGGAGATCTTTGACTTTTGTTTTGATTTTTTGATGCATTGATTTAAGATGCACTAGCAAGTGATCATGTAATGTTGTGAGAATTTTATTGAAGAGCTCATATAGTTGTAATTTTTTGAATTAATATCTTCTTAATCAAAAGAGCGCTTTCTATTAAGATGAGTCAACATATACTCTAGATTAGTTTTGTATTGGTGTTATGCAATGCAAATGCTTTTGGTAGCTTCTCTTCAACTCATGATTAATGTTAAACTCAGAAAAAAGGATTTCAACGCAACTATAAGGTACAATGATGTTTTTATAAATTTGAATAATTTTATTATGCATTCTTACAGCAATTCAAACTATATTCAATTATCAACTACTGTTGAGGATTGTGTAAACTTTCAGTTTTTAATGAAACCATATTTTTGTACCCTCTATATGATGACTATCGTCATTAATATTTTGTTCAAGCATTACATATCCTATTTAAAATGAACATTTCTCACTTTTTGAATGTTGATCACAGAAATGATAGGATGTTAATTTGTAAGAAAAAAGCTGCTTACGCATTAAAAACTTCTTTTTTTTTATAAAACGCTTGAAAGCTACACTTTGAAGATGAATTCAATGAGAGCTTAGCGGTGGTCAAATTTTTTAATTTTATGATAGAGTAACAAATGCTGATCTTATTATAATTCTTATCCCTTTCTCTCTCAATAACACTTGACTGTAGCTACCAAATTATTATGATACTCCTGTGTTAAGTTTACCGCCGAACAAACAAAGGAAGCTTACGTGGCTTGTAACAGCACAGAGCTTCTATCAAATGCAGTGAATGATTAGTAAAATTTGAATGCGATGTAGCTCAAATGGCAGAGCGCTCGTATGGTATACGAGATGATCAGGGTTCGATCCCCTGCATCACCAAATGAGAAAGTGTACAAGTACCACCAGTCACGGGCTTACACGTTTTAATTCATACATAAAGTTTAGTTGATTGGTTTCTCTAATAAAATTTCAGAATGCTGAAATGAAAGAGATCGCATATTCAAATCGAAGCTCTATGAATAAGTTTGCATTGCAAATCAAGAACCCTCATCGAAAATCCATTTCTCTTCTCGGTTTCCCATATAAAAGACAGACTCATCCTGAAGAGAAAAAGCAGCAATGGTAGAAGCATCTTGGTGCCGAATTCTTCAAGAAGCAAGGTCATATTAAGAGAAGCTTTGTCTGTTCTTTGACACATTGACTCATTATTACTACTAAAGCGTTGATGCATGCAGGATCCAAAACAAATTGATCAAGGTGTTTAGATTAGTTATATAATCTTTTTCTTTAGAGCCAACAACAGTCATGGGTGTTAACTTCCTGCTGAGGTTAGTCATTTAAACTAATTAAAGTATGCTGAATTCTATGATAGCCATCTTTATATCTATCTTATCAATGGCAAGAGAAGTATTAATTTTGCTGAAATACAACATTGCTACCAGATTTTTGTTTTACTTATATTGATTTAATAGAACATGACACTTTCAAAAATTGTAAATTTTTATCAAGTGATTCACTTCGAAAATTATATTCAGCCAAATTATATAATTCCTTGCAGCACACATTTTTTTTCATTTTTTTTACACGCAACAATTTATAAGAAACAATGCTTTTTTTTTTTGCTTGTCATGAAACATGTTCACTTATTTTTACAAGATATTTGGCACAAATTTTGAATCAAGAACATAATTCTTAATTGGCTAAAGTTCAAGGCACAGCTTGAAATCAACAGGACTTTTTTTTGTGAGTGAATTGGATTGTATTTTTTTTTTTTAAAATTAGCATCTTAGTGCATGCTTGGCCAAATTTATCTTCAGGGTTGACTTTTTGTATTGTGAGTTAAGGCACACATTTTTCTAAATAGTGAAAAATTGGTCGGTCACGTGTGAAAATCTCCCAAAGTTGTTCTTATGAAAAATAAATCAGCAATTAGCATCATATTCCAAAATTAAATAAAAGTGTTCAAATGCAAACCCATTTTATTATATGGAATTTATATAAATCAATCTCTAATGTTCATGTGTTCAATTACAGGAGCGATTTAAAAACTGAATGTCATATATCCAAAAACCAACTTTAGCAAATTGGTTGCTCGACCTATACACAATGTTGATCCGCTGATTAATTAGGATCCAAGCACATATGCTTTACGTGAATGAGGATCACATGAAGGAATCAACTTCACGTGAATGACCGTCTTAGTCTCTGTCCCAGATCTTCTTCTTCATGAAGGGCAGCAATAAGTTGTCTTTTGTCCATCGATTTTCTTTCTTTTTTATGTGTTTGGGTAGATTTAAGGAAGGTGGCATTAGATTGTTGCCTTCCGTCTACTCCAATAGCTGCAGTAAAAATGGGAGATCTAATAAAATCAATGAATATGTGATCATAATATCTCAATGATAAAATGCATGAGTAAATGATTGAACTGAATGAGAAAGAGTACAAGGTTACAATATAGGAGCCATTGGTAGTCTCTCATTGTGCTTGGTTCAAACCTTCCAAATACATAGTTTCACTAAAAACTGAAAGTTTACAAAATCTTCTACAAGAATATAGTTTGATAATCAAATATAGTTTGAACTGCTATAAGAATGCATAATAAAATTATTCAGATTTTAAAAAATATCACTGTACCTCAAAGTAGTTTTACCAAATTACAAAATTTCAAAACTGAAATGCAAGGTGCAATTTCAGTATAATACTATATTGTATATTAAAGAGATGTTTGATGCAAAGAAGTTCATTATACATGATAAAACTTGTATACCTTTGTCCTACATAAATAAATAATTTGGGCCAACTATTTTTGAAGATTTTGAATTTTTCACTGCTCTTATGCTTAGAACTGTATTGGTGTTAGCACTCACATTTTTGTTTTATCAAGCATGCTTAACTGTTAGCACATTAACATTAATTATTACATAATTTTAAGATCTACAAAATTGTTAAACTTCTCACAATGAATTTCAATGTCATAATCTACAAAACCATGAATCCACTCAAATCAATCAATTCAGAAGATAAATGTCAAGTGAGAAGAATGACAAACAACTCAATAAAAATGCATTATCAGACATTGTGCATATGAAAAAAAAAAATTACATATGAAAGCAAAAATAAATAAAAAAACTCAAAAACTGGAAGACTAGTATTCAGCTCCTCCAAATGAGGCCTACAGAAGACCAAAGACTCGACGAAACATTAATTATTAAAATCGGTGTAGAATATGTTCGTTGAGTATGGCCAAAGAAAGTCACCAAACCATCGAATGAGGTCTAAAATAGTATTACAATCCATTATTATCTAAAATAACCTCACAATCCATCATTAGTGACATATTTATTTTAATAAAATTTTAAATATATTGAAAAACATTTTTAAAATATGTATCTAAAAATTATTTAAATATCTATTTTTCTGATTTCTAACATTTGATGATGTTATAGTACAAATTATTTTAATAATTTTATTTTATTTATTACAAAATTAGTTTTATGAAATAATGATCATTATAATTATTAAGTAATGATAGAGCGGTAGAATAAGTGTTTCCTATTGCAGGTCTTACTGTTAATATCAAGTGTCCAGCTTCTCTTCTTACTTTTTAATTTTTCTTTTTTTGGGTTTTTTATTCTGTAAATTATCTTTTTTGAATTTACACGCATTTGCTTTCATCTGAATAGCCCTAATCTCAAATCTGGCAGCTCGTCGTTCGTTCCTGTTGTCTCGCGTCGACGGCCGACTCTTCTTCTCACCCCATCCTCCCTCTCGCCTCAAGACCACTTTCATCATCCAACACCTATCTCTTTCTTCGTCGAAGAGGTCGGCTCGTCGCCTACCCGCCCGTCAGACGTTGACTCTTCGTTTCTTTGTTGTTTTCTCTGAGAATAAGTAAGTAAGCATTTTTTCATATTATTGTATAATTTGCTAATGTTGGATTGTTGCAAATTCCAAAATCAAATGTTGGTAACTATGTTAAATGAAAAAGAAAGTGAAAATGAAAACTTTAGGGCTTCAGTTTCTAGTTTGTTTGTCTCATTGCTTTTTTGGTTGCAAATTTATTTGCAGGATTTTCTTGAGTAATCCTCAGACCTGGATCCACCCATTTACTTGAGTCATTTCGACCCTCTAAATAACATTTAGGATATTGAGATGGATATAATGCAAATCCTAATATGTGATAAGAAAATTGTCAAATCCTGCAAACAACATAAAATTAACGGGGATTTAATGCAAATCCTAATTTGATATCCTCTTGATATATACTAAGTATAAGTGACAACTTCTTAAAAAAAATAATGTATATGAAAGTGTTGACAGTGAATGGTGTTGTGGACTAGTGGATATGATCCTTAGATTTAAACTCTTGACAGGTCATGGGTTCAAATCCCGCGGCCACATAATTGCCATATTGAGGCTATTAAAAAAAAGTACTAACAATGGGAGAATTTTATATAATTCTAAAATGTGAAGTATCGGATAGATAAATCTTGATTGATTCAGTATGCAAGCGATGTAATGTTACAGTTTGAATGTGCCCGCACAAATTTTTTTTCTCGGCTTTGCCTCTAAAGATGGTATGTATTAACTTGTCCTTGACCACAAACACATGATGTGCCATTACCATTAAAGAAACACCTAAAATTAGATCTCTCAAACTGATAAGAAGATAGATATAATGTATTATGTTGGTTTCAATGGTGATATATTTATGTGCTAGTATATATAGGCAGATGATTACAATCGACTTATCTATTTGTAGTTTAGTGAAAGTTTAGTGAGGATGATCACTTGTAGCTAGATAAATTATTTTATAGTTTTGAAGATCATTTGGAAATCATTTGATGAAATTGGATAAATGCAATCAACAATGGTGGTGGATAAAGCAAAATGGTTTTAACATATAACTTTTAATAAACTACGAACCACATGTTAAATAAAAAAACAAGGGATATTGGCAATAACAGCATAATGAACTAAGGTTTTCCACAAAAAATTCTTTAATCAATGTGTAAAATCAAAATTGTTGTTGTTGAATATGATTTTCCATGAAGAAACATATATTATGGAAAGTGCTTTCTGTATGAGTTAGTTAGGGTGGAAATGAACTAACTTAAGATCTTTCGATCTTTTTTAACCTAGTTTAGAATACGGGATAGTGTTGGGTATGGTAATGCCTCTATCAAGAAAACACTTGAAGCCATGATACCAGAGTAGAGGTAACAATTATTATGTTTAAAATGAATACTTTTTTTGTTTAGCTTGATTATGATGAGTATTAGAGGTATTTGGGGAGATTGTATGAATTGGGTAAATAATTGATAGTAATGGTTTGGGAAAGGCATAGGGATTGAATTAATCATTAAAGTCTTTTGATGTCACATTTATAGAAGAATTTATTATCACCATGTTGAACTTTGGTTATTTTGACTGAAGTGTCAAAAATTGATTTGATTTTTTTGATCTTTTCCCTAAATCAGTCAATATTGAATTGATATTAAATTTGTTTGATTAAGTTTTTATTCATCAAGCATGATTTTACCATAATAGGGGTATAACAATGGAGTTATCCTAAACATCCCATCTTTTGGATCTAAGTTTAGCCAACCTGGTGTACCTAACCTGCACTTTAACATTTTAATGAATATGGTAGATTATAATATGAACCAAACATGCAATCGATTTGTTTTAAAAACTTCAATAATTGCAATATGAAGCTTGTACAACAAATTTCAGCCAGTTGTCCCTCTTGGCCAATTTGACAACTCATATTATTTCCTACTGACCCCAGTTCAATAAAAGATTTGTGATGGCTAAGAGAACAACCCCCATATGGTTTTTAAACTTTAGGTATTATTTTTCTCATCTTATCCTATCTCACGGAACCCTAGTCACCAAATGAAACATCCTCCTCTTCCTAAACTCATTTTGTTGTTTCAGTGGAGTAACTTATGGAGAAGGATATGCAGTTGTGAGTAGAATTATAATTAGCTTTTTTGCCATCTTTTGGTTTCTTTTGTTTTCAATGAATTTTTGAGGTTAGTCTTAATTTTAATCAGCGTTTTGGCCTTTTTTTACTTTGGCCCCAAAGATTTAGATAGTATGCATGTTTGGGCTTAGGAATGTGATGCATGGCTACATTATCTTCATCTTATGATCAACTTGATTTCATATCCATTTGTGTTATTTGATATTTTATTAAAAATCTTAAGAATGAACTTGCATGTATGTTTCTAAGCTTAAATTATGCTCAAATCTAGGATTATAATTTTTATGGAACTTTGTTTTGTTAAGATTGTGTAATGGTATGCATTATTTTAAGTTGCATACAAATTGAGGTTTTTTGCTTAGAACTTTCATATTACAATTTGGAAGGTTCATAATATGAAAGCTTTTCTTAAAGGTTTGCATTGCAAATTTAGAAGGATCGTAATACAAACATTTCTAATAAAGAATTTGAAGAACCATATTACAAACTTGGAGGTATTGTAATATGAACATGCTGAACTGAATATATAACAACAACTCTAATATATGGACTTATTCACATGAATTTCAATGCTTATAACTTAAGTTTGATTTTGATAATGTGATGGTTTCTATTTAGATATGATATTGTGGTGAAATTTGTGAATTTGGTGATGTAGTAAACTTTAAATTTGTGCAGACTAGTACAGATGGATTTAATGTTTAGAAGTTTAGTGTTCTTTGGAGAATGTGATCTATTGAAGTATGATTGTTGTGAATATGCAACTTTCATAGTACTTTATGAGAAATAAGGCTCATTATACTATATTTGTAGTGTTCACATTATGAACTTGGAATAATCATGATATGAACAAACTTAAAATGCAGGACAACAGGTTTAGAGCTCAGGTAGGCAATTCTGTTTTGAATTTTGATTAAGATTCAATGAATACAAAAAACAAGTTATATGCATATCATACAAAAATATGTATATTGAATATTAGAAAAGTATTTTATAATTATGTAATAAATTTTGGGTTCTGGGAATACGAACGAAAGCTGTTTTAAAAATAATAGTAATTCTGATACTTAATTTATGCTGGTGTTATGCGTTAGGTAAGAATGCATGCAAGCTTTATTACTAATTTTGTTAGTCATGATTCCAACTTTTGAGTATTTATAGATTTCAATTTTATTTTACTTTATCACCTTGTGCAAGAGTAGGATGACAGTACTTGGGTTGGCTGTGGCCCGACTCAATAGCCATATTATTGGTGTGTATAACACACATCTAGGTCACCGTGAGTGCTCAATTGTGATAAATTCTAAATAACTTATTTTGTTAATTTAGATTTTTAAGATATCTAATCCCAATTTCTGCTCTACATTATAAGTTTGTTTTTTATTCCAATCACTTAGGTTTATCACAATGCAAGAATTTAGCTGCCGCATATATATTCAAATAATAGCACTTCTGTTTCCATTTAAGTCCAATATATTTTCATTCTATTTCTATCTTGCCTCTGTTTCTGTCTTTGCTTAGCTTTAATCCACCTATGGCTTTAGTTGCAATCTTATCTCTTCTTAGATTTATTTGACACACTTTGGCCTTTGCTTGCTTTTGACTGATTACCTTACCTTAGCTATTGTGTAATTATATACATAAATATTATAGGATGCCTAGTTCAAATATTTTTAGTTCGGTTTAGTTTTTGTTCAATTTAGTTATTATTGCATTTTATCTATAGACATTCCGTTTACATATATGGTATGCAGGCCCCCTTTTGTGCATTTTCTGATAAAAATTAGGACATGCAATTTTGCTCACCGTGTAAATGCTATAATTACATGTAGTAGTGTTGCTAGCAGTGAAAAGGCTCCAATGGAATGTTGGTTTAGAAGGAATGGGTTCTATGATGTGAAATGAGTTGTGAAGGGCCCGAGTGTAGTCGGGAGAGAGATGTTTTTGTTTCAATTTGAGTGGCTTATTATGAGGTTATTTTGTAATAATTAAAAAGTTTTATATTATAAGCACGTTAAAATTTTTATATTTTAAAATTTGTTTGTGGTGGTTTTACTTTTTGTAGTTTTACTCCTTTTGTCCTGTTATGTTTCAATCCAACCCCTATGAGATCCTTCGGGCTTTGGCATACTCAATTAAGTTACAATGACACTTCATAATATATTAGTTGCCATCAAGTAATGAATCCGCTGGGAAATGCCACATTTTCAAGATCTACTGTAGTGATGATCTTACTGTAGCTGAGATAGCATTCATACTGCTAATCATCGTTGTGCTTTGCAATAATATTGACTTTCTCTATAATCTTGGTTTGATGGCAATGTTGATCTGAAGATCTGATAAAATAATATTGATATGATAAGGTAAATTTGACCCAAAAATATGGCAATCTTGATTCAAACATTAAACATAGGGTTATATCAATATTAAGATTGTTAATCCTTAAGAAAATATTATGTTGAAGTTGGAGCTGCTGCGATGGAGATGTTGCTAGCTGAAATTTGAATTGATTTTAATTCTTGTTAAAGATTTGACCTCCAATTAGATGATCGAGACTGCATAATAATCAATCTTGAATGATCTCCAATGAAAGAAAAGTGGTCTAGAGAAACGAATTATTCGTTCTAATACAATGTAGTAGAGGAACAAAGACTTACATCTCACTATTGAAATAATGGAATGCATGGATGCCTACATATCTATATATATGATTGTGTTTGTGCATGTGTATAGGTATAACTCGATGCTAGGCTCAGACTCGATTCTTTTTGGTTTTGATGTATTTGTTGTGTCTCCACTGCTTGGGAAAATTTGTTGCTTCTCATTACTGTACTTTGGATCACGATGTGCCACATTTCTTTTTGGTCCTTTGGTTTATGTTTGGTTAGTTTTGTGGTTGCTGTTTTGCTGGGTGTGTTTTGGGTGTTTTTCTTTAGCTTAGTCTGAACTATTTTGTTGATGTTTTTCTCTTGGGTGTTGGTGCATTAGGTTGCGGTTATCATTTTCCTTTATTTGTTTGTAGTGTGGGTATCTTTGGTGGCATTGTACTTTTTGTCTTTGGTCTTGATTATTTTGTTGCTTTGCTTCTTAGGATATGCTAGTGTCTAATCTTGTGCCGGGGCAGATATTTTGTACGTCCTTTTTATTTCAATAAAATTTTCATTTTTGAAAAATTAAGCACTTGTGATTTAAGGGCTTCAATTCGAACACCAATGTTGGTGACTCAAATCAAAATTTTGCTAGCTAACAATGGTAATGCTAAAAATTAATGAAAAACTTAGCTATATAATGATGACATTTCCTAAATGAATAAATTCTAAAATTTATTGAACTAAAATTATCATTATTTTCAGCAATAATATGTTCCATTCCTTCTTCAATTTATAAAACAATTATAATGCGCCTTTTTAAGTCTTGTACAAAGTTGATGTGCTGTATGATGGAGATAGAGTTAACACGCTTAATTCAATGTTCCAAATTTTAGTTGCGGTCACTAAAATTTGATATAGATGCTATCTATCATACTTTCAAAATAATTGCATACTGCCTTTTCTCCAAAAATTTGGGACTAATTAATTAAGATTGTGAAATATTGGTTATTCATAATTTGATTGTTTCAGGATTATTGATAGTAAAGTTTATTTTTGACTCTCTTGCATATTTGAGCAAAAAATTTATGTTTCGAGCAGCTTTATGATAGGATTATATTAAATAATTTAGGATATATATGAATATGTTTAGTTTGTTTATTTTTTGTGTGATTGGAGATACAATTAAATTTGTGTAAAGAAGTGGAAGCTAGCCCACCTAAGATTTGATTGAAACTGAAAAATTTGTCATAGATGTTGTTTATTAATCCTTTAAAATACTTGCATGCAACCGTTTATACAAGGAACTAATTGATCGTGAAGCATTGCCTAACCAAAATTTGATAACTTGAGATTATTCAAATTGTGAGAAAATAATTTAAGTTAATGGTAGGCATATTTGAACCAAAATTTGTTTGTTTTAAGTAGCTTTATGATTGAGGTAAAGCTTAAAGATTTATTTTAAAATAATTTAGGACATAGACTTGTGTGTGTATGGTGATGGCTAGCAATGGTTACACTTAAGCAAGGTTAGGTAGGGATGGCTAGGAGAGGGCAGAGATTAATGGGTGGATGGCTGTGAGGGGCTAGGAGTTCATTTTTCAAGAGATTGCTGGTTGTGGGAAATTATGGTTATTTATGTCTGGAGAGGGTGGAAGAAGGCCTGCAATGGTTGGTGCATGGCGGAGATGGCCGGGAGTGGGCTGGTAGGGGTGAGATGCTTCTTTTTTATTAAAGATGGCTAAAAACTGGCAAGTGATGGCTGTGTGAATTTGGCAGGGCTGCCATTGAGCTGCCATGGCTAGATAAGGGCAAGCATGGTTGGATGTGGGTGAATGATAATGGGAGCGTCCAAAGGAGATGAATGGTGATGACCAATTGTAAGCTAAGTAAAAATCACCGAACATATTCTTGCATGATATGGGTGATACAAGGAATACACAAAGGTTTGACTTGTAAACTTGATTTACACTTAAATTTGATTTCATCATTTTTCTTAAGTTAACACTAAAAGTAGAAACTCATGTATTTATTTTATTTTAAATTTTATTTCATTCTACTAAACAGCTCCTAATTGGACAATACATGTGATGGTTAGGCTGTTAACGGATATTATGTCTTATTGGCTTTCTAAGGCATGGATGTTTTGTAATATTGTAGCAAAAATTCTTACCAATGGTTATCAAAGGATTCACTTTGAATATGAGACTAAATTTTGTGCATTAACATATAACACCTTTTGAAGTATAAGGCTAAATAGTACACTATCAAAGGTTAATTCAGTTTGATGAGCATGAGCATTATAATAATAAAAAAACAATGCTTTTTTCTTATGTTCTATTGGGCCAATAAAACAATAAGAGATTATTTAAATATCGTTTTATATAAAAAAATAGATTGCCATGTATAGGCTCTGCAAAAAAAAGTTTGTTGCTTCGAGTAGTGCTTTTAAAATTTAAACTTTTTGACAACTCTTATTTCAATCAAATTGAGAGTTTTATTTACAACTAGCCAGTCACTAGCACCATAAGTTGAGAACAATCAGAATGACTTGAGGTGAACTGTTTCAATAAAGCAAACCATCTCTTGAAATGAATTTAACTATACTAAACATTCAGGTAAGGACATTTCTAAGCTCAACTTTATTTGGAGGGTACATCTTGACATTTAGGAAAGGACATTTCTGAGATCGACTATCTTTGAAGGCTACAGCTTAATATCTAGTTGCTTAGCTGTAAAATTCATGAATTTTTTTCTTACACACACTTAAGAGGATTTTCTTAAGATTGTCTTGGATAATATCTCAGAGCGACTAAGCAAGGATACTGGAGCATAGTCTTGAGGAAGCTTAGTCGAAAATGTTTTCAGGCAGAACCTATTGTAAATTACAAAAATGATCAAGGTCGCTCAACTGAGTAAGAACATGGAAGTTCATGGGAGTATAGTCTTTCACAGCCGGTTAGGCTAAACAACACCATCCGGATATATCTTCAAGCAAGGATCATTAATCGGGTTATAGCAGGAAAAAGTGGATGAAATATGCAGGTTGGAAAAGAATAGCATTAAAAATTTTAATTTAAAAATACTTTTTAAATCTTAAGCATAAATGAACAGTTAATGATTCCCTAAATTAGTAATTAATATGCTGCTTCATGCTATATTGTTAAGAGCATTTAAACCACCAAATTTAAAAGCAGATACAAATAAAAAAAGCAAAAACTGCCAAGCAATGACACTAACATTTAATATCCTTAGATCTAGATATGATATTCACAGAACTTGTTCTTAATATAGTAAAACTCAATCTATCTGTGAATTCTCATTGAATATCTGGTTCATGTCATTTTGGTAAGTTTAACAGCAACAACAACACCACCAAGCCGTAATCCCACTAGATGGGGTTGACTACATGAATCATTTGTTTTTATTGTGCATGATCAAATAGAAGTATAAATAATAGTGGTATATTGCTGGAGTATTTTTAAACTTATACTGCATCACCATATTATAATAAATGCCTATAGGAGTGTAAATAATTATGTGTTTCTCATTCTATAGAGTCATTTTAATTTGATATCTTGAAGAACCATGCATAAAATAAATCATGTTGTGGCAAGAAGCAATATATGACATAAGTTATGTTTGTTATGAACAAGTGTAGGACATTCTTGGAGATGCCTTGTTTAAGTATCAAAAGTCAGTGCAAACTAAAATATGGTCAGTTGTCTTCATAGGTACCCTACACCAATATTGATATTTTATTTGCTAATGACACTAATTTTCACAATCAACTACTATTCAATTTCCAGACTCATCCAATACGGAAATTGTTTGCAAGTAGTGTATTAGGCTTTATAACAAATTTATGGGTTGCAACGTTTTGAGGTAAACTTGTCATTTTTGTATAAGCTTAAGCAACCTCATGATGTTGATGTCTCAAATTGGAATTATTGTTGAAGTTATAACAAATAAAATGTAATTTACACTTCCCATAAACGTAGGTTTCATCACACACTTGCTAATTTCTCATAATTCAATCATCCTGTGCATCCAATGTCTTGTTTAATATCAACGATCACAGTTGTAGGCATAGATTTCAATGAAGCTTAAAATTACTAAGAATACACTTACATGTGAGTACTTATGGGGTTTCAATCAAAAGTGAATATCATGCATATTAGCCATGACCTTTTCTTCTTATGATATTGTAGTAAAAATTTTTATAAATCAAAAGTTGATTAACAAATCATAGTGAACTCAGTTACTATAAAATCTTAGTAGCATTTATTAGAATATGATTTTCAAGTGAATAGAAAACCTCCTAATGTTACAGTTAATTAAGTCTTCAGTTTTCACACTTTGATTCATAGGTTTAATGAACCTTTTTCATTTACTCATTTAAAAGTTTACCTGCTAATTAAACGGGCTTTGAACTTCAATGATGCATATTGCTATGATGGCTTCACTTTGACAATTTGTTCATCTAGTTTGACTAGGTATGAGCCTTTTCTTCTAAGCAATAAAATGACTTCAAAATTCTGTTGCAGTAGTTTTATGCTCTAGAGATTTGGTTTTTTAAATTGAAATTCTATAGACTAAAGTGAACTATTAAATTATTAAGAATATATAATGTCATCTCTCTCTGCACACATCAATGTGAAACTTAAAGAAATTAGAGCTTTGTAATAGTGAGCTTGATTATATTATACTTATTTTTTAATATTTTTGAAATATACGATAAAATTTTGAACACATTAATTTTATGGAACATATTAAATTTGAATCGTCACTCAAGAAAATATTTAATATTTGAGTGTTATGCCACGATTCATTCTAGAAATTGATGTGTCTAATATTCTTCAACATTTGTTATATCTTATTGGGAAAAACTAACTATCGATCTCTTAAATTTGGCTAATCTTGTTCTACACTAGTTGATTTATTCAATTTAGCTCCCCAATTATTCAAATGTTTGATTTAGTCTTTCAACTATTCATCTTGGGCCCAATTTAGTTTCATGAAATACAATTTAAGGATTAATTTTGACTTTAAAATAATAGTTGAGGGGGTCTAGATTGGATATATTGAGTAGTTGGAGCCTAAGTTAGACATTAAAAAGTTTGAAACTAGATTACTATTTTGGCAAATTTCTCTATTATTTTACATGAAAATAAATGTGCTGTTTGTAGGTAAATTAGCATTTGGCTTCTTGTTTTGCAACTAAAAACATTTGGCTCTAATACATAACAAGTTGAATAAGTTAACATTGTCTATAATTACATTTCTAACAGTCTCATAACTCCAAGTATTTGCTTTTTGTCAATAGAATGGAGATGGTATCGAAGACAAATTCGTTTCTCAAATTCTAAGCAATAACGAAATTTTACTTTTGCTGTTTTTGTTTGATATATGGATTAGCTAGGGCATTTCTGATTTTGTTCAATGAAGATGATATAAAGTAGTGCAGAATATAAGATAGAACAGCACTTTTTATCTTTGTTTAGGTCTCTCTTCTACCTCTTTTTTTGCCGTTATAAAGAAATTTTGAAGCTCTCCTACATGTTTACTGCCATCAGAAGAGTTATGGTTTAGCCAAATATTTCTCAATCTTTTCATATGCGTTTCTATAAATTTTTGTAGCATTAGTGTATCTACTTGTGTGATTTAAGTTGAAGTTTTTCACTTTGCCATTTTTTTCTAGAGTAGGGCTGCACGTGTCAACCCATCACAAACTTAAGCTCAAAGTTAGGAAATAGGGTCTACTCGTATCCTTATTTTGGGAGGATGTTTGGATGAATTTTGGGAAGCATTAGCATTTCACTTTTTTCTCTGGTAGGCTAACTATTTGTGATTTTTACTTCTGGTCACAATTAAAATATTTAGCTGTATGATTTTGAGCTTATGGATCTGATGTGGATATTCTTTGTTTGTTGGGAAATCTTGTGCTTTGTTTTTTGCTTTTATTTTATTTTATTTTATTATTTTGAGGTTATCTAGTGCTGGGAGATCTTGTGTTGTCCCCATTTTATAACTTTTTTGGCACTATGTATGGGGAATCATTGTAGGGTTTCTCTATATTCAGGCAGTTCAAAGTTAGTAATACTTGCCATAGTTGTGATTTTAAGCATTGTTTATGGTTCTCTGTACTCTGTTAATTTATTTCCTTTATTTTATTCCTGCTTTGAATTTCTTTTACTCAATTTTTTTAACGGATGCTAGGGCTATATGTGTATATTCTTTGTCAAGTACATTTAAGGACTAAATTTGCTACCTGATTCAGATTTTTTGCAATTTCAAGGGCTTATGAAGTGCAGATTTTGTTTAAGTCTTCATCAAGTTGATATATTCAAAACTGCAACCTTAAGATGGTGTTAGCAGAGGGATGTTTTTATTATATAGAGGGATAGAGTTTGAGAATATTTTACAGAGGAAATTGGTGAAAAGCTGTATAGGATTAGGGTCGAGAATTTTGTTGCATGCCACCGTAGTATTTAGATTTTTTGGTGCAATGAAATTCTCCTTCAAACTTGTTATAGTGATAGTACATGTAGTTTAGGGATTTATGTTATTTTTCATGGTTCTATTATATTCATTGAAAAAATAAATGCTTTTATAACACCATTGTTGTCCAGCCCTAGGTTTCGGATTAGGAGATGAAGGGTTGCATTAGGTTGTTGGTAACCAACATTAATTTTATCTAAGCAACTTGATATGAATTTTTTGAGAATTGTGCTAGAGCTAAGGCGTCTCTTGATGTGGCATGTTGTGTTGTCTGAATGTAGTGATTAGCATGCCAAGATTACTACATCAATGTTTAGGTGATGTGTTAAATGAATGAGGCTTCCACCAGTGTTGATACGTTAATTCAATATACAAGGTTGAGAGTAGGGATTTGTAATATTTTAGTAATTATTGGAGTTAGTATGTATTGTGATTAATAGGAAGATATATGTAATCTTTAGATATGAAATTGGAACATTGAATAATGAAATTATTACTCCTAAAGTCGAAACACATTCAATGATAGCTTCAAGTACCGATATATGCCATGGTTTAAGATAATACTCGATTTATACGTGCTAATTGGTATAAATTGATTATGACACAACAATACGTAATAGCTTCATTTATCTAGGAATGTATTGGGGCTTTTGATGGTACTCATATTAAAGCACCCGTGCCAATGGACCAAGTTGCAAGCATTTCGTGTCTGAAAAGGAGATCCAACGCAAAATGCCCCAGTCGCTGTTGACTTTGATTTGAATTTTGTATTTGTTTTGGCAGGATCGGAAGGGTCTACGCATGATGCAATTGTGTTGCTGAGTGTTTTGGAGAGAACAAATAGTCTTAAGGTGCCTGATGGAAAGTATTGCTTTGTAAATATTGGATACTCTACAAAGTTTGGATTTGTAGGTCCATAATATGGGACACATTATCACTTGAAAGAGTGGACAAATTGTGAGCTTACAACTGCTAAAGAACTCTCTAACCTATGACATTCATCATATTACGAAATACAGTTGAGTGAGCTTTTGACACTTTAAAAAATTGTTTTAAATATTATATGAACCATTGCGGCTTTTTTTTCTTATGTCCAACCTAAATTAATATTGTCATTACTTCCTGTGTAATCCATAATTGGGTAATGAAATATGATGGATGTCAATTAGACACATTTTTCCCATACTTGATTATGGTCTTCTTGAAATGGTGCGGTGAAGGGCATGTAACATGATGTTGGGCGCAGGACAACAATGTTTCTTTCATAGATATGAACAATGTCATTATTCTTGAAGAAGAACGTGATTTATTAAGTGATTTTCAGCATTCACAACTATATCACGCTGAAGACAATCTTAAGGACGATGATTACACCAAAAAGTATAATGAGGAAAACAAATCTGTTGGGGTTGCATCAATTTCAAAAAAATTCATTAAGAAGGGTAAACGAAGTCGTGATGAGCTCTACCATGACACAAAGGTTAAGACATTGACATACATAACTGCTATTATGCTAAAAATGGCAGTTGAGTTAGACACTGTAGGCTATCGAAATAATCTTTTGGGAAGTGTATATTCTGAATTAAATCGACTTGGTGGCTTCTCAGATATGGACATCGAAAGATACTTCTCATATATTGCTTCTACAGATTTATCAATTGTAGCATCATTATTTTACGGCCACGAAGGGCAAAAAAGTTGTTCGTGCAAGAGTTAGTATGCTACTTTTATTGTTAATTTATATTTGCAGTGTTCTGAACTTTAGATTTACGTTTTGTAGTTTTGATACTTTATTCAAACGAGAATATATATACAAGTACAAAGAAAATGTTTGATACTTGAGTTTGTAGGTTTTTGTATTTTTTTATGTAATTATCTTTTTAGTTTTTGTTGTGCTTTTTTAACTTATATTTGAATCTCAGTGTTGGGGGTAATCTTACCTCATGTGTAATATAATATGAATGACAATGAACCAAACAATATACATCTGAATAACACTGAACCGAATAGCCCATGTTATCTGAATAACATGCTATCTTAATAACTTTTCACCTAACATTCTATCAAACAGCTCCTTAAGGTATTGTGGACACATCTAAGATTATTTTTTGGGCGATTGTTTAGTCAACACACTTGAAAAATCCCTAAACTCACCAATTCGCTCTCAAGCCCTCGCTAGAGTAGCTTGCCAACCTTCTCTTCTTCGTTAGTCCATTCCATTTTTGTTTTTGGATCCAACTTCTCTTCATTCATTATTTTATTCTTCATCGGATCAGCTTGCCCGAGTAGCATCATTGAGAATCTCTCAACGTTCTTATTTTTTATTAGTTAATCAAATTGTATGCTTAAGAAACAAACACATTGCTTTTTGCTATTCATTACATTTTTGAGGTTGAATTTGCTGGTGTGATGGTATGGATTCAGCTGTTTGCAGTTTATAAAATTTATTAGACGGTTGTTTTGAGTTTGAAATTGCTGCTATGTTCTCGAAATAAATTATGAGCTGATGGAGGAGATGAAATGAGTGTGAGAGCAATACCGTGAGAGAAAGAGAGGACACTGCTAAAAGGCGGTGACGATGGTGGCGGTGTCAACTTCCATAGTTGCGTCAAGAAGAGCAGATTGCTGGTAAAAACTCCAAAGCCAGCGACGAAGGCTGCCACATGCGAGAGAGATGGTTCATACTTCTTAGGTAAGTCTTAGAAGTTCTTTCATAATCAACACTCTAAAATTACATGCTTACTTATCAAACAATCAAAACTACCTAGCACTGAAAACTAATAAATAATATCAACTGCAACACCCTAACCCATGCCTTTACATTCCCACCCGCACATTTGAGTAAAATGCACAAAACAAATTGCAAAAAAAAGGCTAGGGTTATGATTTCCATCATTACTAGGGATCCAATGTAAAAAATATAAGTATTCCCTTTGGCGACTTGCATTCTCAACCTTGTTCATCCCCAGAGAAGAATTGTTCGAGACCTCCTCTAGACGAAAAATTATTAAAATCTCCTGCTCAACCCGTGCTGCCTCTTGTGCCAAGCAAAGCTTAACATGTATTAGAAGAAGAATTAAAATAATTTGTAATTACTGGAAGTTATGATAAAATTATTAAAATAAGTAATACTATAACTTCGTTTACTTATATTGCCATATGACAACAATTATATATTGTAGTCATCACATAAATTGGAAGGTACTTTGAATTTTTTCTTTGAGGCAGTTGCGTGGGAGTCTGAGACTTTTCAACTAAGTGATATGCCTTGATTTGGGTGTTATGTAATGTTGTTCGATTTGTTGAAGATAAGGCAAATTAGAATTTTTAAACAACGTAATATCAATTAAAGGTTAAATGCAAGTTTATGTATATGCAGTTATTTTTTTTAAGATTGATTTTTTAGAAATTTTATATACCTTTATAATGATATGGTGAATATGAATGACCATTCGGTATGAACTTGTGATATAATTAGATGTAAATAAAAGAATTATCCACCGTGAGGAATACATACGTGTGTTAGGATTTAAGATGACTATTTTAAATAATTGATACACTAGGAAATTTATAAAATTAATTAATTGATGTATTTGCACATTGGTGAGCAGTCATTTTAAAATTTCATTAGTTATAGGTTGAAAGCCAGTCATCTTACTATTTTTGGGTTTTAATTATCTTGTTTCTCATGAAGAGCCCTGTAGTTGTCTTACTAAGATGAAATTTCTTCCTTGTGATTTTTTTGTTGATTTTCTTGGATACATTTTAAATCAGTGTAGAAGCTTTATTTTATGCCTCTATGACTTTTTTTAAAGCATCACATTTCAATGACTTTGTATTTTCTAAGTTTAAAAAATTATCCTTGAGCAAGAGGAGGTTTCATCTATTTATCTTGCTGACATAAAGGGCATGCGTGTAGCTGATTTTTGTGCTTTTATGGCCCGTCAAGGTGCTTTTTCTTTTGATAGGAGCGCTGTGCTCTCTAGGAGGCTTTTAGACCTCCTGGCCGATGATACCGTGGAGTTTGATCCCGGTTGAGCTGCTGTACTATTGATTGATTATGGTTATATATATATATATATATATATATATATATATATGCATAGGCTACGGCCTTCTTTCATGAAGCATTTTTGGCTTTTTAATCTTTAAAAAGGCTGGCTTTATTTTTTATGCTACTTGGGGCTCAACTTCTTAGTTTCTTTTAAATTTGTTGTGAAAATGAAGTTGTGCCGTAGTGCAGAATTGTTTTCTCGTTTTAGAAAGTGTATTCTAGTTTTATGATAAATGATAGAGAAGTTGTATTTATTCTTATAGTTGGTGATGCTTGTTCATGTCTCATTTGTGATAATGATTTTAGGGTATTCACACCATTTTGATTTATGAGCAACATTTTGATAGATAGATCCGAAACAACAATATAACATTCTTTTGGAATAACTTGAATAATATATTCCTTCAGTAGCTTGAGTATAGTGATACTCTCTGTATTGTTTCTCTCCTTAAAAAGCTTAATTCAAGATTTACCATAGATTTCTTTTCACTTCAAGTTTTACTATTTTTCGTCTTGTTTCTATTTCTTTTTTTATATTATTATTTAAAATTCTCTCTTTTAATTTATTCTTCAATGAGAAAATTATAAATAAATTAAAAGAGAGAATTTTTAAAGCAAATAGTGAGTCGGGATATGGGAACAATATATTCTTTAGAATCTTACTTAAGCACGACAGGAATGGCTTCCTCAATTTCCTTACCTCTTGGTTTACTAGCTGCCTTTAATGGAGAGTAGTCAGCGGACTTCCTCATAGAATGCAAGAAGCTCTTCTTGTTTTTCTTTTTCCTTGTTGCTCGAGCTGGAGGAACAATAGTTATTTTGTCAGAATTTTATGTTGGAGAAAGGGAGGGGGGGTTCAAAAACAACTCAAGTAGTTGTGTACAAGATTTACTTCAATACTTTGCTAATGAAACCAATTATTCAATTATTTCATCAGTAGAGCTTCTTTTTACTCTTCCTCAGAAGATCAAAGTAGCTCCTTTTTGTTTAGCTCACCTTCTTTAAGAGAATGTACAACCTGAATGGTAGACCCCAATTTTGATGATTAAACTAGAATTTACGGTTGACATTGTTCCCTCGAAAGTTCAACATCACCAAAACATCCTCAACCACCTCAGTGGTATTAAATTTGAATGAGAAAATAGTTCGAGGGGCAACTCGACAACAACATTAATTATCCAAAGGGTATTAGAATTTATCTTCATCTCGATCGGTTCAAAATATATTATGAAGAGGAAAAGGCAGTTATAACCCATATTCAAACGTCAAGCTGTATAAGCAAACTTGAAATGCTCCAAGACAACTAAAGAAATACCTAGTTGGAGAAAGAAATAGTCGAGATCTTATTATAAGAACTCTTGAAGAAAGATGCCACTGTAAGAGGGCTCAAGAACATCTAAATAAGAACAGAACTAACAAATCTTAATTGACATTTGTTATAGTAAATGTGTGTTGCTTTAGCAGCTCAACACACTCAGTTCTTGATTGGCTTGTTCTACAGTGTGAGTACCAAGCTAATATGATGCTATAAGTTTATTCCATCATTTAACAATACAAATGGACTAATCTGTCAATAGCTTTGGCATCTTGTTGACCTATTAATTGCATAAGGTTTTGACAGCCATGGAAACCTAAACATACATGATCATATGAAGCTTAGCTCAAACTTTTAAGTTTATAAAAAATTGTGGCATTTTCAAAATGAACTGCCAAATGAGATGCAAAGTCAAAGCTCGTACACTAATAAATGCCTTTCCATAAATTTTAAAAGATTAATGTGATATGCTTTGATAATAGTCAAAAAATTTCACTATATCAAGATATAATAAATTAGAAAAGAAAAAAAAAACAAAAAACAATCAACTAGTGGCGTGGTGGATGAGCACTACTACTAGAGCTAGTTTTTATTTAAACTTTTTCTAATGAACTTACAATCGTCTGGGATCTTATACTTATGGAAGCGCTTTCTTTGAGATTGAGCCAGAAAAATATTATGGACTTTCAGCTTGCTGACTACAGTAGTGTTAGTGAATTCAAGCATTATGAATTCATGCTGATTTCTGCAAGCAGAACTAACATTAATTCTCCAATTTGCTGCTTCTGATTGGTTGAAATATCTCTTTTTTTTCTGGGTTGCTTAGCAAGAGGACTTCCTCTGGGCTTTTCAAACGTCAACCCAAGTTTTATGATTAGCCACATTGCCATTATAGTATTCTTCAAAATGACTTCTGGGGACTAATGCTTTTGATAGATAGAGCTGCATAGTCTCAAGTCTCAACATTGTTATATGATTGCTTGATCATGTCTCTGAAGTCAGCTGATGTCTTAATGGCTTGATCTTATTGTAGCTTGATATTTTTCTTAAAGCAGACAATCTCCAGTAGACTCCTCAGTTTACTACTTATTTTTAATGAACAAAGTACTTAATTCTTTCATAATATAGTATAGAACACTAGAATATTTCTTATAATCCAATTTTAGCTGATTCTCCACCAGCTGTTAACACCTTCTTAAGTCCCTTAATTGTCTTCCTTGACCCACTTGTCATTATCTTATATAGAGTAGGCTCAATGAAGGTTCTCAATGAAAGAGCTGAACTCGTTTAAGGCAGATTCAATAGCCAACTATTTACCTTAGTCGCCATAATTTCCTCATTTCTCTTTGTCATCGAACCTTATTGATGTATAGCTATACCAAGTCTAGAAAGGTGTTCTTGATCTGATGTTTATCATGAGAGCTTTGTATTGATGTTGAGTGATGAAGAACTGTTTAATGACCTTCTAATGCGCTTTCTCAATCTTTTCCAGGAACTTTGTAGTTCGGCTAGTGTTAGTTCTTAATAGCTATCTTCTAAATTATATTTAGAAAGTTATAAGTCACTTGGATTAGAGGATAGATAGCCTTCACTTGCCTCAAAAGGAAATATTTCAAAAGGCAATATTTTAATAACACTTATTTTGAGCAATTTCTATACCCAAGTTGGTTATATAAGGAAATTCTCTCATACTCAACTTTGTCATGAATTCATTTTACAATAAGCCAAACAGTTGAATTGTCACTTTACATTATAACTCAGTATACCCATTCGACTACATATTATATTACATAACTAACAATGTTGTGTTTGTAATCATTCTCGACATATTTTTATTACCAATAATATTCAAAATATTCTTATTAACAATTTTCTATTCTTCGCATTACATCATTAGTTTATATAATTAATCTGGTATAATACCTGGTTTGTTTGCTTGTGCTAGATTGGAATTGGAGAAAAATGTCAAAAATTTCTAATATATGCAACTAGTAACTATTTTTGGATTGTATGCAGAATGTTATTCTAAGAGTTATTTGTCAAAATAGTTCAAGTCCTTAAAATTGTCAAAAAGAGTTTTTCGACTCCTTTAAATTCCAAATTGATCCTTAATTGCTAAAAATTATGCAAAGTTAGTCTCATAATTTAATTTCAATAATGCCACGTTAACTCGTACTACAAATAAATGGTATTTTGGTTAGGAAAAATGTAATTGACGTTAATAATAAGGTTTGTCATTATATGCTAAACTCCATGAATATTCAAATTGCTATTATTTTATCAACATCAACAACACATCAAGCCTTAATTTTACTAGGTGGGGTTAGCTACATGAATCCTTTGTTACCATTATGCACGATCAAATAGAAGCCATTTCCTAAGTTACGAATAGAGAAGATCATTTTTTCTTCCCATATCTTTTTTGCTCTTCCTCTTCCTCTTTTAATGCAGACAAATTTTATAAATTCAAATTTTCTAACAAGAGTATTGAATTATCTATGCTTAATATGCCCGAACCATCTAAGACAATATTCTCTAATCTTATTTACTCTTGAAGTCACTCCAACATTGCTACAAATAAGCTCATTTCTTATTCTACCCTTACAAGTATACCTACTCATTCAGCTAAGCATCCTTATATAACATAGTTAGTCATATAACTTCTCTATAAATTATTTTTTTAATTTTGAGTGGGATTTTCTAATTGCATAGCACTCTATAAGTGCTCATCTATTTCATCTTAGTTAGCTTGGATCCTATTAATCATAGCGCTCTCTATTTCACCATTATTTTGAATAACTGAACCAATGTTTTTGAACCTTTTGCTCTTCTTGATCACATGGTCTTCAATAGTTATGTACTTGAAATTTGAGCTTCTAATACAATTGAACTTAGAATCTCCGTATATTTTATTTTAGAGCTACTAAGACATACACTTTTAGATTTTAAAGTAGTTCTCCACAACTCAAATTTTTCTTTAACTGTATCGTTAGTCTTATCAATTAATAAAATATCATCTGTAAATAATATGCACCAAGAAACTTTCTTTTGAATGTGCTCAGTAAGAGCATTCATATTTAAAGCAAAAAGATATGGGTTTAGAGCTGACCCTTGGTGTAATCCATTAGCAACCTGAAATTCATTAGACAAGCCATCTTGTGATCGAACACATGTTACAACTCCATATATATCTCTATAAGCATCAATATATGAAACACAAATCCTTTTTATTTTTAAAGCTCTCCAAAGAACTTTTACTGATACTCTATCATATGCCTTTTTAAGATCAGTAAAAATTAATTGAAAATATTCTCTTATTTCTCTAATTTCCATCAAACCTATTAATATTTGTATGGCTTCTATGGTAGATCTGCCTAGAGCATAAAACTAAGTTTATTTTGAGAAATACCAGTATTCTTTGAATTTTGTATTCATTTTTGAGAATATTTGTTATTTTATCATTTTCATAAAATCTGCATTTCTTCTTTTATTTTTGTCATCTTCAAATGTTTACTACTTTCAATTCTTTTATACTATGAACTTTGTTAATTTTCTAACTGATTTTCCAACAATAGAAATGAGGAAGGGTATACATCCTCAGCTGCAATATATATCCTACGTGACACAGAGTGGAAGATTGATCCACATTCTGATGACAAAGTTGAATCATGTTGGGAAGGTTTATCATTTGAGAGCTGAGCGCCAAATGGCTGAGAGTGAAGGCCAGATTGCCAAGTTCAGACGGCGGTATGCACAGAATACGGAGGAAAATGTTCAGAAGTAAAGCTAATTATCTTCTGATAGTGTTAGATTCTATGACCTAATTAAGCTCTGGAACACTTTTCTATGTACCTTTGAATATTCAGCACTATCAAGTTTGAATTTATTTTACAGTAACTTACAGGCAAATGTCATGGTATATGAACTGCTATTGTCCAAGTTTTATGCAAATCTTTTCTTTGCTGGATATTCTTGACGTGTCTTTAAAATTTAATTGATCTCATCCTTTTACATCAAAATCATTGCTTTGAGGAAAAATTTCTTGAAATGGTTGAATATTATGGTTGACGGAAATATCTTTATATGCACTTTCTATCTCAGATTGTGCTGAAAATATGCACATGGCGTGCTTAGCTGTGCCAAAAACCTCCACAGATATTGTACTTTGTTCCTTGTGATATTTTCTTAAATGCTTCAATTTGATTATTTTGGTGTGAGTATGTAACTTTGCTTTGTGATGATCCACTTCACCTGCACAACCTTCCGAAGGTGTTCTGAAAAGAGGAAAATATTCTGATGAGATATTGCAAATCGTATTGTATCCCACTCTGGTTGTCGTTCTACGCACATACGAAAAGATAAGAAATGCTATGATGCTTCCAACTGGCCCCCAAAGAGGCATGGATGCTTATGTATAAGAAAAAGTAGAAAAAGGTTGTATTAGAAACACATGTACACTTGAGTACATTTTGTCGTGATGTACTTTAATGCTTAATGCTTGTCATGTAATTATCCTCGATCCTTGCTGTTTCTGGACATTATTGAACTTTATCGACTACATGAACAATCAGTTTTTTTTTCCTATATTTCTATATTTTTGCTCTCATTCAAGGCATCCCATTTAGGCTCGTCATGCCATATATTTACCACCATCGCATTTTAAGAGACATGCAAAAACTAGTATGCTATAAATAAGCTGTTGAATTTAACACAAAAGCTATTACAATATAAACTCTGCCACTAACGCCTATGACTATTATATATATATATATATCTTTGACATATTGAAAAAAAAAAATCTTTGACATATTGAGTAGTTGGCAGTCATGATTATTATATCTACTCTTTAGTGTCGCCCAGCCTGCTCAGTATTGAACGTGTATTGATGCAACGTCGGTTGATTCTAATGTGAAAGTTCATCAACTCTGTTATTGTCTGATCCCAAGTTCAAAAATGAGAAAGGAGGGTTGCAATTGATATTTTCGACTTATTAGCATAAAATTTTGTCGAATATTCTTTTGAGATGAATCCCTTAGCTAAAATAATTACACAAATAATTATAGACTGAAATTGATCCTCAAGAGAACATAACAAGCAAAATGTTTCTTGGGAAGACACTCAATGAGCATAAATAGGAGGCAGTGTTCAACATAAAAATATAATCGAATTTATAACCTCTGTAGAGATCAATCCAACAAACCATTGAAAAGTTGTTATTTTGATACACATTTTATTTTGAGGTCAGGCTTAATACGCAATAATATGTCTTTGTTACATTTGACTAGATCCATAGCATTTATGAATAATAGATCAAAATTTTAACTGTAATATTAATCATATAAAGATTGGGGGCTATGAGCTGTGTTAACCTTACCTTATATTACTCGTTGTTTTCTCAACCTAGACCAGAACAAAATTATCATGCAGTGCCACTAATATGTCTATCTAGGTACTACACAAATTTTCTAGTTGCAAAAATTATTAAGATATACTGCATTGTGTAGTACCTAGATATGCATATGTAGTACCTTAAAAAATCAAATTTAACATATTTAAGATTTATTTTTGTATAAGAATATATATATATATATATATATATATATATATATATATATGTATATATGCATTTTTACACACATATATATGTATATTTGTAATATTCTTAAGATATACTGCTACAAGTATTTTCTAATGTAAATTATGAGCTTAAATTTCATTTGGAATCATCACTTGGTAATTTTCTTAACATGAATTTTCTTATTTTCAGCATGATAGAACCTTATTTAGGATTTGATTTCCTTTTAATGTAGATCATGCTTTTTATTTTCTTAAATATGCAATTGTAATCACGACTATATAAACAACAATAATATCAACAAATGTAATAGCATGCCAACTGTTGGAATATTTTGTTTTTCATTGTTGTTAAATAACAATTCCTCTCTAAGTTTCTAAAGTTTTAGAATTTTCTTATAGTTTCTTGCATGCTCTTTTTGGCCTTTCTCTCTTTTAACATGGGAAAAATTCATCGACTCAGTTATCTCAATTGGATCATTTATAGTTATATGCTTAATACTTTCATACCATATGAGGTGAACTTTCACTTAGCTTATTCTAATTTGAACTTTCCAATGTTGCCATGGATGTATTCATTTCCCTACATTTCCTTTCTTGTGTGCCTACTCATACACTTTAATGCTCATCTCTGCAAAAAGTATTTTACAAGTATGTATCTGTATGTAGGTTGATAATACCAATCTTAATAGTTTTTCCTTAAAATATGCTTTGAGTGAATCTTGTTAATGGATCTTCCTCTATTTCATTATTGTGTTATAACCCATATAATTGAGCTAATTATCATTCTTGATAACATAATATTCAATCAGTATATCATTAGTAGTACAACTTTTGTTATAAATAAAACATTTCAAATATTTTGTTTAGATAAAAAACTCTTTTGGTTTTTTGATAGTTCTCCATAACTCTAGTTTTGCAATAACCTCATCACTTATTTTATTAATTAAACAAAAAGATCAACAAATATCTGTATGTAGGTTGATAATACCTCTTGAATGTGTTTTGTAAGAATGCTCATTAATTTAGAAATATTATTGACTTAAGAGTTAAAACTTGAAAATTATTTGACAAAACTGTGCTGTGTTTAATCACATGTAATTATTTCATTATACAGAATGTTAATAGCTTCAATATAAGTAACACAAATCTCTTTTCTTTTTGATGCTATCTAAAAATACTTTTTTTGATATTTCATGTTTTTTTGTGATTTATTAAAGATTTAACAATTTTTTTTTCTCTTTCTAAGTCTCTCCTTGAAACCTCTCAACCAATTTATGCATTCATATTTGACTTCCAGGGAATAAGACCAAATTGATTTATTTTATTTTTTCATTGTTCTCTCCCGTTGTTTCTATGAATGGCTCATTATTTAAATTCTCTTAGAATTTGCATTATCCTGCACATTGTATTTTTTTGTATACTTGTTCGACTACTTTTTAATCTTAAAAATTATATTAAATAATTGGTGAACCAATATTCTCATCCAAAATATTGTTATACATTAATATCATCCATTCTACGGTTTTCCCACTCTTATTAGTTTAAGACGTACCAAATTTCAACACTTTAATATTACAATTGCTCAATGCAGTTATGTATTCTCATTTTTAGCCTTACTTTTGCTATCCCTAATATTCTTCTCTTTGAGTCGCTCTTCCGACATAGTCAATGGAAACTCTTGGTTGAAGTTTTCACGAAATTTTGTCCTTCCTAATTCTTAGGATGGACTGAAGTTTTCGCTACATTAGCGCTTGCATTAGTAAATTGGTCTACCAAATTAATTGACATAGAGGAGTAATGTTAGGAGTAATAAAATCACGATTAAATCCAAATTCTCAAAAATATAAAAAATCAATATTGTCAGGCCACCAATATTTGCTGTTGAACTTGTACCATTTATCACAAATCAATGACATTAGTAACTATGTCATAGCCACTCTACCTTCAAAGATAGATTGTTGATCTTTCACATTCCCTCTTGCTCAAATCATCTAATTAAAATAGTTGACAATGAATGATATTTCAGCATTTTGTGCAAACTATTTTCCTTTCAATCATATTTTAGTCACAGAAAACTTTAACAGTAATATATTCTTTGAAATAAGATGATGTCTTCTTGAAATGCCCTCTAGATTGTTACAGTAGCTCGCAAGGGCACACTCAATTTTAGGCTGCTTGAATAAGTTTGGTTACTAAATGTTATTCATATAAAATAAAAAGGTTATAGTGATATAGTAAACCACTTTGGCTACTAAATGTTATTCCTTATGTAGCACAATGTACAAAGCTTGTAAGGGATTTGCTCAGCTACTAGGCATTTGAACTTGTAGCAGGCAGTAGACTTTCACCATGCCATTTATAACTGCAATTAACTCATTAAAGATAAATGCTCATTAATTGTGGTAGTTAACCCATAAAGATAAATGTTCTTACACTTTGTACAAGGCATCTCAACTTCTCGTTAGAATTTGTATGAGCCAACAAAAAATCATAATATAATTTTAATTGTAATAGCGGCCATTACCTAAGTAGATAATTATTGACTATCTGATCAAGAAGAGCGAGAGATTCAAATACTTTGACCCAAATTTTAAAATATTGGTGAAATATAGAGCGATGTGATTAATATGATTCAAGTTGGTTGGCATGAAATGGAGGAGCATTTCCTGGACTATTGTGCAATCAAAAAATCTCTCTCAAAACTAAATGAGCATTTTATTGAACAATTATACGAGCAACTATATTGTATGAGGCTGAATGTTGGCTAACAAAGTAAAACATACTAATAAATTTAGTGTTACAGAGATTAGCATGTTAAGGTGGATGAGTATGTATGCTCAAAATGATAGAATGAGAAACGAGTTCATTTGTAGCAATGTTGGAGGGGCTCCCATAGTGTATAAGATTAAACAATGTCTTCTTAAATAGTTTGGGCATATTAAGGATAGAGTGTTTAATGCCCCAAAAATATATGGGAAGAAACTGTTAGAAAGGATCTTCTCTATTTAGAATTTAGGAAGTAGCTTTATTTGATTGTGCATAATGGAAATAAAAGATTCATGTAACCAGCCCCACCTAGTGGGACTAAGGCTTAGTGCATTAACACAAAATCATTAAAGAACTTTATCTATATTCATTAGATTTCTATTCATTTACATCTAAGAAAAGTCCAATTTTTAATCACCAACAAAATGAATAAATATATGAATTAGGACTTTAAAATAAACCTTAAACTATAAAATTACTCTTTAAGTCGAAACTCATTAACTATTATTTAAATTTTATTATCTGATTATTAAGGTTAAATTTTATCGCTTTATGAATAGCCTCTAGACAACACCTAAGAAGTTGTTTGGTAAACCCTTGAATCCTCCAAACAACTTATAAGGTTGACAGAAGATGTAAAGTAAATTGAGATCCTCCATCTCACCTTGTAATGCAAAAAGTATTAACCATAATTGACAAAATCAGGTTATGAATAGCTCATAAATATTTGTTCTTACAAACTACCTAAATCTTGATACCTGAAAACAAAATAATATAGAAAAGTTAACCATGAAAGTTAGAACACAATAAAATGACGATGTATATCACTAAAAAAAGAACGCAAGCTCATTTGCACTTGCTAAGACCTACAAAATTAGTAAGAATGAAACACTAAAAAATGAAATTTTATGAGGACAAGAGGGGGGGAAATAAATCAAGATAAGGTTGCTAGTTGTTGTATAGAGGGAAAAAAACTGAGAGAAAATGGGAAAACAGAATAGAAAACCTAGATTTAAACGTGATGTTAAGAGGTTATAGATAACAATTTAAATTACACTGATTTTTATGCTTGACCAAGCACAACATAATAAATTTAAATAATGGTTCTATTAAAATTGTTGTTTAGTCTTATTTTTGCAGGACTATAGAAATTGGTTTCTTTAAGATCTTTTTATCTAGCTGCATATTTAATGTTCAAGGTTCTTACATACATACCACAAACTTCTCTTTATTATATAAATTTAACATAGTTTTTTTAAATATACCATAAATAACAGGCGCACCGTTTCCTCCTCCCAAGCCGACAACTCCGCTGATCAAACCATTGCTGATAACCGAATCTCCAATACCAACATGCCCTCCCCCGCCCCTGATTCTCGGAGGGCTTCCCAGATTGACGCTAGTGCCCATTGGCAGCTGAGGGGTGTAATTAGAGGCAGAATTGCAAGGGATTGAGGCCGGCATGATACCTCCGAGCCCCGATTGAGATAATCCCAGTGCGATCCCAGTACTACTGTTTTCTGCAACAGACAAATCTCCGTAATTTAAGTAATTGTATTGAACCAATGCTAATAAAAACTTAATATCAGAATGTGCTATTTTTGTTTTAAAAAATGTGGGATTTGATCTTTTAATCTTTTGATCTGTCAAGAGTGCAAATTCTGTTTTAAGGTCTTTTAGTATTTCTTTCCTCATATATATCAAGGAACGATTTTTTTTTAATGAATAATTTGAAGGCTTGAGGTCTAATTTGATTCGAATGAGGCACAATAAGTTGAAGAGGCTGCTACAAAATCATTTAAATTCCAGGGGAACTGCAAGCATTATATGAGCCAAGTCATTTGTGATATTTGCCAGAAGAGGCATTAGTGTTCAATGAATCCATTGAAGGTAGCATTGAACTCCACTAAGAATCAGCCATGCCAAAGTTACATACCTGACTTTGAAATGAGCTTAGCATCATCATGCTTAATTCTTATCTCTAACTAACACCTAAGCAGTAATTTTTTTGATAGAAAACAATTGAATGGATCTCTAAACTGATATTGTCTTTGGAGAAGTTTTTGATATTGTGCAGAATTAGTTTAATACTGGCTCATTTTTCAAGTTTTATTTGTCTTTTAATGAGTCAAGGTTTGGACTCATTATTGTTGGGCTATCAAATTAATTGGTGATGCAGGGAATCAAACCCTGATTTTCTCGTATTCCATACGAGTGCTCTACCATTTGAGCTACATCACATTCAATTCACTGCAGGATTGTTAGCATCCCTTTGAAAATGATGCAATATTGATGCTTGTGATTAACAAATGAAGAAGCAGAATTGATAAAGAGATGCAACCACCAAAAGAATAATCGAATGGATTTAAAGTCTATGAGTTTGAGCTGATCACTAAAATTTGCTATTGACTTTGAAATGAAATGATATTGAACGAATCTTCATGCCGGATTAATTACATAACTTAAATTTCATTAAACAATACTAAATTGTGCACAAGAAGAGTCTGAAAATAAGTTTGCCATCTCTGAGAGGGTTCTCCACAATTACTTCGATTTTGGTCTCATTGAATTCTCCACGATAATCACATGGACTGCAATTGCCAACAGCAGTATAACCAGGCCAATATCTGCCTATGCTTTGACTATTTATCCACATCTGCCCTTTTTCCATACTAATCATATCGATTCCCAACGAATCATTCCACTCTGGTGCATTGAAAAAGGCCTGTAAGAATGAAAAATGGATTACAAAAGAATAGTGCATCATCCATTTTGAACACATAAACTTTAAATTGCAAGCCTTTTGGGATAACACTCACCTTATACAAATCTATGGAGAGGCAAGAAATGCTTATAAGTGTTTAGTTCAAAATATTGAAAGCACTTAATAATGATGTTCTTACCCATATAATTGTTGCATATGAGCTACAGCATAGCAGACAATTAATTAACTTTGTGGATCATGAAGCTTCCAAAATATTGAAATCACATTCGAACTCAATCGGGCCAGCTCCCCACAGCTAGGGGAAATGAACTATAGAAGAGCATGGAGCTTCAAAAAAAAAAGCTATTGAATGTCTATGTGTTGCTATGCCATCACCAACACCCTCCACATGTGTCTTACCTACTCAAATAATCTTATGCATAATAATACACTAATGTAAGTATCCAAATTATTGAAACAAGTCAATATATTCATAATTGACTTCTTAATTGGCGCAAGTTCAAATTATTGACATCTTCGAAAAATTGAATGATATATGGGTATATCAACAAGCCAATTCACAAATAATTTTTCGATTCCATCTTTTTCAGGCATGTAATATTAAGCATGAAATGTTAAATTCAATAAGGAGATGATTCAATTCCATTTCCATATAGACAGCATAAAGTGTCACTAATTACACCTCAATAAATAATGAGCAGCATTATAAAAGATGAACAACTTGATTGCATAGTAAAGTTAAATTCAATAAGGGTTGCTAGTTATATGAATATGCACAAATACATACCCAAAAAATGGCTGAAAACAAAGCTCATTATTTTTGGCTTGCTTACAAAAGAAACTAAAGAATTTAATAAAAGAAAAGTTCAATAAATTTTCTATAAAATATCAAATATAGGAAACGACAAAACAAAGCTCAAGACATCCAACAATTCAAAATGATTTAGCATTATCAAGCTAGAAAAAATCAAGGCAGCCATATGATACGACCAACAAGCTCAATGCAACCTACTTATCTTATTAAACAAGCAATGAATGATTTAACCAAATCAAGCCAGAAAAAATCACAAGCCCTGCATTTAAATTCAAAAAAATTAAACATTCATGTAATGTATTAATCGAGTTACCAAGAGACTATATTGATGGCTTACAAAACACAAAAGGAAACACTAAATGACTTTGCTTACTCCAAATACAAATTTGTTTTTTCTAATGTCCTAGCTAACAACATTGAATAGATTCAAACGCATTAAGCATTTCAGTTTTCTTGCAGTTTTCAATTACATATTCAAAAGGAAGCGCATCAAGCATTTATTTTCTTGCAGTTTTCAGTTACATATTCCAACACATCAAGTATTTCAAAAGAAAACATCAAGCATTTCAGTTTTCAGTTAACTAATTCAATAAAAGACAATGATTTTCATTATAGCAAATTATAAATAAAATGTTTATTTTCTTGCATAATCCAAAATCTGTAGAATTACATATTGCCCACAAAAAAATTTAAGTTTTCTTACTCCAACTCCAAAATTTATGAAACTTAGCTCACTAACGTATGATCAAAATATTTTTCCCATGTATTAACTTACAGAGCAACATGGTACATTTACGATTTTCAAATCGAACTAATAAATAATAACATTTAAATCTTTTAAGCTATTTTTCATCATACACGAATCGGTCACCGCAGTAATGCATATTAGGTTAGCGGAAGGAACAACGAAAACAAAAAGTATTATCTAAACCTAACAATCGATCACCACAGTAACCCTAAACCCTTAAAAAATAGTATTATTAGGTTAGCGGAAGGAACAACGATCGATCAGATCATAATACTTTAGGCATATTTTTATCAAAAATATAAAACAATAATAATACTTACAAGAATCACAAATAAAAAGCGAAGCAAAAGAAGAGGAGAAATGACGAGCAACGATCGGTCACCGTAGATGAGTTGCTGCCAGAAGAAGCCGTCGAGAACGGTAATGACAAATGCGTTGAAGATGCAAGGCTTCTGAGAGAAGTGTCGGCTCAGTAAAGGCGAAAGAGAGAAGTGTCGGCTCGGTGCTGTGCTGCGATTATTAGGTTACGGGGATATAGGTTATTAAGATGATGTGGCAGCTATGCCACATCATCTGCCATGTTATTCGAAAAAATTAGGGGCATTTGAGGGCACTGTAACATTTTCCTTGTAGTTTTTAGGACCATCAATTATAAATCACTCATAAAAACTACTGTAAACATATGTTGGGCGCTGCTACGGTACCCGGTCAATACCCTGCAATTTTTATGATGACCTGATAGCTGAGCTGGCGGAGCATGCCAGGTTACCGATCCCTAGTTATTTTCCTGAAGTTCTTGAAGTCGCTGCCCTCTTCCAGATCGAGGGGAGCCGCTCGGGCGATGGAGAGTACGAGGGATGTGAGGAGAGCGGCAGCCTAAGGAGCGGCGATGGAGAGAAGCCGCTCGGGCGCTAAGGTCGAGGCAGACGGCGCTTTCATGGCGGAAGAAATTTGGAGCCTGCTTCCGATCTCCTCATCGATTGACCCAGTGATTTTAGCTCCCAGTGGATTTCTGGTCTTGGAAGGGCTGTGATTGGAGAGCTTTGATTAGGGTTTTGGTTCCAATCTCTTCGCGAATTGATGCTCTCCAGGAAACGGTGCGCCTGTGGTATCTTCAGTGCAGCAGATTTGTTCCGACGGGATAACTAAAGTGAATGGGGATCTTTCTTCTTTGTCTCCTGTGCCTTACGTCTTCAATGGGGTGCTGAGGGGGAGGAAGTGCAACGGAGCAGTGGAGAAGGTTGTGGAAAGGTGGCATAAGAGGATGATAAAGAACAGGGAGTCTGCTGCAAGGTCTCCGTGAATCAGCTAACGTAAGCGAACATCGAACATCTGAAGCTTTGTGTAATCTCAAATATTGTTTGAATTTGGGAGGAAGATTTTACCTGGATGCTATTTATAGTTCTGTTACTTTGCTATGTTATTTTACTCACAGAAATTCAGCAAACTAAACACCTGTTTTTATAAATCTCAGGATTTAGATTACTTTACTCAAAAAATCTTACATTGCAAACAACCTAGCCTCCATGAATTAAAAGACTTTAGGAAAATTAAAACAAGCATAACACAATTATCGTTTAAAACAATTTTTTTGGTCATACAAAATTCACCATCAATCAAATTTAATGGATAGAGGCGATGCAAAGCCAAAATACATATCAAAAGATAGTTTTCAACTTTATATTTTTTCATTTTGAGTGGATAGATGGTGAGATATGCTTGAGTGATTTGGATATCCAAATAAAAAATAGGAACTCTTTTTAGTAGGAATGTCGCATTGAAAACAATTTTAGAATGTCCTAGTTTTTTCAAAGACATGCTATAAACATGAGTGATTCTTCATGTTACTATTAATGTTTATATTTGTGTGTATCAAAGTCAATGCTTAATTGTACTTCATTTTATATTATATACTTGATACATGCATGCATTTTTTTTTGTTGGTGATATCAAAATTTTGAACGGTAAAGAAGTTCACTTGGGAAAATTTATTAGTTTTTCAGAAGCTGGTTCTAATTATTTCACTAGAAGAAACATCGCATAACCTATTGTTCCTTTCTTTATTCTAGGCAGGATTGATTCAAACATTCAAGAAGGTTTCATCAAGGGACAAAGAATGCACTAAGAAAGATAAGCTATTGTCTTTGAGCGCATGGCATCGAGTAGAGTGTCGATCACGTGACGCGTTTAGGCATAATTTTTTATCGGAATTGGTCGAGAATTACGAGGTATAGTGCTAATTCTAAAATATATCCCTCATTGTTTGATTAAATTCTTCACTTCATGTTGCTTTCAGTTTTGGGTTTGGTGGAATATAGTTCCTTGATTTTCTTTATTGTTTCTCTAATTAAGTAATACTAAATAAATATTACTTGATATGAAGAATTAATGATCTGAAATTGAAATAAAACACATTTACTTAGCCTATTTATGCTTGCATATATCTAAAACTAGCATCTGTATTCCTTGGAGCATTCAGTAATTTTGCGTTTATAGAGTGGTCATATTAACAAGAAGTTGTTGCACTCTGCTGGGGAACATAAAGTAACTAATTGTTGTCCAAATCATCTTTATTGGTTTGAGCTACTGATTGTATAGATTAATTACTTTACTGAAAATGTTGATTGTGCTATTATTTGTTAATAATTTATAATGAGAATTCAATACTCATCATTTAATTTTTTCTTATTTACATATTTAAAACACACTTTTATTTTTTGCAAGTTACTGGCTTTTAATCCAACATTCCTATCTAACACCCGATTTTTTTAACTTTACATAATCAAGTTTTGGCTTTCTATTAAGCTTGTTTCTTATATCATTTTTTTAGTTGCTTGAATTCATTCTGTTTCTATACTTACAAGTGTACCATTTAGGAGCAAATACAAGCCTTCATTAAGGATAGTAGCGATGGAGACGCCCTTAAGCTGCATGTTCAGAACCTTTATCACAGATTATTGCTGCATGGAGTTTGTGAGGTAGATATTTTTCTGTAAGAATTATAAACAGAGGATAAGAATGTTCTCCCCATACTCTTTCAAGAGGAGGCTATTTTTGATAGAGAACAATGGAGATAAAGGATCTTGTAACCGACTACAGTTGTGGGATTAAGGTTTGATATGTTGTTGTTGTAGTTGATATTTCAGTGAGTTATTTTTTGAATAGAGAGATCCATAATCATTATATCATTATATCATTCTAAATGGTATTATCATTAAGGTTTGTAGTTGATATCAATATCATTAATAACATTCTAAATGGCTAATTATCCATGCACCTATTAAATCAAAGACCATAATTACTTTTTTAAATGATGGGATAATTTCAATTGTTGATTTTTGTGGAAGAAACACCGTTCTTTGCATTTTGTCAGCGAGCTATTCAATTTTGTTAGTTGTTGTCAAATTTAAATGATGGGTGCACATTTATTGGATGTGATGATGTATTTTTGTCACTATAGTTCATTTGTAGTTGAGTTTTTTTTTTTTTTAATTTAAGATTTCAATGGCATCAAGGATGGCTTGATACCCTCAAGCAACCGATGCCACCATTACTAGCTTGAAAATGATTCAATTAGCCCAGCGCAGTTATATATATTTTTTTCAATTTTATTGTAAGATAAAGGTTACCGGTTGATATCTGAGTTCATATAATTTGAAGTCCTGTATTGTGCTTATTTTTTCTTGCGAAATAGTTTACGTGTGGTAGTCACAGCTCAAATGTATTCCAGCAATTTCGATAAAATTTTTTATTAAATACACTAGCAAGTAGATTATTTAGGTTATGGTGGTTGAAGCTTCCATCAGGTTAGGTGAGGTTGTTGTATTAGAATAACATAAGCTTATGTTTGCTCTCTCGCCTCTGTGCTTGCAATTTTAGAGAGAACGCATCTATTATTCTTGTAATTTTAGTATTTGGCATTTAAGTTAAGCAAAACATTCAAAGACACAGTTGTCCCTAATATCAAATTCAGATGTTTTTGTGGACTCATCAATCAAACGGTTAGACATGAGAATATGTAGATTGTTCTGTGCTGAATTCAGAAAATGCTTATTTAAGTTCTCAGCAAAGGATGGATAAACCAAAACAGCCTAGACCACCAAATCATAGCAGCATTCAAAAGAGCCAAGAGAGCAGAAACACGGGGCCATTAGGTAAAACGAACCTCTCGTGATCTTTCTGGGAGATGAAATTGGATATTCAAAGTAAATTTTTTGATAATGTTTATTGGCTGTCAAAAGCAAAAATTAGTTTGAGCTGCTTTGCATAACATACCTTTGTGGTAATAGTTTATATTGTTTTGTTTTTATTCAGTTTTCAGCATTGATTGATATTAGCTACATTTTTTGTAATGCCTGATTACATTCTTGTTGATTCTATTAACCAAAGGAATTGCTCATCTTTACCATCTGATATTTCTAGGAAGAGAAATGTGATACTTCCCAAACAAAGTTTCATATTGTTGCCAATTTTCAGCAATGTGTTGATCCTAGTTTCATATTGTTGCCAATTTTCAGCAATGCACGTTTGAAAGTAATGTACATTTTCTTATGAAAATTTGAGAGATTTCTCTCATTAAAAGTTAGAAAATGTGTGCTGATAGCTCAAAAATGAAAAGAAGAAAAAAGTATGACAATAAATAGAGGTTCTAAAAATTTCAAAGTGCACATCTATTAAGCGTAAGCTCTTCCTCTTCCATAAGGTTTGATGAATTTGTTTTTCTCTGATAGAACCCATCCAAAGAGTTTTGATGAAATTTGACTTTCATTGATAAAATCAATCCAAAAGAGATTGAATATTGACCCAAAATTTTGTCATCGTTTGATGTATTGGAATACATTTGTTTTTTTTTGTCATTTGATTGTTGCAATGGTTTGAGATGCGAGAAATATTGTGACATCTCTAGTTTTATCACTGATTTAGGTGTCTATTAAAAAAAACTTTATTGGCGATAATTGAGTTTGACGTCAAAAGGGAGTAATTTTTTCAAATTTGTATGCTGTTTGGTTTAAAGGTTTTGTGTTTTTATCTCTTATGGATGCTTGCATTAAGCAGTATACTCCTTATTGAACAGGTTAACACTCTACTTGTATGCTATGATTTTGCAATATCAACTTCCCGGTGAAGGAAGATTGTGTTGATGCAAATTCTCTTGAGTTGGTCAACAAATTTATCTAATGAGTTGAGCGTCACGGTATGACTTAATATCAGTGGGTTTAAACGCTATTAAATTCGAGCTCTCTTTTTTTCAGATTTGACTGCGCTTCTGCTGTTTTCCTCATTCAGCAGTATACCATTTTGTATTATTATCATAGGAAATTTGGAGAGAAGCTAATAATGTTGCAACGAAATCACCTTGCAAAAAAAGGCAGTTCGTAAGAAGCTTTCAGGAGGACAGAAGCAGCGAGTTGCCATTGCTTGCGCGATCATAAAGAACCCCGCCATTCTGCTTCTGGACGAAGCCACGAGCGCCCTGGCCGTAGAGTCTGAACTTGTGGTTGCCTTTATAGCTGATCAACCTTCAGCAGCAGAAACTGCAGCCGCATTAGTGCTCATGACAGAATGTGGTTGCCTTTATACTAAAAAATAAGATTGCTTGCTGTTTGCGCAAGTTACTTTTTCGTTGTTTCACAGTATACATAAACATTCTTATGTTATGCTTTGCTCATTGTTTGACATAATGTAATAATTAGTACAGTTGATGTTAATAAATATAATACTGATTGAAGTTGTAAATGCAAGTATTTAAGCTCTTATTTAATGAAATCTTTGTTGTTTAGTGACACTTTAAACATTGATACCTTGACTTGTAAGAAATATCTTTTCAATTGAATTGAGGGCTACAGACTTGGCCACCAAAACTTAGCAGTCTTAAAAAGAGCTCGTCTTTAAAAAGTCTGTATTATTGTATTTGTGCTCCTTGTATTTCCCGCAATATGTGTTGTATCTTCTGCTCATACTCAATCATACACTTGAGATTCAGCATCCAAATTCTCGATGCATCTCATAAGCTTCTTCCTTGCAACCAGCTCTTCCAAAACGGCTACAATGCTATTTGTTCTCTTGGTATTTAAAGCAGACAAAAGTGCATCACCATGCCTAAATTTATTCAGGAGCTTATCATGCTCAGGAAGCTTCACCCTTTTTGGTTGTTTTATCACCATAAGTTAGAACTGAAAGGTGCATATGTTCATATCTAAATATATGATGTTACATATGTTCATATTTGCTCAAACTTGTTCACTTTCTTATTTGGTGATGTAGGGGATCGAACTCTAATCCTCTCGTATACTATACGAGCGCTCTGTTATTTGAGCTACATCACATTCAAATTTTTTTATTCGAAGCAAAGTACAGAAAGTACTGAATGTAAACAAATGATTCATGTAGCCGACCCCTCCTTATGGGACAGATGCATTTGTTACATGCTCGCTGAATAGCAAGAACTTGTCAACAAAGCATTCATGTACCTACATGCTAGTTTGAAGCAATATTACTTTAACCACAAAATGGCATCAAAAAAAAATATTTATTATTGTGTTACATAACTGTAGAACCATTTCCATCTGCAAACATTGCTGAAATATACAAGTAAAGGTTGCACCAATTGCTGAAATATACAAGTAAAAAATAAAAATAGATGAGAGCTTTTTTAAGCTTAAGAGATACAATAAAAAATGAAATCTATGAGACACTGAAAAGCCAATATGAAAAAAAGCCTTACCATGATAATCACCAATTTCCAATGAGCCTATATTCAACCTTCTAAATAATCCAATTGCCCCTGAAGAAAAACTCTTAGTTAGAAAAATACTAACTTAACAAGACACAATAGCAGCTTTATAATAAAAAAGACTAAAACCCATCAGGTTTTTAATCAAACAAAATCAGCTTTCTAATCAAACAGACTAAAACCCACGATGACGCAGCTAGAGGTGAAGACGAGAACGGGGTTGAAGATCCAGAAGATGAGTTGGAGGCCCTTGAAGAAGATGTGGTTGCCGACGGTGCTAAGGAGTATCCCTTTCTCAAGCTGCTTCTCGTCCGATATGGTACTCGTGAAGGCTAGCAGCACGCAGCATATCACGAACGACGACGTCGCAATCCGGATGGACCCCATCAGGTTGTTCCTCAAGCTTGGGCACGATGTTGATGCTGTAAAATCAATGAAGATGCAATCATAATATATCAACGATAAAATGCAGAATAAATAATTAAAGAAAAAAGAAATGTCTATGTACCTTGCAAGTGTGCTAAATCCATTTTGATGGCAAATGAATATAATAGCCATCAAACAATTGTGCTGCTGGATCAGTACGCAACCTGTAAAATATAAGAAAAAATTACGCTCCCACCTATTTTAAGTAAATATTCAGTCTTCTTCTCAATATTTTTCATGGCATTCAGAATCCCAAAATTATTGATCTATTCAGAATTGCCAACAGATAGAATAGCACAACAACTAAAAGTTCCTTTTAAGCAATATAATATGAACCAAAATTCGACATAGAACAAGTTTGGCAAATTTTTTGAGTTTGTTTTCTTATAGCAGCACATTACTACAATAATTATTGCAAATTGGGAGGCATAAGCATTATAGAGGAGCTTAAATGTATAGTTACAATTGAGAATATGTGGATCATGAGATGCATTAACCTAGAAAAGAAGGGGCATTCAAGACAATAATCTGCATTTTTAGTAGAAGCTATCTATTTGGACAGTAACAAGAAGAAGCAAGCCCTTCCATTACACAGCCGCTCTGTATATCTCTCAAAAAATAACATTTCCATTACACAGCCGCTCTGCACAGGAAGAATGATCAATGCAACTAACCAGCTGATGATTTTACTGTTTCACATGATTGAAATTGAATGCAAATAAAAGATGAATATAGACAACAGTAAAGATGTAATAGCCTTGAAAAATATAAACAGCATTCCAGCTTTCAAGTAAAATATAGAAAGCACTTAATAATGATGTTTTTACCCATATAATTATTGCATATGAGCTACAACATAACAAACAATTAATTAACTTTGTAGATCATGAAGCTTCCAAAATATTGAAACCACATTCGAACTCAATCGGGCCAGCTCCCCACAGCTAGGGGAAATGAACTATTGAAGAGCATGAAGCTTCCAAAAACAAAGCTATTGAATGTCTATGTATTGCTATGCCATCACCAACACCCTCCACATGTGTCTTACCTACTCAAATAATCTATGCATAATAATACACCTATGTAAGTAGCCAAATCATTGAAACAAGTCAATATATGCATAATTGACTTCTTAATTGGCGCAAGTTCAAATTATTGACATCTGAGATAAAGTGAATGATATATGGGTATATCAACAAGCCAATTCGCAAGTTAAGAAATTGTATAATCAACTCATCAAAAGTAATAAAGTTCACTTTGAAATATCCGAGCCATCATAAGAGCACTGTTTTGAAGCACTCAATGGGATGGATGGAGGGTTAAAGATATCTTAAAGATATTATAATCATTTCTCTGCATTTCTTGAAGCAATAATTTAGTACAAAGATCCATGATTAGATTTAGTGGGACATTAGCCAGTACAACTGCACAGAATGACAAGAAATGCTAGGATTTGGCAACATATGAAACTTACTGCAATAGTAGTTTTAAGTTAATGAAACAGCAGCCCCAATTTGACAACATATTTTGTCAAATAAAAAGCTGTAAATAAAAAGCTGTAGATATTATGTGGCCCCAATATGATTCTAACCCATCATTTGCTCAAACCAAATCAAATATCATTTCCGTTTATTAAATACATAAAAAGCAATACCTCGGTACAGAAGCAAAATAAAAAGACTATTAACAATAAAAGTGAATCAAAGAAAATCAAGAGACTGTATTCAGTGCTTCAATTTGAAGCAAAGTGAATTTCTTGTCCATTTGGGGATTATTTTCGAGTAGTATCCAAATTAATTATATATTTCATTGACTAAGATCAAGGGAAAGGAAGCCCAGATGAAAGATGTGACCCCAATATCATCATAACTTATCATTGTCTCAAATCAAATCAAATATCATTACCATTCATTAAAAACATATAAAGCAATACATCGGTATGTAAGAAAAAAAAAGACTTAACAATTAAAGAGAAATAAATGAAAATCAGGAGACTCTAGATTCAATGCTTTAAATTGAAGCAAAGCTGAGCCAAACTTCTGGGATTCTTTTCAAATAGTATCTAAATAGAGCATTTGTTCCATCAACTAAGATCAAGGAGAAAGAAGCCTGGACGAAAGATGTGAATTCAGTATCATCCTAACCATCATTGCCTCAAACCAAATCAAATATCATAAAACATATGACATTCGAATTATTCGATAAATGGTGTAATAACCATAAACATTGCAAAAAAAAAATGCAAATTTAGATAATTAGCTAAACAAATTTAGAGAATTAGTAGGCTATGTAAGAAAATAAACATATAGAATCTGACTGCCGTATTATAAATAAAAAAGCATGAAAGGAAAACGATAATCTAACCAACCAAAAACATTTTTGAAGATAAAGAAAAGCCATCCAGCAACATTCAAGTCCCAATTTTAATCGGACAAAATAATATAATGTTGCAATGATAGTATTTTGTTTAGTTCTTACCGAAGTAATGCTTATTGCTAAATTGCTTTATTCAGAAAAAAGGAAGAAATGATTATAATATGGGGCTGCTGTTTCATTAACTTATAACTACTGATAGAAAGCTGTAGATATTATATAAAAAAAATAGAAGACTAGGATTCAACTCCTCCAAATGAGGCCCGCAGAAGACCAATGACCCGACGGGGCATCAATCATTATAATCAGTGTAGAAGATGTTCAAGAGGTATGGCCAAAGGAAATCACCAAACTGTCGAATGGGGTCTAAAATAACATCACAATCCATCCTTGTCTCAAATTAAAAATCAGGCCAATAAATTAAAGTCACTTAAATACTGACTACAGATACATGAAAATTTAATGAAACAGCATGTAATGTTAAATAAAAGTAACGAAAATGTGAATGTTGAAACTTAATGAAACAACAAGAAGCACTTTAAGGAATTAAGATCCATTGCAAAAGCTACTAATAAAAATAATTTTTCGATTATATCTTTCTCAGGCATGTAATATTAGGCATGTAATGTTAAATTAAATAAGGAGATGATTCAATTCTATTTCCATATAGACAGCATAAAGTGTCACTAATTATACCTCAATAAATAATGAGCAGCATTATAAAAGATGAACAACTTGATTGCATAGTAAAGTAAAATTCAATAAGTACTGCTAGTTATATGAATATGCACAAATACATACCCAAAAAATGGCTGAAAACACTTCAGTAGGCACCAAAAAAATAACAAAGTAGATTTGATTTAATTCTAGGTGACAATTTTGTAATTTATAATATCATGGCTCATACAACTCAAAGATAAAGCTTTCACAAGCTGAAAATATTATGGCTGCCAGTTTGCATTCCTTCACTATGAGCAGAATCTTTTATCATATGAGAAAATAAATTTGAGCTGACTAATCAAATGCTTATAAGAAAAATAAGTATAAAGTGTTTAGGTCTTGAGCTTTTTCTTCCCTTTTCTGTTATGATGACTTGTAAGTCTCTTGGTTGGCGCGCGTCCCTTTGATTGTGCGCGAACATGATCTTTTATTATATTTGGCACTCCATGACCACAAAAATCTTTAAGCTTTTCTTTAAGCTCATGTAAGACAGTTAATGTATATGCACGAGCCTCATCATTTACTCCCCCAATATTAATAATACCATTGGCATGTTGTATGCTTTCAACATAATAGTCATCAGATCTTCTTTTGATGTTGGTAATCTGAGTTGAAGAATCTAATAAATGAGTTAATTGTCTATAATCCTTTCTCCATTGTGAGCTCACTAATTTTTTAGGAATTCTGGCATTCCCTTCTTGACGCAAAATACAAAGTATGTGTGAACAAACAATCCCACTAAAACGAAAAGAGCGACAAATGCACCACATATCATCTTAGATGAGATTATAAATAACTCTAAAATCAAGTCTTCTCATTCCATCCCACACAATTACCATATATATTTTAAATGACCCATTAAGCTGTGCATCTGAGATAATACAGTTCATCAATTTCTTTATTTCTTCCTAAAATTTGTAAAATATATTTAGAGTATATATTTTAGATGATTGTTCTTCATATACTAGATCTGAAATAAGTTATGATTGAGAAATATATGATCTAAAATCAGCTTGTGCTTGCTTTTCCAACTTATCTCTAAGAACATATTCATATTGCTCAACAAATAAATGTAGACTCATCTTTGAATTCACGTACCCATCAAAAAAAATATTTACGCCTTCACTTCGTTGTGTAGTTGACATTCTAGCCCAGAAGAAATTTTTCAAGAAAATGGGCACCCAGTTCGCCCTTTTCTCATAAAGAGAAGTGAACCAGTCATTCTCAATAAGCTGGTATTTGACCATCACCGCCAACCAACCGTGTTCAAACCCATACAGAGACAAAGAGTCATAAACTACCTATGAAAACTCAAATATTAATGCTTGTTTATCTTGTCTACTTCCTACTTTTTCAAGCAATTTCTGCATGATATGCCACAAACAAAGATGATGCTTTGTAGATGGAAACACCTCCAAAATTACAGATTCCATAGCTCTACATTGATCAATTGGTATTCTGTTTGGATGTTTACCATGCATGCAGGCTAACATCCGCTTAAACAACAACAAAAATATTTCACTGGTTTCATCACATAATAATGCACAACCAAAAAAAATAGAGTTTTCATGATGATTAACACCCACAAAAGGTGCAAAGGGCATGGCATAACGATTTGTGAGATACGTGGTATCAAACATCACAACATCGCCAAAATAATCATATGCCATTTGGTACCGCGAATCAGCCCAAAAAACATTCTTCAGTCGATTATCATCTGTCACATCAGCACTGTAAAAAAATTGGAGTCCTCATTTTGCAATCTTTTAAAATATTTAACTAAAGCAACTATATCCCCAGCAACTAAATCCAATGCTCTATGCTTTGCCACAAAATTTATGCAATCCTTTTCAGTAAACAAACAATTATCAAATCCCCCGCCTTCTGTAAACATTGCATTAATAGATTTATTTAGTGGAACTCCAGCCTTATCATTAACTATTAACTGTCTTTGGACAGTCAAATGTAGCTCACAATAGCATCACATAAATCGAACTAGTTGAGGCTTCAAATCATGATTATGCTCCAAGAAAATATCATCAACTACCTAATTAGAGTTTAAACAAAGATCTACAATAACAAATTTTTCCTTGCAACCTGTTCTTATTATCGGTTTCCTGCGTAGTTTTATTGCTTTTGTTGTTGCATGTGGCTTCCCCTCTTTATAACAAGTAAATACAGATCGAGTTTTTTGCCCATAAAAATTATGATTTGAACGCTTTTTAACTCCAAAATTACTGTAGTACCCATAAATTTTGTAAAACTTAAATGCTTTTTCAAGAGAACCAAATGTCATTCCAATCTCAGGGACCTTAAGAATAATTTTATTAGTTTCAAATAGAAAATCACTTTCATTCGCACATTTATTTAAAATCTCTAAGCCTGTATTAAAATAATTAACACTATTCAATGCTATAACAATGTAATCATATAATATTTTGGTATAACAAAATAATTACACTGCACAATAATTAGCCTAAGTTATTATCTACTAACATTTCTTTTTCTGATTGCGAGTAATATTCCAACTTCAATTTGGTCATCATTGGCAATGTTTGTTCTTCAAAATTGCTAATATCATCAATTAAATGGGGTGTGCTATTTGTAGCATCCATGTGCATGTATTTACGAACTAAGATAAAAATTAGACAAATTAAACATAATAAATTTATATATAAAATAACATATACGTTTATAAATCAATGATAAAGATGCAAATATTATATAAAAAAATAGAATACTAGGATTCAGCTCCTCCAAATGAGGCCTGCAGAAGATCAAAGACCCGACGGGGCATTAATCCTTATAATCAGTGTAGAATATGTTCAAGTGTAGAATCTGTTCAATGGGTATGGCAAAGGAAGTCACCAAACCGTCGAATGGGGTCTAAAATAGCATCACAATCCATCCTTGTCTCAAATAAAAAATAAGCCAATATATACCTCCCCAAACATAGTTGAAAACAAATGCTCCCATCACTTTATATGATAATTTATAGAAAGTACCATCACAAATGAAGTATCTCTACAAATTATGAATGAAGTATCTCTAATGAAAGATCAAGCCTTGCCTCTCTTGTTAAGTAAAGTACGCCTCCTTTAAAATTGTAGATTACTTCAGCATACAAAAATATGATTGTAGAGTTTTAACTCAGCACACAAATGTGCTTATGACCAATATCGTGCGATAGCACCGCCAAACACAAGCCTCTATGTGATGGGCCATTATTTTATTATAGTAATATTTCCAATTCTAGCTAAAACTTGATTATGAAATCTCGATAGACAAAAATAATGCATGGATTATAAAATAGGCAATGCAATAATACCCCTTCTAATACCCTCATTTTTCTAGATGACTTAGCAGCTGACGTAGAACTTTATGCAATGTCAGCATTTACACTAATAGTATTATACATCGAGAAAATACTAATTTTGTGATCATAAGATGCGGTAATTATGTATAGTATCAAAAGTTCAACATATCACAAGGAAACACCAAAAGGCTGAGAACATAATTCGTATAATGTGTATATCGAGTTCCGTATACTGTTTACTGTTGGCATACAAAGCAGTTTTGAAAGGAAACACCAAAAACATTTACGCCTTCCATCGTTGTGTAATTTATTTTTTTGTAATGTCCCAGCTTAACCTGATTAGAAATGAGAACATAATGGAGCATATGCTAGAATTAGGGAGGAGAAGATGCAAATGGAACATAGTTATGGGTAAGCAGCAAAACAACCAGCCAACATTCCTTCTATAGTATTGCAAAGACAAAGAAAGACACTTTGAAAAAATAGAAACTATAATTCAACATATGACAACCACTTACAATGCAGCACCATAAAAAGATATACATCATTATTTTTGGCTTGCTTACAAAAGAAACTAAATAATTTAATAAAAGAAAAGTTTAATAAATTTTTTTATAAAATATTAAATATAGGAAACGACCAAATAAAGCTAAAGATAGCCAACAATTCAAAATGATTTAACATTATCAAGCCAGAAAAATTCAAGGCAGCCATATGATACGACCAACAAGCTCAAAGCAACCTACTTATCTTATTAAACAAGCAATAAATAATTTAACCAAATTAAGCCAAAAAAAATCACAAGCCCTGCATTTAAATTCATAAAAATTAAATATTCATGTAATGTGTTAATCGAGTTCTAGAGAGACTATATTGATGGCTTACAAAACATTTTCAAAAGGAAACACCAAATGACTTTGCTTACTCCAAATACAAATTTGTTTTTTCTAATATCCTAGCTAACAACATTGAATAGATTCAAATGCATCAAGCATTTCAATTTTCTTGCAGTTTTCAGTTACATATTCAAAAAGAAATGCATCAAATATTTATTTTCTTATTGTTTTCAGTTACATATTCAAACACATCAAGCATTTCAAAAGAAAATATCAAGCATTTCAGTTTTTAGTTATCTGATTCGATAAAAGACAAGAATTTTCATTAGAGCAAATTATAAATAAAATGTCTATTTTCTTGCATAATTCAAAATCTGTAGAATTACATATTGCCCACAAAAAAATTTAAGTTTTATTGCTCCAACTCCAAAATCTATGAAAGTTAGCTCACTAACGTATGATCAAAATATTTTCCCCATATATTAACTTACAGAGCAACAGGGTACTTTTATGATTTTCAAATCAAACTAATAAATAATAACATTCAAATCTTTTAAGTTTTTCTTCATCATACATGAATCGGTCACCGCAGTAATGCATATAAGGTTAGAGGAAAGAACAATGAAAATAAAAAGTATTATCTAAACCTAACAATTGGTCACCGCAGTAACCATAAACCCTAAAAAAATAGTATTATTAGGTCAGCGGAATGAACAACGATCGATCATATCATAATACTTTATGCATCTCTTCATCAAAAATATAAAACAACTATAATACTTACAAGAATCACAAACAAAAAGCGAAGCAGAAAAAGAGGAGAAAAACGAGCAACGATCAGTCACCACATATGAGTTGCTGTCAGAAGAAGCCGCCGAGAATGATAATGGCAAATGCGTTGAAGATGCAAGGCTTCTGAGAGATGTGTCGGCTCAGTAAAGGCGAAAGAGAACGGTAAAGTCGAAAGAGAGAAATGTCGGCTCAAGAGAAGTGTCGGCTCGGTGCTATGCTGCGAGTATTAGGTTACGGGGATTTATGTTATTAAGATGACTTGGCAGCTATGCCAAGTCATCTGCAAGTCATCTGCTATGTCATCCGAAAAAATTGGGGGCATTGGCGGCACTGTAGCATTTTTCTTTCAAAAATCTAAATATTTTTAACAAATAGTATACTTTATTTTAGAGTCTGAACCTAAATCAACTAAACTGAAACTTCAGAATTAGTATACACTAAAATATATAAATGATATTTCAATCTAATATATAATTAAATTATTAATTAAATATGTTTTTGTGGAGCTTATGAGATAAAAATAAAATAAAAAAGAAAATCAAATATTTTTAAATGTACGTTTGTGCTATATTATTTTTAAAAAATATTACTTAACTTTTAAATATCTCATAAAAAGTATGATAATTAGAATTTAGAATTAAAATATATATTTTTATAAATTTTACAATCAAAAATAAATTTAATAATAATTTTATATTATATTTAACTCTTTATATTATAATTATCTATACTTTTTAGAAGGTATATCATAACTATGTAACAAAACCTATTATTTTTTTATCTTGCTAACAAACAATTTAATACATTTATGAATGGAAAAATCAATTTCCGGTTTGGACCCCACCTGGAAACTATTTGCGGCGCTTTGGATTGGCTCATGGCACCTTCCGCTGGCCAGTATTTAATACAAAATTTGGTATAAATGCAAAAAGAATTTTTGCAAAGTCAAGCCAATAAAGTATTCCTGGCTGGAAATGGCGTGCCTGCGAAGGAGTCTGACCCTTCCCAATCAATCCAGCTGCTCGCTAACATATTTAGCTTCAACCTTCGGTCGATATGCTCTTAGCGAAGAAGAATGGACGGTGATGCGCTCGTCTCTGGGCCATGGATCTCGCAGCAGCTTGCATCTCTCCATTCTCCACTGCTCTTACTACTTAAATATGGGGATTTCTCTCATCTTAGATGGAAATTATATGATTCCTTTCCTCCATTTTTCTTTTTTATTTTGGAAACCAAATATACATATATATATATATATATATATATATATATATATATACAGCACATATCATTCACTCCCAAGCTGTATAATACTTGAAGCCATCTTATTGCAAGATAAGACTTGAAATTACTAAATTGTGAATGCAGCATTATAAGAAAAAAATGTATTATGAGTATTATATAGACTCTATTTTTTTTTATTTTCCTGTCATTAAAAAGCAGAGCTTTCAAATTTCTATAATTGAAAGAGGTTTAGCGAAGAGCTTCTTAATTCAAGAAACAGAGTGATGCATCTGAGTATCACGATAATGTTATCTATCATTAGAAGAAATGCGAATTCTTCCTTCTTCCACAGTAGTTATTTATTACAACAACCAAAGTACCCACACACAGTGCACCAAATTAAGAGATTGATTGCCTCTTTATGTGACAGTGAGTTCCTTTTTAATTTTTTGTTTGATTTAGGTATTATTCTTAAACCATATTGAAAAATACTAGATATCCTTAAACATAGATGAAAATTTTTACAAAAGATTAGGCATTTATTAAAATGAAATAGATATTTTTACAAAAGATTAATATTTACTCCACATAGGACTTTTTTTATTAATTTTTGTCTCGAGATCACATTAAGATTATGTGTATTATAAGCAAAAATAAAAACCTTATTATGCGAATAATTCTTACTTCGTTAGGTATGGTTAATAGTAATATTTTTATTTGATTATTATTATATACAGGGGAGGGCGTATCTATACAAATTCAATAGTCACCAGCACAAGTAGATAAAGGTTTAAAAATCCCGTTTTTGAAAGCCATAACAGAGGAGTTCCAGCTGCCCTTCCTTTTCTTCCCCTCTAATGAAGTCAACCGCTTCCTCCCCGATTTCTCCATTCGTTGCAGAGAAGAGCGCACTTTGAAAGAGACTTCATAACTCCCTTTAGAATCATATGCAGCTTTGAGAAAAAGAAAGAAGAGATCAAAGTCTTCAATGAATTAAAAATGCCACCTTGACAACAGAGTTCTGCAGAAAATGCTGTCCGGAAACCACTGGGGCGGCCCTTTCGAGATCAACGGAGATCCGACGACCGACGACGAACACAGCCGGACCCTTGAACTCGATCCCCGCGCGCTCAGCCGCCGCCAGGATCTCACGGAGACGCAGCAGAGCTGGCTCTTAGGCCCGCAGATCCCTTCCAGAAAGAATGACAAGTATGTCGATCTGGGCTGTTTAGTCTGCAAGCGCAAGATCCTCTGGTGGGCTCTCGGCTCCGTCTTCGCCGTTTTCGTCGTCATCGGAATTCCTGTAATCGTCGTCAAGTCCCTGCCGAAGCACAGGGAGAGTCCTCCTCCCCTGGATGAATATGCCAAAGCATTGCACAAAGCTCTGCTCTTCTTCAATGCGCAGAAATGTGAGAGCTTTGCCCCTCTTGTCAATTGTTCTCTTCTTTAATTGAACCAATTCGTTTGCTGTAGTTGTCAACAGGTTGGAGAAAAAGAGGTAATTTTGCCCAATGTTTTCAAGCAAAGATTCCATTTTGATACTCAATTTTTGCTGAAATTGAGCTGCATGCTGTTAAATTTTAAACGATTGCCGCTGTAATCATCAACATTCGGCACGCAATTTCTGGAAAACCAAGTTTATGTTTTTTCAGAGTTTTAATCATCTTCAAATAAAATTGTTGAATTGGCATTGAGATATGTGCTGAGTTAGAACTTTGCCCTCTAATTCGTTTGCTTTATTCAATGCAGTGTACCAAAAATTTCAAGCAAATATTCCATCTTGATGAACAATTTTTTCTGAAATTTAGTTCTGAAAAATAACAGAATGTTAACCACTGTTTGCTGTTAAATTCCAAAACATTCTCTGGTTACTTGATTGCCACAGTAACCCACTTGAATTGAAACAAACAAATCACCAACAATTGGAAAAAGATCAATTAGAACATATCAATACTTTCCATTCAATTATACTAAAAACCTCAACTTTTATTGAGTTTAGAGGATATCTTCTATAGCTATTCACTTAATTTGCTCTGGGTTAGTGCTGCAACAATCGGCAGAAATCTCAGAGCTGATCAATCATAATTCCTGAGAATCAAACAAATTGGCTGAATGAGTGAGTGGCTCTTCTTGTTTTGGAGGAGCAGCCGGGCGGCTTCCGAAGAACAACGGAATTCCATGGAGGGGGAACTCGGGTCTGGAAGACGGGCTGAACCAAACGGACCTGAACCACGGCCTGGTAGGCGGCTACTACGACGCTGGCGACAACATCAAGTTCCACTTCCCAATGGCTTTCTCCATGACTCTCCTCAGCTGGTCTGTCGTCGAGTACAGCTCCAAATACACAGCTCTCGGAGAGTATGATCACATCAGAGACATCATCAAGTGGGGAACAGATTACCTCCTCCTCACTTTCAATTCCAGCGCCCCAAACATTGACAAGATCTACGCGCAGGTAAACACAAAAGGAAAACATAACTGCAAGAAGCCTTATGTGATTTCGATTGTTTGGTTCCCTGACATCTAATGGAGCTGCTTTTGTTCAATGATATCTTTTATATATGACATCTCAATTTTTGTTCAATGATATCTATTCTCAGCAGCACCGTGCTTTGCGAGGTGCTTCGCTCATATTCTCCCTCGAGGATGAAGACAACGCTTCCGGTAAGGACGAAGGAGACCCGCCAAGGACGAACACGACGCAAGAAGTTTTGAATCGCCGATCCGATCGAATTCACAGCCATTTTGCGGCAGCATAACTGTAGGCTCAAGCTAACTGTAGAGGATTCATTGTAGACCATGCTCAATTTGTGCCATATTTAATAAAGTAGAGATCTTTTTTTGAAGTTTCTTACATTTTTTTTTGCTAGAAGTAATATATCGCCTGTAGTAATATTTTTACCACAGGCAAAGTATAATTGGAAAATAGTTATCATCCAATTTTTTTTTTATCTCATTAACATGATGACAGTGAACCATACATACATTTGAATGACAACAACACCGAACCAAACAGTAAATGGTATCTGAATTACATGATTGTGTCAGGTGGGTGTGGCGAGGAACGGAACGGGAGGTGCCCCGGACGACCATTACTGTTGGCAGAGGCCGGAGGACATGTCGTACCCGCGTCCGGTGATCGCCGTTGAGTCGGGGCCAGACCTGGCAGGCGAGGTTGCGGCGGCCCTGGCGGCGGCCTCGATCGTCTTCCGCGACAATCCGGCGTACTCTTCGCGGCTCTTGCGCGGGGCGGCCGCCGCTTACAGATTCGCCCGCAGCGGGGGGCGGCGCTCGCCGTACTCCCGAGGGAACCTCGACATCGCGCGGTTCTACAATTCGAGCGGGTACTGGGACGAGTACATGTGGAGCGCCGCGTGGATGTACTACGCGACGGGGAACTCGAGCTTCGCCGCGTTCGCGACGGACCCCCGGCTGCCGAGGAACGCCAACGCGTTCAGGGCGTCGCCGGATCTGGGGGTCTTCAGCTGGGACAACAAGCTGCCGGCGGCAATGCTGCTGTGGACTAGGCTCAGGATTTTCCTGAACCCCGGCTACCCCTACGAGGACTCACTTAGGGGATACTTCAACGCCACCGGCCTCAACATGTGCGCGCTTCTTCCAACCTTCAATGTCTTCAATTGGACCAAGGGTACTCCTCTTTATTCTTTATATGTATAATTATTATGAAAAAAAGTTACTTTGCTAGAGTTTGCTCCCAAAAATAAAGTATTGATCTTAAAAATTATATATTTTTTATATAAATTATTTTTTTAATATTTTTTCTAAAATTTAGTGTATATTAAATGACATAATATAATGACGCATTTGTAGGGGGGATGATTGAGCTGAACCATGGGAACCCGCAGCCGCTGCAGTATGCGGTGAACGCAGCCTTTTTGGCCAATCTCTATGCGGACTATATGGATGCCAGCAATGTGCCCGGATGGTATTGCGGGCCCTACTACTTTCCTTCTCAGACTCTTCGATCATTTGCTATTTCCCAGGTATTTCTCACTCTTTTTTATTCAATAATGCCCTAAATTATTTTTAAAATATTTATAATGTATACTCTATTATTTTTAGAGAAAATTTGGAATATTTTGAGGTTATTTTATCATTTTTCACACTATACTACTTTTTTTAAGATAATATTCAGCTATTTCTTTTGTAAGCAAATTTAGATTTATGTGAAATCAATCAAATTAACTAATAAATATTTGAATAATTTAGATTTACGAGTTATTAGGTCAAAATCTAATATGTTTGAAAAATATTATATAGCTTTCAAATATTTCTAAAAAAATATAAATAATTAAGATTTAAAATTTAAAAAATATATTTTAATAGGCCCCATAAACAAAAGTTAATTTAACAATATTTTTTTATTCCAATTAATTTTTTAAATCCTAAATATTCATACTTTTTTTAAAATATTTAAGAACTATTCAACAATCCAATATTTTATTTTATGTTTGTAAGATATCAAGTATTGACATTATATTCAATTATTATGTTGTTACTCGAATTTAACAGATAAATTACGTGCTGGGAGATAATCCGAAAAAGATGAGCTACGTGGTCGGGTACGGGACGAACTACCCCCGCCACGTGCACCACCGTGGTGCTTCGACGCCGCACAACGGGGTGAAGTACTCCTGCACCAGCGGATGGAAGTGGCGTGACGCCAGGACGCCGAACCCGAACATTATCACCGGAGCGATGGTCGGCGGCCCCAACAAATTCGATGGTTTCTCCGACGTCCGCACCAACTACAACTACACCGAGCCCACATTGGCCGGAAACGCTGGCCTCGTCGCCGCCCTCATCTCGCTCACGAGCGCCGATGGCAGTGCTTCCGGCATAGACAAAAACTCCATTTTCAGTTCCCTGCCGCCTCTTTTTCCAGAAGCGCCGCCGCCTCCTCCGCCCTGGAAGCCTTGATCTTCCATCAAGATGTGTGTTTTCGCTATATTGTAATTCTTTTGAAGTTAGCATAGTATATATATATATATATATATATATATATATATATATATATATAAGAAAAACATGCAAGGTTTCTTCAATAGTTTTACTTTGTTGCTGAGGATTTGAGGCCTTGTGCGTTTAAAATACTTCATATCCCAATTTCCAGACTAATTAATATTCAGCTCAAAACTAGAAGATTAGTATTGCTTACAATAATTTAAAGCATAATATACTAACTATATGCTTTATTTTTTTTATATATTTAATAGGAAATTCATCATAAAATATTATTATATTTGTGATTACTATATTATGAATATCATTATATTATAATAGAAAATATTATTATATTTGTAAATATTATATATGTAATTATTATATTCAACATATTACTATATTATATATTATACTATTTGTAATGTATTAAACCGACTATAAATATCGGTATTATTCATCAATAAAAGTGATTTTTTCAGTTCTCGATTTCCGGTAGCGTCTCACATGGTGCCAGAGCGAGGTTTCTTCGCCTGTCGTTTTTCTTCATCGCAAGCTAGGGTTTTATTCTTGTCACTTAAAGCTCGCTCAATTATTGTCCCGATATTTGATCTTGATGAATAATCAGGGAGATTCCAATATCAGCTCCGGTAATCCTTCAAGAAACTCCTCTCCATCATCATGTGTGCCCAACCCTAAACCCTATGGTCTCATAGTATGGCAGTCATTATTACTTGTCGATTTTAGGCGATTATTCAAAATATTTGTGGTTTTTTCTATTGCATAATAAAAATGGTGTGTTGCCTACCTTATTTCATTAAAAACTATGATTGAACGACAATTAAACATTTTCATTAAAAACATACAATGTGATGGAGACACTTAATTTTTTCCATTGAGATCTCACTGTCAAAATTTTGGGGTTACCACTCGAATTTGTTGCCTTTATACTCCCACTCAAAACGGTGTTATTGAGCATCATAGAGACATTGCAGAGCTTAGTCTTGCCATGCTAGATCACGCCTCTACCTCTTTCATTTTTTTATTTAAGCTTATGAAACTGCAACCGCTAGCATCTCACAGAAGTACTTAGAGAACGAAGAAGAAGATAAAATGTGTTGGTTCCATAATAATCGTAGTAGCAAGAACTTCATCATAATAGTAGAATAAAAAAATATCATTATTCGAACATTAAACCCCCTTAGTATTGATTAATATACAACACTTCAAAAAATTTCAAAGAAATAAGGAAAGACTTTGAAGCAGGTGTAAAAAGAGTTTGAGATAAAAATCTTGAGTACCATATGAAAAATTATGGGATGAATATCCATGAGGAAGGAAAGGGAAGGCTCTGAAATTGAGCCAACAACATTATATTAAAAAGACTTTGAAGAGGTTTGACTTAGGTGTGGCAAAGTTGATGAACACATCTCTGGGGAGTGGCTTCTATCATTTTAAGGACCAATCACTAAGTACTAACAAAGAAAGAAATAAAATGGAGAAGACTCAATGCTTAGACATTGGGAGAATAATGTATGTCAGGATCTGTACCATTCGAACATCGCACTTATAATGAGTTGTAAGCAAATTCATTGAGAGGGATGAAAGGGAAAGCACTATGATTTGGAGGATTTGATAAAGAGCTACATGACTTAACCAGAGAAGAAAATAACAGGAGAAGCATCATGAGGTATATTTTCATCATAGAAGACACTATTGTGAGCTAATTTCAAGGTTACAATGAACTTCAACACTTTCAACCATAAAAAAGGGTATATCGCCATTACTAAGGCAAGCAAAAAGATGGTACGGCTACAAAGCCTTTAGCATGGAGCTAGACAAGAGGAAAGAGAAAAGCAAACTGAATCGTGACAATCATTAAACTATTTATATATCCAAGAATGCTATATATAATGCCAAAAAAAAGTTCACACAACTTTAATACTACTTCATATGAACTTTGGAGAAACAACGTTTAACGTTGGAAAGGATCTACACCTCTCAAGATGCCACTGGATAAATTAAATATTTGCTTAGCTTCAATAAGCCTTAGTACGTGAAGAGAAAGCCAATATTAGGCTCACCATGCCACTATGAAAGGATTGATGCTAAGAAGTTAAGAAAGAAAGATAAAAGATTTGCACTAGGTGAGAAATTGCTGTATAATGGAGCCTCGAGAATGATAGAATCATCATGGAAGGGAAACATATTGATCGGAGGCAAACTTACACTGAACAAATCGAATAGGTCTTATAGCCAAAATCAAATTATTGTTAGGTACATAGGAGCACCCAAGTGCTAGGCATGGCGCTTAGGCATGTCTTAGTGTTAAGATCAACCAGAAGGATATAAGACTCGATGCTTGAGTGCACTCATGCGCTAAAATAATCAATAAGACATTAAGGTCTAATGCTTGGTTGTTATTTAACTGCCCAAAATTATATTGGGTCTTAGTATAATAATAAAGTATGATAGAAAATGTGAAAATGCATCTACATACATCAATACAATTAAATCAAATGAATAAAAAAAAAAGAATTCATTCGTCTCAGAATATTAATAGTTCTCACACAGTACATGCTATTAGAAAGTAACAATAATAAGATAATAAAGAGTCTCTCTCTCCAAAAATTTAAATGCAAGAGATAAAACCAAGCTTCTTCTTCCTGAACCTGTTCCTCCAGGGTTATCTGATTTTCACCTAAATCATGATTCGACATATTAAGTATGCCAGGAAAAAAAATAACATGTAGTATGTATGTTAAACATAAAGATGTCAAACACCATTTTAGGATTAAGATAAAAAGAAAAAGATAAATAAATACAAACATTTGTTTTAAGGGAATGTCTTTGCAAAACATATCATCAACTGCAACATTGTATACGTATATACAAAATAAAAAATGTGCTCAATTCAACAAATATGTATTTTAATTGGGTGGCTCTGGTGGGAAATTTCTGAACCTGAGGAGTCATATACGTCTATTTAACTGTGGTAATAGGGTTCTTTAACGTCTCTACACCCGCCCGCTCGCAGTTTAGGGTGGTTTTCTTATATCTCCCGAAATTGGTCATCCCTGGCCTAACATGCATATTACATGCCTTAAATCGCCACATAGTGAACTCGTCATATCATTCTTTTCATTTCATTTTATAAATAAGGTTTGAGCATGTAATAACACTATTACATCAAAATGAAAATGACTCAAAAGAGAAATAACAATGTAATAACAAAATATTTAAGAGTAAAAAGTGATATTCAAGCTCTTTGTTAATTACAATTCTCTTACATTTTACTTTAAAACATTTTAAGCATCATTATCCTTCCTTTAAGCTCTCTTAATTAACATAATTGTCAATTGATTTTCTTAAACATCACTTTAACAAAATATTTTTCATAACAAATGCAAACTAGCAATTTCATAACAAATTCTACATATGCAAGCTCTTTATATAACAAAAAAGGAGCCTTTAAGATAATAAAAAAAATTTTCAAGTTTTCTTGAAACTTCATCATAAGTTCTAATATGTAATAAACACTGAAACAAACGTGTGTGTGTGCTTATAGTTGAAGGTATTACCAAACTTCATAACTTAGAAATGCTTGCTAAGAATTTTCACACACATTATCCCACATTGAATCATCACATACAAAGTTTTCCTCACATATAAAGAGCTTGCATATGTAGAATAAATCATCCAATTGGTGGAAACAAACTTTTCTTAAAAGGATCATCTCATCATAATTCATCAATCAAAAAAACAAAAGGCAATCACTACATCAAATCCCCTCAAAGGATGCCAATAAGACTTTCAAAAAACCTTTTGTGCAAGGAAAAATTACAATTGCATACCAATTTTTAAAATCCATAACATTGCAATGATAATATTTTCAAAGATTCAAACATGCATATTAAATTTTGTACACAATATCTCTAGAGCATTAATATTTTTAATTATATTATATAATTCACAAAATAATACTCAAAATTCTTAATTAATTAACATTATTGGCCACCGTTCTGATCATTTCCATCATCTTTTTCTATTGGATCACGCTTAGTCCTACACTGTTCATAATTGGTGCAACCCCTGTAGTAAGGTGCAGCAGCATGCGGGTTGCAATTCAGCTGTCCGACAAGCATTTTTTTAGAACATGGTGTATCATCATGAGTGATGGGATCGTAATGTATATATTCATTATCACTTATGACAGTCGCATTTGGTTCCGATGACAAAACTACAGAGCTCAACAACCCGAGCATCATCACCATGATGTGCAAGGCTTTGGTCATTCTGCATGAAACAAGGTTGCGTCAATCCATGAACAATATATAAAATATTATAATATTTACTTGAAGATTGAATTTCTTTTACATCATATATATCCATGAAATAGGTCATTTGAATTTGACACGTAAATGATTTAAATAAATATTAAATTAAAAATAATTAAATTTTATTAGTCAAAATAGTAATTATAATTATTTTAAATATTTTTAATTATCTAAAAAAAGTTAAGGCACCAAAGCATTTTTCAAAATAAAATATTTTAACTCTTAGAAATCTAAGAAATAAATAACAATTTCAGATAATATATATATAGAAAGATTAAACATTTATTGAATATAAATGTGGTAGGTCAAAATCAACTCGATGATATGGCCCTCAGAAAAATTAATCCAATAAAATTTGTAAATTATTTCAATACAAATTAATATTAGGTTTTAATCGTTGACGAGGTGGCATATATGTATGGAATGATAAATAGAGATCTAATATTGGAAGCTTACATTGATTATTTATAGGTCAACCGTCTTTTTGCTTCAAAAAAGGCAGCAGAATTAGGTTTTACGTCGCATGATTGAGAATTTATAGAGGAAGACATAGAAATTGAATAGTAAACGGGTAAGCACTATTGGTTGCAGAAATTCTATTTGTTAATTAGGTTGGAAAGAGAATCTGAAATTACTTTTTTTTTTGCCAAATATAGTTTATGGCATCTAAAAGAAAACCAAAACAAAATAATATAACTATCCAATGACAATAGTGCATAGCTGCCATTGAATTTAGGGCTGGCTTTGAGTTGAGACTCGTCTGTACTCGAACTCGACTCGAACTTATTCTCCAAATGACTTTGTTGAGCATGGTTGGAGGTTGGAGAAAGCCATTTGTAGATCTCCATCCATGGCTCAACAACAATGAGATGTGCTCGTTTTGCTTAATACAATGGAATAAGAGGCATTCTACATAATAGCAAAGGAGACTATTTAAGTATTTTAGGCAAGGTATTGACAAAGGCTTGAGCGAATCCTGAATCACAAAGGATATGCATTCCCACTTCGGATTGTCAAACTCTTAGAGAAGACAATTAGGGATTTTTGTAAGGTCTCAACGAATCAAAGAGACAAAGGTGTCGAGCCAGTCTTGTAGCGAAGTGAGCTACGACTAGAGTCACCAGAGTTGAAGCAAACGATTTGAACTACAACGAGAATAGGCGAGAAGTGCAAGATTGAGAGAGGACGAGTTATTCGCCCAATGAAATTTAAATTCACTCGACATTGCCATAAAATTTGTACCACACCCTTATCTGGGTTGAATAATTATATTTATATTTTACTATGCACTCTAAAATTAATAAAAAAATATTTTACTTTAGCCTAATAAGAAAAAAATTTGATCTATGGACTGAAATTACTGTATTGGTATTAAGTAAAACATCTAAGAAACTTTAACACATTAATTCAATTTTATGTTAATATATATAGAAATTGGTAAAAGATTTACGCTTGAATCGATGTATTAGGAGAATACGCGTAGCAGTCGAGCAAGCAAACGAACAAAATGAGGAACAAACTTATCCATCTTCTCCGGTGAATGAACGGTTCCGATAAATTCTTCATTTGAACAAACCATTCATTTGTTCACTGAATCCTAAAATAATTTCAAATCAATTCAACTCGGAACGATTCGTTTGTTCGAAAAGAAGCGTTCCAATATTTCGTTTGAACAAAATCAAAAAAATTTGTTGTTGATTTTATCATAATTTTCTTAATTTTAAACTGAAAAATTAATATTTTCTCCGTGAAACTAATAAAAAGCATAAACTGTGTAATCAAATTTTACATTCAGATTAATTTAAAAACCACTTTAAACATCCCCCCTTGACCTTAATCTCACTAGATGTCCGCCTTCGCTGTCGATAGAGAGACTTCGACTTCGTCCAAATCAAGGAAGAGGAAGAATGCCGCAATGCAATCCACGGCCACAGATGGCGGCAACGCCGGCGCCATTTTATCTCCGTGCCTCTTCAAGTACTGGAAACAACGCTACTCCCTCTTTTCCAGGTACGACGCCGGAATTAAAATGGACGAGGAAGGGTGGTTCTCCGTCACCCCCGAGGACATAGCCGCCTCTCATGCTGCTCACGCTGCCTCTTCCTCCGTTGTCGTTGATTGCTTCGCCGGCGTCGGCGGCAATGCTATCCAGTTCGCTCGCAGGTACGCGGGCACGCAATTGGAAGAGTATGCGCGGGGATTTGCTAATTTGTGACTTCTTAATTGTTTTCTGGTTTGTGATGATTGTTGAATCTAGGGGTTTTCTTGTAGTTGCTGTTGAAATTGATCCTCGGAAGGTTGATTATGCTGTTAACAATGCTAGAATTTACGGTGTGGATGATCGGATCGAATTCGTTGTTGGAGATTTCTTCTCACTAGCACCTTTTCTGAAGGTAAAAAAAAGGATTGTTATTATTACTTTTGGCAACACTTTGTTATTCATATGTTACACTTGATCACAGATTATGAAGAGATACTAATGAAAATATAATTTGTTCATATTTATTTGCTCTTGCTCTTGAGAAGTAAACCTGGTTTTACATGAATGCTTAATGACCCATTCTAGCCAAAAAGATGAAAGAAGGATAGAACAAATTTATGATTTATTAATCCATTTTATGTTTTGGCTTTTCTTAGGCTTTCCCTTTGAAGTTAATGACCCATTCTAGCCAAAAAGATGAAAGAAGGATAGAACAAATTTATGATTTATTAATCCATTTTATGTTTTGGCTTTTCTTAGGCTTTCCCTTTGAAGTTTTTTTTTTTTTTTTTTTGTTTAAGATGATTTTTTTTTCAATCTGTACGTTGAAGTGAGCCTCTATTATTTTGGGAGAATAGCTGTACTTTCCTCAAATCTATCAATACCCACCCAATCCATCTCCATTATTAGCCTAAATTTAATAATTGCTTTGGCCAGTGTGTTACACTACGTAACTTTTAAATAGGTTTAATTATTATTTATAGAGTGTTAGGATATTGAAAATTTTGGAAGAAGTGTAGTAGATCTCTGATTTTGGAGTTGATAATTTGATATGCAAAACAACAGATTGCTCTTGTAATTGGCTATTGATTGCATGACAGCTATTATAACGTGTTGATAAATTTATTTAATTCAGGGAGATGTTGTATTCCTCTCGTCACCATGGGGCGGCCCCTCATATAGCAAGGTGCACACCTTCACACTTGAGATGCTCAAGCCAAAAGACGGGTATGCGTTGGTTGTTCCAACACATTAGTTTCGTATTTTAATTTTCTTGAAAGAGATAACTAGCGTTAATGGACACAACTGATTGAGAACATATGAAGAATGCTCATCACTTGTTAAACCATTACAATTTGTATTCATCATTTGGATCTTTTTTTTCAACAATTTTTTTGTGTATTTATCTTATGGTAGTGTTATGAACCCATAATAGTATCTCATGGCTTTCTTAAAGGATTGTGTCATTGTAATTCTCAAAGAGTGAGTGGTTCATGAAATTGTGGGGCTCTACTGCATAATAGCCTAGATTTTAAAACTTTTATCTGTCGAACACTGTTAATCTTTGTTATTCCATTCACATCAAACGTGGTGGACATTCAATTATGATGACTTAATGATTAATAATAATTGTAACCTTTAGTTCTTGTGTTTATTCTCGTTTAAAAGGTCCATAGCAACTATGCACTTTTTGTCCCACTTTGTAATTTTGTGCTATTTGAGTTGATCATTTTGTCTTTGTGTAGGAGAGTTATTAGATTAGTTGTTCATAGTGGTGAATGAAATTCCCACAAACACGTGCAAAGAGTGAAGGCAGACATGGGATTTCTTATAGGGAGTTGTTAACATAAAAAGGGCTTGTAAATGAACATTTTATATCAAATTGATTACAATATGCCTAATTTTGTAGGAGGGGTTAGAACTAAATGCTCATTAGTAGTAGAATGAAAACTACTGGATACTTCTTTGCAGGAGTGATCAATGGTCAGGATCAATGGCAGCGTTTGGCTGAAATGGCATCTGACAACTAAGGTTAATGTCAGGCAATGGCTGTGGTGGCTATGACTAGGATCAATGGTGGTGATTGTGATAGTCCTTAAATCAAGTCAAATATTAATAAATTTTAAATCACTTTTACCTAAATTCCTGTAATACATCTAAAAATATAATGCAAAGCCACTAAAAATTATAAATGATATATATTATAGTTTATAGAGATAATATATCATAAACAGCATTGTAGTATTGTATACACATTCAAAAATAATATTTACCAAAAGTTAAAACTACTTACCATTGAGGCAACTAGTACAAAATAGACAAATTATTCCAATCAATGTTTTAATAAGTTTGTAAATTATATTAGGTGATGTGAACATCAGTAGATGAAAGTTCAATACACAAATTTAAACATTTCATAGTTTAAAAAGGTTCAATATGTTGATTAAACAAGTCCATATAATTTTAGTAGCTTGATTATTTAAAGTATCGTAAAAGCCACTATAAAGTAGGTTTTCATTTGCAAAGTGTATTTAAATGCTTAAAAAACTTGAATAGCTCTAAAAGAGTATATGTGTTAGCTTTTTCTTAGAAATAAATTGGCTTTGTAGAGGATGCCCAAAGCATAATTATATATATATATATAATATTCTTAGACATAATTCATTAAAAAGCTTCAAGTATCAACAAGATCATGATAGAAGTAATACCTAGAGAGTAGAAAACTTTTCTAAGAATAAACAAGTTTAACTATTTCCCTTTGGATCATTCTTATCACAATTTGCTTTGATGTCCAAAATGGTATTTTAAAGTTTCTATAACGAGCACTTAATTTATCCCTTTTAATTTTAAATCGATAAAGAACTTGTGTTTGCGAATGATGACAGTGGATGTCCATGCTTAAAATGGAAGATAAATTTGGGAAGTAGGTGAGTTGGTTCAAGCTTTTGAACCTTTTATGCTTCGAGGAAGAAGCAATCTCAACACCATTCCATAGATAGCATATGAACACTGGGAAAACTAAGTCCACATGAACACACTGCTATGTATCCAAGAACGGTCATTTATATATTTAGATCTATATATATATATACATATATATTTATTTATGTAGTATACCAGATGTGAAATCTGGGTGGCCTTATCGAAGCTGTGCGTTCATCTGTGCAATGAATTTACTCTGTGCTCTTGTGATCATTCTTTGGAAAGCCACAAAAATTTGTTGAATCAATGTTGAGCTTGGTTCAACCTTGTGGTTCGGATCCTAGTATAGCTTGATATTACCAAGTAGTTTTCTTCACATATTTGGATTTATACTAGTGCTTTTGGAGTTTGGCAATAGGTTACTCTCAAGCTTTTGAACCTTTTATGCTTCGAGGAAGAAGCAATCTCAACACCATTCCATAGATAGCATATGAACACTGGGAAAACTAAGTCCACATGAACACACTGCTATGTATCCAAGAACGGTCATTTATATATTTAGATCTATATATACATATATATTTATTTATGTAGTATACCAGATGTGAAATCTGGGTGGCCTTATCGAAGCTGTGCGTTCATCTGTGCAATGAATTTACTCTGTGCTCTTGTGATCATTCTTTGGAAAGCCACAAAAATTTGTTGAATCAATGTTGAGCTTGGTTCAACCTTGTGGTTCGGATCCTAGTATAGCTTGATATTACCAAGTAGTTTTCTTCACATATTTGGATTTATACTAGTGCTTTTGGAGTTTGGCAATAGGTTACTCTCAAAAACCTGCCAAAGTACTACTCTCATTATTATGTAATCAGTCATGTAATGGATTCTTAGCTCAAGCTTCATCTATAGCTTATCCATCTTTGCCAATAGTCTATTAATCAGATTCCCTTAAACTAGATCTAAAGGGATAAGACTGCATATTATCCATAATCACATGTTTTAAGGGACAAGAGTGTTCCTCTCACATGGTGGAAGAGGTCTGGATGCACAAATTTTATTCACTATCCATTCATCATGGCTACTCAACTAGGTTGGAGGAGTTTATTATTAGATCAACTGTGAGCTGACTCATTAATTGCAGCTCCTGCTATCCTAAAAAAGAGCAACTATTTTATCCTGCTGTCTTTAAAAAGAGCAACTATTTTATTTTTCTCTTTTTTTTTCTTTCTATCTTTCTCTCTCTCTATTATAAAAATACTCTCACATTTCTCTTACTATTATCATTTAATATTATTATAATAAGAATGAAAATAATAATAATAATAATAAATAAATGGCATAATAATTATAATAGCATTAATAATATTATTAATAATAATAACATTTATAATAATAATATTATTATTAATACCAATTTATAAAAACAAACAAAAAATTAAATAGATAAATTAATAAATAAATAAAATTCCTTCTCTCGCCCTCTCTCTCTCAACTCTCTTTCTTTCCTAGCCGAAGGGGGGTCTACCGGCGATTGGAGGCCGGAGGGGAGGAGCGTCGGCCAACTAAGGGAGGAGGGGGGGAAGCAGTGGTTAAAATAGAGGGGAGGGGATGTGAAGACCCACTTAAGTAGTAATAAGTGAAATTCTTAAACATCGGGGCGCTTTTTCAGATAACGGTGGAGTTCCTGATAAGAACTCCAAAGTTAAGCGTGCTTAGGTGGGAGCACTCCCAGGATGGGTGATCTGCTGGGAAGTTATCTTCTGAGGGCAAAATCGTGAGGCCTTTCAGGCTAAAACGGACAATACCTTGGTGCTTAAGAGTTTGGGCTATTACAAATGGTATCAGAGCAGGCCATAAGGTGTCAGATAGGAGCTAAGTTACCATACAGGGCAAAGTATCACTTCATGTGAGCAGCGTCTTGAACCCTTGATGGTTAAGGTGCTACATGGTTGTGAGTACCTCTTGAACCTGTAGGGGTCACCTCTAGTCCTATCTACCCAATGGATGGTTCTTGGATCTGTGTGTGGATACTGACGAGAACGTCAGTTACTTAAGTTGGGGAAATTGTGAAGACCCACTTAAGTAGTAATAAGTGAAATTCTTAAACATCGAGGCGCCTTTTCAGATAACAGTGGAGTTCCTAATAAGAACTACAAAGTTAAGCGTGCTTAGGTGGGCACTCCCAGGATGGGTGACCTGCTGGGAAGTTATCTTCTGAGGGCAAAATCGTGAGGCCTTTCAGGTTAAAGTGGACAATATATTGGTGCTTAAAAGTTTGGGCTATTACAAATAGTATCAGAGCAAGCCATAGGGTATCAGATAGGAGCTAAGTGCCATACAGGACAATAATCACTTCATGTGAGCAGTCTCTTGAACCCTTGATGGTTAAGGTGCTATATGGTTGTGAGTACCTCTTAAGCCTGTAGGGGTCACCTCTAGTCCTATCTACCTAATGGATGGTTCTTGGATCTGTGTGTGGATACTGACGAGGACGTCAGTTATTTAAGTTTGGGAGATTGTGAAGACTCACTTAAGTAGTAATGAGTGAAATTCTTAAACATCGAGGTGCCTTTTCAGATAACGGTGGAGTTCCTGATAAGAACTCCAAAGTTAAGCGTGCTTAGGTGGGAGCACTCCCAGGATGGGTGACCTGCTGGGAAGTTATCTTCTGAGGGCAAACCCGTGAGGCCTTTCAGGCTAAAGCAGACAATACCTTGGTGCTTAAGAGTTTGGACTGTTACAGGGGATCTCGGCGGTTAGAGGGGGAGAGGGGGGCTTGGCTGGGCTGCCAGCTGGCCGGTGTGGGACCTGTCGTCAACCATTCATCTACGTGGAGAGGGGAAGGGGTAGTGCTATGCACAAGAAGGGAAACCTCGTGAGATTAGGGCATCGGGGGGAGTACGGGGGAGGGGAGAGGGAGAAGAGATAAAATGAAACAAAAATAATTAATTTTATTCCATATAAATTTTGTGCATTTTTCTGTCGTCTAATTTTCAAATATAATCAAACTTGACCAGGATATATCTTGATGAGATGAACATGCTTGTATATTTTTTTTATATTAATTTCTGAATATTGAAACTTTCAAAAATTAATTATGAGTATCTGTTATCTAGATTGCTCCAAAATTGAGTATTATGGTCAAAAATTTATATTCTATTCAACGGTATTTTTTGTTTGGCCTTATTTTGAAGTCGTCGAAAATTCTAATTTCGGCTTAATTGAGTCGGATTTAATTTTAATTAGCCTGATGACGATCTCGAGTTGTTACATTCATGCTATCCATTTTTCATCTAAATCATAAGCAAATGCCCTGTTACATATGTTTATATATGTATGTGTGTGCATATATATATCATATTAAGCATAATACATATATTTATATAAAATATATAGTGATGATAATTGTGAATGATCGACTTGTCTGGAGATTGGTGGCTTGTAGTGATTGCAGTGTGGTTAATTAGATCCAACTTATTATTTTTTCTTTTCTTTCTCTATATTTCTTATTTCCACTATTAAAGAGAAGCTGAGAGAGATAGAGTGATGGAGAGAGAGTGTCGTTAGAATTAATGCCTAGAGTAAGGGTCTTTCTTTAAAAGCCGTGGCGAACCTAAGAGATCTCGTTTGTAAACATGAAGGTTCAAAACTGTGATTAGAAGTCCTGTGAATATTCATTTGAAGTAAAATGGATGCAATATATATTTATGTTAGAGTATAATACATAAATTATGTGCTATATTTGTGTAGAGAACATGTAAATGCCGATCAATGGTATTGCTTAGTTTTGCGTGTGGTATTCTCTTGTTATGCTTCTTAAGTTGATTGGTTTTCGTAAAGACCTTTTGGATGAGTGGAGACATTGTTTGCCATTTGCTCATCTGAGTGCTTTTACAGACCCTTTTGAGGGTCTTTGATATTCTCCGAGACTTCATCAAAGGAGTGCCTTTTTGGGATTATTAGGCTAACCTTGCATACCACTTGCACGCTCAAGGTCTTTTTGACTAGCTCCTTCAAGGGTCTTTGGTGCCCTTTTGAGCGTATTTGGCACATTTCGAGAATTCTTTAAGGGTATACCTTCTTAGAATTTTTAGTTGAACTCCTATCTGCGCAATTTTACTGGTTGAGATCCGTTGCAGGATCTTAGGAGGATATTTTCTGAGGATCTTGCTAAACAATGCATTCATTGAAGCTTCTTTAAAATCACATTATCTTGGGATTATAAGGAGATCCTAGGCGTGTCTACCACTTGGTTATTCTTTGATTACAATGGATTCCTTTTAACTTGATTATTCTTTGAAAGCACATTTTCTTTGGAACTATTCTCTGATGCTGGATATCTTTTGGGAGGGTTTCTTTTCTTTTGTATTTTTTAGATTAAGATATGGCCTTTATGTATCATATATTTTATTTAATTGAACATGTTGAAAGAAAGAACATAACTAAGGCTCCTCGATGTCAATGTAGAGAACTTATTTGTAAATGACTCATTTTTTCGTTGTTGCCTAAAGAAAATTTGATTCTCTCTCCTAAAAGGTGGACGAATTCTTAGCAGTACAGTTCGTTTTAAAATCACAGAGAGTTGAGATGGTCTCTTCTTTCATATTCTTGCTTTTCTTAGTGTCTCTGTGACTTCTATAAAAATCACAGTAGATGGGGAGTCTCCTGGAGCTCACGTTAGTGCATGTGGCTGCTTAATCTCTTCTATCATATTGATGGCTGACAAGACAAATGCTCAAGAATGGGTGAAACTCTTGGGCGTTGCTTCTTGGCTGGACAAGTGAAGGTTGACTGTCAGTACTACCTGCGATTTTTGAAAAGGCCATGAAGGCTAGTCAAGTTATTAAAATGCCTCTTTGAGTTTCTTTAATTCCTTGGTGCCAGATATATGATGGAGGAACCCTTATATTGAACCTCAGAAAGGAGAGTGGCTTCTGGTTAGAATTGTGGAAGGTAGCATTTTCGAGCAAGCAACTTAAGCCTTAAGTTTATGAAAATCAACAGCAACAACACTATACCTTAGCTCTACTGTGGGTAGCTATTTTAGTTCTTTGTCTCCATTGCGCTTGATCAATTAATCCTTCCTAAGATCTAAGTATGTGACAAATGTGATATAAAAATCAATCATAAACTCAGATAAGAAAAGCTGGCCCATTATAACATCAAGTCTTGGCCCAATATCTCCCATCATAAATTGAACCAAACTAGTAGATTGTGTTGATGGGTCCCCCAAAGTGAGTAGGAGATTAATAATGTAAAAAATTACTTTAGTTTGGCATTTACACCACTAACATTAATTTTAAATTTGTGATTTGTAACATAAATTTCGCATTGGGTTGTTCTTTTGCAGGTATTTTATCTTTCAGGCTGCTCAAAAAATATCTCCCAACATTATCATGTTCCTACCCCGTAATGTGGACTTAAGTCAAGTGGAAGAACTTTCTTGGTTATCTTGTCCATCTTTGGCGTTGAAGGTATATTTTACTTTGCATGTATTTTACCATGGTCGACATAATGTCTTGTTATCATAAGGCTTTATTCTAGTATTCAACGTGCTGTGTCATTTAATAATTGAATGTGGGTCTTGCCTTATAATTTACCTTTCAAAGAGATAGATGACTGAAGCTATTTTTAACTACTTTTTCAGCATGAAAAGTACATTTTCTATAGAAGACACTTGATCTCTAATAATTTTAAACTTGGTGTGCTCAAATAATTATAATTTGTTCTTGCCCATTCTTTGATTATGGTCTAAATTAATTTTTGTCTTAATTTTGTAATGCTTTAGCAAAAATTTATATTACTAAGTTTAATAGGATTATATAAATGAGCTTTAATTATTAACAGAGAAAAAAACATCATAACGCCGAACTCTTGTTGTCATAGAGCATAGTGCTTGGTGCAACACATGATTATTGCAAGTATTTGTGCATACATGACTTTACGGCTACAACCAACTCATAGAAGACCTTAGCCAAGTCACTGTACCCAAGTCTTCTCAGGTGACGTCACCCTGGCATCGTTTGAACGTCAAAATCTAACAATTGCACGGAAATCCAACCATTGCACGTTACTATTCCATCCAACTTTTCATTAATACTCAGCCTTCATTGAAATTATCTCAAGATCACTTCATGATCTGCCAACGCTTTCCTTCTTTCATGTTCATTTGCAAAATTGATAAACCTTGAAGAAGAGGAAGATTTAATTGCATTTTATATTGATTAATATTCAATATTATAGCTTCATATAAAACTATATCATGGTCAAGCCCATCACAAGAAGACTGTTGCTTATATAACTGAACTGTTGAAATATGCATTTATTTTCTATAGTGTTTGTAAACGTGCAAGATATTCTTACTTTACTAGTTCACTTTGATGAAAAGAACAGATTGCAATACATGGAAAGCTCATGTCCTTCTAAAAGAATTGTATCATGTCCTTAAATTTTTGTCGAATTTAAGTGAAGGCTTAGTTTTATGCACTTGTGCATTAGGCTCATATTTTATTCTCTTTTAATAGACTGTCATAATCATTCAAACTTGCTTTTTGGTTTGCAGATTGAAAGAAATTACTTGGGTGCTGCTTTGAAGGGAATCACAGCATATTTTGGCAATGTTGCTCAGTGGTGAATCCAAAGCTATTCTTACTGAAAACAGAAGACATGACTTGAAAAAGGTATCTTCTTGTACTCTGATTTTTTTTAAAATGGTCTTCTTGGAGCTCATTTCTCTCACCTTGATTTTTAAAACAACAAAAAAAATCATTTGGCTTCAAAATACTTCTAAAGAAGATGGATGATTATGATTTTAGTTGGCCTTATACATAAGAATATATTTAATCTTGATTTTTATGAGATATTTTATTTTTTTAATTAATTGGGAAATATTTTGAACCGTCTGAAATCTTTTAAAATAGCTTATATGTTATTATGTTAGAGAAATGGAGATTTTTGAAGAACGATAGTATTTTTCTAAATATTATATCAATGTAATTCTTTTTAAGCAAAACTTTTATTTATTTATTTTGCTGCCAATAGTTTATATCTTGGCTCGTCATCAAGTTGCTAAGTTACGTCATCAGCTGTCCAATTAACTACATTTTAATATGTACAAATAAGTTACTAATTATGAATAAATTTTAAGTGTTAAGTAATTAGAAATTGTTTTATGAATAATATATTCAGCACGTAATTTAAAATTGTTAATAAAATATAAATATTTTAGTTTTGTAATATGTAATTTCACATTTTAAAGTGTTTTGAATTGTAAGAAAGTTTCTTATAAATTTGGAGTCTCCGGCTGTCACTGGCTGCGACGGAGCTGCACATTCGGCAGCGGAACCTTTGCTAGCTAATTTGCGCTCGTTAAAACTAGGGTTTCCGATCACTCCATCATCCGATTTCTCTCGTCGAAGGATGATTAGTCTCGATTATTGTTTGATCGGTTTGTTCGTTGATTTCCTTTAATATATTTTTCCAGGCTTTTTCTTACGTTGGATTTATGTTTTTCAGCTCCATCTGACGCTATCGAGCTTCTATTCGTGAAATACAATGAGGAATTCGATGAGATGAGTCATGATTACCATAAAATCTCCTCAAAACATGATAACTTCTAATGGTTTAATGCCATGATGTTTGGATCAAGCCATATATTCGATCTCTTGTTCTATGATATCTCCTCTATGTTTTGTTACATTCTTCCGATTTGTTAGATGTTTTAATAGGCAACATTTTAGCTGTATGCATCCACGTTCCAGTTTTCTTTTACTTTTGAACATGTGTTTGGGAGGTGCTCATAGTTATTTTTATGGTTAAATTCGTTCTAACTTGTGTTGTTTGGTGATAAAAGACGTGCTATTTTAATATTTTACAACAAGAACAATTGCTGCTTGGGCTCATATTGCTTGAGTTGCTGCTGTCTTTACTGTTGCTGCTACTTATACTGTTGCTGTTAGAGCTGATGTTGCTTGGACTGCCTCTGTTGCTGCTGCTTGGGCTGTTACTTATTGGGCTGCTGCTGTCTGTGTTGTTGCTGCTTTTGTTTACTGCATATTTAAAAATTCAAAAATAAAGCAAAACTACATAAAATAAACAGATTCACAATATTAGTTTGCACTTGTAACTTAAATCTTAAAATATGTAAATAAGTTATTGCAATATTTAAAACCCAAAAAAATACAAAAATTATATGACAAATATTAAATAAATTGTTAAACTGTAAGTCTGTAAGTTTGTACAATCATAAGTCTGTTACTGTAAAAATATAATTTTAACTCACAGTTTAATCTTAAAAATAGAGTTACAGATTCATAAAATATTAATATCATATATATTTGGGATGTTGTTATTTTTGTTGTTATTTTTGTTGTTGTTTGTGTTGTTGTTGCCTCTGTTGATGCTTGTGCTATTATTGCCTTAGTTGATACTTGGGCTGCTGTTGCCTCTGCTGATACTTGGATTGCTGTGGACCTGCTGCTGCTTAGGCTGCCTCTGTTATATTTCTGAAAAGCCTAGATAAAATATACATAATATAAAAAGGCTCACAAATTATTGCATGTATAAAAATCCTAAAATGCATATAATATATTCTATTATTCTGCATTGATGTTATAATGCCATTGACTCATTGCTCATTGCTGTAGTTGTGCAGCACCTTGTAATAGCTTTTTTATATTATAAAGTATTTGAATTTATTTTTTTTGTTTTTGTTTGTTTGATTTGAATTTAAGCAATCATTTAAGATTGTTGGATTGGGCATATAATATATGATTACTATTGATTATTGAGTATTGACTATTTTGCTAAGCCTCTTAGTCTATAACTTTTAAGAAGTGATGTAATCTGAGTTCTCTTTAAAAAAAAGGCAAGTGAGTCACAATCAAATCAATAATAAGATAATTAGTCAATCAAATAATTTAGATCATTTAGTGTTAATTCAGATAATTAGTATTTGTAATCTTATTTTTATTTACAATTTATTGTATTTTTCACTTGTTATTGTATTATTTTTTATACAGATTTTTACATGTTGCATGCTTAGGATTGTCGAGATGTAGACTAAACATACAAGTTACATACTTGCATGGGCTTAAAGTGTTTTAGTTTTGGCTTGGGCTATTTTTGCTTTGCTAGAATGTTGGGAGTTGGCTTGTAGAGTTGCAGTCTTGGTTGTCTTGCAAATCTATTAAATGATTGTTGTATGTTGAATGTTGAGTGACTTGAGTTGGATCATTGTTGCTTCTGATTTATATTAAATTAACGTATAATTTTATTATATTTATATTGCATACTTGTAATTTTATTTGCATGAATGAATGTTTTAGGCCTAATTTAATTTGTTGATTTTTGAAAGCTTATATAATAAATTATATACTGTTTACTTTATTTTTTATTTCTGAAATTCAAATTTTTAAAAATAAAATGATTTTTTTCTTCGAGTTGACTCGAACTCGAAAATTTTGAATCGAAATGATATTTCTAGCTAACTCAAATCTAGTTCTAGTCAGTTCGAACTCGACTTTGAATGAGTTGAATTTGACTCGACTCGAACTCGAACTTGATTCAAAATTCGAGTTCGAGCCAAGTTCGAGTTGAGCTTAACTTGAAATTTTCGAGATCGAGTTAAGCTTGACTCGCTTGAACTCGAATAGAAGTCAGCATTAGTAAAGGAAACGGTAATAGGCAAACTTTTGTGGATCGCAAAAGATTTTAAAAAAAGGATCAAGTTATATTTGTTATCTAGTGTAGTAGATTCATTCAAACAAAGAGAAATAGTTCTCCAGGAATTAACAAAAAAGGTCACAGAAGTGCAATGGAGAAAATTCTCACCCTTTTCCTTAGTCTAATGAACTAATCCTTCAATTTCAATATCACATCCACTTATCAATACGATTATACTAGCATAACAAAATTTTAAAGATATCTTCACCTTGAATTGGAGGACAGGATGAAGTACTTGGCCCCCGCCTCTCTATCCAAAGAAAAGCCCTAAATCATCAGCCCTTAAAACGAGTAACAATTAGAAATAGAATTGCCAAGATCCACATAATAAATCAAAGAGAAAATAAAATTCCAAAATTGGATCGCAGAGGCGAAAGTATAGTTGCTTTGAGGAAAACTCCACCGGATAGACAACTCTCTTCATAGTCAGCCGGTAGAAAACACTTCCAGACATTGTCGGAGGTCGTCGCAGATCGAAACGCAGTCGATACCGCCTTCGATCTCATCTAATTTGAACATCGAAGCCGAAAATTCTCGGCTTGGAAGCTCCATCCTCTGCAGTTATCATCCACGCCAATGATGTCGCTTTGCAAAGGGAAGGAAAGTTGGCTTTTGGATTTAATCGCGAACTGTGAGCTCTGTGCAATCTAGAGAAAAGAGAATATTCACGTTTCTTCAAATTCCATACATTTTTTTTCTTTCAAAAATTCATTTTTTTTTTGCTTCTGTGATTTTTATCTGAAAACTGTGAGAGCCTTTGTATTCATGTAGCTCATATTTTTCTCACATATACACATATATACTAGATACTAGATTATATATATCTACCCCATTTTTCTCTGGTTCTCGATTCCTCGAGCTCCTGAAAGCGGCGAATAAGGCGATTAGGGTTTTCTTTCTTCAGCTTTGCCGACGATGTTTTCTGAGCTCTTTGGTGACATTTTCTTACTTCTCTTTCTATAATTTCTGTTTCATTTGTTTTCTTTAACAATTGTTTTGGCTAGTTTTTTCTATGCACCGGCTATGGATCCTCCCCTCTCCATCTGATCCTTTAAGGATATAGTGGAATCCGCCTCCACGACCATATCGAAGTTTGTGGAAAGTTTTAATGGTACCCCACGCTATTCTTCTTTGATGAGGAGGTTTTAAATCTTGCTAACCCCCATGCCCTAACTTTAGTTGGAAAGTTCGCGAGAACTAAGCCTAGTTTTTGGCTAATTAATGGTTTCATTAAAGGTTTAAAGCTTATTGCCTCTGTGAACATTAGGTCATATGATTCGCACCGAGTGTTTATCACTTTTGAATCGGAACTTGATTATGCAAGGGTATTCTCGAAAGGTTCTTATGATCTCAAAGGTAATACAATGCGGTTTTGCCCTTCTCTGATGTCACTTACGATGTTCCTATTGTGCCAGTGTGAATTAACCTACCCGGCCTTAGATTACACTACATAACTAAAGACATTCTCTTAAACATTGTGAAAGCTATTGGAAAATCCCTTCAACTAGATAAAAATACAGCTCTCCACAGAATGTTACTTAAATTAAATATCTCTACAACCCTTCTAAATTTCATTTGGTTGGGTTCTAGAGAAAGAGGCTATTTACAAGAAATCATTTATGAAAATTTGCCTTCCTTCTGTAATTGGTGTAGTACCTTAGACCATAGCACTGATAACTGCTCCTTTCGTCATAATAGCCCTCTCCGTAGTTGAATCAACTTTGCCCCTCAGATTGCCCACTCAGCTGAGGGAAATCTGAACCAAATTGAGAACAATCAAATGTTGAACTCTTTTAATACAGAGACAAACACTAATGTTTCCATTGAAAATGATGATACTATTATTGCTTTGCATGATGAAAATGGAAATAACGCTGCTATTATTACTTTGCCTGATGGAAATGAAAACAATAATAATGTTACGGGGATGGACATTATTTCTGAGTCTACAAAAGAGAATATGGATTATACATATGCCAATACCACGCCTGTTGGTCAATGCAATGTTGAAACTGGCACTTTTCATATTGACAACAATTCATTTGTTACTGATATGACCAATATTGAAATTACTAATGTTATTGAAATGGCTAATACAACCCTTACTGAAACTGCTACTACTTCTCTTACCCATGAGGCTGATCCTGGAAATGTTTATTTCTCTGAAAACTACTTAGGCATTGAAAATGCTGCTTATAATGAGGTTACTTCTAATTTATGCAATGGTTTGATTATGTCAGAGGAAAACGCCTATGTTCCTACTATCAATTTAAATGATATGGCTCCAATGATTGATAGAAATATTGTTATGTGTACTAATGCTACTGTTAATGTTAAACATGGGGATGTTCATTGTAATGATATTACTAAACTTGTATATGATGCCTCTGATTTTATCACTGATGCTGGAAAGGGTGGCAGTGCTGATTTTACTCAAACTGCAGGTGGTCAAAAATTAATGAATAATGTTGACACGACTAATGTGTCGAATGTTGTTTTCCTTGATGAATCTGTATCTTTTAAATCTGCAAATTATAGTTGCATGGAAAATATCCCAAATGTTGTTGCAAACTGTAATAAGCTAGTCATTCTTGGGTTTGGTTTAAATTCTAGGATTGATGTTGAGATTAATGATGCTGATGTCATGCAAGAAGAAAACGTATTTACTGCAGGTAACTCTAATGAGATTACTTCAGAGGGAATTTGTTCAACTGGAATCATTGATTATGCTGAAAAAGATACTCCTAATATTGAATCCCAGGTGAACGTACCTGAAACAAGTGTGGCTGATCAAAACACTTTTTCAAAACCCAAAATGCCTGCAAAAAATAAAAGAATACAATTTAGCAACAACAAACTGCTTGTCTCAAACATGTATAAATCCTTATTTATGATTCTTGATACTGAAAACACAAAACCAGATAATCATATTGTTACATTACATAATACTGTTAATATGGATTTATCTAATGATGCTTCTCAGAGGACCCCAAATGGCTCCTCTATTGTTAACTAATGAATGTTTTATATTGGAATATTAGAGGTATTGGTAATGCCTCGTCTAGAAATAGATTTAAACATATTGTGTTTGAAAAGAAAATTAATATTGCTGCTATTTGGGAACCTAAACTAAACTCTGATGCAATTAATTTGTTTGCAAATTTTCTAAATTTGACAATGCTGTCTCTTCTGTTTCAAATCAAATTTGGGTGATGTGGACCAATATGTGGAAAGCTGAGGTTTTGTTTCAATGCCATCAAGCTATCCACATTAGGTTCTATAATGAAAACCTCAACTTTCTAATAACATTTGTTCATGCTAATAACTTGAGACAGGATCGTCTTCCCCTTTGGAGCTTTCTTAAGGATTGTAGCTCCTCCACGCTTCCCTAGGATGTTGGAGGAGATTTTAATGCAATACTTAAAAGCAGTGAATACAAAGGTTATGCGAGAGATCACTCAAAATCCACAATTAATTTTAATTCTACTATCCTTGACTATGGCCTTGAGGATTTTAAATACTCAGGTTCACCTTTCACTTGGAACTTTGGAATAAAATTTGCAACGTTTGACAGGTTCCTAATTAATAATGAATGGTGTAATTCCTTTACTAATTACCATGCTTCCTCCCTAAGCTCTACTATCTCTGATCATAAGCCAATTACTCTCTCCTCTTGGAAACATACTTTTAATGCTCATAATTCCTTTGGTTTCCAACTCTTTTGACTTCACAGAGATGATTTTGCTCAACTTGTTAACTATAGCTGGAATGCTCCCTATAAATCTTATGGTCTTTATCATTTAGTTGAAAATTTCAAAAATCTTAGACATGCTATAAGCAATTGGAACAAAAAGGAAGTTGGCAATATTTTCAATAATGTTTCCCGCCTTGAGAATATAGTTACCTCCCTGGAAATTATATCTGAGTTAGATCCAACTGATTTTAATATGAATTAAAATTCATAATGACATTGAAATTTTTTTAAAACAAAAGTGTAGTCTGAATTGGAACATAAAAGATGAAAGAAATATTTCCTTCTTTTAAAATTGGGTTAATAAAAGAAGACACTAATCATATTACTGAAATTACTTCTCTTGATAACATCAAATTAAACAACATATTTGATATGCAAAATTATGCTATCTCTTACTTTCATGAAATGTTCAAAAATCTTAACTCAACCACCATCCCTACAACCCTGATCCTCTCTACTCACAAAATATCTGATGAAGACAACACCAACCTTAACATGATGCCTAATGATGACGAAATCTAGGAGATTGTCAAAAGTCTTAAGAAAAACACTTGTCCTGGAAGCGATGGCTCCAGACAAGTTTTTCTTTAAGTTTTGGCATACCATCAAATTAGATGTTTATAATGGAATCAAGGAATTCTTTTGCAATATCTGCTTACCCAAATCCTTCACTCATACTATGCTCTCCTTGATTCTCAAATCTAAAAAAGCCTCTTTGTGGTCTCAATTTAGACCCATTAGTATTTGCACGACCATTAACAAGATTATCTCTAAAATCATAGCTAAAAGACTTCAAAAACTCTTACCTTCCCTTATTGAACTAAACCAATCGGGTTTCATCCCCGGTAGAAAAATTCAAGATAACATTCTTGCCACCCAAGAACTTTTTCACTGTCTCAAAAATAAATGCAGGGGACATAATCTTATTTTAAAGTTAGAACTGGAAAAAGCCTTTGATAAAATTGATTGGAATTTTCTAATGATGATGCTAAAAAATTATGGTTTCAATGATAGTTTTATCCAAAAAATTAAAAACCTTACCCACGATAATTACTTCTCGATTCTTTTTAATGGCATGACCAGAGGTTATTTTAATTTTGAAAGAGGCCTCCGGTAAGGAGATCCGCTGTCTCCTATTCTCTTCATTCTTGCTTTCAACTTTTGGTCTATCAATATTAACTCTTTGTTTATAAGTGACAACTCTCTTCATTTCAATGTTAGGGGTAAAATCCTTGTTACCCGCCTTGCCTATGGGCAGACGATCTTATAATCTTTAACAATGCTAATGGGAAATCAATTAACAAGATCAAAACTCTCTTCACTTCCCTTGAGCAAATTTTCGGTCTTAAAATCAACGCTATAAAGTTTCATTTTTTCACTAGCGCTACAACTCCGGCTACAATTACAAACAGAATCATCAATACTTTAAACATTAAACCTAGAAAACTTCCTATTACCTATCTAGGCATCCTTATTGCTAAGGGTCATAATAAAAACAACAACTTTTCTAACCTAATAGGTGTAATCTTTTAAAAACTTCAAGGTTGGGAACACAATTACCTATCTCAAGGTGGTAGGCTAGTTCTCCTCAAGTACGTTCTTAACAGTATTCCAATCTACTGGCTTACGTTCTTAACACTATTCCAATTACTCTCCTACAAATTTCATATTGAATTCTTAAAAAATAATTTTTAATAAATTTCTCTAGACGGCTAAAGGTAGCAAAATAAATTGGTGTTCTTGGGACCGGCTCACTTTACCTATTAATGAGGGAGGTTTTGGAATTAGATGTCTTTCTTCCTTACATAAAGCCTTTTTCCCTTAAGCTATGGTGGAATTTTAGAACCTCAAAAACAATCTGGTCGAACATCCTTATGGCTAAATATTGTGTCAAAACTCATCCCTCCTAAACTAAACATAAAATTTATGATTCCATAACTTGGAAGAGAATGCTCTCTTCCCGTGACATTATTGAAGACTCAATATATTAGGATGCTCTTGACCCTTCCATATCCTTTTGGTATGATTGCTGGAACCAAAAAGAGATTTTGGCTAACTGCTGCAACAATATCATTCATCCAAAGCTGACCCTTGTTGATGTTTTTGACACAAATTCTAGATGGAACTACAACCTTCTAAGTACCTTGCTTCCCATGGAAATTGTTGATAGGCTCAAAACCATTACCCCTCAAATTGGAAGTATCAAAATGGTCAACTCAAAATTCTGCATCAACAACAAAATTAATTTAACTTCTCTAGCAAATTTGTAGATTACAAGGCCCCAATAGCTTCCCAATTTGGCTTTGGAATAAAAGTATCTCAAATTTTATAAGCATTTTCCTTTGAAGGCTTTATAACAGCTACATTAGTGTTGACAGCATATTACAATCTAAAGGCTATCATATGGCCTCCAAATGCCACTGCTGCTCTAAACATATTGAAACTTTGAATCATGTTTTTCTTACAAATCCGATCAGCAAAAACATATGGAACTCTCTAAATATTCAGCCTAGTACAGTCACTAATCTGTCTGAGATTAATTATATTTTAATCGTTGGCCCTCTCATAGGAAAAAAAGTCATATAGGTCAACTTGTTGACATATATATGTTTTGGAACATTTTGAATGCTAGAAATAAAGTGAAATACTCCTCCAGTACCTTCCAATCTGAGAATATTATCGATAATATCAAAACAGATTTCCGTAGGATTCTAGACAATTACAATGGTAAAAATTTCAGTTGGTATAGGTTAAGCGTTGCATGTACTAACCATGTTCTCTCCTTATAATGTGTTGGAAAGAGATGGTCTCTTTTTTGATATAGTTTGTGCTGCATATCTTGAATTCATTTCTTTAGCTTTTTGGCTGATCTATTTTGAGCTAAGCCCCTTTGCTGTCGACTTATGCTAGCTGAGTTGGAGATTGATTAGTATTTGTGTTACTAGTAGCTGGCTGGAAATTATGCGATTTGTGTTGAGTTTGTATTTGATGTTGATGGTTTGGCTTCATCCTCATAACTGAGGCTATGCGATTAACATGATTATATGGTCTCTTAGTTTTGGATGTTGGCATCCCCTTTATGCTCTCTCTGGGCTCCCGGTTAGCATTTATTTAGGATGTCTTGTTTATTTTGCTGTTAAGCAAATTATGATGCTTATTGCTAGCTTATCTCCCATGAATTGTTATAATTTTATGTGATACTATATATGTTATCTCGGTTGGTCATTATTTGAGCTGGATTGTTGTTTTTTATGGTATTGATGTTTCAGCCAGATTCCTTTTGAAGTATTACAGTATTATTATATTTCTTGGAGTGTATACTTATTGAGGGTGACTCTCGAACCCTCATCCTTGTCCTGGGGATTCTAGCTGTGTCACGCTTCTGTGATGGGCCTTTGACCTCAATGAGGCTGTCGCTCGTTACTTGTTGCGTAAAGGTAGATGATTTTTGTTTGAAATCCTTTATGCAGATGCTCATTTGACTCAGATGGCTGTCATCACAACACTATCGGCTATTGGAATTTGTCGGCTGCTGTGTTGATTTTGATCTGATGCTGTCATGGTATCGTTTATCGTCGAGTTTTCCCATTGTATTGTTTTAAAATCTCTGTTTTATATTCAAATTATCACTCTTATCCCATTTTTGGCTTATGATTTTTGTTGTAATTTGTTGTGAGCGTTTATATTTTTTGTTTATTTTTGTGTCTGGAGATCTTTTAGGATATTCTCTAGGTATCTATTTTTGGGCTGGCTTTAGGTTTTAGTTTCTTATGTCTCTGTACCCTCCCAACCCTAGTCCTGCATCATTTACTTTTGATGAAATAAAATCTCACTGAGATGGTCTTTGATATATATATTATTTTGAGGTTAAATCTCTTTGGTGATAGAGGAAAGCTTGTTGGTAGGTGGGTACTCATCACTAAAGTTTCTGAACCATTTATTGGAAGCACTCAAAATTTTGTGAATGGGGCCAAGGATTTTTCTTATGAAGAAGATATGAACAACCCTTCAGAAGAGCTCCAACTATATATAGATGAACTACCAACTGTTTTGTGTGGCGAATTCTTCTCTGAGTACAAATGCTTGTTTGAACTTGAAGCCTTATGCATTGGACTTTCATTTGCCCGTTCATGGAATGGCTCAAGTTACTTCCGCTTCGATAGAAGAAACAGATTCTAAAAAGAATTCTGAGATTAATAACTCAAATGAGGAATTAAATGATAGCATATCTATTATATGATTTCATTGTTATGTATAAAAGAAAAAAAAAAAGAAACACAAAAATAGAAAAAATTGAAATGATATTTAAATCTCATTGAATGAATTTTTTATAAATGACATATCAACAAGTCTAAATAATATTTCTCTTCTTAAATAGGTGAGCTCAGTAATGGACACATTTGCACACTGAAAAGGCCCATAGGCTGTCGGACTTTTAAGGCCCAATTAATAAGAATTTGGGCCCATATGTGTGCATCATTTAATTATATAGCAATTCGTTAAACTAACTTAAATTATATACTTATCAAACTAATACAAATTTGCTGTGCTTTTATTTTATTATTTAAATTTGATATTTATCAAACTAATATATATATATATATATATATATATATATATATATATATATATTTTATATAATTAGTAAGTATCAACTGATAAGTAAATGGGATATAATACTAAAATCAACACAACGATTTAACAGTAGAATGCATTATAAAATGTTTGTGTGTTCATTTTCATGCAGTATTTAAATCTTAAGTCATAATTTCTTATTTTAAGAAATTAGCTAATAATTTTATCTATATAATATTTATAATTTAAAATACTATTACATAACCTCAAGAAAATAACCTCTTTCTAAAATAGCATAATTATAATTTAGCTTAGAAAAACTTTATATAAATTCCAAATAATTTCATAAGAGATTAATTGTATAATTTAATATTTATAATGTATATTTTTAACTGTTTCATAAATAAAAATAATTTTAATTTTAATTTTTGTGAAAAAAAAATTATAAATATTTAATAGATATTTTGAGCTATCTTTGAATATCTATTTTAATTATTTTTTAATTTAAAAAATAAATAAAATTTTGTATTTTTAAAAATTAAAATCGCTATAAAAGAGTCTAATCTGCGCTGCTCTCGGCGCTCAGTAGTCCGCAAGTCTCTCGTCCGTACTCGTCTGTTTCTTTCATCCATGGGGTGAAGACAGTGACCGTCATTGGTTGCATCCATCGTTTCAGCCATTCACCACTAAACGAATTCAGGTTTAGAATCTGCGTTTTCCTCCGGCTATTCTCTGCCGTGCTATCTCGAGAAAAGGGGAAAGCAAAAGGGTTCCGGCGATATTAGATCATTGGATTAACCCTAAGCCTCCGATTAAGCATGGATCTCATGAGCACTCCGCAGTACTGAAATCTCTGAGATTGAATCCGTCGATGGGGAGCGAAGCTGAGCGGAAACCAATCGGCGCGCCGGCGGGAGAGAGATCGGAATCAAATGAGGCCATTAAGCTTCAGAAGGTTTACAGGAGCTATCGTACCCGTCGGAGACTCGCCGACTCTGCTGTAGTCGCGGAGGAGCTCTGGTTGGATAACGCCTTGTTTCCTTTATCACCTGTCCTTTTTCTTTTTTTTCTTTTTTTTTTTGAATTTTTGTTAGGTATTTTCTCTTGGAAAGGAAAGGTGGCAAGCTCTGGATTCCGCCCGATTAAGTTATAGCACGATTTCCTTTTTCTCTAAGCCAGAAACTGCAATCTCACGTTGGGGCCGAGTGTCCATTAATGCTTCAAAGGTTGGATTTGCTGTGTCTTCTGTAATTTTTTTTAGCCTCTCGATTAGTATTTATTTATTAAACATGTCATCGAATCAAACTGTAATAGCAAATTGAAATGTAATGAAACGAATCCTAATTGATTTAAGGGCTGTTTGGTATGGGAGCGTAAAGAAAGTCATCCGATTGGATTATTATAAAATAATCTGTAATTTGTTTTTGATAAGATATCTTACTGTAATATATATGATATTATATATATATATATATATGATGTGATGTTATTTAGAGAATTAAGTGAAATAAAAAATTATTATTAAATTCATTTTTTTTTTTCTGTGAGAATCATTAATTCATCAAGACATTTAGAGGTTATGTAACATTTTTCATCTGCTGTTTGGTTGGCAAGATGTCGGTGGAATGGGTCTGTGGTTTCGTTATCTAATTTATGTCATCTCAAAAATTAGCTTAAATGCAGTCAACTGCCACCGCAAAATGCCAAAATCTTATCTGAATGTCGGTAGAAATGTCGGCCGATTTCTACCGACATTCAGATAACATTGCCCGACAATCTATCGCTATCGCTCTTCGCGTTCGTTCTTCCGCCAGACGCAGCGCAAGTGCTCCGCCTTGCCTCGCAGACGCAGCGCAGTGCTCTGCCTTCTCTTCGCCTCGCTTCGCCTTGCCTCGCCGATTTCGTCAACGCAGGTCGCTTAACCTCTCGTTCTCATTCACTTCGTTTTTTTAATGAATGTTTTTTTTGAAGATTTGCTTGATAAATAGCCTATTGATTATGATTAACTTAGGATTATATTTATTTTTTGATTTTTAATATTTATTAATGCTAATTTAAAATAAATTTTTGATATATGTGAGTATATCGCTAACATCATTAAACAATAACTTCTTAGGTGGTGCTTGCGATAATTTTTTTATTTTATTTTTATTTTGATATTGTTTACCTAATTATATTTTAATTTATATTTGTCACATCTAATACTATTTACCTAATTGTCATTTATATTTTTTACTAGTTGTTTATTGTGATTTTTTAATTTATATTTAAATCTCAGTATTTGAGATAATCTTACCTCACGTGTAATATAACATAAATGATAATAAATCAAATAATATACATCTAAATAATACCGACATATGTTATTTAAATAGCACTGAACCAAACAGCCCTTAGTATAATAACATTGTTATCTAAATAATATGCTATCTTAATAACTTTTCACCTCACATTTAACCAAACAGCTTCGAAGTAATTTGAGAATATGGTATTATGAGTAAATTAAGTGGTTGAAATTACCCTAAAAAAATTCTTTTTTTCTTAAGAGTTGGATTGAACTAAATCCTTTGAAATCGATTCGAACGAAATCCATTTCAAACATCGAATCGTCACCGGAGAAGAGGGAGTTGTGTCAATGTTTTGAATAGAACGATTGATCTTTCGAACGAACTATTCGTTCGATTGAACGAACCATTCGATTCATTGTAGGAGAAGAGGGAGTTTCATGTTGCTTGTCTTCCTCCGGCAGAACGAAATCCATTTCAAACATCAAATCATTGTTGGAAAAGAGGGAGTTTATCGCCGCTCGATTTTCTCTTGTGTCAATGTTTTGAATAGAACGACCACTCGAACAATCGATTGTTCGAATAAACAAACGATCAGCGTAATCCTGAGTTACGCCCAATTCAGGCGTATCTGGATTACTCTGTTTGGTTATTTAAGAGCGCAAAATTGAATTCATTGTAAAATTTTTCCATGTGTTCTACTTCAAACTAATTGTATTGAATCTCACTTTACCCAAAAAAATTTTACTTTATCTCAGTTTTACTTCAAACCAAATACGAATAATTTTATACCAATTATCATAGTTTTTTTTGTTTCGGGCAGGTTGGTCAAGGATTATCCAAGGATGGCAAGGGTCTAAAGCTGGCATTTCAGCACTGGATTGAGGCTGTATGTTTTAGTGTTCTGTTGCTTTTGCTTGGTCCGAAGTATATTAATTATAGAAGGATTGCTGTTATCATTTGCATCAAAATAATCATCGTGTTGTAGAACAAATCTTATGATAGTTGATACAATTTTGTTATATTATGCTTTAATCCAGCTTATAGCTCCTTTATTGCATGATACTTCTGATCATTGCTTAATAAAAATGTCCGGTACACCTAATTCGCACACTGGTGATATTTTGTTTCTTTAACCCTCAAATGAGAGTGATAATTTGAAGTTCTTAATTTGTTATTTTTTAATTGGGGTTTTTACAATCCTACCACAAACTTTTATTTTTCAATTTTAACACACTTATATAAAATATATCATAAACATCACAACTTTTTAAAATATATAACAAAAAAATCACATTTTAACTTGTCTAACTTCTCCGTTGCTGCTGTTTTTTTGGCGGGGCGTAATTTCACTGCTGTAGTTATTCTCTCAAGCAACCTTTTCCTCTCCAACCATCAGCACCGGATTTTTTATCTTTTATTCATATGGCACATTTCTCTCCGGCTTCTTCCACATTGCAATCAGGGAGAGGCATCGCCTTTGGCTTTTTTTTGAGGGGACCCCTCTTCTCCTTTTGCGGCATTCGCTTCTTCCCGCTCTTTTCTTTTTCCCGCCTCGTTTAAATCTCCCCGAAATCCTGTCGAACTGCAGTCCTTCTTTCGTGACACCTCTTCCTCTCCAACCTTCGGCACTGAGAATTCAAATGTAATGGTGAGAGAGAAATCGAGAAAACATAATGGGTTTGAATATCCTAAGTTGAGAATCCTTGTGGGCTATATAGAACACAGGAATACTGTACAAAAAGGAATAAAAAAATAGTAGTGGAGAATAATTTAGTTACACCAAATAAAGAAGAAGGGTAAAACTGGTACGTGCTAATACCACGCCCCCGCAAGATCAGCGCCGGGGGCTGATGATCCTGTTAGCAATCTCTTGGAACTCACGAACTGGAAGGGCCTTAGTTAGGATGTCTGCCAACTGATGTATATTTGAAATGTGGCAGACTTTGATTTGCTGCGATTGAACAAGATCTTGGACAAAATGAAAATGAACTTTGACGTACTTCATGCGTGTGTGCAGGATTGGCTTGGAGGTTAGGTAAGTAGATCTCAGATTGTCACAATAGATGGTTAGGTATGAATCTAGGTTGAAGCCGATTCAATAAATAGTGATGCGATCCACATTGTTTCCCTCGTTGTGTTTGCAATAGATCTGTATTCGGCTTCAGTGCTGGATTAGGCAACTGTTTGTTACTTCTTCGAGGACCAGGTGGATTTGCGATCCGACGCATTCCCAGCCCAGTCGACATCACAGTATGCCGCAAGGGTGAAAGCTGGTAACGACTGAAGTAGGAGGCTGCAAGGGGCAATATGCAGTAAACAGTGAAGGATGCACTTGACCTTTGTCCAATCGGACTTTGTTGGGCTATGCATAGATTGTCAGGCTTTGGTTACACTGAATGTGATGTTTGGCCTAGTTTGTTGCAAGTATTAGAGCGCACCCACAATACTCCATTAAAGAGTGGGATACGGAAAGGGAGTGCAATCGGGGTTGTCGGATTGTTTGTGACTCATTGGAGTAGCAGCCGGCTTTGAATGCTGCATATTCACGCTATGAAGGAGTTCACATGCATATTGCTGCATAGAGAGAAACAGAGATCTGTCTTTGCACTCCACAGCTATGTTCAAGAAATGGTGAAAAGACCCCAAGTCCTTGAGGGCAAACTGGTTGGAGGGCTGCCACTAGATTTTCTTTAGTGGCGCGATCGTTTCCGGTGAGAAGAACATCGCCCAAATAAAATAGAAGCAACACATGAACAACTTTTTTGTAAGAGAATGAAGACGGAGGTGTAATTGACTGTGTTATGGAAACCCAAGGACAAGAGAACAGCTTATAGTTTTTGGTATCATGATCAAGGAGATTGCTTGAGACCATAGAGGGTCTTATAAAGTTTACATACATGCTTTAGTTGAGTGCTAGAAATGAATCCTGAGGGCTGTTCCATGTGAATAACTTCATGGAAAGTGCCATTTAAGAAGGCGTTGTTGAAGTTCAATTGTCGGATGCACAACTTGTATGTGGGAGCAATGGAGAGAACAATTTTGATTCTGACCAGTTGATGTTCATAGTAGTCAATCCTTTCCTGCTGTGTATAGCCTTTTGCAACAAGACATGCCTTCTGTCGAGCTATGGAACCATCCGGATTGAACTTCAATTTGAAGTCATTTGTAGCCAACAATGTTTGTGATTTTCGGACAAGGCACAAGTGGCCAGGTTTGGTTTTGTTGGAGAGCGCGGAATTCTTGATTCATGGCATCAACCCACTGAGGTTTGCTAACAGCTTGTTTAAATGTAGTCGGAGTGATAGATGAGGGAGATGATGTCATGGAATACACCTTCGGCTTTAGATGTTTAGTTTTTGCACGTGTGACCATAGGATGGACCTTGGTGGAGTTTGGCAGTGCAGCAGTTGCAGATTTGGAGATGGAGGAAGCGGGCATAGTGGGCAAAGGAGGTGGGTTTTGGTTCCTGCTCGATATGGGGAGAAGAGGTCGTAAAAGGAGCATTACAAGTTGCCATAGTCTAAGTGGCTTTATTTGGAGCGGAGCTGAGATGTCTAGGGAGCTGCATAACAACTCCAAATTGCTGATGATGCACTGGTGTGGTGACAGTATCGCTGTGGTGTTTTAAAGGAAAGGACATTTCATCAAAAGAAACATGTCTAGCCACATAAGTTTTTGCCATTCTGTATGTTATAGCAGAGATAGGCTTTTTGGTTACCACTATATCCGATAAACACACAGGAAAGAGACCTTGGAGCAAGTTTGTTTTTGGCATACGGTCGTAGCCTAGGAAAACATGGGCGCATCCAAATGTTTTTAGGAAGTTGTAATTTGGTCTATGGTGAAAAAGGATTTCATAAGGGGATTTATGGTGAAGTGATCTAGATGGAAATCAATTTATTAGATAAGAGGCTGTTTGGAAGGCGCTTGCCTAAAGTTTTGTTGCTATGGAAGCATGAAATAGTAACACCTGACTGGTTTCAACGATGTGTCGGTATTTGTGTTCGGCTTTACCATTTTGCTTAGAAGTATAGGGTGCGGAGAATCTATGGTGTATCCCAAATTGAGCAAGAGTTTTGGTAAATTTGATGTATTCGCCGCCTTCGTCAGATTGAAATGCAATGATTTTTGAATTAAGGGTTAATTCAACCATTTTTTTAAAGTTACAAATGTATCAAGTGCATTAGATTTCCTTATAAGTGGATACAACCATGTGAAGTTTGAAAACACATCAATGAATAAAATGTAGTAATTGAAGCTATATATTGATGTAGCGGGGGAAGGCTCCCAAATATCAAAAATAATTAATTGAAGGGGTTTTTGAACTTTGTAAATGTAAATGATGCTCTTTAAACATATGACATGACATGCAGGAAGATAATTTGAACAGTTGAAGAGAAATGTGTCCGGCAACATCCTTGAGAGTATCAAACGAATGATGGCCAAGATGTTGGTGCCATAATATTGTGGAGTTCATATTGGACTGAAACAATGCTGGAGAGGTAGTTGGAGGTGGGTGGCCGTGAAGGAGTAAAGGCCATTAGTGAACATATTGCAGTGCAGAACCTGTTTCAAATGCAGATCTTTCACAAGACAAAAGGTGGGATAAAATTCAACAGTAGCATTATTATCATGAGTAAATTGACTAATGGAAATAAGATTTTTTGAACTATGCGAAACTTGAAGAACATTAGTTAATTTGAAAGTAGAGGTTTCTGTGGGAATAATTGCGATGCATGTATGAGTTATAGGAATAGTAGAACCATCACCAATCTAGAGCTTCTCAAATCATTGGTATGGCATCATCATTTGTATTACATCTGTAAAAGGAGTGACAAGGTGTGTTGCTCCAGAGTCAAAATAATATGGCTTTGAGGTGGTCGAGGAGTGAAAGGAAGCAGGGACCGAAGCAACTTGATAACCAAAAGGTGCCTGGCTAGCAACAGGATATCGGGCATAGTTTGGTCGATGATAGCAATTGATTGCTACATGACCAAATTTACTATATAGCTGACATTGATGGCAGATCAACCTCTCCCGCCATTCTGTCTGCCCTGACCACGGGAAAATCGGTCATGACCTCTGGCAGCTCCACCAGGGTCAACAATATGATGAGCATAGGCTAGACCTTCAACAAAGTGGACGATTGGGATAGCAGCCGAGGTGTGCCGAAGATCAGAATATAGATGATCATTATTTATAAGAATATCGCAGAGTTCGTCGAGGTTGATCTGCTCAATGCGAGCAGTGATTGCAGCACCGAGGCATATTCAAAGCTGAAGTTGTCAACATACTGAGCATTGTTTGCTGTTCAGAGATAGGTGATCCTGCAACTGTGAGTTCGTGTGCAAGGTGTTTGATTTTGTGGATGAAGATCGGCATAGATAGACATCCTTACTTTATGCTACGCAGTTGGAGTTCCAGTTGCTGAATATGAACTTGGCTAGCGGAGGCGAAGACATCAAAAAGAGCTCTCCAGATTGCGAACACTGTCATTTTCGAGAACTTTGGCAAACAAAAATTTAGTGAGCGAGGATATTATCCAACTAAAAATTGTCTAATCTAGTTTATGGAGAGGTATACTGGATTCGAATTGTCATTATCTGGAGTCGGAGAGGGAGGTGGCGGGAACCATCCACAAAGTCAAGAAGACCATGAGCACAAAAGATGAGGAGGAATTGGGAGCGCCATAATGAGTAATTCTTACCATCCAATTTCATCGATCAAAGATAATGGACGGCACTCAACTGCGGAGCGATGGGTTTCATGTGGAGAACTACCAAGCTCGCGTATTGAGAGGGAGAATCCATGGATCGAACAGTTTTAAAGAGCAGCTATAGGGAGGACTAAGAACAAAGCCAAATCTGGAGTATCGATAGTTTCTCCTTCTCGTCCTATGATAACATGAGAACGCAAATATAAAGGCGGGAGAGATATCTAACTATCACGATGCTCTACATTTAGACTCAACATTACTAAATGTTATAAGTCATTATTATTACCATCTAATTGTTATTGTTGGGATCTTTTAGGGTTATGAATCAATGCAGAACAAAACTTGAGATAATGAACAAACTAAATTAAAGCAAGAAACAACACATACAAACAATCACAGCCACAAGACAAGGGTATTTATGTGGTTTGGTGCTAACACCTACGTCCACGGGAGGAGAGCAAAATATTTCACTATTTATAGGAGTTACAATGAATTTTAGGATTTACAAGCCCTTTCAAGACATCTAGGAGCTTTTCTTCTTCTTTGCAATGGAGCAGCCACCACACAAAACCAATTAGTTTTTGCCTCCTTGGAATCTCCTCCCACAGCAGTCAAAAAACTCACAAAAAATGTCAACTTGTTCCCTTAAGTATCCAGCACATTTTCGAACCACAAATGATCCAAAATACCCCCAATTTATTTAGGGTGAAACCTGAACCGAAGCAGAATTCCACCAGGCGCTACGGCGCGCCGTTACTCCTGGGTTTCAGATAGCCAGGCGCCAGGGCGCGCTATAGCGCCCTAGTCTCTGTTTTTCTACCGCTGTGACGCGCTATAGCGCCCGCTTCTTGGGACGACTGCTGCTGGGGCACACAATAACGCCTGCTTCCGCTGCGACACTCTACAACTCCTGCTTCCGCTGTGATGCGCTGTGACGCGCCTCCAACCTGCTCCTTGTTAACAATCTCCACCTCAGATCTCATGTGCTCCACATGAGATCTGACTCCTTTAAGCTCTCTATCAATGCGGCTACACCAACTTAGTTGTCTACGTATCCTCCTCCCAAAGGAATCAAGTCATCCGTAGTTCAAACAAATGAGAAACCTATAAATGCTTTTCCAAATTCACCATGGTTTTGCAACGAGTGAATTTTTAAACTGTGAGCACCTTTTTCAATTACATCTCGAACGAAATGGTGTCGGACATCAATATGCTTTGTGCGAGCGTGACAGACGGAATTAGTTGCTAAAAATATAACACTCTGGCTATTACAATGAATTACTACCTCCTTTTGCTTCTCACCCAAGTCTTCTAGTAAACCCTTCATCCAGATAGTTACATGAACGCTTCAATAACTGTCATATATTTAGCTACTGTCATAGACAGGGCAATTGTAGGCTGAAGAGTTGACTTCCACCCCATTGGACCTCTTGCTAGAGTGAATACCTAGCCATTTGTTGATCGTCTTCGATCCAAATCTCCAGCATAGTCGTAGTACACATATCCAACGCATAAGTCAGCTATTGAGAACTGCTTCTGAAATATTAGGCCAACATCAATTGTACCTTTCAAGTACCAAAAAATCTCCATCATTGTTTGCCGGTGATCCTTCCCCGAATTTTGCATGTATCGGCTCACAACTCTAATTGCTTGAGCCAAGTCTGGTCTAGTGCAAACCATGGCATACATCAAGTTTTCAACTGCACTAGCATATGGCAGTGTGCATTTCTTTCATTTCAAATTCTATTTTTGGACACTATTCTGCAAATAAGTGAAAGTGAGGTGCTAGAGGTATACTTGGAGATTTTGTAGAGTCATCAATCCTGAATCTCATCAGCACTTTCTCCAAATACCCATTTTAGGTTAACCAAATATTTCTTGCCCTTTTGTCCATACAGATTTTCATCCCCAATATTTTTTTATCTCTTCCAAGTTCTTCATTTCAAAGTTCTTTGATAGTTGATCCTTCATGTGATCCATCTCTGTTTGATTTGAAGTAGCTATTAACATGTCATCACATACAATAATAAGTAAATGAAGTTACCTTGAGGCAACCTCTTGTAATACACACAATGGTCAAACTGGCTTCTTTGGTACTCCTTTTGTGTAAACTGATCAAATTTATTGTATCATTGTCTTGGTGATTGCTTTAGCTTATAAATAGAGTTGTTCATTTTGCATACCAAATCTCATTTTTCTGGCTTACTGTACCCCGAGGGATTTGCCATAAAGATCTCTTCAAGTTCTTCGTGCAAGAACGTCGTTTTTACATCAAGTTGTTCAAGCAACAAATAAAACACTTCATCATAGTCAATTCCTTCTTTTTGAGCAAAGCCTTTAGCCACCAGTCTAGCTTTGTAGCGCACATCAGCTGCTGAGGATCCTTCTTTCTTCGCATACACCCACTTGCACCCTATAGCCATTCTTTCTGGAGGGAGTTTCTCCAACCTCCATACTTCATTCTTATAAAGATATTCCATTTCTTCATTCCTTGTCTGCTTCCATAATTTTTTTCTGAACCCGTCATTGCTTCCTTGTAATGGGAGGGAACCTCTCCCTCCAGTACGGACAATGCAAAAGTGACGTAATCTCTAAGCCATGCTGACTATTGAGTTACATTCATTTTGGATCTATTTTTAGCGATCGACTCCTAAATTGGAGCCTCACTTTCAATATCAGTTCGCTCTTCATCATCACCAATGTGGCCTTCATCTGTAGGAGTATCCTCGATATGGTGTGAAGACTTCTGTGGAACAAATGGGATCTCATCAAAGCCCACTCTCTGCCTGCTTACTGGAGTCTCTGTATTTTCCTCCACCTGATTAGAACTCATCAATCTCAAGAAAAACTCTTCATCAAAGGAGACATCTCTGCTCACCATAATCATCTTATCAACTAGATCATACAATTTGTAGCCCTTCACTCCGAGTCGAAAGCCCACGAAAATTGCTTTCCTAGCCCATGATTTAAGTTTATCCTTTTTGACATTATAATAAGACGGGTTGTCAAAAATCTTCAGCTGATCATAATTTGTGGCAGGATGTCCAGATCATAACTCAATTGAAATTTTCTTGTCAAGTGCTGCAGATGGCAGGCGGTTCACCAAGTAGCATGCATAGTCTAGGACTTCTTCCAAATAGACTCTTTCCAACCCAGCATTGGACAACATACACCGCACATTTTCCACCAAGGTGTTCATTCGCTTTGCTACCCCGTTCTGTTGTGGTGTTTCTTTTATTGTGAAGTAGTGTTCTATCCCTGAATCCTCACATTCTTTTACAAAAGAGTCAGATATAATTTCCCACCATTGTTCAATTGGATCATCTTGATACTCTTGCATGTTTAATTTTCCACCATCTTATTTCAATTTATGAAAACATTCAGTACATTTGTCTTACTCTTCAAAGTGTACACCCATATAAATCTGGAGTAATTATTTATAAAAGAAACAAAATACCTTCAACCACCGAATGATGCAGTCTTCATTAGTCCCCAAATATATGTGTATATATTCTAATATATCTTTGGTGTTGTGGAGGCCAATACCAAAGGGCTTGCATGTTTTTTTGCCAAAAATGCAATGCTCACAAAATTATAGTTTGCAAGAATTTATACCTTTAATGAGACCTTCCTTCTCCAATGCTCTCAGTGAAGATTCCCTGCATGTGATAGCCTCATATGTCACAATGTCATTGCATCTTCAACTTTGGGTAGTCCTTCTTCCAATGTCCTGTTTCCAAACAGAATGCGCCCTGATTGCGCCCAATGCTTCGACTTCTGGATTTCCCTCTTTTCTGGAAATATGCATTTTTCTTTGGCCATCTCTTATCTCTCTGGTCTTCATCTTTGGAGTGTAAGAGCTTATGCCATATCTGATTTGGTGGATTCGTTATCCCTTCTTCTGAACTCATGGTTCACTAGGGCTGTTGTCACCTCTTCATACTTCAGAATCTCCTTCCCATGGATCAAAACTAAGGTGAAGTGCTCATGCTCATCTGGCAATGAGTTCAACAATAACAGAGTCTTATCTTCATCTTCCACAGTCTTATCCAGATTCAGCAAATTTGCCAACAATTGTGTGAACTCATTTAGGTGTTCATCTATAGAAACTCTCATTCTCATCTGAAACCTGTAGAGCCGCCTTTTCATATGGAGTCAATTATCCACGCTTTTCGTCAGATACTTGGCTTCTAAGAAATTCCACGTCGATGTCTCCATCATAACTCCATATTTGATCTCCTGAGTCAAACAACTCTGGATCAAGCCGCATGCGCTGCGATTAATCTTGATCTAATTCCTCTCTGAAATTTCTTTCGGTTTTTCCTCGCCGTCAAGAACATCCTCCAGATTTAGGCCACATAGTGTGTTGTCACCTCGCACCGCCACATACCAAAGTTATTATTTCCATCAAATTTGACGACATATATTTTTGCCGAACGGGTCACAACTTGGTGGAGAGATCTCTTTACCAATGACGATGTCGAGGTTCCAACCATCTCTTCTCCTCTTTTTGCCGTGCCTTTCTCCTTGTTTTAGAAAACTCAAACACAAAATAATAAGCAGTCCAAGTAAACCCTAGCCCTAAAGAACAAACAAGGCAACTTTTCTCTGATGTCACTTGTTGGGATCTCTTAGGGCTATGAATCAATGTGAAATAAAATTTGAGATGATGAGCAAACCAAATTAAAGCAAGAAAATAATACATACAAATAATCGCAACCACAAGACAAGGATATTCATGTAGTTCAGTGCTAACACCTATGTTCACGGGAGGGGAGTAAAAGATTTTACAATTTAGAGAAGAGTTACAATGAGTTTTAGGGTTTACAAACTCTTTCAAGACTTCTAGGAGCTATTCTTCTTCTTTGTAATGGAGCAGCCACCACACAAAACTAATGAGTTTTTACTTCCTTGGAATCTCCTCCCACAACAACCAAAAAAACTCACACAAAAAATGCCAACTTATTCTTTTAAATATTCAGCTCATTTTTCGGACCCCAAATAGTTCAAAATACCCCCAATTTACAGAGGGCAAAACCTGAACCGAAGTAGAATTGCACTAGGTGCTACGGCGGGCCGTAGCCCCTAGGCTTCGGGTAGCCAAGCGCCAGGGCGCGCTGTAGCGGCCTGGTCTCTATTTTTCTGCCGTTGTGGCGCGCTGTATCGCCGCTTCTCGGGACGACTGCCGTTGGGGTGCGCGCAGCGCCTGCTTCCGCTGTGGCACGTCTCCAACCTGCTCCTTGTTAACTGTTGCACATAATCGAACTTTAAATGACAAGCATCCAATCCAATAAGAAGTGTACACCCTCCAATAAACCTTCAATGCAAACCTTAAAACTCACAAAGAACCTCATGGGTGTCCTTTTTAACCAATGACAACAAGATTCTACTGATCGATATATAAAACTCATGAGGTTTTTGGTAATTTTGATAGATTTCCGCTTTTTACCTTCATATCTATTTCTAGTACTTTTAAATATTTCTCTGGTCTCCACCAAATTTAAATGTAATAGAAAAAATATTATTAAAATTTAATATTTTGCCTTCAGCAAAAAACAAAGAATTCAAATTAATAATAAATTAAGCGCTGCTAACATTATCCATGTATTGTATAGCCAGGTTAAATTTTGTGCTAGGATTAGCATCTATTGAAAAAGTTCATGATTTGAGCATTTAAAATAATAGAAAATAAACCCCAGCCAGAGAGCGCAACAAATTAACTTCGAATAATTACCAATGCATACAAGGAAACCTTTAAAGTTGTTAAATTAAATATAGAATATGCTTCTAACAGCACTAACACCTTTCTTTACACCACTCGATATGAACAAATGAAAATCTCAAATAATTATGACACGATCATAAACTGCATAAACCTAGTCCGAATGACAAAATTCACACCACTATATCGCATCCGATCAATCAATCTCACAAGTAGCAACCCCTACTTTGTTCCCAAATCTTCAAAGCGCACAACACCCATGCCGGATTTATGTCCGGCAGGATTTCAATGGGATTGGGAAGAAGCGGTCGATGAAGTTGGAGGTGAAGAAGAGATGGCGGCAAACCCCTCAAAAAATAGTCGAATGTTCTGCGTATCCCGATTTAGCACTGCAACGGGGAAGAAACCAGAGAGAAATGGGTCATGTGAAAAAAAGAAAAAAAAAAAATCATGTGCTGAAGTTTGGAGAGGACGAGATCACATGGGAGAACTGTTGTCCGTCAGGATTTCTGAGGGATTTAACTGAAGCGGAAAAAGAAAAGAGCGGGATGAAATGGCCGATGAAGCCGGGGGAGAAGAATAGGGGTCGCAGAGCCCTCAAAAAAGCCGAAGGTGTTGCGTATCCCGATTTTGCACTGCAACGGTGAAGAAATCTGAGAGAAATGTGCCATATGAAGAGAACAAAACTTGTGCTGAAGGTCGGAGAGGAAGAGGTCGCGTGAAAGAACTGCAGTCTGGCAGGATTTCGGGGGATTTAATTGAGGCGGGAAAAAGAAAAGAGCGGGAAGAAGCGGCGATGATGCCGGAGGAGAAGAAGAGGGGTTGCAGACCCCTCAAAAATAAGTCGGAGGTATTGCCTATTCTTACTTAGCACTGCTACGGGGAAAGAAGTTGGAGAGAATTGTGCCATATGAAGAAAAGTATAAAAAACTGTGGTCAAGGTTGGAGAGGAAAAGGTCGCCTCAGAGAATAACAGCAGCAGCGAAGCTACGCCCCGCCAAAAAACAACAGTAACTGAGAAGTTAGATCGGTTAAAATGTGGTTTTTTTGTTATATATTTTAAAAAATTATGATTTATATGATATATTCAAAAAAATTGTGTTAAATTTGTAAAATAAAAAGAATTTTGTAGTAGGCATGTAAAAAACCCTTTATATTTTTTTGCAGATTGATCCAAGGCATCGCTACGGTCACAATCTTCACTTTTATTATGAAAAGTGGTGCGATAGTGAGGCAGGCCAGCCCTTCTTTTACTGGTGAATTCTATTCCTTTTAATTTTGTTATAATTATTTTTTGTCTAAATTGAGTAAGAAAAATGCTATTCTTACATAAGAATATATATCAAAAAGTATTTAGGATCAATAATTTTATTTTTATTTTAATTTTTACATATAAGTCTCATAAAAAATTTATTCAATCAATAATCTAGTTATACATTAAATTTACATATTATCTATATATTTTGGTGTACTAATGTATAAGTATAGTAATACTCATTAAGTAATTGGTTTTTCTTTTATTTTCATAGATTTTTTTTATTAACAAAAGTTATATGAAATGGGGAATTGCTACATTTATAAGATGAGATGATTGCTTCAGCTTAGGATGTAGATATGAGATGTGTCTAACTACTTGTAATGAACAAACATTCTGTATATATGGTATACAAAACGAGTTATATAGGCAAAAATTCTGTCATACATAATTTAATGTGGCTCATAAGATTACTACAATCATTGAAACTTAATCTTCTAGTCCCAATGTTTGAATAGTTGCATGTTAATTGCATTTGTCTTACCTGGGTAAAAAGGATCTGTGAGGATGTGGAAGCCAAAGCAGATGGATTATGCTGAGCCTAGTTTAGTTTGTTCTTTCTTTGTGTATGATATATAGCTTTGGTATTTTGAATGAATGTGCTGGAAGAACTAGACGATGATGAAAAAAGGAGACATCCTATTTGAACCTTTTTTTATATGAAGCATCAATCAAGTAATAAAAATCATACTACCAGCCATGCGTCCGGTGATGTCTCATGGAAACTTTTTTAAGCTGTGCAGGTTGGATCTTGGTCAAGGAAAAAATTTGGAACTCAAAGAATGTCCGAGGTGGCTGCTTCAACAACAATGCATTAAATATTTGGGCCCCGTATGCACCTAAACTCTGTTTTTTTCAAAGCTTATATCAAGAAATAATATCCTCGAGTTCTCAAGTCAAGATTTTTATCTTGCCATTCTAGAATATCATTCCATTTTCTAGTGCTGGCTCATGTAATGTATGTATGGTTGAATACATACATGTATATATATATATATATATGTATGCACGAAAAAATTAATCAAAGCCTTATTACAATGTCTTTTTCAATTCTATCTGGAATGGGTGAATGTCATTGCCGTTTGGAAAGTGTTTAGGGTTCTTTCTGTGCATAGCACTCAATTATTTATTATATACACATCTGGCAGCCGAACTTTAATATATAGAAAAAGATTACTATCATTTTGCCATTCTTAAGTTTCTTTTAATTATAAGAAAAATACTATAATGTTCCAAATTATTCTTAAATTCTCCCAAATTTCAAGAGAGGGTATAAAAATAGTAGAGGGAAAAATGTGTCCCACGCCCAAGTAATTTGCTCCAATCCAATTTTGTCATTTGGCAAAATTGAGAGTTTTTGAGAAGAATTTGAGGCACTGTAGCACAACTGTAATTCTAAATAGATATGAGGGTACCGTGCGCCTTGGGGACGAGAAGATGAAAGCGCATTTTATCGCATTAAAGTTTGGGGGTGTATTCTTAAGTTTTGATTGGTGAGTGGCTGCGTGCATAAAATCATCCCAAATTAACTTATTAAATGGGACGATTTCCTTCTAGAAAATGTAACCTTTTTTGCATAATTTCACCTTTGTTTACTGTTTTGTGTCTCTGGCATCAAATGCATATGAAGTTTGAAGCGTCAAAATTATCTACTCTTAACATATAGCTTCTTCTTCTACGAAGGATAGAATTAGAATTTCTTGATGGCTTCAAATGTTCTACCTACCATCATCATTAAAATGAATATCTTGTTTATGCATGTGAACTCACATTTTCAGCAAGAGCGTGCGAACTATGAGTATGCGCCGGCTGATGGGAAAATCGTGCACAAGCAAACCGCTGAACCTCTTGACACGACAAAAGGTCCCGAAGGAGCGAAATGGATCTTTGTAATGTCCACTTCGAGAAGATTGTATGTAGGGGTGGTAATATGCCATTTGCTAGCTGGTGCTCTTGTGTCCGAGACTTTAGAGTTTCAGCCAACTGATTCTTTTCTCATTGCATTCAGAAAAAGAAAGGAATGTTTCAGCATTCAAGTTTTCTTGCTGGAGGGAGTGCTGTTGTGGCTGGCAGACTCATCGCTGAGGGTGGATTTCTCAAAGTAAGATGTATTTCTGCTGCACATTCTCTCTTCTTCAATCATTAATTTTCCTTGATAAAATTTCAACATTTGAGATTAGTAAACGTGCTTTTTCATATGAATCTGTCTACATGAATCAAGTGTGAAGTTGTTCGCAGGCTCTTTGGGCTTACAGCGGGCATTACAAACCAACCATGGAGAACCTTGAGCAGTTTTTGAACTACCTCAAAGAAAATGGGATTGATCTTACTAAAATCGAGGTACATGTCTCATTTTCTTTCCTGCGGCAAGAAGCGCAATGGGTGCAATAACTACACATTTTCAGATACGCTCTTCATCCGGCGAAGACTATGACGAAACAAAAATGCCCGCAGCTGAAACCCCGCCGCCTCTTCGAATCCCTGCCATATCCTCCATTATACCCTCGGAGCCCTCTGTAATGCCTGAAACTGAAATTGGAAAGGGCATTGCAATAAAGGCTTATGAGAGGACACTTTCGGGGGGACTTCAGAGCCCAAGGGCAGATGTTTCTGAGAAAACAATTCAGGAGAGGATCAAATCTAAGATGGAATCTGGGTCGTATCAGCTTGGACACCAAGTCTCCTTGAAATGGTCCACTGGGGCTGGCCCAAGGATCGGGTGCGTGGCTGATTATCCGTCGGAACTGAGGCAGCAGGCTCTGGAGTTCACATCCCTTTCGCCAAAAGGGTCTCTTACTCAATCCCTCTCACGCCGGTTTTCGTGTTTGCCGCCCTCTCCACGGCATGGATCTTGCTCGTAGAACATTCTTAAAATTACAGCAGCATGGAAATAAAAATCAGTTGTGGAAACGTTGTGGTAGTTCCAAAAATACGAATGTCTTTAATCATCCCCTCCATTTTCTGAATATAAATCTTAGAAAAATTTTGAAGTTATAGCACCTAAGGCTTTCATTTTTATATAAAAGTACACCATTTCAATTGGGAAACTTAGGTGTTCCCATCACTTTATAGCACACTTGGAAGGAACCGCATTAATCTCGCTTAATTGAGGCAGAAGTAACTTAGCGGCTCTTCATTTTATTAGATATTTGGAAAGGATTATTCATTCAATTTTAAAATTTTATTTGCATAAAAAATCTACGAAACAGCAAATCTCCCTTTTTTTTTTTTTAAATAGTGATGATTAGGATTTATATTTAAAAAATATATTTTTTATAAAATTATATTTAATCCTTATTTTATTTGCATTTTTTGAAATTATTATTTGAGTCCTCTTTTATGATATGATAGGAGAGCACTTTTCATCAAAAGAGTTTAATCTTGACGGCAGTAGTGCGTGCGTATTATTTATTGTTAATTAAATTATGTTTGTGCAAATGAAGTGTGTTAAATATTGTAATTGTTGATTTAGAAACATTCCAGCTTTTTTTTATTTAATTCAGCCATACTTACCTTTTATTTTATAGAGAAAATTACTAGTCAAAACAAATGTCCCAAAAATCATTTTACACGAATTTTTCAAATGCCAACATCCCCTGAGTGACTTTTATATGAAGTTTCGCCTTTATTGAAAGGAGAAAAGCAAGATGATAAATTATTCAAAATGACGTATATATAACTTTATTGATACGTTCTAAATTTTCTTTTATAACACACCCTGCTTACTACATAAACATGCTAATGAATCCAAAAATGGCGAAGTTGGGTTTGATACAGGAGATTAACAAGTCTCGCAGTTAATAGTTAACTATAATTCACCATTATTACCTGATAGATATATAGGTAGGTGAGGGAGGGTGAGTCAATCGCCACTGGCGCATCCTCCGCAGCCACAATGAACGCATTCTATAACCTTTTCCTCTCTCAGTTGCTTCGGAACCCGGCACACACATGTCGTCCCAAAGTTGTGGTCTCTAGGCTGAATGCATCGAAGGCAGCACAGCCGCTCGTAGCCCGGCTGCATCACGGACAGACACTTTCACATTAAATGAATAAATATTTAAAATCTCATCATAAAGAAAACAGACTGAAAAGCTTTGCATAAAGATTTTAGTGTGAGTTGCATATAAATAAATTAAGATAATCATATTTTAGATGATGTATCGACTAACCTTCTTCCACTTTGCAATCAGATTACGGTCAGCATACCCCTGATCCAGACAGAACTCGTACAATTCCTTGGATATTTCTTTCCTCCTGTAATACAGATCGAATATATAACGGCTCTTTTGATGCGAAATTTTGAAAATTGGCCACAATGCCTCGCATTTTCTCTTTCCATCGTGGGGATCATTTTCAGCTGCCACAATTTAAGTGTCGAATTTTTCATTGAGTAGAAAAAAAGGCAATCAGATTCTTTGATTTTTTTAATTTTTTGAATAAAGGTATGTATAGATTCAGATCAGCACCTTCTCTCATTTTCCCCTCGAGCTCGCGAAGGGTCGGCTCAATGAGCTCCCATCCATCTGGATATTTGACGCGGCTTGTCTTCACCTTTGGCATTTTCACAAACACTTCCGCTCCGAGTTTTAGCTGCAGAACCAGAAGCAGCATCTAAGTTTGTAATAAACAAAAATTCTAGCTAATTAATTGATATTTTATCATCAAGAATGTTGAGAGGATCATCAGGATAAACCATGATTCGTGTGAGCATATATAAAATAGAATAACAGCTATTAAAATTCTCAAACATAAATGACACATTTGTGCGTGCTTACTTCGAGCGACTATAAACACATGCATAAATAATGAAGAAGAAAATAAATCTTGCCGCTACTGCCTATTGTTCTTAAATATTGAATAACATTCCAAATCTTTAAGATTCATTCATTTATATATATATATATATATTATTATCAGAGTCTTCATAATATACATATCTAGTGCCCAAACTTTAATATTTGTGAACCCAAATCCACAAGCATGGTATTAAAGGTGTTCAAGGTGCTGCTATTGCTGCCTCAAATATTCAACCGAATGGGATTTAATACACGAGTAAAAGACAATTCTAGTTATGCAAATATCAATGTTCAAATGCTGAGTATGCATTATAAAGAGTTTTGGTGCTATAAAAATTAAAAATGAAATAACAAAATAATCTTTTTTTGTCTGTTCGTTAAGTAATTGCCAGTAATATATTCAAACCGCCGCCTATATAATAGTCGGATAGCTTCAAATAACAAAAAACAGCATCATATGTGATCAGTAACTAAAGAATAAGCATTTACAATAGAAAGCTTAGAACAAGGAGAGCTTGCATGGAGCAACACCCTAATTCTACATATAATAATACTAAAAAAAACTAATGTCTCACCTTATTATTATCCTAGAGCATAACAACATCACCAACAAGATTCGAAGAGCCAGAGTCAAACAAAACCTTTATCTGTAGTGTCGTCTGCTAAATAATAAGAAAGGAAGCCAACACCACTACGAGGATTCATAGATCAAGCCATAATGCTGGGAATGAATCAAAAGTCTGTGTTGGTACAAGAGCTACGACAAAAAAAAAAAAAAAAATTGAAAATAAAGCTGCAAGGAAAACAAAACTAAACTGTGGCATTGTTTGTTTCAGGCAGCTGGCTGTAATTGTCTATAAAGATAATTATAAAGCAGCTAATGAAAGTTGTGGCAGCGTTTGCCTACATTATCTGGAGATATTTTTTTATTGGGAATGTTGTGATGCTGGCGTTTGTGAACAAAAGACCATCATTCCTTGAAACCTCACAAAGACGACATAATTAAATTAACTTCAAAATAACGGTATTGAAATTAGCTTGAAACATTAGAAAATATGATCATGCAATCTCAGATGCTATCATGAGATACCATCACCCATGCATTCGATCTGAAGCAGAGCATATATACGAGTAATTGCCAAGCAAAAACAGCACAGCAAATCTGAGTACAAAAATGGATGACTTGGCCAAATTAGGTCAGCATGGTCTGCGAGCTAGTAAATTAGTTGAACAGAACCCACCATTAATGACGGCTGATCAAGCATCTTTTAGCCCAGCAGAACTTCTATCCAAGAGGAAAACGTGACAAAACTAATCACATGGCAGCCAGCATACGAATTTGTTATGAGATTAAATACACGATAACTAATCAGGAAATGTGGTCTCGTTTGATTGTATGTGTTTGTTACTTGTTCCATAGAAAATTTACGAATGTGTCATTTTGTAAAGGCCATCAATAATGAAACATAAAAAAAGTCAATGCACATAAAAAGTGACCCAATCAGGAAGACTAACACAAAAGGAGATCAGCCAAGAAGGTGAGAGTTCCAAATGGCAGAACCAAAGATCAATCCTTCAATGTATGGACTTGATGCTAAGAAGATAGAAAACTAGAGCAATCAAATGGAAAATTAATTTTATTACCGTGATTACTTATCCATGGAAGGCATACATATATTAAGAGGTTTGATGGAGAAATTTAGGGAAAGAAAAGATGGCCTTCATTTAATTTTTATTGATCTTAAAAAGACTTATGATAGAGTACCAAGAGAAGTTCTTTGAAGAGCTTTAAAGTGAAAAGGGATTAGTGTTTTATATATTGATATTATTAGAGATATGTATAATGGGGTTGTTACGTACATTGTAGCTTGTCTAATAATTTTCCCATTCCGATTGGATTACATCAAAACTCAGCTCTCAATCCATATATTTAATTATGGATATTTTTATTGAGCACATTCAAAGAAGATTCTTTAGTGCAATTTATTTGCAAATGTTAGTTAATAGATAAAACTAGAGAAGGAATTAAAGCAAAACTAGAGTTAAGGAGGACAATTTTAGAATTCAAAAGTTTTTGTCTTAGTAGATCTAAAACTGAATATATTGAGTGTAAGTTCAATTGTACCAGAGGACTTGTTCTCGAGGTATTCATAAGTTCCAAGCTCGTTGGAAGAAATGAAGAACTATTGGATAGTTGTGCATTTCAAAAATTTCACTAAACATCAAAGGAAAATTTTATAAAGCAGCTATACAACCATCTATGTTGTATGGGGTTGAATGTTAGCCAACAAATAAGAAACTCACTAATAAAATAAGAGTTACAGAGATGAGAATGCTTAGGTAGATGAGTGGGTATACTCATAAAAATAGGATGAGAAATGAGTTTATCCGTAGAAAAGTTGGTGTAGCTCTTAAAGCATGTAGTCTCTGCATATCCCATGGATCACAGTGAGGATGTCTACGATTTTGATGAAAATTGAAGCATGCATCCTCTGCATACCCACTATGTAGTGCTCATTAAGCTTTTGTAGGTTTTCAAGCTAGGTTTGTTGCTAACATTCTATCTAACTCGATGAGAATACAAGCAACCAAATAACAAAAAATTGTGTTCTCATCGCAAATTTTGATGTTTGCCAAAAATTGAGCAAAAAAAACATAAGATAAACATATTCCATAAATTAATTTGAAGTTTGACATAAGTCACTCAAACTGGTTTCATTGTGGACTTGAAATATAGATTAAACAATGAAGACTATTTTATTAGTCTCATCAAGAAGCCATCCACTTGAGTGATTGAACAAAAAAAATGTGAACATAAACATATTGGTTGGATAACTTAACGAAATTGTGTCAACAATCAATCAAACCAACCGACAAAACACCTAATATATTCCATGAAGCCAGATAATTTTAAATGCACTCCATGAAAGGTCGCCTCACCTAGAGTTTCTAATGAGAGAAAAATATAAATGTATGGTCAATCCACAAATCCCTTCATCAGAAAATAAATTGGGAGGCTTACATTCAAAGGAGGCTGAAGACTATATGGATAAGATAGATTAAAACTTATGCAAAGGAGCATTCTAAAAAATTTGGGCATAAGAGCGGGGCATAGTCTCACACAAAAAGGCAGTGGGCCAAAGTAAGTGAAAAACAGTATTAAGAACAATATATAGCATTTATGCAATAATAAAAACAAATTGCATCTATTGTTGTACATATGACAAGCCCAAATGGGATTTTATCCATTGTTTCAGCAAGAGACCCAACTCATAAACATACTATGAAGGTATTCCTTACCCATCGATAGGGCACCAAAAGTGTGGTGAGTTAATCATAGGTCATCAGTCCCTTCATAGTGAACATATTTCTTATTTCTTTATTGTGTGCTAGCAGCACTACCTGTACAAGTCACCAATAAAATATTCCCAAATACATAGACTATCACCACCAACGGACTAAGACATAAACAGTCATAATAGACACACACCATATAGATATATATATATATATGTATGTATGTATACATTATATATATATATATATATATATATGTATGCATATATAAATATATATATGTATATGTATATATGTATATATCATAAATAAAGTAGTAATAAAAACTACTAAATACATGTATATAATATCATATCAAAATATGAAGAGAGAAATACCATTTTATTTCTTCAAATCTTAAATTAAATATGATTTGATAAAAGTAGTATTATTTCATTGTTTGAAATTAATCTTAAGCTTTAATTATTTAATATCAAAATATTACATTTTTATGATATTGGAATAATGTAATGAGATAATCATTAATCTGTACAAAATCATTTAAATTATCTATATATGGGAACAAAGAGTCGAAATAAGAGCCAAAATTCATTATATAAATCAGGAAATTAACACACAAATTAACAAAAAACTCCAACATGTATGCTTTTGAATACACCATTACATAAGGCATTCGGTCTCAATCATTCCACATTTTATTCATAATAAGAGTATCACTAAACAATATGCTTTGCAAGAATTATTTTCTTTAAAATAATTTATATTCACTTTATTAGACCAATCTATACTTCAATATATAGTTCATTTTGCTATCATTTATAAGCTTTTCAAAAAAAAAACTTCACTTTTATTTGATTTCTTCATTTTTAACTAAGATACTCCAAATACCACTCTATTATCTACTCTAGATTAAAAGAAGTGTTTTCAAAGATCTATCTTACAAGATTTGGGAAGAGATATGATTTTATATGATTATCCATATCAAAAAAATGAAGATTGTAGGAGGTGCTGAAAGAGTAGAATTAACAAATGAAATGTGCACTGATAAATGAAGCAAAACAGTTGAATTGAGAGATACTATTATGCAGCTGATGAGTTATTTTGGTTCTACCTGAAATTAAGCCAAGCCTAAAACCTTAAAATAAATCGAATTTGGTTTGCAGTTAACATACTTTGAATTTGAGAGATACTCATAAACATACTATGAAGGTATTCCTTACCCATCAAGAGGTGCTGTTTGGTTTGCAGTTATTTGAGGTAATGTTATGTTATTTAAAACTGTTGTTAAGATAACAGGTGTTTGGTTTGATGTTATGTTATGTTATCTGACTCAAAAATTACCTAAATGCCATCGTATAATGTTATCTGAATATCGGTCGATTTCGACCGACATTCAGATAACATTACGGAAGATTACGAAAGAGAGGTAGGGTACTCCGCGATTACGGAAGAGAGGTATCGGAAGAGAAGTAGGAAGAACATAGTAGTGCTATTACAGTAAAAAAGATAACCTACGAAAGAAAGAAAGATCCTTACCGCATGGAGGGTGAAGATGGATGAATCGATGAGTTCTCCAAGGTAAGAGAAGGATCGGCGAGTCTTCAAAGGAAGGAAGAGGCCAGTTCAATAAGGAGCGACATTCGAGTGAGGAAGGAGAAGGGCCGGCGTGAATGGATGTCGGGAGATCAAGGATCGGCGCGAATGGAGGCAGCTAGCTTGCGATTTAGGGTATTCGGTCTGCTTGCGTTTTAGGGTTGGATGCTCCTTTCGTCTGCTGCTCCTTTGGGCTGGAGCCTATACACGTCGATCGACTTAATTAAATAATTAAAAATGTCTCAGCCCATTGTTAGATATTTTTAATTAAGTCTTCAGAATTTAAAATAATTATATTCAATGGGAGATATTATTAATTAAGATCAAAATTAAAAATGTCTTTTCGTAATTTAAGATAATTAAGTTTAATCAGCGATCGATTGTCTAACAATGGGCTTAAGATCGATCATCGATCGAAATTCAAAAATTACAAATTTAAAATCGATTCGAGCATCTTGATGAGGCAAACTCACACGTTCAAAAATTATTGAATTTGGATGAGTATTTTATTTTATACTAATTTTTAAATAAAATTTTTCAAAATTCACTATAGTGAATTTTCAGAGCTCAAAAATTGATAAAACTTGAAACATAACATCCGTATTTGATACTTAATCTAAGACTATAAAAAATTTTAAATTTCAATTTATATTTTATTGTCTATAAATATATGAAATTAAATTATTTTATGAAATAAAATGATCTTATTTTGGAGCATTCTTACCTCATGTGAAATATAACATGAATGACACTGAACCAAACATCATATATCTGAATAACACTGACATCTGTTATTTAAATAATACTGAACCAAACAGCCCATGTTATCTAAATAATACTGTTATTTGAATAACATGCTATCTGAATAACATGTTATTTTAAAAAAATTTCAAATATCACTGAACCAAACAGCCCCTTAAGCTTTTATTCATCATACACGAATCGATCACCACAGTAATGCATATTAGGTTAGCGGAAGGAACAACAAAATAAAAAATATTATCTAAACCTAACAATCGATCACCTCAGTAACCCTAAACCCTAAAAAAATAGTATTATTAGGTTAGCGGAATGAACAACAAGCGGAAGGAACAACGATTGATCATATCATAATACTTTAGCCATCTTTTCATCAAAAATATAAAACAACAATAATACTTACAAGAATCACAAACAAAAAGCGAAGCAGAAGAAGAGGAGAAAAGACGAGCAACGATCGGTCACTGCAGATGAGTTGCTGTCAGAAGAAGCCGCCGAGAACGGTAATGGCAAATGCGTTGAATATACGAGGCTTCTGAGAGAAGTGTCGGCTCAGTAAAGCCGAAAGAGAACAGTAAAGTTGAAAAAGAGTTGTCGGCTCGGTGCTGTGCTGCGATTATTAGGTTACGGGGATTTATGTTATTAAGATGACATGGCAGCTATGCCACGTCAATTGCCATGTCATCTGAAAAAATTGGGGGCATTTGAGGGGGCACTGTAGCATTTTCCTATATATATATTATATGGGAGAGATAATTTTTAAATTAACGTCAGCCTTTCTTTTAGGAATATTGGCTCCTCCTTCGATGTCCCTTCACCTTCATTGCAATGAAATGTTCCGCTTGCGTTTTGAATAAAGCTTTCTTCTTTGTGTCCCTTCATCTCCTATTTATTAAACATAGCACCCGCCAAATCTCATATCGTCTCCTTTCTCACACGAAGCATCAACCCTAATCCTCCCCTTCTTCCTCTCCTTCGGCGTAGAAACCCTATAATTGATTTGCAATTTGAATTATAGTTGATCCCTAAATCTATTTAGTTACACCCATTAAGAGTAATTAGCCTTAATGCTTTTGTAATTACAAATTATTGAATCAATTAGATCTAGCTTTAGTGAATTAAATTAGAATTTAGTTCATTAATTCTAATCCTTAAAGCCTTCTCTTAAATCTTTTAACGAGCTAGTAATAGGAATACCTATATTTTACTTAGAGTAATTTAAGAATCCTATTGAATTCTTTAAACTTTAGTTATTAGGAAACTCAAAACTTGTAGTTCTTAAGTCCTATCAATTACTTACATTAAACTTTTCACTTCTTATAACTTAGTTAGATTAGTACTTGATTGATTATATTTTTTAAACTATAATCTAGCTAGTGAACTTTAGTGAATTTACTTTAACTTTCAATTTCCTTAAATTATATATTTTTACTATCTTAATCTTTTCATACTAGACACCTAAACTTTGATTAATTGAATAATTGAATATTATAGTTTATGATGTGAATAAGAATTAGTTTCTAATAGTATCAATTATACTTATAAATTATTTTATTATATCATACTAATTGAATTGAATATACTACTTTCAAAACCCCAACTACTATTGTTTATACAACTAACTTAAGAACAATATCTCAAAGTTAATTAGAAGCTCAATTAGCTCTAATCATTAAGTAGATCATTAAAATTAGATAATTTTGGATATCACTTAGTTGCAATTATTGAACTTTCTTGAATGATTGCTTAGCTTTGTGCCTTATTCATTGAATCATACATATAAGAGATTGTGCATAAATAAAACTTTCACATTAAAATTAATAGGGGTTTATATTAATGATCAGCCTAGTGCTAGTTAAAAAGGAGTAATAAGAATACATCACATTCTCAGATGATGAATGTGAGTGTTTTAGGATTTGATCCCACTTTTTTTTAGTTATTAAGCAGATGTGTTTAACTCCTCTATTCATTCTAAATATGCCCACAGAATGAGTACAGATTAAATAACTTTAATTAAATAAAATGTGAGATCTTCTTCAATCTTATAGATTATTAAGACTCATCATAGCTTTTAGCTATATTACTTTTCATAGTTCTAGACTATATGAATCTTAGATTAATAGTCTAAGATTTTCCTTCAATTTCCTTATTATGCATTTTTTATGATTTAGTACTGTACTTTACTTATTTACAATTTATTTAAATTATAGAAAATGTTATAAAATTACATTTAAATGCTTTATTGTTTCTTTTTCTTACTTAGCATAAGTTCATTTGAACATGTGCCTTACTTCATTTACTTTCATATGCACATTTATTTTTTTCTAACCTATTTAGGATGTTTTTATCTTTGTTCAATTTGCAGGCTAGGAAGTTGTAATAACCCAGATTGTTACTTTGCTCAATTAAGACTAATCTAAGTCTTAATTAAGGTTATAAGTCACTAATTAAGTAATTTAGAACTCGCCTCTGAAACTTAGGTCAAATCAGAAGTCAACAAAGTCAAATCTGGAATTTTGGAAAATTTCAAACCCTAGAATTTGACCTTTTTATTTAGACCTCAGATTGAAAATCTGACTTCACCATTTCGTTCAGAACACCAAAATTAGCTAGGAGTGAAATTTTGAAGTCATTTGGAAGTCGTTGATTTTTCATCGAATATTTTAATAATATTTAAATATCCCAAATATTCAAATAAATAAATACTCATCGAAACAAAAATCCGAGTGCACCGTTGCGTTTCTCACCCTTCAATTAGTTAAGGGTGATTTATTGAAAATTTTTGGGATGCATTTAATAGTTTAAAATTGATTATTTAAAATTGTGTATTTAATTTAAATAATTATTTAAAAGTTAACGCCGCCGTCTATGAACAGTGTCCGCCATCCACTTAAATCTAACACCGTTGGCTGTCTACGGTTGAAATCAAACGGTGTTTCCTGACCGCTCAATCGGAAGATCGAACGGTCAGAGCTTTTCTTCCTCGCGCCGTTCGAAGGCCCTCCTGCACGTGGCGTTCAGCAACGCGTGTCGACCGGAGGCTTGGGCAGGCGTCAAGCACCGCTTAAACGGCTCGGCGTCTGGGCTCATTTAGGCATCCATAGGTTCCATTTTCCATTAGGATCCATAAGCTGTATTTTTTGAAAATTTGGAGGGCTGCTATCTAAACCCTAATCAGGTACCTTCTACTCTTCTTCTGTCTTCGTTTATGCTTTATATCAAAGTCTCTATTATTGTTCATGCATTATTGTCCTTTGATTGAGCAATCGATCTTTGATCGATCGAAATGCTCAAACCCTAAAAGTGCTAGACGGGGAGGCGAGTCGAACGGAGGATCTGATCCATCCATTAGATCTGAGGTGAATCTGGCCTTCGGATCTAAGCAATCGATATGGACTGTTCGATTCACTCGATTTCATTTTTTGCCGTTCGATTTCTAAGATTTATCCTAAATGATGCTTAGATTAATCAAAATAGATTAACCTAATCCTAAGGAATGCCAATCGACGGATCTGATCCAGACATTATGAACCGTCTGATCAGACCCGTTTAATCCGGTTCTTTTGCTGTCGGATCGGTCCAGCCGGTCCGGTCCATTGTGCTGGCGCGTTTCTATTGGCTGGGCGCCTAGTGTGGGACCCACCGCTGAACAAAGGTGTCAGCCCGTCTCGTTTGAGACAGGTGTGGGCCCCACTCCTTGTCCCGGCGACTCTCAGAGCGCCACGTGGCGCTGGTGGGATCCATCTCTGCATAAATAAATAAGATATATATTCATAATTATATAACAGTTAGATATAATTGAATTAATTATATATATATATATATATAAATATATATATATATATATTATAATAACAGATTTATTTAAAATTAAATAAACAGTACTAATTAATTAATTAAATATTAAAGTTTAAACCTTAATAACTCCTAAAATACACATCCAAATTATGCAAATAAATATATCAAATTGATCAAAAAAATATGAGGAATTTATTGATGCCAATAATTTTGCATTTGGATTTGTATTTAGCAAATTAACATTTATGGTTTAATTAAGTTCAAATTTATGTCTCAAATTTTCAATTAACCATAACTTTGCATAGGTTAATCCAAACATACCCAATATGGGTCTTAAAGTGATCAGAAAACCCTAAAAATTAATTTGATAGTGTTCATTTTGCTGTAATTGCTTAATGACATTTAAGACCTAACCCTAATTACCTTAATTAGACCTAGAACTTCAATTGACCATAACTTGGTCAATTGAGCTCCAAATTTAATGATCCAAAAGTTCATTTAGATCAGAAGAACCTAATTAACAGTAATCTATAAAAATATTTTAGATCCAATGGTTAGATTTGCTAATCACCTTTAAGTACCCTAAAACTTGATTAGTGAATATTAGCAAATCTAATAATCCAAATTGAGTGATTTAAGTTTTAGAGGGCTCCTAAAGTCATTTAAAATCTATCTATAAGATTGGATTAGTGTTTAAGTGATGAATTTCACTAATCACTCACTAATCACCCTAAATCCTAATTAGGTCTTAACTTAGCCAAATTAGGTCCAAAATTGAGCCTACCTCATGTCATTATGATCAGTGGACTATTTGTAAACTATAGCCACTAATTTTGCTTAATTTGGACACTAATTGGCAAGGTTAGGATTTTTGACCCATAATTAAGGATTCATTAATCGCCTTTTAACCCTAGATCTTGTATTGGCCATAACTTGGCCAATACTTATCAGAATTTAGTAAATTTAGGCTCTATGGAAAGCTTAGTCAGTAAAGATCATTAAACTGAAAGAAAAATTTAACTTTCACTTAGCCAAATTACTAAATTGCCCTTATGAGTCAAATTTACTAATTTGATCTTATATGGCTTATAATCACCCAAAATTAATTTAGTTGCTATCTAATTTTATATTAAACAGTAAGAAACACTTTTCAAAAGAAAATTTTAGAATTTAAGCCCTAGATCAAAATTTGATCTTTTGAACCCTTAAGTAGGGGCAAAATGATCATTTTGCCCAAATTTAGGGTTTAGCCTTTAAAAGCCCTAAATTCAGTTTATAATCACTAAAATCAGTAAATAGAATGATTTAGAATTGAAATTAATCAAACTCAAGTCTAAATTAGATTTTGATTAAAATCTCAAAATTTGCTCCTTAAGAAAATTTCTAAGTCCTAAGTGAGTGTTCTCATTCTTTAATCACTCTTAGATCATACCTTAGGTTTTATAACATTAGTTAGAATGTGTGTCTTGAGAGATACTCTTAGTAATTAAGAGCCATGATTCTTAAGATTAGGGATAGATCTTAAGTTAGAATTTATCTATTGAGTAAATTGGGTTACTCAATAGGTGAAACCTTGAGTTTTCTAGTTTATAGATTTTCTTAGTTTATTAAATGATTATTTGATCTTTAAACTTTATAACTAAGAATAGAGATCTATCCTAATAAATTTGATTTATCATTAGGATTTGCCTTAACCTAATCCATGAGTTTTTGGATTCTAAACTTAGACCCTTAGATTATACCTTTAGATTAAGTGATTAGACCCCATCATCTGGAGTCTAATTCTTAATCTTTTCATCTTGATTTGGCTAATCAAGATGAGGTTGGGCTGAATTAAAATACAAAATTAGGTCGATAATTTATTCATTTTAACCAAATAGTCGTCTTTTGATTAAATTATAATTAGGACGTGGCCAGTCCTAATTATCTTCAACTAGTAGGATTCGTGATTCTAAGTTACAGAATGTGTAAGAATTGATAATTTTGAAACTTATGTAACTTAGAGTAGATAGAACGAATAAAGTAGATAACAAAGGATATCACCTGTGTTTTAGATAGAGTTTCTTGCACTTTGATTTTGATGCTTCGCATTCCTTGAGTTTGATCCTTATATCTTGAACATGTATTATGTACATAAGATATTTTGATAAATATCTTATGTTAATTTGGAACATCATTTATAAGTAGCACTACATTTTCGTTTCACAAGTGATTTGTAAGGTGTAGCTTGATTAGTATACCTCTTCGATCAACTCGTTCGGGGTTGGCAACCTTTCAAGGGTTTAATGTCCGACAGTCTATTGGCCATGCCTAGTCCGAGTGATAGGATGGATAGACTCTCGCCCTACTGACTATAGAGTCAGGATTCTGATATGGAAATACTAATTCAAGTACACTTACATTCAGTTCTGTCTTAGCTCATCAGGTTAAGAGTTTTCAGTGATGTTCAGTTCAGAGTTTCTTAGCTCATCATGCTAAGATTTGCTGTATATGTGTTCAGTTTGGGTGACTTAGATAGTCACTGCAATTTCAGTTTACAGTTACTATTTTACTAGCATATTCTGCATCTCAGCATCGTTTTACTTACAGTTATTTTTTCTGTACTATATAGAATGCTAGTTTTACTTACTGTTTTCATATGCTCACATAGTATGTTAGTATTTTCAGTTTTATACTGTTCAAATTATGTATGTCACCTAGCATATTTTGTTTGCTCATAAGCATGTTTAGGTTGTACTTTTCTTACAGTTTTACTTTTCTTTTGCTTACCTGTCTTTGTTGCAGTTGCTTGGAAGAGGTATGTATTACTTCCTATTTTTGCTTAGTTATAAATTATAGTTTATAACTTATCACTGCTCTTTTATACGCTTTTCTGCACCTATTTTGCTCAGTTCTATTTTTATGGTGATATCTATTTAACCTAATAAAAATGTTTACCCTAACATGTACTTAGACATTTTGTCTAACTAGTTTTTTTGTTGTTGGCTGGGGCCCTACCATTATGAAACTGATAATGGTAGGTTCTGAGTTTATTGAAGTAGTTGATCCAGTGGAGAGCTTGCCATTGGAGGAGGAGCCCGTTCCTGAAGACTTATAGTTTTATCTTTTCTTCTGCTTGTGAGGATTGAGAGTTTTCTTTTCAGTTCTTTAATCTATTCAAATTATTGTGATAATTCAGGATTAACTTTTCTTTTCAGCACTTTACTTATTCTGTATTATTGTATTTATACTGTATTTGATGGATGTTATATCTTTTATTGCTTTCGCACTCTGAGTTCATGTATAATCATTTAGTGATAGTATTTTTGGATGAATGGCAAAAGTCCATATTTAAATTGAATTAGAACACATGTTTAATCCATTCTTAAGTAGGGACCTTGTCATTTGGTGACCCCTCCACCGTAATCATGTTAACTTAAGGGTTAACAGGACCACGGCGGGGCTGGGTCGCCACAGAAGTACATTTAAGTGAGTATTCTAACTCACTTTGTATTTTCTTACTTATTTTCCACACTTATATGCTTACTTTCTTGCACCCATGCTTATGCTTATCTTATAACTAGTAGTGATATCCAATTAAAATAATAGTTTGCTTAGCTAATCTTAAAATGTACTTAGACTGTTTAGTCTAACCAGATTTTATATATCTTAGTTTTGCCCTATCACATTTAAATGCCAAAATATGATAGATCGAGTACATGACCAAGTGCTAAAAGCTAGCTGCTTCCTCTTATCATATAATAAAATTATATATCTTAGTATTAAATTGCAAGTGAACTTAAATTCTTACCTTTCCTTTATATTGACTATTGGTTTGTAATTAATGTCATTTACCTTACTTTTACTATACTTGTGTTAGAGCTTAGTTTATATTACAATTACTTGTGATGAATGAATAGATAGATATAATGAATGGATGTAAATAAATTTTAATCAAGTCAGTAACTATATATCTACTTTGAATGTTGATTGGAATTAGTTGAATATTAAATTACTTATAAAATTAGAAAATTAGTTTCATATTTAAGTGAGAATTTCTCTTTATCTACATGTATGAAATGAATACTTATGAATTGAGCATACCTTAGGATTGATAATTATTACACATGTGATTTTATTCCTTTAAACTTTTAGAATTATAAATGAGAAATCCCATGCGACGGATTGACTCTATTTTAGAACTGGAAATAAGTAATCCCATATAACAGATTGACTTTACTTTAGAATTGAAAATGAACAATCCTATGTAATGGATTGACTCTATATTAGAACTGGAACTAAATAATCTTATGTAATAGATTGATTATATGTTAGTTTAGGTTGTTTTTCTTTCAAATTATAATTTTCATTAGAATGGAAGTCTTGTATGTCTACCTTGCAGGTGTTTCTTTAGCCATTTACAAAGGAAACTCTGCCAAAATTTTTAAGAAATTTATAACTTATAATAATTTGGCAATATTGTAGACTTAAGTTTTCACATGTTAAATATTTATTAAATACTTATAATCCTCATATCTAGACTTACAAGTATTCACATTAGTTGCTTTTGAATTAATATTCTATCATGTCTTAGTACACATTGCATCTTCATATATAAGTTGCATAACACATTTCAAAACTTCCCTTGTATCTTAACTTAAGATCATCTTCTAAATCTTTGGTCAAACACAATATCTAATGATTTAGATTAGTTTTCTTCTAATATAGTATTAGGTATTGTGGTGACGTATTAATATTGAGTTAAGTGATTCTCAATATTGGGGTCATCACACATAACTTTACACACACTCACTCAAACATAGTCAATATAGGTCTTAAAGTAATCAGGAGAATCTCTATATTACTTTGATAATATCAATTTCTTTATTTGGGTTGTATTTAGCTTAATCACTTATGGGACTCTATCCTAATTAACTCTAGAACTTCAATTGACCATAACTTGGTCAATTGAGCTCTAAATTAGGTATTCTAATATATAATTTTGATCAAGAAGACCTAATAATCACTAAACTACAAAAATATTTAGGATTGGATGGCTAGATCTCTTAATCAACCATAATCACTCTAAAACTTGATTAGTGAATATTAACACAATTAGTAATCTAAATTGAGTAATTCAACCTTTTGATAGCTCATAGAGTAGAGTATAATCTTATGGTGTAGTTGGTTATGTGATTTTGTGATTAATTTCACTAATCACGCACTAATCACCCTTAACCCTAAATAGGTCATAACTTGACCAAATAAGGTCCAATTTGGGTCTACTCATAGTTAAAGTACTTAGTATATTATAGGAAAATTATAGCCACTAAGTTTTCAGAATTTGAACTTCAAATAAAAAAGTTAAGTTTTTGACCACTTTTAGAAAATCATAAATTTAAATAATTAGCCCTATAATTATTTTGGCCATAACTTGGCCATTTGATATTAGAATTCAATAATTTTATGTTTTATGAAACCTTTATACAGTAAGCATTAATAAATTGACAAAAAATTTAATATTTCAATAGAACAAATTACTATTTTGCTCTTATGAAGCATATTTCTTAAATTGTGTTCATAAGGCTTAATTAGTATCCAAATTTAGGGTACTTACTGTCTATTTTTATGTTAGACAGTAAGTAACCATTTGACTTCAATAAATTGTAATTTGGAGCCATAATTCTTAAAGATGAATTTTTAACTTTTAAGTAGGAGCAAAATGGTCATTTTGCCCGAATTTAGGTTTTAAGTATTCTTAAACCTTAAAATCATTTTATAATCTCTAAAATCAGTATTATGACTGATTTGAGTCAGTATTATGACTGATTTGAGATCAATTTAGGATGTTTAAGCTCATTAAAATAATATTCTAAGAAAAACTCTAAAATTTACTTAAAATTTTCCAAGTTCTAAATTAAGTTTTATAAGGTGAATTTAGTTTGCCTTATGCCTTCCATAAGATATTTGTATCAAAATAATATTTAAGTAAGATTAAGATTAAAATTTAAATCTTCTCTTTTTCTTAAATCCATTCATTAGGATTTTTCCTTTAATCTTTAAGACATTGTTCCTTAGGAATTAGTTTAGAAATTTAGGTTAAAATTCATTCATTAAGTAAATGTGTTACTTAATTGATGAAACCTTAATTTTATAGCTTTCTAGAATTTTATCATTTATTCATGATTATCTTGTATTTTAACTTTAGCTTAAGTTTAGAGATCTATCTTATTGATCTTAACTTTACTTAATAAGATAATCCTAATTATAGTTCGTAAAAGTTGGGTTTAACCTTATACCATTAGTTTTAGAACCTATTGGATTAAGAAGTTAAACTTCAATACCTGAAGTTTAAACATCTTAATCTCCCAATTTTGATCTGTAATAATCAATAATGACTTGGGATTATTTAAAATTATTAATTAGAACATTTGATTTATTATGTAAACTTAAGTAAGCGTCATTGATTCAAATATATTAGTACTTCATTAGTTCTAAATTGCTTTAACTTTATAGGACCGATATTTTGAATTTATACTTGATAGATGAATATTGGAGATCCTAAGCTTGTATAAGTTCAAATTAGTTAGAATGATTTAATTAAAAAATAAGTGATATCATAAAATTTTATGTAGTGTTATTTACAACTTATATTTGTATGCTTTGCTTTCTTATTTTGGACTTTTATATTTTGATATATTAGATAAAATATAAGATATTTGATGAGTTTTCTATGTTAATTTTGAAATTTTCATAAAGCATATTCATAAGTAAAAGAGGCAATTAAATTAATGAATTTTATTAAAATTTTGTGGAATGTCATGCTTAGTCTACCTTTACAGTGTGATGGCATATTTTGAGCTAATATTTTATCTAGTGTATTTCCCCTAGAAGTTGATAATTACCTAGGATATTTATCCTAGATGATGTTATATTTTTATATGGACCTGTTAATCTAGGATATTTTTCTTAGATGATCAGAAAATTTTAATAGTATTTACTGTTTAGTAGGACTAAATAAGAATATGTCTATATGAGATAATACTTTCATTTTATATTTTTAGCTTTATTATTTATGCAATCATTTTATTTATTTATAATATTTTAGTATTCACAGTATTTCCTATAAATTTGTGCATATTCATTAGTTTTGTTTACATATGAAAGTATATTAGGATGTTAGTCTTTTATTACAATTTTGTATTTTTATTTTGTATTACAAACTAACATATTTACAAATTGATCATATTACTTATGATATTTCTTGTACTTAGTAGATTTTAATTATTATATTGCTTAATCTTTTCTGCAACTTGAGATGAGGTATGTGTTAACCTTACACTTTGTTTAAGCTATAATTAATTAATTATAACTTCTACCACTTTCTTGTTGCTTTACTGCTTATAAATTGCTTAGATTATTTGTGATATCATTTAATACATAAAATGCTTACCATAAAATGTACTTAGACCTTTATAGTGTGATACCGACAATGACAAACTCCGAGTTACTTGAGGTAGGACCTTCTGAAGAGCTTGTTAAGGAGGAGGAGCGTGCCGGTGTAGATCCTTAGTTTCTTTTATATTATGTTGTGAGGACCGATTGTCTTTCTTTTATGTTATTAAATTTTTAAATATTTTATAATAATAAAAATTCTAAATTGTATTTTCTTTCATGCATATTTATTCTGAGTTGAATATTTCTTTATTTTATCATGGATGTATGGATGTTATTATTTTATACTTTCTTCCACACTCTGATATTTTAGTATGCTGATTTAGTGATTATCTCATTTACTTTACTTAGGGCATATCATTTCCTTATCAGTGGATTAGAAATAATTATTCACAATCTAATAATAAGTGAATGATTGTCTAATGACGACCACCTCTGAATCTTAGATGATTAAGGGGCGGTCGCCACATGCTCCAAAGCTAGTTACAGTCATAAGGTCATATGCACAGACATCCACAACTGTACCTACTCCAAGTAAGAGAGCTGCTCCTCTACCCACTGCTCCCACAATGATATACACGCTTACCCTAGTTATGGCGTTAGAAGATAATGAAGTTATCTCATATACCACATCGCTTCTTTTTGAAAATTCTCTCATAATTATATCTACTTATCATTCTATTTGCTAGGGATCTTAGATTTCAATAATATGTCATGTACGGTATGAGACCATTGGAGCTCATCTCTTTATCATCTCTTTATTTAACAAAATAATATTTATTTTAGTAAAACAAGAAGACAAAAAAATGAATTTATTTCTTAAATTTTTTATAATTTTTGATAAAAAATTACTTGGCTATATAATTAACTTAATTAATATCTACTAACAAATGATTTTAGAGCATGCAATAAAAATTTTAATTAATATTTTATATTATGTTTTAAAATATTAATGATTTGCATTAAATAAAAATAATTTTATGAAATAGTTGTAATTAATTACATATTAAAAATAAAAACATTCTATCTAAATCTTAAGGAAAAAAAAATTTTTTTTTTGTAATAATCTCATAAGCCAATTTACTTATTCATAAATATAAAAAATATTTATTATTATTATTATTGCTATTAATAATTTAAAAAATTGCGAAACTATTAAATAAAATGAAGAATAATTATATTTTAAATATGAAGAGAAACATGATTTAGATATTATGTATAGCAGTATTATTACAATATAATTAAATCTTAATGAACTCTAAAACTTCTTAAGAAGTATATAAACATTTAAAATAAAAAATATAAAATTTGATTAAAAGTAATTTTATTTTATAATTTATTCAAAATATTATACTGATAATTAAATTAATAAATTTTTAATTAAATATTCAAACAATAGTAAAATAATGCATTTTTACTAAAGCTATTAAACAGTAATAAAATAAATAAATACGCTTTAAATAAATTATATTATAAATAGATTAACTTTATAATCAAAATTTTCAAATTGTGAAAAAATTATTTGTTAAATATATGTTTTATTTTTAAAACGCTATTGGAAAAATCTGGTAGATAAAGGCCCTCTATTTTAACGACTCGGGAATAAACCGAAATCCCTCGTCGCGCCTTTCGGGCTATCTGCCTGCGTTCTGCCTTCAACTTAGGTGCTATTCTGCGCAAGACTATTTTTTCAGTTAGTTCTAATACTCAGTTATGGCGTTCCATTGCTGAAGGCGCCCACGGAATGCCGTCCAAGGACAGAATAGCGTATTTCTACGACGGTAATTTCGTCTTGCCATTGGCTTAATGTTTCGAACACTCCATTGAAGTAATGGATGCATGCTGATTTTCGTTCGACAAAGTGCGTGGTTTGCACAAAAGTTTCCCTATATCTGTTACCCTAATCCACTCTATTAATTTGTTCTTTGTATGCTTATGTTTATCTTTTGTGAATGTGTTTTTTCCAAGATAGGATAACTATTTTGTTTCCACTGTGCATGATTAAATAGAAGCAGCTCCCTAAGTTCCAATAAGTTCCAAACAGAGAGAGTCATTCATAATAGTTTATTTCCATGTCTATTTGGGTCTACATCTTCCACTTTAATATGAGAGAAATTCATAAACTCTAAACTTCTAACTCATTTCTTATTCTATCCTTACGAGTATACTCACTCATCCACCTAAGCTTCCTTATCTCCATAACATTTATTTTATTGATGAATTTCTTCTTTGTTGGCCCACATTAAGTCCCATATAACATAGCTAGTACTATAGCTGCTCTATAATTTTTTTCTTAAAATTTTGAGTGGGATTTTTGGATCACACTTCTCTTTAGAAGCACTCCTCCATTTCATCCAACCAGCTTGGATCATAATAATCACAATGCTCTCTATTTTGCCATTATTTTGAATAATTAAGCCAAGGTACGTGAACCTCTTGCTCTTTTTGATTACATGGTATGTCCTCAAGATTATAGCTTCTAATACAATTGAACTTGCACAATATATATTCAATTTTAGATCTACTAAGATAAGAATATGTGGACTCTAAAGTATTCCTATATAACTCTTGTTTTGCTTTAACTCTGCCCCTAGTCTTATTAGTTAATAGAATATTATTTGCAAATATGATGCACTAAGGAATCTCCTCTTGTGCTCACTAAGAACATCCATAATTAAAAAAAAAAAGGGTTGAGAACTGAGCCTTGATGCAGTATAGTAGAAACATGAGAAAATATTAGGCAAGCCACATTGCGATCAAACACATGCTACAACCCCATTATATATATATCTAATAACATTAATATATGCAATACAAATTTCTTTTCTTTCCCAAATTCTCCAAAGAACTTCTCTTAGTACCCTATTATAAGACTTTTTAAGATTAATAAAAATTAAATGAAGCTTTTTTTTTCTTTTTCTAAATTTCTTCATGAAATCTCTTAATATATGTATTGATTTCATAATGATCTGTATTCAATTACTGATTTGAAAGAATTAAGGAAATTGATTTTTAGAAATGTAAGCATCATATCGTAATCTGTAATTAGCACAGCCTTGAACATCATCTTTATTCTTGTAAATAGTTATTATTATACTCTTAAAAGATAATAAACCACCACATTTACAAGTTTCTTGAAATTTTTTTGTCTTGCTGGTTTTATCTATCGTCTTGCTCAACCTTTTTAAAAGGTGAGATAGAAGAAGAGGACTTTATCAACTAACCTTTCTCCATGAATGTACTTCTGTTGGGATAATCTTCTCTTTGTGGGCACTCCTTCACCATTTATACAAAAAATTATTGGTAAATTTATTAAACTTCATTAATTGAATTTATAATTTCTTTTTCAAACAAATTTTTAATATGTTCAAATCTACTACAATATATAAGATTTTTACATTTATTTGTGGGAATTTAGGAGTGAATAAAGCATTAGGATGGCAGATTTAAAAATAATTGTTGTGGGAAGGGTTTATCTCTTGGATGGGAAAAAGAAACATTTAAAAAGATGAAGAATTTTGATTTTGTTATAGGTCTCAGTGATGTAGACATTTGATGAAAGTTTAAATGACACCAAGTAAAAAATTATTCAACCTAAAAGTCACGGATCTCATCGAGCTTCTCAAATTAGAGTATTTAAATACAAAAATTTATATAAGATTATAAAATTATGGTTTATAAACTAAAATAGGCTTTTTTGTAAATTAGATTTATATGGGTTCACTAGGTTTGGTAAATGTTTTGGTTACTGTGGATTTATAATAGGTTTAGGTGGATTGAATAGCATACAATTGGCTCATATAATATTTTTGTCATTGGTTACATATAACCTTAGAAATAATAAACTAGTTTCAAGAATGAGCATGCTTCATTCTCCTACACTTGAAGAAATCAACTCCGTTAAATACTGTTCAAAGCATTTTGTGAGGATCAAAAAACATTTCATCAAGCTACTTGTTGCAATAAAACCAAACATGGCAACAATAAAATAAAGTACAAAACTAAGGCTATGACTATAGGACCATTTTGCTCTAATATCAAATTGAAATAGGCCATGAACAGGCAATCTTACGTTTTCTTAAAATGATATAGGGGTTATGTAATGAAAACTATGTTGATAATTTTTTTGAACAATTTTTGTCATTGTGGCTTTATTCAAAATCTTGAGCACATTTTTTCAAAAGCTGATAGTATAAGCAGAACTCAAGAACAATAATTCGTGAATTACTTTTGCTGTATAATTGTTTTTTTCATGGACATATCTTTGCCATTACGTTGATATCATGCACAACAGTGTCCTCATAACAAAATATATAAGAACTTGATTAAATAAACTCACTATCTATATAGCTGATATTTCCGTTTCACCATCTATTTTGTCATTGTGGATTTATTCGAAATCTTTAACACAGTGATATATGCACACATGTATACATGTACTAGACATTAAAGAGAAATACTAGAGGACAACCATCTATTGGCACGTGAAAAAAAGGCAACTTCATTCAGTGTACATGGAAATTGTGGAGTTATCCATGTGAACAGGGTCAATTGACATTTTTGTAAAAAGGTGGGAAAGATGTAAGGTCTGCTTATGCATGGAAAAGATGAAAAGTGAAACTTTTGTATATTTGAATAATAAGACTCAGTCATGTGAGTTTTTGAAGGTTTAAGTGGCATGAATTTAAAAAAGTTTAAACAAAAGCAGTAGTCTACTCAACTATACAATGGCGAATTTTTAAATAGCTACCCAAAGGCGAATTTTTAAATATGAAAAGTTGATATAAGTTGAGAGATGTATAAACATTAAAAGAAATTTATGATAAAAATTTAATTGGGCTTGGTTAAGATTATGGTGTCTATGGGCTTAGATGAGGTTTTAGTGGGTTGGTTATATATAGTATATAAAGTGATGGAGTAGTCATAATAATCAATCCTGCTTAAAATTGCCAACTTAGGTTGGCATATAAATATACAGTTGGCATGATAATTTACTCATATTACTATAATACACACGAACCACAAGGCAATGATGTCTCTTACCATATAAGATGTGTATTTTAAATCAACTATTTAATTTGTTTTTTTGGTGTTGTCTATTCACATTAATGTAAGGAGAATCAAAACTTGATTGCCTTATATTCATACAGTTATAAGCAGTCCATTTATTCTAATCAGTTTCTCCCAGCATTGCTAATCTTTCAACATTTTGTCCACCTAATATTTTTTGCATTTTTTATTTTTGCTTACATCTTTGATCAGGGACATGAAAATGTTAACAATGATTAAACAGGGTTTAATTACATTACCACTCTCTAGAAGTTTAAATACGAAAAAGATGATTATTGATCTCAGTTCTTAAAGCTCTAGTGTTGTAGAAGATACAATGATTTATTATTAATTTGATGATGGGCCTTTGTTGATGACATTATTTTTTACAATTGGCTTGATGTGATTTTTGAATTTTTGAATTTTTGAATTTAAACTTAATTTCTTGAGTTTTCTCAAGAAAACTACATGCCTACCATTGTGGTGTAGCTTTTGACTAATGTTTGAGCTACATTATCTAGAAAATTTGGTAGAGGTATTTTTTTTCTTGAATTTAAGCCTTTACTGAGAAGTCAAATGAGTCAAAATAAGGCTTTTGTAAGGACTGAGTGGGGAATCATATAGGTGAGGGACATAATTAATAGGAGGGGTAAATTAAATTATAGAGACTAAGGAATCTTTTTCCACCTAGAATTGTGTAATGAAAATACTAGCAATTAATTATGCATTTATGGAATCAAGTTAAAATTTGAAATTGGGGGAGCTTCATACATTCTACTTAAAACTTATCTATTTGCACTCCTAATACAAAAATTGGTATTTACAAAAACTATCATCTAATCTAATGTGAAGCTCCTCTTCTATTTAAGAACTCTTAAATATTAAGATATTTTTGTAATAATATTGGAGTTTTTGATAAAAACTCCCAATGTAAGCTCGTGTTGGAGCACTCCCTGTATAAGTAACATCTTAAAAAATTATTTATTGTTTACAAAATCATGAGACCATTAAGGCTAACACAAATAATATCTTGATTGTTAAAGCTTGGCTTGTCACACATAGTTCCCAATTATTGTAAGTATATGAGATTACATACTTGGGATGGGGCAAAGTGGCTAATTTATAAACCTTAGTATTTTTGTGTAAGAAATGTAAATACTCAAATATTGTTGCTTTATTATATCTCTTTAAATTCTAATAAAATTAAAATTTAAAATTAAAAATGTCCTAAAATTTTGTTATTCAAGATAAAAAAAAGAGAATTTTAAAAATAAATGCAATAAAACTTGAATGCACCCTAAAACTAGCCTATAATTCTAGAATAATTTAGTGGTTCTTGTAGTTCTTTTCTTTTGGAGTTGATAGAATTCTTCTCCTAGGGAGTTATGGTCGTTTTTCTTAGAAATCTGATTTCTGTTTTGGAGGTTGCAGAACTTGTTATTGAACTAATCTTATATTAGCATTTGTGTAGTTTGAACAAATAAAGTAGAATCTAGATGCTTCATATTTTGACTTTGTGATGCCCAATGTACCCTTTTCTTAATTAGTTCCATTGAAGAGGATCACATAGTTAAACAATGAATGCTGTAATGGCCGTACAAGTTCATTATGTGTATCTTATTTAACATAGGTAATACATGTTTAACCATGGGGAAAACTTGAATAGATGAAAAAGAATCTTGCAAGGAATATAAAATCTTTGAAGCAGTATGATTATGCATCTCAATAATGATATGATAATTAACACATTTCAAGTCATCGGAGCTCAAGAATTGGCATGTGGTATGATTTATCATTGTGATATGTGGCTTTTGACGGTGCTATGAGGAAGGACAAGATGATCATATGCATTATTGTTTTAAAACTACTATTTATGATATTCATATTATCCTTGAAAACCAGGATCATTTTAGAATACTGGTACCAAGTATATGCATTAACAATGACATTTTTTCAAGATGATTTATGAGACCCCAAGGCTGGCTCCAATTAGATTACCAATCACATTTTTAATATGACTTAGTGTAATGCAAGGCATTATAGTAGTGTTCATTGTTGCTTTTACAAGAATTAGGATAAAATGCACATTGTGATTACTGTGTATTTATTCATTTTTTTGCTAAGTTCAAGTTATAATACGCCCATTCATCATGGATGTGTTTTCTTGACACCACCTATTGTAAGATGTTTCTAAAGTCTATCACTATTTTAGTGAGGATTTATATTCTTACATGTGGCTAAACTCTGTCTTTAATACTTATAACTTAGATGCAAATGATTGATGAAACATCTCATCAAGTTTGTAAAAAATATTTGATTTGAGTCTTAAATGAAAAAATGTTGCATTTAATATAGTGAAAAGAATTCAAGCTCTGACCTAACCTCAACTCGAGTTAGCACCATTGCTATAAAGCCCAAACCTAAATTAAACATGGGCTATCTTCATCCCTAAAAAGCTCTCAAATTTGTACACCAAACTGAAACTCAAATTCGAAGTCTTAGAATTATATCTAGAAGTTCAACTGAGATTCTAAATGACATTTATAGTTAAGCACGCCTCTATAAGGATCTTATTTAGAGTCTCTGAACCCTGGTTGTGTTACTCTCTACGTGATGAATTGTTGAGTATAAAATGGTACAATCATTTCTTTGCCGGTCCTTAACACATTCCACCTAGTTTTCTTAGGATTTTTGTTGTAGAAACTCATGGTATCTAACTGGAATCTTTGAATATCATGGACAAAATTTCTTCAAATATTCACAAATTATATCATAAATTGACCTAGGATGATAGAAATATGTATCTTAATTGGGTTTACTTTCATTTACCCCCAAACTGGCTGCTGTTTTATGTCTACATAAGTATATTAACACACCATTGAGAATTATCTTATACAACTAGGGGATAATTAAATATATGGGCTTACATTAAAGAAAATTTTTGATTTCAGATCTAAGCAAATCTTGACTTATCAATTGTGGGAAAATTTTAGGGCTGACAATATTATCCGAAACTCGAGACTCGCTTGAGTTTAGAGTCAACTCGAAGTTGGCTTAAAATTTTTGAGTTAAACGGCTTGATTCGAACCACTTAGAGAGTCAACAAGTTCGAGTAAGTATGACTCGAATCGAACTTATAATCAAGTCACTCAAAATATATAAAATAAAAAATTTATATGATGTGCAGAAGAAATTAACAATGTCGGTGGTAATGCCGACTCCATTTCTTCCTTTGATCCTCGGGATCGATTCTTTCCAGCGGCAAATGTAGCGCTGTTTTTAAAAAATGAATTTTTTTCTTAAATGTAAAAAATATTCAGAATAATCGGAGCCATTTGCTTAATTTAATGACTGATTTAAGCGAGTTTTGGTTTTTGAGGGGTGAAGACGATAGAAAGCCTTGCTATCTGCTGGCCAATTCTAGAATCTTGATCTTCTTCTCGACTTCTTGCTTCTTATTTTCTTCTGGCTCCTATGCTCTTGTGATTCTTCTATGCTCTTATAAATCACAATCATTTTTAGTTGAAATTGAGAGCACCTGAATATTTCCAAATTATCACACTAAAATCCCGATCCTTCTTATTGCGATTTGAATCGAAAGCATTTGAACCACGATCCTTCTCAGCCCTAAAATCCCAATCTTCTTAACCCTCCTTTTCTTTTTCAGCAGTTGCATTGTCCTTTAGGTTTTTTATTTTATTGATTCTTTTTTATTCTACTTTTAGAAAACAAGGCTAGTAGTGACTGCTGAGAATGACTAGGTGATGCCTTTACATTACTGTTCCAAGGCATGTAGAATTTTCTTTTATACACTGTATATGACAGCTCCTCTAAACAATTTATTGGGTATGCTCAAAGAGATATTTGCCAAAATTCCTCACAAATATTCCAATTTAAGTGCAAGTTTCTATGAATTTTTTATCTGATTTCATTAGCAGTAAACTTTGATATCTACTCTGTTAGTACCCATGTTTCGTGCTGTTTTTATTTTGTTTCTGAATATGCTTTTGATTTTCTATTTTTTCTACACATGAAATCAAATGTTTGTGCAATGACAACATAATTTACATGCTAGTTTCACTTTATATTGATAATTTATTTTCAAGTTGACTCGAATCAAATTTGAGTCAGCTCGAACTTAATCTTTTTTTATTTGAAGTTGACTCGGCTTGAACTTGATTCAAGTTCGAGTCGTACTCAACTTAAAATTTTGAGCTTGAGTCTTATACTGGGCTCAAAACCAACCCTAGAAAATCTGGTTAAACCTCAACTTGATTTCACAAAAAGTCTACCCCTAAAATCTAAATCTAAATGGTGAAGATTTCTGCACTTTTTGGAGCAATCAAGAATGCCATATAATCCTTGCAATGGAAAATAGTTGCAATTCTAGAAAGTTAAATAAGGGGAAACAGTCTTGTGCCACTAGAAATAAGAAGATTTGCATTATTTATTGTGAATAAGCTTTCATTAAGACATGAAAACATTAGGGATCTTATACAAATCTTTCTACCTATTTATAAAATATTATTAATTTTCGAATTGGTGTAAACATTTTTCCTTCATGGTATAACCTTTGTAATGAAATGGGCATATTTGATGATGCTAATAATAATTTTTTAAATTCTTACGGTGTTTTTTCAGTATCATTGAACTTATATTGTACAGATAATTTGGAAATTGTTACAATTTTTTCTATAATTTCTTTTTGTTAATGACCTCAACTATAACATTATCTTGAAGAGCAGATGTATAGTAAGATTCTAAATTGGTGCCAAATTAAAACGGTAACAAAATAAAAATAAATTCTTATAAACTCTAATTCTATATATCCACCATACCTTTCATACAATAATAAAGATTAACGTTTGAAAAATTTCAGAGCTTTGTTTAATTTCTTAGCTTTAGATTATTTTTTAGCCGAAGTTGATGTTTCAGGGGATGTTATTCTACAACAATAGAATGCAGATGTCTAAACATTTTCATTCTTTTATCCCCAAAAATGTTTCACTATTTCTTGCTACTTTTCTCTTATTTTCTTACAGTAAAATTATTATAAGTTTCATTGGTGGAGGGATACAAGCTATTGCCGTGTGATTATATGCTATGGTTAGAGTTGCAAAGACAATCTGTTATAGTATACGGCAAGGCTGCGTACAATTAGCCAAAGTGGCTCAACTCTTCCTCAGAACCCGTATTGGCAGGATGCTTCATTCCAGGGTTTCCCTTTTTTACATTAATTCTGAGATCTGTAGTTCAATAAGTATCATGTATTTGAAGATGAATATAAAGCCTTCCTACGGTTGTAACTTCAATTTAATATGGGCAACCTCTTGGATGTACATCTTCTTTGAAATATCTCTGATAATGTTTTATTTGCCATAAATACTATCTTAAATGTCTTGAAATTTCTTGTGAATATAGAGGTAGAAAAAGAGCTTAATGTATGGCATTTCAATTTAGTAATTTGAACAAATTATGTTATTTATTGAAGTGAATGAATAATATTAACATGGAAAATATTGGAGATTTCCAACCTCTTTTAGATTGATGGTGTATTGACTATTAGAGGCGATAATGCTTAATAATAGTTGATATTTCACATGTGATTGAATTTTATAGCTGAAATTGTGATATTTTATTTTTATCTATTATTATTTATTTGCATATGAAGTTGTGATAATTATTTTAAATTTTATATGCTTTGCAAAATTTATAGGTTTAACATCTGCACGTGCAGATGATTTTATATAATACCAATTTGGATCATACTTATTTACACTCATCATGCAGGTGATGCGGGCAATGTTTATTTTGGGCCAAATCATCCAATGAAGCCGCATCGTCTCTGTATGACACATCACCTTGTTCTCTCTTATGAACTGCACAAGAAGATGGAGATATATGTTAGTTTTATAGAAGCATAACTTTTACGTTTACTTTAGCGGAGCTTGAATTATGACATCGTTTTTATTTTCTTATGCAGAGGCCACACAAGGCTTATCCTGTCGAGCTTGCTCAGTTCCATTCAGCAGATTATGTGGAGTTCTTGCATCGAATTAGTCCAGACACACAACATTTGTTTACAAATGAATTGGCACAGTGTATGAATTGAAATAAGTGTATCATATGTTGATCTATTTTTACTCTCTACTTCTTAAAATTGTGAATGATTTCCTTTGTATTAACTTGATTTTTAAAGCATAATATTTTTTTCATTTTTGTGATGTTCATTCTGAATTATTTTATGGTTCTTGAATATGTATTTTTTAACCTAGAATTAACAAAATTTTTAAAAATCATTATCTTGCTTTGATTTTATAGGATATTGCCTATATTGAATTGGCCAATGGCATTGCAAGAGGGCATTATTGTTTTTTGGGGGTCGGGGGATTGATTACGTTCTTTGAAGAAGGCTTTTTTATGGAATTGAAAAAATAATAGTTTTATGTGCTGTAACCTTTTTAGTTTTTACATAGCAGTAATCCTTGAATGTAATGACCCTAGGTCATTATAAGGTAAAAATGTTGAATTCCCGATTCGCTAAATCTCCCGCAATTTCAATTTACCGTTAAAATCTCCAGCTAAAATAGCTTTTTAGGAAGTTTTTCAAATTAAAAGCTGGAATAGAAATTAAGGCTATCATTAACTCATACTTAATTTAGTTAAGCATAGCTTACCTCTTTAAGCCGGAATCGATCGAAACAGACGGATTGTTTTACGAAAGCGTCGGTACATTTTTCCCTGCCTGCGAGTAATGCATGGAGGAGTCGACGGTTTTGGAAGGACGCACAAGCCTAGTTCGTAACCCCCGCCGTGAGGAGCGGAAGTGCGTTACATACGCACGCCCTACTTAAACACCAGAAAACCCTCTATTCCTCACAACTCCACTCACCTCTCCCTCTTTTCCATAGAAGCGTACCTGAGCCAACAGACTGCATCCCGAGCCGATCGTCTCCCCTGCGCTCGATTCCCCTCCCGCTGCAGCGCCGAGAGACGGACATCAGGAGTTCGTAACGCTCGACCTCGGCTGCAGTAGCCCTCACACAGTCGACGCAGTGTCGACCCTCTCAGCTCGACCTCTTCCAGCGCCGACTCCTTTCTGCGTATCGCGTCGATTCTGCGCATCGCTCGATCCGTGCGCTCAATTCCTCGGCTAAGGTAAGAGCTCTTCTGCCGATCCTCTTAAAACAATATTATATAAATACGTATATATATATATGTATATATATGTATATATATAGGTATATATATAATAACAATAATAATCATAATAATAATAATAATAATGAAATTAGAATAGAATAAATTAATCTGATTTCAAGTTTTATGTTGCAATTTTTATGAGTAGTATAATTCAGTTAATATATTAGCATGCATTAGTAGCAAACTCTGGATGTCTAATCTCAACTTTAGTTTAATTATCAAATCATGCTATTAGAAGATTTAAGAAATAGAATTTGATGGGATTAAACTCGTATATGCTTAAGTAAGTGAATGCTTAGCTATTTTAGATATCACCTACAACTAGATGTGTTAGACTAAGAAAATTTATGCGGTATACTAACTTCTATTCAATGGAATTTGATACATTTTCTAACCTATAAATATCTGCATTCAAATTATGCCTGAAATTAGGATCAAAATTAGGAGTTTTAGGAAAGCATTGTTTAGCCTAAAATTCTCCCTACAATTTTGAGATTTTAAAATCAAGTTTGAGAATTGAAATGTAAGTTTTAAATCTTATAAATAGGTCGTTGTAAATTTTAATAGGATCTCAATTATACATTTTGCAGACACATCTAAATTGTGAGTGAATCATCTTGAATAAGTCAAATACGAAAGGTACACTGGATATTATTTTTATACTTCTTACTATCATTTGTTGCTTATGCATCGCTTTGAACCTATTTTGTATTTAATACGTTATTCTTACTACAAATGATGTAAGAGAAATTGAATGATGTTTATGTGTCTTGTGAATGTTGCAAGAAGGGTTCCGAAACGGAGTATGAATAGGTTAGGGACGGGGCTAGTCCTCGGGAGCTATAAGGGTGCCATCTGGAGCCTTTGAGGGAGGCACAGGTGAAGATTGCTTAAATGCACGTTGCTATCTGAGGCCCTTAAGGGGGTCCAGGTGAAGGTTTATGCTTAAATACATATAAACCTAGTCTCATAGTTCTGGCTTTGCCCAACAGAACTGTTATATTGCTTCATAATATCAAGTCATAAATATAAACATGAATTTTACGCTATTATTGCTTTTCCTTTTGACACTTGGCATGTGAACAAAATATTTATTTTGCAGGTGATATAATTATCTTTTATTTGATACACACTATATTTCTCTGCAATTGTTATCTCATTTCTTTTTGCCTTCCACTTTGCTTTAAGTATATTTTTAATATCCTTTGTATTTAGAATGTGCACTAAGGCATTATCTTTATAATGCCAGATCAGTTACAGTTGGAAAAAGCTGATGTAGTTTAAAGACATGGCGCGGCAAATTAACGGATTCTAACTACCCCCTTCAAGGGATATTTATTGTGTATAACGAAAGCCATATAATAAATTCTGGATATTATTTTATTTTAAATTGAATGAATGCTATTTCTTATATTGGAATGACTTGAATATTTGTTTAACTGCTATTTTACCTAACTGCCAATATGATCCTACGGAAAGATGCATCCGATGTTAGTTTGGTTATTACCAACCTAACATGGGTCATCACATTGAAGGTTCATCTTCTATTTCTGAAAACTAACTGCCAGTGATTTATCAATAAGCAGTCTTAAAAACCATTATGGTAAGCAATCATTCTTGGACACCATTGCAGCTTGAAATCTCTTTTTTGAGACCATATGTTTTTTAAATAGAAAATTCCTAAAGATTGTTCTATAGCATTGCAGCTTTAATTTGCCATTAATGAACACACGTGAGTTGTGTTTGACAGTTGCATTACTGACTTGTCTTTAAACAAAACATAATTTTCTTAGACAAAAGCTGGGAACAAACCAAAAATCTGAAATGCAAAAGAAGTATTTACTGCTGAAAGAAAACAACAAACAAAATTAAAGGAGGCCATTGCACTAAAATGAAGAATAATAAAGATATAGAGGTTTGTTTTGTAGGGAAAGACTTTTTTTTCTTTCAAAGAAATAGATGAATTTTTTTCCCTTGAATATTTTCCATTCATAAGATAAACTTGATCCATATGTTCTCTTTATTAGTTGGGTCAGAGAAACATCAGTTATTCTGCTTCTTTTTTATATCCAAAATTTCTTCAATAAATGAAGTTATTGTTGAGATCAGGATTAACTAAGTGGTTTAAAAAAATAAATTAACCTTTTCAGATTTTAGTGGAATGAGAACATTGGAAAAAAAGTAAAAAATCATCCTTTTCATAAACATTGCACATGACACATTTAATAGATATGTTCATTCTCCTACAAGCAATTGAAAAATGTAGCAAAGGCCTTTGCAAACTTGTGAAAGCAGCATTCCAAGTTGTAAGAACTTTCCCAACACATTCTATGTTATGAATAAGAATTTTACCATTTAATTTGCAACTTTCAAAGTTGTAACTTGGGAACATTGAGTAGATACATTTAGAGCTGAGGTTCCACACTGGGATGTTTGTATTCACCAAGTGAGGTACCCAAATTCTATATAGAAAATTCAGCCCTTCAAAGGACAAAGGGACCCCTCTTAAATAATAACTTTAAATTTGTGAAGCTAGATAGTATTTTCTTTTTTAAGGGTTATATAAAAATGGAGAAAGAGAAAGCAGATTAAACAGATACATCTTTTCAAATGTTGACATTTGACCATTTTGATTGTGCCATTAAGCACAAACATTAAAGTGAAGGCCAATAATTTTAACTGTAAGAGTTCAAATCTTGTCATCTAAATTATTTGTGTTAAATAATTGTATTTGCTAAAGTTGTTGCTTTGACTTGAGGGAAAGCAACTTCATTCTGTTTCTTGTTGTCTATTCAAATGTATGGATGGTTGAGATGTGCAATGAGAGATTGATTCTTCCAAATAAAAGGAAAATCATCTATATATACATGCACGCTTATGCATTTAATTTCTTGGATTTGAATTTGGCTCACTTTGATCATGTAAACCATTGTGGCATTGTATGTACAAGCTACTTGATTCAGTCAGCTTGAAGAAATTGGCCATTTCACATCATATTATGATTATGTATCTGACAATTGTTCATTTGTAGTAATGGCTTGCCACATATATTATGAAGGTTGGATATAAATATGAATGGAAACTGACTAATGCAATTTTATGTTGTGTATAGTTCAAAAGACCAACAAAGCTGATCATTCAGCCTTATATTTCTTCTAAGAGACAAAATATCTTATAACAGTAGTTTATCGCAAATGCCGACCATTTGGCGGTCGATGTAAACAACATTAGTAAAATATTTGATGTTATTTTGAAGGCTAAAAAGAGATTTATGAGTGGAGTAAGAGTAATGTTATACCTATTTGCAAGAATAAATGCAATGCTCAATATTGTGCTAATTATAGAGGAACCAAATAAATGTCATACATTGAAATTTTGGGAGAGAATAATTGAATATAGATTACAAAGGGATACTTGTATTTCTCAAAATCAATTTGGCTTTATGCTCGGTAGATCTAGTATGAAAGTCATACATATATTTAAAGATTTGATGGAAAAATTTAGAGAAAGAATCTAGATCTTTATTTAATTTTTATTGATCTTGAAAAATCTTTTGATGGAGTACTAAGAGAAGCTCTTTGCAGAGCTTTAGAAAGAAAAGTGATTTGTATTGCTTATATTGATGTTATCAGAGATATGTATAATAGAGTTATGACATGTGTTCGGTCGCAAGGTGGCTTGTCTAATGATTTTACTATTATTATTGTATTACATAAATCAAGGCTCAGCTCTCAGCCCATATAATTTTGTTTTATTTATGAATGTTCTTGCTTTGCACATTCAAGAGGAGATTTCTTAGTGCATGTTATTTAAGGATGATATTCTTTTGATTGATAAGATTAGGGATGGAGTTAAAGATTTTGAGTTGTGGATGACTGCTTTAGAACTAAAGTTTTTTATCTTATTAGATCTAAAACATAATATATAGAGTTAAGTTTAATTGTATTAGAAATCCTAATATTGAAGTCATAATTATTGAGAATCATGTGATCAAGAAGAGAGGTTCAAGTACCTTTGTTCAATTATTCAAGATAATGGCTAAATAGAGAGCGATGTGATTAATAGAATCCAAGCTGGTTGGTTGAAATGGAGGTTGTGTGATCCAAAAATCCCATTCAAAATTGAAGGAAAATTTTATAGAACAAATATATGACCGGCTATATTATATGGAGCTAAATGTTGACCAACAAAGAAGAAACTTATTGATAAAATAAGTGTTATGGAGTAGAGGATGCTTAGATGGATTAGTGGGTATACTTTAATGATAGAATGAGAAATGAGTTTATCCGTAACTTTGTTGGAGTGGTTCCAATAGTGAATATGATTAGAGAATTTCACCCATATTAAAAGAGGAAGCGGAAGGCCAAAAAAATTATGGGAAGAAACTATTAAAGAAACTTCTCTATTTGGAACTTAGGTAGCGGCTTCTATTTGATTGTGCACAATGAAAACAAATGATTCATGTAGCCGACCCCAACTTGTTGGACTTAAGGCTTGGTGTTGCTGTTTAAATTTACTTTAAGTTGGAAGATTACTATAAAATATTTTGGCAATAATATTATGGCTGGTTAAAAATATTTCTATCCAAATTTTAATTTTAATTTAAATTTAAGTCGGAAAGAGACAATCTTCCATTATGGCAAATAATTTTTTTTGGGTTAAGTCTATCTATTGAGGAAACTTGATGGCATTTGTGTCAGTATTAGGTTGCAAAAAATTGTTTTTTAGTCCTGCATCATCTAGTACTTAAACAAATAATTATATATTCTTTTCTAATAATTAAATGTAAAAGTGACTTAATTTTTCCTTATATTTATTTATCTATTGATTTACTTTTTTTTTCTTGTCAAGTTTTGCTAAGATATCATGGGTGTTCCAAGCTAATTTATATTCTCTACGTTTAACTATTTGAATTGTGGTTTCACTTATTTTTATCAATGAAGATCTCTTTTTTGTGGCTTCATTTGAAAGTCAGGTAGAAATGGAGCTTCTATGAAATCACCATCTTGCTTTTTAACGAATAATATAGTATCAACTTTACCAATTTTTAAAGCTAGTCAAAATCATTAATGAGTTGGATCTCTTACACCAAGCCCTTAGGGCTTGTTTCAATCTTGCATGGCCTTCTTAGACTTTAAGACAAGTTTTGATATGTCATGATTTTCAGAAACAAGTGGTTGTTTTATGCAGAGCTCTTTCTTAAAAATGCTTTCAACAATGCTTACTAATATTCTCTTGTAAAGCTTAAATCTCTTAAAGTACACTTGTTTCAGAAATATACTAATGATTTGTCTTGTTACAGTTGCAAGAATTTATTGAAATTATTACTTCTATTTGGTTAAAATCTTTTGCATCTAATGTAACTTTGTTCCTAATGATGATTTACAAATCATTTTGTTCTAAACACTTTTTTGACATCAATTACCGTGCCGTTGCAAGGCTTTTTGTTATCAAAGTTTATACTGCATTGCATGAGCCCAAAATTCATCAGAAAGAGCTTCTTATACAAAATGATGAAAATTATAATACAATACAAAGTAGTTACTTTTAAAACTTTTGAGCTTTCAATTTGTTGAATATTCATTCGTCCTGAACTCTCTTTAAACTAATTATTGTAATCAATTTTCAATTGTAGTAAGCATATTATGTATACCTTGAAACGCTTTTAATAAATCATTTATTGTTATCATCAAAACTTATATAAACCTTTTAAGGGATCACAACATGTAGGGATAGGAGAGATTGGCATCAAGTATAGAAAGAGTAACATGTATTTGTGGGGATTTGAATAATCAGAATAAAATGAAGAATGATATAAGGCTGCCCTTTTACTAGAACGCTAATTTATGCTCAAAGCTAACTCTATTACAACTGGAAAAAGATCCTAGTAAAGTTTTGCTGATGCTGGATGTTTTTTCATTGTTTTGTCTAATGCATGAAAGGGCAAATTTCTATTAAACTTAATCCCTTGCAAATATTCATACATCAAATTATGAATAATTTTCATTTAGTAAAATAGTAGTTTTTAATCAATTTTATGTGTATTCTCCTCTAGATTTCATTTTACGGTATTTTTAATAATATTTATGCCACAGATAATCTTGGTGAAGATTGCCCTGTATTTGATAACTTGTTTGAGTTCTGTCAAATATATGCTGGTGGCACAATAGGTAAACTATTGACTTAAACTACAAATTACTTGTTTTGCATGTTTCTAACACACTTGCAAACCTAGTAGATGCTGCACGAAGATTAAACAATCAACAATGTGATATAGCTATTAATTGGGCTGGCGGTTTGCATCATGCAAAAAAAAGTGAGGCATCAGGATTTTGCTATATCAATGATCTTGTTTTGGGGATTTTGGAGCTTCTAAAATATCATGCCCGAATTTTATACATTGATATAGATGTTCATCATGGTGATGGAGTTGAAGAGGCTTTCTACTTCACAGATAGGTATTATTGTCCACTTTTTTCTGTGTATACATTGAACTAGAAACATCTTGTTTGAAAAAGTAAAAAAAAATGTAGATGACAACTATATGAGTAGAATCTGATGTCCGTTTATGAATGCTTCCAAATTTTTCTTATAGGGTGATGACTGTTAGCTTCCACAAGTATGGTGACTTGTTTTTTCCTGGCACTGGTGATGTTAAGGTATTTTCTTACTATGCCTAATTTAATTATCGATATAAAGATCAAGTTATAGATTTGTTATTTTACATAAGGCGAATTTATAGCCATTGATCTTGTCATCATTTAGGCTGCGTTTTGGGCAACTTTTTGGCTGCTACTTTTATAAAGCTTCTGTGTGAGTTTTGCTGTTTTTTGGAGCTGCTTTTTGTTTGCATTCTCAGGAAATATTATCTTAGAAAATAGTTTTTAAAGTGTGGCATGGTTGCTTTTTGCTGTCTCTTTAGCGTATAAAATATATTTTGTCTCCAACCCTCCCGGACCACTAATTCTTGCCATTCAGTGTTGATGTTATGCACAACAGTGTATTAGAAAAGCATTCAAGTAATAATCATAGTAACTTCATCTGCAGAAACTCACTATTTTTTTTTTTGCAGCAGCTTTACAATAGTTTTTTTAGATGTCTGCAACTGCCCCAAAAGAATTCTTAACTAGTTGCATTTGATATAGAACCCATACTTTGGATTTTTAATCTAAAATAAAGTGATTGCATTGATTTGTCTCACTTAAGTTTTGAATGAATGATGTATGGAAAAACTAAGCTCATGGGTTGGGATGAAATATGAATAATTGGACATGATTTTTGAAGTGAGCTATGTTGTACCATGCTAGCTCACTCCTTTTTTTTAATGGATATCAAATATAGGATTCTTTTTCATTGATTTTTATTTAAGTGATTATAATGAACCTGTAAAATGTCAAATCATAGCACCAATTAATTTTGAGAAATGAAGTTTGAACACATAATATGTCTAGGTTTAAGGAATGCATACCCAACTTCATAAAAGATTTATGACTCTTATTGTAAAAGTAAATGATTTATTTTTAGTTAAACTTAATTTTATATATTATATGAATGTGAGAGAAATTATAATATATTGACCACAAATTTTTGTGATAAAAAATAATTGAGAAAAATTTCTCATATTTATGTCGATTATTATCACCAAAACTACCTCTCAATGTTACTGTAATATAAGGGTGTCAAAATGTGGCTTGATATGAAATCACAACACGAACTTGACCCAGAAAATGGAAGTCTTGTTGAAGTTTTCCTTATTGTCATTTTTAAAAAGGCTAATGAATTTTTTGCATTAAAAAAAAAGAATATTACCAGATGCATTTTAAAAAAAAAGCAATGATTACCAGTAATGATTACCAAATCACATCTCAATTTACTTTTATCCATCATCCAGTATGGGCACACTTGTCGACTTATGTTACGTACTTACCAGATGCATTTACCCGCTATCAGCAAATCAAGCTGCACCTAGAGGATAAAAAGATCTATTTCATTTGTCTGTAAGTCAATAATTGCTGTACCATGAAGCCCACTTGGTTAAAAAATGAAGAGGCAACGTACCTAGAAGCACTAAATAAATTTTTGGCCCACCAAATGAGGAGAGCCTTGAAGTCTATGTGTAGGACCTACCATTTGTACAAGTTAATAGAAATAATTGAGAACTTCTAACTGCACAATATGTAGTTGATTCATTGAAGTGCATTATTTATGTGCATTTAAGAATTCCCTAGTACTTAATCTTAACTGGCGGAATACTATCCATATTAGGCAAAATCTGGTCATTCGGGAAACTGTGTCACCATGATCTATGAAGAAAGACTACAAATTAGCAGGCAAGCTAGACAGTCTTAGCTAATTCATGGGGAGCACCGCACCACTCTTCAAGGCACTATGCAAGTCTCCCTTAAGCCTCTTGGTGGATGACAGCATATGATCATTTCAGAAGCTCAAACATTACCCACCTTCACATCCATCTCGATTCTCAGCAGTCATCATTTGAGGAATGGCTTGCTGCGCTATCTTGACACCCCTTTCATTGCAATCATCTCTGTTTTGATCCACGAAGAAAATGACTAGCTCCATCGATCAATTGTTGCAATTGGATGCTCTTTGGAGCTTAATTGCATACTCGGTCTTTTGGATAAAGTGTCACTTGTGCTAATTATTTCTTCCATGTTAAAAGAGGAAGGGGAAGACCCAAAAGACACCGGAAGAAATTATTATAAATGATCTTCTCTATCTGAAACTTAGTAAGGGATTTCTATTTGATCATGCACAATGGAAACAAAAGATTTATGTAACCAACCTCACCTAGTGGGATTAAGATTTGATATTATTATTAGTGTTGTTGTTGTAATGATATTGGATAAAGTGACATCATAGTCATTATTAATTTTGGATAGAATTTTACTTGCGTTTGGGGTGGTGAGTAGAGGTATTTGGGTTGATTAACTCTTTTTTTGTGTAACCTCAAACCTTTTTTTTGCATATACCGCCCTAAGTATAAATGTTACATAATTAGTGTTTGTTTAGCATTATTTTGTTAATTTTAAATTTAAGAATTATATATATATATATATACACATATAAAGAGAATATGATCAAAATGGTCCATTGACTCTTGCAAAATAATCAAAATAGTCATTAACTCTTGTAAATATCTTTTTTGGTCCATTGATTCTTGTTTAAGTGCTTTTTAGGTTCATGCCGTTAATAACCCCATAACCTTCATTTACGCATATTTCGGCTCGACAGGCTTCCACGCAGGCTATTTTGAATTTTGTTCCCATTTCTACGCCGCTACATTCAGTGATTTCCTTAGGGTTTGTCCTCGCTACTTCGTTTCGTATCTGCGTCTCCATTTCTTTGCGCTGCTTCGTTTCGCCGATGACACTTACAGCATCCACGGAGGCAACGATGTCTCAGATGCTCTCTGCTCCGCTTCTGACGTCTACGCGTGTCCGATGTTCACGCCGCTTCTCACGTCCATGCCGCTTCTGACACAAACAAACCTTAAGGAAATAGTGGTGTGGAAAATGGGAACGATATTAAAATTAGTCACCGTGGAGGCCTGTAGAGCCGAATTACTCATATGCCCTTAATTTTTAACGGCATGAAGTGGAGGTGACGGATATTAACGTTAGTGACAAAAAAAAAGCACTTAAACAAGTGTCAAGGGACAAAATGAATATTTACTAATCAAGGAATATTTTGAATATTTTGCAAGTCAATGGATTATTTTGATAATTTTCTCTATATATGAATGATTAAATTTGTGTATTGTTCACATGATTACCAAATTTTATTTGGCCAAAAATATTTTATCCAATATGATGGTGATGATGATGATGATGATTTTTCTTTTATTCTCTGCTGCTATTTTAGAACCCAAAAAGCTTTCATTGATTATCAAACGATTCATCTCAGCAACCCGAATTCACCAATGGCACTAGCTCAATGAGCCAGCTAGGACATCTTTGGGATTAAAACTAAATGCGCTAAAATGGCGTCAACAATTTTGTTTATATTTAATCGTCAAAGTGGCTCTTTATATAAATGTAATGCTTCTGCATCTATGAGACAGACTATGCTTGCTTTAGCTAGCAAAAGCACCTGTACACTTTAAATATTGCAGAAAACAAAAATTTTTGCTCTGTAAATTGCTATGCTGTAAAAACAATACCAGAATCCCATTTCTAGTATGTACTTCAATTTTTATTACAATGTAATTTGGTTGTATTTTATCTAGTTGGTTACATGCTGTTCTTGATGGTAATTGTACAATAATTTGTTGCAGCGCAAAATACAGTTGTTCTTTTCTTTTAATTTGTTGCACAAAATACAATAATTTGTTGCGCAAAATACAATGTAAAAACAATGCAAAATGCACATGCAAAATACAGCGCAAAATACAGTTGAATAATTTTGTGTTTCTTTTAATCAATTTGTAATTGTGGGTAAAAGATTTGTTTCCTATTTTTGAAGGACATAGGTGAACGTGAAGGAAAGTTATACTCCATTAATGTCCCACTTAAGGATGGAGTAGATGACACTAGTTTTACAAGACTATTTAAAACGGTAAAACTTGAATGTTTCTCAGTTAATTCTTTTGATCTGTACCTTATGACATTGTTGCTACATTTCCTCAGTGTTTTTAGTAATGTAGATTATTGCCAAGGTTGTTGAAACATATCTGCCAGCTGTAATTGTTCTTCAATGTGGTGCTGATTCTCTTGCTGGAGATCGTTTGGGCTGCTTTAACCTTTCTATTGAAGGTGCTCTCTTTTTGCTGCCTTGTCTAATATGTATAACTTGATTTCAGTCAATTGCAGTAAATGAGCAATTAAATTGTTATGTTTGCATTCTAGTCAAAAAAAAAAATTGCATTCTAGTCCACAATTTTCATTACATAGTCCTCTGATGTTTGATAAAATGTTAAAGAAAATTATTTATGAACGATGAAGATAAATCTGTACACCTGCTGCATCAATTAACCAAATTTTTTCATCAAACAATTACCCCCTTTCTAGCTTGCTTATATTTGTAGTATCATATTGCAGGTCATTCTGAGTGTGTGAGGTTTGTGAAGAAATTTAACCTGCCTTTATTGGTTAGTCTTGTTGTAAAAATACTGTTAAAGTTTTTTTTGAAAATGTCAACGTTTAATGATAATTTTACCTTCATGAAGGTAACTGGCGGTGGGGGTTATACAAAAGAGAATGTGGCTCGCTGCTGGACCGTTGAAACTGGTGTTCTATTAGATACTGAACTTCCAAATGGTATGCTGAATCCTCCTGGTATCGTAGTAGACATGCTGAAAACTATACACTAATAGAATTCAAACTTCCTAATCATCATGGAAATTGACGATGGCCTCTTCTGCTCTAATGAGGTGTGCTGATTTATAAGTTTGTATATTTAGTAGAGGTTCTGATGTGGGGTGAATTGGAACTATTATGAGAACTGTAGTATGGTTAATGATGCAAAACCCTAGCTGAACCACCAAATCTTTATTTTGGGGGAGCCATGGATTATACAATACCTCTCTACCTAGGATTATTTTCTGAAACAATCCCTTAATAATAAAAAATTTCAAATTTAGTCCTAGAATAAAATGCTCAAAATAATCCCCAACTCTTTTTTAAAAATTAAAGTCCCTATTTAACTATTGCATCAATTTGAATGGATAATTAAATTTGTGAAGGGTATTTTATTAATTTGTAAAAATATTTATCAAAAATATTCTGATGCTAAAATTTTACAAAAATATTAAAAATAATTTGCTGTAAATTTAAATGTGATTATAGTTATCTTTATGCTTCTATTTATATTTCTATTAATGGATATCTAATATATCAAAAAATTAATTTTAAAAATTTCTTAAAATTTAGCATAAAATTTTTTTGATATATTTTTTAAAATTACTATTATGCACCTTTCCTGAATTTAATCTTTTTATCCAAAATGGATGAAAAAGCTAAATTGGACTAAGTGAGACTTTTAAAAAAGAGTTAACAACCTTTTTGAGCATTGTAATATGCTTGGAGCTAAACTGAGCATATTTCAGTAATCGGAGACCATTTTAGGAGATCGTTTTAGGAAAAAACTCACTCTACCTATGAAACCATAGTTCAAAGAAACTGGAAGGGGAAGCCTAACCTTCGACCAGATGTCAGAAGTCCTAAAAATTTCAGTATAATGGGAAAATACTAATAAATAGGAGGGGAACTATCTCCTGTTCAATGTTAAGCTTGATGATTTATAGAAAAGTAAAAACAATCTTAGTCTGGACACATGGAATGCATGCTAAGATTATTTAGATTGAGCAAATGATCTTGTTATTCAACTTCAAGTGGAACTTATCAAACTTACAAACATGACATTCCTTTGTTAATTAAGATATTTAAACTAATGTTATGTTCTTAATACATTTGAGTGATAGGAGCATTTGTTATGTTATCATCAATTATAGAAATTTACAAAAGCAGTCCTTCAGATATTTTAGGTTGGCTAATTTAATCCCAAACTATTATAATGCCCACTTTAGTCTTCAACTGTTTTATTTAAAGCCAATTTTGTTCATGACTTTCAATTTACTTTAAATTAAGAAAAATTGAGATTAAATTTAATAGCTGAGAACAAAATTGATTCATAAATAATTAGGACTAATTTAGTTAAAATAAATAGGTAAGGGATTATTTTGACAAATTTGATATTGTTAATCAATAGAGATGCTCCAAACCACTATTAAATCTTGGATAAAATGGCTATAATATTTAATTTTTTGCACCCAACCAAAGCTTGAGACATAACAAGCAAATGATGGATCATGATGGGCAGACAAGAGTGTCATTGGATATTAGACCTAAAAAATCATTTAAACAATAAAGAGGAACTTTATCATTTCAACCAAAGGTAGACATCAATCTACGTTTCATTGATTCTAAGAGTTACAAGCACATTCAATTTAGTAATACGATTGTAACGACCCAATGTCGTTACTTTGCAAATTAGGTCAAATCCCGACTCAAAAATCAGGATCCCGGGTGACTTCAAAATTAGGGCAAACTAAAAATACCATTGGATATAAATAATTTTTAGATCATAATGCCATAGTTTGAGAGCAATCCGGATAATAGATACTCCTAAATTAATTTTTGAATTGTTTAAATAAATTATGAAAATTAAATACAACTCCAAATTCTTCGTTTTGGTGTCGTTGGATTAAGATTATTATATAAAGACTACACAAAAAGTTTCGTCGAATTTGAAGCTCCAGTTCGACCGTAATTAATTTTTGAAGTTTCAAACTTCATAATTTTAATATAAATTAAATATTGCTTCGATCCAAAATTTTTTGGCGCGAGTGTGTCGTTTCATCGTAATACTCCTCTGTGTCAAATTTCGTTATTTTTGGAGATCAAATGACGGAAAATTGCGAAAAATTTAATTATTTAAAGTTTCTCTCTCCAGACACCCCCCACGCGCGCGCGCAGGCTCTGTCTGTGGGCGCCGCGGTGCACGGCTTCTTCGCGTGTTGGTCAACGCCCCATCGGCAGCTGACCAGTTGGCCGGTGGCAGTACACCCTCTCCCCTCTCTCCTTTCTATATATACCCACCCCCTCTCCCCTCTCTCTCCTTTCTATATATACCCCCCTCTCCTTCTAAACTCAAAGAAAAACCCTCCTCTCCTCCTAACCTTAGCAGTCACCGCCTTTAGCAACCGCCTCCACCACCTCTAACCCCTCCGACGTTGCCTTCCCCGGCTTCTCCAGCCACCAGCTGGCCTCAAACCCCCTTCCAATCTTGCGTGAGGTGAGGAAGAAGGAATTTTTTTTTTCTTTTATTTATCTTTTTCCTTTTCTTTTATTTATCTGAATTCTTTTTCTCATTTTAATATTATTAATATTTTCATTGACAATAATAATATATTTATTATTGTTAATGTTATTATTATGATAATAATAAAACTATTATTATTGTTACAATCAATAATAAAACAATTATTATTATTATTATTATCATAAATGATAATGATAATAATGAAGCTATTATTATTATCATAATGATAATAATAAAACTATTATTAATATTATTATTTATGCAAATTTTAATTCAGTCATTTTAATTTTTATCATCTCAATTATTATTATTATTATTATCATTTATAATAATAACACTATTATTAATATTGTTGCTACTTTCAGCAAATTAAAATTCAGTCTTCTGTCAAAGAAAAAGAGGAGAGGAAATGAGAGAGAGAGAAAGAGGTGATAATGTTCACATAAAAGAAGAAGAGAAGAGAAGAGAAGAGGAGAGGAGAGAGGAGAGAGGAGAGAGGAGAGAAGAGAGAAGAGAGAAGAGAGAGGAGAGAGGAGAGAGAGATAAGAGAGAAAAAGAGAGAAGAGAGAAGAGAAAATGAGGAGAAAAAGAGGCGTTAATTTCACATAAGAGAAGGAAATAAAATATGAAAGAGAATAAATATTTTCTTATATTTTCTCAGTATTTCAAATTTCTAAATGTTATTTTCATGAAATTTTAAAATTATCGTTTAAAATAGTGTAATTATCATGGCTAAAAAGCTAAGTTAAATATCAAAAACTTTATACAGATTCGATCTACTGCTGCATTTTTGAAATTTAGAGAAAAAGTACTCAATATATATATATATATATATATTATTTTTTGCACTTATATACAATTTATTGTTATTTAGCTTGGCTTGAGCCAAATTTTTGCTGGTGCTTAGTTGGTTGTTTGAAATTAACATCCTCTTACAATTTAGTTGGTTACTGGAAAAATGACATCAGTAACATACGTTGGTTGGTTACTGAAAAAATGACATCAGTAATATATGTTGGTTGGTTACTGGAAAAATAATATCAGTAACACACGTTGGTTGGTTACTGAAAAAAATGATATCAGTAGCATACATTGGTTAGTTACTGGAAAAATGACATCAGTAACATACATCTAAGTGATAATACAAACATATATATTTACATGAATTTAATTATCCTTTTTACGCTATTTACCTTATTTTCTTGCATTTTTATTACATCCTTATTTCTGCTAATCGCATTTTTTCTAATAGAAAATATAATATTTTATTATTTACTGTGGTACTTGAATATTCTCTAATTATTGGGAATTCTAATCCCGATATTGTTTTTCTTACAATACCAGGTCAGGTACTTTTGAGAGAATTTGAATGAGAACTTTGAAGTATTAGTCATATGTTTTCAAGTTGTTAATGGATCGACGTCACTACTTTTTACTTTATTTTTATTTTCTTTTTGTTTCAGTTTATCTTTCTAACTAATGATGAACATTGTAAGAAGTGTACGTTGATTATTTTGTAAAATAAAATTATGATGAATGAGAAATATTCTTTAGGTTTTATATATGTATATCCCTTTTTTTTTTAATTTGCTCAATAGGATCATGCAGTTTGTGAATACCTAATATCGGGACAGTACTTGCTGAACCGGCATCGGGCCATCACAACGATATAGTTAAGTTTTAATTTTAGCTTCTGAATTAGCTACTCAACATCTCTAGAATATATTAATCAAGGCTTGTAGCAACAGTTGAGGTTATGGAGAAGATCAAAGCTCACAACAAGACTTAAAGATAGCAATAAGGAGGCTTGCAATTTAGAAACAACAACTAGAAAGATGAAGTTATCATGATGATGTAGTAGGAGCAGCTTGAAGTTTTCTTAGTTTTATTTTATATTTTATTTCATATATTTGTGTATTTGTATTTTGTTTGTTTCATTTCTTAGGAATCGGTTGAATTTAAGTTTGTAATGATGCCAAAGTTTGAGATTAGATTGAACTTACATAGAGTCATAATCTAAACTATGTATTGGAAACTTACTGTGGTTGTACTCGAATGCATTGTCAAGCGCTCCTGGATGTCAAGACCTCTCTTAAGCATACACCTGGGCACGTCTGATTTTAGTGAACCTGATGGTGGGTTGGAGGGATGGCGCTCAAATATTCTGCCAAAACGCTCTCAATTGGGTCTCAGACTCACGACTGAGTATGCATGTATTGGAAAGAAGTGAGCCATGGATTGCAGGAAGCATCCGATCGCGCCTTGATCTGCGCAAGGCGGATCAATTTAGAAACCTGCGGGTCACGGATTGAGCGCACGCGTCTCAATTTCCAATGTTTAACTGTTGCTTTATTTGAAAGCGCCTCATCTCCTTTATAGATAGAGGTTGCCTATTGTAACGACCCGAGGTTGTTACTTTGCAATTTAGGTCAAAATCCCGATACTAACATTAGGACCCCGGAGAATTTTGAATTAGGGCAAACAAAAATACCAATTGATAGAAATAATTTTTAGATCAAAGTGCCATAGTTTGGGAGAAATCCGAATAACGGAAGCTCCCGCTTTATTTTTTGAATTTTTAAAATTTTAAAAATCAAGAACATTGAAATACGTGTCAGAATTCATCATTTTCAGTGTCATTGTGTTAAGTATATTATTTAAAGGCTGCTCGAGAAGTTTCATCAAATTATGAGCGCCGGTTTTATAGTGGTTAATTTTTGAAGTTCTTAAACTCAATAATTAATATAAAATAATATATTACCCTGAATCAAAAATTTTTAGCGCGAGGGTGTTCATAATGTTGTAACACACCTCGGTGTCAAGTTTCGTTGTATTTGTACTCCAAACGGTGGAAAAATGCGATTAATTTAAGTTTAAGTAAAATTTTATATCCTTTATTTCCCCCCGCCCCCTGTAAAGTTACGTAACCCCCCCCAAAGTTACGTAAAGGTTCTTCCGCCTCCGGCGGAAGAAGCTTCCGCGCCAGGAAGTGCCAGGCGCCTACCATGCGTCTATTTAAGCACATCCCTTCCCTCCTTCTTCTCAACCCCACAGCAGCCATCTTCCTCTCCAAACAGCCAGCTCCCCCGGCCCTTCCTCTCAGCTCTCGGCCAGTCTTCCTCCTTCCAGCCAGCCTTCCTCATTCTAGCCTCCCTCCCCCCCCTCACAGCCAGCTAGCTCTTCCTTGTCGGCCGACTAGCAGCAGTCCAGCAGCCAACAACAGCCGCCTTGCCAGCCACCCAGCAGCTATTGACTTCCCGTCGCAGCCCTCCCTCAATTTTTCGTCAACTCTAAACCAAGGTATGAGGTGAAGGAAATTAAGGAACGAAGCGAGGAGAGTTGAGATATTTTGATTATCCTTTTCATATGATAAATTACGATAGTTTTAATATCTCAAGTACGTCATTCGCATTATTAGTGTTCATTAAGTAATAATGAATAACGGTAAAAATGTTATAAAATTGATTATTTTATTCTTTTTTATGCAATTTAAAATTCAATAAATTCCATTCTTCATACTTTCATATATTATCATCATAAAAATGACGCTATCCTCAATAACCTTAATGTGAAAGTAGAGTAGAATGGAAAAGAAAATAATAAAAACTCCTAGAAACTTAGCTAAAAATTAAATTAAAATATCCGAACCTAAATGCAGATTGAACGAACTGTCACTCATCCGAACTATCGAACTTTTGAACTTAAGGAACAAAGGTACCCAGTACATGACGAATATTATATTTTGCATTTTCATTACTTCGCTTATTTGCTTTGAGCCAATTTCAATTTGAACCTTGGTTGGTTGTTCGGAAATAACGTGATAATATTCGGTGCTGTTTTTGAAAAATGACATCAATAATATGCATGGTTGTTACTGGAAAATGACATCAGTAACATTCGGGGTTGTTGCTGAAAAAATGACATCAGCGATATTCAGGGTTGTTATTGGAAAATGACATCAATAACATTCGGGGTTGTTACTGGAAAATGACATCAGTAACATTCGAGGTTAGTTACTGAAAAATGACATCAGTAACCTTTATTTTGTGATAATACTTGTTGCAGGAAATTGTTTATTTATATCGCGCTATTGCCTTATTTTTTCTGCATTTTATTACCGCCTTATTTTCGCTAATCGCATCTTTTAAAAATGTAAATATTATTGTGTATTGCAGTACTTAGAGTATTCTCTAATTAATGGGAATTCAAATCCTGGTATTATTTTCTGTACAATACCAGGTCAGGTGCTCCTATGGGAATATACGCAAGAACCATAATGCTTAAAATGTTCAAACTGTCAATGGATATACGACGGCACTACTTAAGCTTTTTATTTCTTTATTTTCACTTTTATTCGAGGAGTGTTAAAAAGATCTTGTAATATGAACTAAATGAAAAATATCTTTGGCTTTTGTATGTGTATGCTCTTTTTCTCTCTAGTTACTCTATGGTCCTGTGTAAGTGAACACCCGATGTCAGAACGGTTTCCGCTGAATTGGCGTCGGGACATCACACCCATAGCCTCTCAAATTCACTCCAATATCTCAAGTCTCCTCATAAATTCTAAGGAAACTTTAAACCTAATGTACTCAAAATGGCAAAACTTCTTATGACTCTGTTACTCTTAACGGTCTTAAAATTTAGTTCATATGCAAACTCTTTTCAAAAATCTTTGTTAGTTTTTATTTTTGTATTTTCTTTATATTTCTTATCTCGGCTCTTGTTGGGATTGCGCAAGTGGGTTTGTTTCAGGTAGCTCCGCCTACACAAAAAGCTTAGGAAGGAGGGAATTCTCTGCTGCTTCATGGCGAAGTTATTCTAGAAAGGAGGAAAGGCTTCTCCATTTGCAGGTTTAGCAAACGAGTGATTCTGATTGAGTGGATTTCGGAAGAGACAAATTTTCAAAGAGGGGAGAATAGTTGGAGTATTTGTGCTCTCCAAAGTGAGTAGTTTTTTGAAGGGGAGAATGTATTATATTCTTGATGTGAGACATCAAGAATTTGAGTTCTTTTGAGTCTGAGATGATGGTGACTATGGTGCGGGGGCTTGAATTATTGTTGGATTGAGATTTGGTGTTAGCAGAGTTCATTGGGGTAATTTGGATGAGTTATTGTAACTTTCTTTAATTGTGTATACGGGTGGAATTTTAGGAAATAGGTTCTTGAAATTATGGGTGTGGGTAGGCTGCCGAGAGATTGGGGAGCTGGTGAGCTGTAGGCGAGTTCTTAAGCTTTCTTGCACTATGGGTAGTGGTTCTTGAGTGTTCTCGTGGGCTGAGAATAAGTGGCTAGAGAATGCTTGCAATTTTTTTGGAAGACCAAGACAGGAATGACTGAATGTTTAGGTGGCTTGAGAGATGACTGGTTTGGTGTTGATAATGTTCTTGTCAAAGCTTGAGGGAGAGGGATGTAGAGGAGAAATTGTGCTCTGATACCCATGTAGAAAGAGGGAGATGAAGAGAGAGAGCTAGCAATTCACACAGAAATAGAATGATTTCATTACATTACATTGTGATTACATAAGTATATATATATATATATATATATATATATATATATATATATATATATATGTTTGTGAGCACAACTAATGATTTTGATTGAATCAGATTTGGATGGAGGACTGATATGTAATATGTTGATTATTAGATAATGTCAGGACCCAACCACACTATAGGATCACTGTGTTCGATTATATATATATATATATATATATATTTTTTTTTTTTTTGTGCTGTGCAGTGGTTGTGTTTTTTATTCTTTTTATTTTTGTGTGTGATAAATAAATATTATAATTTTTAAAGTAAAATTTTTAATCTATAAAAGTTTTAAATCATACGGATTCACCCTTCTTGATAGTGCTAGCTGGGCTACAAAATTAAAAAGCTGTCTAAGATCAAGTCTCTACAATACTCAGATATAATGGTCTAGTTGAAAAAAGACCTTGCTTTGTAATGGCATTATTTAGAGCCGGTAACGTTCATGCGATGTAAAACGCTTTATATAGTTGTCCATCGTTATTCAATGGAATAGGTTTTGATTTTTGGAGATGAAAATAAGAAACTTTTTACAATCAGTTGGTTACCATATTTGAGTCCAAATAGAAGAGGGATATTAAAAACCCAAAACCCCATATAGTGAATGGTCTGAAGATTAGCTTAAAGCTGTGCAGCTGAATGCTAAGACACGTACATGTCTTCAATGTGAATTGAAACACGAAAACTATGTGTGTTTCTTTGTGCACAATTGGAAAGATATACATGATACTTTGATAGTTACATATTAAGGCATGAACGATGTTTATGAGTCTATAGTAGACTCTTTAATGAATAAGTATGAGCTATTTTAGTTGAAATTTGAGGATACCATCTTGGGCATGTATACAAGACTCATTAAAATCATCATTGCCCTGCATATTTTAGCCGAAACATTTACAATTTAAGAAAAAGTTAACAAGGTTTTGTATAGCTTACCAAAAAGCTGAGTTTTAACGGTTCAAGCCATTCTAGAAGCCAACTATCTTAAAACTTACCATTTTGATTTACTTCTTGGTTCTCTAGCTGCTTACGAACAAGTCTTAGCAAAACGAGAAGAGCTAAAGGAGAAACAAATGAAGGAGAAAGGAATATCACTGAACATTGAGGAGGCCAGTAGCAACAAAAGCTTGGATGAAGAAGATATGGTACTAATGACGAGAAGATTCAAGATAACATAGAATTACTTTTATCAAATTTAGAATTACTTTTTGATAACTTGCCTTTACCTTCTTTGTGTTGTTGAGACTATGGTTCTCTCTAGTTTGGCAAAATCTTTTGGTTCTCCTTTTTTAAAATATAATGACGAGGAGATAACTTACCTGTACCTCTTTTGTGTTGTCAAGATGGCATTAATGACGAGATTTTTTGTCTTCACATTGTGATGCTAGCTAGCTGGCAAACAATCAAGGATCACTTTTGCTTCATCGCATTTAGATAATACGATGCGATCATTCTGGAATCTGCAAATGGATTTGTTTGATCTAGTTGATCCTGCATGCTTAGGAGGGTTTAAGTTTGAATTTGTGATAGTAAATGATTATTCCATATTCACTTGGGTAAATTCTTGGAGTCTAAGAATGAGGCCTATAATGAAAATTGAATTAAAAAAAACTTAGGTTATATAACTTTTATTATTCATTCAGATTATGGCGGTGAGTTTGAAAATAATTTTCTTAAATTGTTGTGCTTCAGATAGTATACATTATTATTTTTCTACATCAGGAACATGGCAATAAAATGGATTGTAGAATATAAAAATAGGACTTTGTGTGAGATGACTAGATCTATGATACTTGAGTACCACTTACTAAGCATTTTTGGGCTGAATCAAACAATACTACATGCTATGTCATTAATAGGGTGTTTGGAGGAATTTTAGAAAATCTCTAGTTGATATTTAAAAAGGGAAAAAATGAAAATTAATTTATTTATGTTTTTGGATGTATTGGCATTGTTCTTAGGGAAAGTGAAGGCAACTTTGACTTGTGCTCAGATGAGATAATTTTTGTTGACAACTCCTATAACAAATCAAATAGGGGATTCAACAAGAGAAGTTGAAATATTGGGAATTGATTAATATTGTATTTTATGAACCTCAAGTTAGACATTCAAATGATGATATACTTAAAATGATTTCCAATATGGATTTAGGAAGAGATTAGATCTAGAGATGATTTGCCAAAGGATGGAGGTATATGCGTAGTCATCTTCAAGAGTTGATCATTAGAGATTCTTTCCGAGGCATTCAAACAAGAGGATCACTTAATGGGTGAACCAATTTTTTTTCTATGACGTCAGACCAAACAAGAGACACGAGACATCTTTATTTCATTGATAAAATACACTAGAGAGCTAGTTAGGCACATAAGTTTGACAATAGCAAACCCTTAAATACATTATGAGTTCGACCATTGCCTTAGATTCCTCACCTAGTTTTAAATCAGTATATCAAAAGCTTTGCTATAGTATGATATGATTGTTGCTATATTGGAAGCTAGGAGACCTAATATCATGTTTAGTGCCTGCTTGTGTGCCAGACTTCAAGCTGACTTTAGGAACCCGTTTAGTTGCAGTTAATTGTATCCCGTTTAGTTGCTTGATTGTACCAAGTCATTTGGCTTACTTGAATAAGAACATTAATTATTGTTATAGGAATTTATAAGCCTTTATCATACAAAAAGATGTGAGAAATTTGGGAAGTGATATCTAAATAGAAAATAGCAACATGAATACAGGCCCATATGAGAGGGATTAATTTTCATTTTCTTTTGCATGATAAAAATATCTCAAACAAAACAAAAAAAAAAAAATTTATAGCAACTTGGGCATTATGATTGGATAGTTATGATGCTATCAAAAGAATGTTACTCTATTTTTCAAAATGTTTTAAATTATGTAGTCTCTAATGTACGTGTTTATGTGAGCTGGGATTGTTCAGTCATATTATATGATTGAATTAGTTAATAGAGTGGTTTTATGTTCTTCAAAATAGACATTTTTTTGGCTACAAGTGGATTTAGTAAACAATTTTAAGCTTGGAGCTGCTCTCTTGGGGGTACCCGGTCTAGTAAGAATATCTACTCTCACACAAGCTTAAACTGCTTATTCAGCTTATGTATATTCAAATTCAGCGCTGAATTCCTTGTCTCCTGAAGGTTGTTAAAACTTAGATAGATAGTAATTTGTAGTTGATATATATATATATATATATATATATTTATGAATGTTTTATTTTATAAATATAATCAGAATTGTGTATAACATAAAGGATATGGTGACCTCAAAATAAAATATAAAAGAAGATAAAAAAAAACTAACATAAAAGAAAAAAAATGGAAAACAATCACCAAAATTTATAGGGTCAAAGTCCTAACAAAAGCAAAAAGATACAATGAATGGCGTGGCAGTCTAGTGGTTGAGACTTAGGATTTGTTAACTCAGGTCATGAGTTCAAATCCCACCGGCCACACATAAGAAAAAATAAAATAAAATAAAATAAATATATTTATATACATACACACATGCAAACCAAAAAAAAAATATAAAAGAAAAAAAAGAAAAATGATCACCGAAATCCATATGATTAAAGTCCCATATATATATATATATATATATATATATATATGTATATATATGTACATACGCACACACAACAACAATAACAACAAGCCTTATTCCAATAGGTTGACTTGGCTACATGAATTGAAAATTTAAATTTACACAATTGATGGTGAAACTCTATAACATATATATATATATATATATGTATATATATATGTATGTGTGTATTAGTCACTGCTCTGTCAGATATATATCAATTGTTTTATCTCACATTGCAAAAGTATTATATTTCTTATCAATATTTCATCACTGAATCCCTTTCAGATATACCTGAGAATGACTATATCAATTATTTCGCCCCGGACTATTCATTGAAGATTCAGAGTAGGAATATGGTACGCCTTTCTTTTTTTCTTCTATATTTTAACATTTTTATGAGGGCTGCTTCGGGTTTGACCCAAAATTTACTTGACCAAATTAACTCAAATAATTTGTTAAATAAGTTTGAAACACTAACCCGCCTAGACCCGGGCTGATCCGAATTCGACATGATTAATTTCCATTTTAAACAAATATATTTAAATTTAGAAATTTCAACATGACCCATCAATGAAAACATTAGAATAGGAACAGACAACCGAAACAGTGACATTTAGGGGAAACATTAGCTTGAACAATTTAAACGAATATTTAAGCAAATTTAAATCAATAATTAATAATTTTTTACAGCACTTTCCAGACTATTTCATTACTTTTTAAACTACTACAACACTTACCAAGCGGAGTCATAGTTTCAGAATATTAAAGTATTACTATGCAAAATTTGTACCAAATTTATACAACAGGATTACAAAATTTATAAAAGAATAATTTCTGCTACCATCACTGTGTTTTCTTTCTAACCAGGAGTTACGGAATCTAAGGTAGCGTTGCATGAAAAAGTTGAAGGCATCTTTAACAAAGAGCACCTAAGATAAGCAAATCAACAAAATTTTAGCAAAAAATCAAATTAAATAAAAACAATACCAAAACAACAATTCAGTAAAATTTCAGATTAAACAAAAACACTTCCAAAACAACAATAAATTTTTGAAAAAGAAATTAGAATGAAACAAATATTATTTAAAACCAAACTTTAAGAAGGAATTATGAAGCAAACAAGCAAACGGGAAAACAGCACTACAGCACCAAAATTTCTTTCATTAAGAGGCCTTAATCTTTGAGCCAAAGCTGCACCAAAGATTCCCTGACCCCTGCGATCTACACAGAATGAAGTTAAGTTTTAAATAATAACTTAACCCTCAAATCATAGAAATAGTTATACAAAAGTGTAAATCTGTTAAAAAAAAGTTGCAAAAAAATTCATGAATCATGAAATCGCATTCTATCATATTCTTAAACCAAACCGCTCCTTATACAGCATTGCATCAAGATATATTTGCACCAAACTACCCTAAAACACAATTTTTATTTAACAATTTGAACCCATATGATCACTTGAAGTCAGACAGTGATTAATAGTGTTATTGCTAATAAGTTGAGAATCCTAAAATCTCCTTACCTGGAATAGAAGTGCATAATGACTTATAATGGTAAATGGGGATAGGAATTCCCAAATGGCTCAGAAAGGAATTCTAGCCTTAGTACAACTATCCATAGGGGTGTAAATGAGCAGAGCTTGAGTGAGCTTTGCATGTGTTCGAGCTCAGGATTATGGCTTCACTCAAGTTTGGATTGAGCTCGAAATAAGTCAAATCAAGTTCAGCTTGAGCGATTTTTTCTCAGCTTGGTTTGGTTCTGCTTGAGCTAGCCATGACTGAAGACAACATGATCTGCAAGTAGAATGATTATACAAACCACAAATATCAAACTAAGTTTGGTGACTTTCAATGTGGAATTAAAGTTTTGATCTGCATAAACATGGGCAAATTTTTTTTAATTTTTAATTTTGTAAATGACTACATTTTATAAATTCCATACGTTTTATTTAAATGTATACATATATGTATATGAATACCAACTAGATTAATGTTATTTATTATTTGTGCCATAATAATGCTTAGCGAGGTAAATGCTGAACACAAGTATTTTTCATGTTTTGTTTGCTAAGATATCAAGCCCAAAATATTTGTTCAAGCTTGGTTTGTCTCATTATTGACCGAGCTAAACTTGCAATGCTTAGCGAGCCGAACACGAGCTGCTTGCAAACAACAAGTTTTTTTTGACAGATCTAGTCATTTATCCACCACTTTGGTGAGGTTGCTGCATGGAATATGAAAACCTAGCAGCTCACAGATACAAATAAATCATTCTGCAAAGGAATTAAGAATTAAGAAAGTTTCCAAAACATCATTGTCCAACCAAAAAATGAACCCATTAGAAGGTAACATAAAATTGCAGTTGGCAACATCCAAACCTTCTCAAGCAGTCAAACAACATCTACAAATTTCATGTTTTCCCTTTCAGCTTTCCCATTATGATAGTTTATAGAGAATAAAATTCCATATAAAACAAGAACTTATCCATTTTTCTCAACATTATTGTTTACAATAAATTCAACCTACTCAAGTTTCAACACTACAGTTTAGTTTTGTTTGATAAGTATAAAGAAAAAGGCTGTGTAGTAATATTAATACAAATGCCAACATTATGAGCTAAGCCACCAAAGAGAGTTCCTCCAACATGGAATTTAAACGTTCTACCAGCATGTTCAGGTAATATGTGGATTAAACCACTAAACTTCCCTTCAAACAGCATTACATCAAATCCAAGCAGTATGAATTAAGCATGTTAAATTAATAAGATAAAGATCTTCTATTAATGTGCTAAGCTTTATTGCCAATCATGTACAGAACCATAAGAACTAAGCATGCTCATGTTATCATGTAGTTAGTAACCAGAAACACATCATATCCAATCCAATTGTTAGCAACCACATGCTGGAGTTTATATCATTATCTTAAGAAAAATGTATTTTTTTCAAAGGTGCTGGTATACAACCCAAAAAGTATGCAATTTTAATTAGACAAACGCTTAGAGTTCTATTCATAGAAATATTGCCATCCTCTAGCACTTGCTCATTTGCAGTAATATTCATTACATTTGGTTTAATGGCCTCTAATTCAAAATTAATTAAGCCTTAAATAGTAATCATTAAATCAAAAATATATCAATAATTTCTTTAAATTTTATTTAAAAGAAAACTAACAAATACTTAATATGCATAATTGCGTACTTTTGTCCTCATATAGCCAATCTTTAGTACAAGCCAATGCCTCTGCAATATCATGTTTCAATGAGCTTCAATATTGATCAAGAATTCTGCTATTATTGCTAAATGCATTCTCTGAAGCAATAATAGAGATTGGAATGCACAAAACTTGCTGTGCCATTATAGATACAGCTAGAAATTTATATTGATCGCCTCTCCATTATTGCAAAATATCCAACTCAAATTTCAAATCTACTTGCACAATCGAGTTCTCAATATGTACACAACATCTTACGTAAAATAACTTTCTATCACATGAGTGGCCACCTCTAAGATTCAAATGACTTTTAAGAAAGTCAACAAATATATTATTTACAAATGCATTATCAAAAGTAATGCTAAAAACTTTTTATTTAATTTCCCATTCAATCAAAAAGGATTGTACAGCTTCAAACAATGCAAAGTCGTCATGGGGAGGTGGTAAGAAGCCAAAAACAAGAATTCTCTTTTTTAATTGAAAATTATTATTATGAGCTGTTAGGCAAATTTAAAATCATCCGTGTTGATGGAAGTCAACAAATTAGATGGCAAACTAACTTGGCTATATGTTTTCTTTAGCAAAGCATGTGTTGTCACCTTCTCCCTGGTATGCATATTTTTGCAATCATTTCTAATTGTATTTCTAGAAACTAGTTGTAAAACATTACATAAATAATGTAACAAAACTCTTACTTCCATTCATTCAAAATGGTAGTCGTGCATAAGGATGCAAGCAATAAGCCACAAAACTCTTGATTATCAAATGTGATTTTTGACATTGTTATTGATGAACTTGACATTTCCTTGACACATTTCAATTGAATTCAAGCTATTATCTCTTGCATTTTTCTGTCATCATCACTTATAATTTGTTTGTTAAGTGGTAAAACTTTTATCATAAAAAAATTATAATTTTTTCTAAAATAATAAATGTTAATTTTAGTTTAGTATTTCAAAACCTTATGTAAAAAATAATGCATTTAATATTTTAGGGTTCTTTGCATGCATTGCACCCAAATATTTAAAAATTACTTTCTGATAAGTAAGAACTTATCATATAAAGGCAAAGATGTATTACATATCTAAATATCTAACAACTACACTTGCATATTGATAATTAAGTAAGCCCAACTCAATTGATAACAAAGAAACATGAATGAAAATTCTGATATTGTGATAATTAAAGTAGTCACTTAAGCAGCTCAGTGATCGATTAAGTATACTATTAAGTAGATAAAGTATAGCCACTTGACTTTGTTTTTTATTTTTACAAGATCATAACATGCATGAGATTTTAATAGAGTATGAGGTGAAATTTAAAGTTTAAAATATTAAAAATCATGCCCAACTTTAAGAAATTAAATAAAATGTTTTAATCCTATATAGTTGTCACGCAAACCAGAAATTTAGAAAGCCAGTAAGAGGCCCAAAGCTACGTATATGTCGAACTGCGAGATCTTGGCAGGCACTGATGAACTATAACTGAGAGATCATCGCCGGGATGCCAGACCTTCACAATAAAGAAAGAACAAAGAAGGTATAGCTGAAGCCACACCTGCACATAGGAGTTAAGCCGCATTAGTTAGAGACCTAGGGATTTTACGTTTCAATTTAAGACTGAGGCTGAGAGAAAAGAGAATAGAGAAGTTGAGGATGATGATGATATTGAAATGATAAGGGATTATAAGATTATCAGTTCCATTATCAATTTTCTGCGTTGCCCTTTTCATTCGGTAGGTAGTGGAGCGGACCTAAAACTTTTATAGGCTGTGCTTTTTTTGCTGTAGGCATTGTCGTTCGGGTCAAAATTGGGTCATGCAGGATTACCTAGATCTGGCCCAACTTTTCAAACAGGCTTTATATTTTTGAACCAGACCCGTTATTATTATGACCTAAACCCGGATTTTCTTAGTCGGATTGTGTCGTGCTATCTTGTGTTATTAATTGACAGCCCTAATTTTTATAGGGAATTGCAACTATTAATGTGCTATTTTGTTGGCATATATGTATTGGAGAGTCTCTTATGCAGCCCCCTATGAATTTTATCATTGAATTCTTTTGCTTGATCTTATGAGTTTTTTCTTAATTATTCTGTTTTGAATTATCAGTAAATATTGGTTAAAAAGAACCTAAGCGAAATGCTGTTATTCTCAGAATTTTTTTTTGGAAAAATCTGAATATTCTTACTTCGCTTGAGCAGGAAAACTTGAATAGTAAAACATATCTTAGCAGCATTAAAGTTCAAGTTCTGGAAAGTCTGCGCTCCATACAGCATGCTCCCGGTGTTCAAATGCAAGAGGTGCATATATCTATTTATCTATATATTATAAAGTACACCATCTTTGAAGCTTGTGAAAACTAAAATATTTCCACACATCTGTCGGGCTTCATAGCCATTGATCCTTATTTGAATAATTAGGGAGCTAATTTTGCATTTGAGCGCTGTTCTGTTCTAAGCCATCATTGAATCCCCATGGATTTATTACATTTTAATTCATTATGCAGGTTCCTCCAGATTTTTATATCCCCGATTTTAATGAAGATGAGCAGAACCCAGATACTCGTGTAAGCCGTAAGTGGAGTAGATGGCTTCAATGCATAAAGTTTTCTTCAAAATCTCCCTATCATCTCAATCTATTATTAGAAGTTTTGTTTGGTCAAAAGTTAATGTTGATTAGGCAAATTACCAAGTCACTGACACAGTTATAAGCCCACTGGTTAAATCCTACTGATTTTTCCTACACAACACCCAAAACTTTGTACATATCCGGCATCCAAACTTTATTATTTACAGAATGAGTACTTTCATCTCCTCATTCCAGAGTGAATTCCAAGGGTTTGGTAAAACGATAGTGCTTTTGTTTGCATGCATAATTATGTATTATGAAGAATTCTGTGCTAAGTATGTGAAAACTCTGAAATAGGAAAACAATTCAACTGAGTTCACTTGAGCAAATGCTGGATGTGAAAATATAGCTTAAAATATCATTTGCATCATCTTTTATATAGAGGTTAAATTCAACAATTACCCACATTTAAATCAGTTTTGTTTTAGAGCTTTCCTTCCCTTTGTTGGCCACTATCGCGTTATATCCACATCTACTGAAGTCTTCATTATTTAGAAACCTAACACTTACCCAAAAATGATCTGATGAACTTGTGCATTCAATGAGAAACAATCAAACCGGTGGTATTATCTTAGAGAGAAGGCAATAAGTGTTTTTTTGTTTTTTGTAATTAAGCTATAATTGAAAGCGGATGTTCGGAAATTAGGTCATATTTTACTCTTTTTTCCAGTCTTTTGGTGAAGTCACTTTGTTAGATTTCTGTAACCTTTGTAACCCTAGCTGATTGACATATTTTCTTCCAAATTAGTGTAAGAAAGGCGATACTTGGAAAATTAGGCTAATTTTTGCTATTTTATGCTGTCTTTTAGTGAACAGATACTTTGTTAGATTTCTGTCTCATTGACATATATTCTCCCTTTAGCGGGAGGAAAGGGAATATTTGGAAACTAGTTCAAATTTTTTTTTTTTCAGTCTTTTAATGAACAGACGATTAAATTTCTGTAACCCTAGCTCATTGACATATATTCTATCAAATTGGTGGAAGAAAGGGGATATTTGGAAATCAGGTCAATTTTTCCCCTTTTTTGCAGTTTTTTGGTGAGCAGACACTTAATGAGCTTCCTATATAAATTTCCCATAGCCTCATCTGAATCTTTAGGTTTAGGGTTTTGATGGTGATTTGTCTTCATAGCACTTTAATCATTACAACTTGCATACATAGCATTCAGACTTTTATGTTCACATTGCAGCATCTCGTTATTTATATAATTATTATTAAAATAGGCAATTGCTTTAGTTATTATTGTGGATTGAACGTCATTCATTGTAAGATTGGGTGTTCCTTTGGTAAACCCAGAAGCTTGGAAAACACGACATGAACTTGACCCAGAAAAAGACTGGTCGGGTTGAATTCTTTTGCCAGTATGGTATTTGGGTTGGGTTCGTGTTGGCTCACAGAACATGAATTTGAAAATGTTATCCCATTTGTTCAATATTCGTGTCAAAAATGCCGTGTTGTGTCAATCGGGTCAAAATGGTTGGGTTCTGGTCAAGCGTTAGAAGGCGTTTGCTTGGGTTGAGATTTTTGACCCATTTATTAGACTGATTGGGTTGTGTTGACCCAATTTTCGTGTGAGACAAGTCGACATCTTATAAATTGAGCTCTTACATTGAAGTTCTTAAGCATATATTAATTATGGCTTTACATGTTTTCAGAGCACGCTCAGGACAAGCGGATTCAACGGGATGATGAGTATTATGCTGGCGATGATGACAATGATCGACATAACGCAATGGATTGGATGTAATCATTAATTACATGATGGATGTCATTAATCCCTTTTCTTAATTGTTCTATTTTTGGGTGATAAAAAACTTTTTGGTTGGTTTTTCTTATAAGAAATTAATAAAAAATGGGTGCTATGATGCTAAAATCAAAATTGTTCGTGGTAGCACTGATCTCAAAGTCAAACCAACGGGTATTGAATAAATCCTTTTATAATTTTTTTTAATATATTATTAAAAAAAATATTATTTGGCTTTCACTTTGCTCTCAAAGATATTAATGATTAGTATTTAAATATTATGAGTTTCACATACAAAAATGAATTAAATTTTTTTTTTTTTCTAGAATTATTTGAGAATCTTTTTTAGAATTCACAAGGATTACCATATTTGTCTATTGGGTTAGCTATCTTATTGTTCTCTTGGAATATATTCAATTGAAAATTTGGTGTGGCTTCAAGTTGAGTTAGTCAAGATTCAAATTTATTCGAGTTCGAGTTATTTCGAGTCAAGTCATTCAACTTGAACTCGACTTAAAAATGTTTTGAATAGTGTCAAAATATTTTGAATTTGAATTTTAAGTTTTGGGGCAAATTGTCAGCCTTAATTATTTGTGATTCCATTTAGGCTTTTAGTGCGGTACCTAAGCTTGACAGAAGATATTGGTTACGGCTCCAATGCTAACTATGCCCGATACTTTGTCTATAATTATCATTTATATATATTCAATAAAAATTGCTAAAATTATCATATAGGCTTATAATAAACCAGATAGATAGATAGATAGATATAAAGAGGAGAAAGATTGAAGGAACTTTGGTGTGAAGGAAGTTTATGCAAAAATGTTTTTTTTTTATAGCAAAAAAATTACATTTAATATATATAGGCGCTCAAAATGCATTAAATTTAAGAATAATTGAAAGTATATTTATTCTATTATAGTTTTTCTTTAACCGCCACGCCGAATAAGCCCAGAAAGAAGAGGGTAGGGTTTTGTGGTTTCGTGCGTTTCAGCGTGAGGATTGGAAGCGAGCGCAGGGCTGACCTGACGAACGAAGAAGCCCTCGAACTTTGATGGTGACGATAAAGATGCTCCACAGAAACTCAGCGTCGCCTCCTCCTGCTTTCTATCGGCTCCTTTATCGCAAGGTTTGAATCCGATTTCCCTAAGACTGACGTCGATTAGAAGTCGTATTCTCTGACTAGAGTTGCGGTTTTGTAGCTGTTCGTAGCTTTCTCACAATCTTTTTCCACCGTATCTTGTTTTTTTTTTTTTTTTTTTTTTTTTTTTTTTTTTTTTTTTTTCTTTTTAATACCGACCCATCCCTCCTTCCTTCTCCCCCCATTCTGCAATAACTGACCGGTTGAGGGCAAGATTGAAGGATATATTGTAGGTATTCTTTTCCTATTGGAGGTCATCGTTTGTGGTTTAATCAGTTTGATAAAAGATGCGAGGAAACCGTAGATTGCGTGGCGGCGGTGGAAGGGGTAGCCACAACGATCCTTCTTATAGATTGGAGGATTCCTTACGTCGTCTTTCTCATGGCAATCGGAACTCTTTTACACATGATATTAGGGTGAAAAAGAGGTCCGTTAAGGCTGTTGCTAATACCAGGATTAGATCTGTTGTGTGGTCATTGGATCATCCATTCAATCACTCAGATCATGCAAATGAACTTGTGCATGAGGTTTCACCGGAACCTGATTTGCGCCAGTATACTTTGCACCAACGGTCGCAGCTTCCCTCCTGGGAAAAGGGTTTTAAGTTCCAGGAGAAAGCCATTATATCAGATTATGCATCTGACGACCCCAGCTGGAAGTTTTGTCGACAGACAAAGAGCAGAGAATTGCATGAACGAATTGATGATCCTCTGCAAGAAATTTCTATTGGTTTTCAAGGGAATGGTATGGTTATGGAAAAATCAACGTTCTTTGAGGAAGGTTCTTCAAGTGGCTTCCACTCTAACCCTGCCTTGCGATCTACTATTGGGAGTGCAGAAGGGTTAGATAAGAGCGGTATTTTTGGCACAGGCATTCATGAAAGTAGGATGCATCATCATCATGTCCTTCATTTGGATCCATATGATGATGCTGACAGTGAGAAGGTTTATTCAAGTGATTTATCTATGCCTTCCTTTCATCTGAGGTCTTTTAACCGTGCTTCTTCATCTAACATAATAAAGGAAGGTCATCATCATCATCATCATCATGGTTTCCATAGAAATTTATGTGATGATGTGGAAAGGAAGAAGGTTTATTCTAGAGATTCATTTTTGCCTAAAATGCATCCTTTTCAGCCAAGACCTCTTGGCAGTACTTCTTCAACTAGCACAGAAAAGGAAGACCAACATCACCACGCCGTTTATAGAGATTCATATGAAAGTATGGACAAGAAGAGGGTTTATTCTAGAAGCTCATCTGTGGTGCACCCCTCCCAGCCAAGGTCTATTAACTTCACTTCTTCATCAGCCAGGGCTGAGGAAGAGCATCACTGTCATAGACCCCATAGGGATTCATCTGAGACTGTGGACATGAAGAGTGTTTATTCCTCATCTTTGCCTAAAACTCATCCTTATCGGCCTCAGCCTCTTGGCTGTACTTCATCTAGCATAGTAAAGGAAGAACACCATCATCATGATCTTCACTCATATGATGACATAGGCTGGGAAAATGTTTATTCTAGAGATTTATCTTTATCTAAAAAGCATTCCTTTCAGCCAATGCATTTTGTCTCTGCTTCATCATCTAATATAGTGAAGGAAGATGCCACAGCAAAGCCTATTGAGCACATGTTAGATGATCTTCCTCCAGATATAAGCAGGTATCCAAATGTCTCTTCGAAAACTAATGCCCACATGGAATTGTTACTCTCTGGCTTGCCAGCAAAAAATGGTACATGTGATATGAGCCAAGCATACAGTCATGAGCCGCATAGCCAGAGAAGGCAGGATAGCTTTAGGTACCTTGCTCCTGAGAATCTCTCTAGAAGGGCCACATGTGTTTATCAGAGTGAATTTGAAGATGCTGTTGATACTACATTCTCGGATAATTCAGTTGTTAGGATTGGCACTGCAGATGCTTCACGTAGGCATTTGGTTGATGGAATTTTGTTGAACCAGCATCATTCATTACATGGAGATACTGATCCAGACCAACATCATCAGATTGTGACTACATGCTTGGATAATTCAATTGTTAGGATTGGCACTGCTGATGCTTCACGTAGGCATTTGATTGATGGAATTTTGTTGGACCGGCATCAGTCATTACATGGAGATACTGATCCAGACCAGCATCATCAGATTATGAGGACTGCCTGTGAAGTGTTTCCATCTGAATCTTACAGTGAATGTGCTAGATTTAAATTTAAATCATCTAATGATCATAAGAACGTGCCATCTGATAAGATGTATAGCTGTCATGAAAGTGATGGTCCTCCAGTGGATTATGAAGAACATAGGACCGGGAATGCTTTTTTGTCAGATACTCGTATTGATATTCATCATCAGGGCAATGATCTTTTTCACGGCAGGGCATTGAATAAAAGCTTAATTGATCAGAATATAGAAAGGGTGGAAACTCCTCATTATTCCATCAATGGAAATATCGATGAAACTGATTTACATAACATGCATTTAAATGTGCAAAGCGCTCTTGTTGGGAAGTCTTCATGTTGGAATGAGGAGATGCCATCAAATGAAAAGCCAGTTAGGTTGCCGTCATCTGAAAGAATGCTTTTTGAGCATAACCACAGCAAGAATTTCTCTCATAGACAGCTTAGATCTGATACGTCGATGCATTCTCCCGGCATTACTTTAAAAAAGAAGTGCTTAAAAGGTGGCCTTGTGGTCCATGACTTATTTCCTTCTGAAGAAAAACAAGGCTTGATAAGGCCTTGCAAGCATAGGAAGAGAAGCCCTGTTGAAAGGCCTGTTTCTCAAAATGAATTGTTTGATTACAAAAGTAACAGTTCTACAAAGAAGCATAGGAAGAGAAGCCCGGATGAAAGGCCTGGTTCTCAATATGAATTGTTTGATGACAAAAGTAACAGTTTTGCAAAGACTGATCCGCCCGAAGGTTCAGAAGAGTTTAAAAATTTAGTGTACAAATCTTTTCTGCAGTATTCAAAGCTGTTGAATGAGACACTACATCGTCAAAGCATATTAGAAGGTCAACAAGAATCTAAAAAGCTGCAGTGCCTTGTGTGCGGAAGGTCTGTTTTTATTTTCCCGCTGCAACATCTTCATTGAAACATGCCTGTGCTCTATTTGTAAGGAGAAGAAGCACTTGTGATTTGCTGATGTTTGGATTAAACACAATAACTAGTAATGAGCTTTTTCTTTTGTTGCTTGATCAAGCGAATATGAGCTATCTACTAACATTATTTTTGCTCTAATCGTTTAGGTCATAATGTTCACAGATTTTTTCAAGATTTTGTGTTCTAGATTAAAGCAACAATTCAAATAAATGTGTGGTATTACTGAATATCATGTTTGAGCATGTTGCTTGATCTTGAGAGGAGCATATGCTAGGGCATTGTTTGAATTTAAATTTAGAACTGCACGAGCATTTTTTGAACCCAACTTGAAGCATGTTGCTTAACTTGATGTTGATAAAACTGTTGTAAACCAATGCATATTTACAGTATCTGCAATATCTTTCTGACATCTACAGAATGTTGCTTAGCCTCTCCCTCTAAATAGCATATTAAGGATTAATTTAAGTTTCTTGCTAGCATGTTTCCCTGTTAGTTCACTGGAGTGTACTTTAAAGCATTTGCTCTATAAAACCTTTGGGAAAGCATATACATCTTGCTTCACACATAGCACTTAAAACTGATACTAAAAATTGCATGATTTTTGGTTTTATTTTGTTGCAGTAAGTCGAAAAAGTTTGCCAGCACGTTCTGCTTAGCGAATCACGCTTTCCACTCTCTCAAGATTGGTTTAAGGACTGCACATTTGGGCTTCTACAAATCTTTATGCGTTCTTATGGGTTGGAACTGGAATGCATCTCCCGATAAGTGGAGGGCATATCAGACCGAACCTTTTCCGGAGGCCAAAGCTCTCCGAGAAGACCTCATCTTGTGGCCTCCAGTTGTCATTATCCACAACATTTCTATGGGAAACAAAAGCTCAACTGTTGAGGACATTGAAAAGCTTCTGCAAGGTTTGATATCCACAAAACTCGAAATTTTATTTTGAGGCTAGATTAACTAACGCGATTAATGATTCTAGTCGATAATTAAATGCATTCGGGATGCGTCTCTAATAAAGTCTCTTGTTAGTCGGATTGGGATGCAATTTCAGGAGAGGCTCAAATCGATTTCGAACTGGCTCGAATCAAATCATTTTTTAACAGAGCTGGTTCAACTTGAAATAAGTTTGAGTTCGAACTGATTTCGGGTCGACCTAAATTTGAAAATTTTGAGTTCTAATTCAACATGATTTTAGTTAATCATCATCTTGATTTACCTCTTCAATTCTAATTTGAGATGAGCTTTGATGACTGAAGTGCAATTCAAGCATCTGGTCTGAGGCAATTCCTATCTGCTGCAGATATGGGCGTTGATGCACGAAAGGCTCGTGTCGGCCTCGGCAACCCTCCGAATCAGAGCTTATTCTTGGCCAAGTTCACTGCCACTCTCTCCGGCCTGCGAGAAGCTGAGAAGCTCCACCGCTTGTTCGCTGATAGGGAATGCGGGAAGCCGGAATTTGAACTCGTCCCAGCGTCCCACGATTGCTGCGCCGCAGAAAATGGGGAGATCCGGCACGACTGTGTCTACGCCTACATGGCTCTTGCGGAGGACTTGGACAAGCTCGATCGTGTCACTAAGAAGAGGTCCATGCTCAAGAGCAAGAGGGACATTGAGGCGATTGCTGACGCCCCCATCATTGCGGTTTGAGGCTTCTCGCGTTCGGTGTTTTGGATAAAAGTTTTGATGTGGCTTAGCGGTTGAGGTCTTTTTGACAGGTCAAATATTTAAATTTCACCGGCCATACAGTTGCCATATAAATCTCACAACTTATTTTTCAAAAGAAGACAGTATTGATGAGTTGGCATTTTGAGAAAGGCTAGTGAGTGAGTGCTAGGGTGCTCCAACTTGAGGAAGTGCGTAAGCAAGTGGAAAGAACTAATTTATATTATATTTTTGGGGCTTTTGGGATAGCGCTCGCTGTAATTTTTGATTTTTATTTGTTATATTGATTTGCTAATGCATCAAGAAATCTGTGGGGGAGTATTTTGGGTTCAATTGTTTAGGGCAGAAATTCAAGCGATAGTTTGAAAAAAATATGTAAAATTGCTGTTGGAAGAATGATGAGTCTTAGTGAGCTGAATGCTCTTGCTGACTTCAACTCTTTAGCTTCTCTAAGGTATTTTGAATAGGATATATATATATATATACACCAAAATACATGGCATTATTTTGGATAAAATAATATAGTAAACAGTTAAGGAATTGAGCAAGATTTAAATGAATTTGTTGGAACGGTAATTAAATAATTTAATAATATTAAAGATTATGATTTTATAGAGATTAATGACGAAGAAGAATAGTTTTAAAATTTTATTTAGCTTATAATCTTATAATTAATTATAGTTTAAAAAAACGTAGCTGGGAACTCTAAATATATGAGATTTGGACTCTAAATATAAATAATAATGTATTTAGTTATATTCGAAATTTCAGGCATTTTTCGTTTAGTTTCACAGCGTAGATGCCCATTTCTGTGAGCCGCAGCTTTCTCCTCAATTTTCCCGTTACCCCGCACGTGCGTAGTGTCCCACTCGCGTCCTCTCCGCGGTCCTCCGCGACGTTCCAGACTGCCCTCACTGGCAGCTCATTCAGGCATAACTATATATATAAATATATAAACAAGCCAAACCCATCACTACTCCAATGACGAACTCCTCCTCCTCCTCGCCCAACGCCAGCCCTACGGGGCGCCGGCCCGGTCACCAAAAACTGAACTTGACCCGTCACCCGCGCTACCGCGGCGTGCGCAAGCGCGAAAGCGAGAAGTGGGTGAGCGAAATGCGCCAGCCAGGCAAGAGGACGCGCATATGGCTCGGAACGTACCCCGCCCCCGAAATGGCGGCGCGGGCGCACGATGCTGCCGCGCTCTTCTTGCGCGGCCCCGACTGCGTCCAGTCGCTGCCCACCGCCCCCTACTCCCGCCCGGAGGATGTTCGTCAGGCGGCGGCCCAGATGGCCTCACAGGAAGGCTCCGACGAGTCCGATCCTCCGACCGAGTTCCTCGATGAGGACGCCATCTTCAACATGCCAGGGATTCTCGTCGATTTGGCCGCCGGGCTCATCATAGCGCCACCGGGATTCTACACGAGTGGCTTCGACTGGGACTCGGCAGAATGGATGCCGCAGCTCTGCCTCTGGTAGCAACCTCATCTTAAAGATGTAAGAAACGAGTGGGCACATTTTACAGCACTAACATGCTTCAATTATTGCGAAGGAAGGGTAGGCAATTTTGTATGGAAAATGCAAAACCCAAGAAAAATATTTATGACTATAAATTTTTTTCTTATATTTTTGCTTCACAACAAATACATTACACTAATAATATAGCATGTCATTTGTATTTTATTTTGATATTTTTTTTTGCACTATAAGAATACTCATTGCAGGTTGGATATGCATTATATCACATGCATATTTTTATAAATTTGATGTTGATGTAGTAGATATATTTATTTAAAACAATATAGGTATATTACATTTAAGTTAATCATACACATAAGGACAATTATTGGATTCACACACCACCAATACATGTAATTACAGATATAGGGCTATATCTCTAGCTAGCAGCATGTTTAGTCATGCTTTTGCATGAATCTTTCATTTAAAGTGAGTATTTTGATAGGTAATCTTTCATTTAATGCTTTTGCCTAATCTCTATTGTAACACTTATTTATAGATAATTTTTTCTTTGTTGGTTAGCATTCAACTCCATATAATATGCATTCTCTAAAATTGTCCTTTAATTTCAAGTGAAATTTTCAATATCACTAGTTCTATAATTGCACACCACTCTCTAATTCACCTTTAATTTGAATAAATGGGCCAAGGTATCTGAACCTCTCACTCTTCTTGATCACATGATCCTCAATAGTTATGTCCTCAAGATTGTAGCTTCTATTAATATCAAAACTTACGCTCTATATATTATATTTTAAATCTATTAATATGAAATCCTTTAGATTCTAAAATAGCCATCCACAACTTGAGATCTTCACTCATAATCTTATCAATAAGAACATATTATCTAAAAATAACATGCACCAACAACTCATATCTTGAATGCATAAAGAACATACATAATTAAAGCAAAGTGTAATAAGAAGTTATTAGACAAGTCACCTTACATTCTTTTTCTTTCCAAACTCTCCAAGGAAATACTCTTGTACTCTATCATAAAACTTTTTCAAAATTGATAAATACATGACTCTTATCGAGCTTAAAACAATAAAAAAACAATTCAAAAAGTCTAATCAAATAGATTATAGTTGATCTTAACTATCCCAAATTCATTTGATCTCAAATGATAAGCCAAAAATGATTATCATAAAAGATAAGTGACAACAATTTATAGAATGAAGTATTATAAACCCCTTGAGCTTTACAAAAGCACAATTGATAAATAAATGACATAAAAATTGCATGAACTCATTCTTAATATGCAATGCGTCAATACTCACTCTCCATCTTAGCTTTACCATATAATCTTCTCTTCTTTATTGAATGACTATTAAGAAAGTAAAGAGAAATCCTCCTCCCAAAAAATTCCAAATTCAAAAAAACCAAATTCTTCATTCTTCTCAATATCACTAAAACTTCTATTTAGTGGTGCAGGCAAACCTTAAACCAAAAGACAACTATCTCAATCCAAATCTATATACCAATCAATATAAACCCTCCAAACTGTACAAACATCAGCTAATCTCAAGATCAAATCACAAGAAAATATGAGTGCATTGCCTATCACTATCATATGAAAACTTTAAGAAGAAATAAATAAAGAAAGAACCTTTAGGAACTTCTGAAAGCCTGTATCAGTAAAGAGAACCCAACTGTTTCTCCTTCCTCCAGCCACAGCCGGCTCTCCAGCCTACTCCTTGTCCGGAACAAGAACACGGCTTGTCCTGCGGGCCTGTCGAACCACCACCCGCACATATCCCACATCACGTCCACCGGCAATCCGTCCACAAAAACAGTCTGATTTCCTCGAAAATTCAGGTTCAGTCGCATCACATGAATCACCCTCTTCTTATCGATGGAAACCCACAGCTCTGCCCCCCTGCATCTTATCGTGATCTCATGGCTCCTCCCGAAGTCGCCGGCGAACTTCGCCCATGTCGTTGAGCGCCACGATCGCAGCCCGGAAACCTGCACCTGCTCCCGCCTGCACATCAACGAGAATTCAGCAATCGGGAGTTCCCGACAGCCAATCCTCTTCCATATATCAAAGCCCTGGTCTCCTACAAGCAAGGCAAGCTCGCCGTCAATGATCACAGCTAGGTAGGAGTTTTCCGCCGCTCCGGGAACCGGCACGAAGAGCCCGACTGCCGACGAGAAGTCCCAGTAGACAGTGACCGCCATCAAGCTACCGGCGACGAAATAGTAGGAGCCTATAGAGGTGGAGCCAACACTTCATGTCTTTATAATAACAATGACAAAAAAATTGCTTATTATAAATTACACTGAGCAATATTTGCATGCTTGTTGACATATAATCTGCATTCCATCCGTTCCTTTTTAATAGAATCATTGTGCATAGAAAAAGTATGTTTTTGGTGATTTACTTAAAATAACACTCCAATCAATTGCTTATAAATAACAGAACTAGACAAAGATTTTATAGACAAGTATGATAGGATAGTTGTGTAAATATAAAGATGTTTAAGTGCTTGATGTTTATTTCAGCATTTTGTTGAGAGTTTCTTATTAGGTTTAAGCTTGTATTAACTATCTGATTAATCAATATTATAATAAAAACTAGTAGTGATTATATATGATTTAATAATTAACTGTATAAATAACAGAACTAAACAAAGTTAATTAAATTATTACAATAATTTTAGTGCATAAATTCTTATATTATAATTATTATTATTAAAATATATATCTTATAATTTATTAAAATTTAAAGATTAAAAATAAGAGAAATTGCCTGCAAACTCTTTACCCCCAAATTCCAACGCTTAAAAAGCATGATTAGAGAGATTCTAAGGATTAAATGGTGGGCTCTAAGATTAACGCCACTGCTTTTTCGAGCAGCTTCTTTACCTTAATTTAGTTTTCTTGATTATTTTGTTTAGACTATTAAATATTATTACCAATTTAAATGACATTTTAAATTTAATTAATACTTGGGATTATTCACATAATTAGTTACTAATTAAAAAATTAACAGAGCATTATTTATAAATTTATAGTGATTTGTAATTACATTGATTAATTATTTGAATAGTTAAATAATTAATTAAGTTAATTAACTAGTAAAATATTTCTTATATAATTACTTACAAGCACAAGTTATTTTAACCTATGATTATGTTAATTAACTACATCAATAAATATGCTAATAATTTTAATTCATTTAATTAAATTACATAATAACTATTAAAAAAATTTACTACATAAATACATTAATTATTGATTTAATTAATTACAGAAATGATTGCTTATTTATGGAAATTAATTACATATTAGTTAAATTATTAATATTGCAAATTAAATTAAATATAACTTTATATTCATAAATCACATTGTTTGCTTCTTAATTAATTATGATAATTAGTTGCATTATATAATCATATTAAATAGCTTAGTGCATTCATTAAGATTATTTCTTATTTAATTATATATATTTTTAATGAGTCTCATCATAAAAATAAATTTAATATTAATTTTTTGTTTTGTATTTTTAGATGCTATTTTGAAGATTATCAAAACCCAAAATTATAAATCATTTTTACATTTTGATCCATCCATCATTTTTTATTATTTTTCATTACCTATAAACAAATTGCTATCACAAATTCAAATGAGATTTGAACATAAATTCTATATAAATTTAAAAATAAAATTTGTATTATTTTAATATAAATAAATAAATATTAATAAAATATATTTAAATTTTATTGTATAAATTTTTTTTTATAACACTCAAAAACGGGTATAAATAATATTCCCCTTTTAGAAAAATGACAAAAAAAAACATGAAAAAGAATTAAATTTGTACTAAAATATCCCAAATCTTTAAGAAAAAAATTAATTTTACTAAATGACAAAATTGTTTTGGTACAATTACTTCAGCATTTGACTCATATTTTTATCTCTTGATATTTTTATTATAATATTAAAAAAAAAAAGTTTGAAGCAAATAATTTAATTTAAATAACTATATTTCAAAATAAAGAAATCTCAGAATTCTTCTAAGAAAAAAAATCCCAAGCAGCAGCGCATGTTACCTTTCTTCTTTCTCAGCTGATGGTATCTGACGGCAGCGAGCTTTCCCGGGCTGCTGAAATCGGAGACGTCGTCGGTGACTGAGATGGCGACGGAAGCTCCGGCGGCATGATTTTCCGACGAGGTCAGGCAGATGAGCAGAGATTTTCCAGAAGAGAGCGTGGATTTGTAGACGGAATTGGATGCGATTTGGGCGGATGGATCGTCGTTCGGAGTTAGGCTTCCGGCGACGGAGGAAGCGTCAGCGCTGCTGCTGCTGCTGCTTCTGAGGCTGCCGGAGCAGGCGGTGTCGGAGACTCTGACGGCATGTTCCGTTAAGCAAGAAGCCAGCAGGTCCCTCATGGCGTCCGATCTTTTTAGGGTTTCCTTTGGAGAGGGCTTATGCCTTTCATGACTCTCAAGTTGAATTGAAGGAGTGGAAGATTATGCTGGGAAGGGATAAAAGGATAGGTATAATCTTTTTCTTGCTTTTAAGGACGGAGGAAACCCTAGCGCCATGTTTTCCTAGGGCATCCCCCTTTTAGCCCAGCACAATGGGCTGGATCGGCTTATTAAATAACAGGGCTGACCCGACTCATGTATATTATTATTAAACAAAATGAAAATATTATAATACTCTATAAAAATTCTCAATCCTTCTTAATAGAGAAAGGCTATTATTTTAAAATTTATAATTAGAGAAACTAAAAGTGTTTATGTGACTAAAACTATATGAACTAGTTCTTAAATTATAATTAGTTTTGATAATCAAAAATTTCACAAAAAAAAAAAAAGAAAAAAAAGAAAAAAAAAGAATGAATCTATCTTGTGCTCAGAAGAGAGATAAGATCTAATTCTCATAAGAGAATGAAGAAGCACTCCCATTGTATTGAGTTGTTATAATACTCATATTGATATTCTCTTTGGCACTCCAGCATCATTAAAATTTCTAAACATATAATTAATATTCACTAACTAAAATAATGATTATAGATTCATTAAAGATAATTGAAGCCTTTCTGTTGCATAAATCGCTTCGGACGATAAGATTAAAAGCAATGAAATTATCTAAAGCTAAGGATTAGTCAAAGTCAAGCTAGATAATAAGTCAAATTGCCAACAGATTGGGTAACAATTATCCCTACATGCTAAAAATATGATTGAATTCTCTTCATCTCTTAGTATTGTAATATTCCAGGGATAATCGAGGAAAGAGATGTAAAGAAAGCAAAAAAATCAAATTCAATTACAAAAGATGTTTATACTTAATAATTTAGAAGAGTATATCTGAAGCATAAACTCAGAACCACTAGTAATAGTTGAATTTTGCATTGAGTAATATCCATTGCAATTTTTCAATAGCTATTTTGAAATGAAATAAAGATCGTCAAACATTCACAAAGATGCCTTGTCATCATGCTCGCCAAATAGTTCATACTCCGATTAATGGTGTTCGAAATACACTCCAATAAACATATCAAACGCTTCTTAATAATAAAAGTTTTCTCTCCATACATTGAAACTGGGCAGAACATTTTGTTCTTTAATATAGTCTAAATGGGATGAACCAACATTTATTATTATTCAAATGTGTTCTATTCATATAGCTAGACTAAGCTGAACTTTCATTATATCCCATGCATCCTAATAAGGATGAATCCACATACAATTAGGTTAGGTAGAACTATCATGTTCTCCTAGATAGCCAAATTAGGATAATCCCATAGCTACTGTTATTGAAAAATATTCTCTCCGCACAAACAGACTGGGTAGAACCATCGTGTTCTCTCATACAGCCTAATTGATATGAGCTCATATTTGTTCACATCACACAATTTGACTGGGTGAAATCAATGAATTGTTATCTCTATTTAGTCTGCGTGGGAGGTAATCAAACTATTCACTCTACATAATCATATCAGAGGATAACTAATGAGATCACAATATTTATTTGCTATCCTTAATTACTTATTCAAAACATAATTTATTAATAATTAAGTAATTGGTGGTTCAACGTAGTAACTATATATATAAATAAATAGGTACATTTCTATAGCTTTAGTAAAAAAGAAAGCACGTTCAACCAATAAAATTGATAATTAAATATAAAATCACTAAATTAGCAATTATTCTTTGTGACACCATGGAATGTTAATACAATATATTAACCTAAAATATGATTACTTAACTTTAAATTAAAATTTAAAATCTTACTCATATAATTAAAAAATTTAATAATTTCAAAATATCATTAACTAATTAATAAGTTTATTTATTTTCTAAATTTCAAAATATATTCTAAGCTCTATGAGCTTATTAATATATACTTTATATTTGGAAAATGAATTTCTCATATTGCATATTAAGATGCCAAACATATTATTTGCATTTATTTTATTTCTATATATTGATCAAATCAGATTTCAAGTAAATATTTCTCTATAAATCACAAAAAAACTTTCTATTGCAATATTAATTGTAAGAAAGTATATTAAACTCCTTATATTTACTTATAATTAGAAATAATATTTTAGTCACAAATATTAAAATTTTCCCAGCTAATATGAAAAATAATATAAAAACCCCTCGGCAACATATCCGTTGCAAAATTAACCTCAGAAAATGTCCAAAAAGGCAGAATGTAGGCTGAGTCCGAAATCTCAGCTGCAAGGCTTTTGCAAACAGCATTTTGTTTGTTTATTTTTCTATTCTAAGAAAAGGGACTTTGCACCTAACGCCATTATGGGTTGATTTTGAAATTTTCGATAAATAATTGTCTAAGAATAAAAAATTAATTTTGCAATTTTTTTATTGAGCGATGAGGTCGCATTGCCCCAATTGAATGCTGCAGCGGTTCCCGGGCGGCCAACAACATACGCAGGCCGAGGTGGGGTAGTCCAGGCGTGCACAGACACCCATGTTGCTGTCTGGCGCCGAGAGACGGACGCCAACGCCCCTGTGCGGTAGGCCAAGCCTGAATCTTGGATGCCCAGGCGTCTGCGGCGATTCAGGCTCTAAATAAAGTTCCCTAAGGCTCTTGAAAACAGCAATAAACTCCATTCTTAGGCTTGGGTGAAGGATTTGTAAAACACTAATTTTGTGTGCTTCTCTTAAGCTTATTCTTATTTGACGGATCCCAACAATTGATTATATATTTATTTATAATAGCAAACTGAGTAATGTATTAATGATTTTTTGAAATAGCTTAATCCCATAAAATATATATTTTAAATATAATTAGGTATTTATGAGTTAAATAATAATTTCCGAGATATGCGGATGGATATATATTAAATATTTCAAAGTATTTTTCACTTAGCTGTATAAATTCAAGAAAACGGATAACTAACTTAAGAAGTACGACCGTTCCTTGTTTAGCGGCTCAGATCCCTAACCAACTATTCAAATTACAAATAAATAATCATTTTTAAATTATTAAGAGAAGTTGAACTATAAAACTTGGCCTATGATTATTTAAATTTGCTTAATATTTTATTTTATTTAAATTAAAATAATATAAATATTATATTCAAATATTATTTAATGAATTTTTATGGGTATCAGATCTATATTTTTCGCATATTAAAATACATAATAAAATATATATTAATCTTAAAGTTAAAACAACTCAAATAAAATAAGAGCTGCTGCAGTATTCATTTGGGGATTCAAAATAGGTTCCCATTAATTTTTTTTAATTGCTCCTAAAATTATAATAAAAAATCATCTCATAAAAATTAAAATTAAATTTAAAAATATATATTTTAAATACAATTTTTTTTATTATACATATACCAAAAATAATTATTTAAAATATGAAATAATAAAACCTTATTTAACTATTTTAAAATTGTATAGTTGTTTATATTTATCATTATATAAATTACATCACTACACCACGATGCGTGCAGTGCCCCGCCTCGCCGCTTCGCGTAAAAGAGAGTATAAGATAGAGACAAGACATGTCATCACTGGGAGATAGCCCTAATTTAGCGGTAACAAAATAAATGTCTACTAAGAGGTCACTTACTTTGCTAATACAAATCTACTAAGATGCCTAAGTAATCAGCTACTTAGACATATACGATTGTGCCCCGAATTATCATACAATGATAATTATAATTCAGAATATAAATTGGCATGTGCAATAAATAAACATAGTGCAGAAGTTGACAGAATTAAATTACACAAATTCATCATATTTCAAAAATAAATAGAAATAAATTAAAAATTACATCCTAGATGATATAGTGTTGAAATAAAAATATGCAGTGCATAATTTAATTATTATAAGCCATTAATAACAGTTAAATAAAATCTAAACAACTGCAAGAATGGTCAACCTCTAGCTTTTGCTCATTAACTAAATATGGCTCATCAATATGCTCTAAAACTAACATGCTGGTTTGCAGATGCCAGTGCTCCTGCCAAGAAAAGAAAATATATGTTAGAAAATATATCTAAGTATATTTTATGCTGATAATTTATTACAATTTAAGATATCACATATTAAGCAATTTATAAATATAAACTATGAAATACAAAAAAAAGATCATAAATAGATATGATTAATATATACATGCTGATTTTTCTGATAAAAGTGCAATGTAAGTGAAAAATAATACTCAAATTAGCATCATAATATGGTTACGTAAAAAATTCAACATAAAATCAAAAATTTGTTAAAAATGCATAAATACTGAAAATACTGTAAACACTCTAAATATTAAAATTGTTATAAATGCTAAAAATTGAACTTAAAATCAAAATCATTTCATTTTAATTGGACATATAACTATCTAACAATCCAAAGTTATTACTACACTATTTAAGGCTAAATTTGATCGAATTAAAATAAAAATTAAGATCTTGATTTTAGTTGAATAAAAAAATTAAATAAAAATAGTCTTAGATAAAAAGCAATGAAGGATACTACTGCTAAAGCTTGAAAGCAATTAGAATCTCGAATCATCATAAATAAATTCGTGAAGTTTAAACTTCAGAAATTGATAATAAATAAATATAAATTGGAATTTAGAAATTCTTAAGGCTTTATCTCTAGCATCAAACAAAGATACTATGTTTCAAGTTTTGCTAATTTTCGAGCTCCTAATTGATCGTAGTGAATTTTCAAAAATTTTCACTTAAGAATTATATAAAATAAAATACTGGTCCAAATTCAATAATTTTTGGATGTGTGCGTTCATCTCGTCGAGACACTGAATCGGGCCAAGTTTCATGAAATTTGGAATCCAAATATGAGAACAATATATGCGAATAAATGACGAAATTATAATCAAATAAATATTATTCCTTTTTTCTTTATCTCGGGCTGGAAGTCTCTCCCTCAAGTCTATCATATTGAAAGCATTTTAGACCATTAGATCTCCTTTTTGAAAGCATATCTCTCCTCTCACTCCTTCAAGCCAGCCGAAATGTGGCACCTCCTCTCCCTCCATTAGGCAAAGAGGTAGCAGCTCCTCTCGCTTCCTTCAAGCCGAGAGCCTTCCACCCTTTTGGCCGAGCAGCAGCTCGCTTCTTCTATGGTTGGGCTGCATCTCCCTTCTCGTAGAGGACGACATTCCTTCCTTTGCATGGCCGAAATGTAGCAGCTCCTATCCCTCCTTCAGCAAAGAGGTAGCAGCTCCTCTCGCTTCCTTCAAGCCGAGAGCCGCAGTGCCTCTCCCTTTCGGTTTGAGGTCGAAAGCCCGGCAACCTCCCTCCCTCCTCGGCCGATCCGCCTTCTCAGCTGGCAGCCGGTCAACCTCCTCCTTCACATGGCTGCCGAAATTAGGATTTGTGCAATCCATCAAGCCTTGCGCTCTCTCGGTTCTCTCTCTCTTAGCTGAGGCCGAGAGTTGCCGCCAACCTTCCTCTCGGCTAGAGGCCGAGCGCCGCAGCACCTCTTCCTCTCGGCTCCGCAACTCTCGTCCACTCGAGCTGAGTTGAAGTCTTCTTCATTTATGACCGAAATCAACTCATCCTCTGCTTCGTCCACCAGTGTCCTAACTCCCGGCAAGGTACTAATTTTAAGGATTCAGATTTTTTTTGTTTTACATTTTAAATCTTATGCCATGGGTTGTTATGCAATATTAACAATTTTTAATATCATATAAACTTATCTAAATTGAGGATATGTAAAGTGAAAGAAGACCCACGAATTGAGTGATATGTCAAAAATCTCCAATGAAAAATAAGCATTAACAAAAAAATAAATCAGGCGCGAGAAGCAAAAGCATACATATTATTTAAGTTATAATTTTAAATCATTAGTAGCATATAAAGTTTGTCTGCATGTTTTTGAGCCTTTATAGATCTGAACTCACACTTAAAATTTAAGATTTTAAAGGAATAATATTAATTTTAAAGTGCTTTTGTATATATATTTAACTTTGGATGATGAAAGCATTCTTTTTTTTTTTTCATTTTTAAAGTGCACATCACATCATAATAATATATCATTAGAATATTTAAGATTTATGAAAAAATAACGTTTTAACAATGATATATATTAAAGTTTGAGTGATTGATATGAATTATCTAAAGGTTTTGGCGCTATCATGCGAAAAACTCTATATAATTATTTTACATATTTGAAATCAATAAATTGCATCTTATTTATAGATTTAAGGCTGAGTTGTTATTTAGCTGAACGCGATCAATTAAGATATTGTTTGTATTCGGCTTGTTTATAATCTTAATGATACTCGTTGTTGTTGATTCAATGATTCTCTTGAGTTCATTCTTAGGATTCATGTTCTTATACTTCCATCCATCTACAAGGAACCGATTCTAATCATAATATTGCATTCCATCTCGTAGATTCCTTTCTAGCATGGTGTACTTTGATCTTCTATCTTGTGCATTGGAGAATGAATTGGCTTGAATTCATGTTCATCTAGGAGTAAGCAAAGTTTATCATAGAAATTATCATTTAGATGTATCTTTGCCCAAATATTGCTGGTGCTGTGATTGACATCCCATTCCAATCAATCGTTGAGCTTCGAGTTCAAACTGCTTTAAATGTACGTTAAGTACTAAGAATTTGATTGAGTTTTGTATTTCTTTAATTATGCAATTTTCTTGAGCTCTATGTACAACATATACATCACTTGCATAGATCTTAACATCATTAATTATTGATTATTATTTGAAAATCAAGGCATTATGATGTAAGAACCCTTTGCCACTGTAGGATAATAATTACTACTTAGTGAATTTCCACTAAGTAGTATTATCATCTTATTTAGAAATCACAAAATATGGAATCATGAATTAAGACTTAGAGTTTAGTGAGTAATGTTATTAATTACTATTACATTTAGGCTGACATTATTTAATTATTTTAAGGCCAATAGATGTCCAATTAGGATGCTTGAGGAGTTGATTTACTCTTTAAACAGTAGTCATTTTATAGAATTAGAAAGGTTTCATTTAGAATATAATTTTTAAAGTTATCTTTTAAACCCTTGAAATGCTATTGTATTAAGGGAATAAGCTTAATTATGTAGAATCTAGTTGAACCCATTGATTTCTCCCATGACACTAAAATTAATAAAACTTAGAACTTAGATATTTCATTGAGTCTACTTAAACTCAATGGAACTCTCTATAGATCAAAACTTAAGTATTATGTTAAATTAAATAAAGTAGACTTTAGATGCTTAGAATCCTAAGTTTAGAGACTTAAACCTTATGTTAGATTTTAATCTCTTAAATTCTAATCTTGATAAATTATATTAAGATTGGTTGTATAAATGGAAAAGTGTAAATTAGGTCGACTAATTTATTCATTTGATTTTTGTAGGCAAGTACTGTTTGATTATGAATTAGAACTTGTTAAGTTCTAATATTTAATTTTGTAAGGTTGTGACTATGAGATTTTACTCTATTATTATTTGTTGGAGATCATGAGTTTGCATTCTCTCAAAATAGATAGAATGAATAAATTAGAAAATAAATTATATCACAAATTTTTGTGTAGTTGCTTATACCTTATTTTGTATGCATCGCTTTACTTGATTTTGAGCCTTAACTATTGTGGCATATTAGATGAGGCATAGAATATTTGATGAATATTCTATATTAGCTTTAAAAATTGCGTAAGGCATGATTATAAGTAATTAAGATGAAATAAGCTCAGGATGAGTCAATAAATTATATAACATAATAGTGGAATGTGCCATAATTAGTTTGCCTTTGCAGTATTGATGTATATATTGAAATTCAATGCAATTCAGTTCCCAGACATTTGAGTTCTAGAGGAAGAAGGAGATTGAGCTCCTTCTTAAAGGAGAAGAAGAAGAGGATAAGGTACACTTTTGCTTATTTTCCTTATGCTCTCTTCATCTAATTTATCAAGTACTGTGAATGGCATGTTCAGTATCAATTGTATAAAGTTTATGTGTGATCGTCGAGCTTCAATTGGGCTCAAATGAGTCCGGTCGAAGCTTGTTCTCCATTAGAAAACTGTCAAAAGCTGTATAATTTTTGTATACATGGCTAGGACATCAATTTCTGCTCGATACGATAATCAATTCATGCCAATTTTGGTATTAATGGAAGATCTCGGAGAGACCTTTCCATCGATATATGGAACCACTCGTGAGGTACCCAAAATTAGGAGTATTTGGGTGCAAAAGGAGACCCATCACGATTTTCGACTGACGAAATCACTGTCGAGCGCTATAGCCCCCTAGGTTCGAATTTTGTATCCACCACAGCATTCCATAGCGCACCGTAGCGCGCTACCATGAGCCGCAGCTGCATAATAAATTGTGATGTATAAAAATATATTTTGATGAAAATAATGGAAATCCGCCATTGCGCTAGAGTGCGCCACTGTGCGCTGTAGCGCATGCACCTCAGAAAACAGGTGTCGTAGCACTAAAATCCGATGCAGCGCGCCGCATCACCCGAAAGCGCTGCTGTGCGCCACAACGCTAAAATCCGCGATAGCGCGCCACAGCGCTAAAATTTGCTGTAGCGCGCCGTCGTGCGCCGTAGCACGCCACATCGTGCCGTAGCGCCTGGCTTGAGGCCAGAAGGCGCTACGGGACGTCATAGCGCCTAGGATTGCTCGAAAGTGCCCAGAATTGTCCGTAATGACTGAAACCGTTTTTCGCATTTTAAGAACCCTAAGACCCTTTAGTAAAATTAAGCATTGTATAAAATTTTATGTGAAATTCAAATGTAAAATTTTATCCTAAATAGCATATGCTAAAATCTCTTATGTGTTTATTTGAATATTTTGTGCAAAATGTTAAATGATAAAATCTTTGATTGCTTGTATTGGCCAAGTAGATCTCAATAACCAAATTATATGAATCTTAAGTCCTTTAAATTTGTAATTAAGTGCCAATCTCTTTGGTTTGATTTAGGATTTAGTTATCCTTAATTACATTCTATTCTATATCACTTTACATTCCTATGCTTTCATAATATTTAGATATATATTAGAGAACTTTAACATTTATTTGGACACCTAAATTTACTTAAATTGATATTAAGCTATAATTGAATATATGAATCTTAAGATCTTGATTAAATAAATAATACTTAATCTAAATCTGAAATTTGCCATCAAGAATACACTAATACTACATTGATTTATTATTGATCTATAAATTAACTATTGGTCTTAATTCTGGTAAGGCTAGGGGTTTAACCCTAATTTGTCTCGATTAAGATCTAAACCTTAATCACCTTAATCAAGTAACTTGATTGAAAGATAATTCAACTTGCATAATTCTAATGATACATCCGATTAAATATTAAACTTAAATATATTATATTAGAAGTGCTAAGATAATTAAGATAATTTATGTGATTAACTATTTGGACTTATGTGGCACCCCGATCATTAAGTCCACAATCATTAGGCTAAGGAGCGGAGTGTCACTCTAGCAAATCTTTCACTTAACATTAGATTAGGTAAGATCTACAATCCACTGCTAATGGAAGGATGTGCATAGAATAAATAACAGAATCAGTCACTACATTTATATATACAGAGTACGGAAGAATATGAGAAGTAAATATTACATCCATTCACCATACATCATATATAAATTAAAATAAGATAGCTCAGAAAATAATAAAGTGCAGAAAGTAAACACAATCACAGAACTTGTATTATTATATCATTTTAATTAAAGTTAATAAAATACTGAAAATAGAAATATCACTCGTCCTCACAGTAAAGAAAATGCAGCTAAACGTCTTCTGCTCCAAGTTGTTGAGCCTCCTCTAAGTAGGGCTCCTCCTCAGGCACAGAATCCTCAAGCTGCTCAATATCTGATATTATCGATTTCACAATGTTAGAGCCTAGCCAATAAAGAAAAATATTGTTAGCCAAGATGTCTAAGTACATTTTAGGCAGGTAATTTATTAAACATTTATTAATATCGCCATTTTACTCTAAACAAAATTAAATGTATATTTAGCATGGGAGTAAGTAAGTATATAAGGGAATGAGGATAAGTTATAAATTTAATATTTATAACTAAACAAGGATTGAGGCAAAAGCACACCTCAAGTAAACTAAATATAATAGGGCATGCATATGTAATACAATAAGTAAAAATATTGAAAAGGAAAATCTAATCTAAACATGTTGATGATCATATGACATATGCTAATTTAAATCATTAATCTGAAATGGTACATATAATAAGTAGTAAAATCTAGCATTCTATATGTATATACATCTACTCAAGTAAGCAGGTAAAATAAGAAAAATATAGCTAACTGAAATTAAATGCATCATCAACATAATAAATAGTAAGCTGGAAACAAGAAAGAATGTATAACTACCATATCAGAAGAATTGGCCAATTTTGCCAAATATATATATATATATATCCTCATAGCCTTATGGGATAGGCCAAACATATTATAATAATATAATACTGTATAATTGAAGAGGCAAATAATACTATGCAGTTATCTTTTATTTATTTTACTTTTGTTTCTGTAGATAATTTTGAAAACACCTGAGGAGTCAAGCACGTTTGCAAGATTATACGGGTCCTAAGCTTAACACACTCTCCTCAATGAGTGATGTTAAGTATCATGATCTCTCTTTACCCCTGTCCATTGGAGTAAATGTGCACTATAATCTACTATAAACTGAACTCAAATACAAATATTTTCCTAATAATCTAAGTTTTCATTCTCATGCAATAATATTTTATTATATGATATATCCAAGAAAAACAAGCACAAAATATAAAGAATACATAGCACAAAGTCAAATAATGAGTAAGGGACTCTACTAAACATGGTGATATTATTTGTTTTCTAATAAAACTATTCTAACTACTCTAAGTTACACAAATTCAGGATCTCCAATTCCTACTATCGAGTGTAACTTAGAAGCATGACCTTATAAGTTAAAAAGAATTAGAACTAATCAGGTTCTAATCTAATTCAATCAGTATGACTATGTGTTAAACCAATAAACCACAACATCCTAATTTGATGAATTTAGACGTTCTACTTAAAATCTGATCAAGATTTACTAAACTATAAATTATAGATTAAACACCACGAGATTGGGCTTAATCACATAATCAAAAAGGATAAGACTTAAAATCTAGATTTCAATTTAAATGTGAACTAAAGATTAAGGTAATCCTATTATGCAAATTAAACTTAATCGGATGAATCTCCTATACTAAATCTAAGGTTGAAAGATAAAATAATCAAAATAAGTTATAAAAATCTAGAAACTAATAAAATAAAGGATTCATTCATTGAAAAACCTCATTTTTCAATAAATGAAACCTAACATTTGATCTAATCCTAATCTCAGGAGTAGTCCTAATGTGAAGTAAAACGATCATAAAGAAAGGATTTGGAGGAAAATTAAGAATTTCTCAAATTTATCCTAATAGTTAATTTAACTCACTTAGAAGATTTGAATATAGTTCTAATATTGGTTTTATTGACTTAAAAGATAATTTAGAGTCTAAGGATGCTTAACCTAGATTTAGGGTAAAATGATCATTTTACCCCTACTTCAAGGTTCAAAAAGCTACTTTTTGAATTAGGGTTCCAAATGGAAATTTCTTATTGCCAAATGATTCCTTACTATTTAACATGAAGATAGACAATAAGTACGCTCAATTTGGACAAGAAACGGATCATATAGGTCCAAATTAAGGTTTTTGACCTAAGGGGCAATCTTGTGATTTACACATACTAGAATCTAAATTTTTGTGTAGTTTACAGTTGGTTACTATTCAAGGATTCTATAGAGTCCAAGAACACTGCATTCTGAGGTCAAATGGCTAAGTTATATATATTTCAATTTCTAAGGGTGTTTTGGTAATTTTATCGATTAAAAGGAGACAAAAATTGAACTTTTCTATTTGAGGTCCAATTTTAGCAAACTTAGTTTCTATAGCTTCCATATAATATACTGAGTGTGTTGACAGGCAGTAAATCCAAATCGGACACCAAATAGTCAAGTTATAGCCTAACTAAGGTTATGAGTATTTTTGTCATTTTCTGATTTTTTTAGGGTTCAGATCTTAAATATTATTTCAGTTTATTGATGATATTGAAATTGTAAGCTAGTTAACATTTTGAATTTCTGAATTTGAAGTTGAATTGACCAAGTTATGGTCAATTGAAGTTTATGAGTATTTTGGTCATTTTTAGGATAGGTCATAAATATTATTTTTCAAATTAATCTTCAAATGGGAAAACTAAAACTTCTATAATAATGTGGCTGTCCTCCTAAGCATTTTAAGATACATATTGCCTATATTTGGATGATTATGTTAAAAGTTATGAGAGTTTAATTAGGTCATAAAATGTCACTATATTATACGTATCCCGAAACTAATTTTTGAATTATGTCATTTGATTCATTTTATTTTTTTGAGTAATATGAGATTTATATTGATTATGTTTGGATCATCATATATAAATTTATTAAACCCTTAAGTTTTATTTAAATTATTTAAATTAAATAGAGTTTTATTATTTATTTTATTTAAATAATTTTACTACGTTTATTACTAAATTAGTTAATTATTATTAATTTGTCCTTAATTATCATTAATTTTTACTTAATCTAATGTATTAATTATCAAATATATTTAAATGTTAATTTACTGTCCAATTAATCATAATTTAATTAATGATCTAATATTAATTATTTGTCCAAATATTTAAATAGTTATTTATTAGACTTAGGATTAATTTTGATTAATCCAATAAACTAATGTTAATACAGTGTTAATTATGCTAGTTAATTTATTAATCAATTAAATTTTTTTACTATTTTCTATTTAATTAAGTTAATTAATTAATTATTAATTAATTAATTAATTAATTAATTAATGATTAGTACTAATTAATTAACTAAACCTGATTGCTAGTCATTACTTAACACTAATTTAATTAATCTAATGTATATATGTATATTCAGAAACCTAAAGTTTCTGTTTTTGATATATATATACATTATATATATTGATTAGTCCAAATTAATTACTATCATTAAGTTAATTAACTATAATTAGTGCTAATAAATCTGCTTAATGCAACTCCCTTATCCTAAGATTACAACTTATAAAAGTAAATAAGTATACATACGTACATATATATATATATATATATATATATATATATATATATATATTAAATTTATTTTATTTATGCAGGACAATTATGGTGCGAGGCCCAGCAGGACACGTGGCGCCATTTCCTTGGCCATGGGCCTGCGGCGGGCCCGACAACAACTGCGGCGGGCCAGAGGCAGGCCTGCCGAACCACGTGGCGGCTCGGGACTGGGCCACGGGCGCCGGGCGGGTCCCACGGCTGCGGTCGAAACGACCGCAGCGGCCCCATGCTGACGACTGCGAACGAGGCGCGGGCCCCAACGCGACACGCGCTGCTTCTGCGTGCGCCGGGTGGCACCGCGGGCCCCACAGCTTTGCGAACACGGATGCAGATGAAAATCAGGGCGACTCGGGCCGGCCCAGACTTCATCTCTCTCGCGAGGCTACCAGAGGGCACCGGGCTAGGGCACAGCTTTTGCTGGCCTTCCCGGCGCCGGACCACCTCGGCTAGCCCGGCCGACAACAGCCCTCGGCAAGGCCTACACGTGGCGGGTGGGTGGGCCTTTACGGGAGGTGGCCAAAGTCGCCAGCTATAGTCAACCCTAGTGGCTAGGGTTCAGCGGTTTAGGGCTTAACGGTTTCTACAGTGTATAAGGTTGCGATTTCGCTCTATTTAGCTCGATTAAGCTCAAACGAGCCAGTCAATCGACAATCAATAATGCGGAATAGCGTTTTGAATATTGAGATCGACAATTACACGAATAGGATAGAAGATCAGTGGAGTACCTGATGGATGGCGTCGAGTATTAGAGTTCGGTTGAGGGAGAATCCAAACTTCAATTGCCTAAACGACAGGTCCCGAGCATCGCGAGGGTCCTTATGGACCCTCAGGCAGAGTCTATGGAGTGCGGGAAGGCCACAGGTTAGCGAGGCCGACAGCGGGACGCCGCGTGTCCTCGCTCGACATGCGGTGACGGAGCGATCGAGGGAGAAGAGTCTGGACCTCTGATCTTCGATCAGACGGTCAAGATTGATCGTCCGATCTGACAAGATCCCAAACGGTGTGCAACACTCAGGACGGACGGCGTCACTCGAACTGACGGCACGCGGAAATTAAGATAAATATTATAAATAATTTGATTAATTAATTATTTTAAATCCTAATTTAATTTAATTAATTCTAATTAATTAATTGATTTCCAAAAAATCCCAAATATCCGCCCCTAGCTAATTGAGGGGTGAGGAACGTGACGGCGAGGTAGAATTTTTGATCCGATGAGTATTTTAATTTCCTAATTTTTGGGGTATTTAAATATTATTAAAATATTCGCCAAAATTTCGACGACTTTCGATTGTCACGAAAAGTTCACCCCTAGCTAATTGGGGGGAAGTGAGCACAATGGTGAAGTCCATTTTTTGATCTAAGGTCAATTTAGACAGGTCATATTTTAGGGTTTCTGGATTTTTCAGAAATTTGGATTCGATCAATTTGACTCCTGATTTGGACTGGGTCTTAGAGGTTAACTCCTAATGACTTGATTAACACTTAGGATTCAAGAATAAGACTGAGATTAGTCCTAATTGACTAAGATAACAACTTGGTTGTTACACTTAAGCTTGAGAGTAATTATAAAATTTTAATGATTTACAGCATGATTTAATTCCAATAATATTCTTCATTTTATATCATGATTGTGGTATATGATGTGATAAGATGGGTCTAACTATCTAATTTGATCAAACCAATTCAGACTTAATAAATGCAACTTATGACCTTAATGCAAATTATTAAGTTAAATGTTAAATGTGTAAGATCTTGATTATCTTATAATAGAATTTTTATGCAATTGAAAGCCTTAACAAAATGTTAACACATTAAGATAGGAAGAACTTATTGTTACATCCCAAGGTAGGAACTTAGATGATCCTTCTTAGCCTTAGAATATTGATCTTAAACCCTTATGGTAAGATCACCCAAAGTTCTTAGAATGAGATTTCTCCAATGGTAATAACCTATGTTGGGTGATCATTTTGATCACATCATTGGAACTTTATGTAGGATTCACCTCTTGTAGTCTTAATCTCATAACCTTAGTAATCCTTGTTGATTAAATAGCATTGACTGAACCCAAGCTATTAGTTGTGTTTAGTTGTGATACCCAAAGTGCTATATCACTTCAGCAGTATTCAGGATTTGGTTTATTCATTTTAATATATGACTATATTTGTGTTCCGTCTTGCGGGCTTAATCGGATATAGTCCCATTTAGAATAAATCATCCAACCCTAAGAGTGTAACTGCCCAAACTCTTAAGTACCAAGGTATTGTTCGCTTTGGCCTGAAAGACCTATGGTTTTGCTCTCAGAAGATAACTTCCCAGCAGGTCACCCATCCTGGAAGTGCTCCCACCTGAGCACGCTTAACTTTGGAGTTCTTATCTGTAACATCCCAAACTCTTAAGCACGAAGGTATTGTCTGCTTTGGCCTGAAAGGCCTCACGATTTTGCCCACAGAAGATAATTTTCTAGCAAGTCACCCATCCTGAAAGTGCTCCCACCTGAGCACACTTAACTTTGGAGTTCTTATCAAGAACTCCACCGTTATCTGAAAAGGCGCTTCAATATTTAAGAGTTTCACTTATTACTACTTAAGTGGGTCATCACAATCTCCCCAACTTAAGTAACTGACATCCTCATCAGTATCCACACACAGATCTAAGAACCATCCATTGGGTAGATAGGACTAGAGGTGACCCCTACAAGCGTAAGAGTTACCCACAACCATGTAGCACCTTAACCATCATGGGTTCAAGAGGCCGCTCACATGAAGTGGTACTTTGTTCTGTATGGCACTTAGCTCCTATGTGATACCCTATGGTTTGCTCTGATACCATTTGTAATAGCCCAAACTATTAAGCACCAAGGTATTGTCCACTTTGGCCTGAAAGGCCTCACAGTTTTGCCCACAGAAGATAACTTCCTAGCAGGTCACTCATCCTGGGAGTGCTCCCACCTGAGCATGCTTAACTTTGGAGTTCTTATCAAGAACTCCATCGTTATCTGAAAAGGCGCCTCGATGTTTAAGAGTTTCACTTATTACTACTTAAGTGGGTCATCACATTATCAGGGACTCCGCCGTTATCTGAAAAGACGCCTTGATGTTTAAGAGTTTCACTTATTACTACTTGAGTGGGTTTTCACAATCTCCCCAACTTAAGTAACTGACGTCCTCGTCAATATCCACACACAGATCCAAGAACTATCAATTGGGTAGATAGAACTAGATGTGATGCCTATAGGTGCAAAAGATACCCATAACCATGTAGCACCTTAACCATCATGGGTTCAAGAGGCTGCTCACATAAAGTTGTATTTTGCCCTATATGGCACTTAACTAATATCTGACATCCTATAGTTTGCTCTGATACCATTTGTAACAACCTAAACTCTTAAACACTAAGGTATTGTCTGATTTACCTAAAATGCTTCACGATTTTGCTCTCAGAAGATAACTTCACAGCACGTCACCCATCCTCGAAGTGCTCCCACTTGAGCATGCTTAACTTTGGAGTTCTTATCAGGAACTCCACCATTATTTGAAAAGGCGCTTCGATGTTTAAGAGTTTCACTTATTACTATTTGAGCGGGTCTTCATAAAGAGTGTTATAATTAGTGACTTAAATCCTTAATTTGAGATATAAACTGTGACCAGGTTCTGCCTCTTATCATCGTACGCATCGATAAGTGCAGTTTAAGACAAACTAAGTATCTTAAGCCACTCTTCTTAGAACGTTAGTAGTATGTTGTGATTAGGGAAATGAAATCCTTAGTTTGGGATATAAACTATAACCGGGTTCTGCCTCCTATTATCATGCATATTGATAAATGCAGTTTAAGATAAACTAAGTATCTTAAGTTACCCTTCTTAGAACACTCAGTTTGCTTATAGTTAGGGTATTTAATAGCTCAGTTGGAGATATAAACTGCGATCGGGTTCTGCCTCCTAACGTCATGCGCGTCAATAAGTGCAGTTTAAAACAAACTAAGTGTTAAATTCACCATTCATGGAAATATACAATCATGTGTATATAACCTTTTTAACTGATAATTTTAAGTAAAATCATAAGCAAAGCTAGTTATTGAAATTAGAACTAGGAGTTAGAATCCACCTGGATGGATTCTGCACAGTGGAGACACTTGATTCATTATCTAATTTTAAATTATTTTCTAGATTTCTAAATTTTAAGTCATGTAGTATTGAGGCATGAGCATGAGCATAAGCATAATGTATGAGTATCAATGATGATTTATGAGTTACAGAATATTGCATATATCAACAACAAAAACTCAAGATGTTCAGATATCACAGTAAATTATATTTCTTAATAGGATATATGTAGACATTGGATTGTACAGCTCATAGCAGTTCAATGATAGTTCAGTTGCATATCAGTGACATACAATATTGTGGCATATCTAGATGTATAATTTCAGTGGTATACAACGCAGTTTTATATATTATTTCTCAGTTCCAGATCATTGCTGTTATAGTTACTTTCAGTATTCAGTTATAGTTCAGTTTTAATTTACTTTACTTCAGTTTTGTACAATTTATTTCTTTCAGTTATTTTTAGTATTTCTACAGTGAATGATTAGAACTAGTTAGATTAGTTTTGATGTGTTAGACTTATTGTTAAGTCTAACACGTGATACTTTTGGGATCCAACAATTTGCTAGATCTTGATCAGCATATTGAGCCAGGTCAAGTGGACTCTCAGGAGATCTAGGAGGAGTTCGTGGAGCACTAGTAAACTCTTCTCCAATTTTACTATTTTGCTTGGTTACTATTTTAATTCTGTACTTACTCATTTTTTATATTTCAATAAATAGTTTGTAATAATTCTGGATATGTTTTCTTTTCTTTTTTGAGATGAATACTTCATTCAGCTTCTGTGATGAATATTTTTGGATGGTTACTTTAGCTTCCACACTCTATTTATATCTTACTTATACTTAGTATTGTGATATAATCAGTATACTGAAAATGCTGATATCTTATACATATATTGAATTCTTCATATTGTATTCTAAATCCAATGTATGTATTTTTCTAATACTTATGATAATGATACTACTCTTATCTTAAGTATTAGCCCTCGACCCTCCTTTGGGGTTGAGTCAGCAACCTTTCAGATGGGTTTCTTTTCAGTGTTAATTTCAGCTATTCTGGGAGATGATATATCCCTTCCCGAGTGGCGTACTGCTCCACCACCGAATTTGTGATATTATCCCTTTTGCACGCGGTGACAGGGCAGGGAGCTACAGCAGTCAACACCAGTTCCGGATCAAAGAGAATGCTCCAATCCGGAAAGGAAACTCGCAATTCGAGCTAGAATTTCCATGCGGGTGCGTTTGGAGGCATTTCCATTCTGAAACCACTTAGATTTGCGCTCCTATAAATAACTTCTACCAGAAATTGCATGAGAAAATAATTAAATAAATTCAGTTTTAGGGTTTAGGAAGGGCAAACACACGCCGATTTAAACCGAGAGCAAGAATGGTGATCCGAGAGATTCCTTGTGAAGGCCCACTTAAGTAGTAATAAGTAAAACTCTTAAACATCGAGGCACATTTTCAGATAATAGTAGAGTTATTGATAAGAACTCCAAAGTTAAGTGTGCTCAGGTGGGAGCACTCCCAAGATGGGTGACCTACTGGGAAGTTATCTTCTGAGGGCAAAATCGTGAGGCCTTTTAGGCTCAAGCGAATAATACCTTAGTGCTTAAGAGTTTGGGCTGTTATAAATAGTATCAGAGCAAACCATAGGGTGTCAGATAAGAGCTAAGTATAGTATCATACAGGGCAAAGTACCATTTAATGTGAGCAGCCTCTTGAACCCATGATGGTTAAGGTGCTACATGGTTGTGGGTACCTTTTGAGCCTATAGTGGTCACCTCTAGTTCTATCTACTCGATAGATGGTTCTTGGATCTGTGTGTGGATACTAATGAGGACATCAGTTACTTAAGTTGGGAAGATTGTGAAGACCCACTCAAGTAGTAATAAGTGAAACTTTTAAACATCGAGGCGCATTTTCAGATAATGGTCGAGTTCTTGATAAGAACTCCAAAGTTAAGCATACACAGTTGGAAGCACTGCCAGGATGGGTGACCTGCTGGGAAGTTATCTTCTGAGGGCAAAACTGTGAGGCCTTTTAGGCTAAATCGGATAATACATTGGTGCTTAAGAATTTGGGCTGTTACATTCCTTGTGTGAAGCAGACTAGTGTCGGTGTCATCATGGGTTGGAAGATCAGCTATATCGGTTATGGTGAAGGGTGGACATGGCAGAGGCGGCATCTATGGGGGCGGTGGCGGCTATGGCAACGGCGACTACGGCGACAATGGCGGTGCGAAGGAGGATATGGCGGCATCCAGCCTCATTTAAATTCTTTTCCACCAACTTCAGCCAGTTGGCCATGTACATTGCTGATAAGTTGCCATTGAATGTGGGAGTTTTCATGCTAATGAAGATATGGAGTAGACCATCAGTAGACTAATAGTAAAGTTGAGGAGGGTAGAAGGGCTTGGGAGCTACAGAAGCAGGGGTTGGGTTCTGGTTGCTTTGTGCAACCAACAACCTCTTTATTCACTCTGCTTGCCATAAGTGAGTATCAACCAGTGTTCTAACAAAGCACTTGTCTCTCATGAATAATTGCTTAATGCAGTAGGGTGGAGAATGAAGATCCATGATTCATTTTACTGGATTTAAAAATAATCAGTTGTTTAGTAATAAAAAGAAAGATTTCAAAAGACAAAAATGATATTTTATTTAATTCTCCTTGAAATATAAGTAGATGCAAAGATAAACTAAATGACACACAACAATAGAAGTGAAATTGAGATTACATCACAATTTTAAGGAAACTGCTATTCTAGCTTAAATGTCCTAAACTCCATCACCAAATTATTTTGCAGTAAATGCAGCACAAAAGTCATGGTAATTGGGTGTACGACGTTGTGGCGGCCCTGCCCCGCCGTGGTCCTGTTAACCCTAAAGTTAACATGATTATGGTGGAGGGGTCACCAAATGACAAAGTTCCCACTTAAGATTGGATTAGACACACATTCTAATCCAATTTAAATAAGGACTTTGCCATTCAATCCAGAATACTATCACTAAATGATCATACATGAACTCAGAGTGCGGAAGCATAAAACATAACATCCATCCAATACAGTATAAATACAATAATACAGAATAAGTAAAGTACTGAAAAAGAAAAATAATCCTGTATTATTACAACATTTAATGAGTTTAACAGAACTGAAAGAAAACTCTCATCCTCACTAAAAATAGAAACCTAAGCTACAGATCTTCAGGAACGGGCTCCTCCTCCAATGGCAAACTCTCCACTGGATCTGCTAAACCAACAAACTCAGAACCTACCATTATCAGTTTCATAATGGTAGGGCCCCAGCCAACAAAAGAAAACTAGTTAGACAATAAGTCTAAGTACATTTTAGGGTAAGAGTTTATTTAAGTTAACTGAATATCACCATAAAAATAGAACTGAGCAAAAATAGGTGCAGAAAAGCGTACAAAAGAACTGAAATAAGTTATAAACCATAGTTTATAACTAAACAAAAAGGAAGTAAAACATACCTCCTCCAAGCAACTGCAACACAAACAGGTAAGTAAAAGAAGTGTAAAACTGTAAGAAAATACAACCTAAATATGCATATGATCAAACTGATTATGCCAAGTGACATAAAATACTGAGTACACTAACATCCTAAACAAGCTTAAGAACACAGTAAGTAAATCTAGCATCCTATATAAAAACACGTGCAGGAAAGCTGTAAGTAAAACAGTGCTGAAATGCAGAATATACTAGTAAAACAGTAACTGTAAACTAAAACTATAGTAACTATATAAGCCATCTGAACTGGATACGAACTTAATAATTCTTAGCCTGATGAGCTAAGAAACTCTGAACTGAACATCACTGAAACTCTTAGCCTGATGAGCTAAGACAGAACTGAATGTAAGTGTACTTGAATTAGTATATCCATATCAGAATCCTAACTCTGTAGTCAGTAGGGCAAGAGTCTATCCATCCTATCACTCGGACTAGGCATGGCCAATAGACTATCGGACATTAAACCCTCGAAAGGTTGCCGACCCCGAACGGGTTGATCGAAGAGGTATACTAATCAAGCTACACCTTACAAACCACTTATGAAACAAACATAATGTTGTTTATGAATGTTCAAAATTGACATAAGATATTTACTAAATATCTTAAGTACATAATATATGTTCAAGGTATAAGGCTCAAAATCAAGGAATGCGAAGCATCAAAAATCAAAGTGCAAGAAACTCTATCTAAAACACAGGTGATATCCTTTGTTATCTACTTTATTCGTTCTATCTACTCTAAGTTACATAAGTTTCAGAATTTATTAGTTCTTACACATTCTGTAACTTAGAATCACGAATCCTACTTGTTGAAGATAATTAGGACTGGCCAAGTCCTAATTATAACTTAATCAAAAGATGACTATTTGGTTAAAAATGAATAAATCAGCGACCTAATTTTGTAATTTAATTCATCCCAACCTCATCTTGATTAGCCAAATCAAGATGAAAAGATTAAGAATTAGACTCCGGATGATGGGGTCTAATCACTTAATCTAAAGGTATAACTAAGGGTCTAAGGTTTAGAACCCAAATCTCACAGATTAGGTTAAGGCAAATCCTAATGATAAATCAAATTTCATTAGGATAGATCTCTATTCTTAGTTCTAAAGTTTAAAGATTAAATAATCATTTAATAAACTAAGAAAAATCTAGAAACTAGAAAACTCAAGGTTTCACCTAATTGAGTAACCCAATTTACTCAATGGATGAATTCTAACTTAAGATCTATTCCTAATCTTAGGAAATAAGGCTCTTAATTACTAAGAGTATCTCTCAAGACACACATCCTAACTAATGTTATAAGACCTAAGGATGGGTCTAAGAATAAATAAAGAAAGAGAACTCTTCTTAAGACTTAGGAATTTTCTTTACTGAGCAATTTCTGAGATTTTAATTAAAACCTAATTTAGACTTAAATTTGATTAATTTTAGCTATGAATCATTCTATTTACTGATTTTAGTGATTGGAAATTGAATTTAGGGTTTTAAAAGACTAAACCCTAAATTTAGGCAAAATGACCATTTTGCCCCTACTTAAGGGTTCAAAAGATCAAATTTTGACCTAGGGCTTAAATTCTGAAATTTTCTTTTGGAAAGTGATTCTTACTATCTAATATAAGATTAGACAACAAGTAAGTTAATTTTAGATGATTATTAAGCCATATGAGATCAAATTAGTGAGTTTGACTTATAAGGGTAAATTAGTAATTTTACTAAGTGAAAGTTAAATTTTCTTTTAGATTATTGCTCTTTACTGTCTAAGCTTTCTATAGAATCTAAATTTGCTAAATTCTGATGAGTATTGGCCAAGTTATGGCCAATACTAGATCTAGGGTTTTTAGGAGATTAAGGAATGCTTAATTAAGAGTCAAAATCCTAACTTTGCCAATTAGTGTCCAAATTAAGCAAAATCAGTGGCTATGGTTTACAAATAGCTCACTGATTATAATGACATGTGGTATGCTCAATTTGGACTTAATTTGACTAAGTTAAGACCTAATTAGGGTTTAGGGTGATTAGTGAGTGATTAACAAAATTAATCACTCAAATACTAATCCAACCTTATGGATTGATTCTAAATGGATTTAGGAGTCCCCTGAAATTTAAAATTCTCAAATTGGGTTACTAGATTTGATATTATTCACTAATCAAGATTTAGAGCAATTAAGGGTGATTAGCAAATCTAACCGTTAGATCTAAAATATTTTTACATATTATTGAAAATTAAGTTCTTCTAATCTAAATGAACCTATGGATCATCAAATTTGGAGCTCAATTGACCAAGTTATGGTCAATTGAAGGTCTAGGGTTAATTAACCTAATTAGGGTTTGATCCTAAATGTGATTAGGCAAACACTAATCCAAACAGCAAAATAAACCCTATCAAATCCTTAGGGTTTTCTGATCACTTTAAGACCCATATTGGGTATGTTTGGATCAATCTACACAAAGTTATGAGCTAAATAAGATTTGTGGCATTAAATTAAACCTAAATAATCACTTTGCAAAATATTGATCCTACAGAAAATTGAATAGCATCACTAAATTCCTTATATTTTTCTGATTAATTTGATATATTCATTTGTATAATTTGGACATATATTTAATGAGTTATTTAAGTTTAAAGTTTGGTATTTAATTAATTAATTATTACTGTTTAATTAAATTAATTAAATCTGTTATTATATATATATATTTCGATTATATTTAACCGTTTATTTATATATAATTAATTTTATTATTTTCTTTTCTGCAGGACACGTGGCGGCTGCTCATTGGCTGAGCAGACAGCGGCGGGCCCCACGAGTCAGTCCGCTGTCGCACGGGCCACGCGTCGCGCCAGGATTGACTGGCGCGCTGCGCGTGGGTCCCGCCGTGGCAGTTGAAGCGACGCGGCTCGGGCCACGGGTCGCGCCAGGATTGGCTGGCGCGCTGCGCGTGGGTCCCGCCGTGGCAGTTGAAGCGACGCGGCTCGGGCCACGGGCCGGGCCCGGGCCGACCCGACCGGCCCGAAGGTCTTCTTCCTCGCGCGTTCGTCCCCGACTGCTGAAACTAGGGTTTGAAAATCGACGGCGAAGACGGTGGTGCCAGACGTTGAGCCATACACCGATCGAAAGGTCTTGAAGAGACCTTTCGATTGGTACCTTCAACGTCGCCGAAGAAGAACTACAGCTCCCGCAAAACCTAACCCTAGATCCCCTGCTCGGTGACTAACGGTTTATACTGTTTAGAAATTTCTAAATTGGATTGATCGAACTCTTTAAAGTTCGATCGGTCCTGATAAATTGTTAATCCACAATATGAAATAGAGTTTCGAAATGAAAGCAATTAATTAGAATGCAAGAATTAGGAGATCAGGTACCTCGAGTTTGGACGGCTGCTGAGCGACAAAGCTTGATCTCAGATTCCGGACTTCAAGACTGAAACCGAGCGAAGCTGGAGGTCATAGGGGTCTTATAGAAGCTCTAATGCGGTGGCTAAGAGCGGTGGGAAGGCCGGGAGGCGACGCGCGGAGATCCCTCTGCGCGATGCGTGTCGCTTCTCGCGACACGCGGAGGCCGCGGGGACGATAGGCACGGGCCGTTCGATCGAAGATCGAACGGTCAGGGATCACCGTCAGATCCAGACGGCACTGCGTTAATTGAACAGTAACGACATTACTTAATACAGACGACGCCGTTAAATGTAAATTTTAAATAATAATATTTTAATTAGATTATTCTGATTTAATTAATTAAATTTAACCTATTAAATGCATCCCAAAAATTTCCAATAAATCACCCTTAGCTAATTGAAGGGTGAGGAACGCAATGGCGCACTCGGATTTTCGTTTCGACGAGTATTTAATTATTTAATTATTTAGGGTATTTAAATAATATTAAAAATATTTGACGAAAAATCAATGACTTCCAAATGCCTCCAAAATTTCACCCCTAGCTAATTTGGGTGTTCTAAATGCAATGGCGAAGTCAGATTTTCAATCTGAGGTCTAAATAAAAAGTCAAATTTCCAGGTTTTGGGATTTTCTAGAATTCCTGTTTTGACTTTGTTGACTTCTTGGTTTGACCTAGGTTTCAGAGATTTGCTTCAAATCACTTAATTAGTGACTTAGAACCTTAATTAAGACTTAATTGAGCAAAGTAACAACCTGGGTTATTACAGACGTGCCTTACGATAATCCTTCGCTATCTTCAAGTAGGCTTTGTCCCACCGACACCCAGCTTCATCCTGAAAAAGATATGGCGGAATAATAAGGCGAATGTTGTTGGGACATTAAACAATAGTCAAGGCAGAAGTAACATGCTGCAACCATTCTTTGGCTAAGATGGGAAAATACAACCCTCTATAGATAGGATAATGCAACATCATATCTAAAACTAAAGTTCCTTTATGGGAGACTCCCGCTATTATTCTTCCATGAAGCTGGACATATTGAAATTATTTTTCCCATATTTGATCCAACCTTTTGAGGAAGTATTTGGTGGCTCAAAGATTAAATGACAGCTTATACAATTTTCATAACTTAGAAGTTCTTTATTATTTAATTTAAGATCTTCTTTGCTTATAAATTTATTAAATTAAGCATTCTATCATTAAGATTGTTTCTAAGAGTTTATTATGGTTTTCTCAAAAATGTTAAATGCTAGACATTTATCTTTTCAGCTTATAATCTAAGATGGCATAAGTAATTGCACATGATATGACTATATCCTTTTAGAGAATAATCATTAGGTAGATAGGGATAAAATTTTAATTTGACATCTAATGGTACTCGTTGATACCAACCGTGGTGCCCCGCCCTGCCACTCCACGCAAAAAGAGTGTAAGATAGCGATGGGATGGGTTATCACTCAAAGATAATCCTGTATTAGCATTAACAAAGTAAATGTCTACTAAGATGTCACTTACTTTGCTAATACTAATATTACTAAGGTGTCTAAGTAATCAACTACTTAGACATACGATTGTGTCCTGAATTATCATATAAGGATAATCATAATCCAGAGTACAAGTAGGCAGATGCAATAAGAAATTAGAGTGTAAAAGCTGACATAATTAAAATACATCTATTCATCACTTCAAAAAATAAACATAAAATAGTATGAATATTACATCCCAGAAGAAAGTGTTGAAATAAAAATATATATTATAAAATTTAATTATTACAAGCTATTAATAACAGTTTTAAAATAAAGAAAGACTGAAATAAATAAATCACTCTCTCCCATACAGTAAAGTAAAATTTATGTAGTTGCAGAATGATCATCTTCATGCTTCTGCTTCTCATCTGAATCTAACTTCTCAAACTGCTCTAAAATTGATATATTGGCTTTTACATGCGATGGATCCAGCCAAAAAAATAAAATATTGGTTAGACAATTTATCTAAATACATTTATGGTTGATAATTTATTAATTTTAGGATCTCACAAATTATCCTAAGCAATAAAGGAGCTATAACGCATCAACTAAAATAGTAAAAATTTTAAACAATACATTTATAATTTAAATAAAATATGAGATAAGTTAACATACCTCAAACCAAATAGCTGTAGAAATAGGTTAAGCAATTTATAAACTACTAAGGTACAAGAAAAAGTCATAACATATATGATCAAACATACATGATGACTTTTTTGATGAAAGTGTAGAATGAATAAAGCAAAACTCAAAACCAGCATTCTAACATGTTTGCACAGAAAATTCTATAAAAAACTGTTGAAAATGCATAAATACTGAAAGTACTGTAAAATATTATAAATATTGTAACTATCGAAACTGAACTGAACTATACTGAAATTAATAGAAGTGAAAATGATTGAATCACAAAATATTTCATTTTTAATTGGATGTGTGCCTATATTAATCCTACCATAATAGAAACTGGCTAATTATAGCCACAAAACAGGAAGTCCCATATGTTCATATAGACCACTAATGGCTAGATCTGAGTCAGACCATAGAATCAGTCATGTATCATTCAAACCTTCTCATGGTTGAATCCGAATTAATTATATCTCAAAAACTAAATTGCATAGGCAGACTAACTAGAACACACTCCATTGATTTTCTTATCTAAATTACTTAGTATTTATTTATTTATCTTAAAATAATTTTAAGATTAAGCATACTTTAGATAGAGGACTATTAGAATGACTGATCCTCTAAGATATTATTTTATGAGTACAAAATCACGAGTCTATTAAGATCCAAATGAAGCATATCTATTATGTACATATATGCATTTATATGTTATCATAATTATTGATTATCGATAGATCATATTAACAATTATAGCATCTCCAAATCATTTTAAAATTAAAAATTTTTAAATTTATCTTTTATTATATTATTCTCTTAAAATTGCTAGTAATCATTGATTCCAATTTGTCTTTTATTGTTGCTTGATTAATTATTGCCTTAAACTGTTTTCTAATGTTAATATTCTATAAAGCTACTATTTATTGAACTATTATTGATTGTTTAACTGATATTGACCCTTAATAACGACTATTATATCCATAAAATATAGATTCCATAATGATTATTATATTATATCAATTCTTTCTTTATTTTTATATTTAAATTAATAGCATTTCTGATAAAAAAAACTGATTTTATGTATGAAAAATATTATTTAGCTACTGAATAGTTTTAAGAAATAATTTTTGAAAAAATTAAGTCAAATATAGTATTTTCAATTGGGTTTGACATAAGAATAAATAATGTATAGTTTTAAGAAAAAAAATATAAATATAAAAAATGAGGTTAGTGTATTAGTTGAGTTCAGAATTTGTTATTCTAGATTTAATATTCAAATCTTTATGTTAATAAAATTTGGACCTCAAAAAATCAAAAAGTTTACTAATATAAATTTTGAATATACTTAATGTTAAAAAGTAAGTCCGGTGCATATGCGTCTCCCAGCGCTAAGTTCAGAGTTTAGGCGTCTCCCAGCGCTAAGTTCAGAGTTTAGTCGTCTCCCAGCGCTAAGTTCAGAGTTTAGGCGTCTCCCAGCACTAAGTTCAAAGTTTAGGCGTCTCCCAGCGCTAGGACTCAATTTTGGCTTTCAGGCAAAGATAACAAGTTCAATGCTTAGGTGCGCCTGAGCCCCAAATATAATTGACCTGTGCAAAATAAAATCTAATGGGGATTTTGAAATCTATTTTTGTCCTTTGTTATGTAAGTCTTCTTAGGAATTTGAAAAGCACCTTTGGCATATCTTGTGAGATAATAATATGGGATAATATATGAGGGTAAGTGTTGTACATGTAACTTATTAAAGAGATAAGGTGTTGAAAGAGAAAGAACCGAGTAAGAAGTTGCTGTGGTCAAAGTGCGGAGCCCATCCCCATTTTGGTCATGTTAACACTAATATAATAACATGATTATGATGGAATGCTCACCGAGACATATAATTTATTTAAAGTCAGATTAGGTTTCTGCCTAACCTGTCAATAATTGAAAGATGTGACTCATTTGAATTGAGTATCACTAAATGATCATACAGAAAAGAGGGTGCGAAAGCAAGAAATGAAACATCCATTAAATCATAAATACAATAAAGTAAATATTTAGCCATCCCAAAATATAAGTACAGTAAAAAAAATTACTTTCAGAATTTTACAACTTAAATGAGAAAATGGAAAGAGGAAATAAACGCTCATCCTCTCAAAAACTAAGAAAACGACTAACTAAGCGGCAACAACTTGAAGTTCATCCTCCTGTCCAAGCTCTTTATTAGAAGCAAACTCAACGAACAACTCTGAACATGACATTATCGGTATCACAATGTCATGACCCTAGCCAAAAAAAGAAAATCTTAGTTTACTAATTATTTAAGTACATTTTAAGATAATTGAATAAAATCTATATTCTTTAAGACAACACATTTAAAAACTTAAAGCAACAACAGCTAAACGAGGAGCAATAAGCTACAAGTTGACTAGAAAGTTATAAATTATATATTTATAATTTATCAAAAGAAAATATATAAAGCAGCATATATCAAATCAGAAGCTACAATAAATGTCAGGCAATATAAGAGTATGTAAGACTGAAAGTACTAAAATGATAAAGAAAAATACACCATAACATGCTTATGATCATTTGAATATGTACTAACTCACATAAAATAGTAAAATTGATGCATAAGAGTATTGAAACAAAAATAAGTAAAATAAGTACTGTAAAATTAAGTTAAACTAAAAAATGTGCAGAAAACAGAAAGTAAACACAAAAGTGCATAAACGGTGAATTGACCAATAAACCCACTGAAATTGACTGAACTGAATAGACCTATACCTAGATTAGTACTGCCTTAATAGCGACTAGCTAACATAGCTACATAAGCAAAACTAGTCCCCCAAAATCATCTAGCCAACCACAGAGCTAAATCCAAGTCAGACTAAAGAATCAAACATATGACATCTAACCAACCACAGAATTAGATTTAAGTTGATTCTCCAAAAAAGATATATACCATCTAACCAACCACAGAGTTAGACATGAGTCTTTTCTGCCAAAGAAAAACTGAATTGAAGAAGCATATTAATTAGAACACACTTTATAAAAACGGATCTGATGTTTAAATCATAAAACTAAAATACTGGACTTACTGAATTATCATGAATATGATTTATGCATTCAAAACTAATACATAATACTTATCAAATATATTATGCTCAACTGATATGTCCAAAAGTATAAGACTCAAATACAAGATCTGTAGAGCATCAAAGTCAAAGTAAATAAGACTCTACTGAGAACACATGTGATATCTATTGTTATTTATTTTATTTGTTCTATCTATTCTGAGATAATACAAGCTCAGGATCTTTAATATCCAACTATCGAGTAAAATCTCAGTTTCACAGTCTTATGAGGTTAAATAATATAACTTAGCAAGTTTTATTTTAAAATTAGAAATGTTGTCTATAAAGGATGAATAAATAATCATTCATCCTATTTTGATATTTTATCCTAAAACCAAAGTCAAATTAATAAAATCAAGATTTAGGGTCTTAGAGTCAAACTCCAAACATGGGGTTCAAACTCTAAAATTCAAGGTGCTAATTAAAATAGTTCCAAGGATGTGACATAAAAGTCACTCAATTTGGATGATCTACCATAAATGAATAACTCAAGATAAGTCTTTTTAAGTCATCTCACCATAAGTATAAGATCAATCATCTAATGTTCATGAGATTCACCTAAGGATCTACCTCAACATGTATCAAATAAGTATTTCCTACCTTTGAGTTATCTTATCTAAAGTGGTATTACTCATTTATACATAGCATTATTCTTACCCTTCAAAGAATCTAAAACTCTTAATACTTACATTTACCATTTATAATTTCTATGAATTAATTCTATAATCAAGGTAAATATATTTACATTCAAATTTATAAGATTAATCATTGATTAAAAGTAACAAATTAAGTATGCATATCCTTTAACTTCTAAAGTTATAAATTATCCATTCAAATCATGAGATAAATCATTAAAACTTAAAAGTTGGTTATTTGACAAATCAAGCATATCCTATTGATTAATTAACGGTTAATGCATGTTAATCCTCTTACTTAGGAGAAAATCAGGAAATGATTATTTAAAGATTGAGATGAAAATCACATTATCATTAATGAGACTTAATTCATCCAACGTACTAATCTAAGATCAAATTATAAAATTAGCAAGATTAACTAGAAAATGATGCTAATTTTCACTAATTATAATTTCAAGTATTTAAAAAATTATTAATAATTTTAACCATGTGAAAATAATTATAGCAGTACAGTTAATTTCTAAAAGATATAATGAAGAAATAGAATCTATAAATAATCCATTTAGATAAGTAAACTTGCTAATCTTTACTAACCATGCAAATTGAAAAAAAAAAATCAAATTAAGGTTGTATAGTGAACTTTGGATATCTAAATAAATGTTCAAATGATATTTTTAACTACTGATGTCTAAATGAAAGTTGTTCCTAAATAATTGGAGATTAAGCATGCAATATTTCAAATACTAGTTCAAAGTATTTTGAAAGTTATGAATGAACAAAGTTTGGAGAAATATTTATTATTTCTGAAATTTTCTTAGTAAGAAACAATCATATTATTTTCTGAGTTTTGGACCTAAATATGAAGACCTAAATGGAAAAGCTAAGTTTTGCGTTCAACAGTGAAGTTATTCTTAATTTAATAGAGAGTAATCATGCCAACAATCAGCTAGATCCCATAGTTAGATTAAAATTTATGACAACAACAACATAGTAAAAAATTTCTAAAATCTGTCAAAAATTATTTTCTGGATCTTAATGAATGTTTACTAAAGTTTGAGTACTTAAATGATAACCTTAGATTCCAAATGAGCTAGTAAAATTTTTTGTGAAATTATTCACAAAATATATGAAAATAAATATGCAAAGTCACAATACTCAAATATTAGTGATTGAAAAGTTACAGCTATCCAAAGTTAACAAAAAAATAGAAATCTCTAATAAAATTTTTAAATAAAATAGGTTTTTTTTAGCTTTGGGTGATTTTTAAACATCTTAAAGGCAAAATTAAGGTGTAGTGTCTTCCAGTGATTTGTTAAAATATATAAATGAGAATGTGTGTACAAAATTACAATAACCAATTTTAAATAAAATAAGAATTATGATAGTATGAAATGAGAATGAAGAATTATTAAATATTTGAATAAATTTAAGAAATTTTCCTTAAAATTTTATGAATATACATATACAAATTATACAATCTAAAATATTATTATGCGATGTGTCAATAACTTTCCAATATTATAAATATCATTTATTTGATTTATATATAGATATTTCAAACATGAAATATATTTGGTAAATAAGAAAAAAAATGAGAGAATCAAAGAAAAGAGTATCTTGAAGCAAAGAAATTTTGGTGAAGCCTAAATCTTCTCCTTACCATAGAAAGAATGAGAAAGTGCAGCATAAATCTCCTTCTTTAGGTGATTTAGAGCTTTCAAGATCTTCTCATTGCTGTGAGATTTGTTTAACGATAAAGTCCTTAGGGTTTTGAGAGGAAGAGATGTAACAGCCCAAACTCTTAAGTACCAAGGTATTGTCCACTTTGGCCAGAAATGCCTCACGATTTTGCCTAAGAATATAACTTCCCAATAGTCACCCATCCTGGGAGTGCTCCCACCTGAGCACGCTTAACTTTGGAGTTCTTATCAGGAACTCCACCGTTATCTGAAAAGGCACTTTGATGTTTAAGAGTTTCACTTATTACTACTTAAGTGTGTCTTCACAATCTCCCAAACTTAAGTAACTGACATCCTCATCAATATCTATACACAGATCCAAGAACTATTCATTGGTAGATAGGACTAGAGGTGACCCCTACATGCTTAAGAGGTACTCACAATCATATAGCACCTTAACCATCAATGGTTCAAGAGACTGCTCACATGAAGTGGTACTTTGCCCTATATGACATTTAGCTCTTATCTGATACCCTATGGCCTGTTCTGATATTATTTGTAACAGCCCATTTAAAATAATAAAATGAATCAGACAAGTCACGTATCAACTTAAACTCCCATTACATCTGAGTTTGATGCATGACATTTTTCATATTTCGTCTTTGAGAAAGTGCTTGTCAGAACCAACCATGAGAATTGAAGTAGAAGAAATTAATCTTCAACCGAATCGTAGCTTCATAGTTGAACCAGAAGAAATTTTGGATCAAGACATTCAAAAACTTCGAAGTAAAACTATTTCTATGGTAAAAGTACGTTGGAAGAATTGTCGAAAAGAAGAAGCAACATGGGAAGAAGAATCTAGTATGAAGAAATCATATCCTCAATTATTTGATTAAACTTATAAAATACTAAATTTGAGTTTGAAAATAAAATTTGATGTCGGGACGACATCCTTTTAAGTTGGGGAGATTGTAATATACTCAAATATAATTAATTAAATTTAATTATTAAATAAAGTTTTAATTATATACATTTTAATATTTTATTATAATAGTGTTAGAAATGAATTTAGAGAATATTTGATAAATTTTGAAAATTAATTTATGTTAGGATTTTTCATGATTATTTTTATAAGAATTTAAATTCAAATAATTATTTAAAAATATTTAGGTGTTAGAATTAAATATTTTTGATATTTTTGGATTCAGAACGTCGATGTAAGCTAAAGAGGAAAATTTCATAAATTTAAAACTATTTTGAAAGAATAGTAAAAAAAAATTGTGAATTTCCGGGGCTAGTTGTTGCTTATCCGTTCGTCCAAATTTCACGTTTTTGGTATCGTTGGAATCGTATCAACGAGACCTTTAATTTGATACCTTAAATTTAATTTTTGTTTAATTTTGATTTTTTGAATTTGTAAAAATTTAAATTTTCATTTATTTATTTAAATTGAGCTAATTTATAATTTTTATCTTTTCTTAAAATTTATCTTTGCAAATATACCCCTCAGGTATATTCTTATCCTATTTGGAGAGAATTTTATTCCAAATAAAGACAAAATTCACCTTTTAATCTAAATCATCCATTCTTATTTTGATTTATTTATGCTATTTGATTTAATTTCTCTCTTATCCAATATATTTCTATATATTTAAAGGCTGTAGATGAGAGGAAAAGTTCAGCATTTGTAACTCAATTTAGACTTCTCCCCTCTTAGCAAACACCTCTCATTTATCTCCTTCCATCACCTCCAAATTCTTCTTCTTCCCAAATACTTATCTTTTCATTTTCAAGAACTTCTTCACACCTCTTTCTTTTTTCCTAAATCTCTCCTACTATCAAGGCTATCCTAGTGATCCAAGAACTTATCTAAGATATTCAAATCATCTTAGAGCAGAGATCCAAAGAAGAACTCCTCTCCATCAAATTTTTCAAATTTCTCCTTATGGTAATTATCACTTTTTTCTTATCTCATTTTATTTATAAGATCAAAGCATACATGCAAATCATCTTTCAATTTTATTTAGATCTCGTCATGATAAGCAAAGGCTTAATACATGATTATATCATTTTCTTGTAAATTTTTAAAGTTTAATTTCATTCAAATATTTCTCATGCTTAAGAAGTATATTTATGTTAATTTTGCATATCTATATCTCTTAGATTCATCATATTTAGAACTTGAAATATTTTATAAAATGTTCTCCTATATATTGGTTGTATGTTATTAGAAGAAACTATTTAATAATTTTGCTTCTACGCTAATTTAAATTAATCCAAAAGTATAATGAAATTTTTGAATTTTTACTTAGAAAAATTTTTGAATTTTCTGAAATTTTAAGATTTTAGTAATACTTTAAAACTTTATATCTTTTTGGTTACTATGAAACTTTAAAATTTTAAGACTTTGGTAATATTTTAAAACTTTTATACTTTGAAGATAAATTTTGATAGTTATGAATAATTTAAGTAATAAATTTGATTTTTGGAATATTTATAAATATAATTTCTCATAATAATATTATTATGAATTTTTCATATAATTTATTAAATAAATAATTTAAAGTGAATTAAAATAGTTGATTAACAAATTTAGATGTTGATTTAATAGATTGAAATCAACAAACTTAAGAAAATTATTCTTTAAGTCAAATACAAAATTATTCTTAAGTTTTATTTTAAGTATCTTAAATTTTGAGTTATTTTCATTTGAATATTACTTATTTATTTTATCATGCAAACTGCTTTATTAAATTATAATACTTTCATATAAAAGTGTGATAAAAAGTAAGAAATTTTTCTTTTAGGTGTTTATCTTTGAAGGAAGAAATGAAAATGTAACATGTACAGGTAGAGCTTACTAGTAGCTCATGATGAAATAAGAATGGATCTAGCCCTTATAAAAGTGGGCAGAAGATCCAGATGAAAGATACATCATTTTATATCTATAAGATGAGGCACTACCGACGGGTGGTGATAAGCTTCCATGGCCAATAGGTTTTACTTGTTGGTAAATGAGTCACAGGACTCAACTTTGTGTCACAATTTACTTTTAATTGAAAAATTTTCACTTGATGTTTTTCAAATGTTTATTTTTTTATCTAACATGCAGGGCAAGCTTGGTAAAATTTGCAGCATTTATTTTATTACACAATAATATAAAAATTTAATTTTCTTGCCATTTCATTTGATTTATACCTATTTTAGGATGCTATAAAATAATTCTTAATGAATAATTTTTGTACTCCTGCTTGATTGGCTTTACTGATGATTATTTCAGGTTTTGAAAACTAAAGCTTAAGAAGATACTCACTTAGGAAGAGCTTATAAGAAGAAGTGAGATTGGAGTGAATATAATTTCTTTTGTTATATATTATAATAATAATTGAACTTATGTAATTTTATAAGATTGGCTCTGTGATAAAAACTTATAATTTTATTACTTTATTCTCTATATTTCAAATGATGAGTTTATTATTTAAAAATTCTCAAACTTGATCACTCGGTTGTCACGGGAGAAGAGGAAGAGAAATGGAGTTTGACCAATGCTTCCAAATGGAGATAAGAATTAAATAAAGACATGATTCTTAGGCTTCTAATTAGTATTATAAGGTCTATGAGTGCATTTAAGGCTCGATCAAAGATTTAATGGTGTGGGTTTGATCAATGTGGAATTTGAATAGTTAAAAGTAATTTGCTCTAAATTTATCCTTAATTAAAAATATTTTTTGTTGAATAACGATTGGTGCCTTTAATTAGGTGGTTTGCATGCAAAAGTCTCAACAATTATGACATAATATTGCCTAATTTAGCTAAAAACAAAATTTTAGTATTTCTCAAATTTAATAAAAAATATACTTACAAAATTCAAGTTTAAGATTTCTAAATGCACATATCATTGAGAAAAATTTATAGACATCAAAATTGTCCAATTTGGTCAAGTGGTTATCTTGATCTGAGTTTAAAGTGAGTCAAAATCATGTTTTCGAAATCGTAACGGTCGAATTCTTTTTTTTTTTTCTTTTTAATTCTAAATGTATTTTTAGAATAACTCATCTATTTTAGCTTCAAAAATTATAAAATTTTTGTTGCTAGCTAATTTAATGATGTAGAATTCAAAAATTCCAAAATCTTTCAATTTTGACACTCAAAATTTTTCTATAATTATTTTGATTTAAAACCATCATAAAATAACTAGGAAAATTTTCTCATGGAAAAACTCAAAAATTCACCATGGCTAATTTTGAGACGAATGGTTCAATGGCGAAATCAAATTTTTAATTCGATGTCAATGTATTTTAGCTAATTTTCTATGTCCTAAAATTGGCAAAATAGCCAATTCAACCTAATGATGTTCGATTGACTTCAAAACTTCAGGGTTATGTTCTAATTACTTGATAAAAATTATGGATTAAAGATTAAGAAGTGATTAAATTCAAATTAACTAGGGTATGATTATTACACAAAGAAGGGAAAATAAGAAGCATCAAATTTTCTTATTCTTTGAGAGAGCTGGATGGAGCATGGGGTTTTGTGGACATTGTCAAAAGAATGTATTATACACTTAGGCTTGTCCTTATGTTAGCCCAAAGGAGAAAACCTAAGGTTCAATTATATAGTTCTTCAATCTAAGCCATTTAAGGATAGGGATGATTCAACCTCATCCTTAAGTTCACAATATGGCCTTGATTTGGACTATGGCCCGTTTGGGTTCACCTTACATATGAGCTCAACCCAAGTTTTTATATAATTATGTAAGATTTAGGATGGACTTGGATCTTAGATTAGGGTCCTATATTGTGACAACCCCCACCTTAGTTCTCAACCCAACCCTGACCCTAGATCCTGGATAGATCCTAGTTAAGATGTGAGGACTAAGGTGGCATCATAAGGATCGAGTCATTATTGAGATACCACTCTAGAAGAGCTAGATTCCTAATCTTGTGTCAAAAATTATGGCCAAGTGACATTCTCAGATAGACTGTTTATATGGGGTATAAGTTATTTTATGCTGAGGATTGTAATTTGAGAGTTTAAAATAATAATATAAAAGAAAAAGATATTTGCTCAAAAATTAGAGAACATGAAAGTAGTAATTTTTATTTTAAAAAATAATGATATTATTATTATGATAATAATAATATTACATAATTATTATTGTTATCATTAATTATAATAATAATATGATAATAAAAATTTCATTAATAATAATGATAATTATAATAATAATAACAAAATTATATTATTATTATTATTATTATCATTACTATGATATTTAAAAAAAAACATAAAGAGTAAAAAAAGTCAAAATAAAAGTTAGTAGCAGAAATTTAAATGTTAGAAGCAGAAAAAAAAATTAGTACCAAGTAGCTAGTCAAAAAAGAAGTAAAAAATTAGCCGTTCATTATTTTATTATTATTATTATTATTATTTTATGTTTATTTTCAAAAATTGTCCTCATAATATTTTTTTTGTTTTATTTTACTTCTCCATTTTCTTCTTCTTCTTATTTTTGAAGGAGGTTCTTTGACAACGGCTGGCTGGGAAGGGGGAAGGCCGGAGGTTGGGTGGATGTGGAGGAGGTAGGCGGCGGTCGGTCGAGGAGGAGGAGGGGGAGGAGAAGAGGGCTTTGTGAGAGAGGAGAGGGGATAATGCCCTATTTATAGGGAAGGAGAGAAGGGAGGGAGAGGGAGAGTCCACCGAGTTGCCTGCCGGTCGTCTTGGCGGTCGGGCAGGGCGACGAGCAGGGATGCGCATTGCCCACACGGAGGTGGAGGAGAGAGATAGGGAAGGAAATTATTTATTTGTCATCTGATTTTCAAATTTGACATATTTGACTGGGAGTTTCGTCTTAATGAGAGGGTTTTTTTTTCAATTTGAAGCGATATTTTATTTTATATTAATTTTTGAAAGTAAGAGCTTCAAAAAATTAATTACGAGCAATCCGAGGGTCCAATTTTGACCAACCTTTGGTGTAGCTTTATTTTATTTTCCTAATTTATATATTTAAAATTTCAAAAAAATTAATTTAGGAATATCTATTATCCAGAATGCTCTCAAATATGAACATTATGTTCACAAAATATACTATTTCTAACAGTATATTGTTTCGACTTAATTTTGAAATAACTCAAGATCTTGATTTTTGCTTAATCATGTCAAATTTTAGTCTTAATTACATTAGTGATGATTTGGGTAGTCACACTAATGGTTGGGATCCATTCAGTGATTATATATTTTATTTATTAAATTGGGCCTATCTAGTACAGTAGCTTTGATTTCTTCCACATCTCCCACTCATCTTTGTTTGTATCGTAGGAAAATTAAATAGATTTAGAGGAATGCTATTTAAACCTGTTGATATGACACTTAAAAAAGTTCATTCAATAGAAGTTGGACATATTTCATTACTGTATATTTGTTTATATTAAAATAATACAAATATTATTTTTATATTGAATGCACCCAAAAAATCTTATTAGATAGGCTTTTTTGAATGCCACCTCAGTGGGTTTAAACAGCGCATTTCTCATAAATATAAATTTAACGTATATTAAATGTTGAGTATTTTTTCTCATTTTAAATTCAAAATTATAGAATTTTAACAAGATTTGTAATTGATATTGGTGAATTAAAGTATATATAAATCTTTATTTTTATTTTTAGACACCAAAATTCAAACTTATTATTATTATTAAAGCTTTAATCTTTAAAAACACATTTAGAGAGTTCTCTTAATTCCAAGAGAAATGCTATTTAAACCCACTTATGTGGCACCCAAAAAAGCTCATCCAATAGAATTTGGACATATTTCATTAGTGTATATTTATTTATATTAAAATAATACATATATTATTTATAAAATTTGTATTGAATGCACCCAAAAGATCCTATTTGATAGGCTTTTTTGGGTGCCACCTCGGCGGGTCTAACCAGTATTTCTCTAATCCAAATGATATCAAATTTGAATCAGAAGTCTGCCATAATGTGCTTGTCTTAATGACATGATCATGCAAGGGTTATATTAAAAATTCTCATTAGCTTAATATAATTTTGATTAAGCCTAATACATTGGTTTATCAGTGTGGGTTGCTACACTAACATAATACAAAGAAGCATCTTTTAAATCAAGAGGGTATAACTATTATAAGATGAGCTCACAAATATTTTTTACTTAATTGTTTTGGTGTTAATAAGAAAAAACATTTTTGTATAAATACCCAAATGAATTTAACACTAAAAAGAAGCTAAATGATGTTAACTCTCACTTAAATACAATTGTAATTTCATATTAATTCACATTATTATTAATGGGCTTTGAGCTCATCATTAGGTTAGAAATTGAATTAGGAGGCTATATATCTTACAAGAGAAATAAATGCTATTTAGATCCGTTGACGTAGTACCTATAAAAGTCCATCCAATAAAATTTGGATATATTTCAATATAAACTTTAAAAATAATATTTATATTATTTTAATATAAATAAAATAAAATACTAATGAAATAATTTTAAATTCTATTGGATAAGCTTCTTGGGTGCACATCAACGATCTAAATAGCATTTCTCATCATACAATTACATTATAATATTTATAAGAATAATATTTAATCAAAACCAGAAGGGCAATAGCTTAACTATAATATTTAGAATTTTGGTGGTAATAAAAAAATAAAAAAAAGGAGAATTTTGTTATAAATATATATATTTTTTCCTATTATTGTAAGTATAAATAAATTTATTTTTGAAAATTAAAATTAATATTGTATCATTGATTATCATTTAGAAAAATGTTACTAAACCTTAAAATATCTCTTAAAAAATATGGATGATTAGAATTTAAGATTTAAAAAATATGTTTTTATGAGTCTTACAAGAAAAAATGAATTTAATAAAAAAATTTTATTTCACTTAACTTTTTAAATCCTAATTATCAATATATTTTATGAGATATTTAAATACCGTATAATAATACTCTGTCATTTATATAAGATTTTGAATCGGTCTTCCTTCCCCTTCCTTCCCTGCGGCTCCAATGGAGCCCATTCGCATAATTTCCTAAAAAACAAAAAAAAAACTAAAAATAATAATTTACGAAATCCGCAGGAGTTTCAAATTCATAATCATCGATCCACAGAAGAGACCCCCGAAAAAGAAAAGGAAAAGAAAAATTGCAGCGAGAGATCGCCGGAGCGAATGGAATCCCGATCGCCGCCGAGGAGGCCGACGAACATCCTCGGCCGGCGGTCGTCGACTGCTCAGGCGAGCCTCTCCAAGATACTCACCATCATCTCGACCTTCCCTCCTCTTCCAACTCCTTCGGCCGTCGATCTGGACCTCAGATTAGGGTTCTCATCAGAAATAACGGAATCCGGTGAAGAATCCACCGTCAACAAGGCCACGGATAGCAGCTCCGCTGGCGAATGCTCCGGCGAAGCCGATCCTCAGGGAGGAACCGGATACATCGATCTGCTGTTAGAGGCGGCTCGCCAAGTTTCCGGCGAAAATCCTCCGCCGCCTCCGAGATCGCCGTTACCGCCGCCCTCGAGTTCGAAGAGAAGGAAAACGGCCATCAATGACTGTGATCGTCAGATGGAGCCGATCGTGCGGTCGAGGAGAGGGAGAAGCCTGACTCTGCCGCTGCGGTATCGGGACTCGGTTCTCGACTCCCCGGTGCTCCGGCGGTGAGCTTACCGCGATTCCTGAGGCTGAAGTGAAGGGTGAAAATAGGTTTAACGGAAGCTGTAAAATTAGGTCGGTTGCATTAAAAAAAAAAAAAAAAAAAAAAAAAAAAAGGATTTCTTGCATTGGAGCTTAGATTGAGCTTAAGATAAACATGAATTTTAATTATTTTGAAGTGATTCGATTTTAAATGATTTGAAAAATAAAATACTAAATATTAAGTATGCATGATTTGTGCTCATAATATTTTTTTTTTCTAAAATTATGATGACAATTTCTAATTTTATAATTATTATTTTAAATCTTCGATTCAAATTTCCTCATATTTTAAGTTTAACTAATATTAAAATAGAATTATGCAACGAAAGGCTTCAACGAATGCTGTGCGTGCGGATAATTAATTTCTGTTTAATGGCTGCTGAGTTGTAAATTGGATGATTTCGTTCCATTTGGCACAAAATTAGAGTCTGAAATGGTGGGACCTCGCTTGACTAAGGGATAAATTAGCATGTGCAATTTCATTGCCACGTGTCAAACAGTGTTTTCCCCTGCTCTTCAAACTCTCCCGGGGAGCCCCTCAGCGAAGTGCCGAAAACCGTCTCGTCGTCCTTTCCGACTTCGCTGACGTCCAGCAAAAAATATCCAAACTTTGTCCTCTCATCTGTGATTTTGGCTTACACGATTCGCAATTCTCGCCGCCAACTCGTCAAAATTGCAGATGAGAGGACAGGATTTACGATTTTTTTGCTGGGCGCCAACGAGCAAAATCCGAGAGCATAGGACTTATGCACGAGTTTGACCGGATTTGAGAGAGATTTATTTAAGGATTCATAAAATTCAAAATTTCTCATTGAAAACTTGAACCCTATCCTCTTCTATTCAATCCCAAAACCTAAAATCCATTCCTTGAGCTTCAATTAACCTCATGGAAGCTTTTGGTCACTTTTATTTTTGAACTTCTCTTGAAAAGGCTAAAGTCTGAGAACCTTTCCATAATAATGACAAACAAAGAATCATTTCTCCATTTCTTCATAAAATTCTAAAGTAACTATGCTTTGTCTTTTTCTTAAGCTCCCATTTAATGTTATAATTAATATTGAACATCTCCTTATATAGTAATAAGTCAATCATGGAGAATGGATTAAAAATGCTTATTTTAGATCAAATTATAGCTATATAATAATGATTTAATCTTTGCAAATATCCCAATAGCAATAAGTTTTAAGTTTGGTAATCCTACTCTAAGGTAAATAAGATTTCATGGTACCTAATCATTCATATTTAGATAGTTGCATACACAGTGATAGACGCTAATTTTGTTTATTGCTGTTGAATTATTTTATAATTTACTTGCAATGTAATATGTAGCTACCCAAACTCTTAAGCATCAAGATATTGTCCGCTTTGATCTGAAATGTCTCACAATTTTACTCTCAGAAAATAACTTCCTAGAACATCATTCATCCTGAGAGTGCTTCCACATGAACACGCTTAATTTGTGATTATGATTTTTCCCATTAATTTTTCAAAAAATATTAATATTAGGATTTTACATACATACCAGGCTCTTAATTAACGCAGCTTATTCTTTTTGTAATCTCTAAAATATGATTTTCCAAAGCTCAGTCATGATCTAAGATGCATCATAAGAGAAAAATAATAGTAAATGAACTAAAATTAATATAAAAAGAATATTAACTATATTTTTTCTATTTTAAAACAGCTTGGGTTCGATACATAGTGGTAAGACACTAAAATTTTTTTAATTAATCAAATTAAATTACAAAACCCTTTCAATTCAAATATTAACTACATTTTTTTTCATAGTGCACGGTCACAACTTTAATCTATCAATTAAATCTTTTTCAAAATAGTTACTAAATTTAATGCTCAACAATATTTCATTTATGAAAAATGATAAAGTGCAAGTAAATAGATTTTCATGCATGGGATATGATAAGATTCATAAACATCAAACTTTATTTAGACTAAAATAGTTACACGTCCAAAACATAAGTTGAATTTTTTTGATAGATTTATTGTGACATCTAGCATCTTTTTTGATGGATAAATAAATATTGAAGAGGAAAATGCCATGAAAATAAATATCTAGAAATATTACACATAAAAAATAAAAAAATAACAGAAGACCGTCAAAATAGATCAACATAAAATAAGTTGTGTTAAATTGACATATAAGTCTTTTACAACAAATAACTCAAAACACATAAAAATAGAGAGAAAAAAAAACAAAAAATAAAAATTAAGTGCCCATCAAAAATTTTTGTATATATATGAAAAGATAGAAACATAGCTCTAACCATCAACATCTTCTCTATTGAAAAAAGAAAGCATCTTCAAATCACATTCAATATATAATTCATCACCCCCTCTTAAGTTAAAAATAAATCTATTAATAAAATTAAAATTATATAAAATAACACTAAATTATCTATATTATTATTAAACATAAAGCATTATACTTCTTATGTTATTATGGATCAATTATATAAATCATTTGTTTCAATCATAAATAAAAAATAATCAAGTAGAAGCCTTTCTTAACTTTCAAACTGAGAAAATTCTTCTTATTCTGCATAATCAACATAAATCATTAAGCAAAAATAAGCGCCAAACAATAATTAAATAAAAAATAAATTCATCAAATTAGTTATAAATAAATTGACATTTAGCAAATTTCCATTTATGACGAACATACAAAATCACAATTGGTTAATTCCTAATGAAAATTCTTCAATAGTCATCATAAAAAATAGAATAAATCAACATTCGAAAAAAAAATGTAAACCTTGATTAAACGAATCGAAACTTGATCAACATCAAAAGCGAGAACGCGACAGGGCAAACCTCATTGTATCCCAATTTTTAATCTGATTAACAGATGTTTATTGTTTCTTCTGCATGATACTTCATTAACTACAAAAAATAAAAAACATAAGAAAGTGAAGATATTTTCACCAATTGCACCTAGCAAATTGCTTCGTTGAAGAGAACAAAGGAGAAGTTGAAACTGAAAACCTAAAAATGCAAATAATTAATATTTTATTGATGCTCCTTTACAATCGCTACCTTATAGATTTTGAGAGTTGGAGTTTTTTGACAGATAAACAAAAGATTTTGCAGTTTCTTCTGCGTGTTCAAGATCCTACAATCATTTCCTTGCTCCAATGGAGCAAGAAATTTTTTTCCCTGCAGATAAAATATATTAACATATCTCATTTGTTATGTGCATGATAACTAAAAAGAATTTAGTGTGCAACTAAGTTAATTATCTATCTCATTAAAATCAAGGACCTCAAAATTACTTATCCTGTCAGAAACCAAATCCAGTTGTTCAGCAGTTTCCCGAATAGCTAAAGCAACGATTTCCAGTTATATGCAACGGAAATTGCTCAATACTTCAGCAAATTAAGTTTTTCATTGTACGTTTTGTTTGGAACATATTATTTAAAGACAAAACAAATGTGATTTTCTAAAATACCAAAAAAAAAGCTGCACATGTTTAGACAAAAAGAGCAAACTGGGGGAACGGTATTCAGTTCTCTGACGGGAGCTCGAATAACGACAACTATAAGCTGAACGGAGTTCCTTTAACAATTTGAATGGAGATCTTCTGCTCGACACCTGCAGTTAAAAATTAACACATATATTTAGACATAAAAAATCTTTCTTCATCCAATAATGTTAATTCAAACTTCTAAAATTTTAGTACAAATTCCCTTCATAAAATATTACAATAAGAAGTATTATTACTTTTTTTTTGCTATATAACCAATAAATCTAAAAATAAATCAAATAGTTAAATTCATCTTTTATATTTCTGCTTCAAGAGACCACTCTATTTGCAGCGCATTGATGGTTGATATCAAAAGCAGATTAAGATATGTTATTGCTTCTTTTGCATGATGCTTCATTGACTACATAAAATAAAAAAAAATAAGAAAATGAAGATATTATCATCCATTATACCTGGAAAATTGCTTCCATGAAGAGAACAAATGAGAAGCTGAAACTAAAAATCTAAAAATGCAAAAGAGAACAGTGGACAAGCATAATTTAGTTACCTGCATTAATAGCGTGAGAAAATGGAGTATTTTGAAGAGCACTGGTGAGGCAATATCGTAGAATGGAAGATTTAGAAATTTGATGAGTAGCGTTGGAAGATTTATTGTTATTCTCTAGGTATAAAAAATTAAAGAAAACATAAAAAGTAAAATGAATAGTATTGTGATGTGATAATGAAAGTAATTAGGATTTATAAATAATCTCTATAGGGCAATAGCTTCTAAAAAGGCATCACTAAATACACGAATGCCATCTTAGCTTGAAGATATAGGCATCACACTAGTAAAAATTAAACACTTTTTAATCTTTGAAAACCTCTTCTAATAGTCATAATCAAAATTCTAGCGTCATTTAATAATTATTATATGAATGATATAACATATGATTAATTAGTAAATATTAAAATAATGAATGCTAAATATATAAATAATCGTAAGGATAGAACTTACTCGAAATTCATATTCGATTTGACTCGAATTTGAGATATTTCGACTTGACTTGAAAATTTTCGAGTCGAATTCGAGTCAACATCTTAACTCGAACCCTATTTAAAATGAGTCGAAATGACTCGAATTCGAACAAGTTCGAGCCGTGTTCATGCAAGGGCCCACTCCACTCAAATCTAGCCCACAAAATTTGACACCCAAATTTCAATATTTTCAAATAAAATATAATCATTTTACTCATTATAAATTTCTCTAATTTTAAGTAGGTATGACATAATTTATATAGGAGAATATTCTAGCATTATAAAAGGTAATACTATAATTTTAAATATTTAAAAATAATAAATATAAATATTTACAGTAATATATTCGCATTAAATAATCAATAGTAACTTTGAAAGCAATAATTATATGGGAAGATTCGAGGTGGAAATTCTCCCATATTGGCATCTTATTTTATATTTTATTTTCCTATCTTTGTGTTTGTTTTTATTTGTTGATAGTGTGTATCATTATTTATTAGGGAATTTTCATACAAAAAAAAAAAAAAATATATATATATATATATATATATATATATATATGCAAAAAAAATACATATTTTAAATCTAATTATTAGTCATGAATAATTTCTATGAGTGATATCTAAATAGTTTTTTTCATATTTCTTAGTTGCATAAGTACTGTAAGAAATGCCTTTTAACCTTCAAATAATTTATAAAAAAATATGAATAGCTAAGATTTTATATATTAAACACATTTTTAGTGAGCTCTAAGATTAAATATGAATCATTTTGTAAGCCCAATTAATATTTATATTTTTTAATTTTCATATAAAATTACTTTTAATTTCTCATTGAATTTATGTGTTCATATATAAATATAATTTTGAAATGGGTTTATTTCTTCTCTTTTTTTACCTTTTTTTTTATTTTTTAAGATAAAATTTAGAAGATATTTTAACTCACCTTCTATTAATGCTAATTATTATATTGAATGATTAATTATTGAGAAATACTATTTACACCCACTGACATAGCACCCAAAAATATCAATTCAATAGAATTTGAATATCATTTCAATACAAACTTATTATGCTTATGTTAGGCTAAACTCGAAATTAAGAAATATGACCCACATCTCTTATATTGATGCAAGAATTCTATTAATTAATGATCATCTAAGCACTCAAATGGAATAATCCATTACAAACCCCCTCACCCAAATTATACATGTATGAAATCGCCCCAACACATTTCAAAAGGAAGCAATTAATACTTTAAAACACTAGGCTTATTAAATAACACTAATCTTTAAAGCAGCAGCAGCAGCAGCAGGGAGGGGCACAGGAAGAGACAGCACGTCATCGATATCACAGCGACATTTACTGCCATCCAAACCTTTGTGCACAAGTCGTGGTGAAAAAAGCCTGGCTAAGGAGCGGCGGCTCGATCGGTAATTGCTGTTGCTTATCCTGTGGCCACCGCTCTCTTCATATGCTGCCCTCAATATAAGCTGTGGCCGGGACTTGAGTGGCATCTTCACTGAGCTGAAATCCAATGCTTCAGCAGGTTTCGGAGCTTGCCAAACAGTAGCGGCCTCTTTCGTTTTGCATGGAAACTTAGCATTGGCATATAAATAATAAAATAAGAGACATTTAATGCATAATATTTGATATTTACTTACAATAAACTACTGTAAATAATAAAGAAATAATAGCACTGACCGTTAAAGGCCAGCCGAGAGAGCCAAATGACATCGTCAGAGAAGAGAAAGAAGACCTCTCCTGCCCATTTTCCACAGATCCGAAACTCATCGGGCCACTCTCATCTTCGTCATCCTCATCGCCGCCTTCGTCTCCTTCGTCCTTCCCGGGTTCGCGAAATTCACCTTTCTCATCAGCAGCCGCAGCCTTCTTCTCTTCGTCTCTCTGCTTCATCTTCAAAGCCATTTCCAACTCTTCAGTCGCCTCCTCCAGACAGATCTCAGCTTCAATGTATTCAAGTTGGCATTCCAGGAGCTTCCGGCTCATCTCACTGGCTTTCTTCTTCTCCTCGGCCCATTTATCCAACCTCTCGGAAAAGGATTTCAGAGCATTTTTGACAGAGATGATGAGCTTTTCAAGGCGAGTCTGCTTCTTTTTGTCGGGCGGAGATATCCCGTAAAAGTCATCGAACCCGAGTGGCAAGAACTCTACTTTGCTGAGGTCAATTTCCTCTCCTTCTTTTAGATCTGGCTGCCAGAATAGACGAATCCCATGTTCCTCATCGTCGACGTGATTGATGAGCCTACCAGTTGGAGTGTGAAGAAGGAGGCCAGCTTCTCCACCGGGCTTGTCATTTACAGCAATGAATTCAGGATTGTCGGGATCTAAGCAGCAGGAAAGAGAATCAGCAGTGCTTCCAGCTACACAAATTTAATATATGCAAATACAATAATAAAGAATATATAACACTCCATTCCATCAAAATAAAAACTACCCTGTCTAAAGACAAAAGCTTTGACTAAATAATTAGAACCTATTGTACATCTAACGCTCCATAAATCACAGTGTCGCCTCTTAAATCGCATAAATGCATCCAAATTGCGGTTTCTTTTGATTTGAATGGTTTAAGCTATTTAGGGTGTAGAAATGAGGGAAGGGAGAAAGAGATTCAACAGGAAGGGTTTAGGGTGTAGGAAGAAAAAGAGTGCGGAAAAAAAAAAAAAAATACAGAATGTTAAGTAGACAAAGGGGATATCGCAACAGCAAAATAATTTATATAACTAATTATATATAGACTAGTAAGTAAATAGTATACGTTGTGTAAGCCCATCAAACTGATAATCATGCAGATGAACACATGAAAAGAGAGATGAAGCGAAGAGGTGAAAGTTTGCCTAGCAATGAGGCATGACGAGGCAAGATCGCTGTTACAGTATAACCTTGACCTATACAGCATTCATCCTAAATCTGTCTAAGTAGATCTAAAATAAAAGGAAAATACTAAAGCTCCAATAAAATAACTAAAAAATATCTATAATCAATAGAAATTTTTCTCTTTTTTTTTTCTTTAATATTTTACACATGAACCTTCATCCTAAACTCTAATAGAAATCATTCATCAATTTTCAAATAAGAGAATAAATTGGCTACTTAAAGAAATTACCCAATCTTAAGCAGCTCACTAAAGGCACTCCCACATAACCCAAGGTCTCTTTTCACATCTTAAACACAGCAGCTAGCGCCTAACATTAAAACAAATATATAAACAACACTAATGCACGGATAACTACCCAACACACCCCGTGAAAGCACAAAACATAAAACAAACAACACAACTCAAAAACTACAACACATCACGACTCATCAACTGAACGCAAAAACAACTACTCAACCTTCAATTAAATTCCGAGTAATGGGCCTCCTCCAGTAAGATCTCTATCCTGCATCAATAACTAAAGAGGTCCATATGATCAAAAAGAATGAGATGTTAAAAAACATTAGTTCAATTATTCAAAATAATAGTGAAATAGAAAGCAACCTAATTAATAGGATCCAAGTTGGTTGGGTGAAAAAGAGAAGCATTTTTGGAGTGGTTATGGTCAGAAAATCCCACTTAAAATCCAAGAAATATTTTAGAGAGCAATCATACAACCAGCTATATTATATAAAGCTAAAGATTGGTAAACAAAGAAAAAATTATTGATTATGTCCTCGTAGGAAAAATGAATATATTAATTATGTCCATGCTAAAAGAGGAAAAGAAAGAAAGAAAAGAAAAGGAATCATTAGAAATATCAGATCTGCTTGGGATTTGGGGAAGGGATTCTATTTAATCATGCACAACGGAAACAATAAATTCATGTAGCCGACCCCACTTAGTGGAATAAGGTTTGGAGTTGTTAGTTATAATCCTCACAGAGTCACAAAAATAAACATAAACCAAAGTAAACTTGTGATTAATAATGAAGAAATAAATGCACCCAAAATTAGAGGACAAAAATCTTCACAACTATCTAAGGAACATATTATATTCATTTTAAACAAAAACTTCAAAATTCTAAGAAGACAGGAGTGAATATATAAAAAATCGACTTCAAATCAAAGATAACTCTTAAGACAAATAATTAGCAAAAAGATTCAGATCTAAAAAGGAAACGGAATGAAGACTCCATTGACCAATAGATAAAAAGAAGCTCAATAACAATTTCATATTAAATATTTATGTTCTGACACCAAAATTAAAACAACGATTATAACTAAATTTATCGTCTCAAGCATATGTAGATGATTCAAGTAAATAAAACAAATAGTAACCCAATTTAAATGCAGCCACAGAGTTCAACTCATAAAAAATGATGAAATAACAGAAATCAGAAATAATTGTATAACATGATTCATATGGAGCAAGCAGCTAAATATAAAATTGATAACAAGTTTGCAACCAACAATGGATAACAAGTATGGAAAAAAATGCATCCAATTTTAAGAGTATGCATTCATCACCATAGCACTCTCATTCTTGGGACACATTATAGCTTTGAAGGCTGCCTTCACCTAACTAGTCTTGTTACATTCACTAATTGACACTACTCCAAAACTGAACCTGTTGCATCACATATATCAAAGCATTGCCTTCCCCAGTTATGCCTACATAAAAATTGTAATGGAAAGGGTTTAGCAAGGTTAGATTCACTTCTCTCATGTCTTTCCTCAACTTCGGAAACCAAAAGAGAAGATTATCTCACATGTAATTGATCTTTACGAGTGTTAATGTCATTGTATACTCTTCAGCAACCTCTCCATTTTGAAGCTATTAACAAGAGTGATACCCTTTGTTGTTTTAGCACTCCTCGAATGGTGTCTATCAAATCAACAAGTAGACTTCCATACTCTTCTTCTGTATACGAATTTGATACAGGCTATACAAGGTTGTGTGTTTGACAGCTTCCTCAACAATAGAAATTCTTCTTAAAAATTTTCCACAAGTGATACAGGCTATACAGGGGGTGCATCTTCCAGGGACCTTAGCGAGACCCTTCTCCGTAATTGAAATAAATGCAAAGCTTATATATCTTCCTCCAAAAGCTAATAATAACTTATCCAAAAGCAACTGATATGAAGAACTGAACTTTTATTCAAAAACTGCAAATGCTAGGGTATAAAGATTATTATTGCCATCAAGCGAAGTAGCACATAAAAGCATTCCCAAATAGTTTGGCTTTAAGATGAATACATCAAATCCTACAAATAGCCAACAACCAGCTAAAATCTTTCAATACAGACCCAAAGTTAACGAAAATTTTTTAAAGTAATGTACAAGGCTACTGTATGCGTAAATATATGACTATCCAGATTCCTAAAGAGCTCTCTATGTAGTGTCGCCACCCAACTATTAGCAATTGCACTAGATAAATCTCACTCAATCTCCACAATTTCATTAAAGGAAAGAATGAACCAAATTTTCTCTTCTAATCGATAGTTGACTTTTCTGATTTAATGCCTATATTTAGAAATGGAGTTTTCTATCAGACTGGCAAGTCAACTAGTAGTTGCATGCTTATTACTCATATCAAGGAATATAGGCCTTTTGAAAAATGATAAACCCAACAACAATGAATTATCCCCAATGTCATTGTAGCAAGCATTGCAATCTCAATATGTTGCCATTTAAGCCCACCATTAACTAAATCTTTATATACTAAATTAAATATAATTACTTTCTCCGAGGGCACTTTCTGTAAGGCGTAATAAATCACCTATGATACATGAATGGTTAGATCAAGGTCACAGAAAATCTAAGGGAATACAAGAACTATGTTTATTGATATTTCCTTGGAATGCAATTATAACCTCAAACTTAATTGTCTCAACAACCACTAATGCCATCTAAATCACATATACAACCCTAAGTAACGATCTATATTGCTATGGGCTCGTGCCTTTCACATAATTAAACATTTAATACTGACAAACAAAAATGCTTACAAAAGTTTTCTTAAATTCATCTAAACAAAGTCTATCATTTAAGGACTTTCACTATTTTCTACTTATCTCCTTCATATATAATTCGATTGCCATTTAATACTGACTTCTAATAGCCCCCAACTCTATATGTTAATATGACTAGTCCTTTTCCTTGGCTCATTAATAGTTAAAAAACAATAACAAGCAACAAGAAGTGTAAATCAAACATTATAATTTGCATTACAACCTTTGAATCTTCTCAAATTCACTAGGAAAAAAATTTACAAATGGGAGAGCATGAATACTTGCAATGGTAAGAAATGGGAGAAGCCGATATAGCAGTGATAGCATATGGAGGAGCTATGAGTGTTGAGGCCTTGTCAAGGAAATGTAGTTGGAACGGGCATCGAGATCTTATCAACCAAAGCGAGTAACAAAATCCACCTAGTTGAGATGATGGTAGGCCAGAGCCACTAGAATAAGAATAGTAAACGTCCTTTCACTGTCTTCAACGACACGTAGTTGCAAAAGATAAAGAAAAAAGTTTTTAATAAGAAAGCGCATTTTCTGTAAATTTTATAACATTTAGGTTTATATAACATTTATAGTGAGACTCCAGTAAAAATCCCGTACATTTTATATTTCGTTTCAGGGCTATACAGCAGCAACTTTAAATTAAGAGCCAGTGTACGCCTTAATTTTGTCAATATGAGATAATGACAACTCAACAGCATTTATAAAAAACATTTAAACTATTAAAAGGTAAATAAATAACAATGAGAAAGGGCAATGCCCAAAAACAAAGTGGATTGGTTAAGATTAAATGATATATACAATCAACTTCACATGAAACGAAAAAAAAATGAAGCACCAGAAAGCAACCTTTATCCCACCAATATTCAAGCTCAGCAGGCATTGGAAGCCTTAATGGTGCTTTATAGAAAGAGTTCAACCACATTTCTCTTTCCTGGTCAAGCTCTTCAACATAGGTTTTCCAGACATCAGGAACCTGCAGAAAAGAGTTGTTCAAGTTCACCAAAACAGAGCATTAATAGATACAAGAAACGCAGCAACTAATCATTCAACTAACTTCATGAAATTGGTTAATAAATCCAGGAGCCATCCACACATCTTCTCCTTCATAGAAGTATGGATGTTGAGGATCATTATAGGGGCCATGTTTTTCTCGAACCACTATTTGGGAGACCAAAAAAATTCAGTAAATAAAACAGTTGCAACAAAACAAAGTTGTTTCACATTAATAGAGACCAGGAAGCAAAAACATTGATTATAAAACAAAAACACAATAAAGTATCAATAGATGAAAAAGTCAATTGCTTTCACAGAAAAGAAAAGTAACTTGCACAAAATTAACACTACTGATAGTACACCGATTTGGGGGTTAAATTTACACTTCCACTAATCTGAAAAAAAAGTCAACAGAATTTACTGAGAATAAGTATTGTTAGAAGCTCGAACAAAAATGGGCCAGCTTAAAATTAATAACAAACCAGAATACATGGGATGATAAAAGTAAAAAACAGAGATTATAACTTGAAGTGACTAAATAAACATCAAAATTAACATGCGCAGTAGTCATTTGGCTTGATATATATATATATATATATATATATATATATATGTGTGTGTGTGTGTGTGTGTGTGTGTGTGTGTGTGTGTGTGCGTGTGTGTGAAAACCCTAAAAAATATCCCACACTCTTCGCTCGAGCGATGGCGATTTAGGGCTCCAAATGGGCGTCGATGCCTCCTTTCTCCCACGCTTTCCGGTGACAAGTGTTGATTCTCCTTCGGTGTTGAAGCTCCTAGTCGGTTGCAATTTGTGGCTCCGATAGATTTTGTCGACTCTCCAGGGATTTCGATCACTCGGTCTATCCGCCCGACCATGATTTCTGGTACAATTTCTTTAAGTTTGTTGCGGTCTGAAGGTAGTGCGCAATGGTTGATGGTGGAGGGGGTACGTCGCTCCATAATCTCCATCGTCCCATAGAGCACCCAGATCTTTTCTGGCTGCCCTTACAAACTCCTCGACAGTAGAAGCATCAGTTGGCATCAAGCTTATTACTATTTTAGAGGTAAATCAGCTCTGATTTACACCAGATATGAAATTCAAATCCTAGCCAAACTATTTGAGTATTCTTTGGTGGCAAAATTTGCATTCGAAAAACCTCCAACATATTGTTTGCAAAATTTTCAACAATTTAGGTCTTATTGGTACCTATTCAATCGGATTAGTCTTCTAAGACGGATTATACTCTCCTCTTCTCACGTGGTTCCTACTTTATTGACAAATTCCATTTAGAATTTTTGAAGTGGACTACGAATTTTGATCCTAAATCTGAAAAGCCAATTGACCCTATTTGGTATAACTTCTTGCAGCTAAAGGCTCATCTCATTACCCACTCTATCCTCTTTTCATTGGGGTCTTACTTTGGTAAGCCTCTCAAAGTGGTGAACCTAACTAAAAATTTAAGCACAAAATTTAAACTTGCAATGAAGATGATGGTTATTTTCAAGAAGTTTTATTTGAAAATTTGCCCAAATTTTGAAAAACATTGAGCTATTTTAGAACATGACATTACTCATGTTTCAAAATTCACTATGAACTAAATAATGCAGCTCCATTTAAGGAACCTGAAGTGACCCCAGGTCAAGGGAAACCTACCAGACAAGTTTAAGTGTCAAAAAATACTGCGATGGGAGAGAACTACGTCCCTTTCACCATTTTCTAAAGAAGAGGCCCATCATTTGTTCCTCCAAGCTACCCCAACTGCAGTTGTGATTGGAGACCCGGTTGTGCCCAACATTGAAGGTTGCAAAACTTTTGATGTTGGTAATACACCGGTTGTGGTGAAAAATCCGGTTGATGTTGCTTTAACAGTGGACAGCATTGCCGAGCATACTTCAGATACAACCGTGGATATCGATGAGGAGATTATCATAAAAGTGAGCAACGTTGAACCATTACTCAACTACCTTTTATCTACTGACATTGACAATCTCCTCTATGGTCAAAGAAAGTTGAACAATGCTTCCATACAAGATATCAGGAAGCTTCTAGTGGAGAAAGTCAATTCGGTGTCTTCTGGAGAGGTTCAAGTTTCTACGAGGAATGTTGTCGTAATCCAAGAGGTGGAGGGTCTCCTGCCTCTCCATTGAATCTCATTCAAGTGAATCTGGTAATGTCTGATACTCATCCAGCCCTACTCTACCTGAAAACTATTCTGATGAGCTTTTGTTTGAAGAAAATATGTTCAAAGATCTAAAGAATGCTTGTTTAACATATTTCAAATAAAGAATAAGGGATCCAATTCCTCAAAAAAAGGAGCATACCTGAAACATCAGTAGAGGATCTCATTTGCTCTTTCGTTTGTACTTCTATTCTAAATTTGATTCTTCCTTTGAGAATTTATGGGGATTTGGTAGCTGTTTTTATGTTTCTATTTTTTTAATCTTCTTAATTTTATTCCATTTTTGAGATTATTAATCAGAACTATTTTGTATTCAAAGGTAATCATTAATAAAACTTAACAATTACCCTTAATATATATATATATATATAAGTTGTGGTTATCGTTATAAAATTTGTTAACAATTAGGCATATCATGTGAATCACATGATTAATTGATTTGCATCATGTTTTCTTCAAACTTTCGAATAAAGATGATTACTCCAGAAATTTCGCTATAGGATTTACTCCATCAAAAATTGTCCAATGAAAGTTCATAAAGGAGAAACGACCTTAGATCCGGAATGTGAACCTCCCATCATCCCAATATGGATTAATTTTTCTCTCTTTAAGATCCACTTGACTACACATTTAATTTTATTTGCATTAGGATCGTATTTTAAAAAACCACTGAAATAAAATTAGGCAAGGCTAATTTGGTTCGACCTTTGGTGGCTCGTGTATTAGTTGAAATGAATTTAACCGAGCATTTTGAATCCAAATTCTAAATTGGAGATGAAGAAAGGGGATATATCCAAGAGTGCAACTTTGAAAATTTTATGGCTTACTATTCACATTGACTATTGGTTATGAAAAAATGTATTGTTTCAGATTACACCCTCAATTTAGAATCAAAGTGGCGCCGCCAAAGGAGATCACTAATAAAGTAAAAAAAGAACATAAACTCGTGTATGTTCCAAAAGGGAATAAATCATCCTTGGAAGAAAGATCGACCACTTTTCTTGCTAGAAATACAATCCCATTCACATCTAGTTTGGTCGAAGGCTTGAATGGCCCTACGAATGTTGAAGTATTAGAAGGATTAGTTCCACCTCACCCCTCAGACGAGGGAGAAGATGGTCCTCATCGTATCGTGGTGAATGGGGCCGAACTGATTGAATTCGCTGGAAATGGTTCTGTCGATTCAAACATTACCATCAAAAAATTTGTGGACTAAAATTCCTTTCAAGCCATTTTAAGGAAATTGTTGGATGGCCTAATTGAGTTGGATTACCCAATGGCGCTTGAGATGGTCGAGATCAAGGAGACTCGAATGAAGAGACATAGGTAATTGTTGGTAATATATTACACAATCTAGCCGAGCCATCCATTGGCAGAGTTGTCTAAGATTTTGTGGATGACAAGTCGATGGTTAGGGTGTCCGAGGATATACATTGTCATCGGATCCCTTTGGTGCCGATGGGTGTCTAGCAAGTTACAAGGTGTGTTCCTCATCAAAGCTTGGATTGTGCTATCAGAGGTTGTCGACATCTTGAGAAGGGGTGAGAGGATGATTGCTTTGATCCCTGGTAATAAAGTTCTTATGGGAGCCCCTTCAGAATGGCTAATACAATAGATTGATGAAATTCCAACTATTTTGCACAAGTAAGAAACAGTGGAGTGCACTCCTTATGATGAGGCATATTATGGAGACGTCTAGCTTGGGGGTGTTGGATGATGAGGTTCGATAATAAACATGCAGACGAGTTTTATCCGATCGTGCATGGAAGGCCTCAATCTATTTCTTCACCGTCTGACAGAAGTGAGTTGATAAGTACTTTGAGGTGGATTCAGTTGAGGAGCTAAAGGATATTATATCGGATTCGGAGATATTGATTGATTTCCTTACTAGGAATAAAAAGACAAAAAAGAAACATAAAAAATTAAAAATTCCAAATCAAATAAAAAATAAAGCTATAACTTGAGAAGGAATACGATCACTAACTGAAGGATTTGGTTATTGTAGCGTGGAGACGTTCAACTTTTCCTGAGAATTCTTTTTCTTATATTTCTTTTGAAGTTTGGTGGTCGTTTTGTCTTTATTCCTTCATATCAGTTTGTTTTATGTTTCTTTTTTATTGTATATTTGGTTTGGTCACCAACTCTTATTTCTATGATAACAAAAAATTATACATACATACATATATATATATATATATATATATAGATCATTTATCTCAAGCATGCCTAATAATTCATCAGAATAAACAAAATCTGTATTTTTATAGGCAAGCCGTGAACTTTCTTAAGGAGACCAACACTGAGACCATAACATCTTACATACTGACTCCAGCACCAGTTACTAGCTTGTCAAAATCAGAAGCATGTGAGTAGCAAGCAACAATTGAGTAAACTCACATACAGAGGTGCAAGATGTGATTCGGCTACGAGGGCTTGTGCATTTGCAGTTGATCAAGAACAAACTATGCAAGTAAGAACTAAACAGCACAGACATCATCGGCTGGAAGCCAAGTACCACTTTTGGTAAGAAGAAAATACTTAGGTTCATTGAAAAAAAGTGATCTTTAAACTCTAATTGGAGAAAATACATTTCTTTTTTTGCTTCTTTTCCATTCACGGCAAAATCATCAAAAGGCATACACTAAACCATAGAAATTTATTCAATATTGAAATCAAATTAAAGTATAAGAGCAATCAGAAAATTGCTTATAACCCTAGAACTTTTCTCAAAAGGCAAGGTGAAATTTAAAATTCAGAATTATCTTTAAGGTATTGATAACAAGAAGCCTACACTCAAGATGCATATTCCAACAATGTTAACCTATGATTATTATGTTATGTAACGACTCAAAGTCATTATTTTGCGAATTAGATCAAATCCTGCCTCAGAAATCAAGACCTCGAGGAATTTCAAATTAGGTCAAACAAGAATACTCTTAGATAAGAATAATTTTTAGATCAAAATGCCCTAGTTTGGGAAAATCCAAATAACGGAAGCTCCCGCTTTATTTTCTGAGCTTATTAAATTCTTTAAATCAAGAATATTGAAATACGTGTCCAAATTCATCATTTTCAGTGTCGTTATGTTAAGTATATTATTTAAAGGCTGCTCGAAAATTTTCATCAAATTTGAACATCGATTTGATCTCAATTAATTTTCAAAGTTATAAGACTTCAAAAATTACAAAAAAATAAAATATTGCTCCAAATCGAAATTTTCGGCGTGAGGGTGTTCGTTATGCCATAACACACCTTGGTATCAAGTTTCATTTTTTTAGACGCCAAACGGTGAAAGAATGCGAAAAAATTAACTTTAAGTATTTTTTTTTAAATTTCGTGCACACCCTCCCTCCTGCGATCCGGAGCGGGATTCTTCTGCCTTTGGGGGAAGAAGCTTCCGTGCCAGAAGCCATGCGCGCCTGCGCACATTCAATTTTGGGGCAGGGAATTCCCTCCCCCCTGCGCCTATTTAACCCCCTCTCCTTCCCTCCCTCACACCATAGCAGCCCCTCCCCCTCATCTCCCTGCCTCCTGCTAGCCCCTCCTCCTCAGCCCAGCCCAGCCACATCCAGTCCCTCTCCCTGCCAGCCCCTCCTCCTCAGCCCAACCCAGCCACATCCAGTCCCTCTCCCTGCCAGCCCCTCCTCCTCAGCCTTGCCAGCCAGCCACCCTGCAGGTCAGCTCCCTTCTCCAGCCAGCCAGCAACCCAACCCCTCCCTACAGCCACCCAGCCGACCAGCAGCTGCCCAACCAATCCTCCTCCTTCCCGCCAACCATTTGTCAGCCTCCGATCACCCCGCTTCGGCCTCCCTCCATTTTTTGACAATCATAATCCTAAAGGTGAGAGGAGATGGAAAGAGGAAAATGAGGGAAAAACTTTGCTAAATTTTTCTTCGTTCTTTTTACTCTATACTTAATAAATTATTGCTATAAAATTAATAAATTAGTCATTCACATTATTATTATTATTCTCATTAATTAATAATGGGAATAATACAAATATTATAAAAATGACTATTATTTCCAATTTTGTTATTTTCAATTCAGTCATTTCTATTCAGGCATTTTTTTTTTCTTCGTACATTAATCTTGTCATAATAATAATATATTTCTGCTATCACAGTAACTTAAAAAATCAGATTTCAATAAAAAAAAATAAGAAAATGAAGAAAGACATAATAAATACTTATGAAAATATATCATAAACTAATAGACTAATCTAAGGGTAACCAAGTCTAAATGCAGATCCAAAAGTTGAACTGTCAAACTTGGATCTTAAAGAATAAAAGTACCCAGTAGATGACATGTATTACAATTTATACTTTTACTGCTGCTTAGCTTCGCTTTTGAGCCAAATTCATATTGAAGCTTAATTGGTTGTTCAAAATCAACATTTGTGGCTAATTATTGGAAAAATGACATCAGCAAGAGCAGTCATGGCCAGTTACTAAAAAAATGACATCAATAATGATATTCGTAACTAGTTACTGGAAAAATGATATCAGTAATAACATTCGTAACTAATTACTGGAAAAATAACATCAATAATAGCATTCGTAGCCAATTACTAAAAAAATGATATCAGTAACGATATTCATGGTGAGTTACTAATAAAACGACATCAGTAACCTGCATCTTCGAGCTAATATCTTTTGCAGAAAATTAATTATTTCGTTTGTGCTTTTACCTTATTATTTTTCTTGTATTCTTATTTTCACAAATCGCATCTCTGCTATTATAAAATATAATACTTCATTGTTTACTGTAGTACTTAGAGTATTCTCTAATTACAGGGAATTCCAATCCCGTATTATTTTATGTACAATACCAGGTCAGGTACTTATGGGAGAGCTTAAACAAGAACCTTGAAAATTTATACTGGCGGAAGAACCTACGGCACTCTCAAAGAGGCACACAGTCCCACGCTCCGGGTCCCGCCCCTCAGTCAGCCTTCTAAAAACCTTCCACAGGGGTCTTCCCAAATTAATTTCGGGTTAACAATTTCTGCACGGCAGGAGAAATCAAGGCTTGACACATCGCCTTCCCGCCTAGCTGACCCATCCGATTTGCCTATCCATTTAATGCCACCGGGTCCCAATGCTGCGCAAAAGCCTGACAGAGCCTCTGGGAACCGCCCACGCTTGCAGCAGCTCTGCCCCAAGGTGGGCCACTCATGCTCTCTCAACCTCTTCGAGACGCTTTCTCCTACCGACAACGCACCTCATGCAGTTTCCAATGACAGATCCCCCGACGCGCATGCTGAGGTGGCCTCCGCATGTGTCGACAACTTAGCGCTTCTCACCTCCCGCTCTCGAACCGTTGCTTTTGGGGCTGTCAGGCAATCCTGAGAAGACATGTCACGAGCTGAAAACCCCCGCCCCCCCTGTCCCCTCTTCCGCGGGCCCCACGCCTGTCTCTGCGGCTGGCCACGTCTCCCCGCCTCCTGGCCCACGCTTCGGGCCTGATGGGCTCCCCGAAGGTTCCTCAAGTGGGCAGGTGCCCAACCCTATCCTTCCCAAACAGGTGGCCCATTTGGCGCGGCCCAGTTCCAATGAACCAGCTGACCCACTTCCTTCGGGCCCGCCTGCTCACACAGCTGTCACCTGTTCCAGACATCTCCGCTCTCGCAGCCGGGAGCAACTTTCATCGTACTAATGATTGGTCGCCTCATCGGAGGGTTTCACGAAGGTTTGACCCTTGCTTGGCCAATGGATTTACCCCTTGATGGAAGATTTTTCTCCAGTGACCTGGTAATTCTGGCACCAGTCACCTTGTCCCCCGCTTCATTTGTTTGTACTAAGAAGATATCAGCCTCTTCGACTAGTGTTGGTTTGCTCAACCTGCGCAGCTTCTGGGGTTTTTTGGCCCTTTTGGGCCCCTGTAATTGGAGTCCCTCCCCCGTCCCGTTGACAAATATCTAGGATCCTGTCGCCTTGGATCCCTCTCCGGCAGTCTGCGTGATACCTGTTGGCTTGGGCAGCGTGGGTCGTCTCAACGGGCGCGATTTCTGGGGTTCCTTGGCCCATCCGGGCCCCTCCACCTCTTTTAGATGGTGCCCCTCCCCCGCCCTGTTGGCTGGCTACCCACACTACTCTTTATCCCTCTATGGTGAGCTCTCTGAGATAGAAGACTCCTTTTGTATCGTTGAAGGCCATTCGGTGGTTACAGCAAGTGCTGTTGGACAGGGTCCTACAGCCCCCTATTTTCCGTCAGACTTTCTTCCGGGAACCCTTGCTCCAGACTTTTGTTATTATCTAGCCTGCCATGCTACTTTTTCTTTTGTTTTGAGCTATGTGCTCCCTATGAGGCTTATTGGCCTCCTGTTTGATTATACCGTGGAATTTGATCCCGGTCGAGTTACTACCTGTATATTGTAAGTTTATATTAATATATATATATGCATGGGCTACGGCCGGTTTTCACGGAAGAACCTACGGCGCAACTTTTACTTTTATTTTATTTTACTTTTTCAAAGTTCATCTTGTGTTCTAAGAGATGAACTTTGTCAGAAGTTTGTGGACATTGTAAAAATTGGAATTATTATTAAATGGAAATATCTTTTGGCTTTTATATGTGTTCCTTTTCTTTCACAAATTACTCAATATGATCCTGCGGCATGTGAGTACCCGATGTCGGGACAGTTCTCGCTGAACCGATGTCAAGACACCACATGTTACCAAATAGAAACAATAGTAGAGAGCTTGTATTGTCACCTGCGACCACATTGCAATTATATAAAGCAAGTTGATTAAGTCATGTACTTGAGTAATAGCATTTCAATTTAAGAAAAATATTTCCTTTTAATATCTTAATGCATTTGCTTTATATGGTTCAGTTCAACTTTTGTTCTTAATTTTCCATATGATTGCAATGTCAAAAAATAAATACTCTATTCTTAATGCTAGAATTCTTATTGAACATATTAAAGAAGGGTGCAAAGGTGCATGTTGTTAGCATAAATCTGTCTTATTGATAAAACTAGATATGGGTTAAAGTGAAACTTAAGCTAGAAGCTGGCATAAAATCAAGTGTTGTGTCTAAGTCAAAAGCATAAGATAAGAACAGCAAGTTTAATCATAATAGAAATAAAAATATTTAGTATATGACATTTAAATATCATAATATCTTATAAGTAAGAGGTTCATGCACCTTAGTTCTATCATACAAAATAACAACAAATTAGAGGGATCATAGTAGATTGAATAAAGTTGAAATGTGCAAAAAGATTATTTAAACCAAATAAAGGCGCCTGCATAATTCGGTATCTCACATAATGTGAAAACCATGAGCAAGTAGGTCCCAATGATAGTGCTGTTACAAGCATCAACTATTAGAGAGGGTATAATGACCCGCGATCGTTAACGGACTAATTGGATGTTAATAAGTATTATGAAGGATTAAAATCATCATTTAATTTCTTCAAGATGAATTTAAAATGAGAAAAATATCAGAATAAAATATTCCTGAATATTTAATAATTTCACAAATTTAATAACTAAGAAATATAGGCAAATTATTTTAACTTCAAAAATCAAAATCAATTACATATTTGGATTCATCACATCAAAATACATAAAATTTGGACTCCGAGAAAATACATATAATTAATATGTTTAAATAATAATGATAAATTAACAATTTCTATTTTAATTTTCCATTTTTATTTCTCTTCCCGTCACACACTCTCTCCTTCGTTGCTGTGCTTCTTTGTTGCCTCTGTCGAAGCCTGCGACGTGGATCAATATGCGAACGTGCCAACTGATGTCGCCACCCACTCGCTCCCTGCCCTCCTCATTCGCTCTGCGTCCCCACGTGGCCACAAGAGTAGCCACATAAGGGTAAGGAACATTCGACCACGTGTAGCAGCTACCTTCAATTGTCGAAGAAGAGAAATCGGTGATCTGAATCCCCATCATTGAACCCTATGAATACAAGTATGCTAGGGTTCTTTACTCCCAAACATCTCTTCTTTTCTCCTCTAGCGGAGAGATTCTTCCTCTCATTCAACCCTGTCGTCGTGATTTCTCCTTTCCGGCCATCCCCTACGACTTAGCTTTGAGCTAAGGACATCATCGACTTCTGAGGACTCGAAAAAAGCTCCAAAACCCATCAGATGAACCACACACTTGCTGGATCTCCCACGCTTCTCCCAACCTCAAGGCCTCTCCTGTACCTTTGGGCGCTGCCAACCACCCCTTGAACACTGCTTGAGCTTAGCACGACCTAAAAACTCCTTAGGATGTTTGGTCAGAGTTCAGTAGCAGCTGCAGTGCACCTCTTCTTCCTCCAAGTCAAGGGTAGTTCTGCTGCTATAGTGCACCGCCGCCGGCCTCTACCTCTTCTCCGGCCATTCAAGGGACATCCTACTGACCTTTGGGAATTCCTAACTTCCTTTGGTAATGCTCTTAATGTCTTAATCATCCCTGAATTCTTTTAGGTAAGATTTGCTCAATTAGGTTAACTCAAGCTAACTCATGTTATAATTGAGCTAACCTTCTCTCTTCTTATGGCTAAGGTTGGTTTTAAATCAACTGTAGGTTGTTGCCGAGTCGCTTGTAAGCTCACTGAACTTCATGTCGTACCCACTTGGTTTGATTTTAGGGCTTTAAAATTTCACTTGAGCTTGTAAAGGGATGTCAACTTTAGAATCTGCTTAATTATACAATGATAAACTTATTAGAAGGTTCAATCAATTCTTAAGGAGATCTAAATAATGTAAGCATCTCATTCATGTATTTGGTCCAAGGTTTTACTGAAATTTGAATTAGTTGAAGTCTAATATAATGTAATAAGTTAGAGCTAAGAATGACTCATATCTTGTTGGAGTCATCCCATAATTGAATTTGGATCTAGAATAGCAAAGCTTGAATCTTGGTCCATGGCAATGATTTGCTAAGTCATACTTGTATGATTTAAAGTCTTAACTTGCAATCATTGTCTCCTTCTAATATTTGACAGTCTTATAAACCATGATGATGTATGAAATAATTCCTCAGGTTAGTTTGATTTGGATTATGCCTTGAATAATTAGATGCATAAAATTACTAACCATGTTCAAATGGCTAAAGTAAATGCTTGGTAACAAAACTTATCACTTGGTGTGTTGTTACTTTCATGGCATAGCAAGGACATTCACTTATGAAGTTATCAATTATGTATAGGTAATATGATGGCTAACTAATTGAGAAGATGAGTAATTTTAACCCATTGCATGTATTGTAATAATACATCCATGAAATCATACTGAGGTGGAATGTGGTATGCATAAGCAAGATTCTTAATAGTAGGATGATCAAAAAACTCTATTTAAAAAGATCTCATCCATATGTATACAAGGTATGTAACATGTATAAATAAAATTTATAGTGGTGGATTGATTAAAAATCTTTTAGAAATTTTCTTTCATATGAATACAATTATGCTTGTAAGTTTCTAATGTATGATATAATATTTTGTAAGCTAATCATAGTATTAGCATGCAAAACAAACTAACACTTACACCTTACTCGCTTACTCTTGCTTTCTAAGCTAATTAGAACCTTAATATTTCTTAGATCATTATTAATCACATTAATACATATATAGTCATGCATGTCTACACATGTACATATATATACATATTGTATATATTAAATATAAATAAATCTATAAATAAATATAAATTAGTCTAATGTAAATATACATAAATATACACATATATGAAGATTCTATCATAAGTATGATAACTTGTTGATGTTCCCTATAAATCTAAGAGGGGTAATTGCATATCCTTGTAGATAGAGCTCTAGCTTAATCTAAACTATCAATGATGTATTACTAAGCTCTTAATATCCATAGCTATATATGTGAGAAATTAAAAAGTTACATATATAAAATTGTTGCCTTAGATTCAAAGTACTAAAAGTTTTATTTATTCATTTAGTGAGCACTTGCACAATTAAGCATATGCACTCACATGCACACATATTAACTTGTAAACATTTCAAAATTTTGTATTAAAATAAGTCAACAATGCATTTAAAAATTTTCCAATTAAATAATAATATCTAAGCAAATAAGATGAAATGAGAAGAATAATGCAAGTTTAAACGGTTAATCGTGTCTTAATGAGTTCAATCAACTTTAAGAGCATCTAGTATCTTAATTTTATCATGATTATGAGATAAGTCACTTGGCAAGAAAACTATGTAAGACCTTTTTAAAGTTTAGCATTGTTGATCACAAGGTGAAACTTAAAATGTCTTGAGAATCAATATAAACCATGCAATACGTCATCAAATGAAATTTACTAATAGTTACCTCGTATTATCTTAAATAAATGCTAATGATTAAGAATATACGTTAAAGTATGGAATCTTAATAGTTGATCGAGAGTTAAATGTTTTATGATCTTAATTATACTTTCAATGTAAGTTAATACCCATGCAAATATAAATACATATATACACCCACAATGATATCACACACATAGACCTAAATATATATACATACTTCCAAGAAATCAACCACTACAATAATTCATGAATGAATTATCATTTTTGGGTGAAGTAAAAGTAATTGACATCATAAATGCAAGTAAATTAATGGTAGAAATAAGTGTAAAAGATACACAGTCCATGATAAATATACTAACATGTAATTAGAAATTTACATAAAAAATCAATAGATACTCGCATATTATTAGACTTATTACAAATTCATATACTCATAGATGAATACATGTACATAAATATTTCAATAATCATAAATGAATATTTTTGTAGAGAAAGAGTTATGCAAGCGAATACATAATACAAATATATATATAAGGTCAAATAAATATTTATACAAACACTAAAATACATATATATCTATATATATATATATCAATATAAATATACACACATATATAAGCATCTCCACTTAAATACACTTATCAAGAATCAGAAGAAAACTTAAGTATAAGATAACAATAATAGAATAAATAAAGATTATATGTACATAAAATTACAATTAAATGTATAAGCATTCAAAAACTCGCACAAGATAATAGATATATAATACAACTATTAAATAAAGCAAACAGCATATATAATAGATATATGTCCATATAAGAGAATGTCATCATGAAAATATATATATCAATAATCATACATAAGTTTAGGCCTATAAATGAGTCCAAGATACATAACTAGATCAAAGTGCTCAAAAAATATGAGATAATTAGCTACGCAGTAGTAATGATGGTTTTGAGTATAAATGCTAATAAATTAAATGTTAAATCATGCAGATACACGTGGTTCTCGACTCGATCACCAAACAATCTAGAAAAAATGTACCGGATATCATTCATTGTATTGCTTTCTGTTAACACTTAGCATTGCTTTTGAGCTTTTACTACATTTCAAATTGTTGTCACTTAATTTTTAAGCTATAAAAAATATCAAAATTTAAATATTTATTTGGGATGTCTTGAGAATGCATGCATTAGGTTCTAAGATGATGGAATTGGGTGGGATTTATTAATGACGAGATTAGTCTTTCTGGAGCGATAATAAAGTTATAATGTAGCCTATGGGGCACAATATAAAAATGTGATATGCATATTTATGAATCCAAATTAATTTTGAACCCAGGGTTCTGAATTTTCCCGTTAGAACAAAAAAATAAATTGAACATGCTTACTGACACAAGACATCTTTTACATTTATGTGACATGTTTTGGCAAGCACTTGAAGCAATATTGATTGAAATATGAGTTTTTATGCAACCTAATGAATTGTTTTGTAGTAATATAATGTATTTACATTTTATATTTATTTTCCCTGCATTTGTTTTATTGCGTACCGCTTACAAATTGAAAATTGTAAATTTTGATACCATACGGTACTTAGTCTCAGGACTAAACGGTATTCAAATGCCCACATTTTTAAAACGTGTCAGGTCAGGAGCTAGTGGAGGTTCAAGAAGAAAAACCTTAAGGAGCCTACTAGATATTTGAGTTGTCACCTCACTCTACTACAGCATCTTTCTTTTGCTTTTATCTTGACTTTTAGTAAAGCATTGTTTGATAATGTGAACCTCATGAATGGAACAAGTGAAAAATTTGAACTTATACTATTGAGTTAGCATGAACGGATGAACTCAATTTTCTAAATTATTGAATGGTTTTACTTTATATTATTTCTTTAAATTATTTAATGGGATCTTACGGGTTAGATATCCAAAAATAGTTCACACTAATCTAGCATTGGGTCCTTATAAGGGGGATGCTATTTTAACTTTTGATGTGATCACTTGCTGAAATGAAAAGTAAAAAACAATAGGCTTTCTCCAAAGGCTTAGAAGAAAATTAAAAACATACTCCCATCAGGCTTGTTAATAAACATTCGTGCCTTCGCTGCAGCTACATCTGCGATGCCTGCATGCAGCTGAAATAACAAATGATATAATGTGTTTCTTGAAAAAGAGAGCTATAGAAGTCGATCAAAGCTGATGACATATACCCCCGAAATATCTACTTCGCAGCCTGATGAATCCTCTAAATGCTTTCCAAAGTAGAACCTTCCCTGTAAAAGCAGGGAAAAAAAGCTTTACCATTATGGAAGAGTTTAGCATATTATTGCATGCAAACATCCTCATAGATGCTAGGATGAATTAAGAATAACATCTGGTGAACTTTTTTCCATAATATATTTAAGGTAAACAGTGTTTACCTTAAAATAAGCTATCGGTAGCAAAAAAGGACATCAAGCAGACAAAAACTTACATATAATATGCGTTCATTTACTTCAAATACTCCACAACCATGCATACGGCTATGCTTCCATTGGCCTGCATATCGATACCGACCTTTTTCTCTGTCAGAGATACCTAAACAACAGTTAATATAATAATGATTGAAATTAAAATGCAAAAGATAAAAACCAGCAACAGATGAAAAATAAATCACAAATGCAGTATGTATTCAAGCAAGGTTTGCTTTTAAAACTACATTTTGCAGATTGATGTAATAACATTGATAGACTGAATGCAGTCAAGTTATGCTAAATTTACAATCTTACTATATGCACAAGACCAATCTTTGGTTGTGCTAATACTACATGAATTTCAAATCCAGTATTTTAGGATGCAACAAACAAAAAAAGGAATAGTTTAAACTTCATATTCGTAGCTTACATGCAAGAGTGTATACAAATGATTCATGTGGTTGCTACCTCAAATTTTGGTCCATGCCAGCCATCACCAAAAATTCAAAAAATAAAATTAAAATCATGGTGTTTGGTTTGTGGAAAGTTTGGAGTGAAATGAAATTATTGGGGAATTGATTTCTCCCAAAACCCTATTTTACCGGAACTAATAATGCTTGATTCATTTGATTTTCACATCCACAATATTCACAAAAACAATCCAGTTCCGTGTCCCCCGCAGACCGCATCGGTAATACAACAGGCTTCACGGACCTTAATGGGCCTTCAGGGGTCTCTCCAACTCCTCCCGTCAGCCCATGCCAGCCACATCACCTGATCAAGCTTGAAAATGAGAAAATTAGCCTTAATTGTGGTATCATTGACCCTCATCGTGCCTAGGCAGCATTTGCCAGGCCTCACCGCTGCTTTGTCTCCCTATTTTCATGTGCCCAAATCGACATCCAACATAATTTCACAAAGAATAAGAGCTTTGTGCATTTATTTGTCACCTAATAAATTATCAAAATCATTTATTATATAAAAATTCAAAACACCTAAAAAGTTTTAAATTTATTTATTTAATTGAAAATATTTTACACTATTAAGTATTTTACATTAGTAATTCTTTTAACCCAAACCAAAAGCCCCCAATGTTAAATAAGGACAAAGTTTGGCTCTATCATTTTTGTTGCCTTGGACATTCATCTTCCTGTGCTCTCATAATGATATTTCCTTCATTATTTAATAAAAAAATTATCAAAATAGCCACTTGACTCTGGCAAAATATTTTAAATGATTCTTGATGCTTGTAAATGCCTTATTGATCCCTGTCGTTAAAAAATAAAAGTATATGTGTAATACGGTAGGCTTAATTCGACGTGGGTTTCTGGTGAAGGCTGGCTCACCGGAGAATTTCATTCTGTTGCCAAGATTAAGAATCGTGGTTTTTGACAGCCGGGTAGATGAGGCACCAACGGTGACAATCCACATAGCATCGTTGCTAATGCACCCAGGTTTCGAGTCATCATTTTATGCCAAACACACTATTCGAATTTTCTTATTGATGGCCCAAAAGGATCCCTTGATGTTCCACTCTCGGCGAACCGTCGGGGCCGCCATTGGATATCTGGATGCAATCACGCCGCCCAAGATAACTTGTTCGAAGCCTTTCAGAGAGTTGCTGTCGGAGCAACCTCTGCTAACGCACTTTGTAGGCGGCAATGTGGACCCGTGGGGCCATTCCGAAGTAGTTAGCATGTGCACGGTTCACCAGGTTGCCGACGACGATGCCTGCCACATGGCTTTTGTGGCCATGTTTATCGAAGGGATTGTCGTCGAAGATTGTGTGCACACAGTACAAGCGCCAATCAGCTTGTTGTTGCACGTGCCTGAACATGTATCAATTTAGCCTGTGTCGAATTAAGCCCGGCGAATTACGCGGCACACCCTTATTTTTTAACGGAAGTAAGCAGAGGTTACGGGGTTATTAATGGCTAGTGGACAAAATAAAACACTTAAACTTAGGACCATTTTAATAATTTTATCTTATTTAATATTAAATTACTATGCTTAAAATATCCATTAGTTAAAGTGAAAAAAGTCCTCTCATCCTTCCTCCCTAATTCAAAGTGATATATGAGATTCTTCTATTGTACCTTATATTTTTGAAGCTCAATTGTTCTCTCATTTATTGATGATTATCTATTAAAAATAAACCTCATATTAAAAATTCTCTTTCAAAACTTCTTTAATGTGATAAAAATAGCACTAACAAACATTTTGAATTGGATCATGCAAAAGAATTTTTTAACCACAATATTTCTTCCTTTAAGAAATGGCAACTTCCATCAGTCACTTAGTATTAACACTCCACAGCAAAATGAAGGGTTAAAAGAAAAAAAAAATGGCATAAATTTGCTAGTGGTCCCTCTTTGAAAAAGTTTAAAAAGTATTGGAGAAACCCTTCTATCACTCAAATCATAAACAAACTTCTAACTTAAAAAGCAAAGCCCTACCTCTGTCCCTAGCAAAAATTTCATCCCATCTTTTAATACCACACATAATTTTGTTCCATAATATTTGGATGCTTTGTCTTTGTTCATATTCATTCCCAGCCAAAAGGCAAATTTAATCCAAGAGCGTTCAAATGTACATACTCGTTGAAGTAACCTTCATAGAAGAAGCTCAAAAATTTATTAATACTATCCGCATGAAAAATTCACTGTTGGAAGATAAGGATAAAAATAAGTCATTTCTCAATTACATATTCATAATAATACCTCTAAGTTTAAGATATAACAGCCACCAACAACAATCCTACAACCTCCATAAATTTTTACCATCCAGCAATATACAAAGAAGCAAATTGGGGCAACATTTTCCATTATTCACCTACCTGATTAACCAAAAAGCTACAAACCCAACAACAGCTCCAACACCCCAAACAATCAACCTATCACTCAACAATTCCCACTGATCAAAATCGTAATGAACATATTAATTTTCAATCATTCAATTCAAGATTATCTTGACAAAATCTTCAAGAAAAAAGGTAATTCTTTGAGCTAAACACTTCATTCACTTCTTTAGATACAAAAATCGTTTATGGAGAACGGGATCTCACAATAAACATCTCCTACAGTTCATTTGTTTTATAACAAGTCGCCCCCCAATCATAAAGGCTTAAAGGAAAAATATTGGTAATGTACAGATGAACTATTTAATATACATATACTTTAATAGCTCACTCAAAAAAATTATGTTAAAATAGTTGCCAAAAATTACACTCAAAAATATAAAATCTAATACGTGAAATTATTTGCACATGTTGCTATTATGATATCAACATATTTGGCCACTAATCTTGAACGAAACAACAAATTAATGTGATGATCCAACACTATCCAGGACATTGAGTGATCATCGACGTGTGTGGTTCGAACAAGTTGTTGCTCAAATAAGGTGTGGCTCCTCACATGCTTTTAAGATATGAGTGGTATGAATGATTGAATCCACACCAGATGGGGCACATCAAGATATAAAGGTAAAACTAAAAACTAAACGCCTACTTAAAATCACTAGGGAGATTTCTAAGAAGAGCTCCAAAATTAATAACATGCTTATAGTGGAGCACAACAGGGTAAAAGACCTCCTGGGAAGTTGTCATTTGAGAACAAAATAGGTTCGGCATGCTATGGGACAGGTCGGGCAAGAGCAGACAATACCTTAGTAGAGTACAAAACAAAAGCTAGTAGCCTGGGGCAACTCGAATATGAAAAGTGCAAAGAGTGATCGCCAGAGTAATCGTCAAAATGTAATAGCTCAAACAGAGTTCGGCCTAAATAAGGTGAAGCCAAAACAAGGTTTGACTTCTGATAGGCTTCTAGAAAACAATAGTGATGTGAATAAACTGAAGCCACATCAGATGGGAAGATAAGATTCATAAAATACAAGTGAAAATTAGATAAAACGAATAAAAAAATCCTTTTTGAGATAACTTGTGCTCTTAAATAAGAACTTCAATGTTAAGTGTGGTCATAATAGAGCACTCCTAGAATGAATCTAGCATGGTATAAAATAGGTCAGGTAAAAGCAGATTATTCGTTGCTTAGTATAGCATGGGATATTCCAATTGATGTCAAGAAAGCATTCTTGCAAAGTGATTTAGATGACATTTAAAAAAAGCCCCTCCAAGTATGGTTAGAAAATTGAAAATAGCATCATATGGGCTCAAGCAATTTTTGAAAGTTTGGTTTGAAGATTTACTGAAGTCAGGTTCAACTTTAAATTTTAACAAAACCATGGAGGTTATTTTTTATCAAACATTCAACATCAAAAGGAGAATTACAATAATATTAGTGCAAGGCAATGTTATCATGGTAATAGGCCATGATGAGAGAAATTTCATAAATAAAATATCACTACGTGCAAACTATTAAAATTAATTATTTTTGGAAAATGAATCATACTTTTGACAAAAAAAAGCTTATTCTGAAAAAGAATCTTCATATCATAACAAAAATATGAGGCCTTCTAAAAAATGCAAAAGTAGTGTGAACCAGTGATACACCAATTGAATCAATCAAGAATGATGCTATAGAAGAACCAATGCTGATAGAACAACTTTCAAAAATTAATTGGAAGGGCATATATTTATCGCATACAAAACCAGATTATAATGTGTAAGCGTAGTAAGGGCCAAATTCATATATAGTCCATGAAAAACATCTCATGATTATAGATGCAATTCTCTAATGTTAAAATGAATTCGAAATATAAAATGAATTTATTTAAACAAGATCGAAGACTAAATCTTGAGCCTCACAAGTTATGCCTGATTATCCAGTGATAGAAGAATAACCTCGAGACATTACACCTTCCAAGATAAGAATTGAATTGTGGGAGAAGTACAAAAAAAAATGCAGTAGCAAGATCTAGTATAAAAGTAAAATTTAGATCAATGGTTAACAATCATCTTAAGATATCTATAAATTAAATTTGAGGAACCAACAATAGGTTATGTTATCATAACAAATCCACATACAGTTCAACAAAATCAAACAAAGTATAATAAGCTTAATTAGTAGTTTATAAAATTTGGCAGCATAAAAATTCTATACTTTTTTTTTCTTCCAATAAATACCTTGAAGATATATCCTCACAAAAGAGCTTTTGGATGCAGTCTTTCAAGAGTTTGCAAACAAACTTAGAATTAAAAAATGCATTTACTAACTTGAGGGGGAGTATTGAATACTATGTAGTTTTTTTCCTAAAACATAAAGATATTATTAAAAAGAAAGAATGTTCATTACAATAGTTGATCCACAATATAATAAAAAATCCCTGCTTAATTTATCTTCAGCATCACTGGAAAATCCCTCAATAAGGTTTTCCAAAAATCTGGGAAAATTGTGGAAGGCTTGGTATTCCAAAAGGATTCTTTTACTGTTAATGGCCTGCTTTATTTCCAACGAGATTTCCTTCCTGTTTTTTACCTATTTCTAAAGAACTGAGATGAGAGTAATTGCTTAATTAATACAGGAATCTCATTCCCTTTTACTTCAGTCTACCCATATTCATGAGAAATGTGTGATTATTTGAAAATTCGTGTATACATGTATATGTATATGTATATGTATATAAATATGAATATGTATATATATGTATATATATAGTATATATATATTACATGTAGTCTCTCTATCTCTATCTATATCACATGTCTGAATATATCATATCTATGTCTCTGTATATACCCTCTGCATCTGTCTCTACTCCTCCTGTCTGCGTCTCTTCTCTCTATCTATCCCTGTCCCTCTATCTCTATATCTAGTCTCTCTCTCCTGTCTGCCTCTCTCTCGCTCTCTCTCTCCTCTCATCTCTCTGTCCTCCTTGTTTCTTCTCCTATTGTCCCGCCTGCTTCCGTTTTTGAAGGATCAGCCCAAGCATTTTTCTTTTCCCGCGCCTCCTATCTTTTTCTCCCTCCCCTCTTCTCCTTCGTCCCCCCTCATCCTCTCTCCTAACACCCCCATCTTTTCTTCCACTCCCCGCACTTTGCAAGCCAGTGTTTGTCCCATGTAAAAATTGTTGTCTTCCAATTGTTCTACAAAATTTTAGCTCATATTTAAGTGAAATTTTTTAACCGCTCTTCTACTTTATCCAAACTATTCATATATCGTTAGCATATAGTTCTCTATTTTTCCTTTATTTGTATGATAAACTAAAATATATGAATTCACACTTTTCTTAATAGCATGATCTTCACTTGTCATGTTCTTGAAATTAGACCTTCTATTATAATTATGCACGCACTCCATATATTTTGTTTTGGATCAGCTAATTCTACATACCTTAATTTCATAGGGGCAGCTCTCCAGATCTCAAGTCTCTTAAATCCCATATCTAGTCCATCAGTGAGAAGAATATCAATTGCAAACAACATTACACCAATGTTATTCTTAATTATCATCAATAAAGCATTCATAATTAGTTCAAATAGTTACAAACTTAGAGCAATTCAATGTAGTCCGATTGAAAAAAAACATATGATCAACCACCTTAAATATTTGAACACATGTAACTGTTCCAAGCACATTTTTCATAACTCAATATAAGAAGCACAAATCTCTTTTATTTCCAATACACTCTAAAAAGTTTCAATATCCATTATATATACCTTTTATACATCAATAAAAACCTAATGAAGACTCTTTTCTCTCTCTCTAAATTTTTTTATCAAACCTTATAGCAAATCAATATCCTCCATAAAATGATCTTGTCATGGCGTCTATGATCACTCTCCAAATGGATCTTAACATATTTCTCTATAATTTGCCAAATGTCGCACATCATTTCTATTCCTATGTATATTATATTTATATATATATATATATATATATACGTTATATCGTTGTGTTTTCTCCTTATATTGACAGTTTTTGTTTGAAGACTTTAAAATTATATTAAATAGCCTTGTGAGCCAAGAAAAGCCTGCCTCACCAAAATACTTGCATACATGAATGGTTTGTCATTTGATTATACTACATATCCACTCTTCATTTTAAATATTTCAAATCAAAGTCTTGCTCTCTCGCAAATGAAAAAATAAATTAATATTTATCATTAAAGACATTAAACTCATACATGTAATCACATTATCACAGCCTTCAACAAAATATTTATAAAACAAAATCATATTATATATATATATATATATATATCGTTGTGTTTTTTCTCCTTATATTTGACAAGTTTTTGTTTGAAGACTTTAAAATTATATTAAATAGCTTTGTGAGCCAAGAAAATCCTGCCTCGCCCCAAATACTTGCATACATGAATGGTTGTCACTGCATATCCACTCTCATTTTTAAATGTTTCAAATCAAAGTCTTGCTCACTCGCAAATGAAAAAAAAATTAATATTTATCATTAAAGACATTAAACTCATACATGTAATCACATTATCACAGCCTTCAACAAAATATTTATAAAAAAAATCAATTCATCTATACTTAATATCATCATCTCTATAAAATATTTTATGATCAACTTCATATTACCTTTCACTTGTGTCACATATGTGTGAGTACATATGTGTGCCCTGCAATAATATCAAATTTCACATACAAACTCAAAATCATGATCCAAGCATCATCATTAACAAATTTCAAACTTGTAACATGTTGGTTTATACCTTTCCCAATTATGATTATCATCACAATAAACTACTCCATAGCAAATCATCCCATCCTATTTTTTTCCTCAAGCAACTTATTTCCACATCAAGCATCATACAATTAAGGTTTTCCCAGTACATTCACAAGAAAACCATTAGTCATCTACGAATACAACTATCAACCATTTTGACACATAAAATATGGTCATAAAAACATCTTTATTTAATTCCTAACATACCCCATCTTGCCTTCTAATATAACTTTTACATTTATTAGTTTTTTTCGACTTTATAATTTTCAAATCTAAGACAAACTACTGATGTTGGGTTGTTAAATTCTCTAAGGATAAATTTATTAACCTTTGTAAACTAATCAATCGTTTTTACAAAAAAAAAAAAACAATATGAAATGTAAATGTTCAATTATTATTTTTTTCTTAGATAATACATTGATAATCATTAGCTTATAGTTTAAATTAAATAAAAATATCACTTTTCCATTTTAATTAGTCTTACCAAAACTAAAATTAGCCAACTACAAAAAAAATTCTTATTACCCTTTCAACATACCTATTTAGAATCTCCACTAAATAATACTTTCTTTTAAAATATTCAATTATCAATTTTTCAAATCATTCTAAAAATTTTGTTTGAACTCACATTAACCATTTTTGAGATATAAAAATAACAACTAAATAGTCATTCACTGATAATTATTCTCTGAACTTTAACTGCAACACCTTCAAATCCTTAACCAAGACTATAATCTTATCATTACTATATCATCTTTACCCAGGTACCGAAAATTGAATCCCAAACTATAGATTACTTTAGCCTTCTCAAATACATGTTCCATTTCCTTAAATTACAAGACATTTACCTTATATTCCCTAACTCTATAAACTTGTTAATAAGAGTACTAGTATTCCAAGTGCATATTCTCATCCAAGTGTTCTTAGATACGTTAATTAGTTTTTTTCAGCTTTATAATTTTTCAATCTAAGACAAACTACTGATGTTGGGTTGTTAAATTCTCTAAGGATAATTTTATAAACTTGTAACTAATCAATCGTTTTTACAAAAAAAAAAACAATATGAAATGTAAATGTTCAATTATAATTTTTTTTTCTTAAATAATAAATTGATAATCATTAGCTTATAGTTTAAATTAAATAAAAATATAACTTTTCCTTTTTAATTAGTCGAACGAGAACTAAAATTAGCCATCAACAAAAAAATTTCTTTATTACCCTTTCAACATACCTATTTAGAATCTCCAATAAATAATACTTTTTGAAATATTCAATTAATCAATTTTTCAAATCATTTTAAAAATTTTGTTTGAACTCACATTAAACCATATTTGAGATATAAAATAACAACATAAATAGTCATTCACTGATAATTATTCTCTGAAATTTAGCTGCAACATCTTCAAATCCTTAACCAAGACAATTATTCTCAGTAAGTGTTCTTAGATAGTTTCTTACCAGTTTGCGTCCATAATATAAGCCCTTACCAATACACACAGGCATCAAACGTAGCAGCCTTTACACGCTTTTCATGTAATCAGACAATGCATCATGTCATTTCTAGGAGCATCATAACTCTAGCACAGATTCTCAAACAAATAATATCATGGTAAATTGGCACATTTTATGCAAGAGGTCAACTACCTAATGCTAGTTTTACACTTTTATTTCTATATAGAAAAAAATTTTAATAAAATATTGTGCAGTGAAAAGACATTTTATAGCACCCAAAAGCCTTGCTGAGTGAAACCTAAACTTCAAAACAACAACAAGCCCTTAATACAACTATGTGGGGTAAGCTAGTTCAAAATAGAGAGGCTCCTTCCCTAACGCCTAAACACCAAACTTCACAATTTATAAGAAAATGAAATAAAATAAAATGTAAATGCCATCACTTATTCACCCTATGCACACACACCTCTATACCTTTTTGCAATCTTTTCTTTCTCCCTAATGTAAATTCCCTCTTCACTGCATGTTCTTCCTCACATAGAAACAACCATTACAGCATCTCCCAGTCCATACTTCTGTACAATCCTAAGCCCACATATAGTTCATATGAATCTAGACTCACAGAGTCTAATCACATCTCTCTTCGCACTTGTTGGCTCTCTCATACTCCTCTTGCAGCTTGTCGAGATGCACCTAATCAGCAATGTCGGGCAAGATATATACAATTGTGTCACCCTGCTCAAACAAAGCGTGCATCTTTCTAAATATAGAGAGGTCATTATATTGCTCATTTTTTGACCTGTGCAAGTATCTCCTTGGAAAGATTAAAAAAGAAATGATTATCACAATAAAGACCTAGTGACTATGTTTCAATGGCTTGAGAACCTCAAATGCAGTTCTGTAGCATAAGCTTTCAATGGCAAATATCTGAGTTATAGACTTAAAATGTACTTCGTGTATGCAAAACAATAACAAAGTAAATTAAATGCTCCCCATATAAAAATCAAGGATTTAACCTTCATACCAGAAACAAAAATGCTGATCGCTAAGTAACTGATATGAATAATGGCATGTCAACTTAATCTCTCATTATGGATATTAGAAAAGCATTCAACTAAATATGTATGTTAATAGCATATCTTCATAACATTGCCCCAACAACGTTGCTGAAACACCAAGATTTCTTAAATAAAGAACGTGAGCATTGCAAAAAGTTTTAAAAGAAAACTTACGGCTTTTCACCGTATAACTTGACCCATTCATCATTTTCAAAGAACGGAATTTCTCTGTTATCACCAATCAGGTCGAGGGTATCTTCAATGTCCATTTCTAGCCACTTTCTATCTTCAGGCTCCATAAAATCTCTAGTTATGATTTTACCTTCTTTACGCATCTTGGCTTCCAAACTGAACATGAAAAACAAAATATTAAGTATCACACAAAAAAGTCATAAATGAAAAATAATTAACAATCTCTTGTAAGTAATATCTGTTTCACAGTTTTAAATAAGGGTGAACCAATATTTCTAAGACGTACGCTGATCCTGGCACAGGTTGCACATCAGGAATATCAACTTCTACAACACCGTGGCCCTCCATTTCATTCCGAACCCACTCTCCTTCATACCTGATAGTTAATATGGTAGTAAAAATTACAACAAATAAAACATTTTTAAGCTTGAATAAAAAAAGGCATGGAACATTCTAGGGATTGTAAATTAATAATTATTCATATAGATCACTCATTCACAAGATCTAATCTTCAGATGAGATGCAAAGGGCAATATTAACTTATTACTATGACTATGATGATCCTACAACAACAAAAACAGCAACACCGAGCCTCAATCACTAGGCAGGTTAGCTACATGAATCCTTTGATTCCATTGTGCATCACAAATAGAAGTCCATTCCTAAGTACTAAATAGAGAAGATTCTACCCCTTTTAATATGGCTAAATTTCAAAAACTCAATTTGTAACAATCCGAGTTTGTTACTTAGACTAAATCTAGCCTAACCAGTCCTAAAACACTTTCATTAGTCTTAAATCATCTTTAAGAACAAACCTCGAAGTTTTGGTTCGCTTTGGAGATCAATTGGATCATCAATAATTTGGGTAATTAATTAATTAAGAAAAATGAAATCATTAATTGACCTCGGATCGAAAATCGATTTCACCATTGAATTCCTCACCCCAGCTAAGCTAGGGATGAAAATTTCGAAACTTTAGGAAGTCGTCGAATTTTCTCTAATATTTTAATATTTAAACAATCAGAAAATTAAGATAATTAAATTGATCTAGAAATTAAAATTCAACTTTATTTTTGAGTTTCTCACCCCCAACTAGGGGTGAATTTTTTAGATTTTTCAGAGTTCATTTGATTATTGAATTTTGGATAATTAAATTAAGTTTATTTATTAATTAAAAAAAATAAATTAAAGCAACCAGCAAGCTGCGTGCGAGTGGCACGTGTCGCGCAAGCACGTGGCAGCAAGCCGCGTGCGAGTGGCTGCTACGTTTTTTGGCTAATTTTAAGCTTAATAAATCCTTATTTGAACCCCTAAATCTCGTTTGCATCAATTGAGATCAGTCTTGCGAGCTAAGAATTTGTTGGAGCTTCATCTTCTTCACCCAACCGAATACTAAAAGGTACCTCTTTTCCTATTTTTAAGCCCGAATTATGGCTCATAATGTCTGAAATTATAGGAAAATTTATGAGGCGTATTTAGTATCAATAGAAAGGTCTTGAAGAGACCTTTCCATCGATATATGACACGCCACATGAGAAGCTGTGTAGAGAGAATTTGGATGCCAAAATTTCATCTTTTGAAATTCTCGATTTACTGTTCATGCAACAGTAAAATTGCGAAAGCTTTTTTATTTATTTATTTATTTACAAATTTTTCAAAACCTCGTATCTTTATAATTATAACTCCAAACATAGTGATACAATATATCATATTAATCAGAAAAATGCAATGATTAATATTATTCCATTAGTTTTTCTATTTGATGATTAATATAACTAATCACCTTTTAAACTAATTAACCCCTCTTAATTTTAAAATTTGATTAATGTCATAACTTAATCAAATCAACTCTAAATAATATGATCCAATATATTATTTTAATCAGAAAAATGCATGAACACTAATCTACAAAAATAATTAATTTTTTGTCATTAGTTTTCTTAATTATGCTTAATCACTTAGAAAATGGATTAGTGAATATTAAGCTCAATAATTAACCAAATTTCAAGTTTAAATCTCTTATCACTCACTAAATAGAGAACATAATTGTGAAGTTAAAATTATTTTTCTATAATTAATTTCATTAATCATTCACTAAACATCTTAAATTATGATTAGGGCTTAAATTAATTAATTGAAGTTCAAATTTAGCATATTTCTGTCATTATACTCAGTATCCTATAAGAAACTCATAGCCACTGATTTTACTTGATTTGGACATCAATTAGTGAATATGAGTTTTTGACTCCTCCCTTAATTACCAATTTTAAGATTTTTCCTAATTAGCTCATAATTAAGTCATTTGACCTCAACATTTAGCAAACTTAGTATCTATGAGTTCCTTAAACTGAATAGAACTTAAGTATATCATAAAATTTAGGTTTTCAAAATTAATTTTTCTACTCACCCCTTAGTGAGCTTAAACCTTAAACCCTAATTTAAGCTTATTAGCCTTGATCCTTAACCAAATTGGGTATTCTTAGTATCAATTTTCATATTAGACAATAAGAAAGTATTTGACATTAAAAAAAATTAATTTAGAACCCTAAATCTTTATATTTCATTTTAGACCCTTAAAAGAGGCATTTTGATCATTTTGACCAAATATTAATTTAAGTGAAATTTAATCATCCCAATCTGTCCTTACCTTTGCCATCAATAAACTTAGTGTTTAAAGTCAGCCTAATGTTAATTAAACCATCAATTTTGTCTTAAGGACCTAAATATTAAATTTGATCTAATTAACATGTGTTGAAAAGTGGATGTGAAAATCCACATTTCCTTCATCTTTAGAATCATTAGCTTATTAAATCATAATTTGTCTAATTAAACTTCATCTTAAGTTTAGAAGAATTGTTTAAGTAAGATTTCATGTTAAATTCTTAGGAAATTCCTTAAAGGATGGATCCTTTAATCTATAATTTTAGATTCTAAAGTTCTATCTTATTGAGTAATGAGATTACTCAATAGCTTAAGTATAGTTGAGCTTAATCATAGAACCTTTAAGTGCTAGTTTCATTTTCATACGAGTTTTGCCTTAGTTTGATCTTTAGTAAATGATAATTATCATTTAGTTTGTGTAGCTCCTTTGTAAGCTTAAGAGCCACTGTTAGCTTAGTCTAACATTAGCATGTAAGAGGAAGTGTGAAGGTTTAATCTTAAGCCTTAAGATTGATTATAGTTTACCTATGATTTCTAAGTTTAGTATTAGACTTAGAATCCTTTATGAGCCTTAGTTTCCTTCCTTTGAAAATGATTAGAACCCTATATTAATGGATTAGATCCTGTCTTGAATTAGTAGTCAGCCTTAAGACCTTGTCAGCTCAGGTTAGAGTATTAAGGACTTAGATTAGGTTATTTTCTCAATAAATTTGATCAAATACAAGCTTAAGATGTCAAACTTGTATAGCTGAATGTTGTGTAGCTGAATATTGAATGATTAAAATTAGTTGAATTGATGAATTATTGATCTGTAATGATAGATTAAGCTGTTAATGAGATAAATCAGAATGTTGAATTTAAGTTGTTAGTGAATAATCAGAATTGCTAGCCTTATGATTAAAGCTAAGAATTGATTATCTTAACATTTGAATAGGCAATTAAGCTCAAGATAAATAGATAACAAAGGAGATAAGATATTGTTATTGATCAGGTGCCAATTTTGGCACAATTCTTGGATTCGATGCGTTGGGCACAATTCTTTGAATTCAATGCGTTGGGCATAATCTCATACTTTGATATATATATATATATATATATATATATATATATATATATAGCGGTGCATTGGGCACAAACTAAGAACTATTATGGGAGCGTTGGGCTCATATTATAGCGATGCGTTCGGCACAAACTAAGGATTATTATAAGAGCGTTGGGCTCATATTATAGCGGTGTGCTGGGCACAAACTAAGGACTATTATGGGAGCGTTGAGCTCATATTATAGTGGTGTGTTTGGTACAAACTAAGGATTATTATGGGAACATTGGGCTCATATTATAATGATGCTTTGGGCACAAACTAAGGACTTATATGGGAGCGTTGGTGTAACGACCCAATGTCATTATTTTTTTTTCAAAATTAGGTCAGAGCCCGCTTCAAACATCAGGTTTCCGGGGAATTTCAAATTAGGGCAAATAAAAATACCCTTAAATAAGAATAATTTTAAGATCAAAGTGTCCTAGTTTGAGACAAATCCGAATAACGGAAGCTCTCGCTTTATTTTCTGAATTATTAAAATACTAAAAATCAAGACCTTGAAATGCGTGTCAGAATTCATCAATTTTAGTGTCATTGTGTTAAGTATATTATTTAAAAGCTGCTCGAGAAATTTCATCAAATTCTAAGCCCCAGATTTATCGTGACTAATTTCTAAAGTTTTAAACTTCAGAAATTAATTTAAAATAAAATATTTATCTAAATTGAAAATTTTTGGCGCAAGGGTGTTCGTCATGTCGTAACACACCTCGGTGCCAAGTTTCGTTGTGTTTGGACGCCAAACAGCGAAAAAATACGAATAATTTAACTCTATGTATTATTTAAGTTTATATTTTTATTTTTTTCCAATTTCCCTAATTTCCTTCCCACCCATTCGCCCCCCGGGACCCGCCCCGACAGGCGCCTGGAGCGAAACCTTCCGCGCCAGGAAGAGGCCGCCTGCGCCATTTTTGGCGCAGGCTGGTCGGACCACCTGGCCGACCCCCACTCTCCCTCTACATAAACGCCCCCCCCCCCACTTCCTTCCCTATTCCCCCCACAGCCCCCTCCTCCTCTAAACCCTAGCCAGCCTAAACCTGCAGCCCCTCCTCCCCCTCACAGCAGCCACTCTCCTCCCTCAGCCTTCCCCTTCCCTCCTTCTCCGAAAGAGCAACATCCTTCTCCTCCCTCAGCCCCTCCTCCCTCTCCCAACAGCCCGGCTAGCAGCCTCCCTCCTCCGGCCGGCCAACAACCGCCCAGCCGGTCGGCTACTTGCCAGCCTCCGGCAACCCCACTCCGGCCTCCCTCCGTTTTTCGAAAATCCTAATCCGAAAGGTAGGAAGATAAGTAAAAGAGAATGAAAAAGTGAAAAAGAAAATAGGAGAATTGATTTTGCTAGTTCTTCATAGTCATTATTATGAAATTAATAATGATATAATATCGTCATTCACATTAATATGGTTCTCATTAATTAATAATGAAAATTATACATATGTTATAAAATGACTATAATTTTAATTCAAGTATTTTCTTTTTGACAGTTATTTCTATTATGTTCTTTCATTCTTATCTTATTATTATCATTAAAATAATGATAATATTAATATTATATCAATATGATTCTATCCGCAGCGACTTAATAAACGCTATAAATATTACTGTCATCGCAGTACCTTAAAAATCAGACTTCAATCATAATAAGAAAGCGAAAAAAGAACATAATCGAAATGAAAATAAATGTTACATCTAAAAATATTGGCTAAGAGCTAATTTAAAAATGTCCAAAACCTAAATGCAGATTGAGCGAACTGTCACTCATTCGAACTGTTGAACTCTTGAACGTATAGAACAAGGTACCAGATATCTTTTTATTACTCTTGTTTAAATATGTTTTTCTGCTCAGCAGCACACAAATTTGATAAAAGTGTTTTTTTAAAGTCACATAAAATGATATATGAACAAGTTTGGATAAGTGAGAAGCAAGGGTTTCATGTTGCTTTATACTTTTGTCTGATCAGACAACCGCTAGGACGGGGCTGTCCGACATCAGGAGTCATAAGGAGCCTATACTGATAAATCTTTGAGGGCAGGTATAGAGGGAAGTTGAGATATGTAACACAAAAATGAACCCCTTTTCCTCGATTTTGTACTTGCCCAACAAAATCATATTTTACCTCAGATATCAAGCGCTAAAATTATGTCTTTATTTTTGTGACTGCAATTATTTTTATGCTAAGTTTCAAGTGCAATTGAAACAGGCTTGCAGGGATAAGTTTGTACAACTTTTATTTCCTGTCAAATTGATTATTTTGCTTATTATTTAACATTTGTAAAGATGACATCTATTAGTACTTAGTTTCACAACTAACTGGTATTAAAATGCCCGCACTTTTGAAACGTGCCCAGACCAGGAGTTCATCCTCAAGGAAAGGTGCTAAGAACTAAGCAGTGATGATACTGCTACCTGCTGATCCACCGCTTTCCTTCTGACTCTTTCTATTTTTTAAGAGTTTGTAACTTTTCTTTTATTTTGATCTTTTATATCCAAGATTTATGAATTAATGAATAAATGAGTTATGTTTTGATGTCTATATATTTATCTCTTAAAACACTCAATATGATTCTGCTGCTACATGACTTGTTGCTTGTTGTTGTTGTTATTGTTATCCGCAAACAAATTGGTGCTGGATCTGCTCCCGCTGACCAGGCACCAGGTCCTCACAGTTGGGCTCATTTGTTTTGGTGCATTGGGCACACTTTCTTTATATGGGTGTTGTTGAATCACATTTTAGTTACATATTGTAACATATACATTTGTATTAGCATATGTTTAGTAGTTCCTTATTATATATTATGACATTCAGTTTTGCATTTACTGCATATGTTTTCAGTATTTACAATTGCTTTTACTTGCTTACTGTTTAGTAGACTTGCTTACTCATCTTATTTTACAGTAGTTACAGTTGCTTTTACTTGCTTATTGTTTCAATCAAATTTTTTGTTTAGTTACTATTTTATGTTAAATATCCCTATAATGTAATGAATGCATTTTAGTGAGTCTAAAATGTACTTAGCCTCATTGTCTAAGCAATATTTTCTTTTTTTTGAATGGGGTCCTGGCATTGTGAAATCGATAATGTCAGATTCAGCTTGCTTTGAGGAGCCTTTATTCATGGAGCTGCAGGAGGCTCAAGAGAAAGTGAAGCGTGGCATTGCTAAGTAGCTGTTGCGGTCTTCTTCCGTAGTTATTTCCTACTTTAGTGAGATGAGAGTTTATTTCTGCATTTTCATTAAAGTATGTAATAAGCAATATATTTGGATATATTTTTGTCTTTTTTTCTAAGATGTATGTCTTTATTTACTGTTACTAGATGAATGAATGTTTTACCTTCCACACTTTATTCTCTATGTTATACTATACTATTTATATTGTGCTATGATCATCCGTTTAGTAGACTTGCATTATTAATCAGTTTAATGAAATACTTAACTTAATTAATGAGATTTAGTAATTAACCGTTCCGTCGCTAATACTATTTTATTGTGCATAGCGACGGGGCGGGGCACTACACAATTTTTCATACAGGGGTATTGAACAGACCACACAGTATGCCCAAACCATCTAAAACGATATTCTTTAGTTGTATCCGCTATATGAGCAACTCCGACCTTGCCACAAATAAAATATTTTCTCATTCTATCCATATGAGTATACTCACTCATTCACCTAAGAATCCTCATCTCGGTAACACTTATTTTAACGATATGTTTCATCTTTGTGGGCCAACATTCAGCCCCATATAACATAGCTCATCTTATAGCTGCTCTATAAAAGTTTCCTATAACTTTAAGTGAGTTTTTATTGTGCTAACAAAAGCGCTCCGCCATACCATCCAACCAGTTTGGATAGTATTAATCGCATCGCTCTCTATTTCACCATCATTTTGAATAATGGAAATAAGATACTTTGAACCTCTCACTCTTCTTGATCACATGATCATCAATAGTTATGTCCTTGAGATTTAAGCTTCTAATACAATTAAGATTGCACTCCATATATTATAATTTAGATCTACTAAGATGAATTTTTTTGATTGTAAAGTAATCCTCCACAACTCAAATTTTGGTTTAACTCCTCTCTAGTCCTATTAATTAGCAGAATGCATTTGTATAACATGCACCAAGGAGCTTCCTCTTATATATGCTCAGCAAGAATAACCATAATAAAAGCACAAAAAATATGGGATGAGAGCTTAGCCTTGATATAATCCAATAGTAACAAGGAAATCATTAGACACGCCACCTAGCAGCAAAACACATGTTACAGCTCCATTATACAAATCTTAATAACTTCAATATATACAGCACAAATCTATTTCCTTCCAAAGCTATCCAAAGAACTTCTCTTGGTACTCTATCATAAGTCTTTTAAGAGTTACAAAATAATATAAAATTTTTTTTTTTCTAAATTTCTACATCAAACTTCTTAAATTATGTATGGCTTCCATGATAGATCTACCAACATAAAATCAAATTGATTGTGAGAAATATAAGTATTCCTTTGTAATCTATTTTCAATTATTCTCACCCAAAATTTCAAGATATGATACTTAACTGGATTCCTCTATAATTTGCACAATCTTGAAAATCATCTTTATTCTTATAAATAAATATAACAATACTCATTCTCCACTCATCTAGCATATTTTTAATTTTCAAAATAACATTAAATAAATTGGCAAGCCAGGAAATTCCTTTCTCACCCAAACATTTTAATGCTTTAAAAGATATGTCATCCGATCTTACCCTTTTATGCCCTTCATCCTCTTTAACTCATTTTAAATCTCAGCTTTACTAACATATCGAATATAATTGATATTATTGTTATAACCATTATGCTAACTTATATTAACTGTATTGGTACAAACTTCATAAAAAACACAGTTAAATAATACATTTATTTATGTTAAATATTTTCATCCTTAATAAATATTTGATAATCTTTAAAACTTCATAAAAAACACAGTTAAATAATACATTTATTTATGTTGAATATCTTCATCCTTAATAAATATTTAATAATCTTTAAAATTTTACGTATGTCAAATTTTTTATTCTTTTATTTTTTAATTTAGCTAGCCTACAAATGTGTCTCGCTCCCTCAGCAGTTTCTATTTTATTAAATAATTCATCGAATATTTCACTCTTAGCATCACAAACTGCTATTTTGGAATCATGACAAGTTAGTTTATATTTCCAATTCTTCTCAATCTTACATTTAAATTATTTTATAGCAAGTTCATTTATCTTTAATCATAACTTGAATATCTTGTTTGCACCACCATGCATCTTTATTATTTGATACTCTTCTTTTTTATTTATCAAGTACATTTTTTTTTACATTGTAAATACAACTAGCAACTAAATTTTACATAAATTTAGCTCCACCCTCAAAATTCCACTATCCGAGTTTTAAACTTTACTCCAAAAAAATATCTATATTACCGTCTCAAGATTCTACCAACTAGTTTTATGATACATTTTAGATTTAATATTATTTTTATCGCTTCTTATTTTCAAATCAAAAACCAATAAATGATATTGGGCAGTCAAACAATTGCTTGGAATAATTTTTCAATTCATGTAATAAAATGATCCATTTTTGTTTAAGGAGGAGATATCAATTTGAGTTTTAAAAGCCTCATTTTATAAGAACTAATATGCTCCTCCCTTTTCTTACAGTAGTAGAATAGTACCTTGCCCATGACAATCCTAGTTAAGAAAATAATTTTCATAATTATCAACAAAAAATGACTATTAAAAATGAGGTTATTAATACCACTAAAAAAAGGTTGATGCAAAATGTGGGGTATAAAGAACTACACTAGAATTTATAGGTAGCGCTGAAAGAACTACCTTAATCAACAAGGGCGAAATGGCAGCCCATAATATGAAAATTAAAGAACTATCCCTCCCAATTAATTAAAGAAAACATTAATAAAATATTTAAAAAATGATCTATCAAATCTAAGGTGAGAACATCAACAGTTGAAGGACAAAATTGTAGTTAAAATGGTTGAGGACTATGGCAATAGCTATTACAAGAGTTTTGTCTATGGATGATGGAGTAGACAAGGATTGGGTATAACACAAGGGTGCCAGTGCATTATCTTAAGATGGCAAAGATAGATTCAAAGGCCTAAGCAAGGATGCAATTTGTAATGATTAGACAAGTAGCCAATCTTCCATTTAATGATAGATGACAACAATTGGTCAAGTCAAGTTAATGCTTGACTTGTCAAAAATCTTTGAGCTCGAGCTCGATAGTAGGCACAAGAGTCGGCTAAATAAACCAACAAATTGGGCTTTCTATATGAAAATTCAATGGTATTGACTAAATAGATTAAGCATTTAAAAAATAACAATAAGTTTTAGCCCCGCTAGGTGGAATTATGTAATATTCCTCACTTCAATATATAAGTGTTAATTTTGATTTGAAAATATTGAGTTCCAAAAATTAAATTTTTGGCAGCATTTTGAATATTATTTTTTTGAACTTATTGGTATATTGCAAGTATTTTTATAAGTTGATAAGCTCTTTCGGGATATTTTAAATTTCAAAAAAAATCATTAAATATTATCATTATTAGTAGTATTATTATTATTACTATTGGCTTTCCTCTATCCAAGTTTTCCCCATCACGCAACCAAAAGCATAGCCCTAGAGTCATGACTTAACATCGACCTAGGAGACGACCCACAACGTAATCAAGTCAAGGCATCTCCCTTGCACACATACTCAATGATCCCATCTTCTCCTCCACATTGGCTAGAAAAACCATTACTTCCCCTACCAAAAATCCCCATCCTTCTCTACTTTCATCGATCATCGTCATCACCTCTTCTTCCGACTTTATCGAAGTCACAACCTCCATCTGATCAGATCCTCCTCTCCTTTGTCGAATTTAGGAGGTGCAGCATGGACTTTTTAGTTCTTTGCTTTTCATTTTTTTATTTATATTATGATGATGATGATGTTGATGATGATGAATATAATGACGAGGATCATGATTATGCAGATGCTAATAATGAAGTTAATAATGTGATGATGTTGAGGATCATCATGATAATGATCATAATAATGATAATGATCATTAGATAATGATTATGATGGTCACAATGACAAAGATGATCATCATAATCATGATGATGATGACAAACGCAAGAAAAAAGAAGAAAAATAAGTGAAGAAGAAAAAAAAAAGAAAAAAAAAAGAATAAGAAAAATAAAAGAAAAAAATATAGAAGAAAAGAATAAGCTGGAGTAAAAAAGAAAGGAAAGAACTAAAAGAAAAAGAGAAGAAAAATGAAATAGAAGATAGGAACTAATAAAAAGAAGAAAAAGAGCAAAGAAAGAAGAAAGGAGAAGATAAAAGTGATAAACTATCAGCCTTAATAAAGAGAACGAGATGTTAATAATAATTTAAAGGTAATGAGGTGGGTAAAGAACTTTTAAATACATAAAATTATCTTATTTTTTGCTAAAAATATTAATTTTGCAACTTATTTATAAAACCAATAATTAAATCATTATTTTCTTTGTTTCTACATTTGTCAGATTTCAGGATTGATTAAGAATTCTTATATTTGAATTTATACAGTAATTTCATATTAAAGCTCTCAAGTATGTTAATTTATATTAGATAACTATGCAAAATTATTCTGACCTTTAAAATAAAAGTTCTTTGAGGAATGAAAATGTCATGAAATATCATATTTTGATTAAAGGTGCTTGATATATTTGGAGTATAGAGGTTATTATACTTGCAAAAATGAGATGAGGGGCTCGATATCACCTCATCATAAATTTGAATGATTAAATCAATGTATTTGAACCTCTAGTTCTTATGTGAATGACTATTTAGAATATAAAGATTTTCTTCTTAATATATATAAAACATAACATTTTAAGTGTAAATTTAAATGTATTAGAAGCCCAAATTTTGATGACAAGACTATTGAGGACCAAATGATCAACAAGAGCAAATTGTTCAAATAACTTGGTTCAATTATTCAAAATACTAGTGAAGTAGAAATTGAAGTGGATAATAGGATCCAACCTAATTGAATGAAAAGTGTTGTGTGATTAGAAAACTCCACTCAAGGTTGGAGTGGCTCCAATAGTGGAAGTAATTAAAATGTTGCCTTAGATGGTTCAAGCATGTTAAGCGTAGACCGTTCAAAGCCCCTATTAGAAAAATTGAGTTTATAAATTTTGCCCATATTAAAAGAAGAGGATGACCAAAAAAGACATGAGAAGATACCAATAAAAGGGATATACTTTATTTAGAACTTAGGGAAGGGCTTCTATTTGATCAAGCACAATGGAAATAAAGGATTCATGTAGCTGACCCCACCTAGTGAAATTAAAGCTTGGTGTTGTTGTGGTCTTCTTCTTGATCACATGCTCTTCAATATTTATGTCATCGAGAATTTGGTTTCTAATGTGATAAAATTTACACTCCATATATATTCCGTTTTAGATCTATAAGCAAATTAAGCCTAGCTAGTTTGAGCTCGAGCTTTTTAATGACTCTAGTTCTACTTGTAACTCAAACTCATCATTTGAGCTGGATAAATTAGCTTGTGAGCCCATTAATTAGCCATGCTTTAGCTTCTCTGCTTGATTTATTTACACCTTTGAAAATAGCAATGCCATCCAAGTTCAGCATCATAATAAAGGTTCTAATTATCACGAACCAACATGATAAGAATTAAGAAACAAGGATGAAAGGCGAAAACATAGACTTAGCATTTTTATCTCTATATTAAATTCAACTTTTGGTTTTAACAAGCCATTCTTTATCCAATAAAAGTTCATATAAGAACATTAAAAAATAAACTAAAACTTATTAAGTGAAATACATTGACAGGAATAAATCTCATCAACATGAATAAAAGATCATATAACAACATTAAGAGACAAACTAAATAGATATACATATTAAGTGAAATACATTGACATGAAAAAATCTCATCAACAAGAATTTTATCAATGTCTTAGAACCTGAAAAATGTTGGGTTATGTGGGAGAGTTACATTATAACTTCGTCGGTAAATTTCAGTTCTAAATCATAATAACGTCAAGGAAAAGAAGGCAATGTGCATGTGAATATAATATTAAAAATTGTAAAAATTTTAGTAAGCCTTTTTAAAATTTATGAGACATAAATTAATTATTATATTGATAATATTCTATCATAATTTAACTCACATAAACAATCAAACCATTATTATGACTCTAATACCCAATGTGAAAGAACATGTTTACACAAAAAATTATCATCCTTTAATAGCATATTAACAACATTTTTAACCATTATTAATTTAATCCCATTTTTTCTTGAAATTTTAAGAAGAAAATACTAAATCTTATTATAGGAGCTCAATTACTTCAAGATTTATTTTTTTTTAAATATTTTGTGACCTTGCACCCCTTAACTAAAGAAGCTCCCCCTGTAGAAGCTTTTTCCATAAAAGCTTTCCTTCGCACCCCCTCTAAGTGCAGTTGCTTCCTAAGAAACTTTACCTATAAAGGGCTTTCATTCTTCTTTATTTAATAACTCACACCTCTTGTTCAAGAGGCTAATCTCGTGGGAGTTTTATCAATAAAGAGTTTTTCCTCGCACCCCCTCAAAGAGAAAGAAACTCCTTATAAAGCTTTACCCAAAAGGGTTCCTCATGAAGCTCACAAACCAGGGCTATTCCTAATGAAGAGCTCTTCAATTTCAAGTTACTACAAATCATTCTTTATGTTTATATTCACTAATAAAATGTTGTTTTAATTATTGACACAGTTAACTAAGTTAAATTAATGTATTGCTTAAATGGCATACAAGTATGACAAGTTATTAAAATAAATAAATGGACAATTAAAAATAGTTATTTATAATATATACTTTATTTATAATATAATATGTATACATATATATATATATATATTCATATATACATACATACATATATATATATATATTTAAATATTATTACTCATAGATCAATGGTTTTTAAAATTTTAGCAAAAAGAAATTATTACTCTAATATAGCATTAGAGACTCCGTACTTTATATATCGCAGATGACTAGATCCTGCAAGTACCCATGTCTCAACGAATTTGACCTAAATCGGATGCCTAAAATAAGATTTAAGGTTTTCATATGATTAGTTAAAATAATAATAATATCAAATTACAAAAATTGATACTTATGTTTGGTTGGTCACATAAGAATTGATGTTGATCATGCAAAACACCATGTGGAACCTAATAGGAGCGCAAACATTTAGTAATTTGCAAATATACCTTTGGCTTAATCATTAAGTTTTATATTTACAAAAATAATACATTATGGGATGAGAAGAGATCATTGTCACACTCCAGTTTCGTTGTCAGGTCATTGTAGAAAGCCAACAGCAAAAGCAAACTTCACTCTGATTCGAAGGTTGAAAATTTTGTTAAAACATAAATTTTTATGTCAAACGATTTCATGAAATAAATAGAAATAAGAGAAGTAAAAGGGAGAAGGGTTTAGAGTTTTATTGGAAAGACAATAAAGGTTGTTTAGGGCCATTTGAAAGGTAGTTGTTTGGGATATGCAAAGGGAGAAAGGTTAGTCAACATAGAAAGATCATCATATTTGACTATGTGGTGAGGAAAGGTAGGGTTTGACACATGGGAGAGGGGCTATTCACAAACATGAGAGAGATTGTCTGTGGAAGAGAATATGGTGGTCACTATGGGTGCGTCGAAAGACAGCTAGAGTTTCGTAATATGTCGATCGTTCGGCGATTACATGGCCTTGAGGTCGTGGAAATGAGAGGAGAGACCAAGAAGAAGATGAGCGGGGCATTAAAAGCTTATGTGCATCATAGTGTGTGTGGCTCCTACAATCGGAATCCTCCCTTCGTGCAGCCTTATTCCTGCAACTAGAAGCATTCTCGCATGAGTAAATCAAGTGTGAAAGAGACGGAAGCCAACAGTTTACAAAAAAGAGAATTATTTATGAATTTAGAAAAAAATGAAACATATTCAAGAATTCACCAAAAAATTGTTTTCACTCTGATTCAAGTAAGACTTGCGCCAAAAAACTTCTAATATTATTTTACACGTGTTAAGAAAAGTTTTTAGTTTAGACGGTAAATTTCTGATTTTGCAAAGTAGCCCGTCGGTGGTAAATTTGCTATTCACAGAAGTTGACCTATAATTAAAGGAAATATCTAAAATTCACTTTTAGGCAGCATTCATTAAAGGGTATTACACTAATGGGGATAGCATTATGGATAGTGCTTAATCATCCCCAATTGCCAAATGTGGTTTATTTATAACATTAATGGTAAAATTTATTTATATTAAAAATATGTTTAAAGTTATCAACAACATAAAGTGAAATCATATCCTCGTATGACAAACCATTAACTTCTTTTTCCTTGGCTGGCCCCACCATCCCACAGTACATAGATGACTTAAGTAACTAAAGATGAATTCATAGTTCAGTGGCAACAACCAAACAGTCAAATGTTGTAGGCGGAAATATCCAAGTTCTCTGGTGGCAACATATCACTGAGTCAAATATTAGATGAGCAACAACACTTACAAGAAAAATGATTGCCTACTAAACAAAGCTATCACATAGCAATGTCTCAACATGGTTATATGGAGTAACTCCCACCAGTAAGAGCATTTTGTAACAAACAGCTCACACAATGGCTAAAGGCACAATAACTCCAGGATGTATGAATCTTCTAGAAACTGATATGCAAGCACAATCATTGTGTTGCAGCATCAATGCTAAAAAGGCAACAATGGTGGCATCAAACCTTCGTGTACTAAACTCCCCTCACGTCATATTGCACCCACAAGGGAGAAAGGTGCTGGCCTAGCAAAATTGTGCCATGGGATTTCACATTTGATCTATCCTTGTATTGGTCATCAGTTCAATTTTACTAAATTAACATTAGATGCTTAATTCGATTCAATATCTAAAGTTGACAATAAACAGTGTTGTATGTTAAAAATAAGGATAAAAATATTTCATTTCCGTGTACAACTTCACAATAACTAATAACCAAAACCAGCAACATGATTGTGTGACGGCATTATCTTTGAATGAAAAAGCATGATTACTAAACCCATTTTAATCAATAGAATATACAAAAACAAGAGGAATAGATTTTGGTAACTCACATACATGTATCTTTTAAGCTTCTTAAGGTTAATAGCAGCAATAAAAGCCATGACTTTTAATAATTAAATAGAACAAAAATTGAAATTTTGAAACAAAGGATTTAATGAAATCTCTTCATAAAGATGCATACACATGTACAGCACAATAAAAATTCAAGTGAAGTTGATGCAAAAACCACAAATTTAAGAGTGTCAAACCTGACAAGCCCTTGCTTAGTAACATAAACACCTTTTCCATGGGCACAATCATCCCAAACAGTTCCTTCATACCTTCAAAAATATAGAAGGAAAGCATATATCACAACAACAGATCGAGCCCATGCAATTAAGCAATTTTTCCCAACTATCGTAACAATTCTATGAAATAAGTGTGTCACTTGTTCGTATGAATGGCAATGAATGCTGGGTGTGAGAAAAGAATAAAAAACTATAGGTAAATTTTCACATGAGCAACACAGTTATCATGTTCACAAATGAAAAATTATGGATAAGCATCTTTCTTAAATTTTGAAAGAATTGTACATGTAACTGGAAGCATGCATAATCTGCATACAGCATAACAAATTGTCCACACAGAAAATAGCATACTTACTAAACTTAGGCGAGAAGTGACAAAAGGTCAAGAAAAAACAAAATTAGCAGGTTTCAAATAATATTTTAAATTATCACAACGATGAACTGAGTTTTAAGTTGGCATAAAAATTTGGCATTGCCCAAAGATGGTTGATGATAATCAATGACAATACTATCTATAGATGTATTTAGGTTATCTGTCCAATTTCATGCTCATGTATATGCATGTGTTTGCATGAGACAAACAAGAAATTTCACAGTAGGCATAAAGCATCTCATCATGGGAATATTTAACAAGTAGATAAGAGATGCTTAATTGATAACATGATCCTGAGTCAATTGTAGTGCTAGTTAACACTACAGCAAATAGAATTAAGAGGATACCACCTTAAAACAAATGCACTTTGATTTTCATGGACAACGGATAAGTTGAAATAAATTTCTTAACATTTCTTCACCAGTATAAATTTGAAAAATCCCACGAAAGCATGAGCCTTTTGAAGTTGTGCATAATAAATTCCTGAGTGCAAGTAGGACAGGGGCTTTCACTGAAATTGTGCAATGCTCAGCCTTTGGGCATTTGAATGCTCAAGAGCTAACAAAGAAAAAAATATTCAGATACTTTTAAAATTCAACCCAATTTTGTGAGCCCAGATAAAATTTCATTTACTTCCAAAAAGATTCAGTGGTTAAAACAAATATTGGATGTACATGGAACTTGTATTTATTAACACCTCTAGTACTACCACATGATTCACTGAACACGTTGGGTATGCCTGGTATGCTGCAAATTTAAGAATATGTAAGTGAAACATTTGCGTTAATGTGTGCATGCATACCTGAGAAGCAACAAAAAATAAACCTTCGCTATGGCCCATGGATTCATTGTGCGTCTGATTAATATGTTTAAGACTACCATGCATCTCTTTTGCTTTGAATGGAAAATATCATCAACGTTAGCAAGCCAAATTGTTTCCCTCTTAACCCAAAAATAAAATGAGAAAAAACAATGGAACTTCAAGTATCCTATTATTGGGTGGGTGCAGTATTAATGAAGAAATCAAAGCATTTACAAGCAATTTTCTTGGTAGATGTCTATAAAATCTATCAATGAGTTGATTGGTTTGAGAAAAAATAAATAGTCAAATAAATGAATTCTCAAATATTTAAAAGGGTTTTAAATACAACAAATTGCTTACTTGGAATGTGATGAATAATATTATGTGATTTCTAGTATTTAGCTTGCAGACAAAACCATACAAACTATGGGTAAGAGGAAATTAAAGAGCAACTGGAAGGCAGCTATCAAAAAAGGTGGCATCCGGCAATGATGAGACGGAAATTACAGGCAAAGAAGGGGGGATAACTGATGACAACCAGCAGGCGGCATGATTTGCTGAAGGGAGAGAACCGCACAAGTGCTCCAAGTACAAGTCTTAATTAATCCCTCAAGGTGGGTTCGGCTACATGAATCCTTTGTTTCATCAATCAAATTACATAAAATAAAAAATGCATGCTAAGGAAATATTTTGCACTTTAAAGACAACCAAACAGACCAGATTATTTTATGGTTAAAATATATCGAAGAATTTTAAATTCATTTTATTAGTTATATTTTGAAAGATTGACTGTTATGTGGTCCTGAGAAAAAGAGTGTATTGATATAAAGAACTTTTCCTTGCACTCAGCATTTCAACATTACAAGAGGCTTCTCTAGAATAATTGGATTCCTCTGATTCTCATGAGACAAGTTCAAATCTGAGCCAATACAAATAAGCTTGACCCAATTAATATGCAACTCAAATTCATAATCTAGAATATGGAATAACATGAACTGGTTTAACAAAAATCCAACCAATTGAGCACATTTATAGTAAGAAATGTAACAATTTTTTGTTCAGGTTGACACATTTATCCCCAAACATGCTAATTTTATAAGGAATTTCAAATTTGATTCATAAGACAAGTTCAGATCTGAGCCAATACAAATAAGCTTGACCCAAATAATATGCAACTCAAACTCATAATCTAGAATATGGCATAGCATGAACTGGTTTAACAAAAATCCAACCAATTGAGCACATTTATAGTAAGAAATGTAACAATTTTTTGTTCAGGTTGACACATTTATCCCCGAACATGCTAATTTTAATATGAAATTGACGATTAAACTGAACCCAATTCATTTAATATTTAAACAACCAAAATAGATTTGATTTTAAGTTTCACAAATCAACACAAACCATGCCTAAAATATTGAGCCATACACAATCAGTTTATCATTCAGGTCAATCAAAACATGAATTTTATGTCAAGTTCACATAGAATTATGTATGGATTCACTTGACTAAACCCAATTTGGTTCTAATACGTTTAAATTTATAAACCACTAAATAGAGCAATGTATTAACTAGTCATAAATATTTTTAGATATGTCAAATTCGAATATAGGCCAACTCATTCCATTAGAAAAAATCAACCCATAAGATGAATTAGGCTAAACGCTGAGACTTCACCATTTCCTAATGCAGGCCTCAGGTAAAGCAAACCAAAGAGTGTGATTAAGCAAGCCCCTTTGATTTAAGAGTTCAAAGCCAAGGAAATAGCCAAGCCTTATGCATTCTCCCAATCTCTCTCACCTAGTGGTCTAAAATAATCATTTAGCAACTAATCACCTCATCAAAGCAACAAATTCAAATACACACCACCAACCCTCCCTCCCAATGCAGCATCGGTCAGCATGCAGGTTCAACGATCTACACTTGCTATCATAAAGCTCTCCCTTATAAGAGATCTAATGGTATACAAGCCCGCACGCAAGTGCACATTTGCAATCCATCAATGCCTACAGTTAGCAAGCGCGCATCCCGCACTCCGGTAAGACGCACTCTAGTTTGTATGATGAAGGATTCACGAATTTCCTTCAATTTTATAATTAGTCATTAGTCCTCATTTCTATGTGAGTTTAGGTTTAGTAACTCCATAGACATCAGTTTGGAGTTTAGCTTTAAGAGATTATTAGTCCTCATTTCCATGTGAGTTTTTAGATTTAGTAACTCCATAGACATCAGTTTGGCAGCTCGCAAGTCCCTGAAACAGCAATTGACATGCGTGCAGTTCTTTGATGCATACAGTTAGCAAAACTCACAATTGCACATGCCTACAGTGGACACTTCGCTTGCAAGATGAAGGCTCAACTTTCTAATTTAATATATATAAATTTTGTGGTGAATTTATAGTGATTATTAAAACCTTATATAAGCTTAGCATTATTAATATCTTGCAATAGTTTCACATATTGTTGATTTTAATATCTAAAAGTATTGGCAATAATGGTAAATCCAGTTTTCTAAAAGTGTTAGCTTTAAGAGATTATTAGTCCTCATTTCCATGTGAGTTTAGATTTAGTAACTCCATAGACATCAGTTTGGCAGCTCGCAAGTCCCTGAAACAGCAATTGACACGCGTGCAGTTCTTTGATGCATACAGTTAGCAAAACTCACAATTGCACATGCCTACAGTGGACACTTTGCTTGCAAGATGAAGGCTCAACTTTCTAATTTAATATATATAAATTTTGTTGTGAATTTATAGTGATTATTAAAACCTTATATAAGCTTAGCATTATTAATATCTTGCAATAGTTTCACATATTGTTGATTTTAATATCTAAAAGTGTTGGCAATAATGGTAAATCCAGTTTTCTAACAGTGTGATATATGCTATTATAAAAAGCTTCTAATATGGTGTTTAAGATTATAAAGTCTCTTAGCTTAATTTTATTCCTTATTGTCATACAAAAATATAAATACATATAAATCAAATAATATTATAAATAGTGATGCACTTTTAAAAGTAGTAGAAAAGATATTGGCCGTTATTGTAAAAAATTTATCAAAAAATGTAACAAATATAGATAGTTTACATCTTTTTTCTGAGATTTTGAAAGAGTGATAAAAAAACTTTAACACAAAACTAAGAATGATTATTAAAAGTAGAACCATGCTTTGACAGAGACAAAGGAACTTCACATCTTCTAATGCAATAAAAAATTGCTTTAAAACAACTGCAAGGTCAACAAATGATTATAATTCCCAAAACTTTAAAAACGGATGTACAGCCCAAAGTTCAGCAATTTAGTCAAAAGAAATGTTAAAAGTTCAACACTTGCATTAAAGCATCAATACCAATTTAAAATGAGTATGAGCTCTTTGATAGCTCATGAGTGACTGACAACTATTATTAAAAATGCTTTCTAAGATAATCACAAATCTAACAACATGAGATTATACAACCATGAAATTAAATATGAATGTTCTGAATTAATTGCAATTAAATATTGTGTAACTACTACTGTGTGTGTATTTGAACATTAATCTATTGTGTATATCTACTTGACAAAGCATTACATAAAAAACAAACATTTGTTGGTAAACAACATAGTTGTTTATAGGATGTAAAATTTTCCACATGATGCTAACAGTTTGCATGGGTGCATTTAGGGTTTCAAAAAACTTTTGACATCTATTATATCATTGAACATGCTTTTTTTCACGATATTTTTTGCTTTGTCAATTTATAATGGAGATGATACCAACAGTGTTTCTGTAGCATAATATTTTGCTTCAAGCATGAAATAAAAATATTTATAATCTTAAGATAATTTTGATTAAAAGTGAAAGTATTTTCCCAAATTACATTTGTGAAATTTTTAAAGCTCTAAATAATATTGATAGTATTACATAATGAATTTGTGAGTTTTAAAACAGCTCACAGTCCCTAAGCTTCTTGGACAGTTAAGAGTCACAATGTACAATCAAAAGACTTTCAAGCCACAATGAGTGTAATTATCTCTAAGCATAGCTTTAAGTCAAGTTTGAAAAGCCAAGATAGACTTGAACGCAATTTTATAACTTAGCTCAATTTAAATTTGACTCAAAATCAAAAGCATTTCTCATCAAGCTAGATCAGTCTGATATGATTTAATTTTGAAGCAGCACAAATTCAAATCAAACTACTTAAAATTCAAAATGTTAAATCATTTAAAAAACATGAAACATGGTTTCAAACTTACGACTTAGTAAAATTAAAGCTGAAAGTATCTAGCCTAATCCTTTTCAAATGTCAATAAAATATTCATATTGTTGCAGTATAAATTTTTAGTCAACTTAAAACAGTTTTTAGCAAGCCTCTCGCTCAAAATCAAATCAAGTTAAATTGAGTTTAAAATAAAACTCGTAACTCCCCTCAATTTTTCTGAATGATTTCAAATCGACACAAAATTTGAACAGTAATCAAATGAGTCTGTAAGTATTAAGTATTCAGCAAAATTACCACTCATAATTTCTTCCATTCGAAGATAGAAAAATTTTTGTGATGGAAACATATGAAAAAGGAAGAAAATAAAGAGTAGCCTAAAAGCGAATGGGAAAAAATTGGCATGTCGTCAAGGAATGATAAAATTTCAAACTTTGAGAAAAAAAAGCTATCATGGTCATACTCAAAATAACAACGACAATATCAATGTTATTATAAAAATTAAATACATGGGAAGTAACATGCAAAGCGCAAATATGGATCTCATAAAAAATCTAGAAAACAATATGCAACCTCTAAATACTCCTCACCAACATTGCACTATTCATCTGGATGTGTACGATATACATTTATTCTCAATTCTAATACTATTCATTTAAAGCATCTCAACTTACTGCCTCCAGAATGCCCTCTCCAATCAAACAGTCTTGTAGAAACAATGAGGTTGCTTTTGAATTTATAAGAATTGTATTTTATACATTTATTTTGAGTCAAAAGAAGAGAATGTGATTCTTCAAATCCCTAAAATAAAACATCTTTAACATTGCTTTAATATTCCTTCAGATAAAATTGAATTCATTCCAGCTACAGAAGATGACATGTTATGTCACATGAACAAATAATGTTGGGAAATTCACTAGGGAAAAAGGTTTTCGAACAAAAACGTCCGGTTCCCTGTCCTCATCACCTTTTGATGCCTTCCATCAAGGAAATCATGCTCCTCATGGCAAACAATGAAGAAATGGCTCAAGCTATAGTACAGCGCTTGGAATAACAGAATTTAAACTAATGATGGCTTTAGATAAGAAAATAAGAAAACGAGAACTTAGTCTTCTTCTGCTCCCAAAAGCATATTTGCACGCATGCTAACTACGAGACAAACTACAAATAATAATAAGCAGAAGTATGATTTTACGCAACATCTTCCATAGCACGATGATAACATCAACGGAACAAGTCACATCAATAAACGAATGTCCCCAATGAAACGAAGGGAAGGATGAAATGTATCGCATCTTACGTGCTTCCATCGGCGAAAACATAGCTGACCCAGCTGAGAAACTCCTCAATCCTATCGAGCTCCTCTATCACAGACTTGGGATTCGAGATATCATGGTGGTTGTCAGGAATTGCCGGGAAAGGCTTGCGGTAGGGTACGTAGAAAGGTGCAATGATCGGGTCCTTCCCCTCCTTAATCGCCCGATTGACAGCCGCCCAATCGGCATTGTCAGCAAACGCAGGGTCCCAGCCGGTTTTTCCAGTCCCCCTGGGGGCATCAGCCCAAAGCTCTCTAAGATCTTCCTCCGTCCAATTCTCCGGATCCCTTGGGAAGTCGAACAACTCCTCGGGAGTGCGGTATTCCTTCTCCTCCAGCTCCTCCTGCTTCCTGTTGGATCGGCTATCAATGGCTTCAGAGAATCGCCGGAAGTTAGTCTCCGGAGAGTCGTCGTGCTCATCGGGAGACGAGTATCCACTATAATAGTCTCCCTCTTCGTCGGAGTTCTCAGAATCGTTCTCCGACTCCGATGAAGAGGAAGGCGACTTTTCTTCATCGTTTTTATCGAATGAGGACTTTTCATCTTCATCGTCATTATTTTCCTCCATTGATGTCTGGTTTTCTACTCGATCCTCCGCCGGAATCAACTTAGAATCGACCATTCCCGATGAGTGGGTAATGGAGTGGAAGCCACTATCGAATAAGTCGACGTTCAGTAGAATGAACGACCGCAAGGGACAGGGTTTAGAAACAAGATACTTGCAGTCCCAATTTGTAGAGCCAAAAAAAAACAGCAGCAAATAGAGAATATCCAAGAAATTTTATTTAAATTTTTATAAGAGCATTTGTTGGAACAATAAACGATGCATTTAGGATGCATTTATGAGGAGCATTACTTTTTATATTTATGAGGATGCATAAGGATCCAATGAAATATGAACAGTATTATATTATATTTTTATTAAATAATTTAATTGTAAAATTACGATTCATGAATTATATATATATATATATTATTTATTATTATTTTTTAACTTTTTAATATAACTCATCAAAAATAAAGGAAGCATTTTTTAACTTTTTAATTATATTTTGCCTCTTTTTCAATTTTAATTTTTTAGAGCTCTTGCATATTAATCTATATATATATATATATATATATATATATATATATATATATACAAGCATTCCACCCTACTCTCTTGAGTAAGGATAGCTTCAAGTGAATCAGCACATACTCAAATTCGAATCAAAATTATTCAAATTCCAATTTGAATCAAGTTCATATCATTTCAAATAATTTTAAATAAAATTTGAATCAAATTGTCTGACTCGACCTAAATTCAAAAAATTTCAAATCGAGTTCAAATTTCAAGTAATGCAACTCACGAAACATTCTTGTTTGTTACATTTGCAACCATATGTGCAAATTTATTTATTTTTCAAATGAAATGCATTGCAAGTACAAGAAATTATCCTTGTTGGGGTAGCGTTATCTTCTCAAAATCGTATTGCAACAATAATAAAAGATAGAATATATAGACAACAAAAAATTAGAAGGATCAATACACAATCACCATCGATGGGGCCATTTTTAAATGGCTCTCAGTTGAGATTTGCATTATAAGGATTAACGTTGAACACTCCTTGTTGTCACAATGCCTTGTTGTATAAGAAAACCATCATTCATACTCATTTTAGTTTCCGAAAACTGCTAAAATATATTTTGACAGTTTCGGCTTTTATATTATGGATTGATATTGCATAAAATGTTATAATAATAAGATAATATGTAGCCTTTTCCACCGTATATCCATAAGCATCATTGCATTTTAAGCATCAACCAACTATACGAAGCACGTTCAATCCAGGCTATAATCAGCACTTCTAGTAGGCCGATTGTAGGTAGTAGAAACCGAAGGTAAAGAGCAGTTTCGCCGCACAATAGTTTAGTTAAGAAAGACGAGGTCACAATATAATATGAACAAACATTCATGACAATTGAGAGCAAAATTCATTAATAAAAGTCCAAATAATTTTTAGAACTAAAAGACAGAAAAAAAAAACAGTCGAAAGACCCCATCACCATACCAAGCGATTTTCACCCAAAAATTAAAATAAAAACTCAATGCTTCATAACAAACCCGGCTTCCGCAATTTCACGCCCTTTATTTTTTACTTGGCTGCCGCTGCGCCATGCTTGGCTTTGGTGTGATCTTGTAGAGCGTTCTCATGATTAAAAGCTCTGCAGGAGGATTATTATTATTAATTCAATACAATAAACAAACATTTATCAAATTTTTATATATTTGGATTTTAGCAGTCAAAACAAGCATATTTACAGAATAATCACCATTTATAAATAACACATGCATAAATGCACTGGAGCACAAGTTCATTTATGGAGGTGAGAATTCCCTAAATACAAAATGTTTAGGGTGTCAAGTAATTTTCTGAAACTGCAATATAGTTTACTTGTTTACAAAAAAACACCATCATCTTCAATTTAATATGATTAGTAATACAATAATACAGTTTGCATCACAATTCCAAATACGTAAACGCAGCAAACCTGTTGCATGTTTTGCAGACTACAGAGCCGGTCCCGCCGGATTTCGGAGACTGCTGTGGCTTTTCGCCCTTCTTTGATGGATAAGGAGTGGCGACGTGCCCGCCCCCGGCTTTTTTTCCGTCCTTGCCTGCTGCAACAGAGAGGACTCTACTCAGATCCTCAAAGGGGATAATAATAAAATAAATATTCATCCAGGCTCAAGCTGTCAATTCTATGATTATCAGCTTTTAATACTCTTAGAGTTGCTGAAAAAATGTTTATAAATTTTTAGATAACATTTCTTTCAACGATGGTGATGCAGCTGGGGATTACAAGGGCAATGATGAACTACAGCCGTTTCATTTTTGCTTTTATCATATATAATGTCTTTGATTAAAAAATATTTGGGCTTGGCACAGCAATTTAAACCATCTAAATCCTCAATATTACATAAAAGAGACAAAACTACCTGTTTTCTGATTTCCAGTTGGAGTGACCAGCTTAGCTTTCTTTTCAGGAACAGGTGTTTTTTGTTTAGAATCTGAGCTTCTCTTCACTCCGCTCCCAACAACCTAAACAACAATTAAAACAGCCAATCAACTTGTTGAAGCCATTTCCACAATATAAGAGGAATTAAGTACAACCATGCAAAACTTTCTTATTTGCGCATCAAAACTACCATCTAGGCATTTAAACCATGCAGAATTCATTATTTGAACCTCCAACATAAATAATAAAAAAATCTAAAATAAACCAAAATTTACCTTCTTGGGGTTCCCACCTTCCTCATCAGAACTCTCATCGTCATCTTCTTCGGAACTGTCACCGCCAACTGCCTCCACCATGTCCTTCAAAAAAAATAATGGAATATTGGTCGCATCAAATTATTTATAATTTAGATTATAGTTATTAACTTAAACTCAATTGTGCAAAGTGTAAAATCTCATCTTCAATTGACAATTAAAAAGAGCATATTAGAGCAAAAGCTAAAGATTTGGCAGTTAAATATATATATAAACAAAAGAAGATAGTTAATGCATACCACTCAATTCTTAGTTAGCTAACCCCCACTTAAGTTCTTTGAAACATTCATTTAAGATAGAAATTTTGAAAATGAACCCAACAATGGTATAAGCGCACATCACAGAAACAATTGATAGAAAAAATTTGGTAGAAAAAAAGAAATTAACAGCAAACCTCATCATCCTCAGATTCCTCATCAGAATCACCATCCTCCTCATCATCATCATCGCTATCATCCTCATCTTTATCTTCGACACTTTTATCAGTTTTAATGTTCTCTTTGGCATCTGCTTTAGCTTTCTGTTTCACAGAAGGATTATCAGCTTTGCCAGAAGTATTATCTTTCTCTGGGGCAGACTTGCCAGCCTCAATCTTGGGAAGAATTCCTGCAGCTTAAAAAACATGAAAAGAAATTATTAATAAACATATATCAAAACATTTCATCTAATGTGCACAGTATTGTATTGCACAAATAAAGATGTGGCGCAAGACTGTCTTTGCTAATTAATTTTTTTAATTCTTAATGTTGTTGAAAATTATTTCTGCTGGCAGCCAAAGATTTGTCTTTTTAAGTTGACTTTCTAATTTAATTTCGAAGTGATCTATGGGGTGGCTTAAATGTAAGAAAGATGTCTCAAATATCAAGTTTCAATTTAATTAGGTAAAATAATAAAACAGTCGGAATCTATCATGAATTCATGATGCAGATCATGGATGTTGATTTAGCATCACATGCAGGCCAAAGCTTCATGGTAAAGCTGATGTTTCTGAAAAGTGCATATTAATTAAAACAAAAAGTTAAGATCATAAAAATTCATTATTTATATTGAAAATTATTTCTGCTGGCAGTCAAAAATCGTCTTTTCAAGTTGACTTTCTAATTTAATTTCAAAGTGAGCTATGGTGTGGTGTGACTTAAATGTAAGAAAAATGTACTAGTTAGTGTAAATTTGAACCTGAGCATGACAATTGTTATTGTATTTTTTTAATTTATATTAAACAAATTATATTTAAATATATTAGAAATAGAGTAGACATCAACCAATACATTTTAAGTGCATACAGAACACATTTTATTGTTTGATTGATAAGCCGTGTATGTCTCAAATATCAAGTTTCAATTTAATTGGGTAATAAAACAGACGGAACCTATCATGAATTCTTGATGCAGATCATGGATGTTGATTTAGCATCACATATAGGCCAAAGCTTCATGGTAAAGATGACGTTTATTGGTTTATTTCATTCAGAATGAAAAGTGCATACTAATTAAAATAAAAAGTTAAGATCATGAAAATTCATCATTTACATGTAAAAATGAGATAAATAATTTTTACTAATAAGTAAAAAGGATATGATACATGAATTTATTAAGATTAAAATTAAAATTACAACAGGTGAAAGCCCAGAGGCAGGCCATATAAAGAGAAAGCACCTAAAATTTAAAATTATATATATTTCTTAAGAATTTAATCAGATTGTAATTGAGAAAAGTAGAATACTAAAAATGTCAAAGATGAAAAAATTAAAACAAATTTAGTGAAGTGTGCTTCTAAATTATGAGGTATCCAGAGATATAAGAGGCTAGATGACGTTAAAGGTATTTAAGAGGCTAGATGATACGATTCATCTATATCAGGTATGCAGAATAACTACAACAGCAACAACAAAACTTAAATCACACTAGGTAGGGTAGGCTACATTTTTGTTGGTAAATGTACGTGCAAATCAAATTTATTAGTAAATGTACTATTGTTTGACCAAGAGTTAGATGTTAAGAGTAAAGTACCTTTAAATGCAGATATAGATGAATTCAGATAGCCGAATGTGTTCATACAACGTGCAATTGTAAACCAACAACAGTAATGCATTAATAACTATGGCAGAATCTGCTAGTGGCGCAGTAGCTGCTTGCACTTTTGGTAGTGCAAATGGCTAACCACTAAGGCACTGCCACAACAAACCTACCATAATGCACCAAGTCAACAACTCTCTGATCAATCTGTTATTAAAGGCGAGGGAGATTAAGTTTAATCCCATCAGCTCGATTGGTTATATTATTTAAACTTGAAGAACTGTTATAGGAAAAACTCTATACAAGATAAAATTGTATAGGCTCTAAGAATTGCAACAGGACAAGCTCTATTAATCAAACGGCTCCATTATCCTCAATATGCAACTGTAAATTGTGCCAAGCCATGAAAACTAGTAAAAACGCCTAAGATCCCATTGCCAAAAAAAGATGGGAAAGATGGTATCCCTTGCACAAGCCAAGCCACTATAAACCTCTATATGCATTGTCTCTTTTACATGTATCTTCAATCTTATCATTGAAGTTCATGAAATACGGCCGTAGCCGCCTATGAATATATTAATAATATTAATAGTACAAAACTCAACCGGGATCAAATTCCACGGTATCCTGCGCAATGAGATCCAAAAACCTCCTGGGGCACATCTCCCTAGCAAAAGAAAAATCACCCTGGCATAAAGAGCACAAAAATTTGCCATCTGATTCGCATCGCGCAATAGGTGGGAAAAGATAACGAGGAAAAACAAGCAAAAAGGCAAAACTGGCATGCCGCTCTCTGCCTCGTGAATAAAGAGTCCTCTCTCAGAGAGTCCCAGGTCTCTGAATCGCTCCCAGGCAGTCATCCTCAATGATGACACCTTCCGTATCCACCTCTGTAGCCACAAAGGCCTGCCGCAATATAGTCATTGCTTGAATCTCAGCAATGAGACTAGTCATCATCTCATTGAGGTCCAACCATCAAATAGCAGCAAAGCTGCGACAACCGACTGTAGGAGCACCACAACAGCATAACATCAACTACTAAACGACCTGTCATGTTGCTCTCAAAATTTCACTGATAAAGCTCTCTTACCTTTCAAAATGTATGCTCTACTGTATTAATTTCTCTAATCTCAAAAACCTAAAATGTTGGGCTATAAACTTCGGTCTTTCACTTAGATATAAAGCAGTTAGGAATTTATGATCTTAAAGAGAAGCCTTTTAATCATTAGTTTGTAAAGAAAGACAATTATATTCCTTATTTTTGCATTTAATAGTATCTAACAAATGCATTGACAAATATATATTAGAATAATTATAAAATTCGTTGTAAGTAAAAGAATTAACAAAAATGTTCATGAATTCTTATCCTTTGTTCCATATTATCTACAATGTATTAACGTTAACAACAAAATATTAAAAAATTATATAGCAAAATTTTAATAGGCTTTTATTTATGCTTATAAACTAAGCAAACTTCCTATCCATTGATTCTATATATCAATTAAAGATATCTTAAACAAATCAGTCAGGCGTAATAGATGTTAAAACCTTATTTAACTTGCTCAGGCATGTTATTGAACTCTGCCTAAAGACATTTTTTGCAATTCAAAAAAAAAAATATTAGCCATTAGCATCTTCTGCACTGTAGATCAGATTTGGCATCAAGGTATAGATCTTTTCTATAAGTGCAGTGAAAGGGTTTTCAGTAGTTGGAAATAATAATCTCTAAATTATACGCTGAATACTAAATCAACCAAACTAAAATAAACAGCAATGTTCTACTTTTCTTTCTACACTTGAAGAATAATTGATATCTCTATGACCAAATTTTTCTGGTTCCACTGACAATTCAAAAGCTTTAAATCCTAAAATCAAAAAAATGACCAAGTAAAATGAGTTCATAATAGATGTGGTCAACCTCATTTAACTTGCTCGGGCATATTATTGAACTCTGCCTCAAGGCATTATTTGCAATTCAAAAAAAAAATGATAATAGACATTACCATCTCTCCACGGTCGAGACTATAGTCAAACAAATGGGAGACACCAGTAGAGGGATACAAAGATCACCCGATAGGTTTGTGAGACAAGAGTAGAAGTTCAGAAATAGTTAGACAAGAGGTTTATCTGAGCTATAGAAAGAATTCGAATATATAAAAAGAGGCTGATTCTGCTTAAAAGGAGAAAGAATTAAGAGCACCTGTCAGGCTCAGCAGAGATATTTTACTAAGAAGAAGGCTACCGGTAGGTAGGTTGTACGCTAGGAGAAGGCATAAACACATACAAGGATATCATTAATAATTTATGTGTGTATTGAAACGTTGCTGGGTGTCTGTCTCTACATTTTAAAATTTCAAAAACATATATGCAATCAAAATAATCTATTGTGAACTGATGCATGAGTCAATACATATTTCACAATTAAAAACTATACAATAACAACAAGATACTGTGAATAATGCTTGTTTTTATAATGAGCTATTAGAGATCTCTGCAATTTAAAATCACAAAAGCTTAATAGCATGCATTCAGAATAATACATTGCAAAATTTAATTCATTAATTTAAGAATCCATCCAACTAAAGAAATCCTGAAACAGTACATGTCATAACTAGGTACAATCATCGTGCCTGACATGCCTTTTATAATAAACTATAACTTCTAGACCCATGTATTACAATAGTAAAATAAACACAAGTATGAACTATCAGAATTCAGTACACTACTCCATATCTATTAGCGTACAATAGGATCACAAGCTTTAATCACCAGAGTGAATTAAAAAATACATGCATTTATATCATTGTGCTGTACTTTTGACAAATGTCATCAAACATGTATTTTTGGCAAAATATTATAACTTGAATAGTAATAATATTATTTATTTATTTAAATTAATAAATAATTAATATTACTAATTCGATCTAGTAGATAAAAAAGTAAAATACACATGAGCTTCAATATCCATTCCGCACTTTATTAAGAACTACAGACAATCGGATAAAAACTGAACTACCAAACAATCAAAATACTCTTGATCAACATATAAACAATTTATCTAAAAAACTTATCAATAAATGACAAATACAGATGGTGGACAAATATACAAAAGACCAAAATTCATCATATAATGACAAAAAACTTCCACATAATCAGATTAAATAAAACTGACAATAATTCAGAAAGTACATGGAGTTTATAATGTCTAAATATAACTGACAAAACCTCCACAAAAAATCTCCACAATAATCTATTATAAAGCTTATAATGTCTCAATATAACTCATAAAAGGTTTCAAACTGCCTTTATGTGCTGCATCTAAAAGCTTCCTCACAATTAACAACAACAAATTAACACATGAAGCAACAATAACAATTGATATTTAAATTAAATGTGCTAGGATGAACTTATTCTACATAAGACATTGTGTAAAATATATTGCATTGCTTATGCGTACAATAAAATACATACAGATACGTACACTCAGATATGTGCACACAAATATTACAAACATGCAAATGCTTGCTAGAGCATGTAATTAGAAGCACAGACAAAGATCATAACTTGCACATACCATTTAATTTCTTTGCAATCTGGAGATCCTCTTCAGAATCCGAATCTAGACACCAAAATAGTGTAAAGAACAAGTGTGAAATGATCAGCTGCATGAGTACAAAAATTTGATGTAAATATAAGCAAAACAACATCTCACCAGAAAAATCGTCTTCGGATGTGATGCAAATGACGAGTTAATAGAAAACAAAAAAACTTTATTGATGTTTCATCATGAAAAACTTGAAAAAATATTAACAAAGAAAATACTAAAACAAGGATATTCATTGCCCTGATAAACGCTCCTGTATCCAACAAAAAACACGCTAGCATGCTTGGATCCATGCGATAACTCAAATTCTTTCTCAAATACAAGGTCGTATTGAATTTGGGCACATTTTTCAAAAAAAAAGCGTTCCAAGAACTAGTTTTTGGTCATTAATCTTGACAAAAATAGGCACATGTTCATTTCCTTTCTCCTTCTTACTTTCGCCAAGAGATGCCTGCATTATTAGTATCAAGAATTTAATCAAATATGCTTTGCCATTTTGTATTAAAATAAGAATCGATATCAAAAAAATACCTGGGAAAGATGCAAAACTCTTTCGTCCCCTGGCTCGCACTTAAGATTCTGCCCAGGTTTAACTTCAACACCTGAAATAAAAATCAGTTTAGTCATAGTAGCAAACTATTCTCATCATCTTCTTCTTTCAGAACTCGACAAATCAATAATTTAACTGTTGCGTAGAAACACTAAGGAAGTGCAACTTTTTTACTGAAGTATGATGTAGCGAAAATCATTTATTCTCATGAAAAATAGTAGCAAACAACATCCAAAATTATTCTACGAAAAGTCAGCTATATAGAAAACCACAGAAGAAAAAGTTAGAGCTAAAGGGTTATGAAGTAGATAAAAAGAATATCGTTAAAGAGATATAGCGAACTCCGTGGGAGAAAAAGCACCGGAATACACGAATGAACTATAATAGCTCCAGTTTATTAGTAAGTACACCATCAGAGTAATTAAAGCATAAAGGGTTTCTATAAAATTTGCTTTTATGAGAAACCAATGTTAGAATGTTAAAGAAAGGAAAGCTTATCAGGTGTCTCCGATTAACAAAACAAACAAAGGAAAATGGCAGAAAGGAAAATGGCAGAAAGGAAAATGGCAGAAAGGCAAAGGCTGGACGCGGCCGAATTACCCCAAAACTCCATTAAAGAAAAGGAATTGTATTTAGGAATGGAGAGCAATCGAAATTGCTGGAAGAAGGGTGACGGCAAGTGAGAGCACAGATAGACAGAGGTGCGAGGGTTTAGGGCTTCAGGTACGAGGGCATTTTAAAGGAGCGGGAGCGGATAACAAAAACCTAAGTTTTGGGACATCAGCAAGATCCACCGTCCGTTTTAGACAATAATATCTTCTCGTTCATCAACAAGGTCCTAATATGCTGTTTTAAAGACATTAAACCCAAATTAATTTTGAGGTATTCGGTATTGACAAGATAAATTAATTTGATGATCTGATATTAAAATCTCAAATGTTTGATTTGATAATTGATAAAAGTAAAGTAATATATATGCAATATTTTTAGAATATTGTGCTTTAAATACCATTCCTATAAAAATTTATGTTTGAATTCGTTGATCTAATTTCAAAGCACACCCTATCTCTTGCCTCGAGCTCTAGGTTTCATTAGCTCATATTTAGTTGGAATCATAATTGGTATGCATATAAGATATAATAATATTCCATTAGCTCTAATTATATTTAATAATATCAAAGGAGACTTTATATTCAATTAGTTCAATTCTTATTCAATGAGATCAAAGTAAAATTAGATTCAAGTTAGAGCCAAAATAAGTTGTAGTTCAGTCCAATGGGGTTTAGTTAAAGCATATGCCGTAAATCAATGGTAATGGGAGTAGCTTAAGAAGAAATGATCTATAATTATTAATTATTATTTTACCAAGTTTTTGAGATATTAGTGAGCTGTTTTGGATAAGCGAAACTTAAATTAAGGTTTTTATTATGAGAATTGTGGAATTATTGATTATCAAATTCAATGTATATTAATAAAGCTCTTAGGGGTTAATTAAAGATCTATATAAACTCCCTGATTTGTCTAATAGATGTTAAGTGAAAAATCTAAGGCAACAAGTTGATTTTATAATTAGGCATTTTATAAAATTAAGTATTTAGGGTCTAATACCATTAGTAAGCTAGAGTGGTTAATTATATGATATTATATTTCAAGAAAATCTACAGTCCTAATATAAATATCTTAGAACTTTCCAAGAGCTCTAAAACCCTCTGTAGTTGTTGTATTAATCACTACCAGGACACCCCGGAGTTAATTGTCATCGTGTTATTCACTTGAGGAAGAAGTATTGTATTTAGATCATACCTGATACCAGCTATAATAAGGTAAACCTGTTAAGGAAAATCAGTATCTGATAAGAGAAACACACGCAAATTTGATTAACCCTTCGTTTATTCGATAAGGGGTTAACTAAAATAACATAATATTTTTAACTATAAAATCTTAGGAAAATTAATCAAATTTATTACAAATGAATTATGTAGAATATTTGATAATCATTTATTCAATTTTGATGAATTTTTTATCATAGCTTACAAAATTCCAAATAATTCATTTAAATAATAATTGAAAGAATTAATTAAATAATATTATCTTGAGCTTAAACCCTATAATGAGAATCTATTCAAATCAAATAATGAGGTTACTTTAAATAGTTTGAGTAGCAAATAATTTTATCAATATAATTTGACATAAAACTCAATATAAAGTTTGATTTAATCCCAACCTTAAGGAAAAAAGATTAGATTGAGTAGATCTGATGACCTGTACTGAAATTCAGATTTTGATTTGGTAATTAAACTTAAGATTATGAATACATTTTTTCTTATATTTACAATAGGTAAGAAGGGTATAACGACCTAATGTCGTTACTTTGTAAATTAGGTCAAATCCTGCCTTAGAAATTAGGATCTCGGAAAATTTTGAATTATGGCAAATAAAAATACCTCCAGGTAAAAATAATTTTTTTGGATCAAAGTGCATAAATTCGGACCGAATATTTTTAAAAATCAAGACATTGAAATACATGCCTGTAACAAGCCAAGGTTGTTACTCAGCTTAATTTAAGCCTAATCATATTTTAATTATCATTCTGTTAATTTAATATAGCAATTAGAATCAACCCTTAAAAATTTGGCATGATTTAGAGCTAAATCCAATATTTGGATTATTTTAATATTTAATTAATTAGAAAATTGAGGTATTTATTTTGACCTCAAAATTGAAATCAGACTTCGCCGTTGTGATCGTCACCACCAAATTAGCTAGGGGTGATATTTTGGATGCGTTTGGAAGTCGTTGAATTTTCGCGAATATTTTAATATAATTAAATGCACCGAAAAATGGAATAATTAAATAATCATCGGAATCAAATTTCAACTTTGCCGTTAAATTCCCCACCCCCAAATTAGCTAGGGGTGAAGTTTTGGGATTTTTCGGAACACGTTTATTTAATCTGAATTTTTAATAAAATAAAAATTATGAATAATAATTAATTATTCCTTAATTTATTTTTTCTCTTTCCTTATCTCTCCTAAATTTTGGCTGGCCGTCCCCCTTCATTCAGCTAACCCCTTACCTCCTTATTGCACATTGAAAACTAAGGTCATCCCTCTCCTCCCGCTTCTTAATTACAATGCTTGATGGCTAAGGTCATCCCCTCCCCTTACCTCATTACTCCCTAGCTCATGGCATTCCCCTTCCTTCTTCTTCTTTAAAGAGAAACCTCAGCCCTCCTTATTTTGCTTGCTGCCAAGCTAAAAGCCTCCTCTCTATTTCCCCCATTGTTGAGCTTAGTGTTGACGAAGGAGCTTCCCTGCCTCAAAGGTCTTGAGGAAAACAAAGGTTTCTTCTTCCTCTCCCAAAAGCTAAGGTACCCTTTTGTTTACTTTCCTTGTACCCATTTGTTATTCTTTCTTGGTCATTTCATTTATGTATTATGCTTATTCGTATATTTAGACATCCATGATTAAGTATGGAAGCCATTATAGCTCTTCAAAGTAATATACCTCATGCTCTGTTTTTCGTCCATTCTGCATACCCATGCCTTTATCACCATTGTTCATATATCTAGGATGATCCGTTCGTGCTAATTTTAGTGTCAATGGAAAGGCATCAGAATAACCTTTCAATTGATATATGGTACTGCTTATGAAATGCTTTGAATTGAGAGTATTTAAGCTCAAAATGTGACATTTCATGATTTTCGCACAGGCGAAATCATCGTCGGACGCTACAGTGCGTCGTAGCGTCCAGAAAATTCATTTGACCATATCTTAGTCATTTATACTTCAAATACACAAATTTAAAGTACTAGACAGCTTATAATTTTATTGCCAATAATAATCTAAAATAATATTTAGGTTTTGAACCCTAAAAAAATTAAAAAATGACCAAAATACTCTTAACCTTAATTAAGTCATAGCTTGACCAATTGAAGTCTAATTTGGGTCTACTCCAAGTTAAAGCACTCAATGTGATATAGGGAAGCTATAGCCACTAAATTTGCTGAATTTAGACATCAAATAAAAAAGTTAGATTTTTGACCCCCTTAGCTTAAAAAATTATCAAATTGCCTTTGAAAATTGAAATTGCTATAACTAATTTATTAGACTTTAGAATTTAGCATTCTTAGACTCTATAGAATCCTTGAATAGTAACCAATGCATAAAAATTTAGATTTCATTAGGTATAATTTACTAAAATGCCCTTAGATCAAAAACCTTAGTTTGGACCCATATGACTCATTTTTTATCCAATTGCATGATTATGTTGCCATTAGTTTTCTTATGCAGAGTAAAATAAATGTGCTAATGATTTATTTTTCTGATCTTTGTATTTCAATTTATGCCATAATCTTGTTAAATTATAATTAGTGAAAATTAGGGTTTATAATCATTGGATTTTAGCAAACTTAGTCTAATTAATTGTATAATAAGATAGAACTTATGAGCCAAATTATATGAATTTTTGATAGTTGTATTTGTAATTATGTGCAAATCATTTTGGATTGATTTAGGGTTTGATTAACACTAATTACTTTTTGATTTCTAAAATTTTTCTATTAATAAGATTCATAATAGGCAGGGAGATGTTTTGAAATCATATATACAAATTTAGGATGTATAAATTGAATAAATAAAAAATGAAGAACTTAATCATCATAATTAACTTAAGAAGTCTTGAGACTTTGATCAAGCTATTAAGACTTAATCTATGCCTAAGATTACCACCAATAATACATTCTAAATTCACTAATTTGACATTTAATTTATAAATAAACATTTGATCTTAATTGGGCATGAGTAAGGGGTCAAACCCTAATCTAGTTGATTAAGATACAAACTCTTAAATCCTTAATTAAATTGACTTGATTACAAAATAAGGAAATTGACATTATTCCAATAATGCATCTAATTTGGTATTGATCTTAAATATTTGAATTAGATAAGTTAAGATTATTGATAAATCTATATGATTGATTAATCTGAATCTAAACTTTAGATCCTTAATTTTCTCCTAAATAAGACTACTAGCATCAAAAGATATTAGAATTAAATTGATTTAATAATTGATCTGACTCTAATAACATCCTTGATTTAAATCCCGTAATCTTAGAATAGGAAATGATCAAATGACTTAATCATCTAATATGATCAATCTAAACCTAACTATTAAATGGAACCTAATATGTTAGCTTTAGAATTAAGGGTATGAGATCTTAAGTATCTCAGCATATGATGGCCTCTAAAATATTTTAAAGATCTAAATTTAAATATACATTGAGGTAAGGGAATTTTATATAACTCATTGGGTTGAAGCTTAGATGATCCCTTAACCCTAAAAGTTGATCTTATCCTCTCGTGGTAGGAATCACTTAAGATATTAGAATGACACTTTTTCTTTTGGTAGAACCTATATTTAGTGATCCTTGATCACCCTCTTATTGGAGCCTTGTATAGAACTTACCTATTTAGCATAGGATTTAATAGTCTTATAAATTTATATTGATTAAATAGAATTATTTGAACCCAAATTATTGGTTAGTGTAGTAGAGTATACCCATAGTACTAGATTATTTTAGTAACATTTAGAATTAGTTGATTCACTCCAATGTGGACTTATGACCAGGTGTTATCCCAAGGGGTTAGACTAATATAGTCCCATTAGAGTAAATCTTCTAAGACTAAGAGTGTTACAATTAGTGAACAAGATTCTTAGTTTGAGACGTAAACTGCGACCAGGTTCTGCCTCCTATTGTAGTGCGCTTCGATAAGTGCAGTTTAAGTAAACTAAGGGATTTAAAATTAATTAGAAAATATTCAATTAATTATTTGATTTTATATTATTTACAATTAAATTATTAAATTAAAAATAATGACAGGATTTGCTGTCGGGATCGCGGCCGATCCGCTGCGGTCCCAACAGCGGCGCATGGGTTATGGCCATTCGATGCATAAGCATGCATCTCAGCGCATTATTTTAGAATATTTTAAATTATTAAAACTAAACCCTGAAGGTTTGGAATAAATTTGGAGCTCAATCGATTATTTTAGAATATTTTAATATTTAATTAATTAGAAAATTGAGGTATTTATTTTAAACTCAAAATTAAAATTCGACTTCACCGTTGTGATCGTCACCCCTAAATTAGCTAGGGGTGATGTTTTGGACGCGTTTGGAAGTCGTCGGATTATCGGGAACATTTTAATATTATTAAATACCCCGAAAATTAGCATAATTAAATAATCATCGGAATCAAATTCCGACTTCGTCGTTGAATTCCTCACCCCCGAATTAGCTAAGGTTGAATTTTTATGATTTTTCGGTGTACGTTTATTTAACCTAAATATTTAATATATTAAAAAATATGAATAATAATTAATTATTCCTTAATTTGCATTTATTTCCTCTTTCCTCTCTTATAATTTCAACTGACCATCCCCCCCCCATTTATCTCCTATACAAGCAACTTAAGGCCACTCATTTTACTCCATGCCTTGATGTGAAGTCACATCCTCATCCCCTCTCCTAGTCATGCTCTACCCTCTCCTCTTCCTCCTTTAAGAAGGAGCTCAAGCTCCTTTTTCATCCCCATTTGGCAAAAGCTACAGCTCTCTCTTCCTCCTCCCTTGTGCTGAAAGAAGAAGCTCCTCTTCGAGATCTTGAGAAAAATTGAATTTTCTTCCTCCTCTTCTTGTAAGGTCTAAAGTACTCGTTTGTTTACTCTCCTTGTACCCATTTGCATTCTTTATGTGATTATTATGCTTGAATGTATCTTTAGAAATTCATAAGCATGTATGGAAGCCATTAAGACTCTTTAAAGCATCACATTTCTTTGAAAGAAAAACTGGTCTGCTTTTTTGTTTATTCTGTATACCCCTATATTTATCATTATTTTTTGTATAGTTAGGATGCTCCGTTTGCACCGATTTTAATGTCAATGGAAAGGTATCGGAAAGACCAGGTATCGGAAAGACCTTTCCATTAATATATAACATTGCTCATGAAATGCTCTGGATTGAGAGTATTTGAGCTCGAAATGAGGCCTTACGGGTTTCGCTCTGGCGAAAACACCGTTTGGCGCTCCAGCGTGCTGCAGCGCCCAAGTTGCAAAATGAATCATTGCAGCGCACCACAGCGAGCTGTAGTGGGCTGCAGCGTCATTTTGAGTAAAATTATATAAAATTAATCACTCGCCTAAATGAACCGTAAATCGCAAATGGACCGTTGCAGCGCGCCATAGCGCGCTGTAGCAGCATTCTAGGAAAACTTTGTGAAATATGAAAAATAAATTAATTGAACAGTATTTTCACAAGTTGGACCGCTGCGGCGCACCACAGTGGGCCGCAGTGTCAAAAGTGCGGCAATGCGCTATAGCGCGCCACAGCGCCCAAAAACTATAAAATTGCCCAGATTTTTTCTGAAACTGCCCAAAATTGGCTGAAATGGCTAGAACTTCTCTGTTTTTACATTTAAGGTCTTTACGACCCTAGTGGGACTGAATTATATCAAATTTGAACCTATTTTAATTAAAATTGAGAATTGCATAAAATTCTATGTTAAAATTAAGTTTGAAACTTTGTCATCTTTATCAAGTGCTCAAAACATATTATGTATCTTAAATGTATTATGCCAATTGATAGATAATCGAATCCTTAAAAGCTTGTATTACATAGATATAATCTTAACAATCGAATGGCATGAAACCTAAGTCTTTTAGATTTATGAGCAGGTGTTAATCCCTTTGTTTTGATTTAGAATTTGGTTAGCCTTAATTACCTTTTATCTTATGTCATCTTTACATTTATATCATTTCATGTTATTAGGATGTATGTTAGAAAACTCTAAACATTTATTTGGACACCTAATTGTGCGTAATTGACATTAAACTATAATTGAACATAAGAATTTTAATAACTTGATTAAGTAGATGATACTTAATCTAAACCTGAAATTGCCATCAATAATACACTAATAATACATTGATTTATCTTTAACCTTTGGTCTTAATGGTAGAAGGGTTAGAGGTTAAACCCTAACTTATCTTGATTAAGATCTAAACCTTAATCGCGTAATCAATTAACTTGATCGAAAGATAATTTAATTAACATTATTCCAATAATGCATCTGATTTAGTATTGATCTTAAATCATTGAATTATAAGTGCTAAGTTTAAAATTAAATTCGTATGATTGGACCATCTGAATAGAAACTGTAGATCTTTGATTTTCTCTTATATAAAACTATTAACATAATATGGATAATAAAATTATAATAATTTATAAAATGATTTAACTCTAATAAGATGTTTGATTTTATCCCATAATTGTAGAATAAAAAAGGACCAGATGAATTTTGATCATCTGATCTGATCACTTGAATGATTACTTAAGAAGTATAAAAGTGAAATCTTAAAGGTCTTACTTTATGATCGTTCTTGAAATATTTAAAGACCTTAATTATTGATACCTTGAGGTAGAAAGAGCTTTTGTAACTTTTTGAGGTAAAAACTTAGATGATCCTTCATAACTTTAGAAGTTGAACTTGATACCTTGGAATCACCTGAAGTACTTAAAATAAGACTTATTCCTTGTAGTAGCAATCTATATTAAGTGATCTTTTAATTATATCATTGGAGCCATGTGTAGGACTCACCCATGTAAAGTGAGGATTAATAGCTTTGATAAATATTTATTGATTAAATAGAGTTGTCTGAACTTAGATGATTAGTTGGTGTAGTATGGTATACTCATAGTACTGGATTACTTTAGTAGTATTCAGGATTGGTTGATTTACTCTAATGTGGATTTATGACCAGGTGCTATCCTGAGAAATTAGACGAATATAGTCCCGTCAGAGTAAATTTTCTAAGACTAAGAGTGTTATAAATAGGGAGTCATTGCTTAATTTGATTAAAATATAAATCGTCATCGGGTGATACCTCCTAGCGAAGTACGCTTCAATAGGTGTGGCTTAAACAAACTAAATAATTTAAGTCACCATCTTTAGGACACTAAAGGTGATTATGAGTTTGGCATCTTAATGACTTAGCTTGACAAATCGCCATCGGGTGATGCCTCCTATCGAAGATCGCTTCGTTATGGTGGCTTAATCAAACTAAGTGTTAAGAACCACCTTTTCTTGCAATCGTGCTAAATATTTGTATACAATCATCATATATAATGATTTTTAAGTAAACTCTTAACTATAACCAATTATCAAACTATAATGTAAGAGTCAGAATCCTTTTAGCAGGATTCTGTACAATGGAACCTTGAATTCATTATTAGATTTCGAAGCATTTTTCTTAGATTTCTATATTTATCTCATGTAGCTTAAAAGCACGAGCATGAGCATAAGTATGATGTTGAGTATCGATAATGATGTATGAGTACCAGTAATGATTTATGGGTTATAGAATGTTGCATATATTGACTGAAGAATTTCAGGATGCATCAGCATCGCAGTTCCTAACTAGAAGTATGTAGACATTGGACCGTATGACTCATGGCAGTTCAATGATATTTTGGTTGCATATCGTAGCATACAGTATTATGGCATATTCAAATGTACAGTTTCAGTGATATACAATATATTTTTACATGCTATTACTCAGTTTTATATTGATTACTATTTTGGCTTACCTTCAGTATTCTGTTTACAGTTCAGTTTTACATAATTTTACTTCAATTTCGTATAGTTTTATTCAATTTATTCTTTCAGTTACCTTTACAGTTTTTCTGCAGATTTACTTATATTATTTAAATGTTAAATAAATAACTAGAATTACTTAGATTCATTTTGATGTGTTAGACTTATTATCTAACACGGGGTACTCTTGGGATCCGGCAATTTGCTAGATCTTAAGCATTATATTGAGCCATGTCATGAGGATACCCAGGAGATTCAGAAGGATCCCGTGGAGCACTAGTGGAATCTCCTCCACTTTTATTACATTTCTGCTTAGTTTACTTCAGTTAAGTACTTAACTTTATTTTTATATTTCAGTAAAATATTTGTAATAATTTTGGATGTATTTTTTTTTCTTTTCTAATATGAATATTTTCATACAGCTTCTATGATGAATATTTCTGGATGTTTGCTTTAAGCTTCCGCACTCTGTTATATACTACTTATACTTAGTATTGTGATATGATCAGTATATTGAAAATGTTGATATCTTATACATATATATTGGATTCTTATTGTATTCTAAATCTAATATATATATATATATATTGTCTAATACTTAAAATATAGATACTACTCTTATCATAAGTATTAGCTCTCAATTCTCCTTGAGGTAGAGTCAGCAGCCCTTCAGATGGGTTCGGTTTGCAGCTATTCGGGGAGACAGGATATTCCTCCCCGAGTGGCGCACCGCTCTGCTGCCAAAATTGATTATAACTATCTCTTTCAATGATGGTGATGCAGCTGGGTATAACTATCTCTTTCAATGAGCATGAGCATAAATATGATGTTGAGTATCGATAATGATGTATGAGTACTAGTAATGATTTATGGGTTATAGAATGTTGCATATATTGACTGAAGAATTTCAGGATGCATCAGCATCGTAGTTCCTAACTAGAAGTATATAGACATTGGACCGTACGACTCATGGCAGTTCAATGATATTTTGGTTGCATATCGTAGCATACAGTATTATGGCATATTCAGATGTACAGTTTCAGTGACATACAATATAGTTTTACATGCTATTACTCAGTTTTATATTGATTACTATTTTGGCTTACCTTCAGTATTCTGTTTACAGTTCAGTTTTACATAATTTTACTTCAATTTTGTATAATTTTATTCAATTTATTCCTTCAGTTACCTTTACGGTTTTTCTGCAGATTTACTTATATTATTTAAATATTAAATAAATAACTAGAATTGCTTAGATTCATTTCGATGTGTTAGACTTATTATCTAACACGGGGTACTTTTGGGATCCGGCAATTTGCTAGATCTTAAGCATTATATTGAGCCAGGTCAGGAGGACACCCAGGAGATTCAAGAGGAGCCCGTGGAGCACTAGTGGACTCTCCTCCACTTTTATTACATTTCTGCTTAGTTTACTTCAGTTCAGTACTTAGCTTTATTTTTATATTTCAGTAAAATATTTGTAATAATTTTGGATGTATTTTTTTTTCTTTTCTGATATGAATATTTTCATACAGCTTCTATGATGAATATTTCTGGATGTTTGCTTTAAGCTTCCGCACTCTGTTATATACTACTTATACTTAGTATTGTGATGTGATCAGTATATTGAAAATGCTGATATCTTATACATATATGTTGGATTCTTATTGTATTCTAAATCTAATATATATATATTTGTCTAATACTTAAAATATGGATACTACTCTTATTATAAGTATTAGCTCTCAATCCTCCTTGAGGTGGAGTCAGCAGCCCTTCAGATGGGTTCGGTTTGCAGCTATTCGGGGAGACAGGATATTCCTCCCCGAGTGGCGCACCGCTCTGCCGCCAAAATTGATTATAACTATCTCTTTTGCACACGATGATGGGTAGGGGCATTACAGTTGGTATCAGAGAAGTATCAGAAAGTGTCAGATAAGGAAATGTTCCTATCTACTTTATGATCTATTCTCTGTAGCGAATATGATCACAATTACTAAGTGTAAGAAAAGCAGCATCCATAGTTCATTCTACTGAAATCTTAGAAATGAAACTAATAATATCTGGAAATGATACCTTAGGAATTGAACGAACCATAAACGAGTAAAATATGATTAAATATTAAAAGTAAATAACATATGACATCTTAGGATTTGAACATACCTTAAAGAAGTAATATATACAAATTTAACTCTTATAACTAAAATAATTGGAAATCAGAACTAATAATTGAATAAAATTTTATGGATGGAATATCAGCAGTTCGATTTCTTCAACTACCTTAGATTTTTTGACGAGTATTGGGCAGATGATTTCCAAGATGGTAAAATCTTTGGAAGGATCGTAGAAGGAGTATCTCCTCGTGGAATATAAGTGCTAGATAAGATTATAGTTTGTCTGGCCTTCAGAGGAACTAGTCTCCTTGTTCTTGCCAAAGAGTGGTTGAACCGTGTGACCACTGCGTTTCGAGAGACAGCTTGTCATGACGACTATCGTCTCCAGATTTTGGGATTTCTGCTTAGTGGTTCTGCCGATATATGGTGGTACTGGACAGATAGAAAATTATCCAGGAAGCATCGATTAGTAACATTCAATGATTTTTGTGCTGCTTTTAGGGCAGAGTATTGTAGCTGATGTCCTTAGGTTTCATTATATATCTTGCATTTATATTAGTTTATCCTTTTGTCAACTTATGTAACTTCTCTTTTTAGAAAGTGATGATTGAGAAAGATAGTATATCCTTATTTTATTTGCTAAATTCATGCTTTGTTGTAGTCATGAATCCAGGATCTCCTTTAGCTCCTACCCCGATTAAGAATACGGTCTCATCGTTTGGCGGACTTGAAGATTCAAACTCAATGACTAGTTTGATGAAAGTTTTAATAGAAAGCAACACGCAACAAGCGCAAGAGACATGTGCTCTGATTCTATCTGTTTAGCAACAATCTGCACCACCATCAGGGTTCTCATCATCTTCACACTATATTGGTGATGGAATCCTACACAGTTTCCTTCGCCTTAAAACTCCCACTTTCAATGGAGCGTTGAATCCAATGAACACAGTAAATTGGCTATAGATGGCTAGTATCAAGTGCCCTAATTCTGAAGCTATTCGCTTAGTGACTTATCTGTTCCAAGAAAAAGCCGAGTATTGGTGGGAGAATGAGCGGAACAACAAATTTATCGATTATGAAATAGAAGATATCCCCTGGGATATATTTTTGGAAACATTTCACGAGGCATTCATACCAGCATCATCTCAAGCAACCTTGGAAGATGAGCTCCTTCATGTCACTCAAGGCAATAACTCAGTGTTCAACTATGAACAAAAATTCTAGAGATTGTCATATTTTATTCCGGATCTAGTTAGAACTGAAGCATTTAGATTCCATCGATTCTCGAAGGGTCTAAGAGACCCTATAAAAGCTCACATCGTCTCCCATCAGATCAAGAATTTGATTGAATTGATCGAAGTTGCTTGTTTACAAAAGGGATTCCAAGGTTAACTGAACCGAAAGAGAAAGGCAATAATTATGCAGCCAATGAAGGAACATTTTGGTCATCATAAGATGGCAAAGGTGTATAATATGGAAGCTGAGCAATCCCAACCCCAGAACTCTGAATGCCAGTGGTACCATCCGTATGGGAAGTGTTACCACTTTGGTGCTGTATTCTTTACTTATGGTCAAAGAGGTCACCATTATTTCGAATACAATTCTAAGACAACAATTGACAGAGTGTTCATCGACCACTCCCATCATAAACAAGTATTCCGTGCACAACCAAGGAACAGTCGCGAACTTGCTCCGGCTATAATGCCATCCTCCACTTCAAATGCTAAGGTAATTGTACCTGTACAAAAGCCGGCCTATAATCGTCAAGGCCAGCGGACCCAGGGCAAACAACCTATAGCTCCTACAAGGGTATACATGCTAACACCTGCACCTGCTCTTGAAGATAATGATATCGTTTTAGATATGTCTTAGATAAAAGTGTTACTCAGTTATTACTGTTTCAATATTTTCAAATGTTTGAGTAGCAATTCTTATTATGTTATTGTAATCATAGGCACTTTATCAATAAATGATAAACCTTGTAATCTTCTTTTCGATACTGGAGCGAGTCATTCCTTCGTATCAAAAAGTTGGGTGAAAACTCTTAAGCTACCAACCTATCGATTAGCAAACTCAAAAGATATCGGGTTACCTTCCGGTGCCCGTATGCAATCTCAACAATTTTGTAACATAAATATTCCTATTGGTGAACAAAAGTATAGAGCTAAATTAATTATATTAATAATCTTAAACTTTGATATAATTCTAGGCATGAATTGGTTAAGTGAATATGGTGCTTTCATAAATTGTCAAAAGAAGAAAATCACTTTGGGTAGTGGAAGCCAATCAAAAACTTTTGTTAAAAGATTTAGCACTCAAGCATTGTTGATCAATACCATGAGAGCAGAAAAGCTAGTCATAAAAGGATGCGATGCGTATCTTGTAATAATGCTGGGAGAAAAGAAAGAAGTGGTGCATATTTCTGAGAACTGAATAGTTTGTGAATTTCCTGATATTTTTCCTGAAGACATACCCAGTCTTCCTCCTGTTAGAGAAGTAGAATTTGCTATAGAATTAATTCTGGAAACCCAACCATTATCAAAAGTTCCGTATCGTATAACTCCTAAGGAGTTGTAAGAGTTGAACAAACAACTGGAAGAGCTGGTAGAGAAGGGTCTTATTTAACCAAGTTCATCTCCTTGGGGAGCGCCAGTTCTATTCGTGAAAAAAAAGATGAATCAATGAGAATGTGCATCGATTATAGAGAATTGAACAAAGTAACTATCAAGAATAAATATCAATTGCTGTAAATTAATGATCTATTTGATCAGTTATCTGGAGCTAAGGTATTTTCCAAGATTGATCTGTGATCGGGATATCATCAACTAAGAGTTAAAGATTTGGATATAGAAAAGACATCATTCATAACCTGCTATGGATATTACGAGTTTTTGGTAATATCATTTGGATTAACTAATGCGTTGTCCATCTTTATGGACTTAATGCAGTGAGTACTAAAATCATATTTAGATAAATTTGTCATCATCTTCATTGATGATATCTTGATTTATTAAAAAAGTAGTGCTGATCACGAGACGTACTTGAAATTAGTTCTGTAAGAACTTAAAAACCACAAATTATATGCTAAATATTTTAAGTGTGAATTTTGGCTTAACTCAGTGGCTTTTCTAGGCCACGTCATAGATGCGCAAGGAATTAAAGTAGATTAAAATAAAGTTAGCGCCATTCAAGCTTGGTCACAGCCAAAGTCTGTGACTGATATCAGAAGCTTTTTGGGTATGGCAGGGTATTATAGAAAATTTGTCAAAGGCTTTTCGCAAATAGCGTCTCCTCTCACAAAGTTGACTCAGAAGGCAGTGCCATTCATTTGGAGTCCGATTTATGAGAAACCTTTCAATCGTTAAAATGTGCTCTTTCTTCTGCCCCAGTTCTCGCCTTACCTAAAGAAGGTTTGAACTACCTAGTCTATACTGACGTATTTGGGATAGGCTTGGGTTGTGTGCTAATGCAAAATTGAAAAGTTATTGCCTATGCATCTCGTCAGTTAAAATCGCATGAAAAGAATTATCCAGTTCATGATCTCGAGTTAGCTGTCGTAGTCTTTGCCTTGAAGATTTGACGTCACTATCTTTATGGAGTCCAATATTCCATATTCACTGATCATTAGAGCTTAAAGTATATTTTTACTCAGCGCGAACTCAATTGTCGTCAGCAAAGATGGCTCGAGTTAATCAGCGATTATGATTTATCGATCCAGTATCATTCGAGAAAAGCGAATATTGTAGCCGATGCGCTTAGTTGTCATGCTACGCTTTCCTCCTTATTAGCATCAAGTCCTTTAGAGGAAGAATTCAGAAGGCTCGATATCAAGCAAACTCATGGTGATATGTTGAACGTACTAATATCTATAATTGTTGTTGAACCAACCTTTCACTATGATGTCTCCATCTCCCAAATGAAGGATGAGGACTATTTAAAGTTTAAAAGGGAAATCGAAAGTGGTCATCGATTCGACCTGCAATTGCAAGGTAATGTAATCTATCAAGAAGATCACTTATGGATTCCCAAATCTATGCATCAAGAAATTTTAGTGGAAGGCCACAATTCGGGGTACCAAGTCAAGGGAGGATATGCCCTAATATGAGAGAGAGCAAAAGAGAGTCAATCACTGAATGAGCATACTATAATATATCAGAGTGTAGAAGAAAGACAAGTAATAACATCCATACAATCCCGATAAGAATTATATAATTTAGAATACATACGCATGGAAAGAAAAGCAGTTTAAGCCTGTATTATTACAAAATAGCTTAAAAGTTAAAGCAGTAATGTAAGGTCACTCAATCCTCATAATACAAAAGAAAGAACTAAGAATCTTCTCTTGAATACTCCTCCTCCTGAATAAGGTCTTCAGAAGATTCCCCAGCCTCAAAAATCTCAAAATCTACCATTGCCGGTTTCATAATGATAGGGCTCCAGCCAACAAAAGAAAAATCTAATTAGACAAAATGTCTAAGTACATTTTAGGCTGCAAATTATTAATTTAAATGATATCACAACTTAACTTAAGCAAATTTAGGAGCAAAAAAGCATCAAAGAAAAGTGGCAAGAATTATAATTAACTTAATTATAACTCGACAACATGTGAGGTAAGCATATACCTCAACTTAAGCTGCAGAAAATGGTTAAGTAACACATAATGAAATCTACTAAGTACAAGAAAATTTCTAAGTAATATGATCAATTTAATACATGCTGGTTTATAATATACAATGAAAGTACTAAACTGAAATGATAACATGTGATGTAAGCATATACCTCAACTTAAGCTGCAGAAAAAGGTTAAGTAACACATAATGAAATCTGCTAAGTACAAGAAAATTTCTAAGTAATATGATTAATTTAATACATGCTGGTTTATAATATACAATGAAAGTACTAAACTAAAAGTAAAGTTCTAATATCCTATCATGCCATCAAGTGAAAAATGAGCTGGTGAAAAGTACAAATAATATGAAATAATGTAAGTACTAAAACAAATGCTGAATATAATCAAAGTGCTGTATAAAGAAGAATATACTGAAAATACTATCATTAAAGAAGTATATTAAAAATATAAAGTAAAATAGTTTAACTTATATAGACATATTCTTATTTAGTCCTGCTAAAAGTAAAAGCTTGTTAAAAGAGTTCATCTGCAAATATCTATGAGAAACATCTCAGATCCAAAACCACTTATTTCCAATTAGTTTCATCTGAAATTTAGGAGAAACATCCCAGATCAAAGTAATGCCATAAAGTACCTATTGAGCATTTAGGAAAAACATCACTGAGCAAAAGTAAAGTATCATTTGAGCACTTATGAGAAACATCATAGTGCAAAAGTAAGTCACACTGTCCAGACAGACTAAGTAAAACATACTCCACTATAAGTTACATAAAGTTTATTACCTTAAACTCTTTCTTTCAATTAATAATATGCTCTATGAATGAATCAAAATTACACAGAAAATATACTATGTTCCATATAATGTGTCAAAGTATAAAGCCCAAAATAAGGAAGCAAAGCATACAAATTTTAAGGTATTAAATAGCACTACACAAATTTTGTGGTATCACTTTATTATCTAATTAAAATATTCTATCTAATCTGAGCTTATATAAGTTTAGGATCTCCATCATCTAGCTATTGAGTATAAATTCATAATATCGATCATATAAGTTAAAATAAATTAGAACTAATCAAGTTCTAACATATATTAATCACATGACGCTTATTTAAGTTAAATAAATAAATCAACGTCATAATTGATGATTTTATGAATCTCAAGCCAATCTTGATTAATATGAATCAAAATTGGAGGATTAAGATGTTAAAATCCAAGTATTTGATTTTAACTTCTTAATCTAATAGGTTCTAATGATAACGGTATAAAGTTAAACCCAAATTCTCACGAGCTATAATTAAGGTTATCTTATTAAGCAAAATTAAGCTTTAATAAGATGAATATTTAATCTTAAATCTAAAGTTTAATACAAAATAATCATAAATAAAGAATGAAATTCAGAAAATTATAAAACTAAGATTTCATCTATTAAGTACTCATTTACTTAATAGATGAATTATAACATAAATTTTTAAGTTAGATCATAAGGAAATAAGATCCTAAAGGTTTGGAGGATAGTCCTAAAGAGAATATTTAAATTTTAATCTTAATCTTACTTAACTATTATTATGATGTATTTAACTTAAGGAAAATATAAGGTGAGCTAAATTCACCTTATAAGAGGTAGATTAAGACTTATGAGATTCTGAAATGAATTTTAAAACATTTTCTAAAAATAGCAAAATGATAAGATAAATCATCCTAAATGATTCTAAATTAGTCATAATACTGATTTTAGAGGTTTAATTATAAATTTAAGGTTTAAGAATGATTAAACCTAACTTTGGACAAAATGATTATTTTGCCCTTACTTAAGGGTCTAACATTCAACTTTATGAATTAGAGCTCTAATCAAAATTTATTGAAAGGAAATGATTACTTACTGTCTAATATGAAGTTAGACAGTAAGTACATCTATTTTGAATAAGTATTAAGCCTAATAAGGTCAACTTAAGAAATTTGACTTATGAGGGTAATTTGGTAATTTGACCTAATGAAATCTAAATTTTTTGTCAGTTTATTGAAGATTATTATCTAAGATTTCCATAGAATAAAAAATCATTAAATTCTGATAAGTATTAGCTAAGTTATAGCCAATACAAGTTTTATGGTTAATATTTAGGGTTTAAGGTGCTTAGTGAGTGATTAATAAAATTAATCACAGATTACTAAACCAACTACACAACTAAGTTCTATTCTACTCTAAGAGTAATCAAAAACTGAAATTATTTAATTTGGATTATTAGTTATGCTAATATTCACTAATCAAGTTTTAAAGTAATTATGGTTGATTAAGAGATCTAACCATTGGATCTAAAATATTTTTGTAATTTATTTTTAATTAGGTCTTCTTGATAAAAATGGTATATTGGAAGACCTTATTTGGAGCTCAATTGACCAAGTTATGATCAATTGAAGCTCTAGGGTTAATTAGGGTATTAAGGATAGGTCGTAAAAGTAATTAAGCAAATACTAATCCAAATAAAGAATTGAATACTACTAAATTATTCTAGAATTCATACTGATCACTTTAAGACCCATATTTTGGGTATATTTGGGTAAACACACATAAAGTTATGATAGTTTAAATATTTAAGTACATTTTGTAATTATGAGAATACCCTAAATATCACAATGTGAATTATTGATCCTACTGAAATTTAAATTGCACCATAATTTTCTTTGATTTTTGCTAATTAAAATATTATATTTATTTGTGTAATTTGGATATGTATTTTGTAAATTAAGGGTGCTTAATGTTTATGATTTAATTGAATTAATTAAATGTATATTAACTTAACTGATTAATAATTAAATCAAAACTATTAAATTTATTAATATATTATTTAATTAATAGTAACCCTTTTAATATTTATATATATATATATATAAGAATATATTCATTTATATAATTATATACTTTACAATAAATATTTTTATACTATATGTATTATATATACAAATATTCATATATATATATATATATATATATATATATAACACATATATATAAATATGATATTAAAATTAATTTATTTTCTCAGCAGGTGGGACCCACACTATGAGATGGATGCAACAGTGGGCCCCGCAAAGCTACGTGGCAAGCTGCAAATCGCTTGGCTGACTGGCGGGCTCCACTAATGCCAGCTTTGAAAGACAGCGGAGTCCGCTGCCAGCTGACACAGCGGCCAACCCGAATCAATGGGTCGGCTTGACCCGGTCCAATCCATCCATACGTGGCGAGGAGTCATTGACTGAGGGCAAACGACGGGGACCCACACACAGGAGCGCGGGTTAGACCCGGCCCGAAGCGGCCCGATTCGGCATCATCTCGTCTTCTCGAAATGACCTCAGACACGATTTAGGGTAAATCTGTGTGATCAATTGAGGATTCGATCGATCGCACCTAACACTAGATGCAATTATTAACGGCTGACAGAACTTAGGGCTTTGACCGGAAACTCTTTTCGATTTTGCAAGATTCCAAATCGTGCGAACGGAGGCAGTGAATCAATTAAGGCCTTAAAATAAGTGTTAAACGGTGGTCTGAGGTGCCTGGCGCTGCGCTGGGAGAAGATTAGGGCGACGCGTGTCCCTCCCGCGACACACGGAGGACCCTGAGGACGACGACACTGTATCCGTCAGATCAGACGATGCACAAAGAATTCGAGGCAATGACGTTAGGGGTATATGACGGTGCAGTTAAATAACTTAAATAATATTATTATTTAATTAAATTTATACTTATCATAATAATTAAATTTTAAATAATTAAATACATTTATAAAATTTCCAATAAATTACCCATAGCTAACTGAGGGGTGAGAAACGCAATGGCACGATCAGATTTTTGATTTGACGAGTATTTAATTATTCGAATTTTCGGGGAATTTAAATAATATTAAAATATTTGACAAAAATCAAATGACTTCCAATTGCCTCCAAAACATCACCCATAATTAATTTGGGGGTGATGAGTGCAATAGCAAAGTCAGATTTTTAATTTGAGGTCAAGATAAATAGGTCAATTTAGGGTTTCTAGATTTTCCGGAAATCAGGATTTGATTCATTTGACTTCTGATTTGGACTGGATCCTAGATGTGAGATTCTAATGATTTAATTAAGGCACTAGAACTATAATTAGGACTTGAATTAATCCTAATTGACCTAAGTAACAACTTGGGTTGTTACACCTCCACTCTTCCAACTAGCAGCCCCCTCCCTTCTCCCAACTAGCAGCCCCCTCTCCTCTCCCAACCAATAGCCTACTTTTCTCTCCCAAATAGCAACCCCCTCTCCTCTTCCAACCAGCACCCCTCTCCCCTCTCCCAACCAACAGCCCCTATCCTCTCCCAACCATCAGCCCCCTCCTCTCCCAACCAGCAAGCCCCTCACCTCTCCCAAACAACAGCCCACTCCCCTCTCCCAACTAGCAGCCCCCTTCCCTTTCCCAACAACCAGCCACTCTCCTCTTCCAAACAACAACCCCCTCCCCTCTCCCAACCAGCAGCCCCCTCTCCTCTCCCAAACAGCAACCCCCTCCCTTCTCACAACTAGCAGCCCCCTTTCATCTCCCAACTAGTAGCCCTCCCCTCTCCTCTCCCAGCCACCCACTCCTTCCCAACCCCCTCCTGCTAGCAACCTGTTGTCGCTGGCCAGTAGCCAACCAGCCGGCCTCTGGCCTCCCCACTCCGTCAGCCCCATTCGGCTACGTCCAGCTCCCGGTAAGCGAACTTTAGGTGAGCTGAGGAGGAAATTAAGTAGAATATTATCTCATTTAAGTCATTACATTTGCATTATTGTTATTAATCAACAATGACAGATAATACAAATGTTATATTTGAATAATATTTTTCATTTTGTCAATTTAAAATTCTGTCATTTCCTGTCATTTCCATTTCGTCTTTTACTATCATATATTATTATAATTATATTTAAATAAAGATAATGATAACGTTATTGCTACCTTCAATAACAAATATGTTGCAAGGAGAATGGAAGAAAGACAATAAAAAAAGACATAATAAATACTTATGAAAATTTTTCATAAACTAAAAAGCTAACATCTAAATATAAATGCAGATCCAAAAGTCAAACGGTCAAACTTTGGATCTTAAAGAACAGAGGTATCTAGTATATGACATGTATTACCTTTTATTTTTACATATAATTTATTGTTGCTTAGCTTCGCTTATTTGCTTTGAGCCAAATTCATTTGAAGCTTTGTTGGTTGTTCGAAACCAACGTGGTAACATTCGTGGGTTATTACTAGAAAAAAACATCGGTAATAACATTCATGAGTTATTACTGAAAAGAAGATATCATTAATAACATTTGTGGGTCACTGGAAAAATGATATCAATGATATTCGTGCATTATTGAAACATGATATCAGTAACATTCGCGGGTTGCTGGAAAAATGACATCAGCAATATTCGTGTGTCATTGGGAAAATAATATTAGTGACATTCGTGATGGGTTACTGAAAAAATGACATCAATAAATTATATTTTGTGATAATACTTGTGGCATGAAACTTTTATTCATTTTGCATTATTACCTTACTTTTCTAGCATTTTTACTCTTATTTGCTAATTAAATTTCTACTTTTATAAAAATGTAATATTATTGTGTTTAGTGTGGTACTTATAGTATTCTCTAATTACTGAGAATTCTAATCTCAGTATTATTTTATGAGCAATACTAGGTCAAGTACTTCTGGGAGAGCTTGAAGAAAAATTTTAAAACTTAAATTATCAATTGACTGATAGACCGACGGCGCTACTTTAACATTTATTTATCATTTTATTCTCATTATTTATAAAAAAGTTGATTAATGCTCGTTATGTACGATGAAAGTTTTTTTTTATTATGTAATTTTGAAATAAATGAGAAATATCTTTGGCTATTGTATGTGTATGCTCGTTTCTCTCAAATTGCTCAACATGTTCCTGCGGTATGTGAACACCCGAATGTCGGGACATTACAAAGGGTTAGTTGAGTAACATCCATTCTTTAAGTTTATAATTGATTGATTTGGAATTATGGAATCAAGCTGAAAGTATCAAAGTAAAATGTAAAGCCTCTTGAAAATTTGAAAAATATATTTACTTAAATAAGATTTTAAAGAAGAGAATTCAAATATCTTGTACTATCAAATTTTCTTTTGTATTTTAAATGTATTTGATGCATGTGAAGCTAAACTTAGTAATAAAAGTATCATCCACATGTTTTATTTTTTTAATGCACCGTATGTTTATGTTTCCATAGCTTGTATGTCTACTATTTAACTCATATAAAACTTAAACATTTAATCGTAATGGCTTAACTTAGATCCTTGAGATCTCAAACTTGTGAAGGTCTAAAGTTTGGTACATAGACATTGTGTGAAAAGCTTAAAAATCTAAAACATATTTATTTATAAAATCAAGCTTAACTAAGGCATTGATTTATAGGAGCACGCACGCTGGCTGAGGCCTTACCACCCTAGTTTGTACATTTGTAATAACTTGTAATTATGACTGACACAAGAGTTGATTTTCTTTGAATTCCAAACTCTAATTTATGCTGAAAAACAAAAGTCAAACTAACATGAACTCCATAAATCAATTAGCCTTAGGGCAGAAACTTGAAACCTTAATTAAACCCCTCCAAGTTGGAGATTAGTTGGCCCCAACATATGCCCTTCACATTTATATTCAAACATAGGCATGTTTCCTTATTTTGGCCTTAGATTCTTGCCTTGGGTGAACTATAACCCACACTTTAGTTTAGGAGGCCTAGAACTTGAATTGCTCATTTAGGTTTTGGTAAAAACTTAGCCTAGCCATCCGTAGTTCATATTAGAATTACTCACTTTAGAAAGCTAACGAACACCTATGATTAATCATTTATCTTCTGCTTTGAAACCTTAAAGAATCATGGCATAATGAAATACTTTTGTATGTTTAAAAATATGTAAATGGATATAATTATAACCATAAACTTATGATTGTATTTTAGAGTACAAAATTATTTTCTGCTTATTAATACTTAAATATAATCAAACTCCAAACTATAGAAACTTCATTAATTAATGTTTCCATGCAAAACTATCACATAAATGAATTTTCTAGCCATAGACATTCATGATTATGATAGGTAATTTAAATTTAATAAACAAGTTTGTGATTTAAAAAAAATTCCTCTTCCATGAACATTGAATATGAGATATGTGTGCAAATTATTGTCCACTATAATTTGCATACACAATGCATATTTCATTCAAAAAAATTTAATTTAAAATTGTTTACAATACAATTTTGGTACCTTTTTGATTTTTTCTCCATTTTTAATGCATTTGCTATGTTTATTTAAATACCAAAGCATAAATAATTTGACAAACGAATCTTTACAAGACAGTTCATAATCATTGATTTAATGCAAGGACCATATTAAATATTTTATTTTATCTTTTAACTCTTGTTAATGGCTCAATCCCACAATAATGAGATGAGTTTTGCTCAATATAATGGCCATTACTGTCTTTCCTTTATCAATAAAAAAAAAAATTGGCTTTCAGGATTAAAGCAAAATCTTAATAATACAAATAACTAACCAGATTTTGCATTTAATATATATTAACAAAAAAGAATATTTACAAGCAACATCCAACAAAATTTACAACCATTCATCTTTAATAAAAACCTGAATTCATAATTTCAATATTTGCATAGCAATATTATAATTGGAATGAACTATTCAATAATTGCAACACTTTAATCAAAATTGTATTAGCAGAAATAATTTTGAAAAATTAAGGCTATAAAATTATAATTTAAATCCTATGCTTACACAATTTCCAAAAGGCCAAAAGCTTTGCCCCCCCAACAAACTATTCTTACTCTTTACATATCACAAAAATAACATCATGTTAGTATAATACCAGTTTTGGTGACAATATAAAAAATGATGAAAAAAGAATACAGATAAATGTTTGCAAAAAATAGTAGTAATAATAATAAAAAAATAATAATAATATAACCAAATTATTGAACACTTGCAGAAGAAAATTGGCATGAGTTTGATTTTGTGCCTATAGATATTCTCTATGCTCAAGGTGTGAATGACCTTGATCTGAGTCTGGATGGGTCCTCAAAGCCATTGATTGAATGTTAAGATTAGTATTATGAAAGATTTGATACCATAGCACTATTCTTAAGGCCAATTTTAAATGGCTTGGGACTTCTTTCCCACGTTAGTGCATCTGTTGCTGCCAGGCAAGTTTCATCTAATCAAGTAAATTCGCATGAGCATTACCTCACAAAATTTTAAAAAAATAAAAGATGGGAAGATATTTCGTTCGCCAAACTCATCTTCGATTGTCGCCGTTTGAGTCTGGCTGTTCGGCAGCACCGGACGGAGTTTCTGGCCGAGGTGTGCTGACACTGACATTAATAAAATCGTCAGGATTTCCGTCCCATTGTTCGGCTTTCGAATCAATTAAGAACTCTCAAAATCACAATTCCGAAATGAAATTAGAAATATAAAAAGAAAAAATGTATTATGAAGTATTGTACCAAAATTTTGTATTTTGCACGATCAGCATCAAAACTTCAATACTGATAAAAAACTAGCACGTAGCTTTAATCATATATATGAAATCTCTTTAAAAATGAGATCGAAGTGAATACGTCATAATGAAGGATACATGGTGTGCTCCACATATCAGTGATGCTGACACCAGTCTCTGAAAGTAGCCAATAGTCAGCATCTGCCTGTAGTAAAGAGAAGCATATAGTTTTATAAATAATTGTTTGGAAAAATTCATACAACAGCGTGCAAGTCCATCTTTTTTTGCATAGTTGACGGATAAATTGTAGTATTCACAAAACTATCTATGAAATCTGTCCAGTACAAACTCTTTAATACACAGTAACAAGCAGATGCATTCACAGTAGCATTCACCTAAGCGCCACACAATTATAATTTGTTCATCTTACGGACATATTAGCCACATTATAACTGTTGCTTTATTATGCGTGAAAAAAAGAACTTGTTATAGCCTCCCTCTATATAACACAAATGATAACAAACCAGTGAATAGATATCTGACAATTCAATTACAAAAACAAATTATAAAGCAGCAAACAAAACATATTTCACAATTTATATTGCGGCTTCTTTAAACAGAGAACTAACGAGTTATAATGGGTGATTATAGTGGAAACCATGTAAAGATGTTAAAACAGAAATTGACCACTGGCCCTACTGTAGGTTTCGCAAGGTTTGTTGTTTCAAAATCCATTTGGTGAAGTACACACCACAATGTCAGTAAATCTTATGATGACATGTATGAAAAGGACCTACAAATCCTATTCCAAAAAGCCGTAATAATAAAGAAGAGTTGAATCTAAAGGGTCAAATGGCTTGTTGAATTTCCCAAGAATATGGTTTAAATGTCCTGCGACTTCTTGAAGCTAGGTCCGCATCTTGTTTGAAAATGATTAATTTTTGTCAAGGTCTTCGTGAGATTTTCCTTGACTAAGGGACTCTTGGACCAACTAGAGTGAATTGTTTACAAAGTTTGCAACGAATTTCAAGTATATTTTACCACCTAATGCTTGTACTCATGCAAAATTTCATGTCCAACGATCCATTCAGATTAAAACATGACTAATTTAGCCGCATCATGATGAAGGGCCAGGGCTCCACTAGTGAGGCATTTGTAGTCAACTCATAAAGCAACAAAATTTAACTTGAAATGCAATATACCTCAGCCTTCATAATTGAAAGCAAAAAAATATTTGAACTATCCCATGTTCAAGTTTTGCAAAGAGATCAACAAGTTAATTTTGTGTGTGTGTGTGTGTGTCCTAGAGACCTAATTCTAATTCCTCAAATAAAGATATTGGTATGCTATTTTCTAATTTCATGCATCTCTCATCATTCCACATCCGTCTCAATTTTGACTCAACACAGGAGGATGTCGGCATTGTTAACATTCTGCTCAAAGACATTGTTGTCACTTGCAAAGATCATCTCTCAATTGTAGAAAGGACCTGACACATACTCGTCAAGCTAAAGTGATCATCGTCATTGTCCATCCTATGAAGCACTCTGTCAATGTCAAACACCAAGCATTTTCCATGAACTCAAGCTGCCATTTCTAGAGCTGAAATATCCTGATGAAATTGTCATCTAATAATTTGTCTCTTCATGTATTCCCCGCATCATGTCTTAGGCCAAGTGCCTAAAACTTAGTATAATTGCTTGTACGCCTAAAACTTAGTATAATTGCTTGTACGCCTAAAACTTAGTATAATTGCTTCTACGTTGAGATTCATGCGCAGCCTATGGTGTCGAGGTGCATACAAACAAATCTACTCAGGCATCTCAGTGGATTCAAGGCAAAGATATCTTTGTTGTTTTGCAAAAGCATAGCTTATACTGTGGACAAAAATGAGATATTGGCCAAGGGATCAATCATCACGCTAGAATATCTTAAGAAAACACCTCAAAAAATACATTTCTTGGCATAATGCTAAATGTCCATGAGATATTTTCATTGAAGGATACATATACACACGCACACCCACACACACACTGAGAGAAGAATACTTTTAAGTGGAACCACACTATACATGCTTGTCCTTTCCTTAAATTGGTAGAATAGCTTTGCAATTTTCATAATGTGTCACTATAGAGACCATAAGATAGCTCATACTTCTTCAAATGTGCACTTTCAAAATTGTGATAAGAAGATGTGGGGATCAGTCATGATGATTCTTTTATTCATTCTCTGTTTTTATTTACAATTTAAGTCTATTTTAATGAATTTAATGTAGTACCGTTAAAAATTCCAATAATAAAGTTCAATGCCAACTTATACGCATTGCAATTGAGAATCTTGATTTAGTGCTCCATTTCAACACAAACATCTAAAGAAAATAATCAATCATGAATACAGCCTAACAAGCTATCTATTCGATGATGAACCTCACTAGTTGAAAGGAAGCTAGATCGTTAAAACAAAAAATAAACTCGGTTTGTTAGGATTGGAGTAAGGAGTGCAAGGATATGAGAGAGGTTTTCTTTGAAGTGTTAATCTCCAACAAACATTAAAGCTCATGTTAAAATACAAGGCTAGATTTCTTGAAGAGCGAAATTATGTTTCACCTCCTTCATTACAGCAACAACAATACCAAGTATTAGTCCCACTAAAAAATTACATGAATCCGAACTCCATCATGCTCAGGCAAAGAACAGCTTTCATCTAAGCTATAAGAAGGAGAGATCATTGATAAAAGTTTCTTTCTATGACATCTTTTTTTGGTCTACCTTTTCAATTTTAACATAGAAAAACTTCATTAACTCTCTCCTAGCTGAAGCATTTAGCAACCTACATTTATGTTTATTTTCAGCTTATGTTTAAGTTTATTTATCATAAAATCCAAACATTCTATCTCTTTTTTTTTAAAGGTGAACTGCAAAGAAGAAGCAAATATGTAGTTAATTGGGCTTGAACCCATAAAAACAACAAATCTAAGGCCTTAACACAAGGCTATAACACCATTCACGTATCCAAATAGTTTCTCACCTAGCTAATCCTTTAATAAAGTCACAACCTATATCAAAATAAAGAAGAACCGAACACATAAAATTAAGCTAGATAATATCTTTTTTCCATGCAATTTTAAATACAAATTACTATTTTATATCAATTGGTATTAATTAACTATGTATTAAATAATTAATATTAATTAATTATATGATCACTAATTGCAAGCTAATTAATTATGCACTGTTAAATTAAGCATATAACTAATCAATTTTAATTAATTAATTAATTACATAATTTCAACAAAAAATAAATCCCCTAATCCAAACTGATTACTTATCTTTCTAAATAAACAATCAATTTATTATTCTTTATAGCTTATCTAGTTTAAGCTAAAATAAGCTATAATAAACCTGAAACAAATATGCCCTAGAACATATTTGATTCAAGCTTATCTTTTCTTAAAATTCTTAAGGTAATATAATTATGAATCTTAAACAATCTAGTTAAGTTATTTGGTTGCTAAGAAAGATAAATTGGAGCTTGTATTAGGGAATTATTTGATTCATATATTTAAATAAGCATGATTTGACTAAATGATTGAAGTTAATATTTAATATTAATATATTAATAATAAAGCAATAAATAATTATTTATTTGAAATATATTTATAATTAAGTACTATTAATAGCACTAAACTTTTTAACACATTATCATTTTATTAATTATGCTTTTATCATGATAATATTTATTACCAATATTTTAAATTAAACTAATAGCATTAAAATATTTTAATTAAAGTTACTAATTTTCTTTCTATTAAATATGATTTATTAATCATATATATACATCCCTTGTGCCTGCAAGAAAAAAAAATTATGTTGCATGTGGAACACGTGCTTAAGATAATAGAATCAGGTTTTTGGCTACATGCATGATTAATAAACTTTTGGGATTAAATGATGGGCCCCAAGCTTAGCTAATAAATATAACCATATGATTTTATATAGTCATTTAACCAACTTAAGGGGCCTAAGAATCATGTGCCCAAATAAAATTGGTCATTAATGTAATTTGTCTATCTAAGATGACTTTTTCTAAGCTTGCCATTAACTAGAGCAACTTTGACCATGCCAATGCAATCTTTCTCATCATATTCATTTACGTATGCCCACATCAACCTTAGCACTCTCATCTCCACAACACTTTATTTATAAATATGCTTAAACTTCACAGTATAGCATATATCTCACATAATATCGTTGGTCATCAACTATTCTATAAAAATTGTCTTAACATTTCAATGGGCTCTTCTGATCTTAAAGTGCCCAAAAGTGTTCCTACACTAAATTGCTTAGATTTTATAAGTTACATCACCCTTATTTTATCATTATTATGTATGATAGGACCAAGATAACAATATCACCCACCCTTGATAACAAGGTTTTCTATTGTCATTCTTAATATTATAGTTATAATATTTTAAACTTATACCAAAATATTTTACTTTGAACCAAAGCTTGAATTTCAGTACAATCAAACATTCCAATTCTAATTTACAATATTAAAATATAAACATTTGAGATTTATTTCTCAAGAGAATAAATATACATACCTTCTTTATGGAGTTGTCTATGAAAGTAACATAATAGTACAAACCTCCAAGAGAATGAGCTGGCACATGTTCCCAAACATCATAATATATCAATTCTAACTTCTATGACTAGGAGGTCCTCAAGCCCTTTGAGAATTTGACTTTTCCTATTGAGGATGCAATCCTCGCACAACTCAAATTCCACTTAAGATCTAGAAGAATCCCTTTAAATGTACATATATTGATCCCCTTTTCGGCCAAACACTTAATGCCACAACTTAACGCTCCCACTATTTGTGACTATCACAATATCTTTTTCATTTGCAAGCATCTATAATATTCCATATCTTTGCCTCTAGCCATTATATTTGTTTCCTAAGACACTTTATAACAGCCCAAGACATTATTATCCTAGCTCATATAAATAAGATTCCTCCTGAAGCCCGAGACATTTATCTTCCTGTAAAATTCATTGAATCATTTCCTAGTTCTGCTGCATCAAGGGTTTCATCATACCCTAGATAGAATACATCCGTGCAACATAATTATATAAAATTTCTCTACTAGGTGTAAAATTAAGATGATGCACGTGAGTTCAAACTTCAAGACTATACACTTTCAACACAACACATTAAGCCACTAATGGAATCGCCACTGATTGAATAAACTAAATAATCATCCTTCTAATAAATTGCATTCTTAAATGATGCTTTGCACTGATTTCTAAATGCCCTTTTTTTATTACAGATCCAACACATTTTCTCCTTGGAATTTCTTAATTATCATTTTTCCCTTGACTTGAACATGTTATTTCATTGTCCCTGCGCTCTTGAATAAATCCTCGATCTGCCTTCAATACTTAAGATAGAACTGAAAAACTACTCTTTTGCAGAAACCCTCAATAAAAATTATATATTTAACTTCATATAGCTTTACTTTGTTACTCTCTGATAAACTGCTCACCACAGAAGGCATCATCAACCAGCTCTCTAGTAAAAGAGTATACCCTATTACACATTAAACTCAATTTCAGACACCCCTTCCATTCTTCAAAATTTGATGATCTCACTTAATTAATGATAATATTGACTTATATAATTAGTCACAAACCTCAACCCAATTTTAAATTAAGAGGCTATCTGTTTTGCTCTATTTTTGGTTTATAGTATTCCTTTTATCAAGTTTTCAAAATATGAGTGTTTGGCACGACATATGATAAATTATGATAAAAAATTTGGGGATTGCGACCCCTCGCTTAAGCCAAATTCCTAGCATCAAAAAACTGGCCAATCCGACTTACAAAACACTAATATACATGAAATGAAAACAAACACAAAAAAACAACGCTAGTCGGTCAGCCCTCCAATGCACAGGAGAGCATAAATTAAACCCTATCTACATATACAATTTAGTTGGCCCTTGCTATACTCTGTCGACCCTCAGTCAACCCTCACACATTCTACTTTTTTTTTCCTTTTTTATATTTTACTTTAGACCCAAACAAAAAAAAAATGTAAGAAGTTCACAATATCAACAAAATATTTCAATGTATTTATTTTACTAGAAATAATTTGCTTTGTATCCATCTTACTTCAGCATTCATTTTACCTAAAAACTAAACAACCCCTAAATAAGCAATACATAATAATATACCTTAATTTATTTTGAAGAGTTCCCATATATACAGAACATTGCATTGCTTCCATCAAGCAGACTATTTTCTCACAATTGATTTTATTGATCTCGACTTTACACACAAATATTAAATGCACAACTCCGAGTTCTTCAAAATCTAGCTAATTTCAATACACGTGCTCCATATTTTCAAGTTTTATCCTAAAGAAGCGTACATGGAATTTCTTTTAGACGTTATGTTTGTTTGTAATCTATTGAATTCAAAGCATTTACTATCAAATTTATAAATCTTCACTTTGTTTTTCTCAAATTTAACACTCTAATATCAGTTGTTTAAATATGGTGAGATCAAGAAATTCACCTTTAGATGGAAGTTCTTAAGAGTAAGAGTGTGAACAAAGGATAAATGTAAGTAATTCCAAACATTCAAAATGACATGTTTTATAAATTTTTGACAAGTCCACAGACAACATTAGAGTACTCTTCATTTATTACTCAAGAAAAAAACTGATATTACAAGAGAAAATTCCAGGGGAAAGAAGATTGATTTAAAGTGTAGTTTTAACAAATAATTTAACCCCTACGTATAGTATCCCAAAATCTCATTTAACATCAATAAATATATTACACAAAAGTGTTCTTGTCAAATGAAAAAAAAAGGTTAATGAAATTTTCATTCTAGCTAACTTTTACTTAATATCCATAGGAGAAAATTTATAATAGTGGGCTCAATTAAAAATAAGAAGCTACTGAAAAACTCATTCCAATCAAACTTAACAGCCATGGAAGAAACTTTATGAAGTTCCCTAATTCAAGTATATACTTTCTAAAAAGCTTCATGTTTATCTGAATTTGACTTGAACAATCTCAACATACAGATTAAAACTTTAAATCATATTTTTGAGCATTCATCCAAGTTTTCGATTGTACACATTCCAAGTAATCACAAGAAAATAAAGATTAAATTTTAATTTTTTATCTTCCAATCAAAAGTTTTGATGATGGATGATGCAAAATATGTAAAATATACACATTTCCAAGAGTTAATATCAGCACTCTCCGTTGTATGCATGCATGTGTCTGAAGCACGTGCGCACATGCATGACTGAGAGTGTCCATGCGTTAAAGAATTTAAACTTTAAGTAAACAATCAATCATGCCTTGCTAGATTTAATGGTGATGGGATACAATACGTTGCATATAGATGTTAGGTACCAGCATATATTTTATATTTTGAATATGTTGCCTAAATGGAAAGCATTGGTTTTGCCAAAGGATGCCATAGCGATACACCATATATTACTACTTTCATACAATGTCAATATGATAGTCTCAATAGATACGTTTGCACATTTAAAACAGTAAGAGCTGCACTTACATTAACATCAGATGGAACAATTTTCATCATCCCACCTATGCAATCTGGTTGCACATTTAAATCAGTATTCATGCTACTGGAATCATGGAGATTAAGCTCCATTTCATTGTGTTGGTCATGCACTGGGACCATTTGCAATGCAGAGTTATCAAGATAGTCTGGATTTGTTGCAGCTGGAAGCTGAGGTATTGTGCTAACAGCATTCATCTCCTCAAATTTCTCCTCAAATTGACTGAAACATAAAAGTAATATGCAATGCAGAAAAAGGTACAAGTTTAATGAAAAGAAGTCATGATCTATCCTTCTAGATGAGTAGGTTGATTCACAGCTGATTGGTTGAGTATCCAATACCTGACCAAGTAAACATCTATTGCACCCATGGTGCTTCTTAGGACAATTCTATACCTTCTCTGAGGATACTCACCCGCCTGCATACATAAGAGCGTGCAATGAGAGCAATATGTAAAGCACATAAGGTTATACCTATTTCAAAAATAGTTAGAAACCTCATCCGGATCTGGAACTTCAAGGGTAGTTCCATGAGGTGCTTTTATTGCAATAAGTGTTTCATTCTGCAATAGCAGAAAGGGTAACTAGTTAATAGTCAACAAGCAATATAATTAGTGGTCTTAGTATGTTCAAATTTTAACTGACTCAATTAGTAGAAAAAAGCAACTGGTAAGGTAAATTAAAATGACAGTACAAACGTGAAAACAAGGAAGGCCCTTGATGTCATCTTCAGTCACATAAAGCCACCTGAAGTTTGGAAGAACAGAATGAAATCAGAATTAATGATGAGAACAATGAACAAAAAAATTAAAATCTAATTTGGATATTTTTTTTGATCAAGTATACAAGATGAGTCGTTCTTCCTATCAATATAATAAGAACGAGTGAACCAAGAGTCATCAACAAATAAATAAGTACAGATAGATATACAGATATAAAAACAATAAATAAAAATAGATAGGCCAGCATGCTTTCAAGTGAAGAAATCATTTTCACCTTGCATATTTCACATTATCCATTCATATGAATATACTCAGAGAGATGTTTAAGAAGAGTTAATTTCTCCAATATAAAGGTATATAACCTATTTATCTTTCTATATATATATATATATACATATAAAGCACAAGTGGGAGCTATCAGAACACTCACTTTGAACTATTTTCATTTTCACTCAATTCCCTTATTTGTTGTTGGATTTCACTGCAGAGGTATACAAAAGTTCAGACAAATTGACAAAAAACAAGCTAACTTAGATGTGTCATCACCCTACCTAATATGAGCATCTAAATTGCGCTCTTGCAAAGCAAGCTGCTCAATTTCAGACTGAAAACAATCGGAGAACGAAATAAGTACTCTTGGAATATTGGAGATCTTAAAAACAATATAAATAATGAGAACACATTTGCAAGCAATGAAGATCAGTGGGTTAATAAATGGCAACTTGCAGAAATAGAAAAGAAACAGTTTTTAGCATACTTGTAAATCTGAAACCCCATCCTCAACGTCATTTGACCTTAAATCATCAAGTCCCCTGAAAAAGATAAAATATTTTGGAGATCATAGATCAAAATAAGAAATATATGGGGGAGGAATAATGTAAAAGTAATCGGATCAGAATTATTATACTTCCAATGTATTCTGTTTTTATGCTTCTTTTCTATAAGACCAATCCCTTCTAAGACATTTGTTATGTCATAAATGCGCCTCTTTTGCACCTACACCGCGTTAATCCTTGTAATATTATTGATACATTTATCATCAAAAATTCTTCTTCTCAAAGCAAAGTAAGCAAACAATCAGTCTAACCTCCAAAGTTTCAGCAGCTTTGTTAAGATCAAGAATACCATCCTGTGCAGTCTTAAGCAAATTGATGAACTTTTTTGTCAACAGGCCTGAAATGTTACCACAGCATGTCAACAGCACAAATAAAAAAATTTATTTTAAGTAACAAAAGGTGATACTATGAAGAGGTTGCTCAAGTGTTATCCTATCCTCTTAAAAATTCTTCCCCTGTAAACTTGCAAGCCAATCAATGAACATGCAGAGAAACCTCACGGTTTACATTGCAGTTTATTATCAAAAAACTATGCCATAGTATCATTGCAATTAACATAGAGCAGTTGTATAAAATTGTTTTTGAAAATCTTGCTTAAACGACAAAACTCACTAGTGGTTGAGCAATTGCATTACTTACCCAAAGAGCTGTCATAGCGGCAAGTAGTAACAGGAGTTAGATGATTGTTTGAAGGAGAACCTGCAATAAGGCATGTCAAAAAATAGAACAAGTGAAGAGAAATTTAGGCATGATCAGTATGAAACATTGATAGCCTTTATGAAAACCAAATTATACAATGAAATATTGCTAAAAAACAAATGCACACATTAAGATAGGCTTCAAAGTTGACTAAATCTAGCAATAAAAATCAATAACAAAAAAAGAGAAGCATCAAAATCAAATGACTTTTTTTACCAGTATTTGGCATAGGCGTCTGAGGTCCAGATTTATAGTACTTAGCAACTTTGTATCTACCACTGTTTTTCCCTCCTTTTCCCGAGACTGGTGTCCTGAGTGAATTGTTATCTACTTCAGCATGTCCAGGGCTATTAATCCATTCACTTGATTCGGCAACATCATTATCATCATGAATGCCCTTTCTCTTTAACTAAAAATATGGCATGCCATTATATCAAATAAATGTTAAAAAGCTAAACAATAACCGCAAAAAATAAGAAAGATCAATAAGAAATGCTGTTGTTGTCAACTTACCCTTTAAATTGGGAAAATCTTTCAAAATTGACTAATACATACATGAATCAAGATGATAATCAAGTGTCATTCGCAAGCAATTTATAAAGATTTCAGGGTTGAATCTAAATGTTCTCCATATATCTTGTTTTACATGTTACCACAAAGTATGCAATCTTTCCTTCCCTTATTCTATTCATATACCATTTATCACCCTTTCTCCCTTATATTCCTTCCGGATTCATTTCGATTACCCTTCTTGATTGTGCAATTTTGCACTGTACTAAGCATTTTTCAAAACTCAAGCCTACATTTTTACTTAATTTATCTTTAATAGGAGCAACTCACATATAATCTTTTTGGAAAAAAATTCAAAATTTACATTCATAAGTTTAGAAAAGCATCTTACATCCTCATACGAACCACTCAGCATAATTGATCGCTCCAAAAAGTAAGGAAATCTCCACCATATAGGTTATGTTTAGGAGTTCGCTCTTTGTAAGGTCAATTTGAATATTTTAACCAAACGATAGGCCAAAGTTTATTTAAATTTAAGGCTGAGAATTTCCAAGCCCCAAGTCCATATTATTAATTACTCCTCATAGTTGTAAGAGAGAATTATTGATTAAAAAGAATTGGGACGGAATAAATAGAAATAGATCATATCAAGAACCCATGATTCAATCATTCCCAAGTCAACTTTGCGGTTTAATTTGTCAATGTCAAAGGAAAATTTATATGCAATGTACAAAGATTATGATTGGCAACTATGGGTTACCTCATGTAAGAGATGCCAAGCAACTATATGATATTTGTTGAAAAATGAGTCTTAATGTTCACATTACCTCATAGATTGGCAAGGAAGTGGACATACCATTTCACTATTAATAGTTTAGCAACAAAAGGCATAATCACTATGGTTCAAAAATTCTTGACATAATCATTAATAGTTCAGAGGCATGCTTAACTAGAGAGATCATTTAGAATCCAAGTTAAGCTTCTAGACATACATCAAAAATATTGGGTTTTTGTTGGTTTTGATTATGCTTTAAAGGCTTGTGAGCAGTGGAGCTAGCCCAAATTTAGTTAGGTTTAGGCTTGATAGTAGTGGAGCTAGCCTGATTTGGGCTTGATAGCAATGATGCTTCTAGCTTGGGATAAGAATGGGTTGAGGTTTACATTGATTGAAATTTTGAGTATATGCTAGAATGGGACTTACATCTATTTAGAATCTTTGAGTAGCAGCGAGTCTTACAGTCTAGTCACTTAGACGAGATGGCCAAACATAATATGTGGTGGAGCTTACATCTGTTAAATGGCCTAAAATAGTTAAATTAGAGCTAACATTAATTAGAATGGCAGAAATGATACTGTGATGTGTCCCAATCTCTTAAATATTTTAAGAACTAGCATCTTTAACTCGACATGGTTCAATTAAGATTAATTAGATCATCTAAATGAGAAATTCTTTTAAACAAGTATGACTTGACTAGGACCTTCCTGATCTACTAAGAATCATATTTTTAATTCTTGGCACACATTTAGATCAACTAGAATTGTATCATTTAACATAAACCAACTCACCTAGAATTAATTAAATTGACTAGAAGTCAAACCATTTATCTTAGGCTAGCTCAACTAAGGTGGTTAAGTTGCCTAAGGATCCGACAATTGTTTTGAGTCAAATTTGTCCAAAGGTTGACTAAACTAAGATCAGTTAGATCAACTAACAATTAAACTGTTTGGCACAAGTGAACTCATGTAGGATTGGTTAGCATGATAAACTCAACAAAAACCAGTTAATCAACTAATAGTTAGGCTTGTTTGACATAAGTGAACTTATCAGCATCAAAGAAAGCGCATCACATCGATCATTATTCTTATCCATACTATTTAGAATCAACTATAGAAATATTTCTTCTTCATTTAACAACAAAAGTGTTCAGTGGTTAATTACTAGTTTCTACTAGCATACTTGCACAAATTCCAGCAATGTTAACTCCACAGCTCCGTAATATTTCTTTCCACAATTATTTTACAACCACTTCGGCACTGCAATATATATGAACAAATCCCATAAATTTACTTGCAATTGCCAAATAACTTATCAATATCCTTCTCCCGTGCATCTCAATAATATTACCATTTCTAACTTTAGCATTCACAATTTCACTACAACCACATTTCCTCCACTCAACCTAGATGTCAATGGCTTCATTGTTACACATGCTAAAAAATCATAAATCATGATCAAACCAATTGGAATTTCATAAAATAAGATTTCACATTACCATGATATGCTTTGTTGTTCAGCACCCTGTAGCACTTCGATTTTCATTGCCTAATTTTTACTTTATAAAAGTAAGTTCATTCTATACTCATTCTGTTAATAAAAATTAACAACACATTTGAAGTATATTACACTTTGGCCCTTTTTTTTCTGCACTTTTATTAATACACAGACTACTAGTACATGTCATGAACTCATAATTTTTCAAAACTTGTCTTATTTTTAAGATAGTGACCAAGCAAATTTTAAAAATGATATTTGGATAAATTGAGCACCTCCATAGACAAGTCTTAAGTTCTTAATTAAGAAGGTGAAGGTTACGTTGTCAACCACCAACTACTTTGTTGAATTAACATTGGCATAAATCACTTGAGCAAGTGTTAGGATATCCCCTAGTAGTTTTGCATTATATTGACTGACTGAAATAAAAAATGTGCAAAAGTTACTAAATCAATGTTCGACTGTGCTGTTAAGTGAGTGAAGCTGTCCAAGGAATGAAAAGATGCGAGCACAAATCAAGTCCACTATGCTAAACTGAGAATCAACAATTTTAATATTGAAATATCGATAAAAAAGCTTATGAAGTTGGTGTGCATTGCATTAAAGAGAAATATAGATATTTGTGAAGAATTGAGAGACTACTAAAATCTAGAATTATAATATATTTTCATTCGTACTTTACAAGAGATGCAACTCTCTTTAAATAAGGAGAGTTCAACATTAAATAGAAGCAATTGATCACATCCACATATCAAGAATGTGATTAACAAATGAGGTTAATCTCATGTGGGCTTAGTCATCTTATTACACCCCCGCAAGTGAGGTGTGTCGGATGGAACAACGATCTTGGAGATGTACTTATGAAAGTTCTTAGGAGATAACGGCTTTGTGAGAACATCTGCAAGTTGTAGTTCGAATGAGATATGTCGTGCTTGGATTTCATTCTTGGCAACTAGCTGATGAATTTTTGAATATCAAGAGCCACATGTTTCATGCGAGTGTGTAGCACAAGATTTGCAGCTAAATAGGTTGTCCCGAGATTGTCACACCATATCATGGGTATTGATGCATGAGAAGCCAATTTCTTATAGAAAATGAACTACCCAAAGAACTTCACTAGCAGTATGGGCTGTAGCTTTATATTCTGCTTCAGTACTAAAGCGAGCAATAGTGGGTTGCCTTTGGAAGACCAGGAGATAAGTGTGGGTCCAAAAAAAATAAAGTATCAACCAGTAGATTTCCTATCAACCTTGCAGCGATAAGGAGTTGGATGAATGGCATAACAATGACTAGTGCCTTTTAAGTAGTGAAAAATACGCTTGAGTACCTGCAAAAGTTCAATAGTGAGAGAATGCATAAATTGACAGATGCGATTGACACTAGATGAAATATCCAACCGCGTGAGGAGAAGATACAATAGAGCGCTAGAGATGCTTTGGAAATCCTTTGCTTCTGCATTAGATAGCGGTGTAGCCGAAGAGGCAAATGACACAGGGCACATGGAACTTTCGCATGGCTTCAAAGTCTCCAAATTAGTTTGTTGAAATAATGTTGAAATGTATAGGGATTTCAAGAGGTAAAAAGCTGTAGACTTTCGGTAGAGTTGAATCCCAAGAAAAGTTTGTGCTTGACCAAGGTCTTTAACTGTGAAGTTATCACTGAGGGACCAAATGAGTTGAAGAATAGTAACTGGATCATTTCTTGTAAGAATGATGTCATCGACAGAGATGAGGAAGAACAAAATAATATGTTTATTGCAGTAGAAGAATAGTGAGCAGTCCGCAACACTTTTTTTAAATCCCTACTTAAGAAGAAACCCAAAGATCTTTGAGAACCATGCACGAGGAGCTTGCTTAAGACCATACAATGCATTATACAATTTGCAAACATATCTAGGGAAGGTTGAGTCGACATAACCTTCTGGTTGAGACATGAAGATGTGTTCTTGCAGATCGCAGTTAATAAAAGCATTAGTAAATCCGAGTTGATGAATATGCCAAGTGTATGTTACCGCAAGTGTTAGTATCATCCGAATGGTGACAAGTTTTATCAAGGGACTAAAAGTCTCATCATAATCAACTCGTTGTTGAAAGCCGCGAGCAACTAACCTTGTTTTGTGCCAGTTCATGGTCCCATCATTGTTGCATTTAAGCTTATACAACCATTTGCAAGTAATAATATTCATGTCAGGAGCTCAAGGAACAAGAGGCCAGGTTTTATTGCGCATTAGGGCGCATAGCATGCTGCCAATCAATATTGCGTATGGCTTGAGAATAGCTCCAAGGAGTAGATGTAGTGGAGATAGTGAAAGCAAAATAGGTGCATATTGTATGCTTGGATGTGAGACAACACTTATGTTTGAGGTGCCCATATTTATGTCTAGTTATCATTGAATAAGTGCTGGTACTCTGTCATAGAGGTGCAACCGAAGAAAAAATTGTTGGTGGAGATTTCAAGGTTATGATAGGGTTTGAAATAGCTTTTGGTGGAGGCAGATTTGTAAGATTTGGAGATAATTTGGGTATAGGTAGATTGGTAGGAGCTATTTTTCAAGGATATGTTTGAGCATAGGTTTGGATAAAGGTTCGGATGGGGGTTCATTTGTCGTTCCAAGAGCAGGAAGGTTGTTGGTAGGTTGTTACACCGAAAAGGAAGGAGCTGAAGGGTGATTCGTGGGTTCGAATGATTGCAAAGAAAGAGAGACGGGTGCATTGATGATTACTGAGTTAGAGTGGAGAGGTTGTTGGATGTGTTAGGGTATAGTAGGAAAGTTAGTTTCATCAAACACCACAAAATGAGAAATGAAAACTTTACTGCTTTTCAGGTGAAGACACATATAAGCGAAATGAGAGCTATCGTAGCCAAGAAAACATAAAGTGTGGATCGATTATTAATATTGGATCGTGTGTAGGGTTTGAACCAAGGGAAGCATAAGCACCCAAACACTTTTAATTTGGTATAGTTCGGCTTGATGCGATGAAGAAGTTCAACTAGAGAGATGGTGGTATTGTTGTTGTTAGGTAATCAGTTAATGAGGTAATTTGCAGTTTGAAAGCATAAAGTCAATAGTTTTGAGAGAGGGATGAGGTGGACAAGAGGGCACGACCAATTTTGACAAAATGCCGATATTTGCGTTCAACGGTGCCATCTTGTTGGGGAACGTATGGATCACTAAATCGATGTTGAATGCCATAATTAGAAAGCATGGGAGTGAATTTATGAAATTCACTCGCCGTCAGATTCAGTTTGCTTCATTTTACAATTATGGGCACTCTATGAGGGATTTAAACTTGATGAAGGTGGGGAGAGCATCACTTTTATAATGTAGAGGAAACAACCAACAGAATCGAGTGCATGCATTAATAAAAATAATGTAAAAGCGATGACCAGTAACAAACATAACAAAAATCGTGCCCCAAACATCAGTGTATATTAATTCCAAGGGGTCACTGTAAACATTTAAAGAATCAGGCAAACGGAACTGATGACTCTTAGCTTGCAAGCATGAATGGCAAACAAGTTATCATCTAAAGAATGTAAAATAATTTTAAGAACTTTGAGATGTGAGTGATCAAGACAATTGTGCAATGTATGAGGGAGAGTGTGTTGACAGATATGACTGGCAGCAAGAGACCTGTGGGTAGGGCTGAGAGCAAAGATGTAAGCCCACGATTAACTATTCCTCAAAGAAGCTCCTTCTTGGTATGAACATACTTCACAATACAACAATTAGAGTGAAATTCAATATAGGCATTATTGTCCTCAAAGAAACTTGCTTATGGAAAGCAAACTTTTAGTAATATCGGGTGCATAAAGAACGTCTCTTAATTTTAAAGGAGTATTAGAGTTATAAAAGGTAGACTTGCTAGTATTGTAGATAGGTAAACCTTGTCCATTACCAACATGCACCACATCCGATACTTCGCATGACTGAGCGGATTGAATGTTCAAAAGATTAGGAGTGATGTGATGAGTTTCCCCAAAGTCCGGATTGAATGTTCAAAATGTTAGAAGTCACCAGGTACGAGGGAGGATTAGGTTGGCCAAGTGGTGCCATAATATTGTTGGGGAGAGAGGACCGAAACAGCTTGACGATGAAAGCAGTTGATTATTGGGTGTCCAGATTGATTGCATACTTGGCAGATGAGTGAAGAGCGGCCACGACCATTGAAGTGACAGCGACCACGTAAGTGATCGCGACCACGTAAGTGACCCCTTGACATCGATTGAAAATGATTGGAACAAGAAATGAAGTGATTTGGCATAGATTTGGTGCTGGCTTGAATAAGAATGGCAAAGGTGACATTGTTGCCAATGGTGTATGTGGAACATAGAATCTCATGATTTAAAAGAATGCCGTAGAGCTCATCAACTTTGATGGGCTCTAATCTTGCTGTAATAGTGGTGGTTAGATGAGCAAATTCTGGTCCCAATCCAGTGAGGGTGTCGATCACAATCTGTTGATCAGTAGGGGAAGAACCAAAGATGGCAAGTTGATAGGCGAGTTGCTTTACCTACTAAAGATAGTCATTCATTGGAGTAGCACCTTTCCGAAAAGAACAGAGTTGATACTCAAGTTGTTATAGATGGATCTGAGAAGCAGAGGCATAAATTTCAAAGAGAGTTTGCCATATGGAGTAAGCATAAACGTGCCCAAGAACTTGAGCATGAACATATTTCATTAGTGAAGAAATGACCCAACTGAGAATGAGTTGATTGGTGGTAAGCCATCTTGAATATTCAAGACTTGGTTTGCAATTAGCGGAGAAGTGCAAGGAAGGTGCTAGAGAGCCATCAATGAAACCTAGGAGTCGATGAGCTCGAAATAGAGGGGTGAATTGAGACCTCCACAGAGTGTAGTTAGCTTTGTCTAGCTTAATGCTGAAGATGTGATGAACATTACCGAGGTGCGTAGCATCATCGAAGTCAATGGTGGTGGTGGCCGAAAGATTGGGAGGGTGCAAGATTCCGCCAGCTAGACTCGCTAACTGAGGGGTGGGAAAAAGATCAGTTGGAGAAACCATCACTGAAGACAAAGAAGAATCTTCTTCAGATGGTTGATGCCAATTATTGATCGTCAATCCTTGACGTCTTTAAAGGCATCGATTCTTGGCATCTTCAAAGGAGCGGCAAGGACAAGCACAGTGAAAAATGGCAGAAACAACGGTCGATTCTTGACGTCTTCAAAGGAATTGATTCTTGATGGCGTATTTTCTTGATCACGGCTAGAGCGACTAGAGATGTTTCTGTTTTTGTTGAGTAGAGAGAGACATTTGTGGTTGCAGGTTTATTGAGAGCCGGAATATGGAAGAGGTGCGAAAGAAGGCAGAAGAGAAGTTGCCGAGGGGTTCTTGAAATGGTTCCGATGGTGAGAAGCAGAGGGGATGCAATGGGCTGATAGTTTTCCATTTGAAGCTTGGATAAGTTCTTGGGTCGGTGAAGAGGGATCAAATAGATTAGATGAGTTCTTGAAAGCTGAGAGCCGAATGTGCTGATACCATGTGAAGAATTGAGAGATTGTTGAAATCTAGAATTATAATATATTTTCACATGCACTTTACAAGAGATGCAACTCTATTTAAATAGGGAGAGTTTAACGGTAAATAGAAGCAATTGATCATCCACATATCAAGAATGTGATTAACGGATGATGTTAATCTTTTATGAGCTTAGTAAATGAAGTTTGTTAGTGAAAAAGTTAAGAAATAAAAACTTTAAATTTCAAGCTTTGGTGCATGGATAATGATCAACAAAAATGGCAGAGGCATCATGTTGGATAGAAAGTTCGAAGATGGTGCACTAGAAATTGAAAGAATGAAAATTAGAAATATGTCTATAAAACTTACAATAGGTAGGATGATTAGTAATAATACATGTATTTGTCTCTAAAATAAAATTGGATTCAAGTACAAATTTTTTTTTGGTATGAATTAGAAGTCAATGAATGCTTCAAGAGAAAAAGCTATTTATTAAAAAAAGATTTATTTGACATATTGGAGAATAACAAAAAAATTAATATAATCTTTAATGGTTTGGTTTTAGTGCAATTAATAAATAACAAAAACTATTTTTGAATTTATTTTACCTTGTAATTTATGAATATCCATATATTGTTTACTGAACGCAAAGAACATATCATATATAAGAATGGTGCGTCAAGACTAAATTCATTATTTTCATACACCAAAAATGCGATTATATCATAAATTATATCCTAGGAGAAAGTTTCAAAACCTAACAATAGTTATTAGTTCAAGGTTTAAAATAAATAATTAAAAAAAAAAAGACTCTAAATTTCATCTAAAAACCGAATGGTGAAATTTTAATGTAAATAAAAATAAATTCAAAATGAAAGTTTTATACCTTGGAAAATAGAAGCCAATCTTAGGTGGTAAACAATTATTAATTGTATCTATAAGGTGCTAATGAAATTCTTAAAAGAACAGGAAAGAGAACCCCTGACAGGATAAATGATTGATGGTGGAACCAAAATATTAAAGAGAAATTAAAGATAAAAATGTTTTTTTAATAAATGGCTTGAATTTAAGAAAAAAAAATGAAATAATATAAATTAACTTGTTAGTACAAAAACATTTAGTAATGTCTTCAAATATTTAAATAGGAGATCAGATATTAACAAGGGGAAGCCATACAAGCTAACAAAATTAAAAGATTAAGAAAAAAAACATATTTCTAAAGTGAAGTGTAAATAACACATTTTAAGGATGGAAACATTTAAGAATAAAGGTTATAATAATGTGATTGAAATGAGGGAGTTCAATAGCTATAAAAATAATAATGAATGCTTTTTCTTTCAATGAACAAGCAAATTTAAGTTTTGGAATGCCTTAAATAAATCGAATAAAATTACAAGAACAGGAGCATTGTTATCTATGTGAGGAAATATTTGGAAATAGTTTCTTAATTCACCAAGTTATTTAAGAAAATCTTGAAGTCTAACAAAATGTCCAAGGAACGAATACTAATGTACATACTTACAAGAACAAAGGTGATGCATATGATTGTACAAATTAGAATAAAATTAAATTTATAAGCTATACTTTGAAACTATGGGAGAGAATAATTGAAACAAAATGACAACAAAATACTAGCGTTTCACAGAATAAATTTAGTTTTATGGTTGGCAGTTCAATTGAAACAATACTTTTGCCAAAACGTTTAATAAAAAAAACATAAAAAAAACTCCATTTAGTATTTGTCAAATTAAAAAAGTAGTTAATAAAGTACCTCAAGAAATTCTTTAAGTATTGTAAGAAAAAAAGTAAATGTTGCCTATATTGAAGTTCATAAAAAAATGTATAATGGAGAGTTACATGTGCTAAAATTATGTCCTTAATTTGTATCTTCTTTAATTAATTATGGGCATTCATAAAGGACACAATCAAATAAAAATGCCTTGGTGACTATTATATGCAAATGATATTCTTCATATCAATAAGACTAGAGATGATATTAAAGAAAAGCTCAAGTTAGAAAACAACCTTAGAATCTAAAATATCCAATCTCAGTAAAATAATAATATATAAAATATGAAATATAAATTTAATCATAATAAAAGATATAATATCAAGGAAGTAACAATTGAAAATCAATGTATCAAGAGAAGTCAGTATTCATATATCTCGAATAAATCATACAAAATAATTATGAAACATAAGATGTAACGAAAAGAATTAAGTTGGCTGGATGAAATAAAAAGTGCTCCAAGGGTACTGTGAGATCAAAATCCAAGCTTATAAAAAATTTAATAAAATAATCATAAGACCAACAATGTTACATGAGGAAAAATGTAGGCCTACAAAGCAATAAAAGTAAAGCAATTGTATTGAAGATGAGGATTATAAGATGAACAAGTGAGTATACATAAAAAGATTAAATGAAATCGTTCCTAACAAGATTGAAGTACTAACCTCAGCTAACTTAGATGGTTATAGTTAGCCAAGTTGAACTTATTAATTTTGCCCATGCTATATTTAAAAAAAGATAAAACAGGGCAGCAAGCAATTAGTAAGAATGATCGCTCAAATTTGGAGCTTAAGGAAGCTTGTTATTGATATTGATCAAAGTTGACAACTGATTCATGTTATTGACCTCACCTAGTGGGACTAAGGCTTGGTGGTGGTGGTGATGGTGTTTGTATATGAATAAATCCATGGCTTCAACCAAATGAGCACATCAAAAAACAGTATGCTAAAGTATAATGTGGTTCATGTATTCTATGGCAACAAAATAAGAAAGTAGCCACTATGAAAAATAAAGCAACAGGTGCGGATAGGGACAAGAGGTAGGAAATCTTTAGATTTGTGACTATAATGAAAAGCTAAATCATGATAAAACAAAAAACAATCATACAAGTTTCTCAAAATAGATCCAATAAAGTCAAAATAAAGGCCAAATTTGATAAAATGAACAAAAAAGAAACTAGCAAATTGTTGACTCAAGAGCTTAAGTTCAAATCAACTTCTTAGATTGAATTTGATGATTGCAAAGTGTAATTTTATTATTTTTTCTTTGGACTGATCATTTTATCTAGTGATATATTTTAAGGTTAACTCATCATCTCAAGATAGTCCTTCAACATTCTCAAATTTACTTAGCTTTAGTTTAATTTTATTTTATTTAAGATATAATTTTAAATATTTTTTAGGTTGTTTATATACTTGCTAAGGTTTGAGAAAGATCACTCTTAGAGGTTAGCTAAATTGCATTAAGCACTTTCACCTAGCCTACTATGTGACCATACGCATAGTTTGCGTGCTCAGGCGCATCGCGCCCAAACATACAAACAATGCACCCAGAAGCATTTTTTTTCCATGGAGGGTTTAGCCCAAAAAAGAAATAAATATATATGGATATTATATTATGAACCTAGATGTGCATAACTCATGCCCATACACATCCTAGTCTTCCAAAATTATATATTGCCATATTTGAAGCTCCCCTCACCTTCACTATAAATAGGGGATGTGGGAAGCCTCCAAAATCATACATAAGAATCCTTAAACATTAGAAAAGCTCTCTTAAGAAATTCTAAGGAGCTCTAAGCAAATTTGCAATCTCTCTCAAAATTTAGAAAAGATTTGATTTTGAGAAAATCACTTAAGTTTGTTTGTAAGTGCCTTTATTTTTGTACAAGTACTTTTATTTATAACCCTACTCGTGCCTCCCCAAATTAAAAGTTTCCTATTTGATTAAAAACTCAAATCACACGTGGAAAAGAACAATTTTTATCATGCCATAAAATAATTTTTGTACATGCATCAAACCTCTATATGCATAATCATCATATAAAGAATTTTGAACAAAGCATTCAAAATTTGGCTATTTGCTCAAACATAATTTCATTAAATTGACCTCAAGTGTGCATTCTCAAAAAATGTCAATCAAAATTAATTACATTGTCAAACTCCAAATAGTTGGCGCAACACATCAAATACACGATCAAATAATTTTCATTTTGGGTTGGATTTTAAATTTGTAGACAAACATTATTTTGATGGCATGTGCATAATTCATTCATCATAATAAAAATAAACAAGCTGCAACAAATGAAACCAAGTCAAAAATCATATGTGCTGCATGACACATGCCAACCCAATAAGTTTGAAATAAATGAGTGGGGACAAAAAGTAGACAACATAGATCTGAAATTTCTTAAATAATTTTTTTTTATTTCATGAATTTCATATATAATCATCTACATATTGATAAGAAACGCTAAATCAAAAACTATAATTCAAATAACCATAAATACCACAATTGTTAATAGAAATAGAATTTGCAAATAATTAAATTTACATAATATGCAATTGTGTTCTTTGACAACCAACATTTCCATTAGATATTTACTAGCCTAAAGCTTTTCATATAAAGAACTTATTAACAACAAAGAGTAGGAGTAGGACTTATGTAATATATCTAAGAAAATAGTAACAAGGAAGGCAATAGATACGCATGCTAAAAAATATGTTGTAAAACTAAAGTAATCTTCAAAAATAGCCTTCATATATTTCAATTCAGTCAATATAACCACAAACTATTCAAATTGGCTATTTAGTATCCAACTATTGAATGTCTATTTTTGTTCTATGGTACTAGCTAATTTAGTCAACAATTTTAAAACTACATCTCTATTTCATAAAACTACAGCTCAAAATAAATAATCAATGGATTAAATTGGAAATATCGAATAGTTGGGACACGATATTGGTCAAAATTATATAATCTATGAAAACATTGTGCAAACTTAATTAGTCAAGGGATTCTTTTGGAATAGTACTCCAAAAAAGAAACACAATCTTTGAAAAATTTTAAAATACTATCAGCAGTATGTCCTATAAATATGCATATAGAAATTATTTTATCTTTTCTATTTTAAATTTCAATTGACTAAGGATTTACATTGGTCGGAAATCCACATAATCTTGTATTCCCTCAAGTATAAAAAAGTTTCATCACCGATACAAGTAGTTTTACCCCAAATGAGCCATTTGATTTTTTCACACTCCCCCAAGTACAAGTAAGATGTTTTACAATGTGTAATAAACCTAGGTCATTTTTGAAGAAGACGTTAATTTCCCGCTATGTTTAGTTTCTGTTGAACACCAGCAAAATCCCGTTTTCAATTAGTATTTCCCGCTAAAGTCCGTTTTCGTCAATTCCCGTTTGTTTCAGTTTGAAATTGGATATTTATTATTTTCCTGATTTGCTATTAATTTTTAATCTAAAAATAGTTTATTGATATTACTGATCTAAAATACATTTCTCTCATACTTAATATCCCGAAATCAAGACATGCGATTTCAAAAGGAAGATTTTAAGGAAAAATTGACCATTACCTTCCCATAATTGCCAACTCTGAGCAACCTTTCCACTTCCACTCCTGTGATCGATGCAGAAGTTACACAGGAGCTACACCCTTTTTCAAAAAACACCGGCAATTAAGCCGACGGTTTTCAAAAGAGAATCACCGTGGAGAAGCGCAGATCCTTCCTTCCCTCTCCACTCACTAGAAACGCACGGTTGAGCGCTGCGTTTGCTCCTCTCCTGAAACGGCCAATATCGAATAGGGCGATTTCCAGAGACGCTTTATATAAATCGCCAAATACCCACGACATTATCAAAAAAACATTGAAGCTCCTCTCGATCTCTTCTCTCCACTCGCGGTGCCACACAAAGCGCAATGACGACCACGTCTCTTCCTCTTGGTTATCTGATTCCTCAAGCTCTCGTGTCTCTCTGCTCATACTCCTTTACGAGCAAAGATAGGATCGAGAATTAGTATGAGCCATCGACGGAAGCAAGAAGATCCCAACCGTAACGACCCTTGGTCGTTACTAATAAGGACGTTAACATCCCCACCCAATCCTATTGTTCGTTAAATACCCGCTATAGTTTGTTTTGCATTTATTACCTGCGAATTTCTTTTTTTATGTTGTTTTCACCGCCAAATTTCATTTTACGTTGACATTCTGCCAATCTTGTTTCACATTGTAACTAATATCATTTATTAGAATCATATTTATAAAAACAATGTAACGGTAATATTTTACCATGTGAAGAAAATCTATTACACGTAATTGTCGATGCATTCTCTGCCGCTTCAACCAGAGAGCAGCGCATTCATTAGAAACGACGCCAATGCAGTGGAGGTGCGGCGTTTTAGCCAAACCCGATGGAGTGTATTTAGGCAATCGAACCTTACGGCACCTGAACTACAGCCGATCGCAACCTCTCGCATCCTGTGACACCTTTGCAATTCTCGAAAGCTTCCTCCTTAACCGACAAAGCTAATCGCAGCCCTTGGAAGTTCACGAAAAGCTGAGAACGAGTCTGGACCATTCCAACGCTCTTCAATCCTTTGTTGACTCTTCCACCATTCAACATTCTCGACGACGAGGACCGTAACGCACTCCAGCCTCCTTTCTCATTTCTTCGTCGACTTCTGGAAATGCCTGGCGCACTCGAGGTCGATCCTTATTCTGCATACTGAGCTGACTGCCCAATTTATTAGAGCTTTACCATTCACCCGATTTCTTAAGGTATATCCTGATTTCTTAAAACTATGATGTTATCTGAATCAATCTGAGCGCCTAATGATGTAAATTAGCTCTTTACATAGTTATTTATAAGGTTATGCAATTTAGTTCTTAAATTTGTGTAATCTCTACTCCAACTAAAATAAGATGTAGTATGATGAGACATAATCTTACCTCGATTTACTTTGAGATGCTCAAATTTATTAAGATCAAATATTGGGAAATTTTGGTAGGCTTATTGTATTAAATTTAGCTTACTTGAAAGAATACAGAGAGTGAAACCTTTTGTTAGGCATTTATGTAATACACATATAGCTTCGTTCAATATATATGTCGACCCATAGCCCTACTAATTCGTGCAAGGTTCATCTAATTTGATTGCAATTTAATTAAATTGTTATTGCTTGTACCAAAAGTATGCTTGACTAAAATAGGATAGAATTAATTATATGAGGCAAAAATTAGATAGGCCCAAATTATTTGACAGTTTCGCATTTAGGAGTTGTCAGGGAGTTGCTCTAGGGGAGCCAATTGAGGAGACAGTGTAACGACCCAAAGTCGTTATTTTGCGAATTAGGTTAAATCCCGCCTTAGAAATCAGGATCTCGAGAAATTTCGAATTAGGGCAAACAAAAATACCTTTAGATGAGAATAATTTTTAGATCAAAGTGCCCAAGTTTAGGAGAAATTCGAATAACGAAAACTCCCGCTTTATTTTTCTGAGCTTTTTAAATTCAATAAATCAAGAACATCAAAATATGTGACCGAATCCATCAAATTTCGTATCATTGTGTTAAGAATATTATTTAAAAGATGCTTGAAAAGTTTCATCGATTTTGGAGAGTCGGTTCGATCTCAATTAATTTTTGAAGTTTAAAACTACAGAAATTACTTAAAAATAAAATATTGTTCCGAATAAAAAAAATTTGGTGCAAGGGTGTTCGTTAAGTCATAACACACATCAGTGTCAAGTTTCATTATTTTTGGACACCAAACGGCGGAAAAATGCGAAAAATTGAATTTTAAGTAATTATTTTAATTCCTTAACAAATTTCCTTCTTTTGTGCGATCCTGCTTGCGATCGCAGGCTCTGTCTTGCGACAGAGCCTGCATGCGAAAGCTTCTGCCTGCCAGGAGCTGCCTGCGCCGTTTTTGGCGCACGATGGTCGGCACTTGACCGACTCCCTCCCCTCCCTCTCTCTTCCCATTCCCACTTATACCCCTCAGCCCACCCCCTCCTCTCCCACAACTTCCTAGCCAACTAGCTTCTCCTTCCCTCCCAACAGCAACAACCAGCCCCTCTCCTCCCCTTCCCAGCCAAGCCTCCTGCCAGCTAGCTAACTAGGTACTGTCGGCCGCCCTCCTGCCACTGCCAGCCAGTCAACTCAGCCGGCCAACAACCACCCCGGCCATCCCATTCCAGCCAACCACTTCAGCCACCCCCTTCAAACCGTCCGGCCTCCCTCAACTATCCGGCAGCACTATCCTGGGTAAGAGAAGCATAAGGGGAAGAAAACTTAGAAGATATCTTGATTCTTTTTTTTTCTTTTTTTTTTAATTATACTACCTCTCTATTAGTCATTCACATTATTATTATTCTCATTAATCAATAATAAAAAGAGTATAAATATTATAAAATGACTATTATTTCTATTTAAGCATTTTTATTCTGACATTTTATTATTATTATTATTGCGTTCTAAAATTTTTTGTCATTTTTATTATCTTTATTTTTTCATGCATTATTATTGTCATTAAATAATGATAATAATAACATTATATTACTACATCAGTAACTTAAAAATACAGACTTCTATCAATATGAGAATATGAAAGAAAGATAGAATAGAAAAAGAAGAATGTAAAAATTCATAAAAATATATCATATCACTTTTAAACAGCTATATTAAAATATCAAAAACTTAAATGCAGATTAAGCGAACTGTCATTGTCTAAACTTAATAAAAAAGGTACCAGTACATGACATGTATCATATTTTTACTGCCTCTTAGCTTCGCTTTTGAGCCAAATTCATATTGAAGCTTGGTTGGCTGTTCGGAACCAATATTCGTGACTAGTTACTGAAAAAATGACATCAGTAACAATATTCATGATCAACTGCTAGAAAAATGATATTAGTAACAGCATTTGTGGTTAGTTACTGAAAAAATGATATCAGTAACAACATTCGTGGCTAGTTACTAAAAAAATGATATTAATAACTGCATTTGTGGGTTGTTACTGGAAAAGACATCAGTAACAATATTCGTGGGTTATTACTGGAAAATTGACATCAGCAACAATATTTGTGGTGGGTTACTGGAAAAATGACATCAATAACAACATTCGTGGTGGGTTACTGGAAAAACGACATCAGTAACCTACATCTTTGAGCTAATATCTTTTGCAGAAAATTAATTATTTCATTTGCACTTTTACATTATTATTTTTCCTGCATCCTTATTTTCGCAAATCGCATCTCTACTATTATAAAATGTAATACTTCTTTGTCTATTATGGTACTTAGAGTATTCTCTAATTACTAAGAATTTCAATCCCAGTATTATTTTATGTACAATACCATGTCAGGTACTTCTGGGAGAGCTTAAACAAGAACTTTAAAAATTTTCACTGGCGGAAGAATCTATGGCGCAACTTTTACTTTTATTTTATTTTACTTTTTCAAAGTTCATCTTGTGTTCTAAAAGATGAACTTTGACAGAAGTTAGTTGGCTGCATTGTAAATTAAGAGTGTATTGGGCTAGAGAACCTTTTACCTTCTACTAGAGCAATAAACAACTATAGTAGTATTGCCATTTTCAGGTGCTTTGAGGAAAACAAAAGAGTTGATATGACTGAATGGGTTTTAGAGGCAATTGAACTGCCCTTTGTAGTTGCTTATGCGTTGCATTGTGGACTAAGTTAGGAAGCATGCAAAATTTGATTTGGTGGCTACTATTTAAAGTCGTTAATAATATGCATGAGGGTTACAATGGCAGCCATGTAAGCTGCTGATTGGGGGACGCACTGAGAAGTTATTTGAAGTAGACATAAAATGGAACTGTTCCAAGTAGCTGAGGGTAGTAGGAATTCCGATTTGGTGGTTGTCCAAGGGTTGATCCTGAGTTGAGAACGTCTTTCAATTTGAGCATATTTAATGACTAATTCTGGGTTCAAATATTTTTATTTTAAGAGTAGAATAGAGTTAAATATCTACTAAAGTGGAAGGCAAGCAATGGGTGATTGGGTAGCTGCATTTCAAGCGGCTGGAGAATCTGTTTGGAAGGTGCAATGACCAAAATTTGGCATATCGGGCAGCTGTCCAAAAGCTATTCTGAGTGGGTTACATAAGTGAATATGGTGACTGTTGTTTAGTACTATTAACCTTTGAATAGAGGCTGTTTTAAGCCGCCGATTGGGGAGTGATATACAAGGTTGTGCTGAACTATCATGGGCTATATTAATTCCAAATGGTGGCAGTTTAGATGCTGAATTTGTGCCATGAATGCCCTCTAATTTGGGCAGATTTATTGACAATTTCTCTAAGTTTAATTTTAAGAAGTAGATGGGAATCTATTTTTCGTAATATGAACAAAATCTAAGGTCGTTTTATGGCGTTATCCTTAAAGTCTTTAATTTGGAAGAAAGAATCAATGTGTTTATAAGGCAAAAGAGCTTTTGAAGGTTAGTTTGGAGTGAAACTTTGCTAGAGGTAGAGATGATCAAATCAAATATTTGAGGTAACAATTGATTTTAATCAAGCTATTAGTTATAGGATTCGAGAGAATGAGTGTAGTTTTTCTTATCATCTGTAAGCCGTGTATGTATTAGAGGTTATATGGGTAGGTAATAATATCCAAGTTAGAGAACGATAGAAATATTTTATAAATGCAAACATCGCTTTCAAATGCTAATAAAGATTTCAAATATGAATTTTGCAGACACATCAGCCTTGTCAGTACTTCTCAGTCACTGTCGAAACAAAAGCACACAAATACTACTTTCTTGCACTTAATGTTGTTATTGCCGCTTAACCTTCGCTTTGAGATTTATTCTTACCAATATTGAATGAAATGCTAAACTTTTGCCAGAATAATATCACAGAACAAAATATATTTATTATATCTTGTGAATGTTTACAAGGGTTCCACAATGGTAGTTGATTTAGGTTAGGGACGCTCGACGTCTGCTCTTCCCGTACGATCTCCTTCTACGCTCGAAAGTTGTTCCTCTCCCAACTCTCTATGAACTTATGAAATCAGTCGGATAGTAGAGGTACTCAATTTCTTCTATGAATTTCTGTTATGATTTATGAAGTTATACCAAAATTAAATGACAAGAAATGTTTACCTGCAATACGCCAATACTTTTATCTTTGTGGAATCCGCAACCTACTTCACATGCTTAGGGCTCATAAGTAAAATGTAGGTGGACTGTTCAGCCAATATAGGATACTATTTTAGAAGCATATTATTAGAAATTCGGAATGAATATTGTAAATATGTAGTTAATTCACTTGATATCCAATATATGAATTTCTTTGAATGGATCACTGCTTTGAAGTTTACATCTAGACCTGAGTTGAGTCATATGGAAAAATTTGCACTTAAACTACTTGCAACTCAAACTCTTAAGACAATTTATTATAATCAAGCATATGAAGTTCTTTAATATCTACTAATTTCCAAACCCATAAGTTCATAGTGGAGACAGTCTATTTCAGTTTCGTCATACTTTAATATTTTGGTAAATTTAATTATTTATGTGGTTATTTGGCCTCACTTCAAATAAATTGAAGTATATATGGGTTTATTTTGAACCAAATATGCAAACTCATAGCATTAGGTTTAAAAGGTTCTATTTATCACACTAAATCAAGTAGGATCAAGTGATATATTATTCTGACAACAAATTGGTTGATTGAATATCAGTGCCTTACAATTTGATATTTAGAACAACGTACCTTATACTCTAGTGAGGTTGAAAACTTCGTTTAACGGTTTAGGTTAATGAACTTTTATCTTAGTTAAAATTTGAGATCTGTAGCCATCCATCTTACCGTTCTTGATTTTGTGCCTTGCATTTCTTAGAGTGATGATCTTCCAAAATCATTAAGTTAAGCAAATTTATGAATCTAACCAATACTCTCTAGATGTTGTTTGAAGTACATTATCTTGTAAACTAGTTGTATAATGATTGTCTCTAATTGAATAAACAATCTCTTGAGTCTATTTGATAAGGAAAGCAATCTAATTTACTTTGTAATTCTTCTTACTCATGTTAGTACTGCTATTTAGAGGTATGAAAGTATACTTAGAAAAAATGAAGACCAAGTATTATATGTTGAAACTTGTTCAGTAATAGAATGTAAGTGATTTAGAATGGGATCAAAAAATTGATCTAGAGATCTAAGTAGAGAGTTATTGAGTACAATAATCTTAAGGAAAATCTAAATCTATAAATTAGGCTTATAGTATATGTTTTAATCTTTTGAATAGGTCATTGCAAAGTTTAAAAAAATTACAAAATATAATTTTTGCAGGCACATCAAATCTACGAGTGCTACATCGAAATTAAAAGAACTTTGTTTGTATAACCAAATACAAAAGTATATTGTATATTACTTTTTGTACTTTTATTTTGATTTTATTATTACTTGAGCAATGCTTTGAGCCTGTTTCGCGTTGATATTAAATGTGTTATTTTTACTGCCAATGATGCAAAGAAACAAAATTCTATTTATGTATCTTGTGAATGTTTGCAAGGGTTTCGAAAAGGTGATTAAATTAGGTTAGGGATAGGGCTAGTCCATCGAGAGTTATAAGAGTGTCATCTGAAGCTTTTGAAGAAACCCAGGTGATGAACATGCTTTTATTGAATCCAGCCTCAAAATTCTAGCTTTTCCCATTAGAACTGGTAACCTTGCTTCATAATATCAAGACAAACACAAACATGAATTTTTATGCGACTATCTTTTTAAATTTGGCATGTGACATAACTATGATAAAGAAATGTTTATTTGCAGGAATTATAATTTTTTTATATTAAACCATATTTTCCTGCAATTATTATCTTATTATTTTCATCTTCCGCTTTTGTTTAAAAGTATATTATTTAATATCCTTGTACTTGATTGTGCACTAAGACAATATTTTTATAATGACAAACAAGTACAATTGGTAGAGACTAGATAGCTTGTTTCAAAGAATTGTGGTGCATAATGGAAGAATAAAACTTTAGATTTTACTTTTATTTTTGTATGTTAACAAATATACAATATTCTGGATGATGTTATCTTTAAATTGAATAAATGTTATATTGTTTATATTTTTGTATGACTCTGGATGTTGTTTAAATGCTATTTTGTTTAATCGCCAATATGATCCTGCGAAAATGTACCTAATGTTAAATTGGTTGTTATTAACCTAACATGTGTCATTACATAATGTAAATAGAATTACTCATAAAAAGGTTTTTATTTCTTTTTCCTTACACTTTTCTTAAGAGGTAAACTACCTCTTAAACATGAAAAAGGTTTTTTTAATATTTAAACTTCAAAGTTAGTGCAATAAAAAACTTAACTATTTTGTTGGCAACATATTCTTTTTTATTTAAAATAAACTATGTTGAAATACGAGAATGGAAACACTAACTATAACAGCTATAGAGGTGTGTGTTTGCTAAGAGATTTTATTAAGAGTTAAAAATATAAAGTACTTAGAATAGTATTAGAAATAAATTATGGGTTGCTTATATTAAAGTAACAAGATATGAATAATGGAGCCGTGGCATGTGTTCAATTGCAAGGTGATTAGTCCAATAATTTTTCAATTTTAATCAAACTACACCAAGGATCCACTCCAAATATGTATCTCTTTACATATGGCTTGGTCTAGTGCTAAAGCTACAACCCAGAATATATTGATGGTGCCGTGTTTGAAATATGACAAGAGATAAATAAAGAAGCACTAATAGTGGGATCATGACTGAAATCTATCACGACATTATATTCATCTATCCCAGCAATCAAACCACTCAAAGCAACATCATCAAACATGTTAACCTTAATAACATCAAACATGTAATCTTCAATAACATCTATGTCCACTACAATTAATGACTCCGCACTATACTCCTTGTGCTCCTTCTGAAACTTCTGCATAGCCTTAGCCACCTACTTGAGAAAGGCTTCTTCTTTTGTTGATATGATCCTTACTTGCCATTTTGTGAGGATATTTAGACTTCTTTTTACATCTTTATTAGCCACAACTAATGAGCGAACACCTTGTCTAGCATCCTTACACATTTTTTCAAATGATGTTCCTCAATTGAAACACCATTGTTCAAACTAGCCACTCCATTGTAAATCGCAACATGGATAGATGTAAGTTCAAGAATGATGAGTAACTGTGATGGCCCATGATAGGTTGGTAACAACCAATCTAACATCGAGTGCATCTTTCCGCAGGATCATATTGGCGATTAAGTAAATTAGCAGTTAAATAACATTCAGAACCATAAAAGAATAAAGAAATTTCATTCATTTAATTTAAAATAAATATCATCCAAATTATTACATAATTGACATCATATTAAATATAAATATTTGCCTCTCATAAAGAAAATAAAACTAAAAATATATTTCACGCCATGAACATCTTTAAACTACATCAGCCTCCTCCAGCAAGATCTGGTCTGGTATTATAAAAATAATACTTTAGTGCACATTCTAAGTACAAAGGATACTAAATAATATACTTTTAAGCAAAAAGCGAAATGCAAAAATGAGATAATAATCATTGCAGGAACATATGATAAAATGCAAATAAAATATAATCATTACTCCTGCAAATAAAAATTTCTTTGCCATATGCCAAATTTTCAAATAATAATCGCATAAAAATTCACGTTTATGACTTGATATTATGAAGCGACGGTAATAGTTATGATAGGCAAAGCCAGAACCTTGAAGTGGGGTTCAATAAATGCATAAAAGCATAACCTTCATCTGGGCCCCATAAAAGCTCTAAATAACACCCTTATATCTCCCGAGGACTAACACCGTCCCTAACCTATTCAAGATCCGTTTCAGAACCCTTAGCAACATTCACAAGATACATAAACATCATTTTATTTCTCTTACATCATTAGTAATAAGAATAATGCATTAAGTGACAATATGAAACAGGCTTAAAGCAATGCTTAAGCAGCAATAAAAGAAATAAGAGTATATGAAGTAATATCCAGTATACATTTGTGTAGACTTAATAAAATGATTCACACACAATTCCAATGAACGGAGAGATTTGATGTGTCTGCAAAAATTATGTTTTACAATTTTATTTGCCTAGTAATCTTACCAAATTACAATTAGAATGCAGCGTGTTTAAATTGAGATTACAATTTGATCACAATTCGGTTCAATTTATGGATTGGCTATCACCGCAATTCAGCTGAGAATTAACATTTCCTTAGATTAACATTAAACTGAGGAGAATTTATGGTTTCAAATTCTGTAAAAAAATTTGATTTCGGCGGGATTATTCTAAGAAAATTCTAGTCCTTGACCTAAAGATAAAAATTTAGACTGTAGCTATAACTTCTATTGAAGTTACACAAGATTTGAGATCATGAGATTACCCAAGGAATGGACCCAAAATTTGGATTTTGAAGCATAATAAATCAAGTTCAGCTTTAGTGCAAATCAATCTAGGACACAGCATTGCAAATGATAATAGGATTGAGTGTGGAGTACTAAGGTCTTAACTCACACCACAATACTAATTAACTTCTATCATTAAATAAAATAATTTTCAAAACCCAATGTATTATATCCAAAGCTTACTAATATTAAATTAAGATTAAGATTTTTTCAAGAGCTGGGACTAATAAGACTCGCATCAAACAACAACTAAATTGATGGTGCCAAATAGGACGAGTGCTGAATCCCAATATAGGTGTGTTCTGGTGTTCAAAAGGAATAAGATCCAATTAGTACTTCACAATATATATTTTGCATACAGATCTGTTATACTTTACTCATAATCAGGTCCCCATATACTGCTAGGAGTTATTCAACATACTACAAGCTTACAAATTGTGGTGATGAAAATTACTAAATTCCTTGTTGAGTGTAGAAACAGATTGTATTACTAATAATTCAATTGTCTAGAAAATTCAAGCTCAGCTTCATTATTTAAAATGAAACGATGTGATTTTAATCCTAAGTTACTACTAAGAATTTTAATAGCAAAATTAAAAAGAAACTCATACCTTAAGAATCAGTAAGTCCTAAAATCGAGCGGAAAGAAATCGTGTAAGCGGGTAACCGTTAGGAGCAGATACCGGTTGTCTCATGCACGGAAGGGTGTTCATCGGCTTCTCAATCAACTGCTGCATCTGTCTCTATCGTAACTCATTCTAGTTGGCTTCGGTGTCGAACATCAGCGTCGCTTTCGCAGGTATCCAATGTCGTCTCCATCGGCGGGTTGGGTCGAGAGGCTTGGTCGACTGAGAGGAGAGAGCGAGGGGTAGATAGAAGCTTGTTGTGAGGGATCGTTGGTTCTGTGGGAGTTTAATAGGACGTGCGTATGTGACCCACATCCGTTCCTTGAGGCGTAAGCCACAGACTGGGCTCGTCAACTCTCGCATACGAAACGCACATCCTTCCAAAATCGTCGGCTCTTTTATGTGTCGCTCGCAAGCAAGTGAGGTAACGTTCCTTCGACCTTTCTATTTGAAACCATCGGTCGGCTTTATTACTGACGGTTTCTTAAAAGGGTCGTCTGCCTTGATTGATTCCGAACTTAATGAGGTAAGTAATGCTTAACTATTTTGAGAATGGGTTAATGACAAAATCTTAATTTCTATTTCAGCATTAATTGAGTTTGAAAACTTCCTCAATCAAGAATGGTAACAAAAACTTTTTGAAAAAAACAGATTTAGCGAGAGATGTAACAGAAAACTAAAATTTGCAGAAAATCAACAAAATTTATATATTGCGGGAAAGTATGGTCTCGCTTATAAATGACCTAAGGTCATTACAGTAACATATCCTGGCAAATAAACCTCTTATCGTTTATAAAAGCATATATCAATAATATGCTTCTATGTTTCCAACTATCAATAATGCATGTAGAGAAAAAAAGGCATCCTATCACATAAACAATTAAATCATCTGTAAAAGGTAGATTATTTTATTTAATAGCATGAAGATCATAAAAATAAAATAAGCTGAACTCATTGAAAAAAAAACCTTCAAAGTGCACTAACTTTTCATGTCTTCCACCTTGTTGCACCAAAAATAAAAAGCTTTTCATGTTAAAGAAGATTATACTAATGATTTAGATGTAAATACAGCAAGAACTTCATAATGAATCTGAAAAAAAAACTTGTCAAGCTATGTAGACTGTGTGGGTTTTGAGCGTAATCAACGAAGTTGCATTGCATATTTTCCAACTAGAAGAGCATGATGAAAGGCACACTTAATTTAAGTGTGGGTAGGGTCTTGCAATTCTACTTTGCTTCTAATTTTTAATTTAAGAACCATAATAATTTGTTTACAAATTGCCAATCAACAACGTCTATGTTCTTGAATATCCAATCAACTTCTCAGGTTGCAAAATTATTCAACAATTCAAAAATGGCTTGTCTCAAGGTAAGTAATTGATCATAAAGCTTTTTGCCATTGGGGCATGGATAGTACATTCTTTGTTGTACATCTCACATAATTGGTTAAGAGAATATAACTATTTCCATAAATTATAGTTTTTCCACTAAATTTGTTCAAAAAAACTTATCATGACTAACTTACTTCATCATAACAAAAACAACAAATTAATAGTAATATACAATGTAGATGTCAAATAATGCCCAACATGTCTGACTCGACTAAAAAATTATCAAAGTCACAAGTTAAATCAAAGGTATTAGCATCCTTTTTAATTTTATAACAACAATTGTCAATATGTCTATAGTCATCACCATGCTAATGATCTACAATAGAAATCAAGATCCCGGAAAATTTCGAATTATGGCAAACAAAAATACCTTTAGATAAGAATAATTTTAAAGATCAAAGTGCCATAGTTTGATAGAAATCCGAATAACAGAAGCTCCCGCTTTATTTTCTGAATTATTTAAATTTTATAAATCAATAACATTGGAATACGTATCTGAATTCATCATTTTCAGTGTCGCTGTTATAAGTACATTATTTAAAAGCTGCTTGAGAAGTTTCATCAAATTCTAAGCGCCGGTTTGATCGTAGTTAATTTTTGACATTTTAAACCTCAAAAATTAATATAAAATAAAATATTACTCCGAATTAAAAATTTTCGGTGCGAGGGTGTTCGTTATGTCATAACACACCTTGGTGTCAAGTTTCGTTGCATTTGGACGCCAAATAGCGAAAAAATGCGATTAATTTAAGTAGTTTTAAGAATTTCCTTTAGGAAATTCTTTCTCGTCAGCAGCGGACCCGTGCGGAATTCTTCCGCCAGAGGCGGAAGAACATTCCACGCCAAAGGCTCCCATGCGCGACCTGCGCATTTTAGCACAGGGAATGTCCCCCCTTCGCTTATTTGCCCCCTCCCTCTCCCTTTCTCTCTTCTCTATTTATACTCCCCCCCATTCCTTCCTCCCAACAGCAACCTCCCCTCTCCATTCTCTCCTAGCCAACCACAACAGCAGCTCCTCCTCCTCAACCCCTACCAGCCTCCAGCAAGCAGCCAACTCCCACAGCCAACAGCAGCCCCTTCCTGCCAGCCAATCAGTCGTCGGCCACCCAGCTGCCCCCTGCCAGTCAGCAAGCAAGCCGTCGGCCACTCAACAGCCCCCTCTTGCCGCTAGCAGCCAATCCTCTTGCTACAATCATCCCGGCTAACCGTCCAGCCACCTATTTCGACTTCTCTCTGTTTTTCGGCGATCCTAATATTGAAGGTAAGAGATATTCTTCTCTTAACTTTTTATTGTTGCAGGAAAAAAATGGATTCTAACGCACATTGTATTTTGCGAAGTGGCAAGCCAAGTCGAGCTTAAGTTGGCTCCGGCTAGAGCTTAAGCTCGATTTGTTAATGGAGCTCAATCTCAAGCTCGAGCTAATTCTTTTTTTTTTACGAGCGAATTAGCTTACAAGCTGCTTAATTGATGAGATAAAATGACTTCTCCATAATGAATTACCATTTCAAGAGAAAAATTATAAAATATCAAACAAAGACTTGAAAGAAGATAATATTCCTAAAAATATTGACTAAATACTAAAATATCAGAAACTTAAATGCAGATTGAGCGAATTATCACTCATCCGAACTTAAAGAACAAAAGGTACCCATTACATGACAAATATTATATTTTGCATTTTTATTGCTGCTTAGCCTTGCTTTCAAGCCAAATTCATGTTGTAGCTTAGATTAGTTGTTCGGAACTAACATTCGGAGTTGTTACTGGAAAATGACATCAATAACATTCGGAGTTGTTACTGGAAAATGACATCAATAACATTCGAAGTTACTGAAAAATGACATCAGTAACCTTCATTTTGTGATAATACTTGTTGCAGAAAATTGTTTATTTATTTAGTGTTAATGCCTTACTTTTCCTACATTTTATTACAGCCCTATTTCTGCTAATCGCATCTTTTTAAAGTGTAAATATTACTGTGTACTGCAGTACTTAGAGTATTCTCTAATATTGGGAATTCCAATCCAGGTATTGTTTTCTGTGCAATACCAGGTCAGGTGCTTCTGGGAGAATACACGAAAGAACTCTAATGTTTAAAATTTTAAATCTGCTGATATATCCGCGAAGCGGTTTTGCTTATCATTTATCTTTTTATTTTCACTTTTGTACGAAGAGTACGATGAAAGATCTTGTAATATGAACTATTTAAATAAATGAAATATATATTTGGCTTTTATATGCGTGTCCCTTTATTTCTCAAATTACTCAATATGATCCTGCGGTAAGTGAACACCCGATGTCGGAATGATTTCCGTTGAACCGACGTTAAGACTTCACAATTGATCACAAGTATATGCATCCAAAAAATGATAATGATAAACTCAAATTAAGAGCATACAGTAATTGATATACTTTGGAGAATATGTCCTTAAAATAAGATATGGTGTTAATTCAGGCATTAAGAACTTCAACAATTGTCATATCGCGCTCAAATTCTAAAACTAGTAGGTTTTTAAAGTAATGTTTATTTTGGCTACTTGATCCTCTAAGTAAACTAGCAACCTTCAATTCTTTTACAACATTTAGACAAGTCAATAATGATAAGAGATTAGAATTCAAATATATAAGTAATTATTGCACTGATTTAATAAATGAAGCCATAACATGTTAAGAAAGTGAATGTTTTGATTTGATTGCAATCTTTTAATTTTCAATTATGGAAAGGGCATCAACCTCAAAATGTAAATGTGTTAAGCCTTGATTTCATCATAGATCTTCATGCCAGTTCTATGATGACCCATATTAGGTTGGTAACAACTAATCTAACATCGGGTGATCTTTTTGCAGGATCACATTGGCAATTAAGTAAAATAACAGTTAAACAACATCCAGAATCATTCAATTATAAAGAGATAACACCCATTCAATTTAAAATAAATAACATCTAGAATTTATTACATAAATATTATTATACAAAAATGATTATTCCTCAAAGGGTAATTAGAATTCATTATTTTCCCGTGTCATGCCATTCTCTAACGACTTTAAATTATATCAACCTCCTCCAACTGTATCTGATCTGGCATTATAAAAATAATATCTTAGTGCACATTCCAAATACAATGGATATTAAAAATATACTTTAAGCAAAAGCGAAAGCAAAAATAATAATAATTGCAGTGAGATATAATTTATTGCAATCAAAAGATAATCATGACTCCTGCAAAGTAAATTTCTTTTGTCACATGCCAAATTTGCAAATGATAAAATAATAATAGCATAAAAATTCATGTTTATGTTTATCTTTATGATATTATGATGCAACGTTAGCAATTGTGATGGGCAAAACAGAACCATGAGGCTGGATTCATAAAAATACATTTAAGCATAACCTTTATTTGGGCCCCCTTAAAGGCTCCAGATGACAACAAACATGCATTTAAGCATAACCTTCACCTGGGCCCCCTCAAAGCCTCCAAATGGCACCCTTATAGCTCTCGAGGATTAGTCCCATTCCTAATCTATTCATGCTCCATTTCGGAACCCTTTTTGCAACATTTACAAGATGTGTATAAACATCATTATATTTCTCTAGTAGTAAGAATAACACTTTAAATAGTAATACGAAATAAGCTCAAAGCGATGCTTAAGCAGCAAATAAAAATAAAAAGCATAAAAATAATATCCAGTGTACAATTATATTTGACTTAAGATGAGTCACTCACAAACTTGATGTGTCTACAAAAGTTGTAATTATAATCTTCATCAAACTCCAATGAATAATTAGTATCTCATACGAATACATGCACAACTATGCCTATAGGTTAACCTTATAAGTCCTTCCTTATAATTCATTTGATACATTAATGAACAGGATAAAGACTAATGAATCAAAATGTGACTATAATGATTTCATAGTTCCTCATTCGATATGCGTCACAATCCTAAGTAACTTAACATGTGCCTAATTTATTATGTAGGAATTCCAATTTGCCATGAGATGATAATTCAATAGAACTGATGTTTATTGTTTAAATAAAAATTATTACATTTACTGTTGCCAACAATTCTATTATAAATAACCATTTCACCTCTTTTATATTCTATTCTTAATTGGAATCCAGCAATAGCTTGAAGCAAAACTTCTGCAGCTTAATTCAGGATAGAAACATAAAAGATTTAGGTTATCAATCAAGATGATAGCTGGCTGACAATAGCATCAACACATTGTTTTCACCGTAGTTTTACTACAACATTAACACAATTTCACTGTCCTCTATTTTCACACGGTCAACCATTATATGAAATTGACATATTATCTAAATTGAGATTACATCAACCTAGTACAACAAGGTTCTGGCAAATTTCTACCACAGGTTTTGATTTCAAAATTTAAAATGAATAACACACCTTTACCTAAAACAATAATTGAAACAAGTAAAATAAAGAAGATCTCAATTATGCTGGACTGCTCCCTATCTTATCTATATAAAATCAATAACTATGAACACATATATTCATGACAGGATTTTGACCAATTGTTAACTAGGCAATTTAACAAAGATTTCAATATTTTTAAATTTCTCACAAAATCCTTATTATTATCTATTGTATATATTGATTTGAAGTATTACTAACTTACCCTAAATATTCTAACTTATAACAAAAGAGTCGACCCAATGAAGGATTCGTACCTTCTTACTCTCGGTCGAAGCACGGAAGGGTCGGCGCAGAGGGTCGAGCGGTCGAGCGGAGAAGGATCGAGTCGTCATCGCCTGCTCGCCTGCTGCAAGGTGCACTCCCGTCGATTGCTGCGCAGTCATCTTCCGCGCGGGAGAGAGTCGAGCGAGGGGATTGACCGACTGAGAGGGAGAGAAGGCTCGTTCGAGTGGTAAGAGTCGTTCGGTCCCTTTGCAATTAAATAGGGTGTGTGTATGTAACGCACGCCCATTTCGGCAGCTAATGCCCATATGTTACGGGAATCAAAAATCGGAGAAAAAAAAGCTTATTTGCCGACAATTTCAATATGGATAGTCGGTTCTTGCTTTAAATGAGGTAATTTATCCTTTACTTAATTTGATTATGGTTTAATGACAAATATTAATTCTTATTTCAGCATTGAGTTTGAAAAACTTCCTTAATCAAGATTTGTAATAGAAAAGTAATTTAGCGGGAGATTTTAACGGAAAGACTGAATTTTTGCGAGGATTTAAAGAAATCTAAATATTGCGGGAAATTAACGTTTTCCTTATAAATGACATAGGGTCATTACAAGTTCAATTTTATAAAAAATTTGGAATTAAGCATAAATAAAAGTGCAAAATATACAAATTTCATGCATGCCACTGCAAGTCTGATACATTCGCTAAGTTTAGGCTCATTTGAGGATTGTGATGAATAATAAATTTCAATCAAGAACCTAATGAAAATTAGTACTTGATGATTATTTTTCTTCTGACCATCATACCATTCACGTAATTAAGCAAATTGCAAACCATTATTTTATATTGACTTCCTCAATATTTAATCCGTTAACCGGTATCACAAAAGTTGCACACTAAATTTTTGTAGTGTAAGACAGTCATTGTGATAAGTGAAGAAAAATAAAAGTCATAAGTCAAGGATTGAATAAGAAAAATAGTGTGCTGCTAAAAGTCTACTAAAAGTTTACTAAATTTTATTAAAAGTTTCAAGGACAAGCAAACATTGTAACAATATATGTAAGCTATTCATATCCACAAGTAGGAACAAGAACATACAAGCACATAAATATTCGAGATCAAACAAAAATCACGCCAAATAAGATGGAGAACCGGAAAATAAAAAAAAATTATTTGGCGCAAGAGACAATGAAGGAGGAGCAATGTGTCAATTTAGGTGGAATAAAGAACTTGAATGAGTGTGCATGGAATAATGGTGGTCACATTTTGGTAGAAGGAAAGATATATATCATTGGTATGTAATAAAGCTTAAGAGAAGAAGATTAAATAAGATAAATCTTACAACTGAGTAAAAGGTTCCAATCCTCATAAAAAAATAGGGTAGAAAGAGCCACAAATTCTCTCGTTAAATCCTCCAAGAGATTAAATTTCCACAAAAATTAACTACAATCCATGATTCACAACATTAGATAAAACTCCCACAAATGAGAGCATGCCTCCTTTCATGAAGAGGTTATTCGATATCACACAGCTTTTCACCTTGTTTGCCCGCTCATCCTCAAAAATATGTAAGAATTGATCGACATCAATTATTCCGCTCAGTTACGCCAAAGAAAATATCGATATTTTAAGAATATTATGTATATAGCAATTTCATGACTTAGATTATGTATACAGCTGGGTCACTAGTTGCCTCAGCTCAACAGCCCAAAGGGTGCATTGTAATACCCAAGCATGGCTTTAGCCACCATCTCGATCAGTGTAGAAGCAGCTCTATCAGATAACTAGGCACCTTAATGCATGTAGCCTTCAAGAATGATTCAATCAGGTTCTAAAACGAAGATACCACTGGATTGGACACTTAGCTTCCAATAATGCTATCATGAATGCCTCTCTTTTTTGACTCCATAGGAATTTCTCTTAAAAACTACCTGAGCAACATAAAATATAGAGGCTTGTGTAATAATTTAGCATTGGATATTCCATCTTGTTAATAGTCATGCATTTAAATATAGATATACCTACTTAAAGTATACATCACATTAAGAGTAACATTCAGACATGGGCAGCACAATTTTTTTTTCCTTGTTAATAAAATCATTATGAATTTGGTCTCTTGCTTTTCCCGCATGTTAGGATTTGCCTGGATGCAAATGTCAAGCATTTCTGTTAAGCATTGTGAGAAAGAAAAATAGATTTAGGGTAAAGGCTGGCACAGCAAGCTACTAAAATCAATGACATTAACAAATATTCAACTACGGTAACGAAAATGTAAAGTCGTTCCAAAAAAATAGTTATTTCAGGCAAAACCCGTTTTTTTATATTTAATCACCTGGCCTATGTTATTAATATTATAATCTTCCTTTAAATGCGACTGAATGAAAAGCTAAACAGTTTGATTCATAAATCAACATCAACGAATAAGCCTGTATTAAGAAAAAACAACTAAGGAAGATTCCAGCAGCTAATTTATATTTACCCCAAAATAGGGCCGGATCTACTACCCAGCACTACCCTGCAGTAAAAAAAGTAAGCAACATTTTCCTATCGATCCTAAAATTACCAAATAGGCAAAACAAGCCATTAGAAATTCATCAATTCAACTCATGATCAGACAAAAGCAAAAGGAATTACATATGAAAGCAATCAGTGTGAGATATTTCACTCGGTATCAACAAACTCCGCACAAAAACTCACAGGAGTCCTAATGACGACGGCCTCTGCAGTAGTTTCCCGGTGGTTTCGACCGGGCGAGAATCGGTGATACTCATCGGGGGAAACGAAGGGAGGCCGCGAAGACGAGAACGGAAGACTATGTTTTAGTCGGCGGAAGATCTGAACCGGCGGCGGCGCAGTTCGGCTACCAGCTGCCCGGCCGCCGGACATTTAGACAGAAAAGATTATCAGCCAGAATCCAGTAGAATACACCGATCTTGCAGGAGGAAGCCCAAAGATCGAAGTCGAGACAAAACCTAAACCAAATCACTTGCTTCCAGTAAGCTTCAAGTTGGGATCTAAGGTGCGGCGGCAATCTTGATGAAACCTTACGGACTGGCACGGCCGACGACGATCATCGAAGTGATGACAGCCGCACTAGGGTTTTCGGATCAAGGATACGAGTTTGTCCATGCATGGAAGATGTAAGAGATGGTTAAAAAGCAGCTAACGAGGGAAGCGAGGGAAATTATAGTTCGGATAGAATGGAGGGAAGTTGTGCGCTAATGTGCGAAATTAAATTAAATTAAAAAGAAGCCTTGCTAAATTTTATTTTAATTTATTTTGAGCTTATTATTATTATTATTATTATTCAAAGTATTTTCACATTTGAAATATTTACTGAATATGTTTATTATGCCTAAAATTTAGCATACTCTTCTGACTTCCTATGCCGAGTATGAGTTTCATATTATTAATTTACAAATAATATTTGATTTTGTTTAGCTATTTTGAAATTTATTTTGAGTATATATCTAAATTTTTGAAGTTCAATTTTTTATTTAATTATTATTAATTTGTGAATTTTTTTGTTTGCAAATAAAATTTTACTCTAAATGTTGTGTAAATTTTTAAGTGTTGCATAGGTAAAGATTGAACACTTATATTGAAAATTTCAAAAACTAAATATGATATTCACATTAATTTAATTAAGCTAATGATTTAGATAATACTTCACAAATAAAATAATTTCATACATAAAATTAATTTTTGTATCAAATTTTAAGTCAAATGCAAAGTTTTAAACTTAGGGAGCAACTTGATCAAGTATAATAGATGTCAAATGTTCACATTATAATGATATTCTCGTCACAACAATAATTATTTCGCATTGTAATATATTTTTATGAATTTCTACAAAAATATTATATTATTGCATTTTGTTGAGGAAATCACAAGCCACATTGCAATCTATCAATTGTTTTCTAAGTAAGAGTTAGTGCATGTCGTTAGTAAATATCTTTCTAAATAATATTGTTAGATATAAAGTTCAGTGCATAAGTTTAAAGAATAAAAGCATCGATTTAAATAAATAGTTGAGCCTGTTTCTTTTAATGCATGTTTGCAAAACAATGAGGATAATGCATGAAAATAATATAGTATAAAATGTTGTAAAAATATATGAATATGACATCAAATTTTGTATAAAAATTATTTTTTTTTTTTATATTTTAATTAATCGTTACATGTATATTGTAGCAAATCAAAATGAGTAAGCATAATAAACATTCATAATAAATACTTGTGATAAGCTTTTAAAATATATACATATAATCGACAACTCTTCAAAGATTCAATTGATAATTTCTAATAACTTCTAACAAGTAATGATGAACATGTATTTGTGTAAATCTTTATCCTACAAAAACACCTAATATCTTAAAATTCTTAACTAGTCTGAAAGCGCTGTGGCGGATTGTAGCACTGTGGCGCGCAGCAGCGCTTTCGGGCGCTGTGGCGCGCTACGGTGCCAAAATTTTCTGAGATTTGGATGCTGCGGCGCGCGGCGGCGGATTTAATTTCATTTCATCAAATTTTTATGCTTCATCAAATTATTATGCCGTTGCGGCGCTCCGTAGCGCGCTACGGTTGTGGCGCCCCGCCCCTTGATCGCCAACAGTCAAGGCTAAAGAGCGGCGTGCCATGCCGGCAAATCCCTCACTTATCATTAAATTAAGGTGTAATTCATCGATCCACTAATAAGGGAATGATGTATCATAGATAATGCAGCATAATTTATTCATTGAGTATATATATTTATTAGAGTGCGGAAGCAATACAATAAAATATGATACATTCAATCCAGCACAATATAATTAAGAAATAAACATGCATCTCAAAATAAAATAGTATAGTAAAAGAATATACATAAATATCTGAATTATTACAAACATTAAATAAATCTTAATGAAAATGATAAAGCTCTCATATAGCGCCCCGCTCCGTCATCGCGCGCAAAAGAAATAGTTATAATCAATTTCGGTGGCAGAGCGGCGCGCCGCTCGGGGAGGAATATCCCTTCTCTCCGAATAGCTATAACCAAACACATCTTAAAGCTGCTGACTCAACCTCAAAGAAGATTGAGAGCTAATACTTAAATTAAAATAGTATCTTTATCCTAAGTACTAAACTAATACATACATTAGATGTAAAAAACATGAGAAATCAATATATGTATGAGATATCAATATTTCCAGTATACTAATCACATCACAATACTAAGTATAAATAATATATAACAGAGTGCGGAAGCTAAAGTAAAGATCTAGAAATATTCATCACAGAAACTGTATGAAATATTCGTCTCAGAAAGGAAAATAAAACATATCCAGAATTATTAAAAACAGTTTACTGAAATACAGACATAAAAGCTAAGTACTGAATTGAAATAAACTGAGCAGAAAAGTAAAGCTGAAGAAGAGTCCACCAATGCTCCACAGGCTCCTCCTAAAACTCCTGGGCGTCCTCCTGACCTGGCTTAATATATTGCTCAAGATCTAGCAAATTATCGGATCTCAAAAGTACCCCGTGTTAGACAATAACTCTAACACATCGAAATTAATCTAAACAGTTCTAATTAATCATTTAATATTTACATAATGTAAGTAAATCTGCAGAAAAGCTGTAAAGGTAACTGAAAGTATAAAATTGTATTAAACTGAAGTAAAGTAAAATAAAATTGAACTATAAGCTGAATACTGAAAGTAAACCAAAAATAGTAATAGATTTGAAACTGAGTATTAGCATATAAAATTATGATGTATGCCACTAAAATTGTGCATCTAAATATGCCACAATATTATATGCTACTGATATGCAACCAAAATATCACTGAACTTCTATGAGTCGTATGGTCCAATGTATACATACATCCAGTTGAGAACTGTGATGCCGATACATCCTGAAATTTTCCCAGTCAATGTATGTAACATTCTGTAACCAACAAATTATCAATGACACTCATACATTATTATTGATACTCAAATACCATACTTATGCTTATACTCATGCTTCTAAGCTACATAAGATAAATCTAGAAATCCAAAAAATATTTTGAAATATGATAATAAATTCAAGATCTCCATTATGTAGAATCCTATCAAAATAAAGGATTTTACTCCTATATTCTAATTTGATAATTGGTTAAAATTGAGAGTTTACTTAAAAATTATTAGTTGGGAAGATTGTATACACATATTTAGCATATTTCTAAGAAATATGGATTTAACCCTTAGCTTATTTTAAACTGCATTTATCAAAGCGCACTTCGATAGGAGATAGAACTAGTCACAGTTTATAACTCAAGCTAGGCCGTCAAATAACCTAATTACAAGCATACTCAGTGTTATACGCAAAGTGACTTGAGATACTTAGTTTGCTTAAACTGCACTTATCGAAGCGCACTACGATAGGAGGCAAAATTCTATCATAGTTTACATCTCAAATTAAGGATATTGTTCACTAATTATAACACTCTTAGTATTGGAAGATTTACTCTAATGGGATTGTATTTATCTAATCCCTCGGGATAGCACCTGGTCATAAGTCCATATTGGAGTGAATAAACCAATCCTGAATACTACTGAAGTAATACAGTACTATGAGTATACTCTACTATACCCAACTAATAATCTAGGTTCAGAAGTTTCTATTTAATCAACAAGGATTATCAAAGCTATTAATCCTTACTATAATGGGTGAGTCCTATACAAGGCTCTAAGGATGTGATCAAAAATATCACTCAAAATTAATTTCTACCACAAGGGAGAAGTTCTATTATAAGTGTTTTAGGTGATTCATATTACAAGATATCAAGTTCAACTTCTAAAATTATGAAGGATCATCTAAGTTTCTATCTCAATAAGTTACAAGTTCTTCCTACCTCAATGTATTAATAATTAAGATTTTTAAATATTTTAAGAACGATCCTATAGCAAGACCCTTAAGATCTCACTTTTTTACTTCTTAAGTTAATATTCAAGGTTTACTTATTAGACTTGGAATATAGTGATCAGATCATATGATTAAAATTTATCTGATCCTTTTCTATTCTACAATCATGGAATAAAATCAAAAATTTTATCAGAGTTAGATCATTTCATAAATCATTATAATTTTATTTTCCATCTTATGCTAATAATCTTATATAAGAGAAAATCAAAGATCAAAAGTTTAGATTCAGATGATTCAATCACACAGATTTAAGATAAACCTTAGCACTTATAATTCAATAATTTAAGATCAATACTAAATCAGATACATTATTGGAATAATGTCAATTGAATTATCTTACAATCAAATTAATTAATTAAGGTGATTAAGGTTTAAATCTTAATCAAGATAAGTTAGGGTTTAACCCTTAGCCTTATCAAAATTAAGATAAATGGTTGATTTAAAGTCAATGATAAATTAATGTATTATTGGTATATTATTAATATTAAATATCAGATTTAGAGTAAGTATCAACTACTTAATTAAGTTCTCAAGATTCTTATATTCACTTATAGTTTAATATCAATTTAAGAATATTAGGTGTCCAAATAATTGTTAAAATTCTCTAGCATACATCCTAAAATTATGAAAGCATAGGAATATAAGATGACATAAAATAGAAGGTAATTAAGGCTAACCAAATTTTAAATCAAACCAAAAGGGTTAGTACTTAATTACAATTCTAAAAAACTTAGGTTTTATGTCATTTAGTTATTGAGGTGTACCTATTCAATACAATCATTCAAGAATTCTATTATTTAGTATTTGGCACAAGATATTTAAGATACATAACAGGTTTTAGGCACTTATTAAAGATGACAAAGTTTCAAGCTTAATTTCCATATAAAATTTTATGTAATGCTCAATTTTAACTAAACTACATTCAAATTTAGTATAATTTAGTCCCACTAGGGTCCTAAGGATCTTAAAATATAAAAACAGTGAAATTTTGGCCATTTCAACCATTTATGGGCATTTCCAAAAAAAATTGGGCGCTACGGCGGAAAATGATGATGTGGCGCGCGGCAGCGCTTTTAATGCTGCGACGCGCTACAGCGGGACCAATCCGAGAGCTGGATGTTACGGTGCACTGCAGCTCTTTCAGGAGCAAGCGCTGCGGTGCATTGTGGTAGATCAACTTGCAACACTGTTCAATTAATTTTTCTTCTGGTTTCATATAGTTTTTTAGATATGATGCTGCGGCCTGCTATGGCGCGTTACAGCGGTCCAACTTGCGTGTTACTGTTCAATTAATTTTTCTGTTGATTTCTTATGGTTTTCCCCAAAATGACGTTGTAACGGTCTAACTTGCGGGTTACTGTTCAATTACTTTATTTATCTATTTCATATGATTTTTCTTGAATGATGTTGCAGCGTGCTGCAAAGGAAATTATTTGAGTTGCGAGCGCTACGGCGCGCTGTAGCTCCCGACGGTAATTTCATCTGTGCAAAAATCATGAATGGTCGCATTTCAAGCTCAAATACTCTCAATCCAGAGCATTCCATGAGCGATTCCATAGATCAATGGAAAGATATTTCTGATACATTTCCATCAATACCAAAATCGGCACAAATGGATTATCTTAACTATACAAATGATAGAGTTAAAAAATTGGGTATACAAAATAGACGAAAAACAGAGCATGCGATTTTCAAAGTAATATGATGCTTTAATGAATCTCAATGACTTCCAAATACAATCATGGATCTTCTAAATATACAAAACAGTATGATAGCAACATGAAGTAGACAAGGAAGAGGAGCAAATTGGTACCTTAGCCTTTAGGACAAGAAGAAGAAACTTTTGTTTTCTTCAAGACCTTCGAGGAAGGGAAGCTCCTTCTTCAACACCAAGCTTAACAATGGGGAAATAGAGGGAAAGCTTTAGTTAGGCAGTAAGCAAATATGGAGGGCTAAGGCTTCTTTTTAAAGAAGAAGAAAAAAGGGGGAGGCCATGAGCTAGGGAGTTATGAGGTGAGGGGAGAGGGATGGCCTTAGCCATCAAACTTTACAATTAAGAATGGGGAGGAGAGGGGTCAGCCGAAAAAGAGAAGGGGGGAAGAGGGGTCAGCCGAAAAAGAGGCCAACTAGGAGGGAGGGGAAGGAAAAAGGAAAAACAAAAGATGAAATTAGGAATAAAATAAATATTTATTCCTTTAATTAATTAAAATTTAGATTTTAGAAATGCACTCTAAAAAATTCCAAAAATTCACCCAAGCTAATTTGAGAGTGAGGAATTCAATGGAAAAATCTGAATTTGATTCCGACGATTATTTAATTATGGTAATTTTTGGGGTAATTAATTATATTAAAATATTCGCAAAAATCTGACGACTTTCAAACGCGTTCAAAACATCATCCCTAGTTAATTTAAGGGTGACAATCACAATGGCAAAGTCGAATTTCAATTTAGAGGTCAAATCAAATACATCAATTTTCTAATGAATTAAATATTAAAATATTCAATAATATTTGATTTAGCTCCGAATCGTACCATATATTTAGGGATTGATTCTAATGGCTAGGTGAACTAAATTAAGATACGATTAAGCTAAAAGTAAGCTGGGCAATAATCTTGAGTTATTAAATCTCATCCTTACAAAAATAAAATAAAAGTTAAGCTAAGGATCTCCAGCAACACACACTCTTCCTGAATCTAACCTTCAAAAAGCTCGACTACCTCGAATAACTCGGAATTTACTATTGTCAGTTTCACAATGATAGATCCCCAGCCAAAAAAAAGAAAATTTTTATTAGATATATTCTCTAAGTACATTTTAGACTGTTAATATTTCCTGAGTTGTATGATATCATCATTCTACTTATATTATAAAATAAGCAAAACGTAAGGGTGCAACAAGCATACAAAGAAAAAAATAAGTTATAAATAAAGGTATTTATAACTAAGTAATATGTGAGGTAAAAAAATATACTTCAATACTAAAATTGTGATAAGATTAGGCATATAAGTATAAGTAAAGTAACGAAAATACTGAAAAAAAAGACTCATACTAAACATGCTTATGATCACTTGACATATGTAGGTTAAAAATAAATAATCTGACTATGAAATATATAGTAAGCAGTAACAAAAAATAACATCCTACAAGTAAGTAAGCAAGTAAAATAAAGTTGATTGAAGTAAAATGTAATAGTATATGGTAAACAGTTGACAATAAACAGTAAACAGGTATGTAATGACTATCATCTCAAAAGAGAATTAATCTAGCCTACTAATAACAAAAGGATTCTTAGCATCAATAAGGTGGCTAAGGTGACAAAATATTCATAACGTCATCTGAGGCTAAGATGAATAATATAATAGAAACTGAACTGAAGAGGCAGTAATGTACACATGCAGAAATATTTTAATTATTTACTTTACTTCTGTGGACATATCCAGAAGTAGCTGAGGAGTCAATCATATCTACAAGACTATTTGGGTTCCAACATAACACAACACTCCTCAATGAGTAATATTAAGTAATCCTTATTTCTCCTTACCCCTGCCCGATAGGGTAAAACCCGCAATATCAACAAGTAACTAAACTCTATGCAAATATTATCCTAATTATTCTAGGTTTTCATTTCATGCAACAATGCTATCTTGTATGATATGTTCAAGGAAAAAGGTACAAAGTACAAGGAATGCAAAAGTACAAGTGACTCTACTATATATAGTGACATCTATTATTATCTACTTAAACCATTCTAATTATTCTAAGTTACACAAGTTCAGGATCTCCAATTCCTACTATCGAGTGTAATTAGAAGCATGACCTTATAAGTTAAAAGCAATTAAAACTGATCAGGTTCAAATTTAATTCAATCAATATTGCCTATAAGTTAAATGAGAAATCAATACGTCATATTTGATAAATTTAGACATTTTAAACTAAGATCAGATAAAGATCTACTAAAATTAAGAATTATGCATTAAACACCATGAATTGGGTTTAATCACATAATCAAAATGGTAAGTCTCAAAGACTAAGGTTTGAGTCTAAATATGATCTAACAATTAAGATAAATTCTAGTAAGCACAATCAAACTTAATAGAAAGATTATTATAATCTTAATCTAAAGTTGAAAAATAAAATAATCAGAATTAAAATATGAAAATATAGAAATTAATAAAATAAAGGTTTCATCCATTAAATAACCTGTTTATTCAATGAGTGAATCTAACCTAGGATTTATTCCTAATCTTAAGAAAAAGATTCTAAGGTGAAGTGTATATCCTAAGAAGCTCTTAATAAATGGCTTAAGGAATTTTAGGAGTTGTTGATAGTTGTTACATTATATTCCTTAATTATTAGTCTGATTTATTTAAGAAAGTTACGATGTGAGGTCTAAATTAGGTTAGAAGCTCATAGATTTTACCTAGGAAATTCTTAAGTCTTTAATGAGAATTTTACCAAATTATTTTGTTATGGGGTTAAGAATTTTAAATTGATCTCAAATTAGTTTTATTACTAATTTAATGATTTTAATGGTATTTTAGAAGTTAAGGGAACCTAACATAAATTTTGAACAAAATAATCATTTTGCCCCTACTTAAGGGTCTAAAATATTATTTTTTGGTTAAAAACTACAAATTGGATTTTGTTAATACCAAATGATTTCTTACCGTCTAACATGAAGATAAATAGTAAGCACTTCAAATTTGAATAATTATTAAGTCCTATAAGTCTAATTTAAGGATTTTAACATATAAGAGTGTTTTGGTAATTTCAATTAATAAAGTCTAAAAATTCAATTAGTTTATTGTTGTTTACTGTCTAAAGATTCCATAGAGTCAAAGAACACTGAATTTTGATATCTAATAAATAAGTTATGATCATTTCAATGTTAGAATTATATTTTTTTTTTTATCAAATGGGTCATAACCTATTTTTTCCATATTTAAAAATCACATATATTTTGGCCCATTTAGGGTTCTAGGGTCATTAAAATGCAAAAAATGTAAAGTTTCAGCCATTCAGGACAGTTCTGGGCAGTTCCAGTCCATTATGAGCGCTACGGCGCGCTGTGACGCCTTCTGGTCGAAAGCCAGGCGCTACGACGGATCTCAGCGTAGTGGCGTGCCACATCGCTTTTAGGCGATACGGCGTGCTACGACGCTAGAGTTCCTGATAGTTGGATGCTACGATGAGCTGTAGCGCTCCTTAGCCGAGAGCCAGGTGTTACGATGTGTTGTAGTGCTTTTAGGAGATGCGGCGGATTTTAGTGTTGCATCGCATTTAATTTAATTTAATTTTATCAACTTTATATGCTGCTGCAGCGCACCATAGCGTGCTATGGCAGATTCAATTTTGAAACTTGAGCACTATGGCGCGCTAAGCGCCAGACAGTGATTTTGCCTGTGCGAAAACTGTAATGCGTCATATTTCGGGCTTAAATACTCTCAACTTAGAGCACTTCACGTACGGTGCAATATACTGATGGAAAGGTATTTCCGAGATCTTTCCATCGATACCAAAATCAGCACAAAAAGATTATTCTAACTATGCAAATAATAGAGTTAAAGGTTTAGATATGCATAAAGGAGGAAAAATAGAGCATTTCATTTACAATGAAATTTAATACCTTAATTAATGTTAATGGTTTCGATACTCAATCACAGATTTCTAAGAATACAAAATATGCGTAATAGCAAAATGAAGTAGCCATTGAATCCATTCAATGGGGGAAAGGGAAGCACCTTAGCTTTCAAATGGAAGGAGATGGAGGAAGAGAGCTCTATTTTCTGTAGGAACTTGGGAGCTTGAGGGATTTAAGGCTTCTTCAGTAGCACATTAATAGAGGAAGGAGGAGAAGTTTGGGAGGAGGAGAAGATATTTCAATTTGAGAGCAAAGGGAAGAAGTGGATGATTGAGCTCCATTTATAGGAGAAGAGATTATGACCTTTAGGATGGGATGGGAAGGAGTTATCCCATCCAAAGCATGGAGATGGGCAAAAAGAAAAGAAGAGGGGGCTCTGCTAATTTGTACGTGCATATGGGAGAGGGAGGGGCCGAATGGGAAAAAGGGGATGCCAGCCAGAGAAAGGAGGAATAATTGTTTTATAAGTAAATTTTGATTTAGTTAATTATTTAATCTTTAAAATCAAATTTAAAAACGCGCTCGAAAAATTCTAAAAATTCACCCCTAGCTAATTTGGAGGTGAGGAATTCAGCGGCGAAGTCAGATTTTGATTCGGATAATTATTTAATTTTCTTATTTTTCGGGGTATTTAATTACATTAAAATATTTGATAAAATTCGACGACTCCAAATACGCTCAAAATATCACCTCAAGCTAATTTGGGGGTGACAATCGCAATGGCGAAGTCATATTTTGATTTTAAGGTTAAATTAAATATCTTAATTTTCTAATTAATTAAATATTATTAAAATATTTGATGGATTTTCGATGAATTCCGATTGCCACCAAAATATCACCCATAACTAATTTGGGAGCAATGAGTGCACTGACGAACTCCGATTTTCGATCTGAAGTCAAAATAATTATGTCAAATCCCAGGATTCTAGAAATTTCCAAAATCATGATTTGATCCATTTGATCTCTAATTTGGACTAGGTCCTGGTGGTGAGCCACTAATGACTTAATTAGTGCATTAATATCAAAATCAAAACTTGGATTAGTCCTAATTGGCTAGGACAACAATATGGGTTGTTATAACGGTGAACCCAAATTTGAAACTTCGGGCGCTACGGCGCCCAATGGTGATTTCGCTTGTACGAAAATCGTAATGGGTCTCCTTTCGCACTCAACTACTCTAAATTTTGGGCACCTCATTCTGAGACCTTTCCATTGATACCAAAATTGGCATGAATGGATTATCATAATGAATAAAAATTGATGCCATAGATATAGGTATATATAAATTTCACATCTTTTAACAGCATTTTTCAATGGAGAAATGAGCTTCGATCGGATTCATTTGAGTCCGATGGAGACTCAATGATCATACATAAATTCTATACAATAACTAATGAATATACCATTCACAGTACTTTGATAAATCAAGAGAGTAGCCAAGGAAGAGGGTAGCAAGAACTCTGCTTTTCTTCAATAACTTAGAGAGAGGGAACTTCTTCTTTATTGGCTTGGAATGGAGCTTGAGAAGAGGGAGGAGCTTTCAGCTGAGTAAGAATGGAGGGAGGAGGGGCTGAGCTTGTAACAATCCAAGATTGTTACCTAGCTTAATTTGAGCCTAATCGTATCGTAAGTATCATTCCATTAAGTTCATCTAGTCATTAGAACTAAACCCTAAAGGTTTGGAGCAATTCATAGTTCAATCCATTATTTTGAATTATTTTAATATTTAATTAATTAAGAAGTTGAGGTATTTAATTGGTCATCGAAATCAAAATCCAACTTCGCCGTTGCGATCGTCACCCCCAAATTAGCTAGAGGTGATGTTTTGGACGCGTTTGGAAGTTGTCAGATTTTTCGCGAATATTTTAATATAATTAAATGCACCAAAAAATGAAATAATTAAATAATCATTGGAATCGAATTCCAACTTCGCCGTTGAATTCCTCCCCCCCAAATTAGCTATGGGTAAATTTTTGGGAATTTTCGGAGTGCGTTTCAAAAATCTGAATTTTTAAATAATTAAAGAAAATAAATAAGGGATTATCGAGTCCTTAATTTGCAATTTCTCCCCCCTCTCTCCTAGCTAGCACCATATTCTGCTCCCCTCCCTCCATGGCACGCAAGAGATGGCTGACCCCACCCCATGCCCTTAGGCTCCTTCATGATGGATCCCTACTCCTCCCTCTCCCTAGGCTCATAATTTCTCATTCTCATTTAAGAAGGAGCTCAAGCTCCTTCTTCATCCCTATTTGGCAAAAGCTACAGCTCTCTCTTCCTCCATTGATGCCCTTATGTTGAAGAAGAAGAAGTTCAGCTCATCTCCAAGCTTGAAGAAAACTGAGGTTCCTTCTTCTTCCTTTAAAGCTAAGGTACCCATTTGTTCCTCTCCTTATCTCCTTCATGTTACTACAATGCTTAAAGGTATCTCTAGAAGTTTATAAACATGTATGGAAGCCATTAAGCCTCATTAAGGTAGCCCATTTATTCGAAAAATACATGCTCTGTTTTCATCCATTTTGTATACCCTATTCTTTATCCACATTTTTCGTATAGCTAGGATACTCCGTTTATACCAATTTTGGTGTCGTTGGAAAGGTATTGAAAAGTACTTTCCATTGATATATAGCACCGCTCATGGAATAATCTGAATTTGGAGTATTTGAGTTCAAATGTAAGCCTTACAGGTTTCATCCTGGCAAAATCGCTGTCTGGCGCTGCAGCGCCTAAAGTTGTGAAATGGGCCGATGCAGTGCGAGCGCTACAGCAGCATTTTGAAAAAAAAATCATTTATCAAGCAATTTGAACAGTAAATCACAAATTTGACTGCTACAGTGCGCCACAGCGCGCTGTAGCGGAATTTCAGGAAAATTTTAGGAAGTCAGAAAAATAAAATTAATTAAATAGTATTTTTACAAGTTGGACCGTTGCTGTGCGCCCCAGCAGGCCGCAGCGCTAAGAGCGCTACCGCGCGCTGCCGCGCTAAAACCGCCACAGCGCGCTGCAGCGACAGAAGCACCACAGTGCGTTACTACTCTAGAAGTGCTGCAGTGCGCTAGAGCGCGCCTGTAATAACCCAAGTTGTTACCTAGGTCAATTAAGACCAATCTAAGTCTTACTTAAAGTTCTAGTATACTAAATAAGTCATTTAGAACTTATCTCTAAGATCTGGGTCAAATCAGGAATCAACTGGATCGAATCCTAATTTCTGGAAAAATTCAAAACTCTAGAAATTGACTTTTTATTTTGACCTCTAATCAAAAATCTGACTTTGTCATTGCGTTCACCACCCCCAAATTAGCTAGGGGTGATGTTTTGGATGCATTTGGAAGTCGTTGAATTTTCATCGAATATTTTAATATTATTTAAATCTCCTAAAAAATCAAATAATTAAATACTCATCTAATCAAAAATCTGATCACGTCGTTGCGTTCCTCATCTTTCATTTAGCTAAGAGTGATTTATTGGAAATTTTCTGGATACGTTTAATAGTATAATTTTAATTAATAAATTTAGTATAAATTAATTAATAAAAATAATATTTAATTCGTAATTAAACGGCGCCGTCCTTACGACCTGACTCCGTCCTCCATTTTTCGTCCATGTCGTTTGATGCAACGGCAGCTTCGAACTGTTTGATCGATCAATCGAACGGTCCCGGTGCTTCGTCCCCCGAAGGTCTCCGCATGTCGTCGAACTCGCACGCGACACCTCCACGGCCACGCAGGCGTTGATCCGCCACTCTAGGAGCACGATAAGTCTTCTAATCGACATCTCCATACCCATTTTGCTCAAATCAAATCTCTGCAAAAGAAGGAATCCCCCGTTCGAGCTATCGTCCTCAGCTGTCAAAATATAGGTGCGACCTTCTCCTAATCTACTTTATGGATTGTTGATTTCAATTATTGCAAAGCTATTCCAATTGTTCAATTAATCTTTGATCGGGTTTGATTGAGTCCGATCAAACCCGATCGTGTCAATTTGATCGCAGCGCCATAGTACATACCATTAGGTTCGAGTCGTCTGTAATAGGGTCGCCTAGGGTTGTAGATTGTGTTCGATCTACGTCACCGTGGGTCTTGATTCTACCACCGAAGTGAAGGTCTCTTCATGGCCAATCCATTGCCGTGCGGGTCTAGTTTCATCGCCGTCGAAAGCCACCTGAAATTTGAACCCTAATATCGAGTCCTCAGGGTTCTGCATAAGGAAGATGAAGAGATCAGGTGGGGCCAGGTTAGCCCGAGCCTGACCCGCGTTTTCGAGATGGCATTTAGGCAGACGCGTGGTGTGAATACAGTGGCTGGGCATCTGGGGTGGGGTCCACTGCCGAGCAGCCGTGTCAGGCTTGTCTCATTCGAGACAGCTGTGGGCCCCACTCATTTGGCCTGGCGAGTCACATGGAGCCGTGTGTCCCCTGTGGGACCCATCCCTCGTCTGCCTCCCGTTTAGTACCGATGCGTGGAATTGCTGGGGCCCGCCATACCTTCAGAAAATACAAATAAACTATTTGTAAATATTAAAGATAAAAATAAGATTAATTAGATTAAATTTGGTTTAATTTAATTGATGCAAATAATATATAAACTTTAGACCTCAATAAATCACAAAATATAAGTCCAAACTTTGCAAATGAATATACCATTATGATCAAAAATTTATGAAGAATATTTTGGTGGCATCCAAATTTCAGTAGGAGAAATATAACACTTAGTGATATTTTAGCTATTTAATTAATTACCAAAATTATCATTTCATTCAATTAGCTATAACTTTGCATTCTCTAATCCAAACTTACTCAATATGGGTCTCAAACTACTCAAAAAACCCTAAGGATTAACTTAGTAGTATTTATTTTGTTGTTTAGATTAGTTTAAGTCTAATGACATTTATGACCTAACCCTAATTAGGTCAATTAACCCTACAACTTCAATTGATCATAAGTTGGTCAATTTAGCTCCAAATTAGGTGATCCAAATATTTAGTTAGATTAGAAAAACCTAATTTACAGTAAATTATAAAATATTTAGAATCTAACTGTTAGATTTCCTAATCAACTCTAATTACTCTAAATCTTGATTAGTGAAGATTAACAAATTTAATTATCCAAATTAAATAATTCAAGTTTCAGATAATTTCTAGAGTAGATTAAAACCTAGCAATGTGATTGGTTTAGTAATATTGTGATTAATTTCACTAATCTCTCACTAATTAGACTAAACCTTAATTATTAATTCTAAAGCTTGTATTGGCTATAACTTAGCTAATATATATCAGAATTTGATGATTTTAAGTTTTATGGAAACCTTATAATAGAACCTTTAATAAACTAACAAAAAATTTAGGTATCATTAAGGTAAATTTACCAATTTTCCCTTATAGGTCAAATTCTTTAATTTGACCTTATAAGGCATAATCCTTAACCAAAATTAGTGTACTTGCTGCCTAAACTCATATTAGATAGTAAGTAACTTTACTATTTTAATAAATTTTAAAATTAAGTCCTAATTCATAAAGATGAAATTTAGACTCTTAAGTAAGGGGCAAAATAGTTATTTTGCCCAAATTTAGGTTTAAGCATCTTAAAACCTTAAAAATATTATTAAGCTCCTAAAATCAGTAAAATAACTGATTTGAACTCATTTTAGAACATTTAAACGTATTTAAATAATAATACAGGAAAAAAAAATCTTAAAAATGACCTAAAATAATCTAAGTCCTAAATTAAGTTTCATAAGGTGAATTTGATTTACCTTATGCCTCATTTAATTTATATTCATCATTTTAATAGTTAAATAATATCAAACCTAAAGTTTAATTACTCTCTTAAGGTTTTCCTTCAAACTTTATGTGGCGCCCCACCCCTTAATCCACAAGAATTAAATTTAGGGATGGTGTGTCACTCTAGCTAACCCCTCACTTATAATTGGATTATGATGAAATCCACAATCCACCTAATAAGGGAAGGAGTAAGCATAGAATTAAATATTCAGTCATTATCTAAGTAAACATACAGAGTGCAGAAGCGATTTTCAATATATATAACATCCAAGCATCACAACATGAGTATAAAAAAATATATCTCAGAACATAAGTATAAAATCTAAATACGCAGTTATCAGTACTTGTGTTATTACATTATTTAAAAGTTTAAATAAAAGAAAGTGCAAATACACTCATCATCATAGATAAAACTAAATAGCTGCTTCCTCCACAAGCTCCTCCTCCAGGTATGGCTCCACACCAAGATCCCGATCGTCCAACTGAAGAGGATCTACCATTGTTGCTTTCACAATGTCGGGCCCCAGCCAAAAAAAAGAAAAATCTGGTTAGACAATTGTCTAAGTACATTTTTAGCTGATAAGTTTTATATGTATTATGTAATATCACCATTCTATAACTTTTAGGCAATAATGTGTAAGGGAGCAGCAAGCAATACAAAAGGAAGGGAAAACTATAAACTATCATTTATAACTTAAGCAAAAAAGAGAGGCTAAGGCATACCTCAAATGCAAGCTAAACAAGGTAAGGTATATAAATATACATAATCAAACAAGTGCTATAAGAAAAATACTACATCATATATATGTTGGTGAAAAGAAACATGCCAATTAAGATAAAATAACTCAGCAGTGATACATATAAATAGCAGCAAGATTCTAATATCCTAATATATATAAAAGCAGTATAAAGAAATAGTTGACTAAATAAAAGTGCTGAAAAGTAACCAAAATATCAAATTGCATATAAACATCATGTACAATTTGCCATACAGAAAAGAGCTAATCTAGCCCACCAGAAAAGGCTGAAGGATCTTAGCACCAGTATGGCTAAGGCACTAATAGAATAATCGAATGATCCTAACACCAGTACAGCTAGGGCACCGACAGTGTACCCTTAATGTCAATAAGGAGACTAGGAAAATAGCACACAACAAAATAGAGGCCTTCCCCTAGTGACATAAGTTGATTAGGCAATCAAAAGGTAATACTGAGAGGTAGCTCAAATACATCCAATTATTATCTTCTTATTAATCGCTTTAACATTTTACAAAGAATCTAAGGAGTCTCCATATTTTCATAACATTTTATTTATGAATCAAAAATCTTATATTATATGCTCAAGAAAATATGGCACAAAAGTACAAAAAATGCATAGCAACAAAGTATCAAATAGAAGCAAGAGACTCTACTAAACATGTTGATATCATTTGTTTTCTACTTAACCATTCTAACTATCCCAAGTTACACAAGTTCAAGATCACCATTTTCCTACTATCGAGTGTAACTTAAAAATTCGTTCTTATAAGTTAAAAGGGATTAGAATTGATCAGGTTCTAACCTAGCTCAATCAGATAGACGACTGTGAGTTAAATCAATAAATCATACGTCATAGTTTGTAAATTTAGATATTCTAACTAAGATCTGATCAAGATCTTCTAACCCTATAGATTATGGATTAAACACTACGAGATTTAGGTTTAATCACATAATCCAAAAAGGATAAGACATAAGTTCTAGGTTTTTATTCTATAAGTGGTCTACTAGTTTAGGCCAATCCTATTAAGTAATCAAACTTAATATGATGAATCTCCTACCCTAAATCTAAGATCTAAAGGCAAAATAATTAAAACAAGTTGTAAAATAAAAGAAAAGTCTATAAACTAATAAAACAAAGGGTTCACCCATTGAGTAACATATTTACCCAATGAATGATCTCTAACCTAAGATCTAGTCCTAATCTTAGGAAATGTCCTTAAAGTGTAGTGTTTAAAATTTAGAGAGATTTTTGGAGTCTAACATAATAGTTGATTTCACTTGCTTAAATGTCACTAAGATGATTATAATATTAGTTTTAATATTTTGAAATGTTAACTAAAGGTTAGGGGTACCTAGTCCAATCTTAGGGCAAAATGATCATTTTGCCCTTACTTTAAGGGTCAAAAAGTCAACTTCTGACTTATGAGTCAGAATTAAATTCTCTTAGTTCCAACTGATTCCTTATTGTCTAACTTGAAGATATACAGTAAGTATGTCCAAATTGGACTCCAAATGGTCAAGTTATGACCAAAATGAGGCAAGGGGTAATTTGGTCATTTACCTAAATTTTTAGGATTCAGATCCTAAATATTATTTTAGTTTATTGATGACATTGAAATTTTAAGTTAGTTAACATCTTGAATTTTTGAATTTAGAGTTGATTTGACTAAGTTATGATAGTTTGAAGTCTAGGGGTATTTTGGTCATTTTTTACTGAAAATTCTATGGTTGACTTTTTGTCCTAATGTTCAAATGAGAAAACTAATACTACTACAGTGATGGGGCCACTCTCCTGAGCATTTTAAGACCCATACTGACTATGTTCTAATAACTGGGTAAAAAGTTATGAGGTTCTAAAGGGGTCCTAAAATATTACCTTATTATACATACCCTGAAATTAATTTTTAACTTACGTTATTTGATTCCTTACATTTTTTTGAGTATTTTGAGACCTATATTGGCTATTTTTGGATTATCCTACAAAAAGTTATTAAACTTTTAAGGTTTACTATTCAAAAATACAATTTGTATTAATTTACTATTTATTTATTCAAATTAAATGATTTTACTGTTTATTCCTAAAGTTTATATATATAATTTCTGAATTATTAACCTTTAATTAATCTGTGATTAGTTAAGCTTAATTACTAATTAACAATAATTAATCCATTTAATTAATTAACTAAATTATATAATATTATTATTTTACTGTTGAAAAGTCATTACCACTAATTACTGCTTAATTAGCCTTAATCACCTGTTAATATCTAATTATTAATTAATTATGAAATCATCTATTATTTTAATTAAAATATAATATTATTATTACTACTGTTTAATTAGGGTTAGATTATTTACTGTTTAAGTTTTAATTAATTATGTGTTCATAATTATTAATTCTAAAGTTAGGATTAATTAATAGTTTAATAATTTAGTAAATTATTAACATTACTGTATATATATATATATATTAACTTACTGATTATTATAAGATATTATTAATCACTGTTTATTAGTAATTAAGTTATTCTTAATTAATTAATAGAGTTAATTATTGTTTACTGAGTAAGTATTATTAGAATAATCCTAATTAGTTAATTAATTATAAATGTACAATTTACTATGGGTTAGCATTAATTAATATTAATTAACTAACTGTTAATTACAATTAACAACTAATTAATTATATTTTATTACGCAGGTTTTAATGAAGGCGGGGCCCACAGGGACACGTGGCGGGTCCTGATTGGCCGCGGCAGAGCGGGTGGGTCCCCCCTGCCACGCGATAGCCCGGGAGAGGTTGCGGCCGAAGGAGGTGGGTCCCACAGCCGCTACCGAGGCAACTGCAGCGGCCCCCCAAGCACACGCGGCAGTGCGTGAGCCGCGGAGCGGGCCCCACGGACATTCGCGCTCGCGCACGCGGGCGGGTTCGCGTGGGAACGGGCCGGGTCGCGCTCGACCCGGCGTGGCCCGCGATGCTCCGCCTTCCCTCCCTCTTGACCGGGGCTAGGGCACGCCACGGCTGGCGATCCCGGTGGCCATCGGCGACGATCCACTAACCGTTGAGTAGGGCTCGTCGGGCTCTACCAATGAAGGGGTAGATCACCGGCTGGGGTGGGCGGGATTTGCTCCTAGACCTAACCCTAGATCGGACACTATGGGTATAGGGTTTGAGTTCGATCGGCTGCTCTTCGTTCGGCAACAATCGTATGCAAGTAACGATACCAATAATTGAAGGAGTAAGGGAAGAGGAGTACCTGATCGAGCGCCGGCTCGGAGCAGGACGGGCGGGGGGGAGGGGTCGATCCTTGGTTCTAGGGTTGGACAGGGTCCTCAGCACGCGTGTAGGGGAAGGTCGCGGCCATGGCTGGAGGTGTTAAGGGAGCTCGACGGAGCTTCCTAAGGCAGCCGCACGCGCGGGTTGGTCGCGGGCCGCGACTGCGTGCCACGCGCTCGTCCGAGAGCGGGCCTCCGGGACGACGAGCGAGGGACGTTCGATCGGCTGATTGAACGATCCTGGATGGTCGTTTGGTCCAAACGGCGCGATGGCTAACGGCGCTACTTACTTGACGGCGCCGCTCATTTAATATTTAAAATATTAATTTAATTTAATTAATTATTAAGTTTCTTTTATCAAAATTAAATAATTAATTTATAATCAGAAAAATTCCAAATATTCACCCCTACCTAATTGAGGGGTGAGGAACGCAACGGCGAGGTCGAATTTTTGATCCGATGAGTATTTTAATTTCCCAAATTTTGAGGCATTAAATATTATTAAAATATTCGTCAAAATTTTGACGACTTCCGATTGACATGAAAACTTCACCCCTAGCTAATTTGGGGGCAATGAGCGCAATGGCGTAGTTCGTTTTTCAATTTGAGGTCAATTTAAATAGGTCAAATTTTAGGGTTTCCGAAATTTCTAGAAATCAGGATTCGATCTATTTGACTCCTGATTTGGACTAGGTCTTAGAGGTTGACTCCAATTGACCTAATTAACACTTAAGATTAGTCTTAAGACTAAGATTAGTCCTAATTGACTAAGGTAATAACATGGGTTGTTACACATTAGGATCTTAATTCCTTAGGATTTAGATTAGAAATTAGGTTATAATTCATTTATTAAGTAATTGGATACTTAATAGATAAAACCTTAGTTTTATAGTTTTTTAGATTTCATCCTTTATTTATGATTATTTTGTATTTAAACTTTATATTTAAGATTAGAGATTCATCTTATTAGGCTTAATTTTGTTTAATAAGATAGCCTTATTATAGTTCGTGAGATTTGGGTTTAACTTTATACTATTAGGATTAGAACCTATTGGATTAAGAAGTTAAAATCCAATACTTGGATTTTAACATCTTAATCTACCAATTTTGATTCATACTAATCAAGATTGGTTTAGGATTCGTAAAATCATTAATTAGGACGTTTGATTATTATTTTAACTTAATTAAGCGTCATATAATTTATAAGTGTTAGAACTTTATTAGTTCTAACATTCTTTTAACTTGTATGATCGATATTCTGGATTTATACTCGATAGCTGGATATTGGAGATCCTAAACTTGTATAAATTCAGATTAGTTAGAACGTCTTAATTAGAAAACAAAGTGATATCATAAATTTATTTAATGTTATTTTATTCATTTGAAATTGTATGCTATACTTTCCTTTAATTTGAGCTTCTTTATATTTGGACACATTATATTAAACATAGAATATTAGATGATTATTTTTATGTTGACTTTGAATACATTCATATGGCATTTCATATTTTTAGAAGGAAATTTGATGGAAATGGTTTATTTAAACTTTATGATATATGTCTTATTTAGTCTGTCATTTAGTATGACTTTACTTTAGGATAGCTTTTGGGCTATGACTACTTTTCCTAGTGCATGTGGTTTTGGGCTAGGACTACTTTCCTAGTGCCTGTGGTTTTGGGCTAGGACTACTTTTCCTAGTGCATGTGATTTTGGGCTAAAACTACTTTCCTAGTGCCTTTGGTTTTTAGATTAGGACTACTTTTCCTAGTGCCTATTGTTTTTGATTAGGACTACTTTCCTAGTGTATCTGGGACTACTTTTCCAGATGTTCAACAGTACTTTTTAGATGGAATTAACCTTAATGTGGGACTACTTTTCAGATGTTTAGCAGTACTTTTTAGATGGAATTAACCTTAATGTGGGACTACTTTTCTAGATGTTTAGTAGTACTTTTTAGATGGAATTAACTTTAATCTGGGACTACTTTTTTTAGATGAACAGATAGATTATACTTGTGGCAGGACTAAGTAGGAATATCTCACATATTTTAGTTATTTACATTTACTTTACTTGTACTTTACATTTACTTTATAGTCACTTTATAGTATTGGCATATCTTTCACTTTATTGTTTTGACTTACTTTTATTTTACATTTCAATACACTTTCTGTTATATTTTTATTTTCTATAGTTTTGTATTACATAATTTTTTGTAAATTTCTTGTATACAGTCACTTTACTTTCTTAAGAGTATGTTAGGATCATTCAACAGTACTTTTAGTACTTACAGCTTTGAATATTTATTATACCTTTCAACAACTTACTTTTACTTTTTAGCATGTTAGGATGTTAGAGTTTACTTTCAGGTTAGTATTTTTAGTTCACTTTGTAAATTAGTGTGTTTTGAATTGATCATATACTTATGAACTTTCTTTGTACTTAATAGATTCTCTTATGTATTACTTAACTTTTTATGCAGCTTGGGTTGAGGTATGTGCTTACATCACATTTTCTTAAGTTATAATTATGTTAATTATAACTTTATTACCTTTCTTTGATGCTTTACTGTTCCTATGTTGCTTAGATACTGTGATATCATTAAAATTTACCAATTTATAGCTTAAAATGTACTTAGACATATTGTCTAACTAGATTTCTCTTTTGTTGGCTAGGGCCCTATCATTGTGAAATCAACAATGGTAGATTCTGAGCTGTTCGAGGTTGTGGGACCTTTTGGAGATCCAGCTCAGGAGGAGGAGCGAGTAAGAGAAGACCATTAGTTATTTTCTATTATTTGTGAGGACATGAGAGACCTTACATTATTTACTACATAAACTTTAATGTCATTTATAATAATACATGATTTAACTGCTTTACTTTTTATACTTATATATTCCGAGTTGTACAATTTTTATTTGGATTGTATGGATGTTATATTTGTCTTTCTTTCTGTGGCGACCGGGGATCGAAATTCGAGAGTCTTTAAAGAACAATTCATCTCAATTGGAAAATATATATATTTTTATAATTCAAAAAGGACATAATAAAATAAAATAATAATTCACAGTCCTTTTATACATAGAGCCAAAACATATATGAAAAGTTACAACAGTTTAAATTTTACAAAATATGAAATAAAATATTTACATCCTTCTGCTTCCTTTAATTCTTCTTCTTTTAACTTTGGCAGATCTTTTAAACTTTTTAATTATCAAAACTTGAAAAAAAATTAGTTTACCAGTCAAATAGGAGTACACAAATTATTATTATAAGAATAAATCTAGCATCTTATAATATGTATGAATCAAATATGAAAATAATTGAAAGACTGCAAATAAAGTAAGCAATTTCCAAATTTAATTTCTGCCCTGCAAAATAGCTGTGAAAATCAACATATATGAAATAAATTTTATCAAAAGCATTTGTAACAATAAGTCAAGTCCAAAGACTCCTGAGCCCAAATGGGTAAACCCATAGGCATAACCTGTAGGAAGCTTATCTCGCCATCCGTCGGTAGCTTACTCAAAATAGGAACTGATGGTGTGTCTTTCCTCTAGATTTGCCTACTTCCTACAAGAGGCTAAATCTCTCCATATAACTCCCAGGGGCTTGCTAGCTAGCCCAATCTGTACAGATTCCAATTTTGTATTCCACCCTCCAAAGACAAACATCACAAAATATATATAAATTGTGTTTCATTCTTTTTGTTACATATTATTTGATATAAATTTTTTGCAGATTAAAATGTGGCAAGCAGTGCAAATAATACTCAAATGGAAAATGGCTCAAATAAGAATACTGAAATAAGACTTATAAGTAAAATTGCATACCTGACTTATTTTGATAAAATCAACCAAATTTATTTTCTTTGATCTGCCAAAATAATGAAATTTATTAATTTAACATTTTATCATGTATTATAGTATTATAACTATTTTGATTTATTTGAATTTATTTTTATTAAGTTATATAATTATTTATGCCTTATAAGGTCAAATTGGGAATTTGACCTTATAAGGGCATTTTAATAATTTTACCCTTAATAAAATATAAAATTTCTATTAGTTTATTGAAGATTATGTCTTAAGGTTCTTATAGAACCTGAAATTATTCAATTCTGATATAATCTGGCTAAGTTATAGCTAATCTAATTTCTAGGGTTAATAATTAGGGTTAAATGTGATTAGTGAGTGATTAGTAAATTTAGTTACAAAATTATTAAACTAATTATACATTTAAGTTCTAATTTACTTTATGAGTCATTTAAAACTAAAATTACTTAATTTGGATAATTAAATTTACTAATATTCACTAATCAAGTTTTAGAGTGATTAGGGTTAATTAGGAGATCTAACTGTTGGATCCTAAATATTTTTACAGTTTACTGAAATTTGGGATTTTTTGATCTAAATGGATATTTGGATCACTTAATTTGGAGCTAAATTGGTTAACTTATGGCTATTTAAAGTTTCTAGGGTTAAAGGTTTAAATAGGGTTAGGTCCTAATTGTGATTAGTCAAATTTTAATCCAAACAATAAATATAATACTTCTAAAATATTCCTTATAATTTTCTGAGTATTTTAAGACCCATATTGGGTATGTTTGGATTAAGGGGTACAAAGTTATAATTAATTGAACTTTTTGCAATATTTTTCTTAATTAATTAATATCCTAAAATGTTAATATGCAAAATATAAGTCATTTTAAAAATTAAATGGCATTAATAAATTCCTTGATTTTTGTTGATAAAAATGATATATTTATTTGTTAATTTTTGTTAAGTATTTTGTAAGTTACGAATTTCCAAAATTTGGTTATTTATTTAATTACTTAGTATATTACTTTTACTGTTTTATAATTATATTCATACTAATGTTATTGTTTTATTTTATATTTATTTATAAAAATTTCTGATTAATAAATTAATTATGTATCATATTTATATAATTTGTTATTTTATTAATTTATTAATCTCTTATTTTTCTGTTATTTTTATTTATGAATATATATATATATATATATATATTAATTACTGTATCTATTTTATTATATTTAAATTAATATATTATTTTATCATATTTTATTTGAATTTTTTGTTATTATTATTATTGTATTTTAATTGATTTGATACATCCATATATATATTAAGTATATTATATGTATATAAGTATTAATAAGAGTTATTATATTTATTATTATAATCTATTTATCTGCAGGTGGGACCCATAAGCGCAGAAGGAGTACACGTGGTGACTACTCATTGGCTGGTTCGATGACAGCTGGCCTCATTGACTTGTCCAGACAGGACAGTCATCATGACTATCGGACTGCGGGGCCCGCAGTCAAATGACCGCACGATTTTACGCGCCCGGTGGACCCCACAGTCCACGCGGCGCGTCCAGATGCGTGACAATGCATCTCTAAGGGTCTCGCAGCCACGTGTCATGCTCATAGACTAGACCGGTCAGCATGTGAACCGGATGAGTTTAAACTGGCATGATTAGACCGGTTCAAAAAAAAATTCGATCCCGGTTCGAGGGATCGAACCTTCACCTCCCTCGCAAACGGCCGGTTCTACATTTCTAGGGCATCACGAACGGCGACCCCCCAGGCAGTCTCGCCGGCCGGCCCGTACGCTCTCTTGAAGAGAAAGACGTGGACTTCCTTTAGGTATACTGAACTCGATTAGAGGAGGTCTTGATCGTAGTTGAAGTTAAACCCTAGATGCTATCAGACGAACAGGGAAGCAAAACGGAAGAATCCTAACTCTATCATATTTCACCTTTTTAGCAATCAATTTGATAAATTGAAAATGGAATGCTATATCTAAGGATGATATGATACGAAATAAAGGTTTTGGAATATAAATTTGACATTGAGGGAAGGTAGTACCTCGCTCGATCGATCGACGCTCAAAATTTTAGGGTTTAATCGGGGAAGCTCTCGAAGGGATGTTGCTCTCCCTCTTTTCTCCTTCCCAGCTTACGAAAGATTAACACTAATATTAGAACCTTAAATGAAGTTCTAAGGTGGCAGAAGATGCGTGGATGCGACCCCGTCGGCCGTGTGTCCAAGCGATTGTCGCGTACCCTAATCATCGGGAGGGACGACTTCGCGGGTTGAAGATTCCAGAGCCGTTTGATCCTCCCGATCAGACGGTTTAGAACCTTCCGTCTATCCAGACGACACAGCAGCAAAAAAAAACGGCGTTAGGGAATAATGGAACGACACTGTTTAGTATAATTTAATAATTAATTATTTGATTTACTTTAAATCAATTTAATTAATTAAACTTAGTTTAATAATTATTTTCCAAAAATTTTAAAAATATCAATATTAGCTAATTGAGGTCTTCTGAACTCAATGGCACACTCAGATTTTTGATCCGACGAGTATTTAATTACTCGAATTTTCAGGTATTTAAAATAATATTAAAATATTCGTCTAAAAATTAACGACTTCCAAATGCGTTCAAAACTTCACCCCTAGCTAATTTGGGGGTGGTGAATGCAATGGTAAAGTTAGATTTTTAATCTGAGGTTAAACTTATTTAAATAATAATAAATAATTGAGAATGAAATTTTGGTATTTTACACTTTCGCACTCTGATATATTATAGTATGCTCATTTAAGTGATTGTTTCCTTTGCTGCTCTTTTCCTTTTATGGCACATCTTCCCTTAGCATTTGATTAAGAATGTCCATTCCTTAATCTGAATGCTAAGTGAGGGTTTGACGATGACAACCACCTCCTGATCCGGATGATTAGGGGGAGGCTGCCACAGCGTCACAGCGCGCTGTCGTGCCCAAAATTACAAAACTGTCAGAATTTTTTGAAAACTGCCCAGTTTTGGCTGAAATGACTAAAACTTTACTGTTTTTGCATTTTAAGATCACTAGGATCCTAATGGGACTAAAATAGAATATTGCATAAAATTCTATATAAAAATTAAGTTTGAAACTCTGTTATTTTTATCAAGCGCTCAAAACCTACTATGTTCTTGAAATGTATGTTATGTCAAATGCCAAGTAATAGAATCTTAAGTGTTTGTAACGAATAAGTATATCTTAACAACTTAATAGCACGAAACTTAAGTCTTTTAGAATTGTAATCAAGTGCTAACCCTTATGCTTTGATTTAGAATTTGGTTAGCCTTTATTACCTTTTTATTCTATGTCATCTTTATATTTAGATGTTTTCATGATATTAGAATGTATGTTAGAAAACTCTAAATATCTATATGGACACCTAATTATGTGTAAATGATATTAAACTACAATTAAACATAAGAATTTTGCTAACTTAATTAAGTAGATGATACTTAATTTAAAACCAAAGTTTGACATCAATAATACACTAATAATATATTGATTTGTCATTGACCTATAAATTAACCTTGGTTTTAATGGTAGAAAGGTTAGGAGTTAAACCCTAACTTATCTTGATTAAGATCTAAACCTTAATCCCTTAATCACTTAATTAATTAACTTGATTGAAAGATAATTTAATTGACATTATTCCAATAATGTATCTGATTTAGTATTGATCTTAAATTATTAAATTAGAAGGGCTAAGGATAATATTGAATATGTGTGATTGAATTATCTGAATCTAAACTTTAGATCTTTGATTTTCTCTTATATAAGACTACTAGCATAAGATAGATAATAAAATTATAATGATTATGAAATGATCTAACTCTATTAAGATCTTTGATTTCATCCCATGATTATAGAATATAAAAGAATTAGATGGATTTTAATCATCTAATCTGATCACTTTAACCTAAGTTTAACAAGTAAACCTTAAGAAGTAGAAAAGTGAGATATTAAGAGTCTTACTTTAAGATCATTCTTGAAATATTTAAGGACCTTAATTATTGATACCTTGAGGTAGAAAGAGCTTTTATAACTTATTGAGGTAGAAATTTAGATGATCCTTCATAACTTTAGAAGTTGAATTTGATACCTTATGGTAGGGATCACCTAAAGCACTTAGAATGGAACCTCTCCCTTACGGTATAATCTAATATTCAGTGATCTTTTGATCCATTCTTGGAGCCTTGTGTAGGACACACCTATTTAGAATAAGGATTAATAGCTTTGATAAATCCTTGTTGATTAAATAGAACCTTTTGAACTCAAATTATTGGTTGGGTATAGTAGGGTATACCCATATTACTATATTATTTCAGTAGTATTCAGGATTGGTCGATTCACTCCAATGTGAACTTATGATCAGGTGCTATCCTGAGGGATTAGATGAATACAGTTCTGTTAGAGTAAATTTTCCAAGACTAAGGGTGTTATAATTAGTGAACAAAATTCATAGTTTGAGATATAAATTGCGATCGGGTTTAGTCTCCTATTGTAGTGCACTTCAATAAGTGCAATTTATGCAAACTAAGTATCTCAAGTCACTTTGCGTAGAACATTGAGTATGCTTGTAATTAAGACATTTAAAGGCTTAGCTTGAGATGTAAACTGTGATGAGGTTTTGCCTCTTATCGTAGTGCACTTCAATAAGTACAATTTAAATAAGCTAAGGGTTAAATCCACCTTTCTTGCAAACATGCTAAATACATGTATACAATCATCCCATCTAATGATTTTTCAAGTAAACACTCAATATTAACTAATTATCGAAGTTAGAATTATAGAAGTCAGAATCCTTTTAGCAGGATTTTGCATAATGGAGACCTTGAATACATTATCAGTTTTCAAAGCATTTTTCAGGATTTATCTCATAAGCATGAGCATGAGCATAAATATGACGTGTGAGTATCAAAATGATGTATGAGTATCAGTAATGATTTATGGGTTATGGAATATTGCATACATTGATTGGGGAATTTCAGGATACATTGGTATCATCAGTAAGCAGTATTATCAACTAGATGTATATATAGATTGGACCATATTACTTATAGCTATTCAGTGATATTTTGGTTGCATACTAGTAGCATACAATATTGTGGCATATTCAGATGTACAATTTCAGTGACATACAACATAGTTTTACATATGATTACCCAGTTTCAGATTCATTACTGCTTTGGTTTACTTTTAGTATTCAGTATAGTTCAACTTCATTTTACTTTACTTCAGTTTTATATAATTTTATATAGTTTTATGCTTTTAGTTATCTTTACAGTATTTTTACAAATTTAATTACATTATGTAAATGATAACTGAATAATTAGAACTATTTAGACTAGTTTCGATATGTTAGACTTATTATCTAATACGGGGTACTTTTGGGATCCAGCAATTTACTAGATCTTGAGCATTATTTTAGCTATGTCAGGAGGACACCCAGGAGATTTAGGAGGAGCCTGTGGAGCACTAGTGGACTCTCCTCCAGTTTTACTACTTTTTTGCTTAGTTTATTTCAATCTAGTACTTAGCTCTATGTCTGTTATTCAGTAAATATTTGTAATAATTCTGGATGTATTTTTTTTCTTTTCTGAGATGAATGTTTTCATACAGCTTATGTGATGAATGTTTTTGGATATTTGCTTTAAGCTTATGCACTCTGTTATACACTACTTATACTTAGTATTATGATTTGATCAGTATATTAGAAATGGTGATATCTTATACATATATTAGATTCATATTGTATTATAAATCTAATGTATGTATTTGTCTAATACTTAGGATAAGGATACTGCTATTATCTCAAGTATTAGCTCTCAACCCTCCTTGAGGTTGAGTCAGCAGCCCTTCAGACAGGCTTGGTGTTGTTAGCTATTTGGGGAGATGGGATATTCCTCCCCGAGTGGCGCGCTGCTCCACCGCTGAAATTGATTATAACTGTCTCTTTTGCGCGTGGCGACGGGGCAGGGCGCTATAGAGATCCTTCTTAAAGGAGAAGAAGGACATGGGCTATGGGAACTAGGAGGTGAGAGGAGGTGGCCACAGCCTCGCTTGCGTGTGCTAGGAACAAGGAGGAGGTAATGTGTCGAATGGAGCCAGTCAGGAAAAATAGAATAAAGAAAAAAATGGACATAAAGAAATAAATAATTATTTATTTTTAACTTTTAAGTTATTAAAAATTTAGATTAAATAAACGTGCTCTAAAAAATCCCAAAAATTCACCCATAGCTAATTTGGGAGTGAGAAATTCAACGGTAAAGTCGAATTTTGATTCTGACGCTTATTTAATTATTCTATTTTTTGGTGCATTTAATTACATTAAAATATTCACGAAAATCCGACGACTTCCAAACACATCCAAAATATCACCCCTAGCTAATTAGGGGGTGATGATCGCAATGGCAAAGTCGAATTTTGATTTCGAGGTCAATTTAAATACCTCAATTTTCTAATTAATTAAATATATTAAAATATTCCAATTATTTGATTGAGCTCCGAATCACTCCAAAATTTTAAGGATTAGTTCTAATGACCAAATGAACTCAATAAAATGATAATTAGGCTACGATTAAACTAAGATTAAGCTAAGTAACAACCTCAGGTTGTTATACATGGACACACCACATATTTCTTAGGTGAGTGAACGCTCCACTAATAGAGTCCTTAGGTGAGCTCATTTACTTTGCTAATGCTGACATGATGCGAATTATAATATGCCAAGGTTTTAATGCCGGTATACTTTAAATCATTGACAAATTTGAAATCTCGTATAATATCTAGTAATGATTCCACCTAGGTGAATTCTGACTCATGAGTCTAATTTATTATATTATTTAGATTAAGATCAGTATAATTATCAATTTAAATGATTGAATAAACATAGTAGGTATGTTCCCAAGAAATGTGATTTAACACTTAGTTTGTTTAAAACTGCACTTATTGAAGTGCACGAGATAGGAGGCATGACCCGGTCGCAGTTTATTCTCTCAAACTAAGCTGTTAAATACCTTAATTACGATCATATAATGTGCCCAAAAAAGATAACTTGGGATATTTAGTTTGTTTAAAATTGCACTTATCAAAGCTCACGATGATGAAGGCATGACCTGGTCGTATTTTATTTTCTCAAACTAAGGATCCAAGTTTATTCAATTATGAAACACTTAGGTTTGAAACATTTATTTTAAGTCGGATTGTACTTATCCAATCACATATGATAAGATCGGGACTCTGCAATCTCACTTAGAATGACTTATCAAATTCCAAAATTTTACTGAAATGATTCAGCACTATGGGTATGCACTTACATAATTAACTAATAATCTATTGATTTCCACAATTCTATTTAAGAAACACAGATCATCAGACTAAAGAACCTTTACTCCATTGAATTGGTACTACACAAGGCTCCAAGGATGTGACCCTAAGGTCACTCAACTTTATGTTACTACCACATGGGAGAGTCTCATACTAAGTTCTTAGGAAATCTTACCCTAAGGATCTAAGATCAAACTTCTAAGGTTAATAAGGATCATCTAAGTTCCTACCTCAAAATATGAATAAAAAGCTCTTCCTACCTCAATTGATTAGTCATTTAGCTTATACATACCAATTTATTCATGCTAAGGCAAGATCATAATGATCTTGCATTTCTAACTAAGAAGGAAATCTATGTCTTAAACTTAATATTTATTCTACAGTCTTAGCTTCATAAATACTTAATTTAACCAGAATAGATGGGTAAACCCCTGTAATCAACCCCTATGCTAAAATTATGAGATTAAATCTTATATGTTGTTAAGGAATAATTTGTTTATAAATCCATACATTTTATAGGTTTCATATGCTAGTAATCTTACTTAAGAGAAAATTATGGATTTAAAGGTAATTATTCAATTTTACTCAATCACGTAGTTTTATTATAGACCTTAATACTTCTAGTTCAATGATTTAAGATCAATGTCAAATTGGATGTATTATTGAAATTATGTCAGTTTAATTGATTATCCAATTCAAATGTTCAATTAATTAAATTCATGAGATAAGTCATTACAATCTTAAGATTGGGTTATTTGATAAATCAATATCTCTTATTAGTTAATTAAAGATCATTATATGTTGATTCTCTTATTTAAGAGAAAAATCAATAAGATGTAAGCTTCAGTTCAAGATAGAATCAAAACATCTTAATCCATTACAAGACTTAATAATATAACATACAATATTTAATTCAAGAAATAAATCACATGCTATTGATTCGTTCATTATTGATAAATGCAAGTGTTAAACAATAGTTAAGGTAATTCTTCCTAAACTCTTCACGTTTTAACAAGATGGTAACACTAGCATACAATTTATAATATTTTCTCCAAAATATTTTATAAAATAAAATATAAATTAACATAGGATTCAAGAAAATAAAAATACAATAACAACAAGAACTATACAAGTGATGTACACTCGTAACATAGAACTAAATAAAATAGTTTAATTTATTAGAACTCAATACAAGTTCTAAGTACTTATGTACCTTTATAGTGTAGCTTCATAACTATATTTCCATTGAAGATGATTCCTTACTACAGCCCCATTATGGTTAATAATGGCATTAGCTGAATTAAAGAAGTAGAATAAGCCTAAATAATAAATTAATTGATTTATTAATCCATAAAGAAAAAGGGTGCAACAAACAATAAAAACTCTAATAAGGTCACTTGCAATTATTTACGGATATTTACTTGAAATCCAATCATTATTTTAGCTATTTTTAATCATGATAATATTTACTAAAAGAACCATAAATACTATTTTAGGAGCATTGAGTAAGCTAAAACATATGGATAGACTTCAAACCATTCATTTATAATTGAATTAAGTGATTGATAAAACTAACTTAAAAAAATGTATGAGTTCTAATGAACTTAGCTACATGCAATAGAGGTAGATAATTAATAAAGAGATGAAATACTCAAATAATTCTACATTCAAATTCTCTAAAGATGCTTGAACATGTCTTAATAACATTTAATAGAGATGAAATCAAACTCATCACCAAGCTAACTTCTTCATGCAAAATTTAATGATAACTAAGATGAGAAACTACAAGCAATAAATTATGTGATGGATTAATAAATAATTATACTGGATGAATCAAGGTCTATTCAAAAATTAAATGAGAAAAATATACAACTCCTTAGATTGCATGAGCTAACCCTTGAAAATGATGAATAAGCATACTAATAACATAACTAATTCTTACCTAATTCGTTAAAATAAAAGGAGGGTTGCATGCTTAGGTACAACGATAAATAATCCATGGCAAAGAGGATGCATGCATATGAACCATTAAAACCACCATTAATATGCAATATTTCTATTTACATTAATCCTATCTAAATCTCCTACACACACTTAGAAGAAATAAACTCTTCATAGATTAACTTCAATATAGTTTACAATTTCATCTAACATCAATATTATTCACGATTACTTTATTTCCAATTTTCTTCAATGCATTTTTGTATTGATAATTCAAAGTGCATATTTCCAAGCATGGAATTATATAATAAAATGATTTTACAAATTTATTAATGTTTACATCCTCAAAAGTTTATGAGATCTAGACCCAGAACAATTTAAAGATCTAAAAATAAATGGAATTGCTAATGACAGAGGGTTCTTACTGAATCAAAAGAAACACGAGTTGACTTTGAGTTCATCAAAGAACGCTAATGCTGCTGCATGTGAGGAGGAAGAGATGGAAGGATTCTAGGGATGAGAGAAAAGGGTCGATGTTGTTCGTCCATTGATCAGCCTGCAAGGAGGGCCCTCGGCTCGGCGCTTAACCGAACGGGAGGAAGAGATGGAGCTCGACCGAGAGGAGGAAGTTCGACTGCTACTCGGTCACCGATGGAGAAGAAGAGGCTCGACTGGATGAAGATGGATGGCTCGGTGAGGGGGGGTCTCGGCTCCAAGCTAAGAAGGGTTGGTTAATGGAGCCTTCGGTTGAGGAGAGATCGAACGAAGAGGGGGGGGGGGGTTTGGCTGAGGGAAAAATAATTAGGTTTTTAGCAACTTATTATGTTTAAAAACTATTTAGTAATCTATTTAAAGCCAAAACTTAAATCAATATAGTCATTAGATTAAAATCGGATGACTGAAATTTCTCGAGCCATAATATATGGTCAGTCAAACTCCAAAAATTACAAACTAGGTATTGAAATGAGCGTCACGATGAGGTGAACACATGCGTCTAAAAATAATTGAATTTGCACGAGTATTTTATTTTATATTAATTTTTAAGAAAAATCTTAAAAATTTGATACGATTAATCCTGAGCTCAAAAATTTGCAAAAATTTATAAATTCCAATATATATTTAATCTATTATCAGCTCCTGAAGTCTAAACTTCATGAATTTATTTATGAGATTCAGGATTCCAATTGCACTCAAATTTTCGCAAGAGGATCCCCTCAATACGATTTATTTAAGAATATTTTTATTTAATTTTTATTTGACTTAAATCAGGATCTTGACTTTCGCTCTATGTGATCAAGATTAGGTCTAATAGACCTAATAAAAACTTCAAGTTGTTACATCTTGTTCTCAGCAGCAGTATTCGGGGATGTTCAGTTTCCCTTCTCGAGTAATGCACCATTCCGTCGCTTATTGTTATTCCTTGAACTAAATCAATTTACGCGCGATGACGCGTTGAGGCATTACAGTTGGTATCAGAGAAGTATTATAAAGTGTCAGATAAGAAAAGTGTTCCTATCTACTTTATGATATGTTCTCTGGATCAGTTATGATCGCAATCACTAAGTGTAAGGAAAAGCGGTATCCACAACTTCATCAAGTAAAATCTTAGAAATGGAAATTAATAATGTCTAGAAAGGACACCTTAGGGATTGAACGAATATTAAAAAGTACTTAAAAGTATAATACAATTAATAAATGACATCTTAGGATCTAAATGTACTTTAAAGAAGTAAAATATACAAGTAAAATATTTATAATTGAAACAAGCAGAAAACTAGAACTAACAATTGAATGAAATTTCAGGGATGGAATATCAATAGTCCGAGTACTATTACTACCTTATATTATTCGACGAGTATTGGGCGGATGATTTCCAAGATGGCAAAGTCTATGGAAGAATTATTGAAAGAGTGTCTCCTCATATAATAGAAGTTATAGACAATATATTAATTCACTCAACCTTCAGAGGGACAAGTGTAGCGCCCCGCCCTATCGCAGCGTGCAAAAGAGATAATCATAATCAATTTCGATGATGGAGTGGTGCGCCACTCAGGAAGAAATATCTCATATCCCCGAATAGCTCAAACAAAACCCGTATGAAGGGCTGCTGACTAAACCCAAAGGAGGGTCAAGAGCTAATACTTAAGATAAGAGTAATATCATTATCTTAAATATTAGATAAAAACATACTTTGGATTTAGAATACAATATAAAGCATCCAATATATATATATATATATATATATATATATATAATATTAGCATTTATAGTATACTGATCATATCACAATACTAAGTATAAGTAATATATAAAAAGAGTGTAGAAGATAAAGTAAATATCCATATATATTTATCACATAAGCTAAATGAAACATTCATCTTAGAAAAGAAAAGAAAATACATTCATAATTATTACAAACGATTTACTAAAATATAGAAAATGAGTCTAAATACTGAACTGAAATAGTAACTAAGCAAAGCAATAAAACTAGAGAAGAGTCCACTAGTGCTCCACAAACTCCTGCTGGATCTCGTGACAGTCCTCCTAATCCGGCTCAATATGTTGCTCAAGATCTAGCAAATTGCCAGATCCCAAAAGTACAATGTGTTAGACAATAAGTCTAATATATCGAAACTAGTCTAAATAGTTCTAATTATTTACTTAACATTTAAATAGTGCAAACAAAATTATAGAAATATTGTACAGGTAACTAAAAGTATAAAACTGTAATAAAGTAAAGTTAAACTATAAACAGAATACTGAAAGTAAATAAAAATAGTAATGGATCTAAAACTGAGTAAATAGTATGTAAACCTGTGATGTATGCCGCTGAAATTATACATCTGAATATATCACAATATTGTATGCCATTAATATGTAACTGAACTATCACTGAACTGCTATGAGATGTACGGTCCAATGTCTACATATATCATGTTGGGAAATACAATTTATTATGATGTATGAACATCCTGAGTTTTCCCTATTGAAGTATGTAATATTCTATAACTCATAAATCATCATTAATATTCATACATTATGCTTATGCTCATGCTCATATCTCTACACTACATGACTTAAAATTTAAAAATCTAGAAAATAATTTAAAATCAAATAATGAATCAAGTATCTCCATTACACATAATCTATCCAAATAGATTCTAACTCCTAGTTTTAATTTCACTAACTAGCATGCCTAAGATTTCACTTAAAATTATTAGTTGGAAAGGTTATATGCACATAGTTGTATATTTCCAAGAATGGTGAATTTAACACTTAGTTTGTTTTAAACTACACTTATCGACGCGCACGATGATAGGAGACAAAACCCGGTCGCAGTTTATATCTCAAACTGAGCTGTTAAATATTCTAACTATAAGCATACTGAGTGTTCTAAGAAGGGTGACTTGAGATACATAATTTGTCTTAAACTGAACTTATCGATGCACACAATGATGGGAGACAGAACCCTGTTGCAGTTTATATCTCAAACTAATGATTTATTTCCCCTAATCACAATATACTACTAGCATTCTAAGAAGAGTGGCTTGAGATACTTAGTTTGTCTTAAACTGCAATTATCAACATGCACGATAATAGGAGGCTGTAACAACCCTAGGTTGTTACCATAGCTAAAACTAGATTAGCTGAGCTAAACAAAAGTTTAATTTTGATTCCATTAAATTCAATGGGTCATTTAAACCTAAACCTAGAAGTTTGAAAATCAATTGGAGCTAATTTGGAGAATTTGGTATTTTTGGCTATTTTTAAGTCCTGAAAAATACCTAAATTATTTTGATCTCCAAATTAAAATTTGACTTCATTTTTGAATTTCTCATACCCAAATTTACTAAGGGTGAATTTTTGGGAATTTTTGGAGCTCATTTGGTCCTAAATTGAATTTGGGAAAATTTGGAATAATTAATATTTATTTAAATGGATTTTAATTAATTAAATTAAATTATTTAAGAAATTAACTCTGTGGGATTTGCTGTCGGGACCGCGGCAGATCCGCTGCGGGGTCCCGACAGCGGCGCACGGTGTTAAGCCAGCAGGATCTCTGGCGCGCATCACAGCGCAGGATCCAGCGACCCGCATCACTCCACCTGTGATTTGATCTTAGACGCTCGATCAGCATCTAGGATCCAACGTCTGAGATTCAATCCGCGCGGCCGTTACCCGGGACTTCCATCAAGCCATCGAATCCCAACGTCTCCGCGCATCAGATGGCCCTCGATCTCCCGGTCGCTGTTCACCTTCGTCCCCGAGAGATTCAGCCCGACCACGGAAAATTTTCCGTACCCAGCCACGTCGACCTTGTCGGCCACCCTCCTGCCAGGTCAGCTGGACCGTTAGAGGTCTTTCCCGTTGTGGCCGAGCCGCAGGGATGGCTGAGCCATTCCCTGAGAGGGAATGGCGAGTGACCCCTCGTGCCGAGCCTAAGTCATGGCTCCAGACCTCGGCAGCCACCCTGGACCTCCCAGCAACCTATAAATACCCCCATTAACCCCTCAGTGAGCTCCTTTGCTCACTGAGAGGCTCATCTTCCCCACTGCCCTCCGTTCGCAGCTCCCAGTTCCTCCAAGCTCTCCTGGCGATCGAACCCACTGCATCTGCTGATTGAGGGTGAGGTATGGAGTTCAGACCCCCTTGCGGAGCTCCTGAAACCTCTAAGTTCACTCGAGGCGGCCTGCATTCGCTGCAAATCTTCGAACCGAGGTACAGCTCTTTCCTCCTCTCTGTCGAGCTGAATTCAGCTCGATTTGCCTCTCCTCAAGCCATAGATGCTGTGCTAGGACCCTTCCTTAGCTCCTAGCGGTCATCCTGGACCTCTAGTGAGCCTTGGCAGTGCGCCAGACGGCCTAAGCACCGTCTGGGAGCACACTGCCAGTCGGGCCAATTCGCGCGAATGCGGCGAGCTCCTGAGCCATTTAGCCCTCTGATTGGTATCGAAACCCTCAGAGCAATAATTGTAAGCTGGTATCGAGGGTCAGGTTCGACCAGATCGATCAATTTGACTGTACTTGATCGATCCAGTCGAAGCTCTGAATGGCAGAAAACGTGGAGTAAGACCCCAAGGATCCAGACCACCCCAGAGCCTCGCGTGTCATCCTATCGCTTCTTCCTTGATTCCTGAACATGTAGGGGTCAAGGTCAAGGCGACCCGTGCTCTCTGTGAGGAGAATTATCTCCTCACAGGTGCGCCAGCCGAAGGATTTAGGCCGAATAGGCATCCAGCGAACCAGAGCGTCCCAGTGAGGGCTTCTTACCTCAATCAACGCGTCTGAGGTTAGGGAACGTGTAGCCGTCGAAATCGCGGCGCGACATGACCAGAGTGCGGCGAATTTGGCGCTGGAAGTCCGCCTCAGGAATTAGGGCTGCGGGCGCGTCGGGAGGAAGATGAAGACGCGATTTTGGGCCGGGCCGAGCCCCGGCCCGCGCGGTTTGGTAATTGAGCCGCGGTTAATTAAACAATTTTTGGAATGTATTTTTAATAGTTATGATTTAATGTAATTAGATTCCTATAGTTTTAATTTAAATAAATATTCAGAATGAATTAATTAAATAACTTTAGTTATTCATATCCAAATGGTATGATCCAATATACCATTTTAATCAGAAAAATTCAGAGAATCTGAATATAAAATAAAATTTCAGATCCAATGGTTGGATTAAAATTTATTTGCCAAACCTTTTCTGTTCTTAAACAAATCATATAAGATCATATAATTATCCAATTTATGAAATTAAGGGCTCTGATTGCTCCTTATACCCTAAGGAACAATTCCAGACCCTTAAAGTTGATTGTTGATAATTAATTTTCTTAATCACTCCTTAATCACCCTAAATAAGGATTAGTGAACTTAACCCTAATAAAGCCTCTGAATTGAGTGAGGGTTATTCCTAACCTTATATTAAGTCAAGTAGAATCTAAGTGTATAGTTGGATTGCCCTAAATTGCCTTAATTTCACTAATCACCCTAAGTGGCTTAATTAAGTGATTAGTGCTAATTAAGATCAATTAGGTCTTCAAAACCTAGAATTTGGGTGTTTCCCACCTTACCAAGTCATGTGAAACATATTAAAATAGATTAGAACCAATTCGGGTAAGTAAACCCTAAAATCCCAATTTTAGCCTTAAGAGGGGAATTTTTGATCATTTTGACCAAAATATGGATTAATGTCCCTCAAGGATTGAAAATTTCAGTAATACACTTTAAATTAAAAATGTTCTCTAAAATCTTAGAATAATAATATTATTCATATGATCCTTAAATCATCAAATCCTCATTTAATCCTTAAATAAGATGCTTAACTCTTAAGCATTCCATTTAAGGATCATTTGACCTGAAAAAAAAATTGAAATATAATAATAAGAATTGTCAATTATATCATTAATAAACTCAGATAAAATAACTTAAGAGCTTAGTATCAAAAGGTAAGGAATTGGAAAAGTCTAAGTTAAGAATCCAGCTTAAGATCTAAAGTGATCAAACTTAGACTCTTAGATCTTAAGTAATCTAAAGAGATTATTATGAGCTAATGGTTAACCTAATGTTTAGAACTATTAACCCTTATAGCAATTAAGCCCAACATAGCTAGATGTTGAACCTAATTACTAAAGAAAATGCAATTGGATTCTCCTAAACTAAAATCCAATTAATGTCTAAAGTAATCAAACTTCAGATCTTTGGATCTTAGATCTTAGACTTAGATCTTCAATTTGAAATCAAACCACCTCCAATTGAAATTCTTTAATGATTGATTGTTTAATCTTTTGAAACCTTCCATGCGGGTATAGGATGATTCAATCAATAAGATAATAAAATTATCTTAAAGATTGAATATAGATCTTAGAGTCTCAAGTTCTTAACTGATTATTTTATCTTATAATTAATAGAATAGCATTTCACTAAGATCGTAGTTCCTAAATCTTCTAACTTATAGGAACCTTTACCCTTTGAGATTAAGTGAGAAACCTAGATCCTATTTTAGTATCACCTTGGATTAAGAATTTGAACTCAACATAGGGTTTAAGTTCTAAATCCTTAAATCTTGATTTATTTGATTAAGATTTGGGTAAGAGAGTAAAATATTCATAAAATTAGGTCGTTGATTTGCTTATTTAAACCATATAGTCGTCACACAATTTTTTATTAGAACTTGTTAAGTTCTAATATTTGACTTTAAGGACGTAAATCTGAGATTCTACTCGATAGCTGGATATCGGAGATCCTAAGCTTGTACTTTCTCAGAGTAGTTAGATTTGGAAATTAGACAACAACAAATATCACATAAGTCTAGATTGAGTCTCTTGCTTACTTTGATTTGATTGCTTTGCATACCTTGGATTTTGAGCTTTAGCCCTTGAGCATAATAGGAGAACTTAGGATGATGTATCCTAAGCTAGTATTGAATTTATATATCATTCAGTTTTGTTTTATCACAGTTAGTAGAATATGACCTAGTTTAGTCTGTATCTTCAGTAGTAGTATTGTATAGACTGGACTCAGACCTAGCATAATTGGATGGCTAGGCTGGGAATTGACTGATTAATTGATATTGGGGGCCCTGTATGGCCTATTGGCTGGTATGGCAGTACTAGAACTTAGGCATATTACTACTTTACATGTATTGTATTGTTTTGACTTCTGATTTGTTTTGCCACATGCTTCAGTGGCCTTATTTTCAGTATTCGCTCGCTTTGCCACATGTCTCAGTGGCTTCACTTATTATATATTGCTTTGCTTTTCGCCACATGTCTCAGTGGCCTTTCTTTTCATATTAATTTGCATGTTGTATGTATATTTTATGACTTAGATATATGTATAAATGGCATGTTTAGGATGCTAGAATTTTATTATATTATGTACTCGTGTTCTTTTATACTCAGCATATTTTACTTCGATCATAATCATGTTAGGATCATGTTTATTCAGTAGTTGCAGTTATTTTTGCTCTTAGCCTTACCTTGCTTATTTTGAGTCTGTATATTACTTTACATACATGTTGCATGCTATAAATAGATAGTTTATAGTATCCCAGTTCTTTCATAGCTTATTGCACCCCTTTACTGCTGCATGTATAGTTAAATTTAAATGTGATATCATTGCATTATTGGTGTATCATTGATGCAAATTTTAGATTTAGATTCAGTATTATTTACTTAATCAAGTTCTTAAGATTCTCATATTCAAATAAAGTTTAATATTAATTAGGGTAAATCAAGATGTCCAAATAAATATTAAAGTTCTCTAACATACACCTTAATATTATGAAAGCATATGAACGTAAAGTGATATAGAATATGAGGTAATTAAGGCTAATTAAATTTAAAATCAAAATAAAAGGATTAGCACTTGATTACAAATCTAAAAGACTTAAGTTTCATACAATTTAGTTATTAAGATCTACTTGGTCAATACAAGCAATCAATGATTATATTCTTTAACATTTGGTGTAAAATATTTAAAATAAATAAGAGATCAAATTTGATTTTTACATAAAATTTTATATAATACTTAATTTTACTAAAACTAGATTCAAATTTGATATAACTCGGCCTCACTAGAGTCTTAGGGACATTATAATGCTAAAAATATGAAGTTTCGGCCATTCCGGACAATTCTAGGTAGTTTTGGACAATTCTAGGAGCTACGGCGCGTGATAACGCCTTCTAGCCGAAAGCCAGGCGCCACGGCACACTATGGCGTGCAATAGCACTTGATTTCTCGAAGTGCGGTCGCTACAGCATGCTACGATGCGCTATGGCGCACTGCAGCGCTTTCGGGAGCTGCGGCGGATGCTAACGTTGTAGCGCGCTGCAGCGCTTTCAATCGATATGGCATGCAGCAGCGCTTTCGGGTGCTGCGGCGCGCTGCGGCAGTTCTCATTTGACTTCCTCAAAAATATTTTTCTTCTAGCTTCACAAATTAATATGCCACTGCTGTGCGCTATGGTAGATCAAGTTCGAAACTTCGGGCGCCACAGCGTGCTGTAGCGCCCGACGGTGATTTCGCCTGTGCGAAAACCGTGATAGATCTTTTTTCACACTCAAATACTCTCGATTTTGGGCACCTCATATATGGTGCCATATACTGATGGAAAGTTCTTTCCGAGACCTTTCCATTGATACTAAAATCCACATGAATAATTTATTATAACTATGCAAAATATGGAGTTAAAAGTCTGGGTATGCAAAATGGAAAAAAATAGAGCATTTTATTTTCAAATAAATTTGATGCCTTAATGAACTTTAATGGCTTCCATTCTCAATCATAGATTTCTAAAGATGCAAAATAAGCATAAGAGCGAAATAAAATAGCCAAGAAAGTATATCAAATGGGTACCTTAGCTTGCAAGAATAGAGGAAGAAGGAAACTCTATTTTTCTTCAAGAACTTGGAGAGGAGCTTCTTCTTCAACAAACACAGCAAGGAAGGAGGGAGAGAGCTTTAGTCTTTGTAAATTATAATAATCCAAGTTGTTACTTAGGTCAATCTAAGTCCTAATTATGATTTTAGTACACTAATTAAATCATTAAGAACTCACTGTTAAGACCTAGCTTAAATCAGGAATCAAATGAGTCAAATCCTGATTTTGGAAATTTCTAAAAATCCTATAATTTGACCTATTTATATTGACCTCAAATCAAAAATCTTACTTCTCCATTGCGCTCATCATTCCAAAATTAGCTAGAAGTGATGTTTTTGAGGCATTTGGAAGTCGTCGGATTTTTGTCAAATATTTTAATATTATTTAAATACCCTGGAAAATTAAATAATTAAATATTCGTCAAATTGAAAATCTGATTTCACTGTTACGTTCCTTACCCCTCAATTAGCTAGGGGTAATATATTGGAAAATTTCTGAATACATTTAATTATATAATTTTAATTAGTATAATTAGTATAAAATAATTTAAAATAATAAATAATTAAATTAAAACAAACAGTGCCGTCACATAATTCCTGCGCCGTCTCCCTCTTCCCGTTTAATCAAACGGCTACTCTGATCGTCCGATCGAAGATCCCAGTCGAGCCCTCATCTCCCTCGTGCGAGACGTGAAGGCTAAGCGCGTGTCCCGCATGTGGACACGCGGCTACCTCCGCCGCTCCGGATGGCTTCCGTCGACCCCTTCCGACCGCTTAAGCATTCTTCGGTAGAAACCAATAGACTCTCGGATCGATTCGAAGCTCGTCAGCCATACAAATTAAGGTACCATATCTTTTTATTTACTCAATCGATTGCTATTATTTTACTTTGATTATCTATTTCATAAGCCAGATTGAGTTTTGTATGGATTCAATTGTGTCGATCATGATCGATTGGCTCTAATTAAGAAATAAAGGCACAGTACTTACCGTTATATTTTCTATCCCGCGACTAGCTCAACTAAGGTTTAATATTATGCTCGAACTAGATCACTTCTGCTGCAGATCCTTATACTATTGAGTAGCTAAGTTGTCCTCTTTCTATAGTTGTGTGGGTTGAGTTGCCTAGCTGCCGGAAAGACCCTCTAGTTGTGTGCCCTAGTTTTCCCCCTTTCAAAATTAGACGAAGGAGACGAAGGAGCTGGGTCGGGCCAGGTCGGCCTGAGCCCGACCCACAGTGCAGCACACCAATGCACGAGACCACCGCAGAGCGCAGGGCCCATCCGTGCAGCATCTAACCTCAAGCGTGGGTCCCACTTGTCTCTTTATCTGGCACCCAGTGGACCCCACAGCTGATCAGCCCCTACTCCTAGCATGACACGTGTCCCACAATCAAATCTCTGGCGGCACCGCTGGACATGTGGGTCCCGTAGTTGAATATTAATCAATTAGGAATTATTTAATTTAAGACAGAAAAACTAAATCAATTTAATTTAAATTAGTTAAATCAATTTAAATCATAAACTTTAAGTTATAATATCTTAAAATCTTGAGCTCTAAATATAGCAAAATAATATATTATTTTGATCAGCAAAATTAAAGGAATACTATAGTACCATTTAATTTTCAGTATGACTTGTATTTTGCATAGTGATATTTAGGGTATTTCCATAATTACAAAATTGTCACAAAATTTCATTTGGCCATAACTTTGTAACCACTAGTCCAAATATACTTAATATGGGTTTCAAAATAATCAGTAAACTCCCAGGAATATTCTAGTAGTATCAATTTTGTTGTTTGAATAATAATTTGACTAATCACTTTTGGGACTCAATCCTAATCTTCCAAGGTTTATAACTTCTTATCAACTAGTCCAATCATAAGCAATATGGATCTTAAAGTGACCAGAAAAGTCTTGAGAACAACCTAGTAGTATTTATTTCTCTATTTGGTTTAGTATTTACTTAATCACTTTTATGACATAACCTTAATTAACCTAACTAACCATAGAACTTCAATTGACCATAACTTGGTCAAATGAGTTATAAATTAGGTCTTCCAATATACCATTTTGATCAGAAAAATATAATTAATAGTAAACTATAAAAATATTTTAGATCCAATGGTTAGATCTTTTAATGAATCCTAATCACCTTAAAATTTGATTAGTGAATATTAGCATAATTAATAATCCAAATTGAGTAATTTCAATTTTTGATTACTCCTCGAGTAGAATAGAATCTAGCAGTATGATTGGCTTAATGATTTTGTGATTAATTTCACTAATCACTCACTAATCACCTAAATCCCAATTAAGTCATAACTTAACTAAATGAGTTCCAAATTGGGTCTACTCCCAGTTAAAGTACTCAATGGGTTATGGGGAATCTATAGCCACTAAATTTACTGAATTGGACTTCAAATGGAAAAGTTAGGTTTTTGACTCCCATTTTGAAACCATAATTTCCATTTTTAGCCGTAATCTTGTTTTGGACATAGCTTGACCATTTCTTATTAGAATTTAATTATTTTAAGTTTTATTGAAACATTAGACAATAAGCTATAATAAATTAATAGAAAAATTAGATATTATTAAGTAAAATCACCAAATTTTCCCTATGAGTCAAATTTCTTATTTTGATCTCATAAGGCTTAATAATTATTCAATTTTGATGTACTTACTGTCTATCTTCATATTAGACAATAAATAATCATTTGCCACTGAAAAATTTTAATTTAGAGCCTTAAATCAAAAAATAGATTCTTAGACTTTTAAGAAGAGGCAAAATGATTATTTTGCTCAAATTTAGGGTTAAGTGTTGTCATACCTTAATTTCATATTATAATAGCTAAAATCAGTAAGTGAAGTAATTTAGAATAAAAGTTCATTAAATTAAACCATTGCTTAAGTTTTAATCAAAATTCTTAATTTTCCTTTCTTAAAAAGATTTTAAATATCTTATTGGTTGTTTGATGTGAGATAAATCTCACATCCTATCTTTTCATTGAAACTTCTTAATCCATATTAATCTTTCTAACAACATTTGTTAGGTTGTGTGTTTGAGAGTTTATCTTAGTATTTAAGAGCTTATTTTCTTAGGAATTAGGATTAATTCATATGTTAGATTTCATCTATTGAGTAAATTGGGTACTCAATAGGAAACTTTGATTTTGATAGTTTATAGATGTTTATAATTTATTAATGATTATTTGATCTTTTAACCTTAGAATTTAGAATAGAGATTTATCTTATTAAGTGTGATTTTACTTAATAGGATTTGCCTTAAATCTTAATTATGAGGTTGGGTAGTAAAAATTTAGTCATTTAGGTTCAACTTTGGATTAAGTAATTGAACCATAATATTTGGAGTTTAATTTTTAATCATTTTATATAAATATAAGATAATTTCATATATATATAAATAAAGATTAATGAATTTCTTGTGATGAATTATTTGTAAGATAATTACTCCATTAATTATAAATACTTTTTTTTTTTTGTTGCATTTCTATTTGAATGTTACTATAATATCCCAATATATTAAAATTTAAAAATTAATATTAATACAAAATAATCAAATTCAATTGGATCCGGCCGTGGATCGAGAACTGTAGAAGACGTAGCATTTGTAGTTTCAATTCCACATTCCATCATCCTCCCGCAAGAATTCTTGAAGAATGAGGTTCTGTTGCCTGCCTAACCGTAGGAAGCACCATTACCCCTTTGCTCACATTCTCCTCCTGCTCAGCGCTGCCTCTACCGCGGTCTTCTTCGTTCTGATCTCAAGTTCCTCCTTCGTCCCATCCAGCCACTTCCCCTTACGCTCTGCCAAAGCAATCAGAACCCTTGCGAACTCGGACTGGTCCGCTGACCCGCCTTCCGACGATGTTAAGATGCCCAATCGAGAGGAGAATGCGACAGAGGAGGTTGGCAGGCTGCGCGATGGAGTCCCGTGCGCTACTGTTGAGAAAATGGGAGAGGCCTTCGCTGCAGGGCCCTCGCATGGGGAAAGCATCAGGATCAGAGATGTAATCCACCGCCATTTCTCTTTACATGGTAAGCTTACTGGTACTGTATGTACTGAAAGCATTTTATGGTGAAATAAAAAAAAGGACAAGGTGTAAAGTCATTGCATACCGTGCAGTTGAATGCTACGTAGAAATAACTTAGATTGTCTAGTTTGGTTGTACATGAATGGGTAATATTTTTTGTACTACTCGGTATATTGAACCTTTGTTTTAACACACACTTTAAGGAGCTTTTCTTTAAATTGAAGTATTGCTTACTGGTTAAATTAAATGTCTTGGGTTGAGAAACTGTGCGAGAAGATTGGAAAATTATTATGTCGACTGTTATTGTTGGCCATCATGTTTCTGATGACATGATAGTCTATTTCAATGTGTTTTAAAAGTGTATGAAATATAGGGCTTGCTGCTATGTATGTGGCATTACTGTTGTTACACCTGATGCGAGGGGTGAGTTATGTGGAAGCCCAACCCTATGAATTAGCTGTGGGATCCTAATTTACTGGCCACAACTTTGTATTCAACCCCTCTGCTTGAATCTTGTAACTATTGGTTGTTTCTCTGAAGCCCAAAATAATAGGTGTAGACACCTGATATATCTAATAACCGCTTGTTAAAAATATTTTCCACCAACACAACCAGCTCAATCAACACCACTTTACGCATTGAAGGTGAGGTAGTTGATCGTAGAATTTAAGATACCATAATGTGGAGTGCGCTTTAGATTCCTTAGCATTTTTTTGTAGCCAATTTATTTGGTTTATTAACGCTGAAGCTCAAAATGTGTCGGGTGATAAGAAGGTATTGTAAGGCTCTAACGACATTGTAATAGTTTGTCTGATCAGATAGTGGATCCTCATGAATCATGGATAGCTTATTAGAGACATCTATAGGACTTCCTCATGAATCCTGGATAGCCTATTAGAGGCATCTTCGGAACTTTCCACACTCTTCCATACAGTGCGATGAAGTAGCTCAATGATGCATGCGGGTTGCCACATATGTAAATTATATGTTTGCTAGAGTGTAATGTCAAGGAAATGATGAAGATGACTCACATCTTTAACAACAAATGCACATTATACTGTGGTGATGGAATCTATAAGGAAGGCTAGTGAAAAAGTTTTATCCACATGTACAAGAATCTAGGCTTGGATGATAAAACAATGATGAATGGATGGGGAGCTATCAATGGAGCTTTGGACAAAGTTGTGAGCATTTATGAATATTGATAACATTTGAAACCATGTCTCATGGTGATTTATTTAAACTAATAATGGCTTGTAGGTGGCAAACATATATAAGACATTGATTATATGAATCTTTGTGGTTAGGCTATATATATAACCCCTCGAAGATCACCATTAAGGAAGGCCTTTGAAAGTTAACTTCAATTTTTAAACAATATGTGACAACAATGTAAGCATAATTCAGATAATGAAATGCATAATATTTGGGTTGAAGGTTTCCTCATAGTCTGCACAATTCTACCAAGTGAATCATTAGGTAGCATGTTAATCATTATGTATTGTTCTATGTCACCACTTGCAATAGAACTTATTCATTGAGGTGTAATATGGAACTAGTTGCAATTATTTAGAAGGATATTGAATTCAGTGGACATGGCTAGACACTAATGATTATGTTTGAAAGCTATTTTGAATAATGTATAGTTGAATGATAGTGATGTAGCAATGAAATCATTGACACGCTAAATGTTTAATGGTGTGAAATATTTTAGGTTTTAACATTTTAGTCTTACCATGTGTGAGCATAAAATGGGGTCTAAAGGTTGATTATTGATAAAACACATTCAATTTGTATTTTGGCTATTATATTAGTGGTTGGATGCAGTAGAAGTTTAGATTTAATAATCATATCAAGGAGTTGCTATGTTTTTTTGGTTTTGCAGTCTTAGAAGAGGTTTAGTAGGTTGGAATATTGTGGTTTGGGTGTTGCTACGGGTGGTGGAGTCAAATAATTATAAATAGTGAGAGATAGAGAAGAACTTTGAGAAGCACTAGGAATGTGGTGTCGTGTTGATATGATTGGTTAAGGTGTTTACTTGAGTTGGCAGTGGAGTATTGGAATGGAATTGATAGGAAACTTTTTCATCAAAAGTTCTGTATGTGGAGTAACCTATTAGAATTAAGATCAAAACAAATATAAGCATTATGCTATCCTTTGTGACACAAATATAAGCATTATGCTATCCTTTGTAACACAAATAGACAAGGTGTGATGACCGGATGTTGGGTTAGTAGAACTAATCCAACATTAGACACATTTCCACAGAATCATATTGGACAATTAAATAAGATAACATACATTTTATAACATTCAGAGCCATACATAATAGAAATAGAAATCTTCGTACAATTTAATATAAAAATATCAAGAATAATACATCTCAAAATATTGTCTCAAAATAATTAACAAACATCTGTTCCTTATAACATTCCTAAATAAAATAAAACTAAAGTTATTTTCTTCAATACTTGAGTTGCTTTCTTCCATTTCTTTATCATCATGCCAAATCAGTTTCTTCTAGCTGTACCTGACCTGGTGGAATTATAAAAATATCGGGATTTGAATTCCTAATAATTAGAGAATACTATAAGTACCAAATAAATATTAAATGTTACACTTTTGCAAAATAGTGGATGCAAAAATAAGGGCATAAATAAAATTGTGTAGGAAAACATTAGTTTAGCATAAGAACTATATGTCAAATTTCTGCATAATAATCGATATATAATAATAAAAGAATTTTGCCAATATTATAAGTAATATGTATAAAAAATTTATGCACTTCAAAAATAATTTTTGCATCTATATATTAGTATATGTCTTGATATTGTGTAGCATTATTATCTTTGTTCAGTTAGACAAGTTTAGAACCTTGAGCTCATGGGTTCATATTAGTAGAATAGACATCATACTACTCCCCTACAGGCTACAGTACGACAACCTTATAACTCTCAAAGTGGACTAGCTCTGTCCCTAACTTAACTCACCCCAAAATGTACCATTCTTTAAAACCTTACATTCATTACTAGACAAAATAAAAATATTCATGACATTTTTTTGGCAATAAAATAACTTTATCATCAACATGGAAATAATTTCAAAATGAAGCATAAGCAAGCATTAAAAATAAATAAGTGTAAAAAGAAATATTCTGGGTACCTTTGTATTTGATTGTGCTCGAGAAAATACTCAAAAATCTGGTGTATCTGCAAAAAATTATATTTGTAATTTTCTTAGTCTTTTGAAATTAGCTAATTTGCCCTATGAGAATTAATATTCTCATTTCTAAGTTTTGATTAAATTTGCCTTTTGTGAATTTCTTATTCCTCTTGATTTTAGACACATAAACTAACTTTGGATTAAATCAAAGATCATCTGAGTTGATTTGTTAGAATATCGAGAGTGGATATTTAAATTGAAATGGTATAGAGTAGTTAGTATTAAAATTCATGTATTTCTAAACTCAAAAGTGAGCTTGCATGAGTTGAATTGCAAGTATTTGAGAACTATAACAAGATGTTAAGGTTATAAGAAACATCCATAGGTTTGAGTTTAGTGGATACTAGAGTCACAACAGATCTTTGGTGGCTTTGATTCTTAATTGCCGCATGAAGGTAATATTGTTGCAGAACATAAATGGCATTTTATTGGATCAGTAAAATAATCCTAACACTATAATTCAATAAATTCCCATCAGTGAAGCTTTCTCTATAGGTTTGGATAGTAGCTTATACTAACAATAAGTAGCTTTGAATAGACTAACTTGACCATTGCCAAATTCATTCTGATTGACTAGAATAATAAACTTCTCATTAATTGGTCTAATCTTGATTCATAGACTTAACCTAAGCCTGCTGAAACTTACAGTAGTTCTAAAATACTAGATACTACCTACTAATTTCTTAGCCCAAAATTTGATGCACCTAAGTGTAAGTTATTTTTTTTTAGTAGTAATTCATCAATATTATTTAAATCCATTCAAATTTCATTTAATTTGAATTGCATAATTTATTTATGCTGGATTTTATTTCAGAGTCTGAATTAGATATTTTGCCTAACATTTTGTTATATGTTGTTTAAATATTTTAAGACAGTATGCAATTGAATACCCAAAAATATACAATAAGAGCTAACCACACTCATTGGACAAGAATACAATACTATGCGGCTCTTGGGTGCAGTTTTGCATTCCTTAAGTTCCCAGATAGTTTAACTCCTGAAATCTTTAAGAAATAATTCTATCACTTATTTGACAGGATTTATGTATCCTAATTTAAATGAGTTTAATGTTTCCTTAATCCATTCTAATATGAATGTTCCAATGATGCTTCAATTTCAGTTAAGTACTGAAGAAATGTTCATTGTAGAGCAGTGATTTCTAGAAACCTTAAAGTAGACACAAGAGTTACCTGATACAAGGGTATTAGTCTGCACCATACTCTACTGAGTATATTAAAGTTTAAAAATGACACATCATGATAGCTTAAAGACAGCTTTGGATGGAGTATAAAGTATTAATTACAAGTTGAGCACTCCCCAATCAACAATAAGTATTCAACTGATGTAGTATTTAAACAAAGAGTTCACACAGCCATACCACAACAACTTTGCAAATTTATTGAAGAGCTAAATGAAATATTAAGATCATTAGGGATAGAAGCAACCAGGTTATCATTAATAAATCACATTTTACACCCCTGCTATCTTATTTCAAGGAACTATAGCATTAGATCAGGTCTTGTTTAAGAAGGGCATTTAGTTAGAGATGTACAAGGTAATTCAAATATTATATTGTTTCACCTTAGGAGTTAAAGTAGTGACTAGTTACTGTTTCCTTTGATCTGTACTATTCCTATGTTGATTTCTATTGATTGAGATGGATTTAAACTTAACTTGGTTCTTGATCAAGATTTATGTAACTGATATTGATTTTAATACTTTCTAGCCAATTCCATATTGGATCACAACCTTCGCAGTTCACCCTTCACCCACAGGAGGTCAAGATGGTTTTGTTCAATATTGTGGATTAATTACTAAATCTATAACACAGTTTACACGCTTGAAGAAAGTTAATGGTGCATGAACATGAAGCTCCAAGATTCCCATCGATCATTATCTAAGGACTTTTAAATTCCTAAGCAACTGACTCTTCAAGGACCCTTCTAAATTTTAATGACAAGCTGGTTCGCTTACCAAGACTTTATATATATTGAGATACTTAAAAATTAACTTCTATTAATTCCAATGCCCTTGAAACCTGCTATTTCTATCGAGATCAAATCTTTGTATCAGATATGACTTCTTTTGGGTCAGACCAGATCTGATTGCATTTTATCATTCAATTGAAATACTGATCCATTCCATCCTTAACTGCAATAGGTATATCAAGAGAAGCCGATTGTAATGTAGGCTAATAATGGTTTATTCCAATTTCAGATCTTACCTACTCATTCTTAATTTAGCCTGACAATATATTGAATAGTGAGTCTTAGAGTTTAAGAATAGATCTATATCGTTCTTAGGAACAATTTATAAGTCTTCATAAATTAGTTAAAGTATGTAGATTAAAAGGAAAAAAAAAAAACAGATGGGTGTCATAAAAAACCGAACACAGATCATTTGAATAAAGTTCAGTGCAGAAATTTTCAGATCAATAGTAATTTAATATCTCGGATCAAACTATTCTCAGCACATTACTTCAAATGCTGAATTATTCCTATCTAAATATACAAATGAACAATGTGTTTACATTTGCACTAAGATCAAGTTAACAACAGTGAGTCGCTAGCCCATTCCTAATATTCCTCATGACTTGAATCGAGGAAAAATTGATAAATTTCAGATTATGCCAAATGACTGTTTGGAAACAGGAATTTACAAAATTTTCTTGAGTAAAATAATTTAACTTAGATTTGAAGTACCTTGCTATGAGATTGAAATCAGAGAGAAGGAACAAAGACCTAGTTCATAATCCACAGGCTCTATGTTCCCACGCAGGCAGAAATCCTTCAAAAGCTCAAGGAGGCCGCTATGGTTTCTGGAATGAAATGTTTTGGGACCTTGCGGTGGATAGTGTGGTTCAAGGAATTGGAAGGGTAAGGGGGTGGAGATGAGAGGGGAAATCAAAGAAGGTTCAAAATCTTTTCGGAGTGGGTCGTGGGGTTACTGCGTCTTAAGTAGCGTTCTCCCGTAATGGGATCGCCAACTACGGCTTTGGTAACTGTCACTCTTTTAGCGACAGTTTCCAGAAAATAGTGTCCCAGCAAGGAAAACTTCCTGGTTGGTAATCGTCAATTTATTATCGAAGGTTTCCTGAGAAGGAAAGAAGAACAACTTAATCTTAAGAAGAACGTTTGTCAATTAGATTTAGCCATCACATAGGATTTATGATATTATTATTTAATTAAAATAATTTCCCTCTTTTTTATTGCTAAAATAATTCTAAATAATGGCTCTTAATATATTTTGATTAATCCCGTCATGATCAAGAGTCATTAAAGCGTAAAACGGATTTTAACGGGAAATCGACATAAAACAAAATTTAGCGGGGAGGTTAACATAAAACATAAACTAGCAGGGAAAAACAGAATTTAACAGATAAAATTAACGAAAAACAGAAATTTGTGGGAGCTTGCGTGTTTTAAATTTTTTTTTCCAGTAACGAGTAATTACACAAGGTGATGATCTTGTTGCAAGGAAAACATTAGCACTTGAATGCATGGGATTCAATAATTGGGCTGTGTGGAACCTGAGAGAAAAAGTTTTACCTGATTTTGTGGATTTGCTAGTGTTTTAGGTCAGAATTTGATCGAGCTAGTAGACGGACTGAAGATCTTCATTTTTTTTTTCATGAGATTGATTGATGGAATGTCGCTGGTATTAGGGAGTCATTGTAAGATGAGGTTGTCGCTGTTGACCATGAATTGTAAGGGTAACATCTCCCACCGTCTTTTTGTTGATATCAATAAAGCATTTCACATTAAAGTCAAAAGAAAAAGAGGAAGGAAAAAATAATTGTTTTGCATAATTTGAATAATTTCATTATTATAATGTGAATAATGCCTATATTCTGCTGTGTAGTAGATTGTTATAGAAAACTGATTTAGATCAAGTCATTTTGTTTTATACGAAAGGTTGATATCTTTTGGCTAGAACATTCTACTCAATGGGCCTAGTTGCATCGATTTTTCTTTGTTACTTGGTGCACTGGATTTTCTTTAACATGTTCTAGCCTCTTCCAAATTCTGTTAGGTCTAGAGGGAATGCTAGTATGAAGTTACAAGCATGTTTTAGCAAATGATGGGATTAATTTTTCATTATTAACTTGATATCAATAAAAGTTAAAATTGAGTTTTGCTGCGCATACATTCCTTAAAAATCTCTCAAATGTAATTATTTTGATTGTATACACAAAATTGGAGAAAGTGGAATCTTCTTTTTTGAAAACTTGTTTTCTAAATGCATCAATAAGTGGGACATATACTTGCATATTGCCAAAATATTTTAGATTTTTTATTTTTCGCTCATAATAAATGATATTTACTAAACACTTGTTCATGTTAAATATGTAATTATATTCACAATGAATGGTTAAAAGATTTAAGTAGGATGGTATATTCATAAATATAAAACAATAGATGCCTCATAGATAAATTGTAAAGATTTCGGTGCATGTAAAAAAAAACCTGCATTATTTGAATATTTTTCTGATCTTATTTTGTCTTTGAGATGATGAGATTGTGAGAAAAAATTCATTAAACTATTTCCATTTTAGCTGATTATTCATCCTAGTGTTTATTATTCTGAGGAATATGCTAGGGAAATTTATCTCAATATATAGCAAGAAAAAATGGGTTAGAAGTTAAAAATTGTAAATAACCAATGAAAAGAAATTTGCTGTGACACAAGATAGAACAAGAAGAAGCATATATTGAATAAAGGAAAAGATAATATCAAATGACTTGTCCAAAAAACCTGCATTTTCTGTTGGCGATAAAAGTGTTTCATTTCTTTGACAAATATGCATGAAAAATTATCTTAAATAAGATGGAGTTTTCTTTGCTTGAGGAATTGGAAAAGCAATGATAGTTTCTTTCTTACCAAATGTCTCATATCAAGAAGAGGAAAAAGATATTCCAAATCACCTTTACATTTCTAGTAATGAGATCATTTTTTCTTGTAAAGAGATAAAAAAATCTTATAAATATTTTCCAATTCTGTATTGCAGAGAATATTAGCAGTAGAGATGCTTATTTCTTCTACCTTAATGGAAAAATTGTCAGATATTTGAGCTGCAAAGATGCCAATAGGAAAAAAAAGGACATTTTCTGGTAGGAACATAGTCCTAATCCAAGAGGAGCTAGTAGTGATTTCTCAGTGAATCATGAATATGTCTCAAGATGTGGTAGAGATTACACTACTGTTGCATAAATTCTACACAGAAGCTTTACATTTGATGTTGAAATGCAATTCATAGAAACAATAGCGAGCAAGCATCCCTGATTTCAGATGGAAAGGAAAAATACTTTTCTAATGAATGTCTCATTGTATGAAGAGCTGTTTGAGAAGAAATATTACAATCTAGATTCTAGGCTATGCTCTAAAGATGTTGGAAATGCTGATCTAATGGAAGATTATTATATTTCTGAAAAAAAGGTTATCACCAATTAATTAAACATAACAAAAAATGATGCCACTGATTACTCGCTACCTATACCCTCATGAAGGATTTCAAGAAGACTTTTATTATCCCCCTTCTCTAAAACAAATTTCTCTCTATGAATAAAATTGCACAGTAGTTGGTTGTGTATTACAAAATCTATGCCAATAAATGAACAAAACGTTTTAAGACGACTAAAAAACAAGAGGGTGATGAGCCCTATTCCCACTTTGCAATTCCTATGGTTTATCCGTTGTAATTGGAGCTATTAATCATACTGATGTTTTTGCTGCCTATGATTATGCCATCCATTTTATATATTCATGATTTCACAGGTCACCAACCAGAGAGACTGCCATTACTTTATCCTGGGATATGCTTGGGGCATTAAAAAGTTGTTCTATCATAACTTCTAGATCTCCCTTCTTCCCATGGATAATGACACCACCATAGGCCTCACTTGTAGAAATATAAGAGCAATCAAAGTTATAATTGTTATAATATGGCGGGGGACCCAGAATGCTTGCGAGTTTCTAGGCCCAATGTTGATCGGCTGCCCAGTGGCGTGTGTTGAAAAAACCATTGATTTGAAACTCCAAAGAGAGTAGCTCTTGCAAATGCAACTAGAGTGTGGTGTGGGCCTTCATGCTTTTTATTTAACTCACATCTCCACACCTGAAAGCTTATAGCTGAGAACAAATACTATTTGCTGTTCACCTCTCTACGAATGCAATCATTGATGGCTGTTCAACATGGTGGTGATATATATGCAATGTTCCAATCACATATAGTGGTTTGGATGACTTTTGTATAAAGACATTTTGTGATGTGTACTCCTTTGTCTCTAATGCATTACCATCCCCATGCAATGTGTCACTTAGGCAAGTTCTTTGTACACCAACCATTGATCTGTGAGAATACTATTTCTCACGAGTCTCCACATGAAAATGATCTCTTGCAGGCAGGTTGAGATTGAGCTCTCAAATAAATTTTGTATACATTTTTCATACATATGTTGGAGAGTTGAAAAGTATCAACTTCCTGCTACAAAATGAGTTTATATCAGTTTGTTTCAATCTGTGTAGCATCATTAACACTTATTATTTCACCAAGGAGCTCCAATTTCCAACCCCTATTGCCATTAAATATATGTAAGCGAGAAGTTGGGGTCCCAATCCATATTGAAAACGATTGGGGAGTAATTAATAACATTTGAGCCTGATCAATTATTATACAGATTCTGGTAGAGGTTCCATTCCCAGTTTCCTACTTAATGCTCTGGTATAATGTGTCATGTAATGATTGCAACATTTTTTAAATCGTGGATTCATTTTGACAGCCTTGGAATGAACAAATCCTCTTCTTGCATCTTATTATCATACAACTGTTCTGTTGTGATCCTACTTATTATAGAAGCTTAATGTATAATGCATGATTAAGGCCTTTTTCATAGTCATAGACTCAGAATGCATAGCTCTAAATAGGCATAAACTTAGAATGTGTGGCTCCAAGTTCGCCAATGCTTATAAACCTCTCTTCTAGCCTCATAGTACCCATGTCCATGAACCCATCGTAGAAATTTTTTCATCATCTTTTTCATTCTAAACAACGTTGAATTAAGCACTGTTTGCACATAAAAAAAAGAACAATGATGAACGATGAAAGGAGATGAGAAGAGGAAGAAGAAATCTCTCTCACACGCACCAACTCAGAACGTCTGTCCTACTTTGATTTTGGCTAGAAATATTGAAGGTACTAGTGTTAGTGTTGTACAAATGGCGAGTGGGTGTCAGAGGTGTGCTGTGTCTGTCACGTGTTGATCACAGATACACAGGGTTTTTTGAAGTGTCCATGTTTCTTAAGAGCCTTTGCTAGTATTATTGCAAGCATGTGAGTGAGAAATTTGGACAGATCAAACTAAATCTATGTGATTTGATATTATTGATAAATGAATAATATATTCAGAAAATTCTAAATATCAGAACCTGATGATGAAGTCAATCCTTGCAATCTCAGATCGTGTTTCAACACTGATTTTCTTAAGAAAAATATGTTACAGACTTGGATTTTTCTATCCATCTTTCTATTGTCCTTGAGTACACGGGGAATGTGAGACAATCTATGCGAATGTTTAACAAATTTCATCTACAACTGCCAAAAATTTTAGAACTTAACATGAATCCAAGCTTTAGCAGTCTGCTGGTATTTCCAATATTCTATTTTGAAGATGCATAATTTAGAAAAACCTATTTTTATACTGTTTTGACCATTTTGCTAGCTGATTTAAAAAAAAAACATTTTCAATTTCAAATTGATTTATCATTTCATATGATCGCTAAAATACTATCTATAATGATTATTGAATTTATTGGATGAGATATATTGGAAGTGTCTCCTAATTTTCTCTTGTTTTCCTTGTACAAAATGTGCTAATGTTATTATATGCTTAAAAATGGGTTTATCATTTCATGTGACAAAAATTATAAACATTTTAATCATTTACATTATTCCATTATATATGACGAATGAGATAAGTTGGATTGTGCCCCATGGTCAATAAATATGTAAGCTTTCAACAGAGAATAGCAAAGATTTTGGTAACGTATATGACAACCTGGTACAATGTGTTTTACGCTTTAACCCTGTAGATGATATTAACTCGGGAAACATTTGATTTGTTTGTTTACTTGCCAGGAGCCTCTAGAGTTCGTGGCCTACCTTCAGACCAGTTTTGCCAAGAAGGTTTTGTTCTAGGAAAGGCATCAGAGGCTGGTTTTGGGAATGAAATGTACAAGATTTTATCTGCAGCAGCACTAAGCGTTATGTTAAATCGTTCCTTGATCATCGGACAAACCAGGCATATAAATTCTCTTAAGAATATCTGCTTACCCAAATGCTTTCACACTGGAAACACCCCGTGATGTTTGTATCAATCATTATTGGTTTTTCAATTCCTTTCTGAATTCATTTATCTTTATGCAATTTTTGCTTGCACTTAATCATTTAGCTTACTGAACTATTTATGAATCCATATAAAACACAGGGTTACTTTTCTCAATGTTGAAAGAATTTTTAGTTTTCCTAGCTTTCAAATGCTGTTTGCATCGTTACTTGAATGTCGTATTCTCTTGAGGATATGAGTTTGATAATTGTAAAAAGAGATTTTAATTTTATTTTCAGGGGGCTTTATCCTTTTGGCGGTTTTGTTTCTTATACAAATCTTTCTTTTACTTTGAAAGAAGTAAAGCATCTTTGGAGAAAGAATGATTGTGCTGGAAAGTATGGAAGACGGTTAACGATTAGACTTGACAATTTTGAACGTCCATCTGAAACAAACATTCTTTGCAGTGACTGGAGGTTTTGGAAGCAACCTATCATCTGGTAAGTTCACAAATTTGTTGAAATTTAACTTGAAAAATTCTGTTTCCAATTGCATTGCAATAGACTAGTTATGTAAACAAAAAAAAATCTAAAAATTCTAAACTCAGTTTTTCACAATATAAAAGTGATATAAACATAACTAAAACTTAAATGTTTGGTTGGCAGAATTTAAAAATCATGCATTTTAGAGCTTGCGTTATAAATAAACCCTTTGCTGCTTTAGCCCAACAACAAGAGGCTTCTAAGTCCTTCAAAAACTAACTACTTTTCCCTTACTTCTTAGGAATCCTAAATATCCTTTCCTAACCACTAGATTTTATTATAAACACTCATTTGCAACTAGTCAATTAATCACAGCCACTCAATTATAACTATTCCCAATAGTTATATGTCTATGTAATCACTATTACTAATTGAAATGAATCAAGTAGCCTAGCAACTTTCATTTCCTTTGTGACAATAGCTTATTACCCACTTGCCTGCATCCGATCATAGTATTAATAATTGCCACTATCATCTTTGAACTCGATTGTGACAGCAGATCAGCAATTTTATTATGACATGTCCTATATCAAAAGAACTGGTTATAACATCTCTTATTATGACATGTCATCTTTGAACTCGCTTGTGATAGCAGATCAGCAATCTTGTTATGTTCATTAAATTGTAGGCTATAGTTATATTCAAATTTCTCCTAATGATGTAAAATATGCATGTTTATGGTGCCAACCTAAAAAGATTCAATACTTTCATGCTTTTGGACTTGAGACGTTTCAAGGCATCGTATCAAGGAGCCATGACACATTTTTTTATGAATTAATCATGACAAAGTGGCATGCTATGCTATAGATCATATTGTTATAAGTACAGTTCATGCTGAGCAACTCTAAGATCTTCTAAATGCGTTCCAAAGAATTCGAGGATATAAACATGAAAATAAACCTTCTTAAGCATGCCTTTATTTGTCAAGGAGATGCTAACTGTTTGTAATCTAATTGATGAATAATGCTTTTTCCCAATGGATACATGGAGGCTTTCAACAGTGTAAAATTGATCTCTTTCAATTCAATTCTTATAGCGCCTCAGTGAAATCACTTGTACTTATTAGCTCTGGAAGAATACTACAAAGTATTGCTAGCATCATGGCCTTAAAAAACGAATTGGATCAGTTAATGTAACAGCCCGATGCCGGTTTAGCGAGAACTGTCCCGGCATTAGGTATTCACAAAATGCAGGATCCTATTGAGCAATTTAAAAGATAAGGGATTCACATATATAAAAGCTAAATGACATTTCTCATTCATCATAATTCTATATTACAAAATAACCAACGTACACTTTTTACAATGTTCATCATTTTGAAACAAAAAATAAACTTAAACAAAAATAAAATAAAAATAAAAGTAGCGTCTTAGATCCATCATCAACTTGAAAATTTATAATTTAAAGTTCTCATTCGAGTTCTTCTAGAAATACATGGCCTGGTATTGTAAAAAAAATAATACCGGGATTGGAATTCCCAGTGATTAGACAATACTCTTAGTACCGCAGTAAATAAAAATATTACATTTTTCTATCAGCAGAAATGCGATTAGCGGAAATAAGGGTGTGATAAAATTGCAGAAAAAATAAGGCAAATAGCGCAAAAAGGATAATTAAATTCTTGCAAAATATACTGTTTGTATTATCACTTAGATGTATGTTATTGATACCATTTTTTCAGTAATCAACCAACGTATGTTACTGATATTATTTTTTCAGTAACTAACCAACGTATGTTATTGATGTCATTTTTTTAGTAACCAACCAATTTGTAAAAGGATGTTGGTTTCAAATAACCAACCAATCATTAATATGAATTTGGTTCGAAGTGAAACTAAGCAGTAATAAATTGTATATAAGTGCAAAAAATAATATATATATATACTGGGTACCATTTTCTCTAAATTTCAAAAATGCAACTGTTGATTAAATCTGCATAAGATTTTCTTATATTTAAATTAGCTTTTTAACCAATATTTAGAAATTTATAAAATTGAGATAAAAGCAAAATAATATAATATTTTTGTAGGAAAATAATATTTATTTTCTTCTTTATCTTCTATTTTGTTTTCTCTCTCTCTCTCATATCTTTTATGAGAAAATAATCACTCTCTTTTCTTTTTGATAGAAGACATAATTTAAATTGCTAAAAGTAGCAATAATATTTATAATAGTATTATTATTATCATTATTAATAATAATGATAATAATAATATATGAAAGAAAATGATAGAATGGAAATGACTGCATTTAAAAATTGCAGAAAGTAATAATAATAATAAAAAGAAAAGAAAATGACAGAATGAAAATAACTATTTAAAAAAATGCAGAAAATAATAATAATAATAGTATAAAAATAGAAATACAAAAATTGAAATGACTGAATTAAAATTGATAGAATGAAAATAATAATAATAATAATCATAATATAATATTTTTAAGTATTCTCACACAAATGAAAACAGCTCAAGATGAAAGATTCCATTCAAAGTGGGGGTAATGGGTGAGTGGCTAGAAAAGAAGCTTTTATTGTTATTATTATTAATTAATGATAATAATAATAATAATAATAATAACATTTTCTTATTATCATTATTATTTAATAATAATGATAATGACATATTAAAGAAAAAAATAAAGAAATAGTATAATTATTATTATGTAAATAATAATAATGATTATATTATGAAAATGAAAATAAATAAATAAATAAATAAATAAATAAATAAAAAGATTAAAAAATAAATAAATTTTTTTTTCTTCCTCTTTTCTTCCTCCTCTTACATAGGGTTAGGGTAGCCGGTGGTCGGAGGGGGGCCGGACGTGGCTGAATGGGGCTGAAGGGGGTGGCCGGAGGTTGTAGAGGCGGCGGCTAGGGAGGAAGGTCGGTGGTTGCTAGGGCTGAGGGAGGAGAAGAGGGTTTTGGGAAGGCTTAAGAAGGTGAGGGGATTTTATATAAAAGGAGGGAGGGGGAGAGGCGGTACGGCCGGCCAACCGAGTGGCCGGTTGGCCGCCTATCAGGCGCCAACCATGGTGCGTGAAGGCGGCGGCTCCTGACCAGAGCGTTCTGCCGTGGGGGGGTTGGAGAGAGAAAACTTAAAAAAATTTGAAGTAATTATTTTTAATTAAAATTTTCTCATTTTTCTTTCGTTTGACTTCCAAAAATAATGAAACTTGACATTGAGTTGTATTATGATGAGACGAATTTACTCGTGCCAAAAGTTTTCGATTCAGAACAATATTTTATTTTATATTAATTTATGAAGTTTGAAACTTCAAAAATTAATTACGATTGAACCGGAGCTTCAAATTCGATGAAACTTTTTGTGTAGTTTTTAAATAATATTCTTAATTCAGCGACACCAAAATCTATGAATTTGGACTTGTATTTAATTCAGAAATTAATTCAGGAGTATCCATTATCTGGATTGCTCCCAAAATAGGGATTATGATCTAAAAATTATTTCTATCCAATGGTATTTTTGGTTTGCCCTAATTTTGAAGTCGCCCGGGATCCTTTGAGTCAGGATTTGACCTAATTTGCAAAGTGACGACATTGGGTTGTTACAGTCAAGCAAGCCATGAACTGGTTGTTATGTTAACAAATAAAAACTACTTGTGTATAGAACCCATAGAATTTTTTCATGGTGAATTTTGTTGGTTCAACTTTGTGAACAAATTCACTCCTTATTAGAAATATTTAAAAAATTGCAAGCACAATATTAAAAATTTGCTTACACATCTAGCACCTAATATTTTTTTTTTTATAAATTTAACTCTAATTTTGTCTATATATGCAAAATCTCATCCTCTTATATTACTTAAAGATAACATAAATATAGTGATAATTTAAATGCAATGAGGGGAATTTGGGTGATTTTTTGTAAATATTAATTTTAGAGAAATTTATCAAAATGGCCTATTGTCTTTTGCAAAATATTCAGTAAGTCCTTAACTTTTGTTAAGTGTTTTTTTGGTTCTTGCCGTTAACTCCTCCCCCATTCTGTTAAATTTGTATTTTTCAGCCGAAATCGGCTTATTGGCCGCTTATAGATGGAATCGGTTGCTGGGATACATCGGCTGATTCTAGCTGCAAGTGGTCGATACCAGCAGCAGGAATCGGCTGCTTGCAACCGGAATTTGTAGCTAGATTCCAGCAGTCGATTCTGAAAAACACAAATTTAACCAAAGGGGGTGGAGTTTATAGCAAGAACCAAAAAAATACTTAAACAAAAGTTAATTGAGCAAAAAAATATTTACAATAGTTAAAGACTATTATGAATATTTTACTAGAGTAAAGGGATCATATGGATAATTTAGTCATTCTTTTTATATTTTGATTCCTATGTAATCAAATGTTAGGATTATTATTTATTATTATATTTTAATATTTAATTAATGAATTTCTTATTTATGTCATTTTAGTTTAATTAACTCCATATTCTTTCTTACGATTTAACGTTCAGTCCGAGATTCTCAACTTTGGCTGGTACAACATAATAACGAAGATTAAGAAATTGCTCTTTTTTATATCAGTTCAGAGTTTAAACAAGGTTTCATCATTTCATGAATGAGAAACATTGTTTGGCACTTTGTTTAGAATTTTGAATCACTATAATTTTTATCGTTGAACTTCCTTTGCTTGAAGGCGGACACATTAAATTTTTTGATGACCAATGTAGTATTTGACCAATTGCTTGTCAGAAGGGCAGTCTTGCACTTGCAATTTGATATAGTTATGTCCTGGTCAAGCTAGAGTCGCTCTTCCAAGATGACGCGTCAGATGAACTACTACTACCTTTTTACTTAAGAAATGTGACTTTATTTTAAAGGGGGGCATCTTCATTCAGGCCTATCAAATCTGTAAACCCCCCAAAGGTACAAACTGATAATGGTTTCATTTTTATAATATCTTGAAAATACATATTGGGATTCTCTTTGACCTTGACTGAAACTTGAACTAATAATTTTGCCAAATAAAAATTCATTATGGTATGCCTTGACCTGTTGATTGGGATGAAAATCTGAAGCCTTTAAAATTTTAATAATTTCATCTTATTACATTATAAAACCAAGCAGCTGTAAGGTTAGTAAGATTGAGTTAATTTACTATAAATGCTGTATATCAGGAAGTAAATCAACTGCTCCTCAGGTCTTCTAAGCTCACATAAACAATACAGAATTTTTGGCCACAGGCAAACGAAATGGAAAACCCAAATGTTGATTCGTATATTATCACAATTCATAATCCTTGAATCCTTGGGCTAGTTCTTCTAAAATCTCATAGGACCAGAGGCCATCAAATTCAAGGGTCAAGCCAGCAGGATGTGAGTTCTCTCTTAACAAACCATTAAGTTTAGAAGAAATTTTTGATGTCACAAAATTGACCTCACATAAATAGGAGTCAGATATCATATTTTAAACTTCTTACAAAAAAGATTATTGTTTAAATTCTCTCTAAATATTTTGGATTACATGCTCAGTTTTTTATTTTAGCTCTTTCACTGCTGTGCTTCCCAGCTTTCAACGCCGTTTACTTTGCTCTTGTATTTCCAACAGTTTCTAAGCTTTCTTTTAGCTTATTTAAGTACTGGAACTTATAATCTCAAGCATTACAGAAAGTTTAATTTACTCTACTATTGTAGGTTACAAGGCACAACTGATGCTGTTGCCATACAGTTCTTTTTGAAGAATATAAATCCTGGAATGAGGAATGCTGCATCTACTCTTTTTGGAGATACAAGAATACTTAAGTCAAGGCCTAATGTGTTCGGGGAGCTATTGCGTTTTATTGTTACTCCTTCACAGGAAATTTTGGAAGCCATTAACTGGGTTTTAAATGGAAAAGATCCTGATATTGCCTTGCACATGCGCATGTTAACTAACAGGTGGGGAGTTTGCTTTGCTCCGTACTTCTGCTTTTTAAAGTCTTTGGGTTGCATTGGCTTATTTATCTCTCGTGTTTTTTTTGCTTTATTGATACTGTGAGTAGACAGTCACTTATTCGTATTCCTGGGCATCAAAAATTATTTTTCTTGTTTTCTGCTAAAGTATTTTGCAGGTTTTGAATGCTGCTATTTTAATCACAAAGCTTTTGGTGGCCTCTAGGTTAAATTTATCTGATTATTTTCACTATTAAGAGCCTTGAATTTCTGTTGGCAACACTAGTCTCAATGCAATGTTAATGTAAAGTCTGTTGTAATTGAAAATTGTAGCCTTGCTTGTGGTATGTTTTATGGGTTTCTGCGTAACATTGATTTGCGATCAAATAATGTGCATCTCTGAACTCTTTTTTGAAACTAAAATTTGATTAAATTTCATATTATTACATTTAAAAAGATTTTCATTTTTCATGAGTTATGAACCTAGGGCTTATGTGGTAGTGTTTTGTTAAACTTGTATAAAATATGTTTGCATTAGTTTTATTTGCCACTGTTGATTTATATAAAGGTTATAATTCACTTAGTATCTTCCATCGCCCAGTCTCAAGCCCCAAATGATAATTAAGTAATCGACAGCCAGGTAGATCTATCGAATTAACTTGGCCTGAAACATTGTGGCGAAAGGATTCACGTAGCTGATTAGGACTAAGGTTTGGTTGCTGTATTAGTTTTAGTAATTATTGCGTTTTAGAAATTTTTTCATACAATTTTAGTTTTTGCTTACGTTTTGCAATTGCCTTGGATTATACTAGCAAACATAATTTTATCTATTTTACTATATGATGTAGGTCTGCAAGAGCTGCAAAGGCTGCACTTGCTTGTGTTAAAAGGGCATTGCATAATCATGTTGATCTCATTGCGAATCCTCGGGTGGTATTGGTTTCAGATACTCCTTCATTTATTAAGGAAATTACACCAAATCTCACTGAGTTTGCAGATGTAAGTGAATCCAGCTGAGAAATAAACAATTTTCCTTAACTTTTAATTACTGATTCCGCACAATAGGCATAGCTGGTTATAAATGTACTGTGCTGCAAAATCATAATCTTGATCTTCTTGGCTTATTTAATTTATTTCTTTCATTCTTCAGGTTCTTCATTTTGATTACAAGATGTTTGAGAGCAGCATTTCTAGTTGGAGGATTGGCGAGAATGATCGGGTATTTTTCCAACTCAAGCTTCCAGGAGTGTATTTATTCCGAATGAAACTCTTTTCTTCTCTAATAAGCCATTTTAAAACATATGCAGGATATCGATCATAATAAATAATTGATTTGAGAGTTATTAGCACTATACGACAGTATTATCGTACTATTTTAAATTCATATTCCACACCTTTTCTATGTAATGAGCGGCATAGTCATACAATGGCTTCAAAATTAACATTGATCATATCTATTGCCTTAGCCTGCAGATTTTAGAGTCAAGGATTGGGGACCTGCGCCAAGATGGGTTGCATTTGTAGATTTCTTCCTTGCTTCTCGGGCCAAGTACGCAGTTATCTCTGGAGCCCACCGCCGAGTTGGGACCACATATGCTCAGCTTATTGCGGCATTAGCCGAAGCAAACAGCCATGGTATGAACAACCCTTATTTTCGCCCCAAGTTTTCATTTGTCTGCCTAAACATTACTTACATTCCAGAGTTCATATGCAAATATAGTTGATAATTTTCAACGTTATCATTCGAGATATTTATCAAAATAATCTCTCAATTATTCATTTTAGTTCTTCGAGTATTCATTTTGAGTCTAATTAGTATAAATTAAAGTGATGCTCAAAATGAGTAGTTGGTAATAGTTCGAACTAAATTGATTTGAGGAGGCTATTTTATGTGAATGACGCCTTAGCATAAATAGCTGATATTGCCCCTTCAAAATTTAAAATATGGGCATTGATGGGATAAGCTCCTGATGATGATTCTTCTTAAAATACACAACAAGCCAATGCAGCTAATTATACTTTCTTAATTTTTGTACTCAATGTTGTTCATTTTGGGCAATAAGTAAAAAGTAGCTTGCAGATGCGTATTAAAGTAGATAAAAATGTAGAAAGAGGGCCTATATGAACCACTTTCATACTTACATATAGCTTAATTTGCTTACATATATAGCTCAAGTGACTATTTCTAGCATCATGGCAGAAGAGGATCACATGAATAGGAGGAGCTTTGCTTTTATAAGCAGCTTTCAAAGCAACCTGCTCACAGACGGCCTGGCGAACCAGATAGGGTGGGGCCATGCCTGGAATAGGTTTGCGGGCCCGCATAGCTGTCGCCACCAGGCTGGCCAATGTGCTTTCACGTCGCTCCTCCCTCCGGCCTGGTGGGATGGGGAGGGGCAGAGCCCCATCCCGAGGGACATCCGTAGGCTTCAGGCCTACGGCGTCCACCTGTCACAGGCCGGTCGGGTGGTTTACGATGCCCTCAAGGCCCACTGCCAGACGAGAAACGATCGTGTGAAGACAGTCCCCGTCTTTGGCACATAGCAGTGTTCTTTACATGCATCCCATCCAAATTCTTATAATACAATATCCAGCACCTAAATTTTAGTATTTACAAATAAAGTACTTATCGTTTAGATATGAGGAGATGAGATCAATTTTCTTGTAAATATTGAAGTTTGGGTGCTTGATATACATTTTATGAAGTTTTAGGTGCTGTGTACATAACAATCACTTGATTATCTTATTGAGTCCACTTGGGTGGGAGAAAAAAAGATATGTTGTCATTATACATTTTGAAAGTGTATAAATTTCTTTTTTCTTAGTTTTCTTTCTGTCTATTTTGAATTGCAATGATTTAATAAAATAGGAGAAAGGATGTAAGTGAGTGTCATAGAATTGAGATTTTTGAATTCTTAAGATTGATAAATACCTTAAAAGAACAAGAAAATAAAATGATTTTGATATTATAATTTTGATATCAGGCACTGATAAAATTTTCACTTGAAATTTTTTTTATTTTGAATATTAAACATTTATAAAAAATTCTTGAGATGGGATGATATGGGGTGGTCTATATTACTAAGAGCATTGTTTTATTTTTTAACTCAAAATTCTCTAAGATTTTAGTTAATAATATGCTGTGCATAATTATATTTTTATTTTTGGAGTAAAGTATTTTAAGGTGGGCTTATTTAGTATTCTGTTAGGTGTCCTAATATTATTAATATAAATTTAATTTTATGTTTAATTTATAATAATTAAAATTTATTAGTTAAAATGTTGATTATAAAATCATTAAAAATATCTAATTGCTAAGACACAATTTTCTCTGTTACAACAAAGCTTGCTTTGTTTGCTAATTGATCTTTATGTTAATTGTATCATCTTCAATTTTTCAATATTAGAGTTCTTGGAGGGAATCTAATACTGAAGAAGTTTGCAACTCTTAAAGACAACTAGATCTTAAATAATTAACTTATGCTTTATTAATTAGGATATTCAATTAGTGATGGTAATTAATAGCCTGGGATTATAGTAATGATTAGTTACATCAATTGATAATTTATCTGTAAAATAAATATTTGTAGCAATTAATATTAATTTATTAATTATTTAAATTATTTGCAATAACATAGTTGTATTATTTGATAAGTTTGACTGCTTTATTTAAGTTGAACAAGTGTAAAATATATATAATCCTTTAGATTTTGATATGAATATATGATTTCAATTTATTTTAAAACATTTTCAAAATTTTAGATAAAAATAAAATTAAAAGTGAGCCTTCGAAAGGCGAAACACCCCGGACAAGGAAGCATGCCGCTCGGAAAATACTACTGCGATTATTGCGAAAAGCAGTTTCAGGACACCCCGGCCGCTCGCAAGCGCCATCTCTCCGGCATCCAACACCAGCGCAATCGATCGCTATGGTACGATACTAACAAAGGTACGTATCCTTTTCGATTTTGGCTCCCCTTTTCACCTTCGTTTGGATTGTACTCGACATTCTTTTTGATTCGAGCTCGTGTTATTGCAGATACGCAGGGGAGAGTTATTCTCCATCACAATGGGAGTCTCGCCGAGGGAATCTGCCACCAATTTGCTCGCTCGGTAAGGCTGTGAAATTTTTCCTATTGGGTCCTAAGTAGAAATCGACCAACTCCATCCAAATAGCTTGGAAACGGCAAATTTTCATGTAATTTCGTTGAAAATGAACGCAGTGCCTGAATGAGTATCCCGAACATTATAACATTAAACTTATAATCAATTTGATTGCGGCAATGGTTCTCATGATCATGAATGATATCCATCATAAATAGGGAACAATACTCCACCAAGTACGAAAAAATCAACTTTTTTATGCTTTAAGATAGCTTGGCACTCAATAAGGGCCATTGATAAGCCAAGACATTAGATTGGCGTTGTGAGAAGAAATTCTCTTGTGTAATCAACTCTAAGAGATTACAAGATATTTTTCTGGTAAAAAATGATCTTAGAACCATCCAAAATTTTAACTGTATTATGCATGATCTGATGAAAGAATTGGAATTTTGTGGGGCAGAGGACAAAGTTGCAATGCGAAATATGTTAGGGCCAGGTAACATAAACTTGAAACTAGTAGATCTGTGTTATAAGAGGCAATTATAGGAGTTTCACTTCAGTGATAGAAAATAGGATCTTGGAGTTGTCAATTATGCATTTTTGACGAGATGACCGTATTGGCACAAACATCATCAGTAGAACAATGCTCACGTGACCTAAGCGGGTTTCATTATGAACTATTAAAGCTTTGCCCACAATAGACTGCAATGCACTCCAGAGAACGCTTTGGGCCTTGGCTAAAGTGTATAAGTTTCAAAGACATACTACAATGAGTTCCAGAGTACATTGAATGCATTGGCTGAAAGGCGACACTTTTGAAAGGATATTTGCAAGGGTCTTAGTTTGAAGGGCGAAGACCATCTTGGGTAGTCAGCAGAAACATGCAATAAGAGAAGCTTATTTTGAGGTTTTTTAAGCTGCTCAAGAAAATCAATCAAAGTAGGAGCCTTGAATAATCTCAAATTCTTAGACTTAAGGTAAACGAACTTTTCACCAACCATAGTCAGGTTCAATCTACAGAATAAATAATAGAACCTAAACAACAAAATAATGTTGCCAATATGGAGCCATTATCAATATAGAGGGAAATCGAGTGAAGTTACTTCCAAACTTGAGCTGATGGATGACAATGAGAAAAATAGTGGCGAATAGTGTCACCTTTTTGGACACCTATTGAAGATTGATGGTGGTCTTGCTCCAAGTGCTGCCTAGCAGTAGTAGCACAAGTAAACCCTGCTTGATGAACAACCAATGAATAATGCTTCGTAACCTCTTTGAATCTCTTGGCCTGATTTACCAAATCAAAGGCATTTTTGGAAATCTACCGTGGCCATTGCAAATGTAGATTTGGTTTGTGATGCTTCAATATGACGATACAGAGCTTCAACATCCTTATTAATAGACTGCCATTGAGATAAGTCATAGCATTCATGCTATCCCCATTCAATGCTTGACTGAACTCAAGCTGCTCCAAATGATACTAAAAGCATATTTAATGCTTTGTTGAGCTTTAAGAGGCTCACTCATAACACAAGAGGTTAATGATGAGGGGCATCATTCAGCATGGCGATGGTTGATCACAAAAGTATGTGAAGACAATAAGTTATCCTTGATTGTGGAACAATACCACAAATGGAGCCTGATATGTGTTGGCCCTTAAAGCATCACTATTGCATAGCTAAGATGTAACAACCATGGCCTGGCATGGTTTGATCGTTATCGCACCACCACTATAGGTGTGGAACTTCACAACATTGCAAAATTGATCTTTTTTAACATTATTATGCATGCCTGGAATAGAGGTTTTGTGTGAAAGGGAGCTTACAAGATGATGATGGGAAAGAATGCAAGAAACAAATGGTTGAAACTACCTCTTGGCAGTGAATTTAAGTCTCATGACACAAAAAATCATTAGTTAGAGGGACCTTTACGAGCATTACTTTTTTGCACGGTAATAGGTGTGAATCGATATAATGCACTTGATATAGCAAAAGAACATGAATCTAAGTATTAATAGAGCTAGTTGATGATCTAACATGGGCAAAAACTATCCAAAGAGTGTTGACAAAAGACGCCATACAGTGAGCGACAAAAATCATTATAATTATAAATCAATTATAATAGCTCAAACAAGAGTTTAAATTGCATGGATAACTTATTCTTGTTGTTTAAGGTTGTGTGCAAAGACAAAAATCATAATATCAATGTTTGCTAAAACAAATAATCATTAAAAAGTGAGTTTAAATATCTGTGAACTTTATGACATTATGCACATCAATTATCTTGTTGGCTAACAAATCTTATGAAGATAAGTTGAAAAGGTAGAGCTACTCCTTATGCCAAAAATGAAGAGCCTAGAAGTAACAAACAGCTCACTAGGAGCATTAAAGGAAGCGAGGTAATTTGTGGAATCAATTGATTTCTTTCAAATTTCTTTTGTTTTCTCCATTTTATTTATTATATTACTGAGAAAAAAAGGATTGACGTTGTGGTAGTGGTGTGCAGAAGCCCATATGCTTAGAAAGGTTGAAGGCTTAGAATTTTGGATTATCAGAGAACAAGGTCGTCGACTGAGCAGGAATTGTGACAGTAATGAATTTATGGGTTGGGGTATGGGAGTTTAAGAGAGGTGTAGTGGCCAACAATGAAGGAGTAAGTCTGAATGGCAAGACAGCTGACAAAGTTGTGAGGGAGATCTGGTGGTAGCTAAATGACTAGGAAAGATGCCTATTGAGAAGTTGTGGTTGCATACAAAGCGAATCGAGTCAACAATTATTCATGAAGATTTAAAGCATGAGAGAGGATATTGAAGAAGGCAACGGCCAACTAGGTTGATGTTAGGATCGAGGAGGGATATCCTTTACAAGTTGTTTATGAATAGTGGGGTGGTGGTTGATGCTGGTGGCTATAAATTGTCAAGCTACCTGCCCAGCAAATGTGAGAAAGTGGTTGGAATTATAGACAAATTAATTAAGAGGATATAGAGGATAATGACATCATTTAAACTTGAAGAAGGGTGTATTTATTAACATAATAATCAAGTGATTGATATTCATCTACTCAAGATTTCAAACTACATTTTATCTGTTAGATACTGAAATCTTTACTTTTCAACCAAAAGCATTGACCGTCCCATTCCAACGAATTACATTTCTCTCTTATAGTCAAAGATTCATTTGTTGTCTACACGTGGGTCCATTGTCGATGATGGCACATGCCATCAACCAGCTCTCTTCATTGTCAGGGAATATGCATAATGCGATGACTGTGTGAAAGTCAATATTCAGTCAATGTTAAGCAACCTCCTTCCATGCCTCGTTGACCTCACCTGAATCGCTTCCTGACCTCTATATTATTTTCCAAAATATTTCTAAGCTCCCTTTCGGCGAGCAACCTTTTCCAACCATGAGTTTTTAGATTTTCAAGCTACAACGAACCAAATTACACCTGCCCCACAACAATTTATTCATTCTCAAATTAACCAACCTCACAGTTCCTGTTTTCCCTCCCCACAACCTATCTTTTGGCAAGCCAATATTGCATGCAAACCTCTCTTCCACACCTTTAATGCTTTAACATGTTTCCTTCCTTGATCAAGGGCTTTATTGTCACTTTAGGCTATTTCCGAAGCACAACTGACCTCCGTTAAGCCACCTCAAGTTCAAATCTAGCCTTTTTTCCTTATGCACAGGTGAGCTCTTGGGGGGAAACAGATTTTGTTTGGGTTGATGGAATATGGATTTTCTAAGGAAACTTAAACAGTTGGAGACTATTTTGTAAATATGAATTTTTGAGTGTTAACATTTATAAAAAAGTTGAGTCAAATAGTAGCACTATAATTTAATCAATCTCATTCTGTATGCCAATATTTCAAGAAATGAGTGCATTGTTGTGTCCCTATTAGGATATTGAGATAACATATTCTTCTTGCTTATTGAGCTTTACAGCTTTTATGCCATGATCCAAATATGAGTTAACTTGATTAAAAATAAAAATTATATGTACCTACATTTACTTCGTACTAAATTTATGATTGAAAATAATTACAGACACAAATTTTTATGAAAACCAGACACGAAAATATTTACTTCACATGAATGTGGATGAACTTTCAGCAAACCAAGCACATTTGGCACTCATAGAAGCTGTATTTTATATTTAAACACAGAATTCGTATGCCTAATATTATTATTTTTAATTTATATTCTCTTACTCTTACGGATCACAATGCCTTGCTCAAATAAACTTTCTTTGTTCATGCATGATGCCTTTTAGCACTTTGAGTGTGAAGTGATGCTTTTTTTTTACATTGAATCACTAGATACCCATTGATACTTTTTTTTCAATCATCAAGTCCTGTCCATCCTTGGAATTTCTTGTTATCATTGTCATATTTTGATTGAAATATTTTCATTGCTCCAGGGAAGCTGTAAATATGGTGATGTATGCAAATACAATCATCCAAAAAATGTTACAAATGGAAGTCAGGCTGTGGAAGGCAAGTATATTCATAAGAAATCTTATTTGGTTGTTTGCTAACACAAAGTTATTTGGTATTTAAAAGCAAGTTTACTTGTGCCATTAGGTCTAATTCATCATCACACAAATTTAAAATAAATCATTTATTTAAGTTATTTAGCTAATAGATCTTCATCTCTCTTTTTCCTAATTTTCATTATTTGTTTTAGATATCATATCTATTTAATGCATATTTTAACATTCATAATTTCAAAAAGGATTTCATCTGACTGCTATGATCAAGTGAAAGCATTAATTTAATTTTCTGAAGTTGGAATTGTCCTATTATTTATAGAAGGGTCAAATTTCAAATTAACAACAAAATTCTTTCTTAGCTAGTGATTGTGAAGGGCAGGAGAAGTTCTACTCTTCTCTGAGTGGGCTATGAAGTAGTGGAGCGCACTAGTTGTTAATGAAAGTTTAAGTATACTCTATATAACAACAACATCAACAGTACCAAGTCTTAATCCAATTAGTTGGGGTCAGCTACATATATACTTAAAAATAGATTGTTTGTTATGATTATTGTACCCTTTTTTATGTTTTCTTCTGCTATGATATACATAATTTAATTATTATTGCTTCGGTATTTAACCTCTTTTATTTTAATTTTTTTCATCAATAGTGAATTTTATTAAAGGATGCACTAAATGCATGTAATTCCTATTAGAATATAACTACCTAGTCAATGTGATCCATGTGTAACCGCTTATCCTAAGTAATAACCGCCTAGCCTAAGTAACTATAGGTTTTCTATTGTAACCACATACCTCTATTTATATTGCATCCATCCATGTAATATGATATATGAGAAAAGCTTTCCTCGTATTTCCTCTTATCTCTTGCTAACTTCACATGGTATTAGAGCAAGAATTGATTCTCTACCCAAAGCAATTCCTCTTCACCTAGTCGCTTGAAAGCTAAGGTCTCTCATCCTTCCCAAGAACCCATCACTCTCCCCAGTCTTCCCCTCCCAAGAATCTTCCAAGAAAAGTTCAAGAAATCCCACAACCTTCTTCTCCCTCCCAATAATTCTTTTTCGGCAATCTCAAGATCCTCTCACAACCTTCTTTTCCCCAAGAAATCCATTATTTCCTCCTTACTCTTCCCCTATTTCAAGAACCAACAAACTTTTCTCTCTAGGCCACAAGAACACCAAGAAACTTCTCAACCATACACCCTTTAATCCTTTAACCAACACATCAAAACTCATCAAGAAAATATCCTCTTCTCCCATACCACAATCATCAAATGGCTGCCTCCTCTTCAAACACAACAAACAGTACCGAAAATTCTGAAAACCAAGAAATGCTGCCCTCACACTCCTGTCCAGCCTTACATTCTTATTAAACAACATCAATAAACTAGTCAACAATCCCCTAACTGCAGAAAACTACCCATTATGGCGATCACAACTCCTAAACCTATTCAAAGTAAACAACCTCCAAGACCACCTAGATGACTCATTGGCAAAACCACCAAATTACATCTCAAACAGTGCAGCAAATCAAACCCCGAACCCCACATCCATGGTATGGAACGCCATTGATCAAAATCTCATCTTCGCCCTCTACCATATCTCCATCAATTCTTCTCTACATACGAAACTTGTTAAGAAGCATGACAAATACTTGAATGAAGGCTCTAAGCCCCCAATCACTCTAAAGTAATTCAACTCATGAATGCTTTGCACAATGCCACTATGAAAGATAAGTCAATGCTCGCTTACCTTTCCAAAATTAAAGATATTGTAGACAAAATTTCAGCCGCTCACTCCACCATTGATTTGGAAGACAATTCTTTTCACCCTAAACGGTCTTTTGGCTCAATATCAAGCCTGAAAAAATAGCGATCGGGACGACCTACAACCACTAAGCCTTGATGATCTCTATTAGTTACTATGCAGTGAGGAGATAAATCTTCAACATGAAGCAAGCCACGATCTCCAACAACACTCGCAGTCCACTTTCTTGATCCACACACACGGAAGAGGACGTGGCCAGTCATAGAGGAAGAAACCGCTTTAATTCATTCCCACGACCAATCAACAATTGTGATTAGCAACCATAAACATCTCCCTCCTTCCCCTTCCACATGCCAATTCTATGGAAAAGAGGGCATACAACACTCTCTTGTTCGCCTCAACATGATTCATCCTACACAAAACATTCCCAACTGATAACACTCATCTCCGATAGATATCCGGACACCAACTGGGTTCTTGATTCCCCTCACTTAACTAATGATCTCAGCAGCTTCTCCATCTCTGACTCATACAACGGGCAAGACAAAGCCATCGGAAATAACCAATTCTTACATATCTCCAAGATCGGCAATAGTATCTCTATCTCAAATATTGCATGTCCCCCAATCAAAATTCAATTTACTTTCTTTCCATTAACTCTTAACTGACAATAATTGCTCTATCTCATTTGACCCCATTGGTTTTCTCTATCAAGGATCTCCATTCCAATAAGCTTCTACTCCAAGGCCGCAGATGTAATGGACTCTATGTCATCCCACCAAAGCCACCGCCACCATCCCAACAACTCATCCTTACCTTCTTTACTGAACCAACAACACCAACAACATCAACTCTCCGGCACCACGCCTAGGCCACCTAGCAGCAGCAATTCAACAATTGCTTGCAACTCAAACCTCACAAATTTCACACAGCAGTAGCCTCAAAAAATGTACCCACTGTATCATAAGCAAACACCACAAACCATTTCTCTACTTCTATAATCACCACTACAAATTGTTAGATTTGATTCATTCCAATGTATAGGGTCCCGCCCCTAATATTTCTAATAAATGTTTTCAATATTATGTTTCTTTTATTGATGATTTTTCTCAGTTTGTATAAGTATTCCCAATTAAACTTAAATCTAAACCACCAACCTTTTCCATTCAATTAACCAACTTCCTCGAACGACAATTCAACCGCAAAATAAAGATTCTATGCACAGATGGTGGGGGTGAATACTCCAACGCCACACTCGCAACTTTCCTAATATAAACCGGAATTCATCATAAAAAATTTTGCACCTATACACCCCAACAAAATGTTGTAGCTGAACAAAAATACCATCATCTCATTGAAACAATTCTAACACTTCTCCAAATTGCCAGCCTGTAACGACCCTAGGTCGTTATCAACCAAGCTGTTAACAAATTCGTCAAATTCGGTTACACCAATTTTCCCTGTTCGAATTCTATGTTTATTATGTTTCACGCTGAATTCCATTTTTTGTTTCCCCAGACTGCTAAATTCAGTTTTCAACTACAAAATTTCCTGTCATTTTTCATTACCCGTAAATTTAAAAGAAATTGTCATTAAATGTAGCTTAAGAAATTGTTCAAATGGTGAAAATTCGGGCGCATTGGGAATAATGGTTATTCCTGGATTAATTAGCAAAATATTTAGCTTCAAAAATTAATAAAAAATAAAATGTTGATCCAAACTTAATAATCTTGGTGCGAGTACGTCCTTTTCGACTAAATACTTGCATTGAACTAAGTTTCGCAAAAATCGGAGCACAATCAGTGTCGATTTGAGCTTTAGAAGTTAATGTTCAATTTTTACAATTTAATTTAATTTAATTAAACTATTATATATATATCATAAACCCTAAACCTACGGTTCCCTCACGCACGCCTTCCCTCTCCTGTCGCTCAATCGATCCTCCTTGACACTCGATCCCGACGCGACAAGTCATCATCGTCGTTGCCAAGGACAGTGGAGCCATCCTCAGGGCACGTTGACCCTTACCTGGGAGGAGACGAGTGGCACCCGACGGTCAAAGCCTTGCTTGCTCGATCCAGGCTGGCTATAAAATGGCCATAGCTGTGATGGCTCGTTGCCGGTTCAGCGAGAATTGTCCCAACATCGGGTACTCACATACCGCAGGATCATATTGAGCAATTTGAGAGAAAATGAAATACACATACAAAAGCCAATGATATTTTTCATTCATTTCAAAATTTTATAATACAAAAATCTTCATCGTACATCATGAACATTGTTCAGCCTTTTTTAGAAATAAAGGGAAAAGAAAAAAATAAATAAATAAATAAAAGTTAAAATAGCGTCGTCGTAGATCCATCGACAGTTTGAGAATTTAAAATTTTTAAGTTCTTGTTCAGGCTCTCCTAGAAGTACTTGACCTGGTATTATATAGAAAATAATTAGAGAATACTCTAAGTACTACAGTAAACAAAATATATTACATTTTTATAAAAGCAAATATGCGATTAGCAGATATAAGGATAAAAATGCAGGATAAGTAAGGTAATAACGCAAATTGAATAAAAGTTTCCTGCAACAAGTATTATTATAAAATGTAGGGTATTGATGTCATTTTTTCAGTAACCCACCACAAATGTCACTGATGTTATTTTTCCAGTGACCCACAGATATTGCTGATGTTATTTTTCCAGTAACCTACGAATAAAAATGGATGTTGGTTTCTAACAACCAAGCAAACATTAATGTTATTGATGTTATTTTTCAGTAACCCACGAATGTTGCTAATATTATTTTTCCAGCAATCCACGAATGAAAATGATATTAGTTTCTAACAACTAATCAAGCATTAATGTTACTGATGTTATTTTTCAGTAACCTACGAATGTTATCACATTGGTTTTGAACAATAAACTAATCTTCAAATGAATTTGACTCAAAGCAAATATGTGAAGCTAAGTAGCAATAAATTATAAAAAGTAGTACATGTTATATACCAGGTACCTTTGTTCTTTTAGATCCAAAGTTTGACAGTTCAATTTTAAGATCTGTATTTAGATTTAGATCCAAAGTTTGACAGTTTATTTAAGTATAAAAAGATATACATAATATTATTAGTGAAATCTTCTCCTTTCCTTTACCTAAGATAGTATTGCAAGAAAGCTGAGGGAGAGAGGGGGCTGGTTGGCTGCTTTGGAGGGCCGGGAAGGAGGCTGGTTGGTTTGGAGGGTCCGAATGGGGTGGCTGGCTGGGAAAAGGGGCTGGCAGCAGGAGAGGAAGTTGGCAGTAAGGAGAGGGGCTGCTGTTAATGAGGGGAAAGTGATGGAAAAGGAGGGGAGGGGGTTTAAATAGAGGGATAAGGGAGGGGGGAGAGGAAGAGTCTCCCCAGCAAGGGGTGAGGAAAGAGGAAGAGTCTTCCCCAACTTAAGCAAGGGAGGAGAGGAAGAGCCTCCTAAGGAAACTTAAATAAATTACTTAAAATTAAAATTTTCTCATTTTTTCGCTGTTTGACATCCAAAAATAATGAAACTTGACACCGAGGTGTGTTATTATGTAATGAACACCTTCGCATCAAAAATTTTCGATTCAGACAAAAATATATTTTATATTAATTTTTGAAGTTTTAAACTTCAAAAATTAATTTAGATTAAACCGATGATCCAAAATTGATGAAACTTCATGAGCAGCTTTTAAATAATGTTAATAACATAACAACACAAAAATCGATGAATTTGGACACGTATTTCAATGTTCTTGATTTAATGAATTTAAAAAATTCAGAAAATAAAGTGAGAGTTTCCGTTATCTGGATTTCTCCCAAACCAGGGCACTTCGATCTAAATTTTTTTCTCATATAAGGGTATTTTTGTTTGCCCTATTTTGAAATTTCCCAGGATCCTGATGTTAGAGTCGGAATTTTGACATAATTTTCAAAGTAACGATATCGGGTCGTTACAATAGCTCTCCTCTTCCCTCCGCACGCTAGCCAGCTTGCGACCCCTCCTTCCCCATTTGGCCAAGACCTGAATCTCCTCTCCCCCTTTCAGCGACTCCAGCACCTACGGCTAGGTACTATTACTTTCCTAAAATGATCATTCTATGTGCTCATTTAATTGCATGTGAAACTCTTCAATCAAATATCTTGATCCTTAATGAGGCACATTTATAGTATTGATACTTGATATAATTAGCATATACGATAATTCATGTGTAATAGTTTAAGCATCCTAGATTAATGGCTACAAATGCAAAAGAATGACAAATTCAAAGTGAATCGCTACCTAGATATAATGTCACTTGCATCTTCATAAGCTTCTAGACTACCTCTTAAGTAATAAACATGAGCACATCTTCATGTTGAATGACTTGTCACATCTTTAATGAATAATTCAGCATAATGTTTGATTTTGTACTAATGAAATTGAGTAACATCTTTGCTCTCGTTAAAGCGTTTATACTCACTTGTTCAACTTTTGAAACCTTTAAAACTTAAGCATGGAAGATGGATTGATCTTAATAAGTAAGCCATATGCATGAAACTTCGCATATTAGGCGATCAATATAATTCTATATGCATAAACTCCCGCATCGATACTCCATCTCACGCTATGACTCATTTGGCATGATAATCGGTATAATTGTTAGAACCTGAATGAATGAGTGTAGAACCTCATAAGTAGGAAAGAATGCAAACACTTGAGAATATTATTATCATTGGAGCACTACTAAGACTGACAGGTCAAGATTAAACAATAACGCATGCATAAAATTTCAAGGCCTACTTAGGAAAATTAAGATAAAGATAATGGTAGTTATTTCAAATGCACATTGCTAACAAGAATTAAAATAATAAATCATTACAGATACATTTGATTTTTGGCATGCCCCTTAATAATAAAAGGAAAGGTACCCATATATTATATATTATATTTATTGCTTAATTTTCCTTTGCTGCTTAGCACTGCATTTGTACTTTTATTATATCTCTTTTGCTATATTATTTTAACTGCAATGTCTTGAAAATGCACACCTTGGGTTGTGAAATGGTGAAATTTGGTAGGATTATAGCGGAGCTAGCCAAGAGAGGAGATGACAAAGTATATTGTAGTCTACGAGGGGGCAATATATAATTGTAATATATATTTGAACCCAAACTAATGTCGATCTCACAGTTTTGCACTTGCCCATGTAGAATGACAAAAAAAAAAGATAGGCTTACTGATGCAAGACATTTTTGTCTGAAATACTAGTAATACATGCGACATAAAGTTTGTTTTGCGGGAAATATTATTTGTATAAATATTTAATTATGTTTCCTGCAATTTCTTACTGCTATTGCGATTATTTAAAAGAATGCAAAATCTTAATATCTTTGGTACTTAGAGTATTCTATGATTACTGGGAATTCTAGTCCCGGCGTTGTATTTATAATGCCAGATAAGGTGCTAGTAGCTGAGCAGAATGGTGATCTTTGAGAAGTTGCTGGTGGCTTGGAAGGCTATTGCTTTTTGTCATCACAGTTTTTATTTTTACCCGTTATGTTCTTACTTTTTTGCTGATAGTCTTGTATGGTGTGAACTGTAAAAATTATTATATGAAATATTATTTAGTAGTGTATGAATATTTGAATGAATGTGAATGGATGAATGCTGTATTATATTTTTTATCTTTTTACATGATCTTGATTGAATGACTTAATAGGGTCCTACGGCTCTGGTAACACGATGCTGGGTTAGTATCCACTAATTCAGCACCGGGCCGCCACACGGCCTATCACCCAAATTTTGGCCTGATGTGCTATCAACCGCAACCGCAACCTATCTCATAAACCGTCTTCCATCTAAAACCATCAACAAATTGATCTCACCACCCCATTCTTGATCTCACCATTCAAATCGCTCTACAAATTGATCCCACCACCAACGCCCAAACCAATAAGCATGATCATTGGAAAAAAGTAATGGCCGTTGAAATTACAACCCTTAAAGAACCAGAATCTTTGATTCTAGTTCCTCCAAACCTGAATCATTCACCCCTCCTGTGCAAATGAACCTATCGAACTAAATATAATTCTGACGGTTCCATCGCCCGCTACAAAGCTCGTCTCATAGCTCAAGGCTTCAACCAAACTTACTGGCTAGATTACACGGAAACATACAAACTGATAGCTTAAATAACCACAATTCGCATACTCTTAGCCATAGCCACCCACCACAAATGGTCCCTACTACAACTTGATGTATCCAATGCAATTCTCCATGGTTCCCCAGACAAAACAGTATACATAAATCAACATTTCGGTTTCATAGATCCTAGCAAACCTAACCACGTATGTTCCAATAAACTTAAAATGATTATTGTGAGTGCCAAATGTGACTATAGGACCTCAAAAGCCCAAGGGTCCATTTTGGACCCACTTGAGCTAGCCCAATTAGGTCAACTTGCAAAATAAGTGAGATTTGGACCTTTATGGTCATTCATTGACTTTTAATGGGGATAATGAGAGAATCATAGGGATGAAATGGGTCAACTTGGCCTTATCAAGTCCAGCCAAAATTGTCTTTAAGTGTAATGGGGTCATGGGGGCTTATTGATGAGTTGTCATGGCTCTAATGACTTTAGTGGGTCACCAGGGGGTCGATGGGACCTTTTATAGACCAAGTCAACAGGGCTAGGCCTCGGGTTAGCTTGGGCTAGCCCGAGTCTAGCCAACAGTCCAAATGAGCCAAATGGAGTCATGAGGGTCTGTCTTGGTTCTCTTATGTTCAAATGGGCTCTACTGGTCTATTGAATGGGTCGGGTTGTCCCCAAGTGGGCGAGCCTTACCTTAGCCCAAACTTGGGCTCAGGCTAGCTCGATCTAGCCCGATTGAGTCAACCTATTGGATTTGAGGGGAAGTGAATCACCCTAATCGGTTCTTTGGCTGGGGAGTGCAGGAGCAGCTGAGGCAGCTCCAAGGATCGCAGGCGGCGGCGACGCCGGCTCGGGGGACTTGGGGAGCCTTCAACTTTGGCTGGGTACCGGGGCTCTATCGGGACTGGCGGGCTGCCTTAGGTGGCCGGATGGCGGTGGTTGGACGAAGCACTGAGAGGGAGAGAGGGGGAGCTCGAAAAGGTGATGGGGAGCTTGGGAGGGCGTGGGAGATGGTTGGGAGCTTTGTGGGGCATTTATAGCCCAGCCCAGACAGCCTCGACCATTGAGGGCTCTCAACAGCCCTTGCTGGCTCGATTGAACCGCACGGGCAAGCAGATCGCTTTGCGGTCCTTCCTAATGCGTCTGGCGAAAGGCGTCAGACTACCTGCCCGCGTGACAACGACGATACGTTGCGCTTGCGCCGTAACCGGGGAAGGCAGCCAGGAAAGAATCCTGGCCTTCAGATCCAAGGATTGGATTAAATGGTCTGATTTGGCCATGCGGTCTTGATTTAATACTAAACCTTCACCCCCGGCTAATTTAGGGTGAGGAATTTAAAATTATTGTTATTTTTGCGATCAGATATCAAATTATTTTTCTCATTTATTTAATTAATGAAAATAATTAAAATAATCGAAAATATTTTTCTTTAATATTTTCATTCCAAAAATCCCGAAGAGTGTTTGACAAAGGCATTAGGTCCTTAATGATCGGTTTAGGTTGGATTCCGCAATGACACTGTTCTTATAGACTCCCCATACTTAAAAATGATGCATTCCTCGACATTACAGGCAAAAACATTACCGATAGGGGAAAGATTATCACTTGATTCATTGAATAGTCTTGAGTACTTCTTTCTCATTAAATTTTTCCTTTCCCATGTGGCTTTTTCTTCTAACAAATTTTGCTACTAACCATAGCAATGTTATGACTTCACAATTTGTGGTTGTCTGAACCAAAGATCTTTTGCAGTTCTATGAAGGTTAGATCGGGTTGGAGTTCGATAGACGGAATGGATATTTGATGAGAGGGTTTCAATAAATGCCTGTGCAGTGCTGCGACATGAAAAACGTTATGAACAATCGCGAAGTTCTCAGGCAATTAGAGCTTATAGGCGGCATCACCAATTTTGGCTTCACTTCGAATGTTCTGACATATCTAGGACTTAGCTTTCCTAATACGCCAAATCTGTGGACTCATCTCATAGGACTTACTTTCAGGTAGACATGATCCCCTGCTTGGAATTCTAACGAACGATGCTTGTTGTCGTGGTACTTCTTATATTTATCTTGTGCTATCAGAATTCATTGCTTAATGAGGTGGATTTTCCTGTTGGTTTTAGCAATTAGTTTCAATCCGTAAAGTTGTACGTCTCCCATTTCTACCCATGATAGTGGGGTGCTACATCTCCTTTCGTACATGGCTTCATATGGTGCCATCTCAATGCTAGTTTGATTGTTGTTATATGCAAATTCTACTAGTGGGAGGTGTTCCTCCCATTCCCCACCAAAATCCAGGATAGATATGTGTAGGTCTTCTAAGATTTGATTAACTCTTTCTTTTTATCCATCTGTTTGTGGATGGAAGGCTATGCTTAAAGCTAGGGTAGTCTCCAAATCTTGATGTACCGTCTGCCAAAATCAAGAAGTGAATCTGTCATCACGATCTGAGATTATAGTCCTGAGATTCTCATGCAACATGATAATTTCTCTAATGTAAAGCTTAGCGAATTTTCCACAAAGTTTGATTGTCTTGTGGGGAGGAAGTGGGCGGACTTGGTTAATCTGTCCACTATCACCCATATATGGCATTAGTCCATGATTTGCTTCTTGGCAGACCCATTACAAAAATTCATATAGATGTTTGACCATTTCTATTCAGGGATTTCTAGTGGGTGCAGATGACCACTCGGGAGTTAGTGCTTTGTCTTGACTAGATTGCAAACTTGACATCTAACGACGAATTTAACTAAGTTTTTTTTTAGTCCAGGCCACCAGAAAACCAAATTTAGGTCTTTATACATTTTGTTATTCCCGGGGTGAACGGTATAGTCATAATTGTGAGCTTCATTTAGTATTTGACTTCAAATACTTGCATCCTTAGGAACCCAAATCCTACTTTGTTGCTGACGTGAGTTCATTCTCACAGATGTAGGTCTGAACAACGACCACCTTCTATATTCACTTTCAATTTTGGATAACCTCTGTTGTTTTCATGAATGATCATTATGCATTGCAAGAATGTGGGTTATGCAGCATTACAGTTGAGTATGTCACCCAGATGACCCTTGGTAATAGGTTCTAAGTTCAACATTTTGAATTCTTCTTCTAAGTGATTGGAGGAAATTACGATATTTAGCATCGCTCATATGCTAAGAGCATCTGCTACGACATTTGCTTTGCCAGGATGGTACTGAATCTCCAAGTCGTAGTTGCTGAGCAACTCAGGCGATCTCCTCTGATGGCAATTCAACTTCTTTTGCATGAAGATGTACTTTAGGCTTTGATGGTCAGTAAAGATCTCACATCTTGCTCCATATAAATAGTGCCTCTAAATTTTTATGACAAAAATTACTGCTGCCAATTCCAAGTTATGAAGATTGGGTAGTTTTTCTCGTGGGCATTTAGTTGTCTAGAGGCATAGGTGATAACTTGATTATTTTGCATAATGATGCAGCAAAGTCTTATAAGCGAAGCATCCGTATATACCTGATAGTCTTTTCCTTGTTGGGGTTGAACTAGGGCAGGTGTAGAGGTGATGGCTTTCTTGATCTTCAAGAATGATTCCTCGCACTTTTGATCCCATAGAAATGATATTGCCATCTGTGTCAACCTTGGTAGTGAACGTACCTTCGGTAGTGTTTTGCTAGGCCTAGGCAACTACTAATTTTAGTGACAGATGCTGGTTGAGGCCATTCTTGCATGATGCTGATCTTTCTTTGATCCACCTTTGTCCCTTAAGAATCGATGACGTGGCCTAGAAAGGCTACTGCATCCAGCCAAAATTCGCATTTTGAATATTTGACGAATAGCTGGTGCTTCTTGAGAGTTTCCAAGACGATCCTTAGATGATGTTTGTGATCTCCCTTGGTTTTGGAATAAATTAGAATATCATCTATGACACTTACGAATTTGCTTAAGAATGATCGGAGCACTTTCTGCATTAGGTCCATGAATATGGAAGGGGCATTGGTAAGTCCGAAGGACAACCAAGAATTCGTAGTTCCCGTAGCGGGTTCAGAATGTTGTCTTGGAAATGTCTTTTTCATTAATCCCATTTGATGGTATTCCGATCTTAGGTCTATTTTAGAGAATACCTTGGCTCCAGTTAGTTGGTCGAAGAGATCATCGATGTACAGTAGATGGTGCTTATTATTTATTGTCACCATGTTTAGCTCCCTGTAATCGATGCACATACGCATGGACCAATCATGTTTCTTTACAAAGAGTATCGGTGCTCCCTAGTGGGACATATTTTGACTTATTAATCCCTTGGTTAATTCTTGCAGTTGCTCATCCAATTCCTCGAGTTCTTTAGGTGCCATGCGATAGGGTACCTTTGACTTTTGTTGGGTTCCAGGGATTAGTTATAAAGAAAAACTGATTTCCCTTACTGGTGGTAATTCGAGGAGGTCATCAGGGAATACGTTTTCAAATTCTAAAACGACAGGAGTTTTTGACAACAAGACTTCTTCCTTTCTTCATCTCAACATGGTTATGAGGTAAGTCTTGCATCCTTTTCTAATTAGCTTTTCTACCTCTAAGGGACTCATTAAGGTTGATAGCAAACTGTGCTTTCCTATGAACACGGTGGATGACTCACCATTCTTAATGGTGATCTTCTTCTGACAATTGATCAAGGCATTATGCTTACTTAACCAATCTAGGCCTAAGATGATTTTAAAATTGGCAATTGGTAGCATCATTAAGGCGGCTTCAAACAAGTTACCTTTTATGGGAAGGTTAAGATTGTAGAAATCATGGGCTCTCGTACAATCTCTAGAATGTAGCCTAATATTGTGGGGGGTTGATAAATGGTGGTGATTGGTAGCATCAGGAGTTTTGCAACCTTAGTGATGCTACCAATTGCCAATTTTGATGTCCTCTTAGGCATAGATTGGTTAAGCAAGTATAATGCCTTGATCAACTGTCAGAAGAAGAAAGTCATCATTATGGTGAGTCACTTACCATGTTAATAGGAAAGCACAGTCTGCTATCAACCTTAATAAGTCTCCCGGAAGCAGGAAAGTTAATAAGAAAAGGATGCAAGACTTACCTCGTAACAATGTTGGGAGGAAGAAATGAAGAAGTCCCGTTGTCAAAAACTTTTGACATTTTAGAATTTGAAGATGTATTCCCAAACGACCTCCCCAGATTATCACCAAAAAGGGAAATCTTTTTTCTATATAACTAATCCCTAGAACCCAACAAAAGTCAAACGCACCCTATCGCATGGCGCCTAAAGAATTCGAGGAATTGGATGAGCAACTGCAAGAATTAACCAAGGGATTATGTGATGACCCATGTTAGGTTGGTAACAACCAAACTAATATCGGATGCATCTTTCCGCATGATCATATTGGCAGTTATGTAAAATAGTAGTTAAACAAACATCCAAAGTCATTCAGATATAAGAAATATCATTCATTCAATTTAAAGTATATAATATCCAAAAATTTATTACATGAAATTCATTACACATCAAATTATTAATCCTGGAATGAGCAATTATTTTCCTGCGCTATGCCCTTAGATTATATCAACCGCCTCCAACTGTAGCTGATCTGACATTATAAAAATAATGTCTTAGTGCACATTCTAAATACAAAGGATATTAAAAATATACTTAAAGCAGAGCAGGAAGCAAAATGATAATAACTGCAGGAAATAGTGTGTTTCAAAAACAAGAAGATAAATATGTCTCCTGCAAAATAACTGTTCTTGCACATGCCAAGTTTTCAAACAGAAAGCAATAATCGCATAAAAGTTCATGTTTATGTTTATGACTTGATATTATGAAGCAATGTTAGTGGTTCTGTTGGGCAAGGCCAGAATTGCGAGGTTGCAATTAAACATGTCCTTCACCTGGGCCCCATTAAAGACTCCAGATAGCACCTTCACCTGGGCCTCTCTCAAGGCTCCAGATGGTATCCTTCACCTGGGCCCCCGTTAAAGGCTCCAGATGACACCTTCACCTGGGCCCTCGTTAAAGGCTCCAGATGGCACCTTCACCTGGGCCTCTTTCAAGGCTCCATATGGTATCCTTCACCTGGGCCCCCGTTAAAGACTCCAGATGGAATCATATATGCAGTTAAGCATAACCTTCACCTAGATCCCCTCAAGGCTCTAGATGGCACCCTTATGACTCCTGATGGACTAGCCCCGTCCCTAACTTAATTTAACCTCCGTATTGGAACCCTTTGCAACATTCACAATATACATAAACATCTTTTTAACTCTCTAGCAGTAAGAGAAAAATGCAACAATATAAAACAGGTTCAAAGCGATACTTAAGCAACAAAAAGATAGGTGTACCTTTTGTGTTTGACTTAATTAGATGAATCACTCACAAACTTGATGTGTCTGCAAAATTTATAATTGAAATCCTATTAAATTTTGCAATGACCTATTTATAAGATTTAAAACTTATATTTCAGTTTTTAAACTTGATTTTAAAATCTCAAAGTCATAGGGAAAATTTTTAGGCTAAACAATACTTTCCTAAAACTCTAAATTTTGTTCTCAATTTCATGCATAGTTTGAATGCAAATACTTATAGGTTAGAAAATGTATCAAATTTCATTAAATAGAAGTTAATATATCGCATAGATTTTCTCATATTGAAATTTAGTTGCAGGTGATATCTAAAATAGCTAAGCATTCACTTATTTAAGCATATACGAGTTTAATCCTATCAAATTTTATTTCTTAAATCTTTTAATAGTATGATTTGATAATTAAACTAAAGCTGGAATTAGACATCTAGGATTTGCTACTAATGCATGCTAATAGATTAACCGAATTATACTAATAAAAATTACAACATAAAACTTAAAATCAAATTAATTTATTCTATTCTAATTTCATTATTAATTTTATTATTATGATTATTATTGTTTATTATAAATATACCTATATAAAAATATATATATATATATATATACACGTATTTATATATTATTCCTTTAAGAGGATCGGCAGTCGAGTCCTTACCTTAGCTGAGCGAGTTGAGCGACGCGCAGAGGGGAAAATTGGCAATGGAAATGGTCGAGCGGAAGGAAACGAGCGCGAAATCGAGCGGGGAAGGATCGGTGCCGAAGCGGGAAGACCGGATCGTGTGTGTCGACTGCGCTCTTTCCGTCAACGTCCTTCCGTCGATCGCAGGTAAGGGTCCTGGTTGCTCGTCTGCTTGCCTGCTTCCGTGGTTTGTCCGTGCAGTAAAGGAACAAGCGACTGAGTGGAGAGGGGGGGTTTGCTCGAGTGGTGAGGGTCTTCCGTCTCCTCTCGATTGATTAAATAGGACGTGCGTATGTAACGCACGTCCGATTTATTCGGTCCATTAACAGCAGGCAACGGGTATTTCCTTAAACATTCCTTCCTAAAACAACGGTGATTTAATACTTTTCCGTTACGGCTGAATTTATTTTCCTTGAATAGGAGTCTTAAATGAGAAAATTACGTTTTGCTAACTTAAATATGCGTTAACAACGGTTTTAACTTTCAATTTCAGTTTAAACGAATTTTAAAACTTTCTACATTAAATATTGAAACCGAAGAATCGAATTTTAGCAGGAGTTTTAACAGGAAACTGAAATTTGCGTGAGATTTAACGAATCGGAAATTCAATGCTTGCCTTTTTAATGACCTAGGGTCATTACAGATTAGTACATCAAAATATGTCCCACTAGGGAGCACATATACTCTTTGTAAAGAAACATGATTGGTCCATGCGTATGTGCATCGATTACAGTGAGCTAAACATGGTGACAATAAATAATAAGTACCATCTGCTGCACATCGATGATCTCTTTGACCAACTAACCGGAGCCAAGGTATTCTCTAAAATAGGCCTAAGATCGGGATACCATCAAGTGAGGATTAACGAAGAAGACATTTCCAAGACAACATTCTGAACCCGCTACGGGGACTACAAGTTCTTGGTTGGCCTCGGACTTGCCAATATTCGTTTAGAACGAGTAATGTTCTTTATTCTCACTATTGCAGAACTCTTCTTTGTTTATTGTTGAGAAATGCTATATATTTTTTGAAAAAATTTCTAGCTTTCATCCGAGAAGCTTAAAAGCGTAGAGCGAGACCACAGAGTGATATAGAGTAAGCTCATTTCAAAGTGTATAACATCACTTTTTTCATATGCTATCATCTTTAAAGGATAAGACTCAATTTTCTTCGTCATCATGTAATGTTCATCACGATTTTTCAATGGACAGGATTTAAAAACACCCCAAGGCAAGAATTGATGTGATTTTCTTGTCTTTTGGCATCTTAAAATCCGAACCATTCAGATGCTCATGCTAAAATGTGTGAAGCTTTTTCTAATTTATAAACATTTGGGGGGCATGCAAGCAAGTAATTCTCCTCTTATTATGCTTATTGTAGGAAATGTGGCTGGAGGCCAGATGGGACTATCATTGGGGAACTTGCCTCCATCTTTGAGGCCCCCTCCTGAAGGTGGGTACCCTACACTTCCTTTCATCGATTGGGGCTGAAATATAGGAACTGATTCCATACACTTGTGTATTGAGCCCTGTTACAGTGCCCAAATAATCTGAAATCTATAATCCCTTATTTTCTGAAGAAAAAAAGTTATAATTATAATCTGAAATTAATATATTTAGAAAATAACCAAATAAATCCCAACATATTGGCAGTAGTGGTGGCCACTTAGAGAGTGGCATGACAAGCACAGCAGTTGAGTCAACAAATGCTTGCTACTTTAATAATAACTACTGCAGTATCTTATTCTCTGCTTTTAATTAATACATCTAAATTTAATGATAAACAAATAATAATAGAGATTTATTAATTAATACGTCTATGATTATATAATCATATTAAAATCATGAAAAAAGAGCTGAACTGTTAACTTGTAATTAATAATAATTGTAGTTTATATTTAGATTCGTTGTATTCTAATATTGGTATTTTATTTTTTTGATTTTAACTTGAAATTGAATCATTTCAAAGTTTTGCTACTTTAAGTTTACGATGATGATTGGAATCAAACTTAATTCAAATATAGCCTTTAAAATTATAATTGCACAAAAAAAAAAAAAAAGATTATGATTTTTATTTTAAGCAAATTTTTCTAATGGGCTCTCACACACGAAAACATTTAATTCTAATTTGTTATGATAATTATATATATATATATATATATATGCAAGTGTGGCCAAGATCTTTCATGATGGCAATGGCACAATAAAATCAATTAAATATCTTTTAAATGCGCCCACACTAAATACATTTTATATATACTCCCACTAGTTATACTATTATTTCTTCAAGGCACGCTATCATCAAATATATATATATATATATAGTTTGATGTGAAATATTTTGATGTACTTGTAGCTTTTTAGTTTGCCTCCATGCGTGCATGCTCACATACACACAAAATGTATCTATCAAAGGCTTAATATATCTTAATTATATTTTTAAAATGATAAAATTTAGCTAACTTTCATTATTAATACTTAATTTAGATTAGGGTTCACAAACTAAGAATTTGATGTAGTTTAAAAGATTTAGATTTTTAATTTGTGATACAAAAATATAAGAACTCCACTAATCTACAAAAGTATTTGCAGCTAAGATTAAATTTATTCATGCCTACACAATAACTAAGCTACAAATTTATAGACCTTTTACTTTTAAGATAGAAGGCAATAATACAATCAAATGGCTTTATAGTTTATTGGGGCCTCTTTATTAACTTGCATGCTGCATTAAATATTAGAATAAAATATATTAAAATATAATAGAGAGATTATCTTAAAAATAATGAGTAAATATGAGTCATCTGCATATGCATTGATTTAATCACACTTTCAATCTTTTGCATGTCAATTAGAGTATTGCATAAAAAACTTCTTTTTATTTTATAAATTTAACCTTATTTTTTTAAATAAGTCATAAACATCACAATAAAAATAAAAATAAAAATCACATTTTAACTTCTTATAATTGCATTTTAGTATACACATTTATACAAATAAAAATTTACATCTAAAACATGTAAAGAAAAAAAAAACAAGAAAAAAATGTGATTTTTTTTGTAATATTTAAAAAATGTCTGGGATGTTATGATTATGGTTATTTTCGAGTTGAGTTCTAGTTGAGTCAGTCCATACTTGAACTTGAATTGAATTTGTTCGAGTTCGAGATGAGTTCTAGTCAAGTTCGAATTATTTTGAGTCATTTAATATAGAGTTTCAGTCAATATGTATAACTCGAATTCGACTCGAATATGACTTGAAATTTTTCACGTTGAGTTGAGTTTGAATTTTGAATCTTATGATATATCTAAAAATTTTGTTTGTTAAATTTATAAAATAAAAAAAATTATGATAGGTACCCAAAAACCCATTATTATAATTGGAAATGTAAATTACAAAAACCTCCCTTCTCTCTCTTATGCAGATTCCACATTCTAAAAAAGAATGCAACTAACAATATTGGTCGGTTACCGTTGTTATGATAAATGATAATGTTCTATTTTTGCAATTAATAGGTAATTTATTCACATAAAATGCTAAACCTTCAAAATAAGAAAAAAATATTCATAACAAAAAGAAATTTTGCTTTTTTGTTTTTTGTTTTTATCCTTTGGCATGTTACAAAAAAATATATTGAACTAATTATATGCTTAAATATAGGATTATCACATTATTTATATTTTATTTTGACAATATTTTAAGGATTCTTTATTTATATATTTAGCATCTAAATCTTAAATATTACAAAATTATCATCTAAATTTATATTATCACACATAAAATAATGCCTTATTTAGTATTAAAAAAGGGAAACAAAGTATATGATTGTCTTAATTTTACAAATATCAAAACTTAGATGTTAGATATATTAACACAAAACTATTATATGAGTTGCACCCCGCCTCTGTATTCATAAATAAATTTTGTATCGCCCTCTCTGACTTGAGATTCTGGCTTCGCCATTGCCACTTGCTTTGCCCGTCGCCTCTTTCCGCCACTAGCAATCTTCCACTTGTAGACTCCCAAACCTTCTTCTTTGTTGCCTCCCAAGAAAGTGACCACTCATTCCCCATTAAACAAATCAACTCATTATTCACATTATATAAATATAAGCTTCAATCTTCTTCCCTCTTTACTTCATCCCAAATGAAGCTCAAAAGAGAGGGAACTTCTTTACTTTTCTCACTAATTCTTCCAATCTTATCATTTGTTCATGGAAGAGTACACTACATCAGCAACTACAACAATATTGCACTACCCCCCTTCCATATCAGAACCTCCATCATCAAATTCAACCTCAAACTTAGCTAGTGGCCACGCTCCATCGCCTTCACCCTCTCCGTTGTTCCCTCCTTCCAACGTTTTCGATGTAACGACATTTGGAGCAGTGGGCGACGGCATCACGGACGACACAGAAGCATTCAAAAATGCTTGGGTTTTGGCATGCCAATCAATTGGCTCGGGTTCTATTATTGCTCCAAATGGCTACTCATTCATGATTCAATCCATCATCTTCACTGGTCCTTGCCAAGGAAAAGTTATTTTTCAGGTGCAAATGTTAATGTTTCTATCTTTTGAACATTCGATAGGTGCTTTTTTTGGGGTGTTGGGCTAAGGTTGCAATTTACATGTGCACACAAGCACAAATTGGCTACGAATACATGACTTCTCTTTCATTGTCCATCAAAAAATTTGAATGGCTCAAAGTAAAATTACATGATAAGATTGCATTTTTTGTAAAATTGACTTTTTTAATATGCATTAAAAAGTATATGACCATTATTCTTCCAATGCCTCTAATCATCCATCATAAAATTTAAGTGATTAAGATTCCGAACATCCATAATAACAAAATTTTACTATTCCCCCTTATTATTTAATCTTCTTGCTACTTGAAATCTTAACCAAACTGAATTTTTAGATTGATGGCATTGTCATGCCACCTGATGATCCGAATTCATGGCCTCCAAAAAACAGCAGAAGGCAATGGCTTGTGTTCTATAGAGCTGACGGAATGTCTCTCTTTGGCAGCGGGTTAATTGATGGAAGGGGACATAAGTGGTGGAATCTCCCTTGCAAACCTCACAAGGTAATCTACCTACTACAATCACTTTACTTCTCATAAAATAAAATGTCTTTAAATTATCCTATAATTTATATATAATAAAAGCTTAACATGTCAAACTAAGAGCAAGTCTAACTTCATTAAGCATCATACTAAACACGCTTCACTATCGATGGATTAGGGCATCCATACTGCAACGACGACGGGAAATTGCGATAGCCCAGCCGTAAGCTCCAATCTTGACCTTGCCAAGTAATGTTGATGATGATATTAATTGATCCTTCTCATGAATGACAGGCACTAAGGTTCTTCATGAGCTCAAACCTCACAATCAATGGAATTAAAATACAAAACAGTCCACAATTCCATTTCAGATTCGATAACTGTAACAATATCAACATAGATTCCATCACTATAAGCTCACCAGCTTTCAGCCCCAATACTGATGGAATTCATGTAGAAAATACAAATAATGTTGGAATCTACAACTCCGTGATTTCAAATGGTATTATTTTATCTAAATTATTTAGTAATATATTAGTGTACTTAATGCTGACACTTGAAATCTATAGGAGATGATTGTATATCTATAGGATCAGGGAGTTTTAATGTGGACATACGAAATGTAACTTGTGGTCCAAGCCATGGTATAAGGTAGTTTATCCATAGTCTATGCTTTATGTGATTCAATATTCATAATAGCATCATAGAATAGCAGAAAAAATAAAAAATTTTACAGACAACTAACCTCTGGAATGGTTTTCGCAGCATCGGAAGCTTAGGAAAGCAAAACACAAGAGCCTGCGTTGCGAATGTGACTGTGAGGAATGCAGCGATAAAGCATTCGGACAATGGCGTGAGGATTAAGACATGGCAAGGAGGCTCGGGCTCAATCTTGGCCGTCAAATTTGACGGAATAAAGATGGAGGGGGTGAGGAACCCTATCATCATAGACCAGTACTACTGCCTTAGCAAGCCGTGCCCCAACCAGACCTCAGCGCTCCACGTATCAGGCATACAGTATTCCAATATCAAGGGGACCTACGATATCAGGAGCCCTCCGATTCATCTAAGTTGCAGCGACGATGTTCCGTGCACAAATATAACACTAAGCGATGTCAGCCTTCGCCCAGCTCATGGAGAACAGTCACTTGCTGCCTTCTGCTGGAACGCGTATGGGACAGCGAAGGCGCTCACTGATCCTCCAATTTCATGCCTGCTTCAGGGGACGCCAAGACTACTATCAGAGTACGAATCGTATCAGTGCTATTGACCCTTCATCAAGTCCTTAAAAGTTGGATATTTCACTTATAATAGGTTTTATGATGCTCCCTAAAAATGTAATGCACAAGTCAATAGAATTCATTATAATTTATATATCGGGATTTATTGAAACTGCTGCATCCAGACTTCAGATAGTCATCAGAATTTGGGCTATATAAGGGAGAGAAAAATTCCAAGCTGGGGCATCAAGTAGAAGAGATTTTCCATAAATAGAGCCACAGACAATAATTATCTTTGCTGTAGGTTTGATTGATAACTCAATGAGTAACAACCATTATAATAATCTCATCATGTAGCTCACCGCACAAAGGAAGCAATGGAGAATAGAGCTACAAAGTCATAATTGGAAAGCTAGTTAAAATATGCATGGGGATCAATAAATATAGGATTATGAAGGACTCCAAAGAACATTTATTAACTATGCAGAACTTATAAGAACAGACTAAGGCACAAGACAAATCTCTTCCTCTATAAATATAAGAGCAGGCTTACAAAAGATGAATAGACAGACTAAATGGTGGGGAATCACAAGCAACCACTAAAGCAAGAGAATCACAAGTTCATAAAGAAGAAAACCGCCCTTAAAAGTCCTGCATCCGCAGATAAGCAACGTACATAAGCAACAAAAACTTTACACACACACACACACATAAAGAGATGTACTAACAAGCACAAGCACAAGCACATATACATATACAAATACACATACATGCACATACATATATACATATGCATACAAATATGGACATACATACATAAATTCATGCATACATACACATATAGACAGACACACATTTATTGGTTTAGTAGGTCAAGTTTGAATTACCCCATAAAATCCAAAAGTTTAGTTTGGCATGAAAATTTAAATAGCATGATATGTGGGTTGGTTCAAGCTATTTGGAAAGCAAACCAAAGCCTAGCTGAAATATTAATCACCTAAAATACATACTCGAACCCAATTTGTTTATTACTCGTATCAAATTAAACACTAGATTTTTCAAGTAAATTTGACATGTGACCATAAAAATTTACTATGTTTATGCTAAGCAAAATTTAAAAATCTCAAAATTAAGCAAAATTTTTACAGCATTTTAAAAATAAATTAAGGTTCTTGGAAAAAAAAATGCCCTACATAGGGGTAGAAACAAAAGGAGAATCATTCAGTGTCCACTTAAAACCAGAGATCTATTTATATATGAAGATCATCATGCTGATTTAACTTTCCGAGATGGCGGCCGTCTGAGCATGTTGATGAGATCATCAATACCCTAACAGAAAATGGGGGAAATAAGAAATTTCTTAAGAAAAAATGTTTTACTTACATGACACCCAAAACTTCATAGCAAGCATATGCAGCACCCAATCTTGGATATTTACAAAAGAAGCACTTTCATGTTTTCATTTATAAAATCATGGCAATATCTACTTAATATTATAATGATGAAACGAGGTGCTTAATTTGTAAATATTAAAGTTTGCGTGTTGGATATTTATATTATAAAGACATGGGTGCTATGTATGTAAAAACCCCAAAATAAACTTCTTTAAATAATAGCACAAAATAAGATAGGTGCATACTCTTGTGGCAATGACAAGGATACAGAAGAGAAGAATTATATAAGATCCAAGCACTAGGAGCAAGAGTAGATCAAAAGTGACACTTGCTACCTGCACCATTCAAACCACTCTTCTTATTAGTAAGAAGCTACTATCCATGTTTCAGTTCCAGAAACCATAAAGTCCTGATTATCATAACGCTTATCAGAGCTCATATGAGAACTTGGTAGTTAAGTATGCTTGTTGTAAAAATTTTTACATATTAGTTTCCAACAAAAACTAAATTAAGAGCATGTCATTATCAAAGATAGATATTGCTAATCCCTTGAGCTCTTAAAGTTATATTTGTTATCGCTGAGTTAATTGTGAGAGTTTTTTAAAATAAAATCAAGATGATGAGCTTTAAACATAAATTTGCACGATTAACGCATGAAGAAAGGTTATAGTATATGAACAAGACTAAGGGTCCTATAAAGCACAAGGGGATAACACCATGATAATTAAAAAGGGATGTTGGTGCATGTTTTGAAAAAAGAAATTATAAGATATATTAACCAAAATCAAGATTAACAAGTAACACTAACGAATTTGAAAGAGAAAACTAAGAGCAAGGCACCTGGTAAATATTGAGCGTCGCACTTGACGAATCGTAGAAACTGAACATGCCGTCGATGATGTCATGTTGTGCAAGCACATCTACTGTGTGATCTGATAATTCCTGCATAGAAATGAAAAAAAACACAAAAGAAATATTCAATTCCTTTACTCAAACAAATCAGCAACACAGGTGTAAAATATAATCAGTACCCATTAGGGGTTGCTCATTAAAGAATTAACTTGGCTTATCTTAATTTAGATTAGTTATGTAACAACACATTGTCGTTACTTCGCTAAATTATGTCAAATCCCACCTCAAAAATCAGGACCCACGGAATTTCGAATTAGGGCAAACAAAAATACCTTTAGATAAGAATAAATTTTAGATCAAAGTGTCATAGTTTGGGAGAAATCCGGATAACAGAAACTCCCACTTTAATTTCTAAATTTTCTTAAATTTAATAAATTGAAAACATTAAATATGTGTCTGAATTCATCATTTTTTGTGTCATTATGTTAAGTATATTATTTAAAGGCTACTCGAGAAGTTTCATCATTTTTGGAGCGCCGGTTCGATCTCAATTAATTTTCAAAATTTAAAACTTTAGAAATTAATTTAAAATAAAATATTGCTCCGAATCGAAAATTTTTGGAGTGAGAGTGTTCGTTATGTCATAACACTCAACGGTGTTAAGTTTCGTTATTTTTTGGCACCAAATGGCAGAAAAATGCGAAAAATTTATCTTCAAATAATTTTTCTTTTTTTTCCTTAAGAAATTTATTCGCCCCGATCCCGAACCGATCAAAGGTGCTTCCGCTGTGAAAGAACCTTCCGTGCCAGAAGCCATGCGCACCTGCCAGAGGTCATGAGCATTTAATTTTGGCGCAGGAATGTCCCCTCCTGCGCCTATTAATACCCCTCAGCCCACTCCCTCCTCTTCCCAGCCAGCCTCCTGCCAGCCCTCCCCTCCCTGCCAGATAGTCAGCCCTCCCCTGCCAGCCATCCACCTAGCAGCCAGCTCCCTCCTACCGCAGCCCCTCCCTCAGCCAGCCAACAGCCAGCAAGCAACCGTCCGACCACCCCATTCCGGTCAATCGCCCGACCAACCACTCCGGCCACCCCCTTCAGCCGTCCGGCCTCCCTCTGCTTTCTGGCCCACTATCCTTAGTAAGAGAAGTAAAAGAGGAAGAAAAATTAGGAGACATTTTGGTTCCTTTATTTCTCTTTTATTTTCAATTATACTATCTCTCTATTAGTCATTCACATTATTATTGTTCTCATTAATCAATAATGAAAATAGTACAAATATTATAAAATAACTATTATTACCATTTAAGCATTTTTATTCTAACATTTTATTATGTTTTGAAATTTTTACAGTCATTTTCATTCTGTTTTTATTCTTTCATGCATTATTATTATCATTAAATAATGATAATAATAACATTATATTACAACATCAGTAAGTTAAAAATACATACTTTTATCAATATGAGAATATGAAAGAAAGACAGAATAGAAAAGAATAATGAAAAAAATCCATAAAAATATATCATATCACTTTTAAAAAGCAAACTTAAAATATCAAAAACCTAAATGCAGATTAAGCGAACTGTCACTCACTGAACTTAACGAAAAAGGTACCCAGTATATGACATGTATTATTTTTTGCACATTCTTGCTGCTTAGCTTCGCTTTGAGCCAAATTAGTGTTGAAGCTTGGTTGATTGTTTGAAACCAACATCCCTTTCATAACGTGGTTATTACTGGAAAATGACATCAATAACATTGAAGCTTAGTTGGTTGTTTGAAACCAACATCCTTTTTATAACGTGATTGTTACTGAAAAATGACATTAGTAATATTGAAACTTGGTTGGTTGTTTGAAACCAACATCTCTTTCATAACGTGGTTGTTACTGAAAAATGACATCAATAACATTGAAGCTTGGTTGGTTGTTTGAAACCAACATCCCTTTCGTAACGTGGTTATTACAAGAAAATCACATTAGTAACATTAATGCTTGGTTAATATTTTTTCGCAGAAAATTGATTATTCATTTTTGCACTATTGCCTTACTTTTCCTGCATGTTTATTACACCATTATTTCTGCTAATCGCATCTCTGCTTTTATAAAAATATAGTATTTTATTGTTTACTACGGTATTTAGAGTATTCTCTAATTACTGAGAATTCCAATCCCGGTATTATTTTCGTTACAATACCAGGTCGGTGCTTCTGGAAAAATTCAAACAAAAACCTTAGTTTTCAAACTTGCTAATGAATCGACAGCGCTACTTTAACTTTTATTTATCTTTTTATTTTATCTTTATTTCTAAAAAGCTGAACAATGTTCATGGTGTATGATGAAATATTTGTAATATGAAATTTTGAAATGAATGAGAAAGATCTTTTGGCTTTTATATGTGTATCCAATTTCTTTCAAATTGCTCAATATAATCCTGCGTTACGTGACCACCTGAATGCCGGGACAGTTCTCGTTGAACCGGCATCGGGACATCACAAGTTACCTCCAAGAAACTGAGCAATTTAGCATAACTCATCCAGCTACTCAAAATAACTAAAATCTGCATACCAATTAAGCAACTTGTAACTAAGCTTAGCTTAACTAATCCCGAAATAAGCAGCCCCTTGGTTTTGTTCTTTTGAACACTTTTTTGGCAGAGGTCATTATTTTGAAGATTTCTTTTCGAACTGAAGATAAATTAAAGATAATAGAAGTACTTTATTACTGAAATTATAAATAGATAAACCTTTTTCAAGGCAGAGATGAATGGATCCGTTTTCTGAAGAAAAGGTGCCACTCTAGGAGTCCGGGACAAAAGATCAAGCCACATTGTAATGTAAGCAGGACTGATAGCCAAACTGCTGTTTTCTGCAAAAATCTGATTATTTCTACTTCGATGCCCATAAATATGCCTCTGCAAGTACAGAATTCAAAGCAATTAAACTATATTTCAGGTTAAATCAGGCAATCACCAAGTCAAGATCTAACGCGATCCACTACTTAGTTAAAAAATGAAGCAAGAAAAAATAATTCAATTTCATGAAAGAGCAACAGATTACAATGTTTTAATGTTCATTGGGAAAAACACTAAAAAATAAAATGGAACTTGGGCTCATGACAACTTTATAACAGATAATTAAATGAATTAAGCAATATATTTGTTAAATATAAATCAATAAATTTATGGCATCTGCTCAAAAACTTTTTGGCAATTCCTTCTCATTTATGATATCACTTGGAATAACTACAACAGCTCTATGTTTCCTAGCGCATATATCCAAAGAACCTCACTGACCTCATTAATCATTCAAAAGCTTTTGTTATAACATACCATTCTTGTGTATGATATTTGCAAAGTTAGGAATGAAGTTAAACCAAAACTCAAGTTGTGAATGTCAACTTTATATTCTAAAGGTTTTTGTCTTATTATATTTAAAACAGAATACGTGGAGTATAAGTTTAATCCTAATAGAAGCCCTACTCTCTAGGACATAACTATTGAGGACCATGTGATCAAGAAGCACAAGCAATTCAATACTTTGTTTCAATTATTCAAAATAATGGTGAAATAGCTAATAATATAATTAATAGGATCCAAGCTGGTTGGAGGATGTGGAGGAACCTTTCTCGAGTGTTGTGATAGAAAATCCTACTAAAATTTAAGAGAAAATTTTATATAGCAGCTATACAACTAGTTATCATATATGGGGCTGAATCTTGGCCAACAAAGAAAAAACTTGCGAAAAATAAGTGTTAAAAGAAGTGCGATGAAGATACTAAGGTGGATGAGTGGGTATACTCATAAGGATAAAATGTAAAATTAGTTAATCATAGCAATGTTATAGTGGCTCCAATAGTGAATAAGATTAGAGAATGTCATCTTATAGATGGTTTGCGCGTATTAAGCATAGACCATTCAATGCCCTTATTAGAAAAATTGGGTATATGAATTTTGCCATGTTAAAAGAGGTAGAGGAAAACCAAAGAAGACCTAGGAAGTAACCATTAGAAATGATTTTCTCAAGTTGAAACTTAGGAAAGAACTTCTATTTAATCATGCATAATGAAAACTAAGGATTCATGTGGTTCACCCCATCTAGAGGAGTGTGATTAAGGTTTGGTGTGATTGTTGTTGATGGCATGAATTTTTTGAATTCATGAAAGTTTTTAATTTCTCTTATGAGAAAGCCCAAGCTGTACTTAAAGAATCATCAACAAAAATCAGAGTTATTGCTGGATTTTTCTCGTATTATTTTTGTTCACCGTTCGCATGACGCGAATCAGGCGGCGGATTACTTTTCCATGTTAGCCCGACAGGGTGATTTTTCATTTGTTAGAGAAGATGTGCTCCCCGGGAGGCTTTTAGATCTCCTTGTTGAGGAAACCATGGAGTTTAATCCCGATTGATGATGTACTAATACTTTTATTTATTTATGCATAAACTACGACCATCTTTCATGAAAACAGAAATCAAAGATAATTTTATACAAAACCACTAAATTTGAATGTTCTATATTTCTCAATCAATATTTTTTCTCATATTAAAATAAAGGCTTCTTTTATGCTAACAATCAACACACTAGAATGACTTCTCTTCTTGCAAATTCCGCATTCTAGTTTGGAACTAGAATCAGCAGAAGACTTTGCTTTCCTAAATTTTGATTTTTTCTTTTTCTTCCAATCAAACATTCTCCCTTCTTTAAAGATTTTACCCATGTTATGGGAGATGTGCTCCTCGGGAGCCTTTTAGATCTCTTTGCTAAGGAAACCACGGTGTTTAATCCCGATTGATGATGCACTGATGCTTTTATTTATTTATGCATAAGCTACAAACCACTTTTATGAAAACAGAAATCAAAGATAATTTTATACAAAACCACAAAATTTGAATGTTCTAAATCTCTAAATTAATATTTTTTCTCATATCAACACTAGAATGACTTCTCTTCTTGCAAATTCCACATTCTAGTTTGAAATCAGCAGAAGTCTTTGCTTTCCTAAATTTTGATTTTTTCTTTTTCTTCCGATCAAACATTCTCCCTTCTTTAAGATTTTTACCCAATGTGCGCTAGCTTTGAATCAGCTAGTTTGGAATCAGCAGAAGACTTAGCTTTCCTAAATTTTGAATTTTCTTTTTCTTCCAATAAAACATTCTCTGTTCTTTAAAATCTTTACCCGCGTGTGCTAGGTTGAAACCCTGTTTCATCAGATTGTATAACTTGCATGACTTAGATCAAAATATTAAAAATATAAATAGAATCGTAGGAGAATAAGCATGCAAGGGAAATCAACTGATATTGAACAATAAATATTGCACACTTTCTAAATTATGAAGTTTTAGATGTATAGCTCAGTCCAAGAAAAAACCATATCCTTAATATAATAACATGTTCCTTTTATCTGTGCATTCTAATTACTAATTATTGGCTACTTCAAATAGTTTACTTTAAATTGCATAGGTCATGAGCTTTAAAATCGCCCATAATTTATTATAAAAATATCATGGAATTTTGTGATTATCTCGATATCAGAAGCTGTCCCCAAACCAACAGACTTTAGGTACGAAAATATATATATTGCATAAATTACAAGAAAGGCTCATACAAGTACCCGTACGAGTAAAAGTGGATTAGCTTACAGCAACGCTTTCAGCAACCAATTTCACGCTTCTATAGACTGCAGATTCATCTATAAATTCCCTGCAAGATAATCCAGCTAAAAATAAAAACCTCAAAAAAAGAAAAATATTATTTGCAATCCTACCGTGAATCATATAGACCCCCTGAGCTTTCAAGTAGTTTGGGGGCAACAGGAAGTTCAGAAAGTGTCAAAGCAGTTACTCTTACTCTAGAAAATTGCTCATGTTCCCATGCAACCTGCAGTGATGTTGAAAATTGCTCTAAAACTTTTGTTGAACTACATTTCTAGATAAAAATAAATAAAGGGATCTTTAAAAAGCACTCAAAACTTGCATATTTACATAATCACCACCATTCAACCTCCACGATCAACAAAATCAACAATTATTTCATAGAACACAAAAGAAAACAAAAAACTATGAGCCCGAATCTTTCACTTTTCCAAAATACACTGAAGTACATTAAAGATTAAATGGATAATAAACAACTATGTGCAGGTAGGTACAAAAATGACAAAATGGATTATGTATGCAAAATGAATATAACCTTATGAAATGAAGATAAATAAATTTGGAATAGAAAATCTGTGGTGGCAATGAGATACAATAAGAATTAATAATTAAGCAGAACAAAGCAGGAATGTAATGCTTTGACAAAACCATTAGTGATTCTTAAAAAATATATTAACCTTCATAAACTGACAAGCATGTCTATTCAAACAAGCCTGACTACTCTTCATTAGTGTGAAGCAGAGGAGTTGTCTTTAGATAGTTTTTCTTCTTAGAAATAGACGATGCAAGATTGATTTGAATCACCTTCATTGACTATTAATAAAACCTCAAACTTTGGTGCCTTAAAAGGCTACATAATAGTTGGTGTGACTATTTGCCAGTATAGGCCTGGTATAACAATTTGAATTTTCAAAAAAAAATGGCATTTTCTACTATCTGGTTCATCCTTCTCAAAACATAGCTGCTTCCAACAAGAGTCTTCCAATGTTAGTTCTGAAAATTTTATTTTGAGACTTTGTATATAGATTTCTATGCATGAACATTGTGGTGGTTGGCATCTGTTTGAAAGATATTAAAAGGATTTTGGTTCATATTTTTGTTGTCGCTATACTTGAGTCACTTGATTAGTGATTTTCCAATGGCAAAATGCATGGATTCAGTATGCCTGTGAGAGCTGTGGGTATTCAACCTAGAGACTAGTCATTCACATAACGATACAAAAAATTCGACAAATGTAGTTACACTATTACGCTCTATTATCTTCTTTTTTAGTTCATAATTGATTTTAGTCCAATGCACCACATTATTTTATTTCCAAAATTTTTACAAGTTATATTTTAGTCCCTTTGCCTTTGTTATCTAGGTCATGCATATTGATTCTACCTTCTAGTATAAATCTAATAAGTCGATTGATGATTTTAGCGTCAAGGTCTCCTAGCATATTGATGATAAAGAGTTAAATTTAGTTAAGTGAAGTGTACTATTCAATTTGATTTCTACACTTAAGATAAATTTTTAAAGAAGGGTTATAATAACTTTTTAAACTACATTCTGGGTGACAAAAATGACAAAAATGACAAAAATGATTTCAAAGTGATGTATTTCCAAAGGATGTATCTAATTTACCTCCTATTTGTAATGTGAAGTTTGGCACTGGCTTATTGTCTGTGAGTACTCCCATCTCCAAGACAGCTTGACAATATGGTTGTGAAAGAGTTGTCTGAGCAGAAATTTCAGCTGGAGTTAATTAATCAAGGATTTAAAAGGCCGAGTCTATAACTTCATGGAGCTCCTAAATAACGAGTCTCTCAATATGTGCATTTATTAAAAAAAACTTGATACACTTGCATTCACAAAAAATATCAACTTTTAAGATGATTTAAGATCAACAAAAAGAATTATCTATCTCTTCAAACATAGATTTTAAGATCTTTGTATCAGCTCCATGCCCTAGCCGAAGATGTAAAAAAGACCCCATAGAACTTGATGCAATCACATATAGTTCTTAGTGAAGCGATTTGGAATTACTGATACCTTCCCATCTTTATGAAAATAATTTATGGTGTCTTGAATTGTATTGATGTATTTGTTATAACCGTTGTTGATGATATTTAGTCTTTATTCTGGATCTAATGTGGAACATACCAGTCACTATGTGCTTTGAAAACTATAAGGGAGCATCACTGCTTTGCTAAGTTCTCCAAATATAAGTATTGGCTAGATTTGATTCTTTTATGGGAAATATGGTGAGTGGAACCAGTATTTCTAATGATCTGTAACAGGTATAAGCTTTTACTAATTGGTCTCACCCTTATCTATGACAGGAAAAAATTGCTTCTTAGGTTTACATGATTATTACTGCAGCTTTGTTTGAGGTTTTTAGTAGTTGAATATACCTTTGACCAGATTGACTCAACAATCTCTGTAACAAGTTTGTTTGAGAAAAGTTTTGTAGATGCATTCTATCATTGAAAAAATTCCATTCATCTGCTTATATTTTGCCATATGAGAGTATATAAAAGTTTCCAAATATATTTATTGCATTAACCCACAGGGTGTATTATGAGTCATTGTAGCATTTGATTGCCTATGCTTCAAGACAAATACATTTTCATAAAAAGAATTATCTTACCCAAGAACGAGAAATTGCGAGTAGTCTTTGTATTTAATTTTTGGCATCATTATCTCTAAGGGGTGCATTAAGAGATTTTTTCAACCATCAGTTTTAAAAACAATGATATAAGGTTGCTAATATTTACAAGTTCATTATGAGTTTGTCTTGTTATAAGTTGATTCACAACTTTAAACGACTTGGTTAAATGTATTAAAAATTTAGATACCCCTTTTGTTTCCTCGTCGGTGTAGCGGCAAAGAATATGCAGCAGAAACATAGAGCGGATCCCAACTTTATCACATCGAGGCAAAACTACGAAACAAAAGCACGAAAGAAACTAAAAAACTTAAGCATAAGTACACACAGATTTAGGTGGAAAACCCCAAAATAGGGAAAAACGATGGAGCCATGCTACAAATAACTTCCACTCTGAAATCAAGTGAAACAATATACAAGAGAGAAGCCACTCTCTTTATGCCTTGGAACTCTCACTTGCATCGATTAGAATGCTCGAGGTTGTGGGTCTTGAAACCTCATCATTTAGACAAGGTGGCCTAGATTTATGGTCATACGAATTTAGAATGCTAATGTTTTGAATGTGTGGTGGGACTTACATCTATTAGAATACCCATAGTAGTGTATTTAATAAACGTAGCCAATTAAACAAGGTGGCCCAAATTAAATTTTAGGCTGGGGATTTCAGTAGTTTAAAATATCTACTTTTATTTTAGGTTGTGGGTCTTACGGTTCAATTATTGAGACAAGGTCGCCTAGATTTATGACTAGACATATGACTTTCATAAAACTCAAAATTTAAATATATGACGGGGCTTATATCGGTTATACTCTCTAGAATTGTAGGTCTTATGGCCTAGTCATTTATACATAGTAATCAGATTTATAATAGAGCTTGCAACCTTTATAAAATACCTAAACTTGAAAGCATGGTGAGACTTACATCCTTTAGAATGCTAGGGACAACAGGTCTTACAGCCTTAATCAATTAGACAAGATGGAAAAATTTTAGGATGGACTTGCATCCTTAAGAAATTCTTAGTGGTTTAATATTAAATAGCTAAAGTGGGCTATTTCTTATATCTACCTATATTGAATAGCTAATATGATTGTCAACTTTGAATCAACTTTACTATTCTTGCAGCATGTAACACTGGCAAAAGTTGCATCAAAGATTTATTAAAGCTTTAAAGCAAGCTCATGACAGCTAAGTCTAGTTTGCTTATCTTAGAGCATCCGTTATTTGCTTGAGTATGAATTAAGAATCTCCATATATGTGGAGTTGTTGTACGCATGCAATAGACAATGAAAACTAGCAATTATGATACAAAACAAAAAGGAACATGATTCTCAATCTTCTACTTACAACCACTAAAAAAACACTCAAATAAAAAACCACATTGAAGCAACCCTACATACGGTGACAACACATCTATACAAGTGAATTAAGAATATGAAAGCACATGCAAACAGTCTGATCTTCTACCCCTGAAAACAGAAGCAGAAAAAGACAACAAATAAGATTTGATAAACTACTCACACGAGGATTTGAGATATTAATTTTTTTATGGTTTATGCCAATATTGATTCCCATATCTTGTGCGACATCTGAAAGACCCTGCCGTTAGAAAAGCAATCAGCAAATAAATACTTTCTTCATTAAGGCAATACTACTCAATAGATTCATATAAAAATAGAAATTTTCTCTTGATTTACATCGAACACTTGCTTTATATAGGCATTTTCTGGCGGCTTTGAAACATGAACCCACAACTCATTATTCCAGGAGCCGATGCTATTCAAGCATATGGCGTAGTCAATGCTTTCTCTAACTCGTTGATCAAAACTCCTCAGCCACTGAAAGAGCAGTGTTCACAACACATGACAAAATTCTAGTAAATTTATCATAAGGATACTAAATTAATCAGAAGTAAGAGGCTGACCTTAAAAGTTCCATTGTAATTATAAGGTCCACCAGATGTCAGCCCAAAAAGTAGATTAAATCTCCCCCTTGTCTTTGGATTGGAATAAAGACGTGAGAAAAGACGAGCAATTTCCAAAAGCACCACAACTCCACTACCGTTGCTGTCACTCCCCACTGAAAGGGCCTATCTCAATAGAAATAGCATTACAACCATAATCTTTTCATGAAAAATATTAAATAATCATTGATAAGAATAATCTTACCGGAGCAGCACCAAAAGTATCATAGGATGCAACTATTGCAATTGTAGGTAAATGATTAGCGCCATCATCTTCTTTTAGCCCAGGCAACCATCCCTGAAAAGGAAACAAAAAAAAAACTGCTAAGGAAAATCTGTCAAATCCCTGAATACTCATAGCCTCATCCCAGTAATGCAAAAGCTATGATGATTTGTCAAGATCAAATAAGGACAATAGTGGGGAAAACATTGTCAATGCACTACATTACTTTAGTTGTAAAGATGAGAGAAGAATGAGATCTTAACAATCCTAACAAAAAGGTTAGAAAAACATTAATTGTTGTTTAAATGCAAGATTTTAGAGATCTACTAGTAAACGCTCACCTTTAAGCTCTTCATTTTAAAATACTTGTCACAGTGTACTAAACTAAGATGGTTCGGCAAAGTAGGAACTTACGGAGGGACTTGTATTTGAACGTGCACAATAGAAACAAATAATTCATGTAGCCGACCTCGCCTAATTCATGTAGCCGACCTCACCTAGTGGGATTAAGGCTTGATGTTATTGTACTAAACTTGATGCTGTGAAAGTAAAGAGTTTCTGAGAAAAGAAATTGAACAGGTTATACATGAACAAACCAATTTCATTTTTGTGTACAATATAGAATTACGGCTGTATTCAAACTCAGGCTTTACAGGTCTAATGAAAAATGCATAAGTTTACCAGGAATATCATCAAGTGAAAAATTCGAATCAAATGACAAACGTGGAATTTTATTAGTTACTTCAGTTATTTAAAACCTTGAAAATTACTGCCAATCTTCTAAGATTGAATGAAAGCAACGAAAGGAATTGAACAAAGTTTGTGAATTAGACAATATTCAGTTTCATGCCCAATGTAGTCACTTCATTGTAGAACAAAGTTCATATTAACTGCATGATCAGCTAATGGTTCAAATGGCATGAAAATCCTTGAAGTGAGATATCTTGTTAAATGTTGTGCATGGTATGCATTTGGTGCGCAGAACTCTGCCTAAAAATATGGGCTTTCTATGACTCTGCCTAGAGGTGCGCAGCCAAGAACCCATGAAATATTGAAGCATCTCAAGACAGCACGCAAAGCAGATCGAGTCTTTAAAATAATGCACAATTTCTTTGTATTTACTATGCAAGCATGTCCAAATATCACCTCCAACAGCTACTTAGCCATCTTGAAATTGAAGAATCAGAGAAAATTTTTGCTTGTATTAAATGAATAAAAAACCATTTAAAGGTTAAATCATTTGAACATTCAGAAAAGCTTGTTTCTAGAATTAAACAAAGTAAACTTGAACCTGAATGTTTGTGAACGTGGGAGATGATACTTTTTTAGGCTCCCATGATGGCACTACCAGCTTGTATCTGCAACATCTCTCATGACACAATAGATTAGAAAGAGGGTGCAGTGTTAGAAAAGAAGAACGTTAATTGCTTTTTAAAATTAAGGAACTGGAACTTTTTAAAAAATTTAAAAACAATGTATTAAAAACCTTATACAAGATAAAAGGTAGAAACGGGAAAAGAGGCAACAATATAACTAGTAGAAATGGCCCTTTAAGAGCTTTAGCAATCTAGTACGGATAATATTGGGCTTAAATAAGTTAGCCCTAATAAATAAATGTAGATATCAATTAACACATTAAGTATTAAGCTTCATGCTATGTTGCCCAACAGTTACTAAATCTCACATGTAGCCACTTTTGGAAGCAAATGTTTACATGGACCATCAAATTCAATGTACCCATTTAAACACAATAAATAGATGGATACAAAAAATCTTGCCACAAATGTAATTAGATGTATCCCACTTAACCCCATTTCAATGTAGGCTAGTTCACGTTCAGAATAATTTTGAAGGGTTTAGTTAAGTGAGCAGAAATAGTCTTGAGCAAACAATTAATATCAATAAATGAAAATGGTAAATATTAAAATAAAAATAAAAATAAAGGGGGAGCAAAAGAAAACTCCCCGTAGCTCACATATAATTTCCAATTTTTGCAACCTTGTTTCAATGGTTCACAAAAAAACAAAATAATAATAGCGATCCACTAATGACTTTGATTCTTGACCTCCAAGTATGTTCGATAATTAAAGTAATTTACAATGCAAACCTTGACTGTTAAATCATGATACAAACTAGTTTATTGTGATTCCTAAAATCATTTCGAGAATTGGAACATGCAGACCACTCGATTAACTACTATGCTAGTAATTTAAATAAAAAGGATGAGTTGTGCTTGTACATGGACCCCTATAGCTCTTGCTTCAATAAATGTAATTTCTCATAAGATTATACAAATTTTCTTATATTTTGAATATAAGAAAGTATATCACCTTTAATAACGTTTGAAAACGATTTACATTTGAAATTTTTATAACAATGAAATATTTTATTAAATAATGAAATGTTATAATTATTTGGGAATTTTTTTTATTAAATAATAAAACTATATTTTTTTAATTACTATTGTCTGTTTGAAACAAAGCTTAATTATAAAAAAAAAATTATTAGATAACATTTTTATATCTTTAATTTTTATGAAAAAAAAATTTAGATGAATTTATTTTGAAATAATTACCAGATGTTAAGCAAATGTTGAAACTTTAAGTTATTTCTATAATAAAATTTTTATTACAAATAATTAAATTAAAAAACAAAAATTCGTGATGTAATAATTTATAAGGATACTTTCATGAACTTGTAGTACCTTATCTTCAAAAATGATATAACCAAAAGAATCAAAACCCTGATTTAAAGAAATTGATTTTTATGCATAAAATTTGTTAAGGCAAAGTTTTTATGGGCCCATGATTAAATCTCAAGTGTAAAAAGAGTCAGCATACTCGTGTAACAAAAGAAAAAATTTTAAAAAAATTTGTTGAGCAATATTGTCTTTATCTCTCTTACCCTCTCTATTTTACCATTCACCTCTCACTTCTTTATTCTATCATAAATATGTGTGATGTGATAGTATAAGGATACTTTTCATAAACTTGCAGCATTTCATTTTAAGAAATGATGCAATCAAGAAAATTAAAATCTAAACTATATGAGTTCGATTTTTATGTAGATTTGTGTTTAGTCAAAATTTGTGTGAGTCAGGATTAGATATCATGTGTAAGGAGAGTTAGCACACCCACGTACAAAAAAAACTTCTCAAAAAATTTGTTGAACAAAAATGTCTTTATCTCTTCCATTTCTCTCCATTTTCCCATTCTCACTTCAAGCTCAATTTCACGCAAATTCTATCCCCTTGTAAGTAAAGAAGATATTCCTCTAATGGGTATCCAAATATACACCAAATTTGACACTTTATGCTTTCTGATCAATATAATTATTCTATTTTAATTTTTTTATTATCATACCAATTATATTTGTTTAAAATTGCAATTTCAGTTTGAGCGTTATTCAATTCTTGAATGATGGTGTGTTCCATAGCAATTCAAGAATCAATCGAGTAACACAGAATTCATTTAATCATGAGAAATTCATGTGAACATGCCTACAGTTCGAGTATTCAATAATTGAAAAATAAGAGAAGCCGCAAAGATTAGAAGAATTCTACTCTGTCATTGGTTTTGGAACTAAATGAAAGCAAAGTTTGGGCCCCTCAATACTTTGTTAATTAAATTACTATTAAACAGAAGAAAATTTCCGTTCTTTAGCTTTGTGGAATAACGAAGTTGAAAGGGACTATGTTTTTGTCCTTTATTTTAAAATAGAGAAACTGCAAATATATAAAAACCTCTTTTTGGCTCTCTGTTATATACAATTTTCACATGTGCTCATAGTCATCCATGTGTGGGTAGCATTAAGTTCAAAACCAACATGAGAATCATACTCCCAACCAACTTAGCAGTATCTTTTTACCAGAGAAACAGCATGCTTGTTTTATACCTTAGGTTCAATAGTTGGATCCATCTAGGTTCTCAATCGACTTCAATGATAAATGACCCCAAGTACTCATGAATTTAAACATGCCTTTGTGTAACGACCCTTGGTCGTTACTAAGAAAGACGTTAACATCCCCGCCCAAACCTAATGTTTGTTAAATACCAGCTATAGTTTATTCTGCATTATTACCTAGAATTTCTGTTTTCTGTTGATTTTCCCGCCAAATTTTGTTTACGTGGACATTCCACCAATCTTGTTTTACAATTGTAACTAATTTCATTTTAAAAAAAAATGTAACAATAATATTTTACTGTATGAGGAGGCCTCTGCCGCCGCAACACAGAAACGACGCCTCCATAAGGCACCATATTCCTTGTGGAAGAGGAGTGACGTTTCACCAAAGCCGAATGAAACATATTTAGGCAAAGGAACCTTATAGCACCTGAGCTTCAGCCGATCATAAGCTCTTACGCTCTGCGATACTCCTACCATTCCCCGTAAGGTCCTTCCTAACCGATGAAGCTAGTCGCAGCCATCGAGAGTCCACGACCCAAGCCTGGACCCTTCGACGTTCTTTGATCCTTCATCGCTCTTCGATCCTTTGTCGACCCTTCCGTATCCAGTCGACCAAGCCTCTACCGACCTCGTAAGCTCCCTTCCTAGCCGACGCAGCTAGCCGCAGCTCTACAGTACTCCTTCGCCAACTTCCCATCGGTACAGTTCTTGAGCGGCAGAAAGTTCATTCCTTCGACTTACCTTTAGTGCCTTTCGATTTCTTCCCAGTCCTATTCCTGCTCCATTGTCGAGACTCATGTCACAGAGGTATGAATCACTTTGTTTATAATCCTAACTCTTTTCCGATTTAAAAGAAATTCTAATATGCAAAATGAATCCTGATAGTTTTGACAAGTCTTTGTTGATGAAGTAAAGCAGTTGTTCCCTGTTAAAGCCTTAATTAAGATTTAAAGAAAAGAATGTTGACTTAATTTCTTGCCAAGAAGAGTAATGTAAGAGCACTAGATTTCCGAAGGGTACTATATCATACCAATTGCTTTGAAGTTATGAAGAGTAGCTGAGATAAGTGTTAGAAATTGGCAGGAATCAATATAAATGTCATAGGTTAGTTGAAGGAATTTGGAGCCAATCCAAATACAATAACATTAGAAGTATCAATAATGATGACTATGGGGCTACAGAAGTCACTATTCCATTTACAGTTACTAAAATACAAATTTAGAATTACTATACAATTTTGACCTCAAGAGAAAATCACTACTAATTTTACACCAATCTGTGAATATGACTTAATCAATGAAATTATATTTTTGCAAATATGTAGTTTAGACCAATTGTTGAAACTATCTATGATGGATGCTAATTATAAGATTGTATGCATTTCCTAGAAACAGTTCTAGCCAAACTTGACATTTAAATAAGTAACTTTCATTATACCTTGTCTACCATTAATACATTGAAATGACTTAATCAATAAAATAGCGAAAGCAGCCATTTGAGGAAAACATAATGATAGTTTAAATCTCAAGTTGGTGATTGATTAAAGGTTGATTTTGTGCTGAAAATATCCTCTAATTTGAGCAAATTATGGGTCATTTATGGGTTTAACTTCTCTATCTTAAAGAAAATTGGGTTATTCATTGCTGTAATAGGAATTGAGTCTGAGATTTGTTCTTGGAGCTGTCTTTAAGTCTTTAACATGGAAGAAAAATAAGGTATCGACGAGTATATATATTAGTATATCAAGAGAGTTAATTGTTAATTTAAGACATGATTTTTGCTAGAATGTTAGAATAGTCAAGTTGGGGAACATTAAAGCAAACCTTATACATAAAACCTAAGGAAAAGCTTAAAACGCATAATATAGTCAATTCTAAATACTTGTAGATGTTTTGATAATACTAATTACCACATTCAAGGACTAATAAAATTATGAATATAATTTCTGCAGACACATCAACCTTGTGAATACTTCTCGATCACTGTCGAAGCAAAGGTACATAGATATTATTGTTTGCACTTAAATTTCTTTAATGTTGCTTAGCTTCGCTTTGAACTATATCCCTGTTGATGTTGAATGAAATGCTTATTTATTACCAGAATAATGTCATAGAATGGAATGTATTTGCTATGTCTTGCGAATGTTTGCAACGATTCCGAAATGGTGGTTGATTTAGGTTAGGGGCGGGGCCAGTCCATCGGAAGTTATATGGGTGTCATCTAGAGCCTTTGAAGGGGAATGATGATGAACATGCGTTATTTAACCCAGTCTCGAGGTTCTAAATTTGTCTAACAGAGCTGCTATCATTGCTTTATGAAAATAATACATACTTATATATTTAAGAAAGTTATTATAGGTTGATGAGATGGCAGGTGGCATAATTATGGCAAAAGAAAATGTTTTCATATGTAGAAAAATTTCAAACTTAAATTTGCTCTAAAAAAACTTATACTTCCTACAATATTGTTATTTACTTTCACTTAAAGCTTTTGCTAAGTGTAATATTTAGTATCTCTTGTACTTAAGATGTGTACTAAGGCATTATTCTTATAATGCTAGATCAAGTACTGTTGGAAAAGGTTGAAATAGCCTAAAGATATCTAAGGGAATTGTGGTGCTGAATTAACGCATTAAACTTTAGTTTTTATCCATTTTAAGAAACAGACTTTTATTTATGTATGCTATTAACTTGTAATGAATCTAGATAATGTATTCTTTAAATTGAATGAATGGCAATCTTATATGTTGCATGACTCTGAGAATTTTGATTATTATCTGAATGTTATTTTCTCTTAACTGCCAAAATATAATCATGCAGAGATATACCCAATGGTAGTTTGGTTGTTACCCAACCTAACATTGAGCCATCACACTTTGCATCTATCTAGCATAACCATTGAACTAATGCACATGATATTTGAAGACTTAAGTCCACTTCTTAAGTCGCAATTCTCATTTATTGAAAAATGTGCCAATTTACAAGCTCAAGTTCCTTTAAAAGAAAGCTGACACTTTTAAATAAAAAAGTGATGTGCTAATCAATCTGATTTAAAGCACCAGAACCACCTTAATTGTACATTTTCAATTGTCATTCAATAGCTTCAGGCCTCTCTTAAACTCCAACTTGGATTTAAGTATCAGATTCTCCAAAGTTTAACGATGTGCAACTCAAAATTACTTGATTATGGTCAAACCATATGAAATAATGATGGAGAAATGATCGCCTCAGATGAAGAATGAATGTATTCAGTACTCAATTACTTGATTCTCAGCAAAATAATAAGGGAGAATCAATACAATCGAATCAAAGACTCATCTTCTTTCCAGAAAAGTAATTCTAGCGTGCATCAGTGGAAACACAAAATTCAAAACACATATCAACTAGTTTTTCAGTTGGATCTTAACTTGTACCAAGCACATTTGATCATAGTGGTCAAAGTTAAAGAAGAATCAAACTTCTTTATAAAATATGGTCACAAAAGGATCATATACACCTTGGTATGGCGACTTACAAACATATTCAGAAATTTTATAGCTCGCATCTTCAATTCAATATTTTACAATTCTTGACCGACTTCAACTGCAAGTATTCTCATATTCCCTGCCCATAAAATGTGGATAGTTGTCAATCAAATGTAGCATCTTTTCATACAAATGACATGTCTCCTCAACATGCAAGAAGCAACTGTTTATCAACCAAACAATGGGAACCACGTCAACACCCATATCAAACCAAAATATGGTTCAAGTTACTATAAATATCTCCTTTAGAGACCACGAAAGACCATTTCCCCTTCTTTATTTCCTTTACTTACACTCAAGGAAAATCTTTGATTCTTTAACATACAATTACTTTGTAGTAAATACTCTATACCTTGTACTATATCTCAACTACATATATGAAACAACTCACTACACCCAAATGTAAATGTAGGCCACTGAACTAAAACACTATAAACCCATCATTCTTGTGTGTTCTTACTTTACTCTTTTTTATTTAGTCTCTCAACTTTAGCCTCATATCCACGCACTAAATAGAAATGAAGGCTTATACGTATTTATGCTTAGGCTATGGCCGTCTTTCTCAAAAAAAAAAAAAAAAAATGAAGGCTTATAGACTAAACACACCATGATATCATTCTAACCATCTAGCTCTCAAATGCAAAATTAAGAAAACATCTCTGAGCTTACTACAAGAAAAAAGAGTTTGAGCCCTTCTAGCTCCTTGTTCAAAATTGTCATTGAAGAGTCTTCACTCTAAGTTCTCATCAAATAGAAAGGTTGAAGGATAGAAAGTATTCGCCTTCTTTTTTGGAAAAGGATAATGCAGATTCAGGAACTGCAAGCAAACAGTTTGAGTGGTTCTCAAAGAGATATTGCAGAAGCCTAAAATATTTCCCTGTTTCTTGTAGATGTATTCACTCTCTCTCTAAAATCAAACTCAGTTCAGAAGAAAAGAGAAAATTCCTACTGTGCTAGATCAGAAACAAAAAACCGTACACTGCTTAGACTTTTTGTTCATGTTTTAGCACAAACTTACATGACAAGCTTCCCATTTTATTTCACAAAAAGCTTTAAAATGTTTTCTAAAATAGAATTGTGATCTAAGCTAAACAATGGTAAGAATATACATGATAAGTTCCCAAGATAATATTAACTAAGCATTAACATTAATTGAAGTTGTAATGAAGTTGCTTGCAAAGCCATGCTAAGAATATACATGATAAGCTCCCAAGAAATTGTTTAAATTGAAATTATCTGGAGTGAGCTAGAATATGCACTCTTCTGCATTATAGGGGGTTGTTTTCATACTAAAAAAATGTGGAAGTTATATCACAATGTAATAAACTATTATTTGTTCAAGGATGGGCCTATGTAAAAATGGTAGGAATCAGAATTAAAGAGCCAATCTTTCAAAGACTCAGATTAAATAATCACCAAGAGCGATGTACAATAAATTTCACTATGATTAAAGGGGAAAACAGGTAGATACCATCATACCAAATCTACAAATGTAACAACATCAAGTGAATGAAGGATTTATCCATAAAAATTATTAAATAAGTCAGCCAATATTTTGCATGCCCACCCCTAATTGCCGCTGTCCCTTAACCTTTTAGGTTACTCGCCATAATCTCTTACCCCTCATCTATATAATTAGCCATAGTTAAAGATTAAGCCCGTTCAAAATCAGGATGAATGAATATTTTAAAAATTAAATATACACAACCATTTTTTTCAGAAGCTATCAGAGTAAACACACACTGAAAGCAATGTGTACAAGTTTAGCTTTGCTTACAAGAAAAAATAAAGAAACTGCCATACCTAATCTGCTAATGTAACAGCATTAAGTAAATGAAGCATTTATCTATGGAAATTGGTTAAAAAAAAAAGGTTGCCCCTATTTTGGCTTACCCGCCACTTGTTGCAGAAGCAGGTTGACCAGTAGCATCACTCTTACGAACATCAGCTAAAATGGAATTAATTTTATGACTTTCAAATGCAAAATACACAGGATACTGCAAAAAATAACAGATAAAGTTAAGCAATTGAAAGCCAAAGGAAACATAATACGCTGAGTTGAGAATTGCTAAACATAATTTATTTAATTTATAAGAAACAAATCAATCAGTCAAAATAATTCTCAAAAAAGGAACACTCATGAAATGAAATTTTGAAATAAAAAAACGTTCTTCAGGCACTCTAAAATGCACTGTTTTAAAAGATGAAAATGTCTTACACTGATGCATGTGAATGCGAGAAAGAAAATCAATATGGACAACATAAATACAAAACAAAAGAACGCATTAAAAGAATCATTATTAACTAACAACAACAAATTAATTTAAACATGATATCATCATCAATAGGTTCCATCTTGTCCAAATTATTTGAGTTAGTAATATTATATGAATTTGATTTCATTAATTACTTGACGTTATATATATATATATATATATATAGAGAAAGAGAGAAGAGAGAGAAGCCGGGAAACTGGAAGATATGTCAAGTTCACAATTAATTCTTATAATACCATAGCATCTATACAATAATTTTTTTTCACTTTTTTTTCATTTTCAGGAACACTGGCACATCACTCGGAACTGGGAAACATACTCCAAACGGCCATGAAAACTTCTTATATAACCTATAATGATCTCCTTTAAGCAGTTGCACGATTTGAATACAGGGGCCTTACCAACCCAAGAAGCTGGAATTGCAAATAGCTTGCTTTCCAAAGACATCACATCTGGTATTCTAGCAACTATAATAAAATATAAAGCAAAGATCATAAGAAAAAAACAACATAAAAGGTTACTAGTTCAAATTCAATAATAGGGTATATTAGCTATTGGGATATTTGCCAAAATAGTTTATCAACTATTTTATTTGGCCAATTTAGTCCCAATTTAATCAAATTGTCCAATTTAGTCCATGGACTATTTTAATCTATTTATTTAAATCCAAATTAATCCCAAGAAATAAAAGTTCAGATGTTAAAATAGTCTTCAATTAAGTAGTTGAGGGACTAAATTGGACATATTTAATAATTAAGAGATTAAAATAAACAGATCTAATAGTTTGGGACTAAAATGTCAAAACAAAAAGAGTCAAGAGTATTTTGGCAAAAAGCTAATAAAATGTTGCTTAAAATAAAAAAATTTGCCAAAATAATTCTCAAATATTTTAGGTTGATTGGTTCAGTCACAGAGCACTTAGAATCTAAATTATAGAATTTGATCCTTATTTTCATCCCAGAATGAGATCAAATTGGATTTGGAATTAATTTGGATCAAATTTAATAAATGGGGACTAAATTTGGCATTTCCATAGGTTGGGGTCATCTGAAGGAGTCTAACCACTAATTTCTCAAACTTCTTGCAATAAACAATGAGATAGGTAATTTCATATGAAAAAGTATGTCATTTTATCAATGAAAAAGTAGTGACATGTTCCAAGGATAACAATAAGACATTTCAGTTGTTAAAAAGCAGTAGAAAATCTGCGGATTAATTTCTTCAATTGGTATAGTTTACTTACAGGGATGTACTCGTACACGAGAACTTTTTCCAACTCAACCAAACTGCTTCTCAATAGGCTATCAGTTTGTATGCTGTCAGTAGTCATCCTTGCCCTTGATTCTTTAGAAACAGTCCTTTCAGGAAGCAAAAGCAACAATCCACCTAATGGCTGTTTCCTAGCTATATACTCTGAAATAGAAAATGCCCAAACGAACATAATTTGTGAAAAAAAACACTGTATAGTTACTTTACAAAATATAAGAAGTTTTCAGTGATAGCCAGTGAAATTATCCAGAAATCCAAAGAACAAATATCAAACTGCCCCTGCACCAAAACCATGAGAGCTTACAATCAAAGAAGTGCTGACCTTGATTAGCTGAAAAATTAACACCAGAATAGGGTTTTTAAATCTGATGCGCACTCACACAGTCCCCACCCCGAGATGCCCAAGATCCCATCCCAACCCATTCATTTAGAGAAAAAATACACTTCTACCATAATTTTATGATTATAGACTTTTGCTACGACCCAAAAAAAAAATTTTACACTAAAAAACCATTGAGATCCCACTTTTGTAAGTGGCCCAATAAATATTGAAGAATCCAATGCACTATTAGTTAAATTGATGCAAGCCTACCTTGTGAAGTAATGTCGTGGCTTTAATTTTAGACCAGAAAATTTTGAGTTTGCGTGCTCAAACCATATTTAAAAGAATTATTGTAATTAAGCAATCCTTACAAGTCGAATTGGCTTGCACCTAGGACAATACTAGCATCCTAAAAAAACAATGTTGCATTAAAGTAGCATCATGATTGGGCATTAAAAAAAGAGAAAGAGCCAAGTAAAATGCTTATTTTATGTTTGGGCTATGCTTCTTAAGATAATCCTAAGGGTATATGAAAAGTTTTAGGCATATGCAAATTAAAAAAACGAAAGTTAAATTAATGATAAAACTGATGAAAAGATTCAAGAAAATCCCAATTTAATTAATTTAAAAACAAATTCCTTGTATAACTTAAATACAGACAGCAAAATTTATGTAAGACAGTTAAAAATTAATAGTATATATGATGAGATTTTGCAAAATATTATAGTTATATTACCCAAGTAAAGCAAATCTATGCTTCACGTCGAAACAAAAAAAGGAATCCAAAGGAAATGCGTTGTCCTTGCTCAACACTTTAGAAAAGAAAAGCCATTAGCTGTGATTGATGATTTGTGTGTTGTAATTTGATTATTATATCTAATAATCTGTAAAATATAATCTAGTCATCCTAGTTTCTCTTTTTGATTCTACTTATTTTAAATTTTGTATTTGATTCTGGATTCTGTTTCAGGCTTTGAGTTCTGCTCTGCTCAGCATCGCTTCTATTCTAGTTTCAATTTTCTAGTTTTTAAGTTTTTGGTTTTCATTATGATTTATAGTTTATGCTACTAGTTTACTAGGATTACTATTAGTACTTTTACAGCAAAACATGCACTATTTCTGTAGATTCTATTTTTTGCACTACTTATTTTTCTAGCTTTCTGCATGGCAGTGTGTCTCCTTACGATTGAATGAGCTCTTTGTGCATAACCTTTGATGGTACTGCATAGCTTTCATTTGATGGAGAGTTGATATTAATGTGATGATGAGCTCTCACATTGAGGAGTTTGTTGAGACATGCTGGCAACACATGGGATCTAATATGACGATTGTAGCTAGTGATCTGCATAATGTAATATGATGGCTAACATTGATTGCTATAAAATGATATCCATATAGAAAAAAATAATCTCTATACATTATCCCAAAATACAATATAAAATCAAAAACTTCCCATCCTGAACATTTCTTGACACCTATTTATATGATGATTGTATTGTGTACAAACATGATTCCCATATACTAAGTGAAGTGAAACAAAGAGCAAAAAAAGGTTTTTATTGGATTTTCAACAATTTAGCTTGCAAGATCAAAAGATCCATAAAGCTAATCTTTGATAATCCACTGTAAGAAAGATTTCAGCAATTTAGGTGACAAGCAACTCTATTTCCTCTCACATGTCAAAACTCTACAGCAATGCATCTTTTACTCATCAATCATTATAGCCAGTTGTCCATCAACAACTCGCCAACCACCATTCATCTCCATTGATCAACCTACTACCCACAATGACAAATTGTAGAATCATCATAAAGAAATATTTAATATATATATATATATATATATATATATATATATATATTGCCTCGTGTAAATTTACAAACCTCTAACTATATGCATAGTTCTACTCTACAAATTAATTTTACCAACTACTCTTACATTTATAGCATCAAACCAAAGCATGATAATGAATATTGCAAATGGGACTGCTCCAATTAAAGGATAAAAACATTCACATGCAATTCAATTTGGAGCTGAAACACACTTCACAAGGCAGGACTGAACACTTCTATCATCAATATTAATACATGCTCAGCAACCAAACATGCTTTTGTGGTCAAATTTGATGTGACAAGAGTGAGCTCCACAAGCAAAAGTTTACACCAAATTTTTCCATGTAATAAACAACTAATTACAAGATTCAACCCAGCTTTATAATCAAACTCAATGATCAAAGCATGCTTCATGACCAAAATTCGATTCCATGCTTGGTCTTAATCCCCATTATTGATGTTATCTCTGTGATTTGCCTTCCCCAACAGACACCTCGTGTAATTTCTCAAAACAAAATACTATTGAAAGTTAACATATAGAGTCTTCTAGTCCATCAAATCTTCCCTTAATTGACGCTCAATAGCAACATCTCATGCCCTTTATAATAAATTTACACCTTTGTAACATAGTGGTGTTATCTTTGAACAAACCTTGAAGTCTCTAATTCATATGTTAATGGAAAATATGAGAATGAGATTATTCACACATAATAAAATGCATCATCAACCGCTTCATATAACTTAACTAAACATTTTTGTTATGCTACAGCCTTTGAAGAAAATTCATTATTACAAAACTTCAACAAAACTTGAAAAACCCAACTTCTGAGAAAAATTTATGATGGATCTATTATCGGGCTGTAAGCAAAAGTCAATTCACCTCACATTTTATTATACATTCATTTCTTCAAATTCACAATCTAGCTTATAATTCATCATCCATCAGCAAAGTTGCCAAAGATATATACTAGGGTTGATACTTCCGCTTATAGATGTCAAATTAAAGACAAGAGCTAAGAGATGATAGATGGCAAAGATACTAGCATACAATTCATCATCCATCGGCAAAGTTGCCAAAGATATACCAGGGTTGGTATTTCCACTTCTAGATGTCAAATTAAAGACAAGAGGTAAGAGATGATAGATGGCTAAGCTAAAAAAGAGAACAAGCTCCATTATCTTGAGAGTACTGAAAAGTAAACTTCTCAATCAAAGATTTGATATTGATCAAATTATGTTTGCATCATAATTTCATGTTTTGATGATTCAATGTATCTTTTCATATTTTGAAAACATCGTTGCTTTAGCGTATAAGAAAATAAGATAATAATGATTCTTCCTTCAAGGTTTCCTCTGCATATTCTAGACGCAGTATAATTGTCGTGCTAAATCATATATTCTACTGTACACTAATATCTGAAAAAAATAACAAGACAATATTGCGCAAGAAAGGCAACGTTGCAAGGACCCGGGGTTCCCTAAACTAGGTAGATCCATATTGAGATAATTAAATTAAAGCTGCTAACGCAGCTAAAATCGAGAGTTTAGGAATACCATTGAGAAGTGTTAGGTTGAGTTCGCGCACGGGAAGAATGAAAACGGTTCGAGAGAGATCGGCAGTGGTAGAAGCGAGGGAAGAGCAGGCGTGGTGGTTGAGGCCTGCGAGGCGAGATCCAAATGGCACTCCGGCGATGTCGTACTGAATCAGGCGGTAAACGTTAACAGCGGTGGCGGCGTCACCAAGCTCGACGCAGGCCATGAAGACTAGGGCAAGAACGATGATCGAGTAGATCCGCTCCAGAACAACGCCGCCGACTGCTCCTCTCCTTGTCCCGAACATTGTCGTCAGTCCGCTTGGTCCCGTAGGAACAGAAATGCCAGACAACCGAAACTTGCATATAAATTTAAGGGTTTCGATCAAGTATAATTTTTAATTTAATGTAAAGGAGCTTTAAGAAATATTTTCAGCTATAATTAGAAATTCTTTTTAAAATAATATAATGCAAATTAAATTAATTCTTCAAATCCTATATGTAACACTACTATATATATTCTTAGTAATGGTTGGCGTATCATTTGTCGAAAGTTTCTTGGATTACCGATCTCAAAAACTAGTGCTAATCCATTGCTCTCTACTAACGTAGAAAGTGCGAAAATGGATTGAGGGATTCTTTTGTTAGCAAGTCATTTGCCTGTACTCAAACTTTCAATCTAACCTCTTCCTGATTCACTAGTTCAAATCATTGCACATCCTGGCAACTACAATAAAAGCAGTCAATCTCATATGCTCCAAATTCTTAGTATAATAACTCAAGTTGTTACTTAATTTAATTAAGGCAAAATTAGTTTAATCATATCTCTAATAGATCCTAAATATCATTGGGAGCAATTATCTTTTGGAACCAAAATATTCATAGTTGCAAATTGTTTTTAGGAAAATACATAAACCTTTCAGTGGATGCTGATATCTAACGTGGCTTAAGATGCCATGTCAATATCATTAAGAAATTTAAGTTCACCATCATAAATTGATCATTCACCATCACATTTACCTCAGCAGATGCATAAGCCTCATTGATGTTCCGTTTTGGCACATACGTCATCTTCTTTTTTTCTTAAACTGAATCTTGGTTTATCGTCTTTTGTACTTTGAGGTAAGGATGGAGGATCAAACAGTTTTCTGAGTCATACCCAATTTTCGAACAATGAGTACAATATATTGGCATGTTTTCAAAAATATAAGCAAACTCCTCATTCATATTCTAGATTTATGACTCAAAATTTTTAGTAAGATATATCTCAACTAGAACACTAGCCACATATGGTTTGATAAGATTGGCAATAGCAAAATCAACTTTGAGTAACTTACTAAAATAAGATCTCAACGTGAACAAAGTAGAATGCGACATCAAATGTATCTCGAGCAAGGGAAAATTGATCCAAACGAAAACAATGGAAGGTTCAATTATTGGATCAAAAGACATTGTTTATTTCAACACTTCATATAGAAAATATCAATAAAGTATGATGGTGAATTATATTTTATTCAGTAACTTTCTCAGTAAGCTGCTTACACCTTAAGATAAATATATATTTTCTTCCTATAAATAAGACCCCAAACTCCTCTTCCTCAACACAGAACTCTATTCCTATTCATTATGTCAAGCTGCCTTTCTTCTTCTCTTCCCACCCTGGCAACCACCTCTCCAGCATCTAGCCGCCACCCTCGACCTTTGCATTCCCTCATCGGCAACAGTTCAGTTTCTCCTCTTCCTAACATCTTCAGCATTCCCTCCTTTATAAAAGGAGCCTTAAACCTTCTTTTCTCCACAACCCCTCATCTCCTCCTCATCCATAGCCGACTGCCGCCTCTTCCTCCTCCCCACCTTGCCAATGACTACAAATATCATCATTCTTTCCTCTATGAAAAAAAGAATCTTAAACATTATCCTCTCCACAAAGCCATCCTCCCTCATTTGAGCCGACCAACTACCAACAACAGAAGGTCCCCTTTGAATCTAGAAAAGTAGATAAGATCTCATTTGAATGATGACAAAGACAACAGATCTCCTTTGAACTGGAAAAATAGAATAGATCCCATTTGAATGGGAAAAAGAGAAGCCATCACTTCTAAACGTGGAAAAAGATAAAAAATCCCCTTTAAACAGAGAAAAGAGAATAAATCCCCTCAAAATAGAGAAGAGAAAAAATCTCCTATAAATGGGAAAGAAGAAAGAGATTCCTTCTGAACCGGAGTACTAGAACAAAAAAAAGAAAAATATAGGAATTTTTTTTAATAATAGCAAAAATAAAAATAATATAACTACTTATTTAACTCCTAACTTTACTACTAATGTCATTTTCTTTCCACTCATTTTTATTTCAATCAATTATTTATTATTATTAGTATTATTATTATTATTATTATTATTTATATTATTGCAATTTTTTACGTTAAAGTTATTTTTATTTCTTTCAATTATTTATTATTATTATTATTACTTCAATTTTTTTACTCTCATTTTCTTTCAAATTATTTTAATTTATATCAATTTTTGTTATTATTATTATTATAAGTTTCTTACTATCATTTTTATTTCAAGTAATTTTTTTATATTTTATGTCCATTATCTATTATTATTATTATTATTATTATTGTAATTTTCATTTATTATAATTTTTCTTTCTTATGTTCTTTTAATTAAGTTAATTTCATTTACAATAATATTTAATAATAATAATAATAATAATAATATTATTATTATTATAATTATTATAATTTGCTATAACTATTATTATAAGTATATTTATTATTATGTTTATTTTCATCTCATAATAATATATTAACAATTTTGCTTATTACATAAACTTTATTACTTGTATAATATAAAGGTTATGTAATCAAACCTTTGAATATAATAAATAAAAAACTCACTAAGACTGGCAAAAGTATTAACTTATATAATTCCTAGACTATCAAAAGTATTAACTTAACTAATTCATAAAGGCATATACTAGATTTTCAAAAGGAGAAATGCTATTTAAACCCGCTAACGTGGCACAAAAAAACGCATACAATGAGATTTGGATATTATTTCATTGATTTTTATTTATTTACATTTAAATAATACAAATCTTATTTTTAAAGTTTGTATTGAAATAATGTTCATATCTCATTGGATGCATTTTCTTGAGTGCCACCTCAGCAAATCTAAATATTATTTCTCTTTTAAAATTTTTACATTAAAATTACTATATTTGGAACATACATTTCTTTTTGTATAAAACTATAATTATTGCACTAATATGCACCAACCACTATATAATTTGCAAAACTTCATCATGATAACTTGTGACGTACATCTACGGTGAAAGCTTTGAATGAAGTTTGAAATTATATTATTAATAGGATGGGTTTACTTGTAACCCACGATGAAATAAGAAAGGATTGTAGATCCTGATGCAAGACTAATTTATTATAAGACAAGTACAATTGTCTGACGGATAGTTGATACCTTCCAAGAATTGCCTATGATTTGAAAAATACCAGGAAGGTGGGGGTTTTAACGCCTAGTAACAATAACAATGCATGATCTTATTGGGAGAGTGTGTCCGATTAAGAGCCCGTCAAATAAAGCTAGTGATAAGAATATAAAATTTTATTACAACTTATTTCAACAAAATTTGCAATGAAATTTGATAATATTTATTATTGCAAAGTTGAATAAATTTTCATTTTCATTTGATACAAATTTCATTAAATAATAATGTTATTTGTTTTATACCTCAAGCATATATTTTTTACTGAACTTCTCTGTACTCCTAGCAGAATTAGTAAATTCAATTTTTTTTAAAAATTGAAAATGAGTAAGAGAAAATACTTCACAAAATAAATAGTCAAGTGAGATCAAACCCAAAATAAAATTTTAATTTTTTTATATAATATTAGAACCTACTTTTAGAATATAAATATATGTTATTTTAATTTTGTAAATGATTATTTTTGTTGTTTAAATAAAATTATATTTTGCTATTGTTTAATTAAAAAATAATACTTGAAAATTTTTGACTTTGATCAGCGTCCGTCACAGACCGCACGATGAATACAAATCATCGATAGAACGGAGTATCAAGGTTGGGGGCCACAAAAGCAACGTAGTATCGTATGTTTAAATTTTAAATTCATCTATTTAAATATATAATTATATAGTAAAGTATTGAAGCACGCATCTATACAACTTATTTGATATGTTGGAATCATAGCATAATTTGATTATAAAGTAATATGATTAAATTAGATAATTTATATCTGTGATATAAAAATTTGAATTCTTGAGAAAAGGATAAAGAAAAGAAAGAGATGAGTTACATAAGCCCCAATTCTAATGGCATTACTAAAAAGTTTATAGTGACTGACTATATGGACACTTGGAGGCAAGCAAGTTCAATCTCAAGAGCATAATACCACAAACAATAGATAAAAACTCTTACAACTACAGCAAAATGTATATAGACAACAGATTCCATATACTCTAAGTGCGAGTCCTGCATTTCTCCAATCTTATTTTTAGCATTTTTCGTTGTAGAGTTGTGAAAAAGTAGAGGCCTATATTAAGAAAAATTGACCAATTTATGCATACGCTGTATTCTGAGGACGGGATCAGGCGGTGGAGGCGGGGCAGAAGTACATGCAGATAGGAGGGTTAATCCTGAGGATGGAGAGAACGGCGGAAGGGACGGTCCAGATGCCCTCGCCGCAAATCAGACCGGAGGCGACGGCTCCGGCGTAGTCTTCGGCCTCCCGCTTATTGAGCCTCTCCCAGGCAAAGAGAATCAGAGTGCCGACGAACATGTCTAAGGCAAAATAGGCACCGAGGTAGAAGGGAACGGCCATGGCCATCGGAATCGGGACGAAGGCTGATGCCCGGGCAGGGGCCAAGTCCCTGATGAGATTGAGGGCTAGGGCGGCGATGAAGAAGGCGCAGGAGATCTCCGCGCAGTGCTTGGGGAGGGCGGAGAATCCCTGGACGCCGATGATGGCCATCTCGCGGTAGATGACAGCGTAGGGGGCCTTGTACGGACCGTCGGGAGAGCCGACGTCGAAGGCGGTCCAGAAGAGCCAGAAGGAGAGGGGGGCGATGATGCATCCCATGACGGTGCCGGCGATCTGGGAGAGGAACATGGAGCGAGGGGAGGAGAGAGTGAGGTACCCGGTCTTGAAATCCTGCATGAGGTCGGCGGCGGAGGAAACGACGGACATCATGAGGCCGCAGGCGGCGAGGCCGGCAATGACGCCGCCGTCGGGGCCGACGAGGGAGGAGAGGGCGAAGAGGCCGATCTTGCCGTAGGTCGAGGAGAGGTTCCAGTCGGTGAGGCCAGTGCCGTAGGAGTTGCAGAAGGCGAGGGCGGGGGCAATCAGGTAGCAGAGGAAGACGAAGTGCCACCGCAGCTGGGGGAAGATGAAGGGGATCGTCAATGTCGATATCACCGCCAGGCCCAAGTACCCGGAAGCAGCTATCCAGGTCGGAATGCCGTCTCTCATAAAGACGGCGTTTCGCACCCTCTCCTCCTCCCCTTGCTGCTGCCTGCATCCCTCCGAATCTGCACGCACAAATGCAAGGGCTCACCAGATATTTACAAGACATTTTTTTTTAAATCAGATGATTTTCAAATAGAGCTTAGATGATTTATCAGCCGCTCTTGATCTGTGACGAACGAAGCCGCTGCGTCTGGAAAACGCCCGCCGCCGCCGCTTACAGGAAGGACGCCATTCCAAACCGCGCAGAGAGCTCTGAAAGCTGAGTTGCTTGGTGAGCCGGCAGCTACGTGCGGTGGCGGAGAGGGTGCTGTGGCTGGCGCAGGCGGGGCGGGGGTGTGCCAAGCCTCTCTGGCCAAGCTCCCCAGTTCAGTCATCGGCACACAAAATTTTGAAGGACTGGTCGAAGATCGTTGCTATCAAAGATCCGGCGGCAGAAAAAAAGATCACCTTGTATGCTCCCGCCCTTGTTTCTGTCCTTTCCTCTCCCTCAGGTATTTTGTTAATCGCAGTGTTGCTCGGGCCCGAGTTGGCGTTTGGGGCCAAAAAAAAAATCATTTTTAACGTTCTTCTTGTGTTTTGATATTTCATAGATTTGGTGGGAGAAAATCTTTAACTTTGTTAGCTTAATCAATCATCCTTAATCCTACTTGGCGAAGTCGGTTAAATTTGTAAGATATCTTAGCTTGCTGTAGCAAGGTTGGTAGACTAGGAAAGCTCTCAAGCAAAGTCCAAATTTTGTATAACAATTGTAGTACGGTGCTTTTGTGCACACGAATCTATAATTGATTGTATTTATGAAGCATTAGTAACTGTATGAATTGTATTTTTATTTAAAACTTTCAAATTTCTGGTTCCTAAAAGCTTAAAAATTTTACAAGGCTATTGTTATTGGAGCTTAGTAAGGCTATAGATCATTAGTTTATGAGTTTTAGTGTTATTTAATTTATGGGGATGTAGCTCAAATAGTAGAGCACTCACGTATACAAATGAGAGATTTAGGGTTCGATTCCCAATATCTCCAAATATGTTGCACTTTTTCTGCATTGTTTTATTTACTGTATGTTTACTGAATATATTTTTTTCTTACTTTATTTGAAAGAGCAGCACGAAAATTAAAAACTCCACGAGCCTCGTATGCTTCGGAGCGTAGTAAAAATTGAAAACTTTTTCGCTACTTGCAGCTTTCCATTTGAAACTTTACAATGATTTGCTGTTTACCGAATAAAAATTTACCATTCGATACTACAATTCTAAGTAATTTGCTTGAAGGTTGAACAGTAATATAGTATTTCTCTCCCACTGTTACAGAACTGCACTTGCATGTTTTCTGATAGATGCACGCATTCATTTGTGTGTTGGTATGGTGTATATGTGGATTCATTGTAAGATTATAGAGTTACAGAAGATACAGCAATAGCAATATCACTGAGCCTTAATTCAACTAGGTGAGGTCGACTATTAATTATATCAACATTGAACTTTGTGCATTAGATTTGAGAAAAGATGATAAACATGCTGGGAAAATATTTGGCTAATTAATTATTGTTATATTTTGTTACCCTCTTTGAAGATTGCAGTTATTAATAGAAGTTTTTGTGCTGGGTTAAATCCAATTTATATTATGCACAGTTTGAGAAATAAATAGGAGATTATATCATTTTTCATAATTTTAATCATATAAAGCTCATTTATAAAAAAAAAGTATGTTAATCTTTAAATAGACTAAAAATTAAAGAAAAATGTTTGGCCCTCCTGTATGCAAGTGAACCTCACTTTGCGCAAAATGCGTAAGTTTTGCAGATTTTTTGCACAAGTGAATCTCACATTCTGCATGGATTTGACATATCTTTTTGTACCAGAACTCTTAATAAAATTAGCTAGGAGAGAGTTAAAGGATGGACAAAGGAGAATAAAAGATGCCGAAGGAACTGAATGAAATACAGCTTACTCTATTAATATATTATTTAGAGGATATAAATTGAAGTGTTATACGAGTAATATTAAAACTTTAGATATTTTGTAAATAATCATATGTTAATAAAAATCCCTATTAACAATTGAAAGAGGAATGCAAGAAGTCCTAATAAAAAAAATAAAAAAGTACGAGATTTATTTCTAACTCATAAGTAAAAAATATATCACACTGATTATACTTTTATATATTTAAAATATTACAAATCAAATTTTACTTTTATTTAAAATATGTCCTTCGTAGTGGAATTTGAAAAATGTACGATACAACAAATAAGAATACTAGGATTAGCGATCTGCTGGGCAGCTCTTGCGTTGTGCCATTTTAGATTCAAAATTAGAGGGGCAGAAATTTGATCCTACATAATGGAAAGAAAGGATTTATATAGTCAGACCCCACCTTGTGGGATTAAATTGTAAGTTAAGTTGCTAAATATTCAATTGGTACGTGGGCTTGGGTGTGACCATACTAGTAATAGTGCACTGCATCTTATTAGAACTCTACAATTAAGCATGCTTAGGTAACAGTAATACTAGGATGAGTGATTTGCTGAGAACTTCTCATGCTGTTCTATTTTAGATTCATAGAGGGGCTTCTATTTGATCTTGCATAATGAAAACAAATGATTCATGTAGCTGACCCCACATAGTGGATTAAAATTTAATGCTGTTTGTTGTAATTGTAGAATTCACTAAGAAGCTGTTTTGCTTGAGGTAAAAGTAATGTAAAATAAAGAGAAACTGAGATTACTGATATTTGACATAAAGTAAAATAGGTGAAAAATTTTTACATTGAATTTCAATTTTGCGTTAATATATATAGAAAGAGAGCAAAAGAATTCCAATCGGCTGAATTATGAGAATGCGCGAAGTAAAGCACGCAGCGGAAGGATCGCACACAAACGAAAGCTTTCGTTCGAAAGAACGAACACCTAAACCCTAAACGAACGTTTAAACGCTAATGGTAGTTTAGCTTTGTTTGATTCCGAACAACATGACGTCTTCTCCGCTCATCCATGGTTTCGCCTTCACGATTTCATCTCCTCGTTCGAGTTCATCTTCTCCATCCATGGCTTTGTCATTCGTTGTTGATCTGAATGAAATCGATTTCATTCAGATCAAACGACAGAAAGCTTAAAAAATTGAAATTTTTTGGGATTTTTGCGTACCTACAACAAACTTACTCTTATTTTACAAATTTAACACAACATTTTTAAATATTTAATATATATCATAAAATAACAAAAAAATCATATTTTAACTTCATCTAACCATATGTTAGTATACAAAGTTCATATAAGTGAAAATTTACATTTAAAACATGCAAGAAAAAAATGTTATTTTTAAGTTAAACATAATTGCTTTTTTTCATAAGTTTTAGAAAAACTAATATAATGTGTAATCAGATTATCTCACTCAAATTTTTTAAACTTCCTAATTCTTTTCATGCTAAATAGCCCATAAATCAAATCTCATAACTAACTACACCTCAAAAGTTCATAACACTAAAAAAAATATTTTATAACATATTGTATTTATTTTGCTTCAGTATTTCTTTTATTTCAAACAAAACAACTTATTGAAGAAACAATAAAAAGTAATTTTAAACAGGCCTGTACTATAAAATTGTTGGCCTTCAATTTTTTAAAAAAGCTTATTTACTCATCAATTTCATTCATATTAATCATGGTGCAGTATAACCAATGAAAAGCAGAGAATACAGCAAAACAACAAACAGAGTAGTACTATAGTATTCTGATACAAGACAAATACCTTGACTTGCTACGCGATGAGGAGCATTAGGCTTTGGTCGCGCATGCAATATTTCATCGATTGTTGCATAGATTATTTTAATCAAGTTGTAGATACCATCACCAAGTATAAGAGAGATTGCAACAAAAACCTGCAGGAAATATATAAAATCAGCAATTTTAGATACAAAAAATGTGAAAATTAAATGCATAAAAATGTGTATTTATAAAATGACCACGCTTCTGACCCACTTCATTAATGATCCAACAAAATTACACATGCTGAGATCAAATCAGTGTATATTAAACAAAAGTGAGAAATGCAAGTGGGAATACAGAGTACTAAAACAGCAGATGTACATTTCACTGCAATAGAGTCTAGCATGAAGGTTTTATGCCCTTATACTGAGCGTGGTTAATTTGATGTAAAGTAACGCTCTTTAACCTGTAAACTCAAAAATCTGTGTTTAGTTTGAAGTAGATAGAGCGTAAATTAAAATTTTGGTGGAGCCGTTTCCCCCAAAATGCTCAGACGGGTAAACGAGTCTCAAATAAGGCAGTTTTTATTTGTTCTAAATTAATGATAAAGGAAAAAAAAAAGCTGAAGCATACAACTTTAGGCATGCCTTGCTGTAGGACGGCACTCAACGACCTTATTCATATCACAAGCTAGCTCAGCCATGCATTTCCCTTTCAGACATCCCCTCCCCTTCTTATCCTCTGTAACGACCCAATATCATTACTTTGCAAATTAGGTCAACATCCTGACTCTAACGTCAGGATCCCGGGGAACTTCAAACTAGGGCAAACAAAAATACCTTTAAATAAGAATAATTTTTAGATCAAAGTGCCAGAATTTGAGAAAATATGGATACCAGAAACTCCCGCTTTATTTTTCTGAAATTTTTTAATTCAATAAATTGAAAACATTAAATACGTGTTTGAATTCATCGATTTTCGTGTCATTATCTTGAGTATATTATTTAAAGGATGCTCAAGAAGTTTCATCGATTTTGGAGCGTTAGTTTGCTCTCAATTAATTTTCGAAATTTAAAACTTCAAAAATTAATTAAAAATAAAATTTTACTCCAAATCGAAAATTTTTGACATGAGGGTGTTTGTTACTTTGTAACATACCCCGGTGTCAATTTTTGTTATTTTTGGAAGTCAAACAGCAAAAAATTCAAATTTAAGTAATTATTTGAAATTCCTTTACCTTCTTCTCCCCCGATTCGGATTGCAAGATCCTGCGATCGCAAGCTCCGTCACAAGACAGAGCTTGCAGGCGGAACCTTCCGCTTGCCAGGCGAGCTGCATGCGCCATTTTTGGCGCAGGTTGGTCGGCCAAGTGGCCGGACCCCCCCAGCCCGCCCCTCTCTCTCCCATTCCCTACTTATACCCCTCAACCCACCCCCTCCTCTCCCACAGCAGCTTCCCCTTCTTCCCCTGCCAGCCAGCCCTGCTGCCGCAGCTAGCTACCCAGCTCCCAGCCAACTCTGTCGGGCCACCACTCCCGCGATCCCCTCCGCCCCCCTTCAACCGTCCGACCTCCTTCAATTTTCCGGCAACATTATCCTAGGTAAGAGGTGAGGGAAAAAGGAGAAAATTGTGAAGATATTTTACTATTTTTATTATTTATTTTTTTCTTTATTATTATTACATATACTTAATAATAATAATTAGTCATTCACATTATTATTGTTCTCATTAATTAAATAATGAAAATAGTACAAATGTTATAAGATGACTATTATTTTTATTTTGTCAATTTCAATTCAGTCATTTCAATTCTGTCTTTTTCTTTCGTACATTATTACTATCATTATAATGATAATAATAACGCTATAATAAATATTACTGCTATCGCAGTAACTTAAAAATTCGGAATTCTATCAAAATGAAAAAGCGAAAAAAAATAGAATAGAAATGAAGATAATAATTACACCTAAAATATTAGTTAAAATCTAATTTAAAATATTCAAATCTAAATACAGATTCAACAAAACTGTCGCACTTTTGAACTTAAAGGAAAATGTACCAATATATAAATATGTATTACTTTTTGAACTTTACTGCTGCCTAGCTTCGCTTTGAGCCAAATTCATATTGAAGCTTGGTTGGTTGTTCGGAACCAACATCCTTTTTATAACGTGGTTGTTACTGAAAAAATAACATTAGTAACATTCGTGGGTTACTGGAAAAATGACATCAGTAACATTCGTGAGTGGCTGAAAAAATAACATCAGCAATATACATTGATTGCTGAAAAAATGATATCAGCAACATTCGTGGGTTACTGAAAAAATGGCATCAGTAACATTCGTGGGTTACTAAAAAAATGATATCAGTAATATTTATGGTGGTTACTGGAAAAACGATATCAGTAACCTACATTTTGTAATAATAATTTATGCAAAGAAATTGATTATTCCTTTTGCGATATTGCCTTATTTTTTCTGTATATTTACTACACCCTTATTTCATCTAATCACATCTCTGCTTATATAAAAGTGTAATATTTTATATTTACTGTAGTACTTAAGAGTAATCTCTAAAAACTGAGAATTTCAATCCTAATATTATTTTCTTTATAATATTAGGTCATGTGTTTCTGGGAGAATTCAAACAAGAACCCTAATTCATAAATTTTCAAACTTGCTGATGAATCTACAACACCACTTTACTTTTACTTTTATTTTTATTTTCCTTTTGTTTCAGTTCATCTTTGATGAAATTTGTAAAATGAACATTGGAGATTTTTGTAATTAGAAAATTTAAATGAATGAGAATTATCTTTTGGCTTTTATATGTATGTTCCTTTGCTTTCAAATTATTCAATGTGATCTTGCGGTATGTGAACACCTGAATGTCGGAACAGTTCTCGCTGAACTGGTATCGGGGCATCACATCCTCTCTCAACAAGCTTTGGAAAAACATACACTTATATAAATTTAGTTCAAAAGTTGTTAGATAACAAAATGATTGTTAAGAAAATAGGAACAATTAGTCAATAAGGTATTATACAAAAAAAAACTTGGGTGATAAAATAAGGAACAAAGTAAATTTAAATACAGGTGCAAATATATAGCACAACAATCCATAGTGGAAGCGCAACCTTGACTTAGATGGTGCAATCTATAAATTTAAAGCGTTAGATGGCCAAACTAATGCATCGAGAATTTGAATTAAGGCAATCAACAGTAAAAAACCCCATTTCCATTAGATAATACATTTTTTGGAACTTCAGAGGTGCAACGACTCCCCCTCTCCATGACCTATATTCACACTAGAAAAAGATCTATATGTTTCTTAATCGGCTGAAAATTATTATTAGCATTTGGGTAATCAGGCTGAACATGAGTGAACACAAACATAATAATCTACAAAAGACCCCGCAAAGTTTAATGGTTATTAGCATGTCTACAGTACATATATATATATATAAAGAAAGTAAATTATCAAAGTAATATATTGACACTTCAAAATGTTCAAAATAGTCAATGACTTTTGTAAATATTTTTTTTTCTCAATGACACTTATTTAAGTATTTTTTTTGGTCTCTACCGTTAAATCTCTTTAACTTCCAGGCCTTTCATTCGAAATCTAAGGGTTGAAGTGTAATTGCAAATAACAAATTTTTATATCCAATGTAGCACTTTAAGAAGCATTTCTTGGTCTACAGGTTGTTTGACTTCTTAAATTTTTAGGCTGTGATTTATTCTCACACTGGAACTTCTTTGTCAATAGATTGTGATTTATTCATCAACTTCTCTCCGACTCTCTGCGTCTCTCATCAACGTTTAGACGTTCCATCATCGAAGTTGACAAAAAATTTAGGTAAATTATTTCAATTCCATGTACAAGTAATCGATTCGAAAAAACTCTGCATCTCATTGTGATTTCTTCCACAACTTAATCATCGACTAGTGCTGCTCATTTATGAACTTGCGCAACTAATTCGTCGCCATCAATTTCGCTATCTCAAAGAGATCGTTGCAACTTCCGCAACTTTTTCGTTGCCATCTCAATGAGATTGTCATTTACTATATACACAGATGATTCATAGCAGAGCAGCACAGAGACAGAGATTATAGAGAGACACATAGAGACAAAAATATGTTGAGGAAGAAATCGCAATTGACCAACGAAGAAGTTGCGGCGTTCACAAAATTGTCGAGAAAAAATATTTAAAGGATGCTTCGTATATAAAAATTTGCCAATTACAACATATAACCTTAATTTTAGGTTGCAAAGGATGGATGGGAATGACAAAATAATGGCAAGAGAAAAAAATCGTTTAAATAAGAGTCAAGTGACTAAAAAATTATTTACAAGAGTCAATGACTATTTTGAATGTTTAACAAGAGTCAATGGACCATTTTAATTATTCTCTCTATATATATAAATTAATTGACAAAAAGAAATATAAATTAATTGACTAGTGCAAAGATAACTTAATAATAAGAAAGCAACTTGAGTAAAAGCAAAGTTTCAAATTTATAGAAACATAAAATATTTCAATCTTGGACTTGAAACTTGTGGAAAACCTAAATTTATAGAAATTTTTTCAATGCACAAGGCAGAAGAAACACTTCTTATTTAGCAGAAGAAATAATGCGAAAAATTTAATTTTAAGTAATTTATTAAATTTCAATGCACAAGGCAAAAGAAACATTTCATAAGAATATCATATCAGTTTCATTTTAATGTTAGCTAAAAGGCTAATTTAATATATCAAAAAAATCAAAATGCAGATTCGAACAAACTATTGAACTTTTGAACTTAAAAGAACAAGGTACCAGATGTCTTTCCTTACTCTTGTTTAATATACTTTTTCACTTAGCATCGCACAAATTGATAAAAATATTTTTAAAAGTCATAAAATGATATATGAAAAAATTGAATAAGTGAGTAGCAAGGGTTCCATGTTGATATATTTTTAGTCTGATCAGACAACTGCTAGGATGGAAATGTCCGACATCAGGAGTCTATACTGATAAGCCATTGAGGGGGCAGGTATAAAGGAAAGTTGTGATATGTAACACAAAAATAAATCCCATTTTTTCTCGATTTTGTACTTGCCCAACAAAATCATATTTTGCCTCAGATATCAAACGCCAAAATTCTATATTTATTTTTGTGACTGCAATTACTTTTATGCCAAAGTTTCAGTGTAATTAAAATAAGTTTGCAGGGATAATTTTATACAACTTTTATTTTTTATCAAATTATTGATTATTTTGCTTATTATTTAATATTTATAAAGATGATATCTATCAGTACTTAGTTTCACAACTAGCTGGTATTCAAATGTCTGCACTTTTGAAATGTGCCCAGATCAGAAGTTCATCATAGAAGAAATATGCTAAGAACCAAGCAACACTGATACTGCTTCTTGCTGAATTATCACTCTTTTTGACTCTTTTAAAAGTTTGTAACCTTTTATTTAGATCATTGTAATCAAAAGACTTATGAATTAATGAATAAATGAGTTATATTTAACATCTATATATTTATCTCTTAAATCACTCAATATGATCCTGCAGCTTGAAGACTTGTTATTCACACAACCAGTGCTGGATTAGCTCCCGCTGACCCGGCACCAGGTCCTCACATTATACATCTCTATTAATAAATTTACTATTTGGTCCATTCCTTGATTAATTATAAATTTTAATATTATTGCACTTAGAATTGTCCATGATGATTGAAAAGTAACATTCCATCAATTAACTCTATTAAATTGGTTCTGTCATTAACTGGAACTAAATTTTAAGATTAGAACACAAAGTATTCATAATGTTAAAGTGAATTCTGTCTAACATGACTAGTTTTTTATTGTAGAAGGAAATCATAACCACGTAGTTAAAGTTGTAATTTCACTACTTCTAATAGATTAGTATTAGTTAAAGACAAGCCTAAATTTGAGAAAATGCTGGAATACACTGGTTCAAGATACAAGCTTATTTATATTACTCCCATAATATATTGTGCCTAATTTAGACATCTTCCATCTCTTAATCAGACTAACAATAAAGCATTTAAACCTCTAAGTGCAAGTAGTTTAAAAGCTATCTAGATTAACATGTGAAATGTGATATATTTAAATATTTGCATATATTTACGCAAATCTTCTTCAATAAACAAAAAATTATTTTATCAATTGTAATTGATTGTTCTACTATTTTAATAAAAGCTTTATCTTTAAAATCAAAAGTTCCAATTTATAAAATTGTTGATATTTCCATTTAGGAATAGACAATTTTTTTTTATCTTCTTCCTTAATTGGGTATTTAATTAATTCTGAATTTTTTACATTTCTAGAACTTCACATTGAAGAAGTCCTTGCTATAGTTCTAAAGGCATATATTTTTACGTATGAACTCTAAAAATGATCCTAACTGAGATTAATAGTTAAATAAAAAATTTCATATAATCATTACATAAAGTCATTATTACTTTTACAATAAATCTTTGGAATTCATTGAAAAGTTTTTATAAATATCAATAGTAATAAATATTATTAAGTATATAAGTATATATATATATATATATATATAAATTATACTATGTAAATTATACATATAAAACCAAAAATTTAACTATTTACATATATGACATTAATACTTTTTTTAAATATACAGCCTAGCTTTACTCATAGTTGAGATCCCAAGCCCTTGAAATAAGAAAAAACTTTTTGTACAAATGAAAATTAGGTTATCTCGTAAAAATAAAATTGTTGTGCCAGACAAGTAAAAGTAAAATATATTATATTTGAGAGCCCGATGCATGAAGCAACCCGCCACTATAAGCAGGGGAAGAGCTACACTAGGGCATGTGCCTCATTAGCACCACAAATAATATCATATATTTACAATGTATATATATATATATATATATTAGGGTAACTGTTAAGTCTTATTAATGGTAACTTTGAATACAAAATAGTTCTTATTTGTAGCCTCAAAAAAACTAAGAAGATTAAAAAAAATAAAAAAAATAAACATATAAAATAGTTACCAAACCCCCAAAATTTGTCACAAAGAAAGAATTAAGTTTAGAATAGAAATACAAACGAAAGAGCAAATGGGATCCTCTATTCATGCCAACTCCTTTTTTTCTTTGATAATATCAAGAAAATTTTTTAAGGAATTAGAGCACTTATTCTTTGTTTGACATCTGCTAAAGCAAGCCTCCTCTAAATCTTTAAACACTTTTTCTTCGAATAAAGGCTCCTCACCATAATCCTTGAGAAGTCAATTGGGCTTTATCTTCTTTTTAGAATGAATTTTTAATTAACAAGAGTCTTTAGATACACATCACCCACATGTTTATAATATACATATTAAGCAACTAACTTCAATATTTAAAAAAAAAGAGCATTATTATTTCATTAATCATGGAATTCTTGTAAACTTTAAGTAGATATGATGTGTCATACACTTAATATATGAGAGTACAAAAGAGAAGTAGGCCGGCAACTTTAGCCAATAAGTGTTATCATTTCTATTATTGATTACTTGAGGGTCTCTACCGATCCAGTAAGGGTATAGGTGTACAATATATGGATATTACACTAATGATTTGTACATATACCTAGCATTTATATCAAGATTGAGCATGGATATGTAGATGACTACTATTACACTGACATCTCTATACTCGGTAAATCATTTTTCAACGATTGATTAGGAGGGTTAATCAATAATATGACATATGTTCAACTAAGAGAACTCCCTATCTAAAGGTAACCTTTCCATATATAGAATTCCTTCCTCTTATATATACTAACAATCTATTCTATATACTAGCTAGTCTTAATCTTCTCTATATACTCAGTAAATCACCTTTCAACGATTGATTAAGAGGGTTAATCAATAACTAGTTTTTTTAATCGGGGCCTTTTGAATCTAGAAAAGTGAATGGGACCAAACAAAGTGAGCCTGAGCTAGCTCTTTAAGGCTTCACCCTCTTAGCCTCCAAAACCTAAATTTTCTGCCTAATAACATTTAAGTGTTGGATATATATATTATAAGATTTTACATTTATTTCCTGCCTAGGTTTTACATTTAGGGTTGAATTTTTTTTTAAATGAAGTTTTATATAGCACCAAAAACTTTATAAAATATATAAAAAGCATCTATTTTTTAAAAGTTTTAGGAGTTTAAGACTTGAATTAAGGGAGTCTTTTATATATAGCACCCAAATACTTATAAACTACAATATCATCTAAATTTTAATATTTAGAAATCAAACTCCATCATTTCATCAATTCTAAATTGCTCTAATTACAAGTAGATATAATGTGTCACACTTTAAAATAAGTGATTTTGATTGCTAATGCTTTTATTTCATGAAGTTGGTGGGTTTTCGAATCTTATTGGGTTGCATATGGCTGCAGCTGCTTATGCTTGGAACCGGTGGTTTTTTGAACATGGAGTTAGGTGGTGCGTCTCTGAAGGATCAGGTTCACGAAGGCCGCAACAACATGAGCAAGATCTTGAGTTTAAACTTTAATTCCTCAGTATTTTTTTATTTACCTTTTAGGATAACCCTGGGTTAAACCGGTTTGGTTGTTTTTTTTATTTTTTGTTAATTTAGTTTTATTTGTACACAATCAAACCCTCTTGCTGTACTTTAGTTTTCTATATTAATAAAATTTCTAAGTTCTCCCATAAAAATAAATAAAAAATAAGTGATAAAATTGCATTTTGTAAATATTAAAGTACATGCACTTTATATGTATAAAGAGGTCAAAACTTTAACCAAATGCTTTTTCATACTTAAATTAATATAAAGAATTTCTTTCCCTATTTTTCAAAAAGACTTTTGTATACAGAGCATCTTAATATTTATATTATACTTATGAATCAACATTATTTTAATATTTATAAATAAATTACTATGATTTCATTAATTTAGAATTCTTCTAATTATACATCAATGTGTTACAATTTTAGAAATGAGATATTAAATTATGGGTATTGGATATGAATAGTATAAAGTTTTTTGCCAAACAATATTTTTACATATTTGTTATTAATATGATCTTTTTCCTTTTTTTATATTTTATGTAGATAAATATCCCAAAAAAACATCACTCAATATTATTGATTTTATTTAGAGCATAACAAAGAGCTAGGAGTCAGAGAAAAGTAATCTGTATGTAACATTTTAGTTTTTTGCATGTTGTTTAATCTAAATGATTTTAACTAAAAAGTATCACTTTTCTTGTTTTGACTTGGGGAACAACAATGAAAAACCACGGGCTAAGAAAAATCCTTTTATGCTGGAATGCTATAATAAATTGATTCAATCCTATTTTATTATTTTTCTTTTGAGCAAAAATGATAGAACTAACAATAATATTTGATTTACGAATTGTCATTGTAATGCTTCAGAAATACAAGCTAATAAAAATTATGCATTTGAATTTGCAATTAAATATTTCTAACGTTTGAAAGCTCAAAATAATTTATATCAAGATGCGAATAAACTGACATGGCGTGAAATTTCATACTTTTATTTATAAGATGAAATTAGTATTATTTAATATCAATTGATATGCGCTAACTTCATTGTTTTTATTGCGCTCCAACAATTCTTACTAATTATTTATTATAAGGGATTGTTTATGCGACCTGTGACCTTTGATTACAGTGACAGCTTTTACCACCGTTACCAAGGCTCCGCTCCAAGTGTTTAGGATAAATGTATCTAAAATATAAATATTAAAATCTGTATTTTAACATTTAACGAGCCAGACTAGATCAAACAAGTGTTGTTAGTGTTTGGTCATTCAGGTAATGACCTCAAATTTAAAGCTAAACTATGAAAGTTCTGTCAAATACAAGACTGTTAGCAAGTTGAATACGAATTGATTGAAATTAAAAACTAATTGCTAGCATGAATAGCAGCTATTCTCATAGCCTAATTTTCAAAAGCTCAATTTTAGAATACCTTGTAACCATAAAGTCCTTTAAAATCACTGCTTCCAAGGTTATCTGGGTACCAAACTCCAGCTTGCTTACTGATAAAGGGCCATAGAAATCCCCAAGATATTATGGCTCCAAGAAGAACTGAACAATTAACTATGTGTGGACATATAAGACCACATCCAACATATGTTGCACTAAAATCAAAATAGAACCTGCACAATAAAAAGAAAATAAGCATAAATAATAGGATACATGCTTTTACAAGAGAATGAGAAGTAAATATATCATAAACAGAATTTAAATAATTACAAAATAAATATTGGTCAAAATAGTCCTTGAACTATTTCAGTACTTAAAAAAACATGCAAATGTATGGCATACTTAGTTGGTTCACATAAATAGACAAACAAACATAAATTTTTTGAAAAAAACATTTAAGAAGTACAACAACAACAACAAGAATTAGTCCCGCTAGATAGAGTCATCTGCAATCGTTATGCCAATAATTAGATCTCTTTAAACCTACAAAAGATTATGTGTTTTTTCCAAGCATGTCACTTGTCGATTTTAGGATCATCCTTCTAAATGGGAGGATTGATATATTTTTCTTGCACTCATATGATGCGAGCAATTTCCTTGATTACTTGAATATTTTTAATTTTATGGTTTATGATACATGTATTATTAGCATTAAATTAAATCATATATGAAGCTCTATGTTGTTAAAAGGAGAGTTTTATTTTTTAATATGTATATCATGGAGTTGATATAATAAATTTTTATTTGAATATTTGATTTCTTAAATTATTTATCTTGTTTTTCTTGTGCAATATGTAGAACATTATGGTGTATTGTGATTCAAGTTTGTTTGAACAAATGAATTTTGGGTACTTCTCTTGAGAGCTGCAATAGAATTATTTTATTTAATCTTATATTACTAATTGCTAGATGCTGATATTAGAAAGTCTCCTAATTAAATTAAAATTAAAAAAAGAATTACTATTAAATATAATTATGATACTCAGTTTATGATGAATGAACATTTTAAATATTTACCTCTAATCTTTATTAGACCATCATTCTAAAAGGAAAGACTTATTTGATCAACATATACTCATCTATTAATTCGATGGCACTTCATATTGGTGAATTCATATATTTGTTTTCCATAAGAGTCGGCAGATTTATTGGTGTCCTTAATAATATGTTTTCATGAGTTTTCAGTTTTACCGAGAGTATTGATAATATGTTGGTTCTATGCTAGCCTTCTTGAGAGTTGCTAGTTCTATACAACGTACATGAGAGTTTCAATTCTATGCTGGCCTTCATGAGTCGTAATTATGTGTTGTCTTCATGAGAGTCATCAGTTTTACTAATGGTCTTGATATTATGTCTTACATTTATTTTGAATTTCTTTCTATTCTTTAATCACCATTTTATGTGACAAGCTTGTTGGAGCTTCGTCCAAATCTAAAGGAACTGCAAAGTCTTGTGATCCTTGTGAATCACATTTTCTTTTTCGAGTAACTATGGTCTCTAGTCTTTGAGTGCATTGTGAAGAGTAAATATACCATTATCATAAGTCTGCTAATTTTGTTGTGCACCCCATAGTGTCTCCGATAGCATGCCCAGAAGAAATTACTTCACCCTCATAAATTTTATAAATTAAAGTGTTAGTAATAATAGCATTATAAAAGCTATAACAGATATTTTTAATGAACTTTCCCATATACTGGTAGGCTCTCACAAACCTTCAAACATCAGCTGGGTTAGTTGTCTTAGATTACTCTATGATTAGTTGATTTTAAACATACCATTATTCACTATCTCGCCACCTATAAGTGATCTTTTCTATAACTCATTGACATGTGCTTTCTCATCGAGTTATAGATTAGTAGTGGTGTGTACTAGAATAAATATCTCAAATATGGCCTTGAGATGTTTTTCATCATTGTCATAAATGTTGCTATCTAATGAGTTTGCAGATCCTCTCTAATGGTTTCTTTGATCTTCCTCATCCTTTTTAACATTAGATAAATTCATTAACTCAATATTTTTAGCAAGGACATCAAACAATCTACATTTAATATGCCCAAACCATCTAAGACACATTCACTAACCTTATCCACTACTAGAGCCACTCCAACCTTGCTACAAATGATTTCATTCCCCATTCTATCCTTTCAAGTATACCCATTCATCCACCATAGCATCCTCACCTTCATAACACTTGGTTTATCAGTTAGTTTATTCTTATTGGCCAACATTCAACCCCATATAACATAGACAGTAGCATAGTTGTTCTATAAAAATTTCTTTTAATTTTGAGTGAAATTTTCAATTGCATAGCACTCTAGAAGAGCTCCACCATTTCATCCAATTATCCTAGATCTTACTAATCATATTGCTCTCTATTTCACCAATATTTTAAATAATTGAACCAAGGTATTTAAACCTCTCATCTTCTTGATCTTGATCACAGCTCTTCAATAGTTTTGTCCTCGAGATTATGTCTTCTAGGACAAAAACTTTAGATTCTATAGTAGTCCTCCAAAACTTTAGTTTTGAGAAAAAATATCTAAGAAATAAACAAAAATTCACCTACACCAAACCAAATAAAAAATAGTTTCTAACATTATGCCCATCTTATCTTTCTTACCGTTTTTTAACAACCAAATGACTTTATCGGCCTATCAAAATTAGGTTTAGCTTAACTTAACAAATCAAGATTAGGGAAAGCCATAACAAAATAACCTTGATATTTCATGTTCCATTACAACCCACGCAACTTAAATGATAGAAAGTAGAAAGCCACGGGTATGTGGAATGCTAAGGAAAAAATAGATAAAAGCATAAACATGAGATTTTAAGACCCAGCTTTAAGGGTCAGCATGAAGCACAACAAATATGGAGTAAAATTTATGTGAAGAGAATGAGTTCAATTTTTGACTTCCTATAAAATGTTCATATTGAAGACTTGAATTCAGATAGTCCATTCATTACCTCTCATGGAGGCAATAAGAAAAAATGTAAATTGAATTTAAGAGAAAACATTACGTATTCTTATATGCTGCAAGACCCAAAATGGGGAAATTATCAAAACCACAAGAATTCCCAATACCGCTGAAGAACCACTTAAAGCAACCCCACAGGAAGCTCAGGCTGAGGTATTTTCCAAGGCAACGAACTTGTTTCCTGAAGAGCAAATAAAAAATGCAATAAGAAGTAGATTTCAGCTTATGAAATATAAAATAATATAATATAAATAATAATGAAAAATGAAAGCATCACGTAATGACAGGTTTAAAAACCATGATCATATAATATCTCCAGAAGACAGCACAAGTTTTACTAAAAGGCATTTCAAGAATGGAAAATAATAATACGGCAACTCCACATTTCATCAACACAATACCGCCCAATACAAGAAGTTGCTTCATTATATATAGACAATACTTCATTAGGATATCGTAAACATGGAATGGCAATAAAAAAGTAAACATTGAGGGGTTGTTTGGTTTGCAGTAATTTGAGGTTAAAGTTATACAATTCCCAAGATTCCTAAAATTTAGGTGTTTGTTAAGTGAGATTCTCAAAGTAGTTGTTTTACCGGTTAATTTGTGAGGAAATTCGATTACCCTGTTTCTTCGTAATCAGATTACGGACAAATTGAGTGTAATTTGATTACCGCACCTTGCTCAAGAAAAAAAAATTCGCTGCCTCGTCCCGCATCTTCTTGCTTTCGTTGTTGTCCTCGCTTCGTCGCCACTTCGCCCCTAGTTTTGTTATTGACGCCGACACTGCAAGTGAAAGTCATTGCCGCTGGCTTCCGCTTCATCCTCGTTCCTAGCCGTCCTCGCTTCGTCGTTGCCATCGTCAATGGCTTCGACCTGCTCAGAACAGTCACGACCGGTCTATGTTGGGAAATACCGTGGAACTTTAACCGTGGCCCAAATACTATTATTTGAATTACAGTGTGTTCGGCATTTTTGAAAAACTTTTACACCAATCATGTTACTGTAGGTTCTTTTTATTTCAGACCAAACAACCCATGCATGATTCCTTTATTTCTAAAATTTTAATATAAAAAATCATGGGGCAATAAAAATGTTAAAATTAAATAGAATCAAATAATGATGGTTAGCCTTGAACGCTAGTGAGGTTTCCCCATTTGGATCTAGAGCTCTGGAGAATAATGATGTAATCATATTTCTTCCATTTATGCATGATTCCTTTATATGCTTACTTATTTCATATTTACTAGTCTACGAATCATAATTTGTTGCTTATGTGCTGACTGTAACTTGCAATAGGAAGGACAAATGCTTTGCAAATGTAAGGATCTAATAGATGCTTAGAAAAATAATACTACATAGAATGCTTTCATTGAGTGTCATTTTTGTATAAGATATTAAATTTAAAAAATAAATCAAATAATATAAACTCCTCTCTCTTTTTAAGAATGATAATAACAATAACAACAATATAAGATTACTACTATTTGAATTAAGAGGTATAATTAAGGCAATTGCTAGCATGACAGTCAAATGAATAAGTATCTATGCCCAAATATTCTCCTGCATTTGTAGTGATTAAAAATGAGAATTAACATTGTTGTATCACAGTGGTAGGCTTTGTATTTGTGCTCATGTTATGCAGAACTTAGAATCCCATCGGCTGGACCTTTGCAATCGTGAGGCTCACCTTTTTCAACAAAAGGTTGCATTTTAGAAATAAAAATGATAATAACGATTTTATAAATTCATTATTATTATTATTGACTCAATTTGAACATATCGTAGTTCTCAATTTTTAGATATTAATTTTAACTCAACTTTCTTATATAAAATTTGCACTTTCTCATGCTCAATGCGAGTCTAGATAAAATAAAAATGGTTTTATTTGCAAATTAATTAATATTTCATTTAAAATTTCAGCATCATGACAATGCATTTTTTAAGTATTAAACATTTTCTGCATAATTTCAACAACATGACAACAAACTTGAAATGAAGTTAAAATGGTCCCTAAATCTGAACCTAAGATCAAAAAAGGGAGGCTTAAACTCAGATTAAATCAAAAAGATCATTCCCGGCCAGATCAAATTTTGACAAAGCATGGCTTATCCTTGTACCTTTGACAAAGTTTCAATTTTTTTGGGCCTCAAGTTGAGTGTGTTGTGGAGAGGTGTCCCCCGCTTTTTATAAAGCAAGAAGGAATTCAGTCAACCAAGCTGGCACTTCCTTGATCCAAGACACGCAAAACATAACAACTAGATGGCTGATTATCGCTCATCGAATGGCAAGACTAATAAGTTGCGACATAAATCAGCACCCTCATGATCTGCATGAGGCATGCTGAGGCCATTCATTGATTGGAGATGGACAACAAATCAGGAGGGGCATAAGGACAAGACTCATGAAACTTTGTTGAAGACCATATATAAGAAAATATCAAGTGGCCGTGTGTGGAAGCTAGAAACTTCAATTTGTGGAGAAAAGAGTCATGCTTCATGCTAGATATAAGTGCCAGGATGGCCGTTGACCATAGGAGTCAGGATTGGGAACTTTGATACAATACAATGTAAAGAATTTTCAGGCATTTTTGGGGTTAGGATGATTCACAAGGATTTCATCTTGTGTTTGTTTGAAAGCAAAGAAATCCTAAACAGTTTAAAAACAAAGAAAATTAAAAAAAAAATCTACAGAGAAGGCACATTTGGCCGGCACTTGGCTGACAAAGCTGGTGTTGAGCTGGTAGATTGAGGTGCAAGGAAAACAACGAGCAGCGTTGGGTCAATGAAGGCTTGATCGATCGTCCAGGCAGATCAAACCAGCCGAGCTCGAAGACAGTCGGCGAGGGACGACACTAGCCTACAAGCACTTCAAATAGATCTGTTTTGACTAACGACACTTGATGAAGGTTGCCAAAGGGACCTATCATCCAACATAGGCATTGTAACGACCCAATGTCATTACTTTTCAAATTAGATCAAAACCCACCTCAGACATCAGGATCCCGAGGAATTTCAAATTAGGGCAAACAAAATTTCCTTTGGGTAGAAATAATTTTTAGATCAAAGTGTCATAGTTTGGAAGAATTCGAATAACGAAAACTCCCGCCTTATTTTTCTGAATTATTTAAATTCAATAAATCAAGAACATTGAAATACGTGTCTGAATTCATCGTTTTCAATATCGTTATGCTAAGTATATTATTTAAAAATTGCTTGAAAAATTTCATCAAATTCTGAGTGTCGGTTTGATCGTGGTTAATTTTTGACGTTTTAAACCTCAAAAATTAATATAAAACAAAATATTTGTCCGAATCGAAAATTTTCGGCGCGAGCGTGTTCGTTATGTCATAACACACCTCGGTGTCAAATTTCGTTATTTTTGGAAGACAAACTGCGGAAAAATGCGAACAATTTAAGTTAAAGTAATTCTTCCCCTCCCCCTTTCTACTCCCTTCCCCCTTTTCTGCGCTTGCTCCTGATATCTTCAGCCTTAAGTCGCGGAAGGTTCCGCGACAGGGCCTTCCTGCGCCATTTTGGCGCAGGAATGGTGGTCCAAATTGACCGACCAGCCCTCTCAATCCCCCCCTTCCTTTCTATAAGACCCCCCAGCCCTCTCCCTTCCTCCCCCAAAACCTGCAGCCCTCTCCTCCTCCTCACAGCAGCACAGCCACCCTCCCTCTCCTCCCTCAGCCCCTCCTCCCTCTCCCAACAGCCCGGCTAGCCGCCTCCCTCCTCCGGTTAGCCAGCCCCCGGCAACCTCCTGCCGGCCTTTCTCCATTTTTTTTCGGCAACAAAGTAAAAGGAGAAGGAAAAGAGGAGAGAAAATGATAAAGAGCTTTTTGCTATTTCTTGTTCTTTTATATATACTTAATAATTATTATGAAAAATAATAATGATAAAATTACATCATTCACATTAATATGATTCTCATTAAATAATAATGAAAACTATATAAATATTATAAATTGACTATTATTTCAATTCAAGCATTTTTATTTTGTTATTTTCATTCCCTTGTTATTATTACTTTATGCAGATTTTTGCAGTTATTTCCATTCTTTGTTATTTCTTTCATACATTATTATCATTATTATTATTACATAATAATAATAATAGCATTACATTAAAAATAATTACTACCCTCAGATACTTAAAATGATGTCTTCTATCAAAATAAAAGAATGAAAGAAATACATAATGAAAACAAAAAAACTAAAAATTCATAAAAAAAAATATATCATATCACTCTCATTTTAATTTAAAATATCAAAAACCTAAATGCAGATTGAGCGAACTGTCACTCATTCGAACTGTTGAACTTTTGAACTTATAGAACAAGGTATCAGATATCTTTTATTACTCTTGTTTAAATATATTTTTCTACTCAGCATCGCACAAATTTGATAAAAGTACTTTTTAAAGTCACATAAAATGATATATAAACAAGGATAAGTGAGAAGCAATGGTTCCATGTTGATTTATACTTTTTGTCTGATCAAACAAACCACTAGGACGGGGTTGTTCGACATCAGGAGTCATAAGAAGCCTATACTGATAAGCCTTTGAGAGGGCAAGTATAGAGGGAAGTTGGGATATGTAACACAAAAATGAATCCCCATTTTCCTCAATTTTGTACTTGCCCAACAAAGTCGTATTTTGCCTCAGATATCAAACGCTAAAATTCTGTATTTATTTTTATGACTACAATTATTTTTATACTAAATTTCAAGTGCAATTGAAACAGGTTTGCAGGGATAGTTCGTACAGCTTTTATTTTCTGTCAAATATTGATTATTTTGCTTATTATTTAACATTTATAAAAATAACATCTATCAGTACTTAGTATCACAACTAACTAGTATTTGAATGCCCGCACTTTTGAAACGTGCCCAGATCAGGAGTTCATCATCGAAGAAAGGTGCTAAGAACTAAGCACTGCTGATACTGCTTCCTGCTGATCTTCCGCTTTCTTTTTGACACTTTTAAAAAGTTTGTAACTTTTCTTTTATTTTAATCTTTGTATCCAAGATTTGTGAATTATGAATAAATGAGTTATGTTTGATATCTATATATTTGTCTCTTAAATAACTCAATATGATCCTGTGGCTAGAGGACTTGGTGTTGTTACACCCCCAATAACCGGTGCTGGATCTAGTCCCACTGACCAGGCACCGAGTCCTCACAGGAATGTATCGCAATTTTTGTGTCAATTCTAAGACAACGAGTCTAATGACCCTAGGTCATTTGTAAAAGGGACGTTACCTTCCCGCAATATCTAAATTCTGTTTATTTCCCGCAAATTTTTGTTTTTCGTTAAAAGTCTCGCTATAACTTGTTTTTCTCGTCAAATCCCCGCCTATTTTTGTTAACGTGCTATTACATATTGATTAAATTAGTGTTTTAGGAAGTTTTGAGGAATTTATGTTCATAATCTTGATATTGATTATGAAATTTAATAGAAACAATTAATTTACTTGTCTTAATAAAAAGGCATAACCAAGACTAAAATAGTCGAGCACTTCCAATGGAAAGAAATCTACGTTTCTAGCAATGAATTCTGCCACTGAACACACCATTAATAGCTTTCCCATAACTTACAAGCGCTAATCAGGCCCACTTATGCCGGACATGTGTTATGCACTTACGCCTTATTTAAGTCTGAAAGCGCTCCCAATCCTCACAAAGCCTTCGAATCCCTCTTCCTCTCTTCCACTCGAGATGTAGGAGCGTAACTGAGCCGACAACAAGACGCATCGGCACCCGACGTCGATTCTTCACGACCCCCTCTTCCGCACTAATTCCCTGCGCTCGATCCTTCCTTGCTCGATCGCTCAACCGCTCAATCCTTCCGTCTCTGCGTTGATGACCACTCTCAGTGCCCGATCCTTCTCCGCTCGACTAAGCTTAAGGTACGAATCTTACTTTGTTGCGTTGATTGTGTCGATCATTTAATAGATAGAATCGTATAGGTTGGTTAGTAGTACTACAAATCTAAGTTAAATGGTTTTACTCAAGAAAATTTTGTAGATTTTTGGGTATCCAAATACCTATTGTTTTAAAATACCTTAACATTATGTAACAAAATATCTAATTTTTAATAATGTTGATGAATTACTAATAGGCATTATTTAAAATTTTAGGACTACTGTAAGAATTTCCTACTGCGTCCATTTTTATAAAAAAACAGGCATTTGGTTATAACAAAAAAATATTTAAGTTAATAAATAAACTAGAATAAAATAAATAAGTTAGCTTTAAGATTAATGTTTCGATTTTCACATGAGTAGTATCATTCAATTAATCTATTGTATGCTGGATCAAAAAGCAAATCACTTATTTCCGTGCATTAGTAACAAACCTTAAATATCTAATCTCAGCTTTAGTTTAATTATTAAATCATTCTATTAAAAGATTTATGAAACAAAATTTGATGTGGTTACTCATTAAGGTTGTATATTAATTTGGTATATATATTTAGGTTGAAACTATAAATTAGGTGAGTGCTATGTTATGTCACCTGCAACTAAATATATATATGAGTGTGTGTTAGACTAAGTAAATCTATGCCATAAACTAACTTCTATTTAATATAATTTGATACATTTGATTCTAACTTATAAATCTCTGCATTCAATTATGCATGAAAATAAGAATAAAATTAAGAGTTTTAAGAAAGTATTGTTTAGCCTAAAATTCTTCCTATGACTTTGAGATTCTAAGTAGGTAAATTTAAAATCAAATTTAAAAACCGGAATGTAAGTTCTAAATCTTATAAATAGGTTGTTGCAAAGTTTAATAAGATTTTTCAATTATAACTTTTGCAGACACATCAAGGTTGTGAGTGAATTGTCTTGTCAAGTCAAACTGAAAAGGTACACTAGATATTATTTTTATACTTTTTACTATCATTTACTGCTTAAGCATCCTTTTGAGCCTGTTTTGTATTGCTATTTAATGCGTTATTCTTACTACTAATGATGTAAGAGAAACAAAATGGTGTTTATGTATCTTGTGAATGTTGCAAGAAGGGTTCCAAAATGGAGCATGAAGAGATTAGGGACGGGGCTAGTCCTCGGGAGCTATAAAGGTACCATCTGGAGCCTTTGAGGGGGTCCAGGTGAAGGTTATGCTTAAATGCATGTTTGTTGCCATCTGGAGCCCTTAAGGGGGCCCAAGTGAAGGTTATGCTTAAATGCATATGAACCCAGCCTCATACTTCTGGCTTTTTCCATCAGAACTGCTATCATTATTTCTTAATATAATAGACATAAACATAAACATGAATTTTATGCTATTATTACTTTTCCGTTTAAAAATTTAGCATGTGACAAGAGAATATTTATTTTGTATGAGTTATGACTATTTTTTTGCTATAAACTATATTTCTCTGCAATTATTATCATTTTTATCTTTCGTTTTTGCTTTAAATATATTTTTAATATCCTTTGTATTTATAATGTGTACTATGACATTATTTTTATAATGTCATATCAGATACAGCTGAAGGAGGCTAATATAGTTTAAAGTCATGATGCGGGAAATCGAATTCTAACTGCCCCTACAAGGGATAATTATTTTCTATATAATAACAATTTTGTAATAAATTCTGGATACTATTTATTTTAAATTGAATGAATGTTAGTTCTTTATACTTGAATGGCTTTGGATGTTTGTTTAACTGCTATTTTACTTCACCGCCAATATGATCGTGCCGAGAGAATGTTAGTTCTTTCATCCGATGTTGGTTTGGTTGCTACCAAGCTAACATGGGTCATCACAATGGGTGAGGTTCAATGAAAACCAGTGATGTTCGTCATGCGTCGGCACTAAGGTCCGGAGAGAGCTTCATGAGGTCAGGAGGTTGAGGTTGACTCTACATGGCTTTTTCTGCAAAATATTCTTATACCGCTCAATTTGAGCATAAAGCATATCCAAGGAAAATGTAATGTTTGGGGAATGCTAAGCAAGCCCAAAATTTTCGTTGCATTTACTTTACAACAAACTAAACGCTATATTTTAACTTAACCTAGAATTTCACACCTGAAATTTAGCAAACCAAACGACTCAATAATAAAGTTGTCCAATATGAGCTATTGATGCTAAGTGTATGATGGGGCTCACAATTCATGATAGATGGATGACGCACCAAGCACATCGACAACAAGAATCATGGATAGCGAGAATGATGTCTAATTAATAAAGCTTCTTTTTCCTTTCATCTTTATTTGGTTTTTAATTGCAAACAATACCGAAAGAGAGGAAAAATATATGCTTCACAAAAATCAAAAAATCTTGGATCATATGCTTCATATGGTTTTGCGGCATCAAATTCTCATCTTCCTATTTTGCTACAAGGAAAGTAAACATCATTACGTTAATATGCTTAAAGAGCATCATCCACCACAACATTACAGGGTTGATCTTTAAGCATTTCTTTATCAAAAGTAAAATGCTACATAATTGATCCAATGCCAAGCTTTCATCCAACAAAACTTTAATTCAATCAAAGAATCTGCTGTATAAAAGCCTCCGGGCCAATCTCTACCACAAATGAAATCACTAATCATTATTGTATTGGAAATGGCCGACCTTTGAACATCATTGGCCCTCACCCCCATGTCAATGTCTTCATGCAAAATCACGTGTGACAGCATCGACACTTATCCTTGAAATGACCTTAGCAGAGTCTCCCCAAATTCTTGCCAGAGCTTGCCGACACTTGTCTATCCTTGCCAGAGCTCATCAGCGCTCGCCACAACTTTCCAGCCCTCATTGGATCCACACTGACAGTGGTTGAAGGTAAAGTTCCTATCTTTATTTAACTTTTTGTTTTAGTTTTGCACTAACAAGCATCAATATCTTATTAAATTGTATGAATCCAAATGCCCAAAAAGTAAATATAATATACTTATTTTATCTAAAAATGCTTTTCACTGCATTTATTTTTATTTTAGAATTTCTTTTACCTAAAATCAAACAACCCATAAATTTTTATAAGCAGTAAGAGACTAAAACCATTATCATTTAACTAAATACTTAAGTGGAGAAAATCAATTTTAAAATGAGGATGAGCTTATCGGGTTTAAAAAAAGATTACAAAATTGAGTGATTATTAATGTTAATTTGCGGCTGCATAAAAATAAATTATGTATTCACAATGACTTCTTAAATTTCACGAAGCTTTAATGAAATGTTGATCACACAGCAGGTTAATGCATCCTTTTTAAATCCACGTTGTGGATAAATGTTCACCTTAGAGGGCATAACGCCCTATTTGAATCTGCAAATGAGTGATATCGATTCTGAAAGTTAATAATCATGCAGAATTTCAAAAAATGCAACTTAATACAATGGAATTTCAGAGAGATATGTTCAAAGGAACGCTGTCATGGGTCAACGAAAAAAAAACCAGGCGAAGTATATATGGCAGGTCCTTCTCCAGCCCATATTTAGAATTTAATTTGGGCTTGGAACGGTATTGCCGAGTATGTACTAAAATATACTATGTCTGACACATTTGATACAGGCAAGAAATACATTTGAAGCGTCTTATGCTGTAAAATGCTCATCAATTAAATGACTCCCAACTCTTCTTCACAGGTGAGTGATACAAGAATATATGAAGCAAGTTGGGAAAACCATTTAGACTTTCACCAACATCAGTACTCTACCTGGACTAAATTTGGCATTTAGAGGAAAAGCAATATCACAGGTCAACAAAGAATTTGGGATCTATTATTTCATTCTATTTTTTGGTTCATTTATCAAAAGAAAAATGATAGAAGTCCCAAAAATATCAAAGCAATTTGGCTCAAAATTATCTCTCAAACTTCTGGATGAATTATCAGCACAAGAAAAGATAAACTGATAGAAGTCAAAAGCAAAGATGCAAGCCTAATGATCCTATATATCTATTCAACTCTTTTAGTTAGCATACTAAAGTTATTGTTCCATGTATTATTTGTAAGGTTTTTATTTCTATCTGAACTATGAGAGTGCAAGTACTTCTTAGATCAACAAAACCAAGAAAGAACCATCCCCAATTTCCTACTAAGAAATCAATCAACTAATATTAAGCACAATATTTCTAAAATCAATAAAACAAAATTATGCATTGCAAGGGTTATGTTAATTCAAAAGGAAATTCTCACATTCTTTCCTCTGTACTAAATAAATAAATAACAAAAAAGAATTAAGCCTCATTTTAAATGAAGCTTTACCATGTCCTCATCTATCTTAATTTGTGTCTCTCATCTCTTTACCTTCACTCAGTTATGGATAAAAAAATAATGTTGGGTGTAGAAAGAAAAATTTGTGTTCTTAATCATCTCTTCTCACTCTTTCAAAAGGAAATTTCTCACATTTTTTCCTCTGTACTAATTAAATAAATAAAGCCGCAATTTATATTAAGCTTTTTCATGTCATCTTCTATTTTAATTTGTGTCTCTCTTTGCTTGCACTCGATTATGAATAAGAAAATACTATTGGGTGTGTTTTGTGGTTATAAATAGAAAGAAAGATTTGTGTTCTTAATCATCTCTCTCCTCTCACTCTGTTACATATGTAAAATAACAGTTATCATTTCAGATGAAGCTAGTCGGCAAAAAAAAGGTGCACACAAATTGATAATGGAACAAAAAATGCCAAGATGTAGTACTGATAAAAATAGGAAAAACAAAATAACAAATGATTACATTAGAAGGAAAATGTAAGCAGGAAAAGGCTAAAGTTTCTTTGGCAACGTAAAATAAAGGCTTTACTAAAACAAGCAAATGAAACAAACAAGAAATAATATAAACAAAACATCCGAAAACAGCAAGGCTAGATGTAGTAAAAATTAGGTGGATAATTAAAAATGCGCACTAATCATTAGGAATGAACTTGGAAGGCTGTTAAATCTGACCTCATGTGGTTAAAATAAACCAAGTAATGATGATATTAAAGTTTTAACACAGAGTTGGCTGAGAAAAACTAATCCAGTAAGAAAATTAAGCTTATTTAGATATATTCTACAATTGTAAACTTGCTACGATATATTTTGAGATGACTTAAAAATAAATATGCAGATATAGATGCAATAACAGTAAGTTAAAGCCATAAGTACTACCCTGCAAGCTCAGCTCCAGAGTTGGTGTGAAAACTATTTATCAACAAAGCTGTGGCCGCTCCACTAGGGTATGTAAGCTTGTAGTCAATGACCATCACCTGAAAATATTTCAATAAAATAAGCCATTAAGCATAAACGTTCAATAGAAAGTATCAAAGTTATAGCTAATTGTTGCAATAATCACAAAGAACATCTTGCCCCTTTTTGTTCCCTAAAAAGGACTTCTAAAAACCAGTTTAAATGTGCACGCTCGGGTGAACATTACTAGAATTTACCAATTATATGTGTGGGTGCATGCGTATTTTATTAATATTATTTTTAAAATAAGTTCTTAAATATTTTACAGACAGAGGATGTTTGTTAGAGTGAAAAGGGACTGTAAAGCAAGCGTTTGCCAAAGTTCTGCTTTTCCAGATGTTTGGTTCCAAGGAAAATTAATTATCACCTTATTATGAGTGACTTCAGAAATTCTTAGATGCCCAATACTAGCAAAAATAATTGAAAAAAAAAAATTCATGCAGATCCGTATTGCACTCGCCTACAACCCCTACTTCGTAGTGCAAGAATGCAAATCATCTCTTCGTTGGAAACCTCGCAGACAAAAGGTTATATTATTTTTTCTTTTTTTTAATTGTTTTAAGGTAGACAACCTAACTCAATAATAAAATATGCCATTAAGCATAAACGTTCAATAGAAAGTATCAAAGTTATAGCCAATTGTTGCAACCAATAATCACAAAGAACATCTGGCCCCTTTTTGTTCCCTAAAAAGAACTTCTAAAAACCAGTTTAAATGTGCATGCTCGGGTGTACATTACTAGAATTTACCAATTATATGTGTGGGTGCATGTGTATTTTATTAATATTATTTTTAAAATAAGTTCTTAAATATTTTAACAGACAGAGAGGATGTTTGTTTGAACGACTTCAGAAATTCTTAGATGCCCAATACTCGCAAAAATAATTGAAAAAAAATTTATCATGCAGATCCGTATTGCACTCGCCTACAACCCCTACTTGGTAGTGCAAGAATGCAAATCATCTCTTCGTTGGAAACTTCACAGACAAAAGGTTATACTATTTTTTCTTTTTTTGAATTATTTTAAGGTAGACAACCTAACCTAACTCACAGAATTACAATTTCCTAAACCAAAAAAAAAGAAAAAATCATGCATTTAAAATGCATAATTTTCTTTTACAGTGCAGAATTTAAATGTGCATTCCACCAGACTCATTCGACCAAACGACCCCAACATTTAATCTAATTACATCAACTTCTTTGTAGTTTTGTATAACCAAATTTTTATTAAATTTAATCAACATTCAACCACTTCAATTTTATCTTTATCAAATCTCAAAAAAGAATGAAAGTCTTAAAAATTCATAAATATCCAATCCATGCTTGGTTATAACTAGTTTCTCCCCCTCCCCCACAAAAATAACGATGCCATCTTGTTAAGAATGTCCTCACATTCACAACATAAAAGAACAAAAATATACTAGTACGCCTACTTTCAAGTTACACATGCAATATAGACTGAATACCAAACCAAAACAAGTAAATTATTAATCGTCCGAACAAATCAAACATTTACTGATATCATGATGTAATTCATGTAAATTGTCAAAAAAAATTATTCTCCTAAAAAAGTTACAGCAATGAAATTCTAAAAACCAAATTTCCTATAATTTTATGGCTAATAAACTGTGATGACCCATTGTTCTATTGGAGAATTAATCCAACATTAAGTGTACCTCTAAGAATCATATTGAATGGTTAAGCAAAATAGTACACAATATTTATAAATTTATCCAGAGCCATGCATGATAGAGATAATAAGTTGCATTCCGTCTTATATAAAAATATGTCCACAATGATACATACACAAATTTAATATTCTTAAATAAATAAACAGCAATTTTAGACAATACATGTTATTTAAATATAAGAATAAGTAAAGCTAATGTCTTCTTTATTATTCAAACTTCAGAATGACTGCCCAAGTGTCTTGCCTTTTTAAGCCAACTCAACCTCCCTAAATGTATCTGACCTGACATCATTTTTAAAATAATGTCAGGATTTGAATTCCAATAATTAGAGAATACTATAAGTATCAAACGGATATTAAATGTTACACATTTTCAAGTATTAAAAGCGGTATGCGGAAAATAATAAATAACAAAATTTGTAGAAAAATGATTTTAGCATAAAATGAGTTAATTCCTGCAAAACAATTTATTGAGCAACAGTTAAAGCATTGTCACTCTTGACAAAAATCATAAATATTTACATAAAGATAGTTTCTTTATTCACTCATATCAATAAATTTTGCATCTATACATCTTGATATGATGTAACAACATCAACATCGTTCTGCTGAGGCAAGTTCAGAACCTTGAGGTCGGGGTTCATGATATAAAAATAGACATAACCCCCTCGTAAGCTACAACATAAAAACCTTATAACTTCAAAAGTGGACTAGCCCCGTCCCTAACTTAACCCACCCAAAATATCCACTGTTTCTTGAACTTTTGTATATTTATTCTCTTATTTCTAAGTTTGATTTTAGTTTGAGTTTAAAATTGTTTTACTATATGAGAAACTCTTAAACTTGAGCGTTTCCTAAAAATTTTTAATTTTACTCACTAACTTATTTTTAGATATAATGACTTTGAAAGAGCCTCATATAGATAACTTTTTTTTATTTAATTTATTTTACATGTGCACTCAAGGTCAAGTACATGAAAAAGGGTAGATGGGATTTAGTGTGATCAATGAAATGTCCAAATAATTTGATATCACTTCGTAATAAGGATCATGGTGTAATGGCAAACATAATTTTAATTTATCCTATAAATATCTTGCTTTAGGTTCTCAATAGTTGGGCCTCAAATGCAGTTTTTATCTAAAATTAGAGCTGCTTATTAGAGTGGACTATCAATCTTTATTAAACCTTTTTAATAGCAAAAATATCACAATGATATATTCGGTAGATTTCAGTAAATGGGCAAGAGCTTTACTGCTATTTGCTGGATTAAACCTTTCTATTAAGAAGTCGGCTTATTAGGCTATTTGCTTCAACTCTTGTTCTAAGGGTACATTTATAAGGCATTGTGTAGAAATATGAATAGCAGATTCACTGCATAGCTTAACAGGCGCAGTGATAATCGTAAAGTTTAATCAGATTGACATGGAAGTCCTGTAGAATGGCTTCTCAAGTGTTTCTAGAGACCTTCTTGAAATTACATTGCATACAATGGATGGATAAATTTCTGGAATCCAATTTTCTGAAATAATTCTCTACTGATCCTTAAAGCTCCCTGGATTCATTTATACAGATTCTAAGCCTTCATAGTTAAGCTTTTATTAATTTCATATTTAGAATCAATTGATTAGTCCCATTTTATTCAATAATCTGTTCAAAATAGATGTTTTCAGCCAATAGCCAGCCCCAACAAATTCCCAACAGCTTTGAATAGCAACCACCAAAATAGTCTTTGCATGCTTCCTCGTTGATCCATAATTGTAACGACCCAATATCATTACTTTGCAAATTAGGTCAAATCCCAACTCAAAAATTAGGATTCCGGACGACTTCAAATTTAGGGCAAACCAAAAATACCATTGGTTAGAAATATTTTTTAAATCAAAATGCCCTAGTTTAAGAGAAATCCGGATAACAAAAACTCCTGGATTAATCTTCAAATTGCTTAAATTTTATAAATTGAGAAAATTAAATACAAATTCAAATTCATCAATTTTGGTGTCATTTAAATCGTAATTAAAGGCTACACTAAAAGTTTCATCAAATTTGGAGCTCCAGTTTTATCGTAATTAATTTTTGAAGTTACAAACTTTAAAAATTAATATAAAATAAAATATAGCTCCAAATAGAAAATTTTTAGCACGAGGGTGTTCGTCTCATCATAACACACCTCTGTGTCAAGTTTCATTATTTTTGAAAATCAAACGACGGAAAAATATGAAAAAATTAATTGAAATTATTTATTTAAAATTTCTTGTTCCCCCAAGCAAGACGCAAAGCGCAGGCTCTGTCGCACGCAGAGTCTGCCAGGCAGGATGGGCGCCACCTTCCACGCGCCACCCTGGTCAGCAGTCAGTAGACGCCCGGTCGGCGGCCGAATAGTTGGCCGGCCATAACCCCCTCTCTCATTCCCTCCCTCTTATATATACCGCCTCCCCTCCCTTCTTCCATCAGCCCAACCTCCCTTAATCAGCAAGTCGTCGCCTCCTCTACTCAGGCCTCCCCACTCCGGCCACCCCCTTCGGGGCCCCCTTCAGCCACGTCCAGCCTCCCTCCGGCTTCCGGCAACCCTAACCATAGGTGAGAGATGAGAAAAAAGAAGAGGAAAATAGAAGAAATTTTGCATTTATTTTTTTATTATTTTTATTTATTTCTTTTGCATTTTTTTCATAATATAATCATTATTATTTACATAATAATAATAATTCTATTATTTCTTTATTTATCTCTAATATGTCATTATTATCATAATGAAGATAATAAATATATTATTAACATTATTATTATTGTCATTAATTAATAAAATAATTGTTAAAATATTATATTATGATTACTATTATTTTTATTGTCATATTCAATTCAATCATTTTTATTCCGTCATTTTCTTTTTCTTTATTATTATTATTATTATTATTATTATTATTATTATTATTTTCTGCAATTTTTAATTACAATCATTTCAATTCTGTCTTTTCTTTCATACATTATTATTATCATTAAATAATGATAATAATAAAACTATTATAAATAATATTGCTATCTTTAGTAATTTAAAATTGTCTTCTATCAAGAAAAGAGAGTGAAAGAAAAAATAGAATAGAAAAGAAAATAATAAATATTCCTAAGAATATCATACTACTTTGTTTTCATCTCAAGTTTTTTTAATCTCTAAGTATTGGCTAAAAAGGCTAATTTAAATATCAAAAATTACGCAGTTTCAATCAACTATTGTATTTTTGAAACTTAAAAAAAAAAGATACCCAATATATATATATATATATATATATATATATGTATTACTTTTTTTGCACTTATATAATTATTGCTTAGCTTCGCTTTGAATCAAATCCATATTGATGCTTGGTTAGTTGTTTGAAACCAACTTCCTCTTACAAACTGGTTGGTTACTCGAAAAATGACATCAGTAACATAGATTGGTTGATTACTAAAAAATGAGATCAATAACATACGTTGGTTGGTTACTGAAAAAATAACATCAGTAACATACGTTGGTTGGCTATTGTAAAATGACATCAATAATATACATCTAAGTGATAATACATTTTGTAAGAAATTAATTGTCCATTTTGCACTATTGTCTTATTTTTCCTGCATTTTTATTAAATTCTTATTCTGTTAATCACATCTCTGCTAATATAAAATGTAATATTTTATTGTTTACTGTGATACTCAGAGTATTTTCTAATTACTGAAAATTTCAATCATTGTATTATTTTCTTTACAATACCAGGTTAAATTGCTGATGAATCTACAATGCTACTTTTTATTTTTATTTTTATTTTAGTTTTGTTTAAGTTTATCTTTTGATTAAAATGATGAGCTTTGTAAGAAGTGTTGGCTATTTTGTAATATAGAATTATGATGAATGAGAAATATTTTTTTACTTTTATATATGTATTCATTCTCTTTTAAATTGCTCAATAGGTCCTGTGGTTTGTGAATATCTAATGTCGAGACAGTTATCGCTGAACCGGCATTGGGACATCACAATAATGCAACACACAAACATCTATAAAGAGCAGCCAATCGCCCCCAGCACTCCTAAATTAAAACAACAAAAAACAATAACTATATTCTCATTACAGCTCAAAACTTAGGTTATTTTTAGCTCCAAATATTTGTTGTTTACTAACCAGTCCAAAACAGACATTGTTTGCTATCTTTAGAGGGAAACATGAGCAATTCCTAGCCCACTACATCGATGTTCCAAGGCTAGATCATGGTCTATATACAATCAGAATTTAAGACAACATCAGGGTTTCATGTAACATTGAGATTTGTTAGTAATGAGGATTTCTACTGCAGTGAATTAAGAATAAGTGTGGTGAGTGGTAGACAACATCCAAAGGCTCACATTTATTTATTTTTGAAGCATTATATTAAAGTCTCACAGATTTGGTCTTATTATAAAAATGATCAATAGAATAGAATTTAAATCTATTACTGCAGGTTCACAGATTTAATCAAAATAAGTTCCACACTGACTATAAGTATACTGTTGGAATATTAAGGCGTTCTTGCAATTAACTTTAGTGAACCATCGTTTGGGATACAACAGCCTTTAGAATACATTGGTAGCAGTTTATCACGAATTGATGCTGCTATTAGTCCTAAGCAGTGTCTAAATATACTTATTAAACCTATTCCTAATATAAGAGAAACTTCAGACTTTGATAGTTGCATTCTACTTAGAATCACTTATCAAACTGGGCATAGATATTTAAACTGAATTGTATTTTTCAATTAGATGATACATAGTTTCCTTAACATCACATGTGTTTGTAAGCATCTTCTAAATCATTCTAATCCATAACATGAAGAGTACTGAAACATTGCTACAAATATACTCAGATCCCATTATATCTTTACTGAATACATCTCATCAACCTTAGCATCCTCATCTATACAACACTTAATTTATCATTATGCTTTTGATTTGCCAATCAACATTATGCCCCCATATAATTTTCCTGCCCATTTAGACGTTATATAATCTTTCCTTTAAAATGGAATTTTTCGCTTTCATAACACCAAGAAGTACTCCAATTCATTCAACTCAACTGAAACTTGTTCACACAGCCTTCTATCACCATTATTTTGTGCATTTAAACCAAAATATTTGAGTCTCTCACATTTCATGATAACATAATTTTCATTTGTCATATCCTAGCTATTATAACCTCTATTATAATTAAACTTACATTTCGTATATTTTATTTAAAATTAAATAATAAAAAATCCCTTAGATTCTAAAGTAATTCTCCATAACTTTCGTTTCATTTAAACCCATATCTAATGCTATCAATAAATAGAATACCATCAGAGCATATGATAGGGAACCAAACCACCGTTTCATGAAAGTGTTTATAAAAAAAAAACTGTTCAGCATAAATATTTTGAAATTAGAAAATAAATGGTAAGTTTATGGCAGGAAAAATGGATAAGAGTAACGAAAAATCATGTTTTATTTTAATATTGGAAATAAACGGTGTGTTAATATGGCAGAAAAAGTAGAAGAGTAAGAAAACATCAAAGTTAAACAAAACGGAGAAGTAATTAAATGTATTGTGAAGAAAAAGTAGTACCTTCCGAAGAGCAACAAGACTGAAAAGTCCTAAAAAGCTAACCACAAACATGAAACTTATCATCCATCCCAATGATGGGTTTTTAACATCCTCTGGCTTGTTACCCGGATAACCCTTTCCTATTAGATCATATGTCCTTTGATCCATTGAAAGTATGTAAGAACCAAAACCACCTGTGAAGGAACGTTATTAACCATATACTCCATGAAAGAAAACACAACCACAGTAAATGCAGCATGCCACCATAAACATGCGAGCCGCTTTAAATCTTTAATAAAACCAAAACACAATATGAACGGTTTAAAAGATAACTATACTTTAATTTGATTGATTTCAAAATTTGTGCTAAGAAATTTATCTAGCAATTTGAACTAAGAAAAACATCACTGATAATGAAAAAACAACAATGGGAAGCCAAGATTTCCTGGCAGGACTCAAGCTCATGCATGGGCAATCTATCAAGAAACAATGGACATTACGTGCCTCCAGCTGATTTAAATTTCAAAGAACAAATAAAGAAGAAACAAGGTATCTACAGAAATACACACATGCACATGGGAGAATTCATCAATAATAAGAATTCTTAGGTGATGTACAGCTCAGTGACATCTCAAGGCTATGCTACGTTATTTTTTAATAGCAAGGAATTTCACAACTTTGGTTCATTGCAATGTCACATAGAGTTCAAATAAATTCCAAGAACATCATCATATCATGCTTTCTTGATAATATGTTTATATAGTCAACAGCCAAATGTCAAGGCTTCCAAACTCCATCAGCAAGCAATTCCTGCAAGATTAGAGCTTCCAAACTCTTTCACCTGAACTAGAACACCTCCTCCTTGGTCCGTGAAGAACTTTGTTCATATATAAATATATATATATATATATATATATATATATATATATATATATATGTGTGTATGGTATTGTAACCTAGTAGTTGAGGCTTATAATTTGTTATCCCAGATTATGAGTTCAAATCTCATTAGCCACACATTAAAATATATATATATAAAGTTCTAGTATTGGTAATAATAAAACTTTGGGAAAAATCTTACCTTAGAACATCATATCAAAATACTTAAAATGAAAAAATAATGAACCAAGTAGACATGGATATTTGAGTAGCATTCTTTTCAACGTAACATGCCATATGATTAACACAATATTTAAATAACATCTCACATTGTTTGGTCGGAAATGTAGTTTGCTTAGTTATTTGGAACTACAGTTTGCTTCATCTCATGCATTTAGCCCCAAATATGATTTATGTGCTGTCCTACTTAGGCACTAAGACAAGTGTGGCAAATAGAGGAGTCCATAAGCAGCAACCCTATCTAATTTGCTTAGCTTAACTTGTTGGGATCTTATCTATGAATCAAACTAAAAATATTCTCAAGCATTCACTACAACACAAACATGCAAGCACAAAAACCACAAACAAGAGCAAATCGTAGTGCAACACAAGATTTACGTGATTCGGTGCGAACACTTACATCTACGGGGAGAAAAGAGAAGAACTTTATTATAAAGGAGAAAGATTACAAGGTATGATTTCACAAACCCTTCGTAAACTTTAACAATAGAAAATCTCTTCAGCTCTTGCAACCACCACACAAATAACTTCAAAACCATAACCCTCTTTCAGATTTTGAGATGGGGGCTGAAAAATCCGAGTCCCTCAATGCCCTAGCCTGCTATATAGGCTTTTATAGAACCCCTAAACTGGATCCTACGAAACAGCGGGCGTTGCGACATGCCATGTCGCTTATCTTTCGAGCGCCAGGCGCTGCAGCACACAATGGCGCCCGCTTTTCGAGCGTCAGGCGCTGAGGCACACCTGGGCACCCATTTTGGCTTTTAAACTCCTCTGATCAGCTATAATTTGCTTCATCTCATGCATTTAGCCCCAAATATGATTTTTTGTGCTGCACTGCTTAGGCGCTACGACAAGTGCAGCAAATAGGAGCAGTCCATAAGCGGCAACCCTGTCAAATTTTCTTTGCTTAACTCATGTGCCCCCATCACAAATAATTATTCGACAGAAATGATAAACAAAACAACTGTATGCAGGTGAGAAAAGGGCTAAGCAAGAATGTAAAAATTGAGATTGTTGTTGCTGATGTTAGTAAGAAAGTTATCATCTTCTTATTTCCTATTCTAGGAGAGTGAAGCTTTCATCCACCCTTGAACCCCTTCCCATTTATGGCAGTTGACATTATGGCTGCCTTTAAACATCTTTCCCTTCATTATCACTGTTGACATTGAGCTATTTGTTGTGGCGACCCGCCGCTGGGTCAGCATAGCTAATTCAACGTTAAGTGCTCACTCCCTACGATCATATCAAGATTTAATATAACAGTATAATTAAAGGCGTATAAAAACACACTTCCATATTCATTGTAACATTCAAAAATATCAGAATAATAAAGAAATATATTTATTACAAAGATAATAATTGTTTTACAAAATCAATTACAACTAAGCAAAAATTTAAAACTTTAAGAAAATCAACATCTATATATATGTATGTATATGACTGGGCGAACCAAAAAAAAAAAAATTTAATTAAACACAAAACTCTAAGTAAGATTTGTAGAATATCAAAATTTACATATGATATTAAGCAGCATGATTCTACATACGAAACAGATACAAATAAATGTGATATTTAAGCATAATATGCTTGCAAAATTATCAGGTTTATGAATGCAATATACATATTTAAAATATGTACTCATTCTGAAAAAAAATATAGCAAAATATAATATTTATTATATTGGACAAAATTACAAAATAATCGAGTAATTAGATACATCTATCTAACTATCTGAAATATGGGTTATTGACTAACTACACATTCCCCCTCAATAGTTATATGCAGTCTTCTTATTTCTCCAGATATCAGCCTGTTATGACCTAATGTATTGTCTGTGCAGACTTGAGATCAACTTGAATGAACCTATGATACTAATTTCTGATCATTTATTTCAAGTTCTGAGCATAAAATTTCATATAAATATATCAAAATGGATCAAAGCTTAATAGTGTTGCAAAAGCTACAAATGAAATAATTAATAAAATAATTAATATTCTTTATTTTATTTTAGTAAGAATATCAATATTAATATTATATTGGTTATTTATCTTTATATATTAAAAATAACAATTTTTATTATTATAAGTAATAATATATATATATATTAAATGAAAGAAAATAACTGAATTGAAAGTTGCAAAAATTTAAAAAAAAATATATATATATATAAGAAAATGACTAAAATAAAAGTTGCAAGAATTAGAAAATATATATATATATAGAAAAAAAATAACTGAAATAAAAGTTGTAGAAATTAGGAAATATATATATCTAAAGAAAAAAGAAAATAACTAAAATAAAAATTACAGAAATTAGAAAATATATACATATATATCAGAAAAAAATAACAAAAATGAAAGTTGCAAAAATTATGAAATATATATACAAAAAAAAAGAAAATGACTAAAATAAAAGTTGCAGAAATTAGAAAATATATACATATATAAAAAGAAAGAAAATATCTGAAATGAAAATTATAAAAATTAGGAAATATATACATATATAGCAAAAAAGAAAATGACTGAAATAAAAGTTACAGAAATTAGAAATATATATATACATATATAAGAAAAAGAAAATAAATGAAATGAAAGTTGTAAAAATTAGAAAATATATATATATATAGAAAAAAAAAAAATAACAGAAATAAAAGTTCTAAAAATTAAGAAAATATATGCATATATAGAAAAAAAGAAAATTTGCATAAATAGAAATATAATAATAATAGTAATAATAATAACATTATTATTATTATTAAAAGAAGAAAAAATGAAAAGAATAGAAAATTTTTCATCTCTTTCTCATTTCTTACTCTATCTTAGTGTTGATGAGGTTTTACTGGAGGTCGGCGGGGGAATCAGTGGTTGCCGAGGAAGAGAGAGGGAGGAGTGGAGGGGGAGAGGAGAGGGAACGGAATGGTGGAGGATAAGGGGGAAGGGGGGTATTTATTTATAAACTTTTTTTATTAATTAATTTTTTTTTCTCTTATCCATTATTTGGATAAGAACAAATTTGTAATTTTCTTCATAATTTTTGTGTTCCATTTGACTTTCTCTTCCTCTTTAGCTCTTCTTTCTCTCTTCTATTTCTCTCTTCTCTTTCTCTCTCCTCTTTCTCTCTCTTCTATTTTTTTTCCAAAAAATAATAAAATTTGACACAAATATATATCTTGATGAGACACACTCACACGAAAATTTTCAATTTAATGAAATATTTTATTTTTTATTAGTTTTTGAAGATAAAAATTTTAAAAATTAATTATGATCAATTTGGAGCTCTAAATTTGATGAAACTTTTTCTGTTGCCTTTTTATAATATTCTTAATCTAACGACACCAAAATTGCTGAATTTGGGCTTGTATTTAATTTTTCCAATTTACTAAATTTAAATAATTCAAAAATTAATTCAATAGTATCAGTTATCCAGATTGCTCCCAAACTTGGGCATTACAATCACAAAAATATACTCTATCCAACGATATTTTTAGTTTGCCCTAAATTTGAAGTCACTCGGGATCCAAATTTTTGAGTCGAATTTAGTCCTAATTATCCTAATAACTTGGGTCAATACATTTGCCACCCTAACATAGAATAAATGGCATACCTTCCGATTATTATTTGAACTAATGTATTTGAGTTAATGCTCATTAATATTGTATTGATTTTAACATTTGTAATTTTGATTAGATGCAATTCCAAAATTAGAAATAGATTAAGTCAAGCAATTTTTTATTAAATTGATTAGAAGTACTTTACCTCAATTTTCTCTCCTAATGGCTAAGATCAAGTGAAAATGTGGTTTAAGTTTGGAATTAAAATCCCCTAATAAATCCTTTATATGTCTATTTTGTTTGTTGTATTTTGTGTGTAAAATAAACTTGTGTCTATAATTTGATGTTTTGTTTATTTAATTTGTGTAAAATAAACATTTGTCTAAAATTTAGAATAATCTAATTACTTTAAAATGCTCAATATCAGCATGTTAAAGTTACACTGGGCATAATTGTTTTACACAAGCAATAGGAAAGTTTTGCTCCCGCGAAAGCAAAGTTCCGATCACGCCCGCCTCTGCCAAGCATTGTTCTGGCAAACTTCTCTCACTATGCAAAGAATCCACGACCATCGTTAATACAAGCGGCCTACTTCCCGACCTTCGTCCATATAGAGAGTATTTGGTGGCAGATAAGTATGGCATTTGGCGGCTGCCTTTGGTTTTAGTGTTTGGTGGTAGCCATCTCGTCCACCATCCGGGCAGCTCCGGCCATTACAATGCCTGCTCATTGGTCTGAAGCACTTATGGTCGAGCTTCTTTAGCGAATGACAGTCATAAAACGGTCTTCGTTGGCCGTTGTCGATCATCTTGTCCACTATTGTGCACTTCCGGCTTTTTTTAATAACATTTCAATATAATTACACCCAACCAAACATCAAAATTTTAAATCTGGAGAAATGATTTATAGCAATCCAATCATGATAAATGTAAACCAATTGCATGAATTTGAATTATACTAACTTTATTTACTTCAAAAAATATAAATGCAACACACCAAATAGCCTCTTAAATAAGGTAGTTTCTAGGAAATTCATCCAAACGATGCCCGGTTGGATCACCTATATGCAATAACAAAAGATCAAATAATAAAAAATTTTAAGACGTTGTATAAACATTTTAAACCAAAAGAGATATTAATCCTTGATCTATCAACCCGTGAACAAAAAAAAAAACTCTCAAATGAACCCCAGCCTCATTTCGGTGATTAGAGATTAAAAACTAAGAGAAAGAAAGGGGAAAAAATATGTTACCCAAAACAAGAGGCTTTTAGCCTAAATTTATTTTCAAATGGAAGAAGCTTTGATGAGATATAATTATTTTCAAGAGGCCTATATATATAACTTTTTTTTTAATTTAACTTTTTTAAGGAAAAACTTTTGAGTTAGTACAAATCGGCTTGGATCTAAGGCTTGGATTACATAAGTTTTAATTACAATACTGTAAACGCTTATATTTTGACAAAAAATCTACATCCCAAAATGTTTTTAAGGTTATAATATTCAAATTCAAAAGAATTTAATTGAGTTTTAATAAAAATTTAAGGAGATATAAAAGAAATTTTATCATGAAATTTTGTAAACTTTAACCTTTGTAAAATTCCCATGTGTTTTGCATGTTCATGTTTTCCCTAAAATTTATTACGTTAAAATTTGTAAAATGGTTAAGAGAAGAGCTTTTGGAGGTATTGTACCCCATTAATGCTCTCGATTTTGTCTCCAAACATAACCATGCAATTCTAAGCTCATTGGCATTGTGCAATCACTAAACATTTAAAAAATAATTTGGGCAATCTACATAAAATAGACTAATTTAAGAAACTATTTTTTAATATTCCCACAAATTTTTTTGGAGTTACTAAGTCCCATAAGTTAAAAATTGACATAAATGTTATTGAGCTACCTTTTGAAATAATAAAAAAAAGCTTCAATAAATTAGTGAACTTGCTAAATCTATAAATGCATGAATATTATGAAGTATGTTGATCTTTTAATAATTTGGTTAGAGTTTATGATTAAGGTAGATGCAAAATAATATGCAATCTAGCAGCCATCAAAACATGGCTTAACAAGATGGTTATATAAACAAAATTTAGCAATGTGCCCTACAGTGTATAACCGCCCAGTTTTGTTCTTTTTTCTATTATTTATGTCATAGGAACCTGTTGCAAAAACATATTCTTGGCAGCTTTCATTCATCGAATAAAACTTTTGATAATTCTAATTTAAATAGAAGTAAAAAAGGTATATTTGAAACAAAGAATATAACAATTGACACTTTTGGTATATACAACATTGCAAATATACTCTGATCAAGTGAAAAGTGCCTTGACAAAGTACAAAACCTATTTGTTTAGAAATTTTAAAAGGTACTAGCTTGGTTTCTAGATTTTGATATACTTGCAACACGCTATGTTTTATTCGTTATTGAATAAACTTAAGAAAAGCATTTACTAAGCAAGCTCCACTCATAAGTGTATTCACCATAAAAGTTAAGCAGAAGCAAAACATGGCGAAACTATTGAACTATGCAAGAAAAAAAAAAACATCGAAATTTTGAAAGATTAAACTTTCAATCTGCTGATGGATCTACGGCGCTACTTTACTTTATTTTTATTTTACTTTTGTTTCAGTTCATCTTTTGTTCTAAGAAGATGTACGTTGTAAGATGTACGTGGGCTATTTTGTAAATTAGAATTTCAATGAATGAGAAATGTCACTTGGCTTTTATATGTGTATTTTTTCTCTTTTAAATTGCTCAATGGGATCCTGCAGTACATGAATACCCGATGTACCAACATCGAGCCCACACAGTTCGTATCAAAGCAGGATTAAACACTTTTGAAAGAAAAGAATATACATGCAAAAACAAAGATATATTCATTCTAAGGAGATTAAAATTAACTTAGGATAATAAGTACTATGTTTCGTATGGAATGACTCTCCTTCATCGTTGCAATTAGAATGTGAAAATACTAAAACAATATTAATCATTTTTACCTTTTATAGATGGATCCTTGTGATGAGATGATTGAGTACTTTGAGGACGAAGGAAGTGATGGTGACTCCTCATACTAAGGAGTAATTGATCTTAGCACAAATATGAGGGCCCCTGAGGCTAAAATAAAGGATGATGCGATGACTGAAAAACTAAATGAAATTGAAAGTACCCTAACTTGATGGGTATCTGTATTCAGAAACCGGATCATAGAATTGGAAAGAGAAGTCCATGATCTAAAGGGTACCATTCATGGAAAAATATCAACATTAGAATGGGAATTTAAAAGAAAAGATGCCGTACAAAAACATCAAGTCATCCAGTTTCAGGATGAGCTTCATAACCTAAAAAAGCTCAACAAAACCGGCGAAGTGACGCCAAGGGAAAGAGGAAAGCTAAGAACCGCCGAGAGTCCGCGTCAAAACGGAGGTCGACTAGTTCCGATTCCTCCGATGTATAAGAAACTTAGAATAGGACCTTGTATATACACTTTAAAAATATGCATCAGCAAGGATTAAGTCCTACTGTTAATGCAACACTTTTTGTATATGAACCTTTTATTAAATGAGAACTTTTTTGTAAATTTTATTTATTATTTGCGATCAATTGTTTGTGTATTAAGTTAGACGCAACCTCTTCTAATCTCAAATCATTTCCAACAGATGGATTCCGATGAAGCCTTCCTCGTGGTACCATCCGCAACCCCGATTAAAATAATCGTTTCTTCAGCATTAGCGGATAATAGAACAGATCGTCTATTAGAAGCTGTATTGCAAACCCTTTCAAACCAAGGGAGAGCCTCTACCTCCCTGCTCGCACCAAAACCCCCTCAAAGATAGCGAGTAGATGATGCCTTGCAAGCCTTCCTCACGCTAAATCCGCCTGCATTTAACGGCTCAGCCCGACCCATGGAAGCTGAGGATTGGATACAGGCCGTGGAAAGTAAGTTGGACAGTTTAAAATGTCCAGAGATCAAAGTTGTTAGACTAGCAAAATATTTGCTAGAGGGTGAAACCGAAAGGTGGTGAAAAATCACTTACGAAACCACCTTTATGGGCATCAGTTTGGAGGACACACCTTGGGCAGAAGCCGCTATATTCCTCATTCTACGCAGAGGATTCTAAAGAGCCAGTTTATAAGGGTAACCCAGGGAGACCGACCGATGGCAGACTGAGTTCACAAAACTCTTTCGTTATGCACCCAAGTTAGTTGAATGTAAAGCAAGAAGGTGCAGTCGGTTCCTTGAGGGATTAAAAGATAGCATTCGCACAAATCTGATCTCGCTCAGGCATACAAAATTTGATGATCTTTTAGACTGTGCAACAATTCTTGAGTACAACGAGCAGGTGATCGCAAAAAGACAGGGGAAAAGACCAATCACTTTTGCTAGGGACCAGGAGGCTTACAAGCGTCCCAGTTATCCCCCACCAGCCAAGGCATACCAAATGTCTGCAGAAGCTCCCAAGACCAATGAAGACGTAGCACGTAATCGACCTCGCCCGATCGGGAGGTGCTATCACGGGCAGAATCGTTGTTTCACCTGCGGGTGCTCCAGTCACGGTTTCCGCTTTTGTATTGCCAAGAAGACAATCGACGAAGACGTTATTCCTGGAGCAAGATCTGCCCAAACCATAACTCAGCACCAGCAGCCCCCGCCAATAATCAATGGAGAGGAGCTACACCTAGACAAGTTGCAACACCGGTGCCTACCCAAATGAACGGTCAGGTCCCTCAGCCCATCATTCCAGCAAGGATGTACGCCCTCACTCCTATCATGGCACCCGACGACAACAACGTGGTGTCGGGTACTTTTCCTTCCTTACTTTAAAATCTCTCCACTCACGTGCATTAACTTTTTTGTATAGTTGTTTCCTTTTCTAATTAGGCACCATACAAATAAATAACAAATCTTTTAACATCTTGTTCGATACGAGAACAAGCCACTTCTTTATTTCGAACAATTGCGTAATGGCTCTCAATATTCTGTGTTGCATTCTAGCCAACACTCTTAATATTGGGTTGCCCTCCGATGCAACCATGAGCGCTCAGTGATTTTGCGTTTGCAGCATCCCAATTAATGATGTGGTATATGAGGCTACTCTACAAATCATCCCTATAAGAAATTTCGACATCATTTTAGGGATTAATTGATTTATGCATAAAGCAGTCATTAATTGTTGGAAGAAGAATGTCACTCTTAGAGGAGAAGGGCAACCAGAAGCTTTCATAAGCAGATTGGGTATTAACGCCTCACTAATCAACGCACTTAAAGCGAAAAAGTTGATTCCCAAAGGATGCGAGGCTTATCTAATCTCTATGATTAAAGATGCAGAAAAAGACATCCTTTTACCAGAAATCAGAATAGCCAGAGAATTCCCTAATGTCTTCCCAGATGAGCTTCCTGGTCTACCTCCAATAAGGGAAGTAGATTTTGCTATTTATTGACTTAGTACCCGGATCACAGCCACTGTCAAAGGCACTTTATCGTCTAGCCCAAAAAGAATTGCAAGGACTTAACGAGCAATTACAAGAGCTAATGGATAAAGGCAATATAAAACCCAGTATATCGCCATGGGAAGCCCCAATTTTTTTTGCAAAGAAAAAAGATGGATCGATGCGCATGTGCATCGACTACCGAGAGCTAAACAAGGTAACAATCAAGAATAAATATCATTTACCTCGAATAGACGATATATTCGATCAACTCGCTAGAGCCAAAGTTTTCTCAAAAGTAGATCTGCGATCAAGTTATCATCAAGTTTGAGTGCGAGAAGAAGACATTCCAAAAACAGCATTCAAAACTCATTACGGACACCTCGACTTTGTGGTAATGTCATTTGGGTTAATCAATGCCCTATCAATTTTCATGGATCTAATGCAGTGAGTTTTTAGACCCTTTCTGAATAAATTTGTGATCGTGTTTATTGATTGACGACATTCTCATTTACTCCAAAAGCTAAAAAGATCATGAAAATTACTAGAGACTCGTGTTGAGCACATTAAGGGAGCAACAAATGTTTGCGAAGTACACGAAGTGTGAATTCTGGCTAAAATCTGTTATCTTTCTTGGTCATGTAATTATTGCGGAAGGAGCAAGGGTTGATCAGAATAAGATAAGCATCATTTAGGAATGGCCACAACCCACCACCGTAATCGAAATTCAAAGTTTTTTGGGTCTAGCAGGCTACTACCAAAATTTTGTTAAAGAATTTTTGCTTTTAGCCTCACCTCTTTCAAGGTTAACTCATAAAGCAGTACCTTTCGTTTGGAGCCAAGACTGTGAAAAAGCATTCCAGAAGTTAAAAGAAGTACTAACCGTCGCCCCAGTTCTGATCTCATCGCAAGAAGGAATATATTATCAAGTATTCACTAATGCATCTAACGTTGGATTGGGATGTGTTCTAATGCAGAAAGGAAAGGTAATTGCTTACGCTGCAAGGCAATTAACGAAGGATGAAAAGAATTACTCAATTCATGATCTGGAGTTAGCTGTCAGTTATTTTTTCCTTAAAAATTTAGAGGCATTACTTGTATATAAGGTGCGATGCGAGTTTTTTTCAGACCATCAAAGCCTAAAGTATACTACCCAGAAGCAACTAAACTGCATGCAAAGATAATGGCTTAAATTAATCTGCGACTACAATCTTGGTATCACATATCACCCTAGTAAGGCCAATGTTGTAGCTGACGCCCTCAGCAGAAAAGTGTCCCTGAATGAGTTGATCATGGAAAGCCCCTTGGTGAAGAGTTTCAAAAGCTAGGTATAAGACCCATTTCCAACAAGCAATTAAGCGATCTACTCAAGATAAGTATCGCCAAACCTACGCTCCTGCAACAGATAACTATCACTCAAGGACAAAACCAAGAGTATACAAAAGCTAAAGGACATAGAAAGTGGACGTTGATCAGACTTGCAGCTTCAGCAAAGAATTTATATTTATCACGAAAAAAGAGTTTGGGTCCCAATAATGCATCCATTCGAAACCAGATTCTAAGCAAGGCTTACAACTCAGGATATTCAGTTAACCCCGAAAACAACAAAATATATTGGGATCTAAATAAAGTATTATGGTGGCCATGACTCAAAAGAAGTGTGGTTGAATTTATTACTAAGTGCCATGTGTGTTGTTTAGTAAAAGCTGAACATCAGAAGCCAGAAAGAATCTTGCATCCTCTAGAAATCCCGGAATAAAAATGGTTTACATTTCTATGGACTTTGTCATGGGATTACTCATGAGTCATTCAAGAGCAAATGCAATTTGGGTAATAGTGGATCGTTTGACTAGATCAATCTATTTTATTTATATTAAGCAAACTGACACTGTTAAAAAGTTAGCCAAAATTTATATCAAAGAAATAATCAGACTCCACGGAATTCCAAAAGTTATAGTATTGGATCGAGACAACAGATTTACATCTCGATTTTGGCAAGCGGTACACCATGATTTAGGAAACGTGCTAGCTCTAAGCACCGCCTTCCATCCACAAACGGATGGGCAGACTGAAAGAGTTAATCAAATACTTGGTTGCGTTTGAGTATTTTAGATTTCGGTGGTAGTTGGGAAGAGCACACATACCTTTAATTGAATTTGCGTATAATAATAGGCACAAGTCGAGCATTGGGATGGCCCCTTATGAAGCCTTATATGGGAGAAAGTCAGTACTCCACTAGCCTGGACACAAGTTAGAGATGTACAAATTTTTGGATCTAAGTTGATTGAAGAGATGAACTAAAAGGTAAGGCTAATCAATAGACAAATTGCAGTAGACCAGGACCGACAAAAGAAGTACCACGATGCAAAGCACCGGAGGTTAGAATTTCAAGTTGGTGATCATGCTTATCTAAAAGTTAGCCATATGAAAGGAATACATCGCTTTGGAGTTACTAGCAAGCTGAATCCCAGATATGTTCTTTCAAAGTAACTGCAAAAATTGAAAACTCGGCTTATAGACTTAAACTTCCTGAAAGATTTTCTGTCGTGCACAGCATTTTCCACATTTCAGCACTCCGCAAATGCCTCCAGGAATCCTCTCAGCAAATTTCTGATTCGAAAGATTAAATTCAGCCTGATCTGACTTAAGAAAAACCTCTTTAAATTATTGAGAAAGATCGTCGCAAATTAAGAAGCAGAACGACTCCGATGATCAAAGTTCAATGGCTTCACCATTTTACAAAGGAAGCTACATGGAAAAAATAAAATGCTATGCAAAGGACTATCCAGAATTATTTTAGAATCAAGGTAACCCAAAACTCAGTTAAGACTTTATTTTGTTCGTATGATGTCGATGACGATTTCGTTTATAAGTAGGGAGTTTGTAACGACCCAATGCCGTTATTTCACAAAATTGGATCAAATCCCGTCTCTGAAATCAAGACACCTGGGAACTTTACTTTAGGGCAAACAAAAATACATCTAGATAAAAATAATTTTTAGATCAAACTGTCATAATTTGAGAATAATCCGAGTAACAGAAACTCCCGCTTTAATTTTTTAAATTTTTAAAAATTCAATAAATTGAGAAAATTAAATAAGTGTTCAAATTCATTGATTTTTGTGTCATTGTGTTAAGTATATTATTTAAAGGTGCTCAAAAGTTTTATCGATTTTGGAACTCCAGTTCAATCTCAATTAATTTTTTAAGTTTCAAACTTTAGAAATTACTTAAAAATAAAATATTGCTCCGAATTGCAAATTTTTGATGCGATGGTGTCTTTTACATCATAACACACCTCGGTATCAAATTTTGTTATTTTTGGAAGTCAAGCGGCGAAAAAATGAGAAAATTTTAATTTTAAGTAATTATTTATTTTTTCCTTCACATTTCCTTCTCCCTCTCTATTTTCCCGATTCCCCCCTCCCAGCGATTGAAGCGCAGGCTCTGTCACTCGACAGAGCCTGCAGGCGGAAGCTTCCAAGCCAGGAAGAGCCCTCTGTGCCATTTTGGCGCAGGTTGGTCGACCCACCTGGACGATCACATGAACCCTCCCTCTCCTTCCCTCTTTATTTATAGCCCTCAGCCAACCCCTCCTCTCCCACAGCAGCAACCAACTTCCTCCTCTCCCACAGCAGCAGCCAGCCAGCCACCTGCTAGCCTCCGGCCTCCCCACTCTGGCCATCCCCTCCGGCTTCCTTCAGCCACGTCCGGCCTCCCTCCGTTTTTCGACAACACTAACTTATGTGAGAGGAGAAGAAAAAGAGGGAAAATGAGAACACATTTTGCTATTATTTATTTATTTTTTTATTCCTTTATTATTATTATATAAACTTAATAATCATTATCGTGAAAATAATAATGATAAAATTAGTCATTCATATTATTATTGTTCTCATTAATTAATAATGAAAATAATATAAATATTATAAAATGACTATTATTTCCATTCTGTCATATTTCAATTTTGTCATTTCCATTGTCTTTTTCTTTCATACATTATTATTATCACTATTATTATTAAATAATGATAATAATAACGCTATAATAAATATTATTGCTATCTCAGTAACTTCAAATTTGGAGTTATATCAAAATAAAAAAGCGAAAGAAAAATAGAATAAAAACAAAAATATTAATTACTCCTATGAATATTGGATAAAAAGCCAATTTAAATATCAAATATAAATGCAGATTCAATCAAACTGTTGCACTCTTGAACTTACAAGAAAAAGGTACCCAGTATACAAATATGTATTACTTTTGCACTTTACTGCTGCTTAGCTCATTGTGAGCCAAATTCATATTAATGTTTAGTTAGTTGTTCAAAACCAACATCTTTTTATTCGTGTTTAATTATTGAAAAAATAATATCAGTAACATTCGTGATTAGTTATTAGAAAATAACATCAGTAATATTTGTAGTTAGTTACTGAAAAATGACATCAGTAACATTCGTAGTTAATTACTAAAAAATAACATCAGTAACATTTAACATTCGTGGTTGGTTACTAAAAAAATGATAAAAATACATATTACAGAAAATTATTTATCCTATTTATGCTATTGTCTTATTTTTTCTGCATTTTATTATATCCTTATTTCTAATAATCATATCTCTGCTATTATAAATTTATTTACTGCAGTACTTAAAGTATTCTCTAATTATTGGGAATTACAATCCTGGTATTATTTTCTTTACAATACTAGGTCAAGTGCTTTTGAAAGAATTCACGCAAGAACCCTAATTTTTAAACTTTCAGTCTGCTAATTGATCTACGGCGCAATTTTACTTTTATTTTTATTTTACATTTGTTTACATTTGTTTCAGTTCATCTTTTGTTCTAAGATGTACTTTGTAAGATGTACGTGAGCTATTTTGTAAATTAGAATTTCAATGAATAAAAAATATCACTTGACTTTTATATGTGTATTCCTTCTCTTTTAAATTGCCCAAATATCCTACGGTACGTGAATACTAGATATCGGGACAGTTCTCGTTGAACCGGCATTGGGCCCTCACAGTGTACACCCATACAAATCTGGAATAGTCGTCAACAAAAGTGACAAAATATCACATGTCTTCTTACTAAACACATAGTGCTCACGCAATTTGAGCTTGTAGGAATCATATCCTTGAATCAAACATTGCTTCTTCAAGCTACTAAATAATGGTTCCCCAGCATATGCTAGCCTCATATGCCACAATGGAGTAGCATCAATTGGTTCATCAACAATAGTGGCTCCACCTTCTACTGCCTACTTTAAGGGAAATATATATTATGATGTCAAACTCCTCTCATGTACATTATAGCTCCCCGACTGATTTTAGAGCTCCTGCCTCAATAACAACTATAAAACCCTTAGCTTCGAGAGATCCAAATGATAGAAGGTTCTTACATATATCAGGAATATGTCGTACACCTATCAATACTATGGCGGCCGCCCCCAAATCACCTGGATTAGGAGGTGGTCGTCACTTAGCAAATCCTCATTTAACATTTAGATTAAGGAATGGACCTTCTTAATTAAATGCCAAGGGAGGATGTGCCCTAATAAGCAAAGTAGCAACAGAAACAATCACTTAAATGAGTATACTATAATTTATCAGAGTACAGAAGAAAAATAAAAGTAACATCCATTCAATCCAGATATAAACTGAACAACTCAGAATACGTAAACATGAAAAGTAAAGCAGTTAGATCCTGTATTATTACAAAATGATGTTAAAATTTATGCAGTAAAAAGAGTAAAATCTCTCATATCCTCACAATATCAGGCAGAATCTACTGATCTTCTCCTGTATGCTCCTCCTCCTGAACCGAATCTCCAGAAGGTCCCACAACCTCGAACAGCTCAGAATCTACCATTGTGAGTTCTCTAACAGTGTCATTATGAAACGGCACAAAAACACTCCCTATCCCAACAGTACAACGGGTATGAAAGTTACCTGTCATCACAACACCACTTTTCAATACTATATAAGCCTGGAACAAATTGCGTAGTGAGAAAATATGATATGTAGCACCCGTGTCCATAATCCAAAACGAGTCTTCTGGTACAAGTACTGAGACACCGCTGTCAGAGAAACACCTGAGTCATCGGCACTGAAGTCCACCTGTGTAAGATTTGCTGCTGTGTCTGATGAATCCTTCCCTCTGTTCTTCAATTTCGTCGATTACAAAATCTTGTTTTAATTTTATGTCGGTTACGAAAACTACTCACCAAACACCTCTCTACCCTACTTTCTTTCATATTTTGGCTTACAGGCTTCTTTTCTTTACAACTTTGGCAATCAAGTCTCCAACAATCCTTCTTTTTCTCCTGCAGCTTAACATTTTTCTTTCTTTCCTATAAAAACTCTATGATCCTTTCAGCCTGGAACTCCTCTTTCTCCTCATTTGACTTTGCTCTTTTAACATGTCAACCGCTAAGTTCAGAAAGTTGAAGGATTTCAAGATTTGCATGATTTAGCATGTTTCGTCACATTAGTTTATTTGAATTCCTAACAGAGGATTTGGAACTATGTTGAATTCCACAATTAGACTAAGGGACTATTAATCTATTGAATAAATTTAAGTCAAGTATGATTTTCTAAATCCTCAAGTTCAATTTTAGTATACGTTAGGTATTAAATCCTCAAAACAGTTTAGCATTTGATTTAACAAATCTTGTTAAATTTGGATTTTTTTTCTAGAATATCACATATATCGTGGGATTTGGTAAACCAAAGGATAGCTATATTAGGTATATCTCAAATTTACAAGTTTTATTGGATTAATGGGATTTAGGCCGTCATTTAATGTTAAAGGTTTCTAAATCCAATTTGGCTATATTTAAAAGATGTAGAAACTATAAATTGCCTCAAAATCTCTAAATTAAGCGTGGCCAAACAGGACCTAAATACAATTCGGTGTGACAGGGCATATAAGTTATTAAACTGCTAGATCCTGTAACCAAACACCCTCTGAGCGCTTATACTCAGACAATGCACAGATTTGTTAAATCTAAAACTTAGCCTAATTTCGCCTCTTTAAGATCTAGTTGATTCTTGGCGCGCTTTAAGATCAATTTTAGAAATGAATTTAAGGCCTTAATCCACTTAAACCAGCGAACCAAACAGGCCTTAGATCATTTCTTAAATTTGTCCTTTCGTAAACATTCAAAACAGGATGCAAATGACAGAAAAAATAACGTTTCGCTATACAGAACCCCGTCGGAATATTTTGATCTCACCGCTGGATGCCACTCCATAGCAAGCGACCACGCAAGTCTGAATGACGGTGTTCTCCTGACGCGTGACGGGGGTGACACTGAAGCCGAGGTTCTCAAGAATCCCCGCCCAGCTCCGAACGAAAAAGAATCCCAACAAACTGGCAGCGACGTTTAGAGATGGGATTACTCCGACGGTGAGGCTGAGCTTCTGCGTTATAATGCAGAAGAGGCAGCCAAGTAAAGCGCTGGCGATCAATCCCCTCAGTGTTATTTGTTCCTCCCAGGGCGAAATCTTCTCAAGTTCATCGGCGATGTCTTTGCCTGAATCAGGCAAAAGTGGCTCCGATATATCAAACGGCGTTTCTTCAGTTCTCATCCCCTTCTCCCAGTCAGCAGGGGAGCAGGGGCTTTGGGACTGAGAAGCGATCAACCTTGTAATGGGGTTCCTACTGTGCCGGCGCAAGAAAGAAAGAAATGCAAAGAAAAACTTGTAACGTGATTTTGGCGATTGTGCGGATGGGAACGTGGATAATATTTTTAAAACAATAAATGAGTTAAAAATATATATATATATTACTTAACTCTCAAATATCTCTTAAAAATATGGATTAAAAATATGGATGATTAGAATTTAAGATTTAAAAAATATATTTTTATGGGCCCCATAAGCAAAAATGGATTTAATAATATTTTTTTATCCCACTTAACTCCTTAAATCCTAATCATCCATACTTTTTGAGAGATATTTGGGAGCTATGTAACAATACTTAAAATCTTGATGAGTATGATTATTACTCAGCCACGTCAGAACTTATTTTCCCCGTCGCTTGCAATATATTTTGCGAAACCTAATTTTCGACACTGTGTTCGCGGTCTCCACGACGAAGTCGCCATCTCCACGACGAAGTCGCCGTCTCCCTCTCTGCGACGAAATCTACGCCAAAATCGCCCGCGCCTGCGCCGTCTCCATCTCTACGACGAAATCGCCAGCCCCTGCGCCGTCTCCATCTCTGCGACGAAGTCTACGCCGAAATCGCCCGCGCCTGCGCCGTCTCCATCTCTGCGACGAAGTCTACGCCGAAATCGCCCGCGCCTGCGCCGTCTCCATCTCTGCGACGAAGTCTACGCCGAAATCGCCCGCGCCTGCGCCGTCTCCATCTCTGCGACAAAGTCTTGCTCTTCACCCACTGCACCCACTGGGTTTCAAGATGACGATAGATCTCTCGCCCCCTCCCTCCAGCCAAATCGACTCTCTTTTAATACTAATCAGTGTAAGTACTCTTCTCTGTTAGGTTTCCCAATTTCGAATCGGATCTCTCCCAAATTTTCTGAAAGGAAGGACAATCCACCAGAACGGGTTGCATTTTCCCACCGGTGGAATCAACGGAGCCGTCGACCTAATAGATTGACGTGATCTTCATGTGTAAGAATAACATTATGCATGATGCAGCATAGCATACAAGAATGCACCTGATTCATGTTATTCTAGTAATAATCAGTCCTTTACACTTCAAGTGCTTATTGATGATGATAGCGGATTTGGAATGTCTCCCATATCTTGCATTTCTCAACAAGTATTTGAATTCAGTGTTAAAATGTGATACAATTATGGGCCAATTCTGATGGCTCCATTGAGTTTAGAATACAAGGATTCAGATGGTCAATTATGTTGTTATCTTGATTGTGAAGTAGCTCAAATGGAAGAGTGCTCGTATTGTATGCGAGAGGTTCAGGGTTCGACTCCCTGCATCACCATCTAATTTGTTTCAGTCCTTTCTTTCAAATGCTGGTTCTGGTTGGCGCTCCACCTGAAATACGGCTGTCTCATTGGCTGCCTCATATATGATATGCATCTCAACTATAATTCTGAGTCCTGAGCGTTTTTGTTTTTCTTTTTGTCTATCTATTGATTGTTATCTTTACAAATATTACTCAATTTTTCGTTTGAGTTTTTTTTTGTTTTGATTGCTTGCATAAGCTCTATATTTGTACATATTGTGAGTGATTAAATGCATTTTGCAAATATTACTCAATTTTTCGTTTGAGTTTTTTTTTGTTTTGATTGCTTGCATAAGCTCTATATTTGTACATATTGTGAGTGATTAAATGCATTGGGCTATGTCCCACACATTCCTTAAAAAAAATTATTTAGCCTATTTTCATGGACAACGAATGAACTAATAGAATACTGGCTATTCTTGGAATCATGTGCATTGTCCTTTTTATTGTTAATAGTGTGTACAGCCTTGTATAAATACTAGGATCTTATGATTTTATTATCTTGACTCTTGCAAGTTTTTTTTGGTTTGGCTAGTCTTTTAACTCAGATATTCTATTTCTAGTTGGGAGATAATGTAGCTGAGTCTTTAGATTGTAAATTGTTCTTCATTAATAAGGTATTCAAGTGTCTTTTAACTCAGTGATTTCTGTGCTAGCTGACAAAGTATCTCTTTTTCCTCTTTCAAGCTTTCTACAACACTCAAAAAATCATTATAAGTTTTTGATTGATCCGATGGAGTGTGAATCTTCTTGTGCTGAATTCGAATCCAAAGAATTCTAAGTACGGATGAAAGGAAAAACTTTTATGTACGCTTAGTAATATGAGAAATGTTGTTGGGACTTTGCACCCGATAACCCTCGTCACATGTGTTCGTTTGCGAGGTGATTTGTTGTTGATTAAAGGAAGTTGTTTATGAACTTTTCCATGAGTCGATACTTAAAATCTGAGCAAAATATGGATTACCTTTGGGATACAGATTTGTTTATAAATTTATAAACATTTCTAATTTTTTATTCAATAGCATAAAAACAATTATCCATATAGATCTAATGAAATCTATATTTCAACGTTCAATAAATACAAAAAACAAATGTTTATATAGATCCAATAAAAATACAAAAATAATTTCTTTTATTCAATCCACATTATAACATTCATTAAACAGGTAAATCAACCCGTTAATCCCCTTTGTTTTGATTCAGCAGCTACATCTCAAATTTACTTGGAGAATCAAATGGCAGTGCTCTATTTATCACACATTACAACATTGAATTTTAGTAGCATTCATTCATAAAGCTTGTCTGCAGTAGCATGCTCTTAAACTTGAAGGCGCCTTGACTAGCTTTAGATCTCAGCCACTTCATAAAACTTGGACTTGAATGACTCAAAGTGCTGCTCACTGAAACCAGTAAATAGTCCTTCAAGCTTCCATTTTCCATGTATTCATATATCAAGAACCTGAAAACGATGAAAAATAACTCTAATCAGTACAATACAAGAATGCTCATACAAGGCATTGCCAAAAAAACATGCACTCAAAGTTCTCTCCAGCCTATTGGATAACATTTTTTATTCAATAACACAAAAACAATGCATAATTGGAATATAAAAGAACTGTTATAAAAAGAACTGTTATAAATAAAAAGCACAGTTCTGAAATATAAAATATGCTTTTTCAAAGAATGCAAACGAAATAGTTACGATAAAAAGAAAATGCCAATCATCAAACATTTTCCCATGCCTTGTGAGAATTGAATCAGAAAACATCCCCCATTTAAATTTTTGTCATTCACATATCTATCTTATAAGATTACATTTGTTTAAATAAAAAAGAAGGTATTATTTAGCATGTGTATCTTATTGTCATTAGCATTTTCATTTTTCATAAATAGAAATATGTTTGAAGTTGAAATCATAATGTGGAAAGTTAAAGAAAGCAACTTCTCAATCAATTAAATAAATAATCAAATTCATAAAGGAGCCTAATGACGTCTTAATTGAAATTTAAATGAAAATCAAAAAAGAAAATTGTAATCTAGATTTTAACATCATCCCAAAATAGATGTACAATGAAAAGTACCTGAGGAAAACAAATTCCATCTTGCTGTTGCATTTACATGGTCGCTTCCGAAAGCTGTATGAGGATGATTCTTCCTTATCATGTATCATGGTTGCTATATGAACACACAGTCTGCAAGATGAATGAACCGCTGCCATGTCTACAAGAGCCTTGAAAGAGTCAGACGGTCCATCAAACTTCCAACTAAGAGACAAGATGGCACCAAGAAACATAGTTATATAGATATTATAAGACCATCTAAGCTATAAGGAACCTTCAAGTTCTTATGATGGAATCTCATAAGAAATAAATTTATACATAAAAAAAAATGACAATTCCCACAAAACAAAAACAAAAGATCATGCGGTTTAATGAATATTAGCTACCGTTATTTTCCCAACTCCTCTACACTGATTTTCTGATTCTTAAAAAAAAAATTATCCCAATGCCATGTTTCCTAACCAGCTTCCCAATGCATCACAGCACCCCAATATTTGAGCTACCAACAAGTCATTACACTATATCGGCCATGCGCCATTAAAATTAACAAGAAGACAGTAAATTTTAGCACTGTATTTCCCAATTGATCATGAAACCAATAGTAAGATTGTTAGTGTGTGGGAGTTTAATGAAAATCATATATATAGATGCAATCTTTCATATCTTCTAGTTTGATCAAAAAGATCGATCTCAGCACCTGCGATTTTTTCTCTTTAAAACCTCACACAATTTAACCTCATGCCAAAAATGTTTCAAGTTTTCAGTGTAAGTGAAGCACACAGCACAGTGAGACAATAAGTGTAAAGCTGATAAGTCTCTCTTTATCACATGAATAAATTATCTGAGAGCAAAAAAAAGTTTAAAAAATTATGATAGGAAATATATAAGCACTTTCCTCATTGCCAAACTTTGGAAATATCTATTTATGAGTGAAAGCAAATAAAGTAAATGAAAAACAAATTTAAATTACCATTTATGCAGCAATAACAATTAGTCTCCAAAAATAAAACAACTAAAAAATTTGGCAATCTAATAGGAAGTAATTCCTTTTACCCTAGTTACAAATCAAGATAAGATGAAAGGCCAAAACTCTTCATTAACAAATACAGCAGGTTATGCATCACAGAACTTTGCATCATATATTATATAAATCATAAGAACCGCAGATATATAAGTGGGAAAATATGATAGAAATATGTTATATAGTGAAAATGTTTTATTATAACAGTAAATAGAATGGTGTCTAAGTGCCATTAAAGGTTACAAGGATTTTTCCACATCCAGCTGTTACCTTATATGGGCGTAAAATGCAAAATGAATAAAATCAATATAATGCAGGAAGAGTTAAGGAAATAATATTATTAATCTTTTCTATAACCATTTTGCACCAAAAATGTCATAATATTTTGCAGTTCTTTGCTGATGTGTCTTAATGTAATTGGTTGAGAAAGAGTGGCTTCTATTCAAATGATTGGTTATACCTTTCCATGAGGAGATGCATCACATAGTCAAGTAACTGTTCTTGGGAAGTTGGGTAATGGCATCAGTCAGACTTGAGAAAACAAGAATTAATCAAATCTACTTACACTACAATTAATCAGTAAGCTGAGTGACTGTGTTGATTAATCAACGCCCAAGGAAAGTCAGGTAATAATTTCCTAGCAAAAGTTCCAACTGATTGGAATGACCATGATTCTATTGTAAGCATAAGTCCAATGAAATTGCCATCAACAATATTCTTTCAAATTAGAACAACACCCTAAACCCTGCATAACAAAACAAATCACTTCCATAATCAAAACAGTGTATATGATAAAAACATATAAGATAAGAACATACAAAAAGAAAATTCATCGCCTCTTTGAAGAATTTAAGATCCACAACGAATACTTAATTCATCGCGACTTCTTTGTACTTTTTCGAGTTGTTTCCTTTTTGAGGTGGCTTAGTTTTCTTGTGCTTGGAGGTCTTCCTTTAGGATGAGCAGGCAAATGATTTTGTATTGCATTGTCCTATGCACTTGAGCACGCCTTGTCATTACCAAACAGATTAATGGCATCAAAGTTAACAAGTTTTTCTCGAGCCTCGGTTAAAAGCTTTAAAGCGTATTCTGAATGTTTTTCAGATACTGAACCAAGCTCAATAATATCACTGAAGAAATAATGGGCTGTGTTGTACAAAACATCGTATGATGATAAACTCATACCTTAATAGATTGGCGGCATAGACATGGATGCATGTAGTCTCTTAAAATCTTTTCTCTAGCGATTTATAATGTAACAGTCCGGGATGACTGTTATATATTCTTGACGCCAAACACACAAAATGTGGCAACATATTATGCCTTTTGATTGTAAAAGTTTGCAAATGCACCATGTCTCATTATGCATATGATTGTATGTAATATGATACTCTTTATTTTTTCCTTCATCAAGCTCACTTACTGTGTAAGACTTAACGAGCCCATTTATATCCACAGTAATGTACATATAATTCATTAGCTTCTTCAAGTGATCCTGAAATTTATCAAACATATTTAATATGTATAATTTGAATAATTGTTCCTCAAATGGAAAATTAGATATTAGTTGTGGTTGTGTATGAAAAAATCAAAAATCCTCATATGCCTTCTTTTCAAATTTGGCTCTTAAGACGTTTGCGTAATTTTGTACAAATATTGTCAAGGTTGTCTTCGATGACACATATCCATCAAAGAATACGTTCATGCTTTCACTCCTTTGTGTTGTAGACATGTCAGCCCAAAAGATATCTTTCAAGAACACATGAACCTATTTTTTCTTAATATTATATAGTGAATTGAACCACTCATATTCTGATAGCAAGTGCTCGGACACTATGTCAGCCCATGTGATATCAAACTCATGTATAGATAGTACATCATACATTGCTCGACTAAACTTTGATGAGATAATGTCACAGTCATGCCTATTACCTAACTTATCAGGGAGTTTTCTCATAATGTGTCATAGACAGAACCTGTGATGGGTTTGAGGAAATATTTTAAAAATTGCCAGGCTCATTGCTTGGCATTGATGAGTTATAATTACAGATGGAGCTTTTTCATGCATACAATCTAGCCATCTGCAGAAAAGTCATTTGAATGTGTTTGTTGTTTCATCGGCAAGAAGAGCACACCCTAGCAGCACAGATTGATCATGATGATTCACACCAACAAATGGAGCAAAGGGCATTGCATAATGATTTATGAGATATGTTATGTCAAATGTGATAACATTACCAAAGTACTGATACATAACTCTTGATTTAGCATCAGCCCATAAAAAATTTTGTAATTGATTACTCTTTGATAGCTTAATATTGTAGATAAAATTGATATTATCCTTTTGCATCATCTCAATATACTTTATCAATGCAGATGCATCGCAATAACCTAATAATATTTGCCTAATATTTGCAACAAAATTCCTGCAATCTTTTTCTGTGAAAGAACATTTTTCATGTCCAACTCCATGAGTAATCATGACATTTACAGATTTATTAAGCGGCACCCCAGCAATATTATTAATTTCAAACTATTTTTGATAGATAATGATAATTCTCGATGGCATCTCATAAATCTAACCATTTGTGGATCAAATTGATGATTATGTTATAAAATAATATCACACACAACCCATTTTCCATTTAAACATAAATCTTTAATAACAATTCTTGTCCCGTAATATGTCTTTACAATAGGTCTACGGCTTGACTTGGCACATGAGCTACTAGCAATATTATCTCCTTCATTGCAACATATAAAACAACAATGATATTTAACGTCATAAAAATTATGGCATGATTTTTTTTTATTCCAAATCCAATCAAATATCCAAAAATTTTGTAAAACTTAAATGCATCATCAATAGAATCAAAATTCATGCAAATTTCAGGTTGGGGCAATATTGAAGTGTTTTCAACAATAATATTATCATAAGATTTATTTAATCTTTTTGTTTCCATATCTTCAATTTGAATATCTTTAAAAAAATAAATAAAATTACATAATTATATATTACAAAAGTTTATTGCAAACTTTAAGATTCACAAAAATTTTAGTATCCACTTAAAGATATAAGTTCTGCATTTGAATTTGTTTGATCAGTGACAATAGCAAGACTAGCAAGACCCATTAGTATTTTGGATTATGTGTCTTGAAAATATTATAATAAACACATGCAATATATTAGAATATACAGATGCAATAGAAATAATTAACAAGTTATAGCTGAAGAATACAATATCAGCTTGCGATGGCCTATGGTTCGTCAATTTTTAGATGTACGTTAGAATCAGTGGCACAAGCATGTTAAAGATGCCAAAAATTGCAATTTTTTAAAAGCTGTAGTACTTCAATTAAGATTTTTTTGTTTATTCTTTTTTCAATTTTTTTTTTTTTTTATATTTTACTTGAGACCCAATTTTTTATTGTTTTTCTTGAACTATGATGTTATTTTGATTTGTGTTATTTCTACATTTTATAAAAATAAATAAAATTTAGTGTATTTATTTCTTAGTTTCCTTTATTGACATGTTTGTTGCCAAAATTTATTTCAGATTTCCACAGCGGTATATTGAAGTAAAATCTCTTAAACCCTCTATCAACTTTGAATGTGATATGTGAAATACTTCAAATTGTTAATACTAATTTTCACTTGCTTTGAAGCATTTTTATTTTCATTATCTTCTGCATGAATAAATTGTTTAGGACTACAACAAATTCTATAAGACTACAAGTATATAAGCTTGCATTAAGAAGCTCAATATATAACAAAGATGATAAATCAAACATCTGAAAAGTAAATTTTATTTTTAAATGTACAATTAGCTAAAGGAATAAACAAAAAATAGGAACTTTTAATTTTTAACACATATCAGTTCAAACGGAAGGAAGACAATAAGCATTTATATAGGTTAATTGACCAAAGAATTATGCAAGCCGAAGCAACTAAATTCTCATTTTTATTGCTTCGGCTGTCTCGCCAAAAAATATATTAAGGACATACTTTAATCTATTCATTTATCTAAATTGAACATTAAAAAAGTTGGAATCAGCTAGGGTTTCGAAACAACCAAATAAACACTCAAAATAGTTTATATTTCTTCGAAACCCTAAAATGAAGTACCTTCGCTCGCTGCCGTGTTCTGTCGGAACGAGCAAGAGGACCACGGCTCGCTCGCTGATGCCTTCGGTCAGAAAATGCAAGAGGATCGCCAACGCCTTCGGTCGGAACGGGACGCCTTTCGTCGGGTCGTGACGCCTTCGGTCGAAATGGGACGCGATCCATTGGGTCATGACGCCTTCGGTCGGAATAGTTAGAACGGAACGCTTCGGCGGGAACGAGCGGGAAGAAATCGGTCGCCTTCGCTTCGCTTCGATGGGAACGAGAAGGAAATTGCGCGCCTTCACTTCGATGGAAACGAGAAGGAATGTGGAGTAGAATGCCACATAAGCATCCTAATCATCAAGAAAGTTTGAGAGCTAAATAGGGGATGTATATCATTTTTCTAAAAAAAATTGGATTTTTATAAATTAAAATGATTCAGTACCCCCAAAAATTATCACAATTTTACTCTTATTTTATAAAATTTAATTAAATTTCTTAAAGAACTTTGCATCACATATACATATTAAAATGTTATCGATATTGTAATTCTTTGTATAAATATATGATTCATATAATTCACATTTTGTTTTAACTTATGTGTAAGAAAAAAAAATAAATAAGAAAGAAAATTTTAATTGATGATGAATATGATTGTTTATATAATAATATAAATGTAATATTTTTTTCTTAAATATTTCATATATATACTTACACATCAATATTCACTCAAAAAAAAAGTATGTATATGATATTTTCATACCTTAAATAAATTATTAATAGAATGTATTTTTTTATGAAGCTTCTTGTAAAAAATAAAAAAAAATAAAATTTATATTGAATAAACAAATTTTAGTATATGAAATTCATATAAATAAAAATTTACATCTAAAATATGAAAGAAATAAAATTAAGATGGAGAAAATTTTTTGATGTTTTTTTAAAATATAATTTATTTGTTAAATATTTTAAAAATTATGATATATATATTTCCAACCCAAAAATTAATATAAAAATTATTTCCTAGTCTAAAATAAGAATAATTTTTTAACATGGCCTTTACAAATAAGATTAAAGAATTAAAGAATAAAGGAATATCATTTTATTATCTTATTCACTTTTTTTTATGGTTATACGATTTTCTATCATGACAAATCTGCATTTACATAGCATCAGTGTTAGCGATGTGATGCAGTGCACACTTTAGGATTTATAAACGGTGCGACTTGTATGCACGCCCTAAGATTTATTAGCGGTGCAATTCAGTGCACACCCTAGGATCTATTGGCAATGCAATTCAGGCACCAAATGAATGCATTTATATAGCATTTTACATCAATTCATATTACAATACACATGCAATTTTTGTTTCAGTAGTTTATTTCAAATCTCTATTCCATTATAATGTAAATTTATCATTTCCATGATTCAATTTTCATTTTATATGCAGTTTTGTGTAACCCTAATTTTGTTTTGATTATATTTATGTCTTAAAAATCACGATAAAAATTTAAGAACCTAAAATGTACTTAAACAAATTGTTTAATCAAAATTTTTTTTTTTTTTTTGCTGAACCATGGCATGTAGAACCAACATGTTAAGTGAGATGTGCTTTGAGAAGCCGGAGTTGGTGGAAGTGCAAGAATCACAAGAGAGGATTAGTCTGTTGCTGCCTAATAGTTGATTTCACTCTCTTTTATATCTTTTTATTTTAATGGGAGAAATGATATGATCTGTAATTGATAACTGCTCTTGATGTATTTTTCTTTTATTCTCTCTTCTCAAAATGATGCTTTATTTTAAATGGCATAAAAGATTTGTGTGTTCAGCTTTTATATTTACTGTTTATACTTAGTATTGTGCTTGAAAATCCTACTTTGGACTCTTCTATATTAATTGACAAATTATTTGAATATTATGATAATAAGTGAGGATTCTTATGGTTTATATCTGAGTCTTTGTAATAGAAACTTGGATATTATCAATGGTATAAGAGATAATCACTCTTGTCCCAATCGGATTAATATAAGTATTAGTCTTGTTGATGGTTAAGTGGGATTATCTCCACTGATGCCCCATGTTATTTATGTGCTGATAGCCTGGGCCCTCACAGAGTCGAATTGGGAAATAGGATTTCTGGGTTCGCAAGGTTTTGTCATGCGCTCATCAATGACCTTATAGTATTTGGTCATCCCAGATTGGGTTGGATCATCGTGGGATAAGATTTGACAGTCAAATGTTAATATTTGTGCTAATAAATACCTATCATTCATATTGTTTAGAAATTGTTAATCCATAATTTAGTAGAATTTAGCCTAGCAAATCGGATGAGATAAAGCTTGCTATTAAATAATTTAGTGGTTTAAATATAAATAAATAAAATTGTTAATAAAATTTAAGTAATAATATAATACTAATAAACTATATATTTATTTTTTAGTTTAAAATTTTAATAAAATTTTAAATGCATATAGAAAAAATTATACCGAGTCTCTTAGTAATAAAATTTTTCAAATTTGTTGATTAATTTATTTTATTTTTCAAAATTTTCCATCCATGCTCTGATTCCCAAGTTGTTGTGTTGACTAGATCGTACTAGGTTGGTTATATATGTTCCTGAGGCCACATGGCGTCGTCTTGAATATATGGAATGGTCTTGAAGTTGCCAGGCGGAGCATGAATATGCGACAAAGATTAGCTAGGTTCTCGTATGTCGTGGTCGAGTGGAAGGGGATAATCCGCAGTGATATGATATAAGTAAACTGTCTTATATATGATATTATAGATGTTAGAATATGTGAGGCTCAATATATTGATAAAAAACAAGTCTTGACATTACAATAAGAAAGCAAACAAAATATTTACAGGTGTAGCTAAAAGTAAGCATAAGCTAAGAACAATTAAAGGTTAATAGTCGAGTGGCTCAGAACTTAGCACGATTTCGGAGCCCATGACTCATCTGAACTACTCATCCAATACTATCTGAAAAAAATAGCTATCGTAGACTAAAATCAATTTGGTTTGAGTGTCAGCAGATGAATGTGACCAAAAAAGTCCTCATCATTTGTCATAATCTCTAGGTAAGCCATAATAAAATACAGAAGAGCTCGCAAAATGGCACAATAAACTTCCATATCATAAAAAATCAAAAACTCCAAACAAAAGCTGATCGGAGAGAGCAAATAACCAGACAATATTTCATAGGTAAAGCTAGAAAGCAATGAGAATTGATCAAATTACATATATCAAAGATCATAAAACCAGACTTGCAATTGAGAGGATACAACACTCTACGACATGCATCTAGAAAAAAACCATTTTGCAAGCATAATTTGTAAGTAAGAATAAATCATGTTTCCATCAAAAAATGAACCTACAATTTAATTTTAATTCACATAATCTCTCCATTGAAATAAACTACGCCTCATTGTCATCCAACTAAAACACCTTCCAATCTCGAATAGATTGAGATATCTAAAATTTTATATGACAAGATAGACCTGAGACCGAATGAAAAGCTTTTGTAAAGATCCTGATATTTTTTTCTTTTCAAAGAAATTCAATTATAGTGCCCTAAGAACTGGAATCACTATTTATACCCATTTGTTGAGAAGAGCACGAACTTTAATAATTTGGGATAAAGAGCGGGAAAGATGATAATTACTCAAATCATTAAGGAAAGATTTAAGAACCTCAAAACTATAAGAGCAATTAAAAAAAGTGATAATGAGTTTCAACATTGACACTACATATGATGCAATGATTAGAGCAATTGATTTAACGATGAACCAATATATCCATGGATTTAAAGCCACACCTTAAAGCCTTCCAAATCTGACATTTGTGCTTAAGTTTGACACCCTTGATCCATGAAGAAGAGTGCCACCAAATTCTATCAATATGCGCATATAAAAGCTCATAAGCATCTTGAATAGTAAAGTGAAATTTACTTTTAAACATAATCACTTTATGGGGGCTTCATGGATCCATAGATAAATGAGAAAAGAGTAGAGTTGCAGTATGTGAAAGTTTTTTCCAAAAGGAATAGGCAGATCGATTATGCAAGCAATTGACAATGCATATGTATGTTAATATAATATTGATTTTGCATGAAAAATATATGCTAAAGTTATGAAAATATTAATAGTAAAACTAGTATATCAAGACTACTATATTAATTTCTTGTGGTTATTTAAGGTATAAATTTTTATTTTATTTTATGCAACCCCCTATACTATGTATTAAGAGATTATTCTGAAAAATTTGAGGGTAAGAAAATATAATTGATGTGAAATTTAATTATAATATAATCATATTACTTTATTATTATTTGATAATTTTATAGGAAATTTAATATTTTCTATTTAGCATGAAGCAATTTATGATTATAATATTTTGAGTAAATTAGGAAGTAAATATAACCCAATTTTTTTTTTAATTTACAAATGAATCATTCTTAAGAGGATAACTAAAAAAATGATAAAAATTGTTTAATGATAACAACATTTTCACCATTTTTTTTAACTTACAAAGCACTTAAATTTTAATATTTTATAAATTAAATATTCAATTTTTAAGTTCCAATGATAAATATTTTTATCATATTAATTTTTTTAAATAGATACAAAATTTTATGTAAAGTATGCTTGATAGAATAATATATTTATTTCTTAAAATAAAAAATTAGTATTGTATATATAATATAAATGATTATATAGCTTAGAAATTAAAACTATAAAATTATTATTCTATATTATAAATTTAATTCTTATGGATCATGTATTCATGTTTGATAATCCTACTTAGAAGTTTATCTTAGAAAAAAAAAATGATGCTATTTACATAGTATTATTAAAAAAGCAAATTCTCTGCTCCCTCATCCTATAAGAGCGCCATTCTTCCCATATAACACAAGTGTCTCTGCAGCTTTTCATCAGCTCTTCGCCGCGCGCGTTTTCTATATAATATCGACTACCCACACTGTAATCCTCCAGTGAACGAAGCGTCTTCTTCTCGTTCAACCAGAGCTTTCGACACTCCTTTCCGCTCCGCTCTCAGTTGTCGGCTTATTCATGGTAAACCCCATCTGTTCCTCCAATTTGACAGACTTATTTTAGCTTCTATTGATGTGCAATTACTGTACCCGAGCTCGCTACCCAGGCATTAGTTGATTCTTTATTTAATTTTCAGAACTGGCCATGCGCGTTAGATATACTAATTATAGTAATGAATGATGCTAGCTTTACTTCAATGCTCTTTCATGGGCATATCTGAACCAATTTAATGGACATAGCATGGGGTTGTTTGTGGGAGATGAGGCTGTTTGGTTTAATGGTATCTAAATTAATGACATCTAAATAATTACCTAAATGCCATCGTCATCAAAATGTCTGTCGGCGGTCGATTTCGGCATACATTCAGATAGCATTGCGGACAATCTATCGGAGAGGTAGGGTACTTCGCGTGACCTCCTGGAGATCTCGACGCCGAGCTCGCCGAGATCGCTTCCGCCATCGCTACCGTACGCGCTCGCCTTGCTTCGTCTGCCATCGCTGCCGCCATCGTTGCCGCCGTCGCTGCCAGACGCACGGAAGGTCGCAGAGGTCACCCGACTCCCTCTCGCCGCTCGCCGAGATCGCTGCTTCGTCGGATCCTTCTATTCCAAGACCAAGGCCATGGTATGTCAACTGTAACTTGAAAACATTTGACAAGTGCTGCTTCTGTAGTTTGATTGATGTGCGTACTCTGTAGTTTGGTGGCGATCCCTTTTATTTTTTGGAAAGAAGAAGCTGCTTTCCGAAAGACTGCCGGAGCAGAAAGTATTTTGGAGCGATTGTATTCTTTTCCAATTTGAATCGTTGGAGAGTTACTTATTTTCTTGCTGATTTGTTGTAATGGCTCTGCTGCCGATTATTTAGCGTGTTACGATCTTCTTTGAGATTTTTGTGAGTTGTTCTAGTCCGTTAGTTCATTGCGATTAATATCTGGTTGTAGATTCACTAATTAAAACCAAATGATATTCCAATCTTTTTAATAAAGTAGAAGAATTTTCTGAAGCCTTTCTTTGTCTGTTTGAATACTTTATATTACACCAGCACTTTAATTAATTAAGGCAACTTTCAGTGGTTTATTTAGCTTCTATGCTACTTTAAAAATCTTGTGGTTATCTTTTACCTAATTATCTTCTAATTATTTTATGTGATTTTTCAATTTATATTTAAATTTCAGTATTGGGATAATCTTACCTAATGTATAATATAACATGAATGACAACAAATCAAACAACATTCATCTGAATAACACTAACATCTGTTATTTAAATAATATTGAACCAAACAACCCCTGTTATCTGAATAACATGCTATCTTAATAACTTTTCAACTGAAATTCAACCAAACAGCCCCTTAGCAATCCAGAGATCTTAATTCTAGCTGGTTAGCGTGAAAAGTACAAAGAACCTGTTAACCGTCTGAGATATATTTAATTTCCTTACAATTATGTACCGTACGCTCTATGAGGAACTCAAAGATGTCCTACTATTTTTTCATTTCTTAGATCATAATGCCAAGTATTTGGCAAATCATCGCCTTTTTGACAACAATATTTGTTAGCAGAACATTGCCATTGTTGGGCCCTGAGTCCCCATGAAAAGGAGTGTTGTGGTATGTAATCAGGAACTTGCATAAAAATTTGTTGAATCAATGTGACATGAATCATTTGAGCTAGTGTGCTAGAGCCAATGCATCCTTGGAGGTGATGCATTGTACTGCTAAAATGCAATGAAAAGTGTGCAAGGATCCTTGGTGTAGTGTCAGGTGAGCAAAGATTCTTTTATTATAAATGAGGAGATTGGCAACGATTGAACCAGATGAATGTGTGTTGAGAGCTCATACAATACCTGGATGGTTGACCACAAGAAATGTGGGAATGACCGATGTCTGCAAAAAATGGCAAGTGAAAGCTGGTGCTTGCAAAGCTCATCTTGGGTAAGCTTTGTTTTTTAAATGCATATCATAATTGAAATATGCCTGATTATGCCAAAAGTAGGCTAAGCATCCATTGAAATTTAGGCAAATTTTAATTATGCTAAAAGTAGGCTAAACGGGGGAATTCAATTCCTCCCAAACTTTGTAATTTAATTATCTTAAACAACACGTGAAATTTGCAATTCCTAGGATTCACTTATTTTATGCCCCAATTACAACCATTTGAAGGATGATATTGTGAAAGTTAAGAAGAAGAGATATGATCATGAATTTAAAGAATTCAATTAATAGGGAAATTATTAAAGTTGTAAGTGTTTATGAGTCTTAAATAAGATTTGACATGAATATAGCACATTTTGGAAGAGTGAATAAAAATTATTCCTTGAGAAGAAAAATTGTTTATTGGATGTTATATAATTGGGCATTTGGAAAATTATCTTAAAAAATTAAGTTTTCTATGATTATTTTGTTGATGTGATACCTATGAAGAAAAGGAAAATGGTCTTAATATTTGTTTTAGCTTATGATATTACAATCGTCAATACTTTGTACAAAAAGTGAAGAACACATTCTTGCTTATAATAATTAAATTTTTAGAACTTAGATTGATTATTTTATAGTTGTTAAGGAGGTCAATTATTTTGTAAGGATTATAAAACAATTTTAGGGAGAAAGCTTTATAATCTTATATTAGTTATTGGTCTTGTATTTAAAATTAAAGAGTTTATAAAGAAAGAGTAAACCTAAATTTTGCCCAAAAACTGAATAAAAAATATTAAGAATTAAAATAGAGATATATTCAAAAGAAAAGCTTAAAACTTGGGTAATAGAATATTGACGAGGAAACAACTTTTTGTGGCAAGTAATTATGAGTTGTATTCATATGGTGGATGAAGATGTACTTGGACAGTTAAGAGGGATAGCCCTTTATAATAATGTGCATAATAGAGAAAACAAAATGTTTACAAAAATAATTATAGAAGAAAATTTATTATAATGAGTGCTTTAGATGTAGGATGATAAAAAAAGGATTCTTGACATAATAAAAAAATTGTACTTCCATGAATTCAACAAAAAGATGTAGGAATAATAAGTAATAAAAAATTTGTGCTGCCATGAATTCAACAAAGCAGTTTGTGATGCTATGATTGTAATTTTTTGAAAGATTATATGAGAATTTAGATTTTGTGCACGATAGAAACAAATGATTCATGTAGCTGATCCCACCTAGTGGGATTAAGGCTTGATGCGGTTGTTGTTGTTATATGAGAATCAAATATTGTTGAGGGGAAAGACATCTATTATTTCGGCATATTAAAAGTCAAGAAAGCTAAAGATTTAATTCAAATAAAATGTATTAAGAATGTTGATAGAAAATTCTTTTCATAGACGATTACATTCAACATAGATATATGAGTAATTTTAATAAATTATTTAATGCAGGCTACTATTATATGATTTACATGACTGAGTTTTAGCACTCCATAAATACTATCAATTTCTTTGATGAGTAAATCAAGTTGAGGTTTGCGATGCTTTAATGAAAAATGAGAAGTGGTAAAACAGCAGGATCATATGAAATGCTTATTGATATGTGGAAATAGTGAGGAAAGAGTTTCTTTGCTCATTAATTCATTTTACATAATATAAAGATTAAAGAGATGGTAGTGGAGAGTAAGGATTGTGGTGCCTGTTTTCGAATAAAAATGATGTGTAGGATTGCTCAAACTATAAATGAATTAAGTTAGTGAACTATGTATTAAACTTTTGGAGAGAGTGAATGAACACATAAAACGATAAGAAAATTTTAGAAAATTAATTTGGTTTTATGCCAAGTAGACAAATTATGAAGGCTATACATTTACTTAAAGGTTTGTTGGAGAGATTTAGAGAGAGAAATATCTTCATTTGATATTCTCAATTAAAAAAAATCATATGATATAGCATCGAGACAACTTTTTTGGAGATACTACAAAGAAAGGGAATTGTGTGACATATATTGGAGTTATTAAAGACATGATGGAGCAATATATTTGAGTTTGAACGTAAGGTGGTTTTACTAATGAATTTTATATTAGAATTGGATTGCATCAAGGTTTTACTTAGTTAGCTTCTTTTTGCATTAATTATGGATGCTCTTACTGAACATGCTTAAGATGAGATGCTTTGGTGTGCATGTTATTTGCATATGATATTATTTTTTTAATAAAATTAAAGATGGTTAAAGCAAAACTCAATTTATGGAGAATTACCTCATAATCAAAAGGATTTCATCTTAGTAGATTCAAAATGGAATATATGGGGTGTTTTGTTAATGATAGTATATGTTGTGATAAAGAGGATAAAATAAATGCAGATCATGTTATCAAGAAAGGTGAAGGCTTAGATATATTGGTTCAATCATACAAAATAATGATGAAATAAAGGGTGATGTGATTAATAAGATCCATGCTAGTTTAATGAAATGTGGGAACAATTTTGGGTTATTGTGCAATCGAAAAATTCTACTTAATTTATTGGCAAGTTTTTGAATAACTATAAGATAGGGTATATTATATGGGGTATAATGTTGGAGGGGAAAGCAGAAATATATTAATAAATTAAGTGTTGCAAAGATGAGGATGCCAGTGTAGAAAATTGGATATGCATGAAAGGATATCATGAGAAATGAGCTCATTTATAGCAAGGTTGGAGTGACTTCAGTTAAGGATAAATTTAAAGAAAGTTACTTAGAAGGCTTGTGATGTGCGGTGAAGCATCGAGTGCTTTGAAGTGACATTGTATGGCTATGAATCATACAGAGGTGAAACGGATGCGAAACAGGTTGAGAACGAGATCAGGAAGGTGGGTTGGACTTGGTTGGAAGCTCATGTGCGCCCAAACACAGATGGGTGCCCTGTTGCGCCTCCTAGCGCTTTACAGAAGCATAATCGGTTGAATGCCCAATTGCGCCCAGACACAAGGATTCCTCTTTAAGCGTAGACAAAAGCATAAATGATGCATAGGTGAGCCCAAGGGCACAGGCATGCGCCCATGTGCACTTCCAAGCGTAGACAGAAGCATAAAGAATGCATAGGCGCGCTAACTTGCACATATGGGCACCCAGACGTGCCTCCAAGCACCAGACAAAGGCGTAAACGATGTGCCTTCTAGCACCATGTGAAAAAAATGACTTTTAGGCACGCCTAGGTGCACTGATGAGCATCCTGGCACGTCTGGGCGCATAGATGGGCATCCAAGCATGAGTCCAAGCTACAAAAATGGTTTAGGGGTTGATATTATGTTAATCATTTTAGTGTTTGTATTTGTTTTCTGCAATGACCCTTTACTCATAATCGCTCCAGGTGAAGGGAATTTGCTGCGAGAAATTTTATCATTTGCACAAATTTTTTTCACAATATTTTATGTATATTATTTATAAACTCTTAAATGCATGATGAAGAAAGTTTAATTTTTGAGTATTGCTATGTTAACAGAGATAGTGGAAGATCAAAAATGACATTGCAAGAAACGATAATGAATGTTCTCAAATACTTGGGGTTTAGGCAGGTTGTTATTTGACCATGCATAATGGAGACAAAGGATTCATGGCCAACCCTACATGTGTGACTAAAACTTGGTGTTGTTTTGTTGTTTACTGTCTTATCATCACTCAATTCATGCATCTTTTATTAGAGAAGAGAAGTAAAATACATTTATTCAAATTTTTGTTAAAGAAGATTTAGTTGAAGATAAGCTCGAGTAGGGACACTCCTAGCGTTGTCTGGGATTGAGTGTGCTATTGAACTGGCGTATGTTTTCTATTCCTTAGAGCATGAATTTACAGTTCGGGACATACCATTGGGGCTGTCATTACTCAGGGGATATACTCATGGGATATCCATCGCAGATGCCCAGAGTCGTGCATGACTTGGGAACTTACTTCGGCGCTCCCCCTTTTTAAGCTTCATCCTTGGATCTACGGCTAGCTCAATTGGAGCAGAAAATACTGAGACTTGAGGAAGAGAACACAATGTTGAAGACTGGAAACTGAGGGTTGAGAGAGAAAGTGAGGGGTTGGGTTGAACAATTTGAATAATTTTTAGGTCAAATTGGAGGTGATGAATAGTCTGAAAGACTACATTAGCCAAATTGAGATAGTTAAGGGATTATTTTGATAAAATACTCATAAATCTTATTTCAATTAGTTGTAGTTCTAATTATAAATGTTTTTTATTTGTTGTTTGGCATTTTGTTAATTCTCATTTGTTTCATTCCTACTTTCTTTTTTGTTGCCTTATATTTTCTATAATATCATTTTTTTATGAGATTGAGTAGGTGGGGTGAGTGCTTGTCTGATGCACTGTTTAGGTTTTGAACCTTGAACTATTATTGCTGTTAAAATGGAACTTCTTTTGTCATAATGTAATCCTACAATTTTTGTGTGTTTTGTGCTATTATGTAGTTTTTCCTTTATTCAAATTACATTGTTTTTTTTTTAGTCAAAGAGAAGAGGACTGTCTTTGGAGGAAAAACGTGAGCACATGCTTCAGATCTTTTATGACTCCCAGGACTTCTTCCTTGTGAGTTAAGCTTGATCTCTCAATTATTGGTTGTGTAATTTTTTCATTTCTTTTTTGGAGTGGAAATGACCTTTTTTTTTTGCTAGAGGCGTTCTTTTTGCAAAGGTGTTATGCATCCAATATAACTGAAGGGCTATCCATCAATTCAATAACATTTCAAATTATTTCATGTGCTCTTTGCCATAATTTCTTAACACACGTTTTAATGGGCTCCAATCATTGTTTTGAATGCATAAGTTCTTGTTGTTTATTTCTTAACTTTCTGTGAATGCCAATGTTGTTGATCCTATATGATTGTATAAGTTTTATCACTTGTTATTCTTTAAGAATCATATAGATAAAACATCATCCTTGGATTATCATAATTGATTAATTTGACTATGGTTTTGAAGATGTATCATAGTAATTATTCTTGGTAAAGTTTCTTGATGGAAGATTGTGCTATTTTGCATTTGTGTATTGCTATGCAAATTAAAGTTTTTGAGGCTTCCATTGGTAACCTAGGGACTAAAATAAATTCATACGTAAACCACTAGAGCTATATTGTAATTTACTTAAAAAATTGGTAGTAATGACGACAAATAATTTTTCTAACCTTTTAGGTTAGTTCTAGGGTATCAGTTACGCGCTAACTTAATAAACTATTGTGATTTTTTGTTTTGATTAATTAGTTCATTTGAACCATTAGATCACATTTCAAAGCTGTTGTTATGATTTTGATCGACTTCATAACGATCCAATTTGTATAAACAAAATTTAATTCTTTCTTATATCATTTTTGATTGTGCAGGATCTTGTCTAATTGAATGTTGAAGAAGTAAAAGGTTTTTGCCGAGTTAGCGGAAGCTAATCCAGCACCGGTTATGGGGATAACAAGTCCTCTAGTTGCAGGATTATATTGAGTGATTTAAGAGACAAATATATAGACATTAAATATAACTCATTTATTCATTAATCACAAAGCTTGGATACAAAGTTTAAAATAAAAGAAAAGTTACAAACTTTTTAAAAGTGTCAAAAAAAAGAAAACGAAAAATCAGCAGGAATCAGTATCAGCACTGCTTGTTTTTAGCACCTTTCTTCAAGGACGAACTCCTGATCTGGGCACATTTCAAAAGTGCGGGCATTCGAATACCAGTTAGTTGTGAAATCAAGTACTGATAGATGTCATCTTTACAAATGTTAAATAATAAGCAAAATAATCAATAATTTGACAGGAAATAAAAGCTGTACGAACTTGTTCTTGCAAACCTGTTTCAATTGCACTTGAAATTTAGTATAAAAATGATTGTAGTCATAAAAATAAATACATAATTTTAGCGTTTGATATCTGAGGTAAAATATAATTTTATTGGGTAAGTATAAAATAAAAAAGGGGGTTCATTTTTATGTTACATATCCCAACTTCCCTCTATATCTACCCCCTCAAAGGTTTATCAGTATAGGCTTCTTATGACTCCTGATGTCGGACAGTCTCATCATAGCAGTTGTCTGATCAGACTAAAATATATCAACATGGAACTATTGCTACTCACTTATTCGAACTTGTGCATATATCATTTTATGTGACTTTTAAAAGCACTTTTATCAAATTTGTGCAATGCTGAGCAAAAAACATATTTAAATAAGAGTAATAAAAGACATCTGGCACCTTGTTCTTTAAGTTCCGATGAGTGACAGTTCGCTTAATTTGCAATTAGATTTTTTGATATTTTAAATTAGCCTTTTTGGCCAATATTATTATTTTCGTTTCTATTCTGTCTCTTTTTCGCTTTCTCAATTTGATATAAGTCTGTATTTTTAAGTTATTGATGTGGCAATAATATTTATAATAGCATTATTATTATCATTTTAATAATAATGTACAAAAAAAAGGATAATGAAAATGACTTTATAAATTGCAGAAAGTAATAATAATAATATTAATAATAAAGAAACGGGAAATGATAGAATAAAATGCTTGAATTGAAATAATAGTCAATTTATAACATTTGTACAATTTTCATTATTAATTAATAATGTGAATGGCGAAATTTTATCATTATTTTTTTCATAATAATGATTATTAAGTATATAAAACTAAAAGAACGAACAAATAGCAAAATCTCTTATCACTCTCCCTCTTTATTTTTCCTTCTCTTACTTTGGTTAGAATTGCCGGAAAAATGAAGGGAGGCCGAATGTGGCAGAAGGGAGCTGGCTGCTGTGAGGGGGAGGAGAGGGTTGTTGGTTTGGGGAGGAAGGGAGAGGGCTGGAGGGAGTGGATTAGGAGAGCTGGTCGGCCATTTGGCCGACCATTCCTGCGCCAAAATGACGCAGGAAAGGCCTTGGCACGGAAGGTCCCAAAAAACTTAAGTTATTTGCATTTTTCCGCCGTTTGACGTCCAAAAATAACGAAACTTAGCACCGAAGTGTGTTATGATGTAACGAATACCCTCGCGCCAAAAATTTTCGATTCGGACAAATATTTTATTTTTAATTAATATTTGTGGTTCTCAATTTATTGGATATAAATAATTCATAAAAATAAAACTGAAGTTTTCTTTATTCGAATTTTCTCAAATTATGGCACTTTGATCTAAAAACTATTTTTATCTAATGGAAATTTTGTTTGCCCTAATTTGAAATTCCCCGGGTCCAGATGCTGAAGCAGGTTTTGACCTTATATTGAAAAGTAATGATATTGGGTCGTTACATCCTTAATATTGGTTTTCACTTCTAAATACTTAATAGATTAATTTAGAACATATACTATGATACCAATGTGATGAATGGCGGATCATGGGTAAGGTTCCTTATATGTTCTAGGTATAAAGATGTTTAGGGTTTATGCCTAATGAAATAAAGGAGATTCAAGAAAATCATGATTTAAAATAATCCTAAAATAAAAATCCCTTAATTAAAATTTTTACAATAAAAACAACAATAATAACACAGTCTCCTAGGATGGCTATATGAATTCTTTGTTTACATTGTGTGCAAACAAATAGAAGCCCCTCCTAAAATTCCAAATAGAGAAAATATTTCTTAATGGTGTCTTCCTATGTATTTTTTAGTCTTATTTTTCCTCTTTTAATGTTGAAAAAATTCATACACTTAATCTTTCTGACAGGGACATCAAATAACTTATGTTTAATGTGCCAGAACCATCTAAAATGACATTCCTTAATCTTATTCACTATTGGAGCCACTACAGCCTTGCTATGAATGTGTACTCATTTCTCTTTCGATCTTTTTGAGTATGACCACCCATCTACCTTAGCAACCTCATCTATGTAACACTTTATTGATAAATTTTTTCTTTGTTGGCTAACATTCAGCCTTATTTAACATAGCCAATTGTATAATTACTTTATAAAACTCTCTTTTTATTTTAAACAGTATTTGTTGATCATGCAACACTACTGGTTATCCATTTCATCCATTCAGATTAGATCTTATTAATTACATTGCTTTCTATTTCATCATTATTTTGAATAATTGATCCAAGGTTTTGAACACCTTGCTCTTATTAATCATACAGTCCTCAATATTATGTTTTTTATAATGATTAAATTTGTACTATATATATTTTATTTTAGATCTACTCAGGTAAAACATTTTAGATTTTAAACTAGTCACCCACAACTCAAGTTTTACGTTAACTCCATCCCATTTCTTATCAATTAAGAGAATGGCATCTGCAAATAACATGTGTCAAGGAATTTCTTTTGAAGGTGTACAGTAAGTACATCCATAGTTAAAGTATAAATATATTGATTGAGAGCAGAGCTTTAATGCAATTCAATAGTGATCAGATAACATTATAGCCCATTATACATATTCTTAACAACATCAATATAGGCCACATAAATTCTTTTTCTTGATGCTTTATCATAATCCTTTTTAAGTTCATTAAAAATTAAGAGATCTTTTCTTTATCTAAATTTATCCATCAGATTTCTTAGTAAATGCCAACTTTCATAATAGATCTACTTGGCGTAATCAAATTGAATTTGTTAAATACGAGTATCTTTGTAATTTATATTCAATCACATTCTCTCAAAGTTTTAGCGTATGACTCATTAACTTAATTCTCTTATATTTTATACATTCTTGAGCATCGCCTTTATTTTTGTAATAGTTTTTAACAACACTTCTCCATTTATTTGATATTTTTTTACTCTTTAAAATAATATTTAATAACTTGGTAACTTAAGAAATTTATGTCTCAAATAATTTCACTTGTTATCTGATTCTATAGTTCTTTTTACTCTTCGTTCTCTTTAAAAAAATTCAAATTTCAATTTTACTTACCCATGTGATGAAATTGAATTGATTTTATTTTTGTAACAATTTAACTCACTTTTATAATTGTATTAATACAACTATTATAAAAAGTATAATAAAATAAAATTTTTATCTATTTTAAATATCTTCATTCTTAAAAGGAAATTTTGACCATCTTTGATATATTCTACTTAAATCAAATTTTTAATTTTTCTATCTCTTAATTTAGTTAGCTTGTGTCCCTCTCTCCAAGCAATTTTGAATTTATTATATGAATTACTATTATGAACTATTTTGGATTTATGATGAGCTAGTTTATATTTCTTTCAGTTTTGATCATTTTTACATTAAAATCATTTTTATAATGTATTTTTTCTTAAATTCTTACTTGAACACCTTATTTCCATCGCCAAACATCTTTACTATTAGGTGGTTTCTCTTTTAATTCGTTAAATATAAGTCTTAGTTATCTTACGGATATAGTTATGAATCAAATTTCACATAAAGTTACTTTCGCTATCAAAATCTCAAGTAAGTTTTAATATTTCAAAATTATTTTTTAAATAATTAAATACGATAATTTTTATTTTTTAGAAATAAACTCTTGGAATGTATAAGTTGTGAAGCCATTTGAAAAAAGATGAGGTAACTTATAATCTATGGACACTTGATGTTAATGTTCAAATGCTTTTTCAAGTTGTAAAACTGGTTAAAATGTCCTAATCATCGATCAAAATCATGGACAAAGAAACATCCGAGAAAAAAGCAAAAATAAGCTCTAGAAGTTTGTAGCTCTCTTTCTTTGACTTTTAAAACTTCACACACAAAAACACAGAAGTTTTACACTGGTTAGTAGTGTCTCTAGTCCTGAGATGTAAATTTGTTAACCTGGGAGTAAAAAATTTGTCTGGCATGACTGATTAATCATAAGAAATTATTTGATAGTTATAGCTAGTGATTGTTTGCTTTAATAAGATAACTGCAGCTAATGGTCCGTGTGTTATCTGATGAATGTGCTTGATGATCTGTGTTGTTATTAGATAATTGTGATTGATGATCTGTGTTGTTATAGCTAGTGATTGTTTGCTTTAATCTAATTATTGTAGCTGGTGATTTGTATGTCATCTGTTAATTAAAATTTGAGATTTGTGGGAAAGAATTTTTTTTCAAACATAAGTCTTAAAATTAAAATAATAAGAAAAATAAAAAATAGAGTTAAATAAATATAACTTTAATTTTTAAATTTCTAAACGTAAATCAGAATGACATTTGCGGCACATGTAGATGTGATTCTCATCATCATGATTCATATTTATGTTTTTTATGATTTGTGTAGAGTTGGAGTGATGGGGACCATCTTCGACGCGGGTCCCGCCGCTGAGCCCGCCCGGACCCGTACCGGCCTTGACATTTCAGTTTCATTTTATGCATTTATTTTCGTCAGTTTCAGTTTTATTTTCGCCCGTTTCATGTATTGATCGGACGGACGAATATTAGCCCTCCAATTGCTTATTAAAAACACTCTAATGTCTAGATTGCTTTGAGGGTATTATAAATACCAAAAATCTGTATTTTAATTGCAGTTTTGATATATAGAAAACGGCTCTTGTCCCTCCGGGAAAACCCTAGTTTCCAAATCCTCCCTCCCCAAACCCTAGCCACCACCTTCCGGACACCCCCCCTTGCTGCCTTCGGATTTATCCCCTGTAGGACAGCCGCTGCCACTACCCAAGCAGCCGCCGTTGCCCGGTCGCCGCTGTCCAGCCGCCACCGCTGCCCAGCCGCCGCCGCCGCCGCTGCTCCTGCTGCCCCTGCCGCCGCTGCTCCTGCTGCCCCTGCCGCCACTTGCTGCTGCCAGCCGCCACTGTCCAGCCACCACCGCTGCGCAGCTGCCGCCGCTGCCCTAGCCGCCGCAAGAAATCTACTCGGATCACCCTTCTCGCTCCCGGTTTAAACCGGAGTGTGTTTCTTCTTCCCAAACCCTAAATTGAATTTATTTAATTATTTTTTGGTGCGATTTTCGGGTATAAATTATTTCTAGGAGCGCAAATCTAAATTTGGTCGCTGCGAGTGGTTTCAGAACGGAAACGCCTCCGAACACACCTGCATGGCAAGTACAATTCGAAGCGCGAGTTACCTTTCCGGATCGGAGCCTTTCCTTTGATCCGGAACTGGTGCTGACCGCTCTTCCTGTTCGTGACTCATGACACCCTATTGCCAACAAAAGATATTTTCAAATTATTGTGGAATCTTCTGTAGGCAAATGCTGAAGCTTAACTGATTTTAAGCGGCTGCGCGAGAAGTTCTTAAATTTTCGAATACATTTTAAAAATTTGCATTCACAAGCATTCATGAATTTTAGGATTGCATTAGAGCCTGACAACACCAAACTCTAGTGTTACCCTGCATCATGGAGCTTTAAAGGCTTCGGCCAGTTTGGCATGTTTTATAGAACTTTATTCAATTTGAATTCTATAAATTTAACATTATAACAAAAGAATATAAAATATATCATTTATAGAAAAGGTAAAACAATTGGGGCCAACATCATAACATATATTTTTTATTGAGATTTTTAGCTAAAATAATCGTTCGATCGATTCAAATTGATTAATTTGGCCTCTGATTGTCATTAATTTAGCTCCCATTTATTAAATTTAAGCTCAATTTAATTCTCGATTTTTTAATTTTATTATAAATTCGACTAACTTGAGATCAAATTTGATGATTGTGAAATCAATTGTTATAAATATTTCGATATTAAATAGTCAATCTGAGATAGTTGAATAACTATTTTGGTAAATGTATGATTTTTTAAGGAAATAAATGCATGATATTATTCTTGTTCCTATCTACAACAACAACACCTTGTCTTAATCCCACTAAGTGGGATCAATTGCATGATATTATTCTTATTATTCTTGTTCCTATCTGAAAAGCTAAAATTAATCAGATTGAAACTTTAAGTGCAAATTATTCTAGAAAAAATTGAAATTTTTAAAAAATTTGTATGATTACATTTTGCATTTTGGCAATTAATTGACAAAATGGTCCCTTGACCTTTTTAAATTATTCAAAATAGCCCCTTGACTTTTATAATTTTAAAATTGCTCAATTAACTGTTAAAAATGAACAAAATGGTCCCTTAACCTTTTTAAATTATTCAAAATAGCCTCTTGACTTTTATAATTTTAAAATTGCTCAATTAACTGTTAAAAATGATGCAAAATTAGTCCCACAATTTAATTTCAATAATATCACGTTATGTAACAACATGATAAGAATAATTTAGGAAGAAAAAATGCCATTGAAACTGATAATTATTACATTTATTCATTTTTACTATAAATCAGATTTTGATACAATTGCTGATGCACTAATTATAGTATTTTTGGCAAAAAAAGGAGTTAATAATGTTATTTACCGTCTTCAACACATTTGTTTTTCCAAAATATCTTTTAATTACATTGTAAGTTAATGTGGTATTACTAAAATTTAACCATGAGATTAAATTTACATCATTTTTAAGAGTTGAAGGAATAAATTGGATTCACCAAGAGTCAAGGGATTATTTTGAAGGATAACTCATTTTTTGGGGGATATGATTCAAAAATGGTTTGGTGATATTCAAACTGGGCTTATACTTGCAACCATTTGTGATTTTTTTTGTGTTCGTTATGCAGTGCATGGAAGATACTCTTTTAGGTGTGCTCCTATGTGTCAGTCATTTTAAATGCCGCACTAATCTCTTTTAAACAAAACTCAGAATTCTTTATCTGCGTATTAACTGCTTGTTCTTTTTAAATTTCTGAGAAACCAGTGGATTCTGCAAGTTAACTAATTGCCTAATGATTAATTCTCTCTGGAATCTGGTTTCTATGACCTGCTTTTTATCTACGAGTTTCTATTATCTCATTTTTTTTATAATCTTTTTTCCGATTCTAGCTTAAAGAGTTGGAGAAATCAGGGCCTAAGAGAGGTGTGATAAGCCAGTCTGTCAAGGATGTTGTCCAGAGTCTAGTAGATGATGATCTCGTTTTGAAAGATAAGATAGGAACTTCTGTGAGTGCATTTTTCTGACAACTTAATAATCAGTTTTGGTGATTTATATATGCAGTTTAATTCGTTATTGATATTCAGGTTTTTGTTTTCTAGGCATTGACTTGTGCATGCCTCCAATTTTGTTGCAAAAATTAAGGGCATTTAAGAATTAGGCTTGAAATCAAGGCCATAAATCTAGCTTATTGGATTTGTCCAAACGTTAGAAGTAATGAGCCTAAATCTTCGTCTGTTCTAAATCTGATTAAATTACGAATTACTAAATCCAGTCGAGGTTGGATTTAAATTGGATTTAACTATTTGATTTTGTTTTACCTAAATCTTAAATCATGCCAAACAATCTAGTAAAATTTAACCGGATGTATAACATCCTTTGTCAAATATCTTTTGAAAACTTAACAATTACCTAATCCTACTTTAAATTGTGCTGCTTACTAAAATAACACTTGAGAGAATTCAATATTTTCCTTAGGGAGCTACTACGGTACCCCTTCCAACATTCCACTCAGTGCCCCAGTACCATTAATGTATATAAACCTTGTGTTTAATTATGATAATTGAGATTTACTAGTCAAAATTGTAATTATAAATCCATTAAAGATATCTAATTGCTTAGGAAAAAGTGTAGGGGCACCGTTGGGAGTATCGAAGCATTTTAGGAAGCCGACTGGAATCGACTGTTTACAGTCTGAATCGACGCTGGATTCCAGTGGCCGATTTCGGCTGAAAAATGCAAATTTAATGGAAGTGGGATGGGAGTTAACGGCATGGACAAAAAAAATATTTAAACAAAAGTTAAGGGAACAAAAAAAAAATTTACAAAAGTTTAGGACTATTTTGAACATTTTGTAAGACTCAAAGGATCATTTGATAATTTTGTCTTTTCTTTATTGAGCGCAGCTATGCATTTCTGCTCACGCTTTGCGTATAGTTACCCGTAGGCGTGGCTGCATAATATTTCTTTAACAAAAACAGGCAATAATACCAAATAACATAAATACTACCCAGCTAATCACTAGAGGCGGGTGAAGCACAAGTGTGGGGTCATATGGCGGTGAAAGCATTTCTGTTAATATACTTTAGCATCGAGTCTTTTTTCTTTTATTTAATTTTTCACACGTTAATTTTTGAAATTTTCTTTTTTTTCTAACACCAAATATCAAACTTTACATATCCAGCAAAAATTTTTTTATATTTGCGTTCATTTTTACTGACTTTTCTTATCTGTGCATTCAGGTTTATTTTTGGAGCCTTCCTAGTTGCGCTGGAAATCAGGTATGCTATCTTTTATATAAGAAGCAATCGGCTATCCGTTTATTCAACTTTTGAAAGAACTAATTAATCTATTCTCTTGATTTTGATTTTGGTAAACAGCTGAGAAATACTCGTAACAAACTTGAATCTGATCTTTTGAGTCGCTCAAAACAACTTGCAGAGCTGGATGAGAAGAGACTAAAGCTGAAAAGTGGCAGGGAGGATTCTGTAAGCATATTTTATTAACTGATGGCTAAATGGCCTGTTCATAGTTCTAATTTTTATAAGAACTATCAATAAATTCTGGTTAAACATGGGACATGTATCTTGGATATTTATCTGTACTCATATTATATTTTATATTTAAATTTCAAAATTTAATATATGATATTTAAAATTAAATATTAATTTTATCGTGACACAAGAGCCCATGCGGTATTTGAGCAATTCTTTTTAGATAATATGCATATTAAACTTTCAAAGTTAAATTCCTAAATTGTACCATTGATTTAAAAAATATATGAAAAATGGATATATTTTGAATTATTTACATTTATTGGTATTATATGCTAATTTACTAACAGAGCTTTTAAGAATGTATTGCAGATTAAGACGTTTTTTTTATTATACAAATAATGGGAAACCAATGTAGGTTACTGTTAGAAGAGAAATACGTCATTTTTACGATTTTTCTATGGCAACATCCTATTATCTCGTAAAATCCCGGATATAACTTATTTTAAGATGCAAATTTTAACGAGAACTTGCTATATGGAAGTACAAAGGAGAAAATAAAAGGGATGTCTATAGGCCTAAACTCAGTATGCTTAGCATGAAGTTTCTTATTCTAAGCTGGTTGTTCTTGTCAATTAGCAAAACTTTAATGTAAATATTATGTTATTCAATGTATTGAACTTTTAAGAAATATTGATTCTATTGGTTTTCTTGGATTGTTAAATGAATATTAATATTGTGTATTGAAATCCCACTTAGTTTCTACGTGTAATTCAACTAAAGGTATATAACTTAATAAATTCCAAAACTAAAGTAGAAAGTTACTGTTAATAAAAATTTTAGATATACACTTTTGAATTCTGGTATGTCTTGAAGATGAAGATGTTTCAAGCCTTCCAAGTTTGTAATACAACTCAGACTAGATTGTATTCGTATTAAACGTAGATTAGTTAGGAAACTATGTTTCCAACTATAATTTAGAGAGTTGCGTTGGCTTTGGAGTAGGAAAAAAAGGCTACATATGCCCCGTTTTGTTCCCAACATGCCCAAAAATTTTCAAACTCAATTCTAAACATTAGGATATTCAATTAAATTGATTAAAATAGAGTATACCTTGTTAATTTGACAAGACAGGAATTTAATTGTTCTATGGCTTTCCAAAACATGTCTGATTGAATAAACCTAATTAGAAAGCATTAATATCTATTTTGAGGTATTAATTTGTTGGTCCAATTAAAATAAAATGATCTTAAGAGAAAAGTGCTACCTTAGATGGCATCAGGGACGTGTATGACATGTCTAAGGTTGATTTCAGTGCTAAATCTTAAACCTTAATTGAAAAGCAATTAGTTTGAACTCGATTAGTAATCTTCTGTAGAAGTTTATTAAAATTGAGAGAACTTATGAATCTTACCATAGCATTGTGCCAAAGGCATGAGAGGAAGGCGATCTTTGGTGTAGTTAATACTAAATTCAAAAAAATTAAAATTTAGATTCCCTAAGGATTGTTTATTTTTAAAAAGTTGCTATGCAACGGAAGAGTTTTTACCGGTGTATTAAAAATCTAAATCAATACAAAATTTTGATTTCATAAGATCCTAAATTCCCTAATGAAATAAAATAGGAAATTACAATATTTTTCTTACCTTAAAGGAGACAAGGTCACCAGCGATGCTTAAAAGATAGTAAATGATGTTGAAAGACACATAGAATTTTGAAAATTGAGGGTTTAACCTTTTGATTTGATGTTAAAGGGAATATGGCTGCTCCTTAAGAAGAAGAATAGGTGGAGAAGAGAAGGACCTGAGGAAAGGAGAGGTGAAGTGGAGGAAGAAGAAAATGATGAAGAAGGGAAGGGGCTGAGGAAAGGAGAGGTGAAGTGGAGGAAAAAGAAAATGATGAAGAAGAGATGGAGGGTGGCTAGGGTTTGGGGCAAGAAACTGGAGGAAGAGATTGGGATCTGCTGAATAAAAAAATGCCCAAAGTTGCGGCTTTATCTCAACACAAAATGTGGTCTTCAGCGTTGTCAAGAGCAGACAGTTGGTTTGATGAAAATACTATTAGATTAGTACGATAAGTCATCAACATCAAAGTATATATGCTTACTCAACTTGAAATTGCTTGAATGTCTATTAGTGAATAAATGAGTCTAACATAATCATGGAGTAATTGAAGTTCATAAAGATCATGTTTGAAGATGAGGTGAATGCGTTAATTTTGTTATCTTTACTTGGAGAACAATTTGACGACAATGACTGCAATGATCAATCCATTGGGAAGCGCAGAATTAAATTTGGATAACATCTGTGTGATATTAAGGAAGAGGGAAGACCTTCTCAAAAGATTAAAGATGAGGTAATTATATATCAAAGTCAAGGTGGAAGTGTAAATCAGGAAAAATTTAGAAGAATGCGTGTTAAAAATAGTACAAAGCACTAAAAAGAACAAGAACTATCATATGAATGATGATTCATTGTGTTTAATTAGTCGAAAGCTCATTGATGTCCTGGTGTGCCACTTCAAAAGTTCAATAGAGTTCCAAGTCTCGAATACATGTGCATCTTTTCATTATAATCAGCATAATAATTTATTTTACGATTATGTTGAAGGGAAGTATAATAAAGTGTATCTAATAGATAATGAATCATTTGATATTATGGGAATTTTTACATTTAAACCAAAATTGGCATTGGGTGCTGTTATTTTTGCTAGAAGTGAAATATATTTCAAGCCTTAGAATGAATTTTATTGCTATGAGCTTAGTTGATAATTGTGGATATAACAACATTTTGATGGTGAATGTTGAAAGGTATCTAAAAGAGCTATGATTGTGTCCAAAAGAAAGAATGTGGGAATATCATAAATACTTTAGAGTTGAGGTTTTGGGTTTAAAACTTCAAATGAAATTGGCTAATTTCGTGAGATTTGCTATGAAATTTTCCTCTTTTTACTTATTATGGTTTTCTTTTTGTCATAGCTTGTTGTGATGTTGCTTTTAAACTCCCATAATGCCGAATTGAATGATTCTCATGTGGGTCAATCTATTAGGCTTCTAGGGAGGAATAGGTACCTATCTCTAATCCTAACCTTTTTTCAGTGGCTAATGTTGAGTCAGCCTCTTCAGTGGGTTTATTAAATCACAATAAGTAGCCTTAAGATCCTGCTAGTGATGTTTATCATATTAGTGCTAATTACTTTAATCTTTTTGTTACTAAGACCTCTTAGTGCTAATACTAAATCACAATGAGAAGCCCAATGAAGTTATATACGTATATCAAATTTAAACTCTAGTAAGTTAATCACCTTGTGAAGCCGATGTGAGCTTCTAAATTTTTGCTCGAGCTCGAACTCGACCTTAATCTTGATTAATTAATCAAGCTCAAGTTTAGTCTGATTGGGCTCCATTCAGCTGATTTACACCCCTTATCTGCCTACATTTTGTTCTTTGTGCATACAGGATGACAGGGAGATGGCTTTGGAAGAGATGAAGGCCATTGAACTTCAACACAAGAAGTTGAAGGTACCTGCAGTGTTTTTTTATTAATATTCTGATATTTTCTCACAAGTCGTTTATGCTCATTTCTGCTTGTATTTATTTATTCATGTTTTTACAAGGAGGAACTTTCCCTCTTTGCTGACAATGATCCAGCTGCACTTGAAGAAATGAGTGAGTCTTTTTCTATTTTTTTTTCATAAAATCATGCATGTTTTGATGCTTTGGTGCTTGATTTACTTTCTTTACATAAACCTAAATCATTAAAGTTCAAGCATTTTTTGACCAACTGATAGTATGATATGATTGTGTAGATTTTGCTACAATGATCATTTTTTTGTAATAGTATAAGGCTAGGATTCATGCACTTATGTTTGTGGGGCTCATTATTTTTTTTATATTTTATCCCCTCTTGCATACTTTTGTATAAATTTTGTAAAAACTTTGCAATGACAACTTCCTTCATGAAAAAAAAAAAAATTAATGTATGTAGAAATCCCTGAGCTATTCTACTTTGGTCAATTTAGTCTCAAAATTATAAGTAATCTTCTCCTAAACCTCCAAAAAAATATTTTTTACCACATATCTTTCTCCTCTGTCATGATCTTCAAATAAGAAGCAAATATATGTTTGTGGGACTTCTTCAACCCTTGACATAGGATAACAAATCAAGATATTTAACCACTAAACTATAATATCATTCATTTATATTTTTTATTAAAAGAAATTGAGATATATTTTAGTATTATAGCATTTTTGTTTTCAATTTAGTTGCATAAAAAATCCCCTAATTAGTCCACTTTGGTCAATTTAGTCTTGAAATTATACATCAATCTTTCCCTAAACCTCCAAAAAGTAATTTTTTATCATATATCTTTCTCATTTTTTTTTATACTCACGAGCTCCAAATAAAAAAATAAATATGTAGCCGGTGAATTTGAACCCTTGACATGTGATTATAATAAATCAAGTTGTCTTAATCACTAAACTATAATATCATTCACATATACTTTTTCAAAAGAATTTGGGACATATTTAAGTATTATAGCATTTTTGTTTTCAATTTAGTCGCATAACTATTTGGTATGCCATATCCGCAGAAAGCGCCATAGAAAGTGCCCATGCTGCCGCAAACCGATGGACAGGTATATATCATTCCCTGGTTTTTCCTTTGATTGCAAATTATTATTACTTTGAAATATTTATAAATTATATATTAAGCACTCAAAATTCGTATTATTATAAACTATGGGAGAATCTCCTACACGCTATTCGAATCTTTCTCATTTACTTATCTAACATCAAGCATATTTAATTTTTTTAAAACAGTCAATGAGATGGTATGGATGTTAAATATGTAATTATTCAAATTTTCGGTGCCATGCAAATAATTATCTCTCATAACTACAGCGTTTCTAATTGGAGAATATGGCCGAGATTTCATTTGGGTAGGGGCTGGAATCGAGCTGAGTTCGATTGAGTTGGATAAGACTAATTTAAAATTTTCGGTTTGAATGGGACTCGAATTTGAGAAAGAATTACGAAGTTACGCGACGGAGGTTTGAACCCGAGATCCGTGCCTATAGATAGGATAGCGTTACCATTGGTGCTGTTATTTTTGTCTTCTAAGGTTATAATTTAACTAATTATATATATTTCGGGCCAACTCGATTCTTTTTTTGATTATAGTCTTTAGCCAACTTGAACTCAACTCAACTAGCTATATAACTTGTCAATCAACTTGAAATTTTAAAGCTGATTTTGAATCGACTCAAAATTTGAGTAACTTTCTTGCCAATCCTATTTGAAGGTAAGAGCAGTGGATAATTATGAAAAATGTCAAGAAATATATATTGGGTATGCAAATTATAAATATCAGTTGCTCTGATCCCCTAAGTGCAGATAATATATTCACACTCAAGCAATGGTGCTCTTCCCATTTTCCAGAAGCCAAGGAGCAGCTGGAACGCATGTACGAGGAGGTGTGGCTTACTGTAATTTCAAATTTCATGAGGTGATGATTGTATTTGTAATTTGGTCATTTTTGATGTGGCTCTCTGTAAATGTTGTGCCGATTTCAGGTGGGAGCAACTGATGACTTGGACTACATTTGAACATCTTATCTTTGAAAAACCTACTATATACTTTCCTCCCAAAAAATTATTAAGATTTAAATTTAAATTATATTTTTTTTTTTTCATTTTTGGGAGTTATTTAGGAGCTCTTTTAATTTAACCTTTTATTTTCTGTTGATTTTCTGGATGCCGCTATTTTATTGCATCATTTTGTTTGGGTATTTACATTCCTAGCACCTAAATTTTCAGATTAAGTATTAGTTTTATTAAAGTTATAAAAGACTATGATGGCTTTGAATTAATATTTCTCTATATGTTTACTTCTAGGGTTGCCGGGAGACCAAAACTCGTCTCGCCCGGTAGGCAACAAAAAATAAAAAAAATCCAAGTAAGATCTAGCATAACAGAAACAAAGTTTGTATTAAAAAAATTTAATTGAAAATTTGTACAATAATGTGGTAATAAAGATAAAACGAATCAAATCCTTGGATTTATGGATGATTGTTTTTTATCCCTTATGGTGCAAATGAAAACAATATTGCAATGGCGATAGAGAGAGTGTTGGTGCCGGGTAAAGATGTTCGCCTTTAGAGCAATATATAGCGTGCTGTCTTCGTTGCGAATCGTGACGTTTCAGCAGAATCTCAACTTGTGATAAAACGTCGACTTTTTATTAGGGTTTCTTGCTTTGCATACTGCAGAATTTTTGATGAATTGTGAGCCTTAGATAGCTGAGTTATTAGGCGGGTCAAACGGCTTCATTTTGGGTTAGGGTTACCTTGATCTTGACCCAAATTTTAAAATGGGTTTATTTTTTTAAAATATGATTCAGGTCGTACCGAATTGATGTTGGGTTCCATGTCGTACCAAATTATGACAAGAATAAAAATGATGTTTTTTTTTAAAGAGCGTAAAATGAAGAAAATAATGTAGGAGTAAATTTCAAAAGTTTAAGAAAATGGTCGAAGGAGATTAATTTTTGTTCTCTGCAAATCATTGTTGCAGTTATATAGTAAAAAGCAAAAAATTGGGGGCATTTATTGAGGTAGGAATAAATTTTTTATTTTTATTTTTTTTAAATTAAGTGTAATTCAAATATGAGAAACAATTGTATGATCAATAAAATTTAAACTTAAAATAAGAGAATAAATTCTGAGTTTCAACTGCTAAATTATAACAGCATTCGCTTTTTTTTTTTTTTTTTTTTTAAAGAAGTACAGTAATTTAATTTTCAAGTCACATTTATTTTAGTTAAATCATTTGGGGGCTTTTACAAATACCAGTTGATTTGTCTAACAAGCATATATCTAGCATTTATTTAAAATATAGAAGATGAGGTGTTGGAAATGTGATAAGAAGTTGAAAATTGTGTCTACAACGCACAATTGTGTTGAGAATGTCCGAAAGAGGGCGGCTATCCTACGAAGACTTCCAGGAAGCCCCATCTTCTTAGACATCGAAATCGAAAGCTAGAGAGGAGCTCTTATTGTCCAAAAACTCTTGACATCAACAGTGAGAATGATATTATGGCTCAATAGTTATGATTTTTGAATATAAACTCTTAACAGATTAAAAGTTAAAATCCTACCTACCAATTAATTCTAGTTGAGTCTTTATTTGTTCCAAAAATAGCAGTGTTGATTTTGGAGCTTTTACAATCTTGATTATATTCCTCTACTTTATTTAAATTGATCTCAATTGATCTCCAAATAATCATATATTATTTAATATTAAGTTCAATAATTATTTAGCTAAGAAGAGAGTTAATAAGAAGATAATTTAGACAACACAACTACCAAATATCCATCAAATAGTTTCCAAAAATACAACATATTTTTTACCCACAACAAAATAACTCTAAATTTAAATTATAAAATACATATTTTAAATATAAATTTTAGTCATTCAATTTAATGAGCTATTTGGGAACCAAATCATTTTCTTAAGAAAATATTAGTAGTCTCATTTCTTTCTATCCACACACAACATTACACAAATTTTTGTTTTATAAATCATATAAAAGAAAAGACATTTCATACAATTATTATATACTATCTTTCTCACATAATAATATTATTCACAATACTTCCCTTATTTTAGAATAAGCCTTATTATAATGCCTAATAAATAACTCATAAAATACATAAATAAAATAAAAAAAATACTATATTTACACTATCATATACACACATATTCACTAATAATCAAAAAATTTATTTCCTATTTATTTCTTTTTTTTTCTTACATATTAGTCCAAACAAAATGTGAATTGTACAGATTATATATTTACACATAGGATTACCACATCATCATCATTTTAATATGTATATGTTGGTGTAAGGGTTGCAAAGTACATAGAATAAATATGTCAATGGATGAGATGAGAGGGCAGTCATCATTTTCTTTTTTTCTTTTTCTCAATTTTTACATAAATAGAATTATTTGTTAGGTTTAATAGTGTCTACTTAGGAAGGAAAATGCTATAGTTACACAAGAATATATATCAAAAAGTATTCAGGATCAATTAGAAATTTTCTTTTTTTGTAACTTTTGTAGATAGGTATTATTAAAAAATGCATTCAACCAATAATCTACTTATACATTGGATTGACACATCATCTATATATTTTGATATATACTAGTGTGTAAGTATAACAATACTCCTTTAGGAATATCCGCAAGATAAAAAAACGCAGCAAAATTAAATAAGCAAATGATTGATTAATAAATATTCGAAAAAAAAGTTAAAATTTATGCTGAGAAATCACAAATCCTAAAGGGAATGGCAAGAAAAAAGTACCCGGAACCATCAAGGAATGACACGTGTACATCAGCTGTTTCTTCTTCCAAAGATGCCGCTCGCTGCTAGCGCAAGCCCTAAAATGTCGGACATATTTTACATGGAAAAAATCTTTTATATAAAACTGATAAAAACACTAACAATCTTAACATTACAGCATGTTGGCAAGCCAAAGTAGCACCCCAATAAAGGGATATTTACGTAAGAAACCCTTAAGATTTAGGGTTTAGAGTTTAGTGTAATGGCTACGGGCAAATGGAGTTGAGAGCAGGAATATTAAAAGAGAATAGAAATACTATGCCTATGGGCAAATGAAACCATTCTTAACTTTACATTTGATTTTTTTTTTTTTTTTTGGGAGTTTATGGGGAGGTAATGGGATAGTGTATAAGAACTCAAGCAAAATTACTACAATAACAACAAGTTTCAAATGGAGAAATCCTTCATAAAACTTTAATCATGGTTTTTTTATCTTTCTCTTTTAGTATTGGTAAAATCCCTCAGCCCTGCAGGCTGCTACAGGGCTCAAGACGGAGCCTAAAATACATGAAATAAATAAATGTGGACGTTTGATTTTCCCAATTTTCATGCGGTTTGATTATTTGTTGAAAAAGAGAGCATTCTGCTTAATGAAAATAGCTTCTTCCCATATTTTTGAAAATTATATAGATTCATTATGAGGAAACTCTTGAAAAACAAGGAGAAGAGGGGAGAAAAAAGAACCTGCTGAAGACAAGAAGGAACATCAATGCTGCTTTGAAGTATCAGTTCGACCTTTTTAAGGGCGGACGGGCGGACGGGCGTGAGAACGTAGAGTCGGTCCTTTGAAGAGTCTATCCCTCTCACAATCCCTGAATAAACACAAGTTATTTTATTTTTTTAACGAAAATTCATGACTGTTTCATTTATTACAATTCTTAAAAAAAAGCTTCGTTATACATTTCGTGAACAATTTTGCTAAATCTAGATTAAAGTTTAAATGCTTAATTCTATGATGAGAGACTAAGTTCATCACTGATATAACAGATATATTACCATACCAAATTATAGGACTCTGCTTTTCAAGTTGAGGATTTAAAATTTAATAATAAGAAGAATAATAATATGTTCAAACACAATCTAAAACAACATTCTCTAGTCCTATCCACTAGCAGGGCCACTCCAAACTTGTGGCATGTAAACTCATTTCTCATTCTATCCTTTCGAGTACCCACTCATTTCTCAAAAACTTTTTCTATAAGTTTCTTCTTTATTAAACAATGATCAGCCCTATAAAATACAGTAAGTCGTATAATTGTTCTCTAAATTTTTCATTTAACTTGTTATTTTTAACTAGTTCATTCATGGAAGGCTCAAATGAAGAAATTTCCATAATTTGATGATGGCAGGAATCATGTTATTACATATTTAAGAACTTTATTCTCTCTCTCTCTATATATATATATAAAGATGATAAAAAATTTAATGAGCATCAGTAAGGTTTTTTTGAAAATCTCTGTTAGATAATAATTTTCCACATGAAAATTCAACTAAGAAAATATATCAAAGTTAAAATCAGCCCAGCTATTTTGAATCAAAAGATCTGTCATTAGCAAAAATTTGGGTAAGAATCAATTGGAGTTAATCAAGAGAGTAACTGAGTATCAGTCAACCCTACCTATATTAGTACATCAACATAACGGTCAGTGTATTGGAGAAGAATACCTCTCAGCATATGATAACAAATACATATAATTTGAACAAACAATTAGTTCCGCTAAATTTGTCTGCATAGGAAAGCATAGATGACATCACTGTAAGAACAGAACTTACCAAGTCCAATACACCAAGGTGGGTTATTCTCGGTTAACACCGAAGATCTGACCGCCAAACCGATAATTGCAGAATTGAGATCTTGAGATACTACACTGCTTACAACCTGATATGACAAATTAAAATCACAAATAGTTCAATACCATTAAAAAGCACACATTTTTATTTATTGAGGATAAAGTTGCACACAGTTACAGTTTCGCATAAATATGTCACTTGAATGACAAAAGACAGAATCTTGGGGCTAGGAATCACTAAATAAATTTATAAAAGTTGGATCATAGAGAGTTCTCTCCCAATCAAGGAAGTTGCATGTGCAAGTAAGAAGTCTCAAGATTCAAATAAATCTAGATAATGCAAAAAACTGGAATCTTTTTTTTATTTGTTTTGAAAACCATGTTTTTTTTTTCAGGAATTGTACTTGTTCTCATTATCTGCGGTTACATAGTATTCATATGCCTATGCCAGTATGGTTGATACATCTAGATAGAGCGAAAAAAGAGCATTATTTTTATTTCTCTTATTTGTTTTTGCAAACCATGTCCCTTCTTCAGGAATTGTACTGGTTATATCATTATTTCAGTTACATACAATTCATAGTGGGTTTTGCTTCTGCGTGATTCCTGAGTGATGTTATATTTTATTTTTCTATTTCACCGATGGTCTAATGCCGCCTAATTTGTTTACATAAGATTTGTGTGAGGGTTCAATATTGTTTGTTCATGAAGAAAATTTAAATTATGGAGTTTCTTAAAGCCCAATTTCATTGAGAAATTGACTGGTTTATGTTATTTGGACTTGAAACTAAGCAGAACTTATGTCAAATGTATTTAGTAAAATAGGTTGACACATGTAACAGCAACAACAACAACACCCAGCCTTGATGATCCCACTAGGTAGAATTGGCTAAATAAATCCTTTGTCTCTGTTGTACACAATCAAATAAAAGCCCCTCCCTAAATTTCAAATAGAGATCCTTTCAAATAGTTTCTTACCATATCTTTTTTTGTCTTCCTCATCCTCTTTGAATATGAGCAAAAAATTATAAACTCATTTTACTAACAAGAGTATTGAACAGTTCACAAGCTTAATATGCCCGAACAATCAAAGGTGGCATTCTCAATCTTATCCACTATTTGTGCCACTACAACCTTGCAACGATAAACTCATTTCTCATTATATTTTTTGCTAGTATAACCACATCCACCTAAGGATCCCCATCTTTGTAAAGCTTATTTTATTGGTAAGGTTCATCTATATTGGCCAACATTCAGCAACAAATAACTTGGTTGTATAGTTGCTCTATAAATTTTTTCTTAAATTTGGAGTGGCATTTTTCGATCCCATGTCACTCCAAAAGCGCTCATTCATTTCATAAAACAAGCTTGGATCTTATTAATCATATTGCTCTCTATTTCACCATTACTTTAAATAATTGAACTAACGTATTTGAACCTCTAGCTCTTCTTGATCGCATGGTCCTCAACAGTTATGTTCACAAGATTATGGCTTCTAATACAATTGAACTTACACTATATATTTTGTTTTAGATTTATTAAGGTAAAATTATTTAGATTATAAAGTAGTCCTCCACAGTTCAAATTTTATTTTAATTATTTCCCTAATTTTATCAATTAATAGAATGTCATTAATAAATAACATGCACCAAAAAATCTCCTCTTGAATATGGTCAGTAAGAATAACCATAACCAAAACAAAAATAAAGGGCTGAAAGTCAAGCCCAATCCAATAATAAAATTTATTAGACAAACCACCTTGTGATTGAACATGTGTTATAGACCTATTATACATATCCTTAATAATATCAATATATGCAATACAAACCCCTTTTCTCTCCAAAGCTCTCCAAGAACATGTCTTGGTACTTTATAATAAGCTTTTTAAAGATTAATAAAAATCAAATGAAGATCTTTTCTTTTATTAAATTTCTCCATCAAATCTCTTAATACATCTAGGGCTTCTATGATTGATCTATTTGGCATAAAATCAAATTGATTTTGAGAAAAACAAGCATTCATTCATAATTTATACTCAATCACTCTCTCCAAAAGTTTAAGTGGTTGTTTGGAATGCTGAAAAGTGAGGGCAAAGTAATCTTATTACTTTCTTTCTGTTTGGTTGTTTGTAATAGCTTTTTATGAAATTTGGATTTTTCTGTTTAGAATAAAGTAATCCGTAGAGTATGATATTTCAAGTAATTTATGAAGCAAGATTATCTCCAATTTTTACAAACGAATCGTTGAAGGGTTTCGCGTAGCTTAGAAAAACCTTTGTTCAAACTCTTCTTCTCATTATTTTGCTTGGAACTCAAAGGTGGAAACAATTTCATGCACAGTGTATTGCAGTTCTTGTAATCCCTTTTTCCAATTCTTCCATTTGGGCGTAGAAAGTAGAGAAGAATTTTGGATAAATGTCTTGTAGTTCCTCAACATTTTTCTTCCAGCATTTGAGGTTTTCCTTAAGGTTCAAAAAGTTTCAAATGACAGATAACATAAATTTTAAGAATGTAATGAAGCTATAAGAAAATATATAACAAAAGGTAAAGTGTGAAAAACAAAACATTAATATTAAAGTGCATGTTGGACAAACCTGGCAACCGTTATGCCTAACTATGACCCTTGAAAGAGAGATTCCATTAGGAGGAACGGAAGCCAATTTGTCAGCAAGATCCTTGTGATTTGAAAAATTCATCTCTCTAGGCAAACACTGTCTAAAGTATGCAATTATTCTAATATCTTGCATCAGGCATGCTTCCTTTCTCATATTGTCCCTGCAAGAACCAATCATAGCACAAACACTCGTAAGCCAAATCAAGCATAAGTATTAAAACCCATTTGCTGAAAACCACAAAATTATAGAGCTAGCTTATTCAGGTAAAGTAAACAGTGCAATTTAAGAAGACCACTAGTCTCAAAAGTGTAGAAAATGATTGGTTCATAAGAAATGGTTCTATCAGAGAAATCAAACCAGTCATAACCATTGGTAAATTTCATCATTAAGCTAATTCAAAATTCCGAGATGATTTTAAAATTCTCTTATTATTTGTTCTTGTTGAGTGGTGCAGAATGGTTATCTCTTTTATGTAACATTCATTTGCCCAGCTACTATACATGTTGATTTTAATGCAACCCTTTCCATTTATCATCATTTTATATCAAATCTTTTAAAATTTTATTTTCTTAACTCAAGTGTACCTGTCAAGTTCATTATTATTATTATTATATTTACAATAGAAACTACTACTATTATCCCTCTAATATACCCATTTCTCAATAAATTTAAAATCTCTCTCTTTTAACATTCTTATTTGCGCCACACAAACTTAAGCTAAAAGTGACTTTTGTTGGGTAAACATGAATCAATATAGTGTAGCCAATAGTATCGTAGCTTTAAGAAATCATCAACAAGATCGTAGCTGTATTATCACAATGAAAATTGAACTCTTGAAGTATTTTTACATTATAATAATTTTTGACTTTTATGTTCATCCAATATCCCTCTCATGATCATCAAAAAAACATCATTAGGCTTATCCACAAACATATCTGGTCAATTTTAAGAAACCTCGTTTATTTCTTATTGGGTCTTGCATGAAGTGGTATCTTTTTGCACAATGTCTGCCAATCGAAATGCATAGAATGCTTTACCTCTCTTCAAAATCGTTTTCACAAATTTATCTACACATTTTAATGGTGCATTTTCTTTTACATAATCGATGTTATTCCCACCAACCCCTCAACATAAACATTCCTTAATCTTTCCTGCATAGTTTAATCGCACAACTACTCTTAAATCTTTTATTTACCATGACAATTAATCTCTAAATGAACCATTTGCTGTCCAACACTCAAATTTATATATATATATATATATATATATATATATATATATATATATATATATATATATATATATATATATATATAACATTGTGATAGCAATTTTAAATATTATAATTTATATCTTCATAATTATAGATTATTGCATAATACGCCTAAAGCACATCATCAATTTAACCATCAAGCTTTAATTTTAGAAATTCTATCATCTATATGGCCATTCATATGTATAGAAGATCTAATATACTTGCACTTAATTCAACTAGGCATCATTTGGTCTCCTAATTTAAATAGCTAGTGTATTTAAAAGTGCAAAGAAGTGTATGCTTTTAATATGTTGTGAAGCAAAATGTTCAAAAGAAGAGAGATTTTACATTAAAGCACGATCGAGGGTGAGAAGAACACCTCTATTCATTACTTTGCAGAGCATGTGATGCGAGTCGGAAGCACTCCCTCAATTAAAGAATACCAAACTTGGGAATATGCTAACTTTAACTCATTTCCATCACAAAATGTGCATGACATATTTTTACTATTTGTTCAGAATTCTAGCTGTCAATGTTTGACATGAAATGACAAGAATCATCCCATAACTTTATTAAGTTGAATGATTGTTATTAAACAGTACGACACTAAGAAAATTTTTTTGTGGAAGGTGCACTTGAACTATTTTGAAGCTTATATTTAACTTTCATGTTTAAATATAACTAAATCAAGGATAAGTTATAAGTTTATATCTCTTTCTATTAATTATGTATGTTATTACTAAGCACATCAAAATGAGGTGCCTTGGTACATGCTATTTGCATATGATATTCTTCTTCTTGACAAGACTAAAATAGTTGACATGAAACTTGAGTTATAGAGAACTATTTTAGAATCTTAAAGGTGAAATCAAAATAGATTCAAAGCAAAATATATGTAATGTAGGTTTAACCATAAATAACAACAAATGAAAATCATGTTAGAAAAGTGGGAGATTTAAACATCATGGTTGTCATATAAAATAATGGAAAATTGAAGGATGATGTGATTAGTAAATTCCAAGCATGTTTGAAGAAATCGAGCACTTTGTGATCGAAAAATTCTACCAAATCTTAAAGAAAAGTTTTATAGATAGGTAATAAATTTAACATTGTTATTTGAAACAGAATTTGATTTGCAAAGAAGAAACATGTCGACATTTAAGTGCAGTAAAAATGAGAATTTTAAGGTGGATGAGTGGGCAAAAACCAAAATATGAGATGAGAAATGAGTACATTCGTAGCAAGATTAGAGTAGCTCCAATTGTGGATAAGTTAAGAGAAAATCATTTGGAATGGTTCAAGAATATAAACTGTAGACCATTAAATGCCCTATTAGGAGATGTTGAGTTAAAGAATTTTGCCACTATAAAAAGAGGAAGTGAAAGACAAAAAAACACATGGAAAGAAACAATTACGAATTATTTCATATGCTTGAACCTAAGGAGAGTTATTATTTGATAAAGCATAATAAAGAACAGATTCAAGTAGATGTCCTATCTTAATAGAATTAGGTTCGATTTGTTATTAATGTTGATATTGGGTTTCAAAATGAAAATAAAATCACCTTATCCATCCGATTGCCCTTTGTGTCATCTCTAGCAAAGACATTAACTTTCTCGCAAAATTTTGTCTCTTCATTTATTTTTCCACGAAATGTCATCTTTTCTTAAAATTCGTTCATGTTATTCCCAGCTCATTTTTGTTTTACGTAAATTTTTGCTATTTTTGTTTCTGTTAATTGCCCTTCAATTTTCTTTTCGACTTGCAATAACCCTCATGACGATACTAATCAAAGCATATTAAGAGGCATTTAGGCTAAAGAGAATTATTTTAGAATGTCTTATATACATAATTTAATAAGAAGTTGTTTCTTTTTGTGAACGCTACAATGCACTTTGAAATCAAATTAATTTGATCTCGAAACCATCAATTGTCTTAATAAATGTAGTTTCATTTCTTCTCCTTCGGTTGAAAACGCAAAACTACACTTCTTTTCATCCTAAAGCGATCGATTACTGAAGTGTCGATCGTGTCATTAGCGTTGAATGCTTTTGCTCTTCTTCTGAAACTGTCGAATTGAATACGATGGTTTCCTAAAAGCCCTCTTTAGGCCATCGAACACCCACGGCACACTCAATACTGCAAGCTCTTTCTCGATTCCCTCGCCCTCTCTCTTCTCAAGAACGAGCGACTCCTAGAAAGGGGGAGTCTTGGCACCTCAAAGCTTATCAATCCTTCTCCGATCAACACCCTCGTATCTGTAATCAACAGACCTCTGTCAACAAGAAGATCTGACCGGATTCCTTCGTCGTCTGCTCCCTGTACCTACGTCCTCTAATCCCTATTTCGTCGGCAAGCAGAATCGTCTTGAACCCATCAACTGATCCATGTATCCTCAAAGAGAAGCTTCATCCCAATTCCCTTCGACTGAAGTTCTAATCATCACATCCAATCCGTCATTCCTTATCCTTCCGCTTCCTGGAGAACAACTCGATCGCAAGGTACGAGACCGTCTCCTTAATAGTTTTCTGATTTGGTAAAAGGAGTTACCGTTCAATAATATAATGCAGTAGAAAATTCTGTCTGAATAAAATTGGGATAGTATTCTTTCTGCAAAGTGTTCTAAAACTGCTAATTAGGCTTAGTATGACATAGTTGTCTTGATTAAAGAATATTAGGAGCAGATAACTATGTAAGTGCCGAGAGTTAATCGGATCATCAGCCTAAACCCATAATGCTGCAATAGATAAATCATGTTAACTTACCGCTCAATATATGAATAATTGATCAGCATATCTTTCTTTAGTAGCTTACATGGATGATTCAATGAGTTCTTAGACTTACCATAAGAAAGTCTAAGTTTCAATACGTCTTAAGTTCTAAATCTAATTACAGAGATTTCAAGTAAAATAATCTTAAGGAGAGACTAGGTTTGTGAATTAAAATTTGGCTTAGGAATAAGAATATATGTTTACAAAGGCTAATAGAATTACAAAACATAACTTTTGCAGATACATTAAATCTCTAAGTGCTACATCAGATTTTAAGTATTTCCTCTGCATAGTCAAACACAAAAGGTACACAAAATATTACTTTTTATACTTTTATTGCTACTTTAGCATCGCTTTTAACCTATTTCATGTTGACATTAAATGTGTTATTTTTTACTGCCAAATGATGTAAAGAACAAAATGATATTTATGTATCTTGTGAAGGTATGCAAGGGTTCTGAAACGGTGGTTGAATTAGGCTAGGGACGAGACTAATCCATCGAAAGTTAGAAGGGTGCCATCTGGAGCCTTTGAAGGGGCTCAGGTGATGAACATGTTTTTATTAAGCCCAACCTCGAGGTTCTGGCTTTGTCCATCAGAACTACTAATGTTGCTTTATAATACCAAGACATAAACACAAATATGAATTTTTATGCGATTATCTTTTGAAATTAGCATGTGGTATAACTATGACAATGAGATATTTAGTTGCATGAATTATGATATATTATTTGCATTAAGCCATGTTTTATTTTCTTGCAATTTTATTACATCTTTATTTTGCTTTCCGCTTTTGTTTAAAGTGTAACATTTAATATTCTTTGTACTTATAAAGTGCATTAAGGCATTATTCTTAAAATATCAGATTAGGTGCAATTAGATGATGACAAGGTAGCTTAATGGCGCATTAAGGAATTTTAGAGTAGATTGGAAGAATAAAATTCAAGTTTTTACTTTATTATTAACAATTGATGACTTTTAAAAACATTTATTATTATAATATTCTGGTTTTGTTGCTTTAAATTGAATGAATGATATTACTGAATTTTTGTATGGCTCTGGATGTTTAATTATTTGTTATTTTGCTTAACCGCCAATATGATCTTGCGGAGATATACCCAATGTTATATTGGTTGTTATTAAACCTAACATGGGTCATCATAGAGACACATTTATAAGCTATCCAACTTAAGAGATAAAAGAACCAAAGATTTAACTAGTGTAAAATATATTAAAGATGTTAATCAAAACTTCTTTAAGGACAAAGATATTAAAAATAATTTAATGGATAATTTACCAAGTTTTTAAAAAAATTATACCAACACAATTAATATAAGTGAGTTAGTGGCTATAAAAATAATATCAATTACACTTTCATTTGACGTGTTAGTAAAGCTATGATTTAGAATGCTTTAAAGAGGATGAAGAGCGGAAAAACAGTAAGATCGGATAACTTTATTAATGTATAGAGGTGTTTGGGTGATGAAGAAAGTTATTGGCTTACCAAGTTATTTAATGTTATTTTGAAAATAAAAAATAGGACAAATGAATAGAAAAAGAGTAATGTTATATCTAATTACAAATTGTGCAAATTATAGAGGAATCAAGTTGAGGTGTCATATGCTAAAACTCTGGGAGAGAGTAATTGAGTATAGACTATGAAGGGAAACTTGTATATATCAAAATCAATTTGATTTTATGTTAGATAGATTTATCATGAAAGCTCTAAGTATATTAAGAGGTTTGAAAGAGAAATTTAAGAAAGAACAGAAAACTTTCATTTAAATTTTTATTTATTTTGAAAAGACTTGTGATAAAGTATCAAGAGAGCTTCTTTGGAAAGTTTTAGAGAGAATTATTATATTGCATATATTGATGCTATTAGATATATGCATAATAAAATTATAACATTTGTTTGATTGCAAAGTGGCTTTCTAATGATTATCCTATTACTATTGGATTACATCAAGCTCAGCTCTCAACCTATAATTTTTTATTTTAATTATAGATGTTTTTACTAGGCACATTCAAGAATTCCTTGGTGCATGTTATTTGTAAATGACACTTGATTACTATGAATAGAGTTAAAGCAAAACTTGAGTTGTGAATGACTGACTGCTTTATAATTTAAAAGCTTTCATCTTAAGAGACTAGAATAAAATATATGGAGTGTAAGTTCAATTAAACTAAAAGCTTTATTCTCGAGGAAATAACTATTGAGGACCATGCGCTCAACAAGAGAAAGGAGTTCAATTACATTGGTTCAACTTTTCCAAATAATGATGAAATAGAGAGTGATGTGAATAATAGGATCCAAGCTAGCTGGATGAAATAGAGTGCTTCTGAAGAGTTGTGCAATCAAAAAATCTCGCTCAAAACTAAAGGAAAAGTTTATAGAGCAACTACACAACCAGCTAAGTTATAGGAGGCTGAATGTTAGCCAACAAAAAAAAAAACTTACCAATAAAATAAATACTAAGGATATGAGGATGCTAAGGTGAATGAGTGGATATACTCACAAGGATAGAATGAGAAATGAGTTTATCCGCAACAAGGTTGAAGTGGCCACAATAGTGAATAAGATTATAGAATGTTGCCTTAAATAATTTAAACATAAAGTGTAGACCATTTAATGCCCTTGCTAGAAAATTTGAGTTCAAGTATTTTGTTCAAATCAAAATAGGAAGAGAAAAACTGAAAAAGACATGGGAAGAAACTATTATATAGGATCTTTTATATTTGGAGCTTAGGGAGGGACTTCCTTTTTAGAAGAATAAAAGTAAAATCGGAAGAGAAAGACCAAAATCGATATGGGAAAAAATTATTAAGACTTGATCTTGTTATTACAATTGTAGCTTTTCTACTCAATAAATACACCATACTTTGAGAAGATAAGTGATTAAAGTTGTATTATGGTCATATGATTTTCTAGTTCAATGCTTTATAGACAAATTTCATGCAACGTGGTCAAAAGTTTCCTTTGGCCTTAGAATATCTTGCTTAGAGGATAACCATTCTTTGATACCCCATCTTTCTAAAATATGTATAACCATGCTTTCTATGTACACAGTGAATAAGCACTTCTAAGTATTTCATATAAATAAATATATATGTCCTCTAAAATCGTAATGTCAAGTATTATGAATTATGTTGAACTTCAAAGTTATTATAATATATATCACAAAATTTAATGCAATTGGTGATTCTTCTGCATTAGGTCAGGTTTTAATATTTTTCTACATTAAGACTCACTATATCAGTAAGAATATCCCTGGAACTATAGGTTAGAAGGATTCTTCCAATCATTGCTACTCTTGCAACATCGAACAGAGAACTTGTATATGTTGTCAGCGGAGTCTTCATTGTGACCAAATAAGAAAAAAAATCAATACTACATGGCTGCATTCTAACTTGAAATAAAAGCACATGCATTGTAGCAATAAAATTTTATTCTGGATATTGATTGGATATAAATACAGATAAAACTCACAGTTGATATGAAGTTTCATTTGCTGCACAAATCTGAATCAAATTCAATGATTTTTTTTTAGACTCTTTCAACCAGAACAGCCCATCTGCCAAGTTTTTACTTTCTGAGGAGATGCACACTTCGACAACATGAGTGGGAGATGAATGCTGCAGCATTGCCACTAGCATATCATTACAGGCACCTGTGACAAAAAAAAACAGTTATTTTCTAGTATTTAACAAATTAGCATAAATAGTATACAATCATATGCATGAAAAGAGAAAATGAAGAATAGAACTTTTACGTTGAATAGAATATTTCCATGATTATTAACACAGTTAAGAAAGAAGTGAAACGTGGCAAAACTCATACCTTTCACCAATCCTGATGTGTTGATAATAAGTGGCAACAATATTTTGCAAGGATTATCAATCTCATGCATCTGGTATAACTCTTGGCGGAAATAATCATATAAAAATATAATGCTTGAAAAATAAGCATTTTGTTCTTTTTTAACAGAAGCGTGGCCAAAAAATACACATCTGCATTAAGAAAAGAAAATAATGTAATAACCAAAATTTTATTAAAATTTTAATTTTAAAAATGGTTAGAGAGCCCAAAAATTTTATATAAGTTAAACTAACTTTTTAACTTTTTTATTAATGTTAACCCCAATTCATCAATTAATTTAATATTAACAGATGATTGTGAATTTGATGAATATACGTGATTGATATTTGGGCACATTGATTGAATATATTTTGGCCCAAAACAAAAAACTCTTTTTTAAGAAAAGCTTAAATTAAGGTTTTCTCATCTAATTTAAATATATATTAACCAAAGACTATTATAATGCTTTAAGATAATATATAAGATTAAAGAGCAATTTTAAAAATAAAATTTTATGTTTCAATTGATTTTAATTAGCCAAATTAAGAAAATTTTAAATAGAAAAAAATATAATAAGAGCTTAAATATGAATATTTATTATTATGAATGTATAGAGATTGGAGAAAATTGCTAATAAAAGAAGCTTGTATACATATACAATCACAAAGGTAGATTGTACAATTTTAGTTGAACATAAAAATCATGCATTCTTCTATAGCTGATGCATTATATATGTTACTATTTGTGTTACCAAGCTTACCAAAAGCTCATGTTTCAAAAGATTGATCTTCTTCCCCGCTATGTCAATGTATCTTCAATAATACATATTTAAATGCAAAATTAATTCTTTCAAATTTATTATTATTATGAAATCATATGAGTTTACATTAACAGGAATTATATACTGTACAAAATTACAAATAAATGCCACAAATGCTGATTGTGCTAAAGTTATAGGTATAAATTATTGTTACAATTAGAACAAATGAAAGAAAAGTTTAAATAAAAAATTTATTGCACGTGACAGCCTAATTCCCTTAATGGTGCAGACCGATAGGTCAAGCGCACTCGTGTGCATGATAATCATTAATTAAGAATCTCGCGTTGAACTATAGTGTTGGAGGTTTACTCTTGAGAGTTAATAAAAAATAAACATATTAATCTTATATTGAACTATGGGGTGAAGGAACATCCGATAGCAACCGAGGATAGATGAACTGAAAGTAACCATAGTTCTCAAATCTCATGAAATATTATTATAATATCTTGAACGAAAATTAATAGAAAATATACATATAACTTATAAAATAATATGGTGTGTGGATGTAACTTCCTTTCATAAATCAAATGCCTTCTATATATTTAAGATGCCTTGAAATTACATAACATATTGTAACATGAAAATATATAGAAAAATTAAATGCATTTATTTTATTTAGCATTTTGATTAAATATTTTATACATAATTAACATGCATTCAACAATCTTTTAAATTGTTTACTATTATATAGAGATTTGATTGTCTCACTGAGTTGAATGTTTCAATTCTCTTTGTTTAAAGTTGTTTTAGATAAGCAATGCATAATTAAAAATATGTGTTACAAAGATGTGGATGCTAAGGTGGATGATTGGGTTGACTCGCAAGGGTGTGATGAGAAAGGAGTACATTTGTGGCAAGTTAGAATAGTTCCAATTGACGATAAGCTCAAAGAAAGGTGTCTTTGATGATTTGAGATATTAAGCATAAACCATCAAATGCTCGGTGATAAAAGTTGAGTTAATGTGTTTTACCCTAATTTTGAGATGAAGACAAAAGCCTAAAAATGGCATGTAAGAAACTATTAAAAATGGTCCTAATTAGATGAGCTTTAGGGATGGGGTAGTATTTAATATAGCATAATGGCGACAAAAGATTTATGTAGTCAGCCAAATTTTGTTTGTTGGTGTTGAAGATTTCATGTTCTTCAATAAAATATTTATCATTTTCTTAGTGTTTTTTGTTACCTTCCCTGCAAAATCTCTGAGGGAGCTAAATTGATCAAAGTTGTACACTTTCTCATCGAGTATTAAAAGTCATTTCATACAATGAAAGGGCACCGATACATATAGACCCCCAAATCAATCAAAAACACATAAATTAATTAATCAAAATACCATCCAAATGCTAAGCATTTTACAACATTACGGTCGTCTTAGTAGCTGTTTTTGGACAAAGATTTGAAATGTAAGCAACTAAGTTGACAAGCATTAGAACGCTTCGTCTATCAGAATAAACAAATTAATAAGAAATTAACACTAAATGCGTGGATTGCATACCTCTCCGGTTTTTTAAGGCACATAATTGTTAGATCTGCGAATTAGGAGCATCAGAACAAAAACAAACAAGAAATCATGGAACAACACAGGGTTTAAATGGGAACGTGCCAGGGGTATGTTTGTCGATTATGTGGAGTGAGACACAACCGGTGGTGGTGAACTCGGGCTGGCCAACGTCGGCATCAAGAAAAGCCACTCTCTTATACCTGAATCCATTGATCCCAAAATTTCCAAACGAAATGCAAGAAAAAAAACTTAAATTAAAGTGGAATGTGGTGAGTAGAGAAATATAATGACGGACCTCTTGAGGAGGGTGTTGAGAAGATGGCGCGCGAAGATGGAATTGCCGTTGTTCGCATGGCCGCATACCAAGGTAATTGGCGGAGGAAAAGAGCTGGATTCGTAAGCGATGTCTTCAGCCGCCGCCTCCCAAGCCGGAGAAATGAGAACCGGCAATGGCGATGATGGAAGCATCTCTCTCTCCGGAATTTTGAATTCGTTTCTCTGCAATATCTCAATAAATATCTCCTCCAATATTTCATAATTATTATTATATTTAAAATAATTATTAATACTGATTAACTCATAATAAATAAGATTTATTATTATAATCATAATTTAAAACTCATTAATAACCTAAAAAAAAGTATTTTAATATTTATTGAGATATTATAATATTTTTCTTTTCATATGTAATGATAAACAATTATATTTGATGAAATTTTGTGAGTGTCACATCTCAATTACTATATTATCCTCAAATATATCTCACACATAATCACATACACTAATCAGTATTTAAAATTAATAATTAACTTATAATAAATTTATTAATCAAAATATTAAAATCTATTAAAAATTAATAATTAGAAAAAAATATTGAAAAAAATATTTTCCAAATAAAAAATTTTACTATCAATTGAAGTTAATATGCTATCTCCAGAATATATATATATATATATATATATATATATATATATATATATATATATATATATATATATATATATTAATATATTTTGAAGTATATTAGTGGAGATTTTTTTAGCTGAGCCCAATCCTAACCTGAAATTAATAAATAATAAGATTACAATATTTTAGTTCTACTTATAAAAATATATAATAAATTTTAAAAAAAAATATTGATATATTTGAAAAATGTATATTATTTATTTGATTGATAATAAATTAAATGATAATTTTTACATAATAGTGATGATCTAAATGAGATTGGTAAAAAAAGTTATAAAATATGTGAAATTGCTTTAAAATTTATTTTATTTGAAAATTTTATTGAAGTGAAAAGTATATAAAGATATTTGTATTATCTTATTTATAATTCTCTTTCTCTCTTGTTTTTTCTCTCATTATTTCAATATTAGTGTAAATAAGATAATAATAATGATAATGATAGAAATAGTAATGATAATGATAGTAGTTGTGACGATAGTGATAACGATAATAATAATAATAGTACTAATAATAATAACGGATGTTATTATTATTACTATTATTTATATTTATAAGTAAAGAATATGAGTCGTTATGAAAGAGCAAAAGTACAAATGATAATAATGATAATAAGAAAATCTATACATAAAAAGTATTATTTTTATTACTTTATGTCAAATAGCATAATAAATTGAAAAAAATAAAATTATTATTTCATATCACATTTTTATGTACATGGATTTATTTTATAGAGAGAGAATATTTAGGATAATATTAACATAATAATAAATATTATTATCTTTTCTATTATCTTTATTATCTATACAATGAAAATTATAATAAATATAGTTGTGTACTTATTATTATTTTTGTTGATGAGGATATATAAGGAATATTATAATAATATTATAATTATATTATTAGTATTATACATAACATAATAATAATGATAAATATTTATATACTTATTATTATTATTAACATTAGAATATGATAGCAATGAGAGAAAAATATAATATATATGAGAAATGTTATTTAGACTTGTTGACGTAGTACCAAAAAAACCCATAAAATGGGATCTGGATATTATTTCATTAATGTTTATTTATTTACATTAAAATAATACAAATATTATTTTTAAAGTTTGTATTAAAATGATGCCCAAATCTCATTGGATGTATTTTTTTGAGTGCCATGTCAGTGGGTCAAAATAGTATATATATGTATATATATGAGATAATAATAATAATAGTATCATTGTTATTATTAAATACATAATAATAAGTATAATTCATATACTTATATTATTGACTTTTATCATTATTATCTTGATAATAATGATAAATGTTTATCACAAAAAATGATAGAAAAATATAAATAGAAATATAATAATTATAGTAATAATAATAATAATAACATTATTTTTATTATTAAAATAAGAAGAACAAATGAAAATAATATAAAAAATTTTATCTCTTTCTTATATTTTTGCTCTATATTAGGATTGATGATGCTTTATTGGAGATTGGTGGAGAAAACTAGTGGTAGATAAAGAAGAAAAGGGGGAGATAGATGGAGAAGAAAGGTGGGGGAAGATGAGAGGAGGTGGGGGGATGGGGGCATATTTATAAAAAAATTTTGTTTAAATTAATTAATTAATTAATTAAAATTTCTCTCTCCTTCATTATTTACATTTGAACAAATGTGTCATATTCTTCATAGTTACTTTGGGTGTTTAGATTAGCATTCTCTTCCTCATTCTTATCTCTTATTTTTTCTTTCATTTTTTTCTCTACTTTATCTCTTTTCTATTTTTTTACAGAAAATAACAAAACTTAACACGGATGTGTATCTTGATGAGACAAATACACCCGTGCAATAATTTTTTGATTTTGAGCAATATTTTATTTTTTATTAATTTACGAAGATAAAACTTCAAAAACTAATTATGGTCAATCCGGAGCTCTAAATTCGACAAAACTTTTTATACAGTTTTTTTATAATATTCATAATCTAACAACACAAAAAAAAACTCAATTTGGACTTGTATTTAATTTTCCTAATTTTATGAATTTAAATAATTCAGAAATTAATTTAGGAGTATCCGTTATCCAAATTGCTCTCAAACTTGGGCATTACGATCATAAAAATATACTATATACAATGATATTTTTTGTTAGTCATAATTTTGAAGTCACTTGAGTTCTGATTTTTTAGTTGGATTTAGTCTCAATGGTCATAGTAATGACTTGAGTCATTACAAAATATGTCTCATAAACTTGATTTGGAGTCGATATTATACTACATGCATTTGACGGTAATCATCAACCATTAGCCACCTATTATAGAGATTAATTATTGTGCACATAGTGCTCCTTAGTGCGACTGATTCGTGCCGTGAGTGCATGAGGCGATGTGGAGTTGATTAGGGTTCTTAGAAGGGCCAGAGGCCCATACGAGGGCTTGAAATCGTCAGTTCATTAGAGCTTCATTGTTGAGTATCGCGATTATCACGGGTAAATGAGAGAGCATTGTGCTTACACTGCTTAAGTGATTATCAGCCATTGGATTGAAATTGTTATTCGATCCAAAGACATGATTTCTTTCATGATTTAAAGTTATAATAGCAATTGCATTTTAAGTGAGAAATTGACGATAATGGTCAATATCAACTTTTAAATACATTTTATTTGCCATTGGATCAGATCTAACATCCTAGATCTTAATTGTTTAATTAAATTAAGTCAATTATAATGATTTCACATTTATCCGTTATCTTGTTTATTCCCTACCATTAAATCATATCCGCATGATCTGCCGACAGAAGTTTTACTTGTTGTTTAATTGATCAACGGATGTCGGATCAGATCCCATATTTGACGACTAGGGTTCTTTAGCTGTTTTATAAGGATTATCATAGTGGTTAATTAAAATTTATATCATAAAATTAAATTAATTTAATTACAAATATGTTTTGTGTATTTTGCTCACTCAAGCTCAAAAATTATGTAAGTCGTATCATTTTTGTAATTCAACACGAAGAATTAAGATATACAATTATATTATATGTTTTGCTTATAAATTTATTTTAACTAAATTTCTAATTTATTTTCTTACTCAATTCATATAAATATTTACCACAGAGATCATTTTAAAATATGCCCATTCTTTCTCATGTAGGTACTAAACATTTAGAATATTTCATTCTCATCATTTGAATACTTCTTAACTTATTTACTTTATGTATGAGAATTTTGATAAATACCAGTTTAATTGATTTAGATTGATGTCTTACTAGTTCAATAATAATATAGGGCTTTTATAGGATTTAATGCCATTAAAATACTTGGTTGGTAACATCTCTGTCAATCATTGAACATTATCAACCGATCATATGACTACCTTTGATCCTACCTTCTTCCACTCTCTTCTTGTAATATTAAAAAAAAATAGTTGAAAATAAAAACTATGAATTGTTCAATCAAATCAGAATCATTAATCTCTGTCTTCTTTTAAGAAAATGTTAGGTTTATTCTCTCACTTTTTTGTAGAATGGCTGAGCACAAAATAAGTATGTTCTCGTTCCTTTTGCTCTCCCAAAAAGATGTACTTCATAGTTTTAATTTTTTTTTGAGGAACTTCAAAGGAAAGACTAACAATTAGAACTCGCAAGTTTATACTGTTTAGTAGCTTGTGGCAATAGCCGATAACAATGGTCACTTGATTTCTCTAACATTAAAGGCGAATGATTTTTTCTTAGGAGTTTTAAAGATTATGAAGATTTGATGGATAATTTTGAAGAATTTAAATAAATTAGAATGATTAGAGGAATATTATAATTTTAATACTTTATTATTAAATTATAACAACTTGTGTGACAGTGCTCCTAAAATTTTCTACTCAACAAACTCTTACTATTGGTTTTGTTTAAGAAATTCGATAATGCTCTATTTTTTCGCTGCATAGATCTTGCCTCAAAATTTTTTCAGCTGCATCACACCTGTGCTCGAATCCTCCGTTTCTCCATTGTTCCGAGAATGTACGGATTTGAAGCCATGACGTTCAATATTCATGGAGGTTATCTTGAGGCCATCGTACGCGGTTACAGGTCCGGTCTCCTTTCTGCCGCGGACTACAATAATCTCTGCCAATGCGAAACCCTAGAAGATATCAAGATGCATCTCTCCGCCACCGAGTACGGACCATACCTTCAGAATGGTGAGTTGCGCTTCTTGCCATAGAATTGCTCCCTAATTCCAACTCGAACCCGTACTCTCTCACCATCTCTTAGATTTGCTCAAACTTTGCTGTTACTGAATCAGATTTATCTATGCTTTTTTAGAATCGCTCGAATGGATTTCATCGTTTATATTTCATCAGCCATAACTTTCTTGTCAATTTGGATTTGATTTCTTAGATTTGCTCGAACTTCGTTGTTACCGAATCAGATTTAATTAAGCTTTTTAAGAATCGCTCGAATGGATTCGTCGTTTGTATTTCATCACTCATAATTTTCTGGTGGTCCAATTTGGATTTTATTTGTCCACGGGAGTTGCATTAATGCTGGAAATCCAAAGCTTGTTCTCGTTAAATTTTCTTGCATTTGAATACACGTTGGTTCTGTTTTTAATCCGCAGTTAAATTACGATCATGCGCCTTTTCCCAAAGGACTTTCACACACCTTCTGTAAAACTCATGTGAGAATATGGCCTTTATCATGGAAAATCCAAGTGGTTCTACCATTCTGTTTGTTCACATTTTTTAATGGTACACTTAGCTTATGAGATGCTAAATCTGATTGCTTGCAGAGCCTTCTCCTTTACATACTACTACAATCGTGGAGAAGTGCACCCTTAAACTGGTCTCTGAGTACAAACATATGTTGTGCCAAGCCACAGAACCCTTGTCAACATTCTTGGAATACATAACGTTGGTATCAACTACTTGGAAGATTTACCTTACTTTACCACTATAATCGTGTTATTTCATAGATCGGAATGTTTAAATAGAGAAATGACTTAATTGCAATAGTCATTTGAACATTGCAGATATGGTCACATGATCGACAATGTTGTGCTTATTGTTACTGGTACATTGCATGAAAGAGATGTGCAGGAACTATTAGAAAAATGCCATCCCTTGGGCATGTTTGAGAGGTAACATATTTAACATGAAACAATGCTAGATGTTATGTGTGTTTAACTTATTTAGTTTGTGAAGTAATTGTTCTACTTCTCCACACACAGTATAGCAACACTTGCGGTTGCCCAAAACATGCGAGAGCTCTATAGATTGGTTCTTGTAGACACACCACTGGCTCCATACTTTTCGGAATGCATTACTTCGGAGGTATTTTATTATTGATATTGTTGAGAAAATTGTTAAAATGGTATTATTTCATTTTGTTCATTTTAGTCCTTGACTCTTATAACGAACAAGAATAAAGGACTAAAATAAACAAATTGCAAGATGTAAAGGATCATTTTGACAATTATCTTTATTGTGTTCAACTGATTATTTAGTGACTAAATAATGAAATTGTGGTAGGGATCATGCTGTATTAATTTTTTGTTGAGTATACTCTTTACTGCTGTATGGAATAGTAAGGGAAATGAAGGAAAGGAATCATAGTAATGGTTCATAATGGAGGAATTAGGGGTACCCACATCATGAATTTCTCGTCAATGTGGGTGCTGGTTGGGGTGCGGATATCTTATGTATTGTGGAGACTTTGTTTTCTTGATTGAACTTAAGATGTTGTTTCAATAAAGGCATTTATCAATCCATTCTCTTTAAAGAAAATAGGAAATGCTAATTAGCAAGTGAGCTTAACTGCCATTGCTCAATCAACTCATTACCAATATTGATGGAAAAGTGGTTTTGATGATTAAGGTTGTTAAGAGTTGCTATTTTTAATTAATTTAATTCAATTATCGTTCATGCTTTGTTGATTATTGCTTGTTCAAATGACCAACTATGTGAAAAAAACATATCCATGATGTTTTTACAATAGATTATATGCATTAGCAATCATTGCATCTTATTATTGATCTTAAGTATAGCAGTCAAAAAGAAGAGTGGCACCCACCCAATCAATTAGCTTGAATAATTGCTAGGCTGGCCAAATTGTCTTGCGCCGATCAAAGATACATAACCAGACCCAACTAGTTTTTGCACATCTTACGATTTTGCAATGGAGAAACATTGAACTAACAAATTTTTGAATTTTTATTATAATTCACGCTACTAAAGCAAAGTTTTTTGAAACATTTTTTTTGTAGCCACCTATCATTGGTAATTAATTTTTTGTGACTTTATTTTTCTTAATATGATGTTTTACCATAATACAATAGTTTTCTTTGTCGGATTAAAGTTTCTGAATGATGGAAAAATATGAAAGCATTTAACCTGTAAAAGTTTTGTTTTCTTCAGGTCTGTGCCCCCCTTTTCTAAGTACTCTTAAGGAAGCACTAGAATCAGAGAATTTATTTATGGAAATTGATTCCAAGTATCTTTTATATGTTATTTTGTTTTGTATAAAGTTAATTGCTTGTTCTATTTCTTTCACTACTTGGTGCTTCTCTTTCTTTCTAATTTGGTTTATTATTTGATTTATTTCCTTGCTTATTTGTATTTGGATTCATCTTCATCAGTATTAACATTATTCCAACTATTTGGGGTGTGTGCTGAGAGACCTCAAGTTTATTTACTCATATTGTGTATTGTTTGATGTGTTAAACCTTTTCTTTTTATTTTCAACCACTCTTATCCAAGTAATTACAGGTCTATGTTTTTTTGCTTCACAATGGTTAGATACTAATTTTATCCATTCATTGTACGAGCGCTTGTTCTACCATTCATTTTTAGTTTAAAACTAATTATATGTATATTTTAGTTACTTTCTTGCAACATGCACATTATCTTTTTTATCAATTCAATTATTTTTTACTTAATATTTCTATTTTAACAATTCTACATTAATATTCTCGTATTTGTTACAACCATTTTAGCTTATGTTCGTTACGGCTTTATCTTGGTTTAGCTACAATCGAGCAACATAATAACATAGGTTATGCAGCTTATCTACCCTAAAATAACTAAAAGTAAAGATTCTTAAAAAGTCTAGCTGAGTAGGATTACCAATTTAATTAAGTTAAGCATATATTAGCATAGCTTAGCTAATCTCTAACCCATTTATACCCAAAAGTTAAGCTCAAAAATAACGGCCCTAAGTTATTAAGGATATTTTATAACATAATATTAAGAGCACAAAATGGATGTTTTAATTATTATTTAATGAAATACATTTATTTTTGTGATGGTATCTGATGCTACATTACTTGCATGTCGCATGCTCACTCTAACCATTCAATTTTTATTTTAAAAGTGACATCATCATCATCTTTTTAACCTTTGTTACATGTATTAGAACCCACACACTTAAAAATACATCAAACCAAGATGCTACTCTTTCTTTTAATAATATTGGAAATTTTTTTAATATCATATGCACTAAAATTAGATATTATATATTTTTTGCTTTGTTAGCACTAAGACCTTTAATTTCTAAATACCGGATTTTTTTTTCTCAAAATTTGACATATAACTAGTAAACTTTTTAAGTTAGTTCATATGATGATAAATATAAGAATTAATATATTATGACTATAAGAAACTAAGTGAGTTGGAGAGAAAGCAAAATAAATTGATAGTTTAGGCTTTAAACTCTGATACTTGGGTAAGAATCGCTATAGAATGATGTATCATTTTTTGTAAGAATTTAAAGGATAATGTAGTAGAAGTTATCACATTGAGAAATAAAATTATATATTTAAAACTTATATTTAATATAATAGCCTATTATATTGCTACTTCTTATGCCTTGAAGTAGAATTTGATATGCATATAAAAGAAAAAAGTTTTGGATGATTTGGTTCAAGAATATCTCAAGAAAAATTGCTTTTATAGGAAGATATTTAAATGGACATGTTGAAAGGGTAAAATATAATAGTATTTGTGATGGTTTTTTGGAGATATTATTTTCTCTTTAAGAAAATGAATAATTTATATTGTAATGATTGTAAGATTATTCCAAGTGATGTTTGATATATAACATCATTTGTTGATCTTAGATTTGAAATTAAGTGTAATAAAAGTAACATTAGATGGTGAAATCTAAAAATATAAAATATATCATAAAATTAGATGATGAAATCTTAAGAAGGGTTATATAAATATTTTTTGGAGTCAAGTTTAAAATATAGACAATGAGATTTTGAGTGTGAAGCCAACATTATGTGAAATTCGGTTGCTAGCTGTATTCGCAATATAGCAAAAAATTTACTTGGTGAATCAAAAGGGAGAGTACCCAATAATAAAGAGGCATCGTGGTGGAAGCAAGGCGTGCTATAAAGAATGATTTAAATATAAGATTGGAGAATTGAAAAAAATATAAACTAGTTTGTCATGAATCCAAGATAGTAGTTCGTGATTCTAAGAGTACTTTATTTGAGGATTTATATAATAAGTTACAAATTGTCATTGGAGAGAGACACAATTATAAGTTAGTAATATTTAGAGTTAAAAGAACCAAAGATTTGGCATGTTAAATATATTAAAGATGATAATCAAATAATTTTTTTAGGGCTTAAGATGTTCAATGTAGATGGATAAATTATTTTACTGAGCTTTTTATTGAAGGCTGTACTAATATAATTAATATAAGTGACTATTATAAAAATTATTCCAATCACACTTTCATTTGTTGTATTAGTAAAACTTAGATTTAGAATGCTTAAAAATGATTAAAAGAAGAAAAATGGTAGTATCGGATGGCATTCTTATCGATGCATGAAAATATTTGGGTGAAGAAGAAGTTTCTTAGTTTATCGAGATATTTAATGCTACTTTGAAGACTAAAAAGATGCTAGATAAGTAGAGAAATAATATTGTTATATCTATTTACAAGAGTAAAGGAGATCTCAAAACTGTGCTAATTTTAGAGGAACAAGCTAATGTATCATACATTGAAATTTCTCAAAATTAATTTTATTTTATGCCACGTAAATCTATCATGGAAGCCATACATATATTAAGAGGTTTGATAGAGATATTTAGAGAGAAAATAATATTTTATCATTTAATTTTTATTGATCTTGAAAAAATTTATGATAGAGTACTAATAGAAGTTCTTTGGAGATTGCTGGAGAGGAAAGTAATGTGTTGCATATATTAATGTCAATAGAGAGATATGTATGGTGGGGCTGTAACATGTTTTCGATCTTAAGGTGGCTTGTTCAATAATTTTTTTGTTATTACTGGATTACATCAAGGCTCAACCCTTAACCAATATTTTTTTTTTTTAATTATGAATATTTTTACGGAGCACATTTAAGAGAGATTTCATGGTGCATGTTATTTGCAAATGATATTCTTTTAATTGATATGACCAAGGATGGAGATGAAGCAAAAAAGTTATAGATAATGACTACTTTAGATTCTAATTTTTTTAGTAGATCTAAAATAGAATATATGGAGTGTAAGTTCAATAGTATTAGAAGCCCTGATCTTGAGGACATAACTATTGAGGACTATATGACTATGAAAAATGAGAGGTTCAAGTACCTTGGTTCAACTATTCAAAATAATAGCAAAATAGAGAGCATTTTGATTAATAAAATCCAAGCCGGTTGGATGAAATGGAGTAGCGCTTTTGGAGTGTTGTGCAATCCTAAAATCCCACTCAAAATTAAAGAAAATTTTTTTATAGCATCTATACGACTAGCTATGTTAACTTGGGCTCAATGTTGGCCAATAAAGAAGAAACTTATCGATAAAATAAATGCTATAGAGATGAGGATGCTTAGGTGGATGAGTGGGTATACTTGTAAGGACAGACTGAGAAATGAGTTTATGTGTAGCAAAGTTGGAGTGGTTCCAACAGCGGATAAGATTAGAGAATACTGCTTTAGATGGTTCAAGCATATTAAGGGTAGATCATGCAACCCCATTAAAAAAATTAAGTTTATGAATTTTGCTCATATTAAAAGAGGAAAAGGAAGACCAAAATAGACATGGGAAAAAATTATTAGGTATGGTATTTTCTAGTTGGAGCTTAGGGAGGGGCTTTTATTTGACGGTGCACAATGGAAACAAAGGAAAATCTTACTTTTTTGTCATATTTTTATTCTTGCTAACAAGTTCAGTGTATCAATCTTCTAAAGTTATAGACTCTTTTTTCTTCTCACCGCATTGTTTGTAAACATTTTAGCATTATTATTTCAAGTTCCATTATTTAAATGTTTTCATCACTTTAAATACTTTTAACTCTCTCGCCTTTTCATTTCACCAACATATCATTTTATACAGTCTAATTCTAAAGGCTCTTGATGGAAAACCACATCTGGCTTGGTTTTAATATTGAATTCCATTTACCTCTTTTAATGATCTATCTTGAAATATTACTTTTTTGTGCTGCTTACATGTTCTCATTCTGATGCTTCATGTAATTTTATTATACAGGACTTGGATGATATGAATATTGAAATTATGAGGAATACTCTTTACAAGGCGTATCTAGAGGATTTTTATCTGTTCTGCAGGGTTGATAGAATTAATTTTTTATCTGTTATTAATTTTTTTGATTCCTTTTAATTTACACATACATCGTTTTCATTTTATGCATTTTTTTCCCTCAAGAAACTTGGAGGTGGAACAGCTGAAATAATGTGTGATCTGCTGGCTTTTGAAGCTGACAGAAGAGCTGTAAATATCACTATAAATAGGTCAGCTGACAGAAGATAATTTTACTATTTAAGCCCTTTGGAATAATTTTTTCATTTGCAGAATTCTGCTGCTATATATTTTACCTTTCAAGAGGACTTTTTGTTTTTTATTCTTGCCCATTAGTCCATTATAGTTTTTTTTTCTGACTTATAAACTGGTTAGTTAACTTAATACTCATTTTGTTGTTAAATCTTGTAGTATTGGGACTGAGCTGACTCGTGATGATAGGAGGAAGCTTTATTCTAATTTTGGCTTACTGTGAGTTTCTCCTTCACTTTGGTGTATGTTTTTATTCTGACTTATATATTGAATTCATTTTTCAATTAATATGCATTTTATGCATGCTAGATATCCATATGGACATGAAGAACTTGCCATATGTGAGGATTTTGATCAGGTGAGGTTTTCATTGGATGCCATAAAAAGTAGTTGGATTGAATTAATAATTTTTTTGTATTTTTCATGATGTTTTTTTATCTGTTATTACAATTACAGCATGTAACTTAATGACGGGCTTATGTATATCTTATTTAATGCTAGGTGAAATACTATTATATATTTTTCAAAAACATCAAAAATTTTAACTAAGAACTTAACTAGTAGAGCAAGCAACAATCATGTTGAAATTTATATTTGTAGCTATTTCCTTATGCACTTTATTGAGCCATTTTGTATACTATCCAGTTAAAATACACGTGAACCAACAGCCTATAGCTAGATTTAACTTGATTTACAAATATCACATTATTCCCATTAAGTGGGATTTATAAGACTCCTTTGTCTTTGGTGTGCCTCTCAAATATCAATCCCTCCTCAAGTGCCAATATGTGAGATCATTCAAAATAATTTCTTTCCATGGCTTTTTTTGGTCCTTATCTTTTTCTCTTAACATAGGCAAAGCTCAGTAACTCAATTATCCTGTACAGATCATCCAATGATTTTAAGTGTATTTTATGGCAACCTTCTATGACAATTTTCTCAGGCTTGTCTTGAATTGGAGCTACACCAACTTTACCATAGATTTACTAATTTCACATCATATTTCTTCATGTAGACTCACTCATTTATCCTAGGATCTTCGTCTCCACAACCCTTATTCATTATTATGTGTTTGTTTTACTGGTTAGCATTTTGTCTTATAAAATATTATTGGTCCTTCATTATATAAAGCATGCCTCTAATTTTGATTGGATTTTTAAATCCCACAGTACTTTATAAGCATTCTGTCACTTCATGTTTTATTAGGATTAAAATTACAGTTCACTTATATTGTTTAGGTTTTCTAAGCATAAACTTCTAACATTCTATTTTGCAAGTCCAAGTTTCATTTAAATCCCATCTTAAGTATCATCAGTAGGAATACAAATTGGATCCTCCTTTTGAATGTGTTATGTAAAAATGCTCATAATTAATGCAAAGTGATATGAATTTAGAGCTGTTTCTCAACATCATTAAATTGAAACAAAAAAAATCATTTGGCAACCATTTTTGCTTGAATGGATATAACAGCTCCATTACACGTTTACTAAATAACACAATATAAGTAACACAAACCTCTTGTAGATTTTACTCAAAGATATATGGCATGGTTATTTGATAACTTTTACACTGGCTATTGAGTGCTTAAAGCGCCAACCACCCTTTCTCATATAGGGTTGGTACCCGACAAATATATATTTTTGGGATTTAACTTGATTTAGAAATGGATTTATAATATTTTCTCTATATAGCCTTTTCACAAGAAAATAAAATGATTCTAAAATAAATCAATCATACCAAAGAATGAGGATAGTGGTCAAGTTTTAACTTCTTATAAGTTTGTGTACTTTAATGTTGAAGTTCCTCAAGATATTAATGCGGGATAGCATGTCAACTTCAAAGTAATTTACTTTCAAAGCTGCAATTAGGTCAGCTTCATACAAGAATTCAACAATTAGGTTGTGACCAAGTTTAAAATAGCTGACTTAAGTAGGAAAAATATGAAAACACTGTTTAGAGTTTTTTTAAGAATATCAAATAAGAATAGATTAAGAAATAATTTAATTAATGGGAAAAAGCAGCTACCAAATATTTTTAAAAAAGCAACTTGGGAAAATGTTGCAAAAGAGAGACATAGCATCTTATGTTGATAAATATTTGGCTGAGCTCAACTGCTTTAAATAACACGTTTTTTATCTACTTCTCCCTTTAGTTGGGAAAATGCAGTTACTATTTCTTGATGGAATTTACCATGAAAGAATTTATGTGGGACAAACGGGGCAAATTGAAGGTAATTTTTATATGCTGTACTAAAAAAACCAAAAATAAACTAACCACCTCATTAAACACTTTGTTGGACCACTGAAATTCATAGAGCCAGCTTCTAATAGTTTGCATATGGCGAATTACAATCATATATTCAATGGAAGAAACTTGTATTTTTGTAAACATCTGATAAAAAATAATACAAATGGAATATCATTAATAATCACCATAACTAAAAATGCAAGTAGATTCACATTTAGGTGCGCCACTGACAGGTTGCTGTATTAGCTATGAATTTGCACTGTTTCAAGCGCTGATGTACTCAAGCATGTTTTTATGATCTTTACATCAAAATCAAGGTTTTTCTAGCATCCTCGTTGCAAAGATTGGATTTTCTTGAAATAAAAAGTTATCTATTTAAGATTTTACTTTTCAGGAATATTGGAGGACAAACATTAGTGTGAATATCTACTAACGGTGTTTATATTGATAAAATGATTAAATTTTTTGAGAAGGGAATAAATTGTATATAATTGAGCAAATTTTACACTGGTACATTCAATAAACAAGCGTTAACATCTATAGGTGCTAGGGGTATGCTAAAGCCTGAATGTATAAGATATTATCCTATACTAAAAATATACCCCTCAACCTGATCCTTTGGAAGTTTAGTACAAAGGTTCATAATCACTTTAATGAATTACAACCCAAACGTTTGTCTTTCAAAGTGGGATTGGCTATATGAATTTTGAATTTTTATTGTACCTATTGTCCAGTCAAATAACGACCACTCTTGGAAACTATTTGAAAACATAAATTATATGCTGAGAAATAATATTGGAAAATTTTGTCTCGAGTACATGATTGTGCTTCACCTTGGCAAGCATGTGAATTACTAGCTTAGAAGCATCAGCAGCTGGTGAACGAAAGAAAACTGCATGCCTTTGTTAGATCTAGAAAATTCGTTCCATAGCATTATGTTGGACTTACATATGGTAATTTGTTTTTAGACAAAACACTTATAAATATTCAATAAACATTTAAGTCGGTACTCAGCTTGAGCTTCTCTCTGAGCACATTCAACTCTTTGTGACCTTTATTCTGAAAGTTGGCTAGAGCAAGAAATCTTGGTATACTCTAGTGAGTGAAAAAGTTGGCTAGAGCCGGAAATCTTCTATTTTTTTCGTTTATAATTTTTATATTTTGATGATATTTTAGATAATATAGCTTCTTTATCAATAGTTTAAACGAATGTTTAGTTGCATACAGCAGAAATTTTTGTTATATACTTACAAAGCACCTAAAGTTTTAATATTGCTCATATAACACTTGAAACTATAAAAATAGCCAAAAATAGCACCCTCTAGATAACCTAATAACAGAGTTATGTACATTTCATTCATCTCGTTCGTCTGTATATTTTGTTTCTCGTGACTCTCTTCCTATCATCCCGTGGCATGTTTTTTTATCTTTATTTTATTTTTGCTTTATTTTTCTGAGAACATTGTGACGTCTTCTCCCTTGACTAATCCTTCTCTCCTCCTCCTGCGACTTTCTTTCTCTTTTCTGACTCAGTTGTTTTTTTTTTTTTTTGACATTAAACTATTGTGTTATAATAATAATAGTAATAAAAAGCTGTTTATTACCAAGTTTTATTTAGAGATTATTTAAATCAAGTCCTTAAATATCACAAAGAACGTAAAAGGTTAAGAGATATGTTAAATGACTGTATACTGTAAATCCCATGGATTGTAAATTCCCTAAAATGATGCAACGAGCTACAACAAAAAAACCTTAAATCAAAGGAAGAGAGCAAGATAAAAGTCTTGGGAGAGGACATCGCAGTTCTCAGGAGAGGAGGAGAGGAAGACCGAAGTAGATATGGACGAATGGAGCAAATACAATGTATCTAACTTCGTTAATAGATTATTAAGAGGATGATACTTTTGGTTCTTTTTATAGATTTGATTGTTATATGTAATATTAAAATTTTAGGTGTTTGTAAGTAGATAATAAAGATTTAGTGTTATGCCAGTAGAAATTCTATATTTAAATTCTATGCAAATTCATTAGGCTTTATCACTATTAATATTTTCCTTAAACTTGAAATATAAATTTCTCTTCCAAAATTAAATTCAAATTTAATTAAATTTGAAAATTTTTAATTTTTAAATTTTAGAGGAAAGGTAGTATCATTCGATAAGGGAAACGTAGGGCCTGTTTGGCTCATTCGATGCTTAATACCTGGCAATGGCAATGTAATTAAGATTTGATTAGGGTTGGGTTGTTCTTTATTTTGAATTATTTTCAACTAGAACTTTAAGGCAGGAAGGACTTATTTAAAAGGGTTATGTAATTATTTTTTTTTGGTTAGGATAAGATGAAATAATAGTGGTAGAGAAGTCTCTACTCCCCTCCTCTTCATCTCTATCATGCTACTTTGTTGGGTAAAAAAATACTAATTTTAAAATATCAAAAACTTGTGCAGATTCAATCAATTGTTGCACTTTTGAAACTTAAAGAAAAAGGTACCTAATATATACCCATGTATTACATTTTGTATTTTACTGATGCTTAGATTTGTTTTGAGTCAAATTCATATTGATGTTTGGTTGATTGTTTGAAATTAACATCCTTTTATAATGTGGTTGGTCACTGGAAAAATGATATCAGTAACATATGTAGTTGCTTACTGAAAAAATGACATCAGTAACTTACGTAGTTGGTTACTAGAAAAATAATATCAGTAACATACGTGGTTGGCTATTGAAAAAATAACATCAGCAACATGTGGTTGGTTACTGAAAAAATGACATCAGTAACATATATCTTTGTGATAATGCTTTTTGCAAAAATTTAATTATCCCATTTGCGCTATTGCCTTATTTTCTTGCATTTTTATCACATTCTTTTTTCGCTAATCACATCTCTGCTATTATAAAATATAATATTTTATTGTTTATTGCAGTATTTAGTGTATTTTCTAATTACTGAGAATTCCAATCCCGGTATTGTTTTTTTACAATAACAGATAGGTACTTCTGAGAGAATTCGAACGAGAATTTTAATTCATAAATTTTCAAATTGCTGATGGATCTACGACGCTACTTTACTTTTTATTTTATTTTGTTTCAGTTTCACTTTTGTTTTAAAAAGATGAATATTGTACGAGATGTGCGTTGTCTATTTTTGTAATATAAAATTTTGATGAATGAGAAATATCATTTGGCCTTTATATGTGTATCAATTTTCTTTTAAATTACTCAATAGGATTATGCGGTTTGTGAATACCTAATGTCGGTATAGTTCTCGCTGAACTGGCATCGAGACATCACAGTATGCTTATGTAAAATTGTAACTTTTCTGGGTACATAATTATATATTACTGAGAATTTTGTTATTGGTATTTTTCAATTGCTAGTTATATTACCTTTGTTGATAATGATTGAGTCTTGCAGTTGTACTAGCAAGGTATATTTTATATTGTGCTGAAATGTTATGCACTGATTACTGAAATATTATTTCTCTAAAGTTTTTATTTTTTATTTTTGGTCTGTTTTGCGGTGCATAGCAGCATTAAGACATTGTATCCATCGACTTGCATGATTTAAAATTATCATTCTTTGGCATAGATGTTACTATTTTTTCTGCCATGCCTTACATTGTTGGTGGCTTTTTTCTGCTGTCATTTTAGTCCAGCACAGTTTTTTATATTTTTATTTTAATCTTCATTTTCCTTTATCTAAATTGTATGAGATCATGTAATAAATTTTGTTTTCTTAAACTTATCATCCCTCTCTTTGAATTTCATTTATTTGCCTTGTTACTTTTCATGCTCCATTTTTGTGTCAGCTTAGAAATTAGAATTGCCTGTTTGACTGTTACAGGTTCGGGGTGTATTGGAGAAATACCCACCATATCAGCCAATTTTTTCCAAATTATCTTATGGAGAAAGCCAAATGTTGGACAAGGCATTTTATGAGGAGGAAGTGAAAAGACTTTGCTTGGCATTTGAGCAGCAGGTATGACCACTGAATGCTTAGTTAATATTTTTATGCATAGTAATGTTTTAATTTCTGCCATTCGTATGCGATTTTATAATGTCTGTCCAATTGTCGCTTATGTTTTGTAGCTTTTAATTATTTTAATCATGAGTTACACTGCCAAATAAATAGCTCAATTCATATGTTGCAGTCTCCAACTATTTATTTGGCAGTGTAACTCATGTAGAGGATGCTGTTTCCTGCCTCGCCATTATTTGAAGTCTTATTATGTTTGACGTGAGTTCTACGGCCTAACGATAGGGATCTTTCTTGTATTTAATAGACCATTAGACCATAAACAAAAATGGGATCTTTCAAAATTTCAGATAATAATACAGAGGGCCAATAATATATCATCGAAATTTTTTATCATTACTTCGCTTTCGTTGTTCATTATTATAAGAAATACATAATACCCAAATTAAAAGAAAATATAAACGTAATACCAATCGAGATTAATATGGCAACACTTGTAGGTCTGATCAAATCTTTCATTTGCCATCTAGTCTTGTTTTAACTATTCTGTAAAAACTTGAATAAAGTATCATAAAGTGAATAATTATAATATGATCAAATAGTTTTCATAAATAAAAGAGTAACATACATAATCGAAAAATATAAAATCTGTTTTTTGTAGTATAAGTGGTCAACAAGTGAAGATAAGTCAAGTCAAGACATGCAATCAAATAAGAAATAATATTGTTTTAAAATAGATATAAATAATAGAGCTACAAGTCTAACATACGCCACTTAACGATAGTACAACTTTGCACAACATGTCTTCAATCTACATCATTCAGGTTGCAAGGTTGCAAAGTTCGTGCCATTGAACTTTTCAATGCTATACCTTATCTCATTTGGCTTTGTTTCCACTTGAACAAGACTCCGATCAAATTGATACCAATTGTTGGGAAATACACTGTTTCATTCATTCAATAATGAGGTCGCAATCGAAATAAGCGAGAGGATCTTGGCTTCACCTTTGGAGCAAAATACCGAAAACAAGAAACACGAAATATTTATACACCCTAAATTCACAGATTTACATGAAAAATCTCAATTACAGGGAAGAACCACAGAGCCATCTTTCTAAGAGAATCCACTATGATAACAAAAAGATTACAAGTGACCGCACTCTCTCTCTCAGCTTCTCTGGAGTTCTCGCAGCTTTTTTCTCTCAGCCCCTACACAATTTTCGTCTTCTTTCCGAAGGCCTCGCATCTCTCCACAGCTCCCACAATGCAATGAAGTCACCCTAGTATATCATAAACCACCCCGCCCTTGCATTGAACCGGTTTTAATGCTCGAGTGTAATCTAACTTGTGTTCACGCTTTGCCTGGGGCTTGGGTGCGCCCAGGTATTAGCTCCTCAGACTGACAACTATTTGGCTATTTCTTCGGTGAGCGCCTGGGCGTGTCTAAGCCTAAACCCTAAGCCCGTTCCCCGGTCCTGGCTGATGTTCACTGTTGCCTGGATGCGTCTACACGCTCCTCTCTATTTGCTCCATGAGCTGGTCCCGGTGCTTGGCCGCGCTTGAGGGTGCCAAAGTGGCCATCCAAAATTCCTCAGCACTTCTAGTTCGTTCTTGACCCATCCGATCCACATCAAGTTGGTGTCCGGTTGATCCGTGACTTTTGCAGAGCCACTCCAAAGTCTTGCATTGATCCTTAACCTCACCGAGGCCACTTCAATACACTCGAGACTCCAACATCAACTTCCGTTTCGCTCGCTTGAACACATGTTGTTGTGCCTAGGCTCCTCAGCTTGGGCTCACCTCCTCAGGCTGCACTTGAAGCTCCACAAAATCCAACACTTTGCGAATTACTTCTTCGCTGGTTCAAATCTAGTTCGGCAAAATTATTTTTGCAACCGAATAGCATAAAAACAGCATCCCAGCAAAATTGTTCCCCCAAAGTTGTTGCTAAAGGTTCAAAACGGATTTTTTTAGTCTTAATTAACTAATTATAGATGGAGATTAAGGGGGTGATTCTCATAACGTTTTCAGATAGCTGCACAGTAACCAAGTGTGTTGGAGAAGCAATAAAACAATAAATTATACAATAAAATCACAGTGTTATTTAAAATTAAAATTATAAAATCTAACACGAATAAATATGATGTTCATATGAAAGTTAGATACATGAATATAACACATGTATTATATAAATAATATAGTTGAAATTGCAAGCAGAGGACGATTCCATTCCAGGGATGACTTTTTTTCTTTTAATTTAAGAAATCTGCAACAATATCCCACCCAGTAGTCCCGTTCAGCATCTAAATTTAATATTAAATTAATAATAATTAAGATTAATTTATTAAAATTATAATTATAGTTGTATTAAAATTATTTCATTGTCTAAAAAAAAAGGCACCAAAAAAGTATACTATCATCTTCTTACTTTCTGAAGGGAACGACACTCATCTGGAAAAGTTATTAGTAATGAAATAATAGTGCTTTAATTTGTAAATTAAAATGTTTCGGTGCTCTTTTCATTTCTCCAGCTTTTTTTTTTTTGTAATTAAATTCGTTTAATGCAATTATAATCATAATCTCGATGGAATTATTATTATCTTAGCAAAATCTTTTTGTAAATATTTACATATATTTGAGATTTATTTTTTCTGAAGTTAATTTTTTTTTTTTTTATATGTATTTGCAGTTTCACTACGCCGTCTTCTTTGCATATATTAGACTGCGGGAGCAGGAGATCAGGAACTTGATGTGGATCTCAGAATGTGTGGCTCAGAATCAGAAATCAAGAGTTCACGACAGCGTAGTCTTCATCTTCTGAATCATCCATCCATCCATCCATCCATCCATGTAATAATTAATAATCAGATAGCAAATTAAAATTAAAAATCCTGTGGTACCTCAAATTTTCCCTAATATCTCTCATAAAAACATTAGAGATGATATTTTATTTTGAGAGCTTAGGTAGGAAATTGAGGTACTGTATCAGTGCTCTTAATAATATTATAATTATAATTTTTTTATTTGTAAGTCTAAATTTTCGCTACACTTTTTATTGGTTGTGATATTTTTTTAATTGTAGTAATTTCATAAAACATACAATAAAGAAAAATGTTATGCTATTAAACAAATAGAGAGTATATATTAAAATATATAAATGATATGTATATATATTTAAATATATATTTTAAATAAACACTTTATTAAAAATATATATTAAAAAAATATATTTTTAAATATATATTTTAAATAAACACTTAATTATTAATTCTTTTATAGATTTATGTGAGTTAAAATAGTATTTAAAAAAAAAAATTTAATATAAAACTTAAATATTTATATAACATGCTTTTAAAAGAGTATTGTTATATTGTTTTTAAATATTTCTCAAAATGTATTTATGATTAGTATTAGAGAGTTAAGTGAAATAAAATTTTTTTATTAAATTTATTTTAATTTTTGTTTGTGAGGTTTATAAAAATATATTTTTTATATTTTAAATCTTAGTTATTCATATTTTTTTTTGGGAGCTAAATAATATTTTTTTTTTTAAAAATAGATTTTATATGAGTATTTTTATATAGTTCTCAAATATTTTTTAAAATGTATTGATGATTATAATTTAAGAAGTTAAGTAAAATAAAATTTTTTTATTAAATTTACTTTTGTTTGTGGGGTTTATAAAAATATATTTTTAAAATTTTAAATTTTAATTATTTATATATTTTTTTGAATATATTTAAGAGCTAAATAATATTTTACATTCTATATATCTATTTGTTGATTTTGTTTTATATAAATAAGGCATATATAAATAAAAAAATAAAAATTAAATTATTAATTATATACTTGCACATTACTTTGAAAGTGATGGTCTACACGCAAGGCAAGGAACGGCTTGAGGCGCGGACAAAGTAAGGTTTGGTATGACTTGTTCTAAGCTCAGGCGAGGCAGCGTATAAATATCCGAATTGATGAGGTGCAAAATGGAAAAATAAAATTTAAATAAAAGCAAAATGTCCGAAAATAAGTGGAAGGAGGGGAGGGACCAAAAAACAACTGAGAAGCCTGTATTCGCGCCATCCTCTGAATGGATTCAGGATCCCTCCAACCACATCCTTTTGATCCAATTGCCAGGCACCATTTTCTTATTTTCATTTAGTTGCATATCACCAATATAATTGTAATTTGCATATTCAGTACTTGAGGGTGTTTTTTTGTAAATAAGAGTTTTAATACAGCTCTCAAATAATTTCAAATCACCTCTAAAAAAATATAAAATATTTTTTTTTAAATACAAATCACAGCCGTCCAATTTCGTAGGAAAATGGATTTAAGTTTTAACATTTTTAATGTATTATTGATATTAATGTATAAATTTAAATGTTTTTATTGTTAATCTGTAAATTACAAAATTATGTTTTTATATTGTTGATATTTATATGCATTATTGAAATATTCTGACTAATGAATCTTAATAATTTTCAATTTAAAATTAATTTTAGATTTATTAATTTGCTACAATATCAGAAAAAATAGAGAAAAATATTTTGTAGTAATCATTTTATTATATTTTTGATCTTTGTGTTTAAATTTGAAAGATTTTATTTTCAATCTATAAATTACAAAAAATATATTATATTGTGTCAGCTCTTAAAGTTAAGATGATTTGTTTCTTATATGTTTGGTATTTATGTGTGAAGTGTTTCATTCACACTTTGTAAATTACAAATTATGCTATGTTATAAATTCTTATTTAAAATGCTTAAAATGCAAGGATTTAGAATTAAAAAAAGTTTTAATAAATTATTATAATTAATTTTAATGTTGTTGTCATTTGATGTTTTTGTTATTGTTGTAGACTCAATTATGAATTGTCGCCATGTTCATTCTAATAGCTTGCTAATTTGATTCACAATTAAGCTCTCAATAATTTTTTTTTTAAGGCTTCAAAAAGGATGATATAAAGGTCATAGCATACGACACTGGAAGACTAATAGTCAGGGGAACTAAGTTAGAAAGTGCCAATTTTGAGCAATCATACAGTGCGCCGATTGACTCAAATATTGATAAGATAAGCGGAAAGTTTGAGAATGGTTGCCTTGCCCTGATCGTCCCAAAGGCAGCCACAGTTGAACCACAAAAGCCATTAATAGCAAGTCAAGTTGGGAAAATAGAAGAAACACTAACCATGAAAGCTAAGAAAATCATTAATGATGAGAAAGAACATGAATTACTGAAAGAAAAACCAAGAATACAAGAGGATCAAGTGGAAGCTCCAATAGAGAAGACAGTAGAGGAGGCGGAGGAGCTAATGGAAGAGCTAATAAAAGCAATATCGATCAAGAATGTCGCTTTGAATAATTATGAAAAGGGTAATGTTACAAGGTTGCAAGATAAACAAGGCAGCAATAAAGGGCTGACTTGGGATGCGAAAGATGGTTGGATTGATTGGAGAAACTATAAATCGATTGATACTATATTGGAAAAAATCAATCAAAACAGAAAAGCTATTGCTATAGCTTTTATGGCTTTCTCTATTGGATTTTATGCCTCTCACAAGTTGAGGACTAGGAGATAATTTATGTAAATTTGATAGCCTTTGCATTATGATATCATCAATCAAAGTTTATTGAGCTATTCTTAAAATGTAAACAAAAACATAGGATTTGTTATGTGTATTATAAGGATGATCTGTGTGAAGATTAAAAATATATTTATACTCTGTATTCTCTTTTATTTATTGCTTATTTTTCTACCTTAATTTATATACAAATATCAGTTGTGAACCATAAAATATCATTAGTATTAATAGTTGTGGCTACTATAGGATTGAAGAGATATGTAAGCATAAGAAAATGATGTCTAGGTGTTGTATTATTTTTATTGCATTCACTAACTAGATTATTAATAGGATTTAATTTAATCTCTAGCTAAATTAAAAAAATCAAAATAGTGACTAAGTCTATTATTTTTAATAAATTATAAAACATAACAAGTTTTTGTTATATTTTTGCTTCCAAAATATTTAATTTTATTTTTCTAAATAATATAATAAAAAGTTGAATTTATATTTAAATATATCTTTTTGATGGGTATTATAAGTAAAAGTAAATTTAATGATAATTTTTGGTGAGAAAGATTTTTTTATTTTTATTTTTAATAATTATTTGAGAAATTTTTAAAAATGTTTGTAAAAAGAGAATTACTATACTAAAAAATGTTCTTAAATAACTTAAAATGATCCCTTTAGGTTAAAAAGAATGTCAATATCTTAAAATTTTTTTATCAATTTTCTAATTTTTAATTAAATCAAACTTTATTACTTTATATAATTTAAATAAATATATTTATATTTAAATAATTTTCTTACATGAATAGCTCATAAATCTTTGCAGTATTATATCGATCCCTAAAAAAATTAAATTTGTAAGAAAAATTTATTAAAAATATATGCAATATATATATATATATATATATATATATATATATATATATATATATACTTATATCTTAAAACTTATATTGTCCTTAGATTATTTTCTTATTAAAATAATTTTCTTATAGTCCAAACACATAAATTCTTTTATTAAAGTATCATTTTACATAAAACGGGAAATCCCATTAAATAAATTAATTAAAAATAGAATAATTATTTTAACTTCCTTTGCCACGAAGGCAAAGCTAGGCCAAGCGAAGAGGCTTCTCACCGTTGAAAATGTCTTCAAGCCGTGTAATGGAATTAAGAAAATCGATCCTGCAGGCCGAAGAGAAGCAACAAGTTCTAGAACTGCGCTTCTTCAATGGCGTTCAGTTTCTACTACTGATCCTCTTGAGAATTTATTGATCTTCCTTCTAGCATTTCCTACTCTTTAACCCTTGATCTTGTTCAATCTACCTCAATGAATTTATAATCGTCTTCTCTCGATGATTGCAGCGGTCCAGATCGTTGTTTCGTGATCGAAGATGTCCTTCGAAGACGTCGCTTATAGGTGCCACAGATTGCGTTTCTCAAGTCTTTATTTACATAGCGGTTGCACTTTTTTTATTGGCAGATTATGTTTCTTTTGAAGCTCTGTTCAATTGAGTTACCTCAGCCCAGTTCTGACGGAAATGTAGGCTTTTAATAAGCTGTTCTTTAGTTTAGCAGGCATAATGGTGCGAAATGAAATACCTATTTAGGTTGCTTCTACTGACGAGGTTTTTGTCGTTGCTCTTTCATTCGCCTCGCCCTCTTATATTTAGGTTTATACCTAATAGTGAGTGCTATGCTATGTTGTGTCCCAATAGTATGTGCTATGTTTCTCAATATATTGATATGCAGAATTCTCATTAAATTTCACATAAGTGTGCTTAAAATGATTAGCTTAATAGATTTAATTTATTTGATCTCTGCCTACATTCATCATTTAAGTGTGTTGCCCTAAGCATATGATTTTCTGCCAACAACAACACGATGTCTTAAATCCACTAGATGGGTTCGGCTACATGAATCTTTTGTTTCTATTGTGCACGATCAAATAGAATCTCCTTGAGTTCTATAGAGAAGATCATTTATAATGGTTTGTTTCCATACTTGTTTTGATCTTATCCTTCAAAAGATTTTATGCCTATTTTTTAGAAGAAGGAATGCTCATATGATGGTTTGGATCACCAATGGAGGTGCCGGCGACGTTCCAGGGCAAGGCATAACAACTATTGTGGCAGAGACCTAGGCGCTCCCAAGACAGAGGTCTGGGTGCCAAGGTGCTCAAAGACAGAGACCTGGGTGCCCAGGCACCCCCAAGGCAGAGAGCTAGGCGCTCCCAAGACAGAGGTGTCGGTGCCCAGGCGCTCCCAAGACAGTGAGTCGGGCGCCCAAGTGAGCTCAGGTTCCCATGAAGCAAGCCCAGGCCTGCGGCGTGGGTTCCTAGGCGCACCCAGGCGCATGCGGCAGTAATGATTTGAAAAGAAGCATCCATAGGGCATTTTTTTAGGTTGGGGGGGGTGGTTTAAAAGCCTTCGAGGCGTTTTAGGGTTAATCCATGTAGTATTGAAGTGTGAGAGAGTGTGGCAGATGTAAGAAACACCATTGTTGAAGGGTGAAGGGTTTTCAAGAAACCCTAATTATAATTCCTCCCCTATATAGTGAATTATTTTCCTTCCCTCTCTGTGGACGTATGTGTGTTTACACTGAACTACCTAAATCTTTTTTTTTTTTTCTCATGTTTGCTTGTTTGTCGATCCTAACATGAAATGCCTCTCAAACAACTAGCCCAAGGCTTAGAAAGCATATCACTATTATAGAATATACAACTCTTATAACTCTCATGATCACAACCTTTCCAACCTCAAAATCAATGCACTATACCTGTTGTGTACTAACATACAAGACCATTTGAGGATTTAAAACCAAAACAAGTGTTTTGGAGGTGATCTAAATCCTCCTCCAGGTTTAAATATTGCGACAAATAATAAGCAATATGATTTGGCTATTTATGATTTACAGTGAACTTCATTTTTAAGCTTAAGCTTTGATGCTTGAATTGAGAAGGTTCTTATAGATGTATAAATGCGTTTTTCCCAAGAATTGTCTCAAGGGTTTTCACCAACAGTTATTCATTATTTTTGTAGGGCTGATAATGATTTGATTTCAAGCAATTGTAGTTTGAGCGGATATTGAAATGTTGCTCAAACCAATTCTATCTTTGAGTAATTTTGGACGAATTGGCTTGACTTTGTGCTGGCTCAAATATGATTATGCTCTTGATTTGCATTTTTATTGTTAATAAAAATATTTCATACATGAAAGTACACGCTTTATCTATTAAAATACATATATACACATGCGTATTCAATCTATGATCTTTGATCTTCATAAGAACATTGAATTTTGAGCTAGACTCTTAACTATACACAATTGTTTATATTGTCTTTGCATGCTTGTGTGCTTCTTTGATTGTGGTTTGGCTGCTGATTGTGAATCATGAGGCTCTACATACTCAAGTTTTTTTTTTAACTTTTGTTACTTCGATTGCGTGCTGTTTTACTTATTTTGTCTCCTAACTGCACACTCTGCTGAGGAGGTCAAGCTTCATTTACAGCACTTGTAGGACATTAATAAAGGTATTTTCCATTTTAGCTTGATCCTTCATACTAGGCTGAACTTCACGTATTTATCCTCGTCCAATTACTACCGCAGAGATTTCTCAACGGAGAATCACCTTGGCTTTACATGTCTAAGTGTTGTTAGGGCACTTTTGTGAAATAGTGACTTCTTATGATACCATTGCAATGTTTAAGAACGAAGCAAAGCAAGCTCTTAACAACATTGTTGGGGAATCAGTAAAAGTGAAATTATTATGTTAAGTAGGTAGCATAGTGTAGTGATGTATGTTTAGGCCTAAAATCACATAAGAAGTTTAACTACATTTGTGAGAATTTCCCTCCAGTTTAAGGAGTATGTAATAATGAACTCAGCTGGTAGAAGAAAGTCTCAGCTCAAGATCATGAGGAATGATCAACACATTGAGGGACTCAAAGAAATATGTGTACTATATAATGCATTTCTTATACCGAGTAATTCTTATTAGATGATTTTGTGGTGGAAATAACTCTTGGGAGTATGAACATTACTTCCTTATGCCTTTGCAATCATATTAGGAAAATCAATTATAGCATTATTGATTATTTTTAACTTCAACTACTATAATTTAGTATGCATGGAGCTTGATAAACATTTATTATTATATTTTCCATCACATAATGCAGTTGTGGCTCTTGTGGATATCCTTTGAATCTGACTTCTTCTAAACAAGTGTCATCTTCCAAAAGTGGCTATGTGTATAAAAGATCTAGAAAGAAGGATATCATCTATTTTCCAATTGTGGATCTCAGCAGGTTCACCCAGGTAGATGAGGTTAGTTGCTTCCCTTTCAGCCTGAGCTGCTACCAGTCAAAGATAAAGCTACTCTGCCGTAAATGCGGTATCCTTATAGGTTACGGGTACGGCCAATTTGGCGTCTTGTGCGACTCAGACGTCGACACAACCACGTATTCATCGTGCAAAAAGTACCTCATTATGGTTAGAGCTATTCAGCCCTTGCATCCTTGAAGCATTATGAATATGCATGCAGATAGCTGTATATTTAGAGTTTTGCTATCCTGCTCTTTCACTTGATGCAGTAAGCGTGTAAAGAAGATTTATGTTATGCATTTTGAAATCAGTAAATTTGTTCACCCACAAAGATACTCACCCACTATGTTATTGAATGAGGTACGGTAACAAAATTCTTTTATTGTTCATATTAGATATTACATTCTCAGTTGTACATGAAAAATTAGTATAATATGCCATCTCTGTGAGCGCATTCGATCTGAGCTGACCGCAATCATCCTATACAATTTTATATTTAATAAATGTTCTTAACATAACAAAGAAGAAATATCTGATAATCAAAACAATTATATCCAATCAGAACTTTGATTCATATTAGATACTACAATAAAAATTTATAAATATCAAAAAAGCAAATTATATCAGGTTTGATCAAAATGCCCTCTGCTAATCAAAAGGGCATTGTGTCCAAACCAAACAATGTGAAATGTTGTACATAATAAACAGTTTATAAGCTTCCGCTTGGAATTTGTTTCGGGTCGATGACAAAACTGATTGTCGAAGATGCAGCAGATCTGTGCCTCCGAAAAATACCTTGATTTTCAGGAATGATTACATCACAAGGCACCGGAATTTCTGACGAATTCCCAGAAATACAGAGATTCCCAGAATCATCCTGTTCCCAGTAGACTTCCACCATAACACCTCTTGGATTATCTGTTGTTTGTGTTCCTGGAATCCCCACAAACCTTGAACCTTTGGGTATCTGAGAAAAAGGGCTCCAAGATTAAGGAAATCCTATTGATTTTAAGGTTTGGTGTTTAGGCTTATCAAAAATACATATTTAAATATCAATTATAGTCATCTAATTTTTTTAAGAGCTATTTTAGAGTCAAATAATCCTTTTCTATTGACAGATACACTGTTGGATTTATGTTAAGCGGATGATTGAAAAATATTGCCTCAAACTAAAGATTTAAGGATCAATAATCATCACATGTAATTATATTTAAGATTGATTACTGCCACCGCCCTAAAAAATAGCCAAAATAATATATAAATGATGTAGCAATCATATGTGAAAACACATAATTGGTACAATAAAAATTTTTTGTGGGCTCTTGATTGAAAATAAAAATAGAACCAAAAAAAAAATTTTCTATTCATCTTAATTTTTTTTTTTTTACTATTTGTTAAAAGTTCAGCATTTTCCATTTAAGATTTAGGTGTTTCTTACAAGCACCTAAATCTTAAATATTATAAGATAGCCGCTCGAATCTCCTCATTACAACTCTAACGTTTGGATGCTAGATATCTAACAGAGTATTGCTATAATGTCAAAAAATGATCAAAATAAAATATGGATGATGTGACAGATCTATGTGTAGGCCACATGCAAAAATAAAAAAAAATTATATTGATCTGGATATTATTTTGCTATATTTTTGGAGGGTTTTCTCTAAGTTGTGCCAAACTAGTTGAAAATAGAATTACAACGGAAACACTACCTGGATTGAAGATCCGGATGAGAGATTCAGCGTGACCAAGTCCCCTCCGGCCGACGCAGTTTCGAGTTCTGCCTGCTTGGCGATGTGCAGGAAAACTTCTTCGAGAGTGGTGAGGCTGAGCTGAATGTCTGAGATTCCGAGCTCATCCTCTCTCTCTTGAAGCTCGGAGAAGAAGTCCTGATCAACAAATTTAAGCCAACTATCATATGCTAAATCGAGGCTTTCATCAGGATAAAAGATCCAAATGTTTATAACTTATATTTCCAGCATTCAAAAATTGAAATTTATAAATAAAGCATCCTTAGAAATTTTCTCATTACATAAATAGGTACTCCTCAACATGAAAGTGCTTTTGTAGAAATATTGAAGATTGAGTATTGGGCACATATTATACAATAAATAAATAGCACCTAAACATTCATATTTATAAAAAACCACTCTTAATGTATTTAAGGAGTAAAGCAAATAAATTCCAGGGAGTGTAATTTCGAGCTTAGTTGAGACAATTAAATTCCAGTTTATCAGCAAGGTAAAATAATAATTGCCTGCGAAAGAATTACACTATTTTATTTACTACGGTTTTCATAAAAGAATTCTAAGATTGGTATAATGATAACATTTTAATTATAGATATTAAAGTTTAGGTGCTGAATAGTATGAAATACAATTGGGTGCTATGTATATGTGAAAAGATTATTAAAAACAGTTTACTTACTGTCAGCAGCATTTCTTTATCATGCGGAATGACAAATGTCAAATATGACTTGTTTTCTGCCTTTGGCTCCACATCTAAATGCTGCAAAATAGATATGTTGTCAGAGTTTTGCACAGAAATAAAAGTAAAAAAAGAGTCTATTGACACTTTCGCTCAATGGGCAACTCACGTGCTTAAAGAATTGCTTCACAAGCTGAGATTTATTGAGCTCACGGATAGCGTCCAGATCGGAATCAACAGCGGGAGTTTGCTGAGGAGTGTTTCTGAGAAAACTGACATTAGCTATATAGCCGGTTCCGAATTTCGACTTCAGTCTTATAGAAGTTCCGATGCACCTCAATCTTCCCTTAGCCATTATGGCGATGCGGTCACTCAGTATATCGGCTTCCTCCATAGAATGGGTTGTCAAGACGATAGCTCTCCCCTTTTTTGCATTTTCTATAATATCCCATACTTGTCTTCTGCTAATAGGATCCATCCCACTGGTCTGAAACAAATGAAAGGTAGAGCAAATTGAAGATTGAAAGTTGACAGAAAGCTACCGCAACTATTTTGAATTAAAATTTAGTCTCAATTGATAGGTATGTGCAACTTAGCCACCTAACTAATCGTTCCGAGTGTAATATAGTTAGAAAAAACTATAGGTTAGGGATTATATTAATATTAATTATCAAAATTTGATCCCCAAGAATTCATCTACAAAGTTTAGGCTACTTTTGGAACGCCTGTAGCTGTCTAATTAAGCAGCTGCAGTGGAAGCAGTTATGAAACTACAGTGGGAGCTGCTATTTAAACTGTCATACTAATACGCACAACATCAACTGTGGTAAACGGACAATCGGTGGAACAAAATAGTTATTTTCATATGATAAATAGCAATTTCTTACCGGCTCATCTAGAAAAACCATTTGTGGATTTCCAATCAAGGCAATGGCAAAGCTAAGCCGGCGCTTCATACCTCCACTATAGCTTCCAGATCGTATATGAGATGCAATAGTAAGGTTCACCTCACTCAAAGACTTTTCAATTGCCTACATTTTACCAAGAACTTTTTGATAAAAAGGGACAGATAAGTGCTTACATAAGCATTAGAGAAAATATATCAAGTTGATATACTTTAAAATTGTAAATTGCAGAAAATTGCAAATCATTTAGAATGCATTCATATAGGCTTTATTAGACTCCAATTTGATGTTCTGTAATATTCTCACAATAATCACCTACCGATTTGATTATTGAAGGATGCAAACCTTTTATGCTAGCAAACAGACAAAGATGTTCTTGTGCTGTCAATGCATCCCACAAAATGTCAAACTGTCAAATAAATACATATTGATAACTTAGTTTTCTGACAACTGCAAATAGAACTAGAATGAATTTGTCATGAACAAAAAAGTGGATAGACCTGGGGACAAACACCAACGATCCTTCGGATATTTGACAAACCAACAGAACTTCGAATGGAATCTCCATAAATGAAAGCTTCAAAAAGATGCAATGATTATTAATGATAACCTTTTTTAGCAATTCACTATAATATACGCAAAACAAATGAAATACAAGTCTTTTACCATCTCCACCAGTAACTGGAGTAATTCCAGTCAGACAATTAATAATTGTAGTTTTTCCAGCTCCATTGGGGCCTAGAAGGCAAAATAGCTGATCTTTAGCTATATTTACCCAAACGCCCTATAAAGAAAAGGACAATAGTGAAACTTTACATTAAGAATGCTAAAAGTACACAAAAACTATGATACCTTGACAGCACGATAAGGAGAAGACCTGGTGAATTTACAACAACCAATTTTAGTAGCTCCCGGGTAAGTTTTCGTAAGCCCAAGAATGCAAACTGCTACATTTGGATCGACATTGTTATTTGTTAATTGTTGTTTTACCATGGTTTCTTCTGCAAGGACATCCTCATCATCAGGAACGATATTATCTGTAGGTGGGATAGAGTTTAAACAGCTACATAGGCCACCCTCTGCAACAAGGCTCACAAAAAGTATTGAAAAGTCACAAATTAATTGGTTAAAATTTAAACAAGATCTGGCAACTAACCTTCTGTCTCGGTTCCACCTTTGCCAGTCCAGTATGAATGCTTCAGAAAGTAAAAGATTGATTTTCTCACACCAGTTGGATTAGGAAGAATGTTATCAAAGTATATTGCCAAGGCAACCCACAAAAAGAAAGTGGAGATAAGCCAGTGAAAAATATTTTCCTGCAGAAATTAACCTATTATGCCGAACCTAAAGAAAAGCCAGTTGATCTAATCATATTTAAACCAGGTTTAGAACATACAATAGTTATTACGCAGTTAGGTTCATTTTTAGCGCAATGACCTCGTCTGTGCCAGCTAATTCCACGGTCTTCACTGGTAGCAGTTGCGGTACCAAGCATGTCAAGTGCTTTTGCAAAAAGATTGGGAGGAAACAAAGACCATATTACATGAAAAGACTTGGAATAGTTCTCAGCATATGGAAAACCAAATGTTGTTATAAGCTGCATTAATAAAAGAGATAAAAGGTTTTAAATATCAGCATATGCAATTATAAAGTAAACTACCCTGTTTAAGAATCTTACTTGTGTTAAAAAGCCAACTATGAATATCGAAAATCCAACTGTAGAGGCTGATGATGACTTATTGACAAAGGTTGATACAAGGAATGCAAAACTCAACTGTAAAAACAGCAATGAAAGATCTAAAGTCTTTAGGTCTGAACAATTAAACAAAAGGGATATACAGTTGACAAACTGTGTAAATTAAACAGAAGAATATAAGCTTACAGATGAGTTTAATTTATAAATGTTTGCATCATGATTAAGAAGTTGTGATGATTACCATATTAAGTTGGAAAAGGAAGAATACTAGAAATAGGACTGCAAAACTGTTGTGAAGGAAAAACATGAACTGAAACAGCGATCCAAACAGTAACGTGAAAAGGGAAGAAAGAAGTGTCAGCAAAGCTTCCCATGTAAACCAAGACAACCAATAGGCAGAATCATAAAGTCCAATCATGGTCATAGCCTACAATATTCATCCAAAGGCATTGATTATTTCCAGATAGCTTTTCTAAGTGCAGCACATTACTAATACAAAAATTGCTGCAACACAGTATTATGATAAAAGCCATGTTTGCAATCCTACCTGCCGAAGCTTAAGTTCCTTTTCTGTAACAAATGAACTTGTTTGAATAACAAATCCAAACATGGTAATTGCAAGGAAAAATGTTGGTCCAGCCTTCCCAACAATAGAAAATGTGTCTGTTGCAGGGTGAGCGAATTCTTTAAATCCAACAATCCAGTTAAAATTTGGATCTGTTCATGATTACAGGTCATTGTTAGAACAAAGAAAATTCAAAAGTCTAATTAAGAAATCAAAACACCCAAACCAAGAGTTCTGCCCCAAAAGTAACAACTTATCCAGATGATAATTATCATGCATATAAAATAAATTTTAAATAGGAATTTCAATCTTTGTTGATAATCACAGAATTCACATAATTCTACACTAGTAGAAAGAAAAAATATGCACATTTTTGGTAAACCGAGATTTTTTTAAGGTGTCTAAATTTAGAGACTAATTAATTGAACAAAAATTAAAACTATGAGAGTAGAATCTACTAAGAAGAACGTAACAAGAGACCAACTTTACTTGATGTCAAAATTGTATCAATTTAATCATGCCTAAACTACTTAATCAGGGCCCAAATGAAATTGAATCGAATAAACTAAATGGAACATATTGGGAAGAACCACCCTACCCCTAAATTTTTTGCAAATTTTAATTTTATTTTATTTTTTGAGCATCACATAGAGATTAATATTCTTTTATCTTTTAAAGATTTTTTAAGAATTTCTCTACTAGTTATAAATCTTCAAAGTTATTGTTTAATAAAATAAGTAAATTTTTGTTTATTGATTAGATATAAAAAGCCCTTAATTTGGATGCTTCGTTTGCTAGTATTCTTTGTCATCGATGGTAGAATAACGAATATCTTTTATGTACTTTTTGCATTCCTAGAAAATTTCATCTGCCAGAATATCCTATCCATAATAATGAAAACAAGTGCATAGAAATGATGCATGTATTAATGGGTAGTGCATTGACCTCCAAGTAAAGACCTTGCCATTTCACGCTCAGCAGCAACCTGAAGAGGAATTTGGAATTTGAATGTTGGGTCCTCAATGTTCCCTCTTTTGGATACAGAAGTTGAGTTAGTTTGAAGACCATAACTTATAACCGTTGAGTTTTTCTCTACGAAGTGCAGAGCACCAGGACAACGCAAAGGATTACTTAACAACCATTTATCAACTTCATCTGGATTTGTGAAGGATTTCACCTGCAAAGTTCAATAATTTAACTTTCACTGCTGCTAAACACAATAGGAATAAGATTTTAAAATTTAGTTATTTTACATTAATTATAGTATGTAAATTATGATGTGATCATAACAATAAGCATGAATAAGGCATAGGCTAGCTGAATATTTTAGCAAAAGAAACATCCAAATTAAGGGGAATTGTTTCAATATAAAATAATAGTTAATTAAATGGTTTAAAAAAAATAGGAAATGAACTATTGCAATTATTTCATGCAAACCCCCACAATGTCTGAAATCAGTTAGTTCATTTTTTCAAATAAAAGCCTTACAAAATTTTCATAAACTTAAGAATTTTTATAGAATTACTTAAGTTTGCAATATCTTTTTAAAATTTCATACTCCCGGACATTGGTAACTCAAAATGTTAAGGTTGTTGCAAGAAGAATAATTTGACTGAAAATAGGATTGCTAAATCGTATAAATTCAATTTTACAAAATTTTGTATAAGTTGACTTTGAAAATGGTTTAAGACTGTAGATTTTTAATTTGATTGAATTCAAACAATGTGATCGGTTATATTTAAAATTTTAAATCTAAATGAGTAAAACTTTTAAAATTATGCATCCAAGTACAATAACAGAGGATACATTTTAACAAAAAAGAAAGAAAAATAAGAAGTACAATACAGATGACAATAGAAAATATTCCAACCCAGAAGTGTAGTTGATTCATATTGAATTTTTTAAAAGAAAATCATTTCATAAATTTTAACTGCAGAGTACTGCCACCCACGATGGCCCAAGCAGAGGAAGAAAAAAAATCAAAACAATAAAGAAAGAAAGTTAAGATGTCCTAACCTTTTCGGCGGGAATCGGCCTTCCCGGATTGTTCCGCATGATCGCCCTCACGATCCCCCTTATCCTTGCGCTACTGTTGCCGCTCCAGACAAAGTCGAAGCATGGCTCCTCAATAAAGAACTTCTCCTCGCAACGAGGGATGGCGGGCGACACAATCGCCTTCGGATCGAAGATGTTATCGAACGCAGAGATATTCGAGAAACGAGACCGCACGGCCTTATCGATGCAAAAGATGAGGAAGATGAAGAAAAGCGATGAGAATAGCTGAAGAAAGGCCAAACGCTTGTGCCTCCATGTGAGAATGACGTTTTTCATCAGCAGCGCCTTGTACTGCTGCGCCATGAGTCGAGCTCCCCGCTGCAGTTCCATCGCTTCCATCATCTAGGCTGCTTATTGATGAAAAATACTGTGTGCTGAGTGCGGATGCAAAATTGCAATTACGCTGAATCAAGAAGATTGGCAGAAGAAGTTTCAGGCATCGGAGCTTCCTTCGATCACCTTCGATCACCTTCGATTGTGCATTTTCCGTTTCCTGCATATCTTTTTAAAAGCGCAAGATGCGTTTTCCGTTATTAAGACATTTGTGAGACCCGTTTACTCTGTAACTCTTAAAAAGGGTTGCTCGAAACGGAAAACGCACTGGTGTTCTCACTGTTCGAAGTTTTTAACACTTGAAAATATTTTATTTTTTATTTATACGACATTATTTTAAATTTTAAATATTACCAATATTCAGGCAAAGCATAATATCCTAAAATATGGCAAAGGCTTGCAAAAACAAATGCACAAAAATTCGTGCGACCCAGCACTGTGTTACACCGCATCCAGCCCTATTTGCATTGGCCTACGTGGTGCTATCCTCTCAGTATCCTCGCTCTGTATGATTGTGTTCTTCATTTAAGTTCATGCACCATGCCCTTTCGGAACCCTTTGAAACATGCATTATTTTTCATTTAGCAGTAAGAGTAAAGTATTAAATATCAATATAGAACAGTTCAAAGCGATGCTTAAGCAGCAAAAAGGTAGAAAGTATAAAATTAATATCGAATGTACTTTTTGTGTTTGACTTAACTAGATGAATTACTCACAAACTTGATGTCTGCAAAAATTATAATTGAGATTTTATTAAACTTTGTCATAATCTAATTATAAGATTAAAACTTATATTCTTATTCCTAAGCCTGATTTTAGTTTACAAATTTAGGATCTCCTTAAGATGATTGTCGTCTTAGGGAAATTTTAGACCAAATAGTATTTTTTCCCAAAATTCCTAATTTTGTTCTACATTTCATACAGACTTAAATCCGTCAATAAAATCAATAGATTGAATCAAATATATTAAATTGATTAGAATTTTTCTCGCATGTTTCAATACTTGTCATCGATGCATTATCTTTAATTTATTTTACTTTTAGATCAAGGTTTATCATTATTCACTAGACTAGAAAATTGAAACTGACCCTATGTGATTTTATCATCAAGCTAAACGAAGTTACTAAAAGGATATAATTTTGTACCAAATATGAAATATCTTTAGTCACTACCCTAATTTAGCAACTAATCATCACATGAACATCAAATATGCGTTCATAGACAAAAATATCAAAGGATACTATAGGGAATTTATAAATATATCAACTCTAAGAAATTATTATTACCTCATAAGATAAAGTTTCTCTCCAACTTTATTTGCATTATATTTTATGCTCTTAAATTAACAAAAAAAATATGAGTTGTATCAAAAAGATGTTGCACCTTTCATTGATGTAAGATGAAAAATATAATACATATAAGATGAATTTTAAAATTTAAATGCAAGCTCTAAAGATTTATATATATAAAAATTCTCAAAATAAAATTTCTATCATTAGACTCTCTTCTCTCACTCTCTAACTCGATCGGCTGAAGATAAAAGGAAGCAAGAATTCGTACCTTTCTCTTGATCGGATGCACTGGATCGGCGCCGAATCGAGCTGAAGAGGAGAAGAAGGATCGGCGCATAGATGGAGGGATCGTGCGAGTGCGCTGGGCGTCGACCGTGCTCCCGTCGGCTCCTGTACTGGTTCAGCTCCACTAGCCTCTAAGTGCACCTGATCTATCATATTTTGGCATTTAAATATGATAGGACAAAGCCAAAAAATAGAAAATTTGATTATACTAAACAGTTTAAGTACAATTTAAGATTGGCTAAACATGTTATTGTTATAATTGAATATCACATTTCTAGTTACAAAGTAAGCACAAGCATATGTGCAATATGCTAAACATACAAGTAAGGAAGAGTAAGTAAGAAAAACAAGTGAGTTAGAATACTCACTTAAGTGTACATCTTAGCCTGCAAATAATGTAAGTGTAAAAGTATTCTAAATAGGCTAGAAATAAACTAATGTGCATATGAAAGTAAATGAAGTAAAGCATTTATATATTCAAATGAACTTATGCTAATTAAGAAAAATCAACAGTGAAGTATTTAAATGAAATTATACAATATTCGCTGTAATCTAAATAAATTGTAAATAAGTAAAGTATAGTTCTAAATCATAAAAAATGTATAGTAAAGAAATTAAAGGAAAATCTTAGACAATTAGCCTAAGATTCACATAGTCTAGAACTATGAAAAGTAACATAGCTAAAAGTTATGGTGAGTCTTAACAATCTATAAGATTGAAGATCTCACATATTTATTAATTGAAATTCATTTAATCTGTACTTATTCTGTGGACATATTTAGAATGAAATGAGGAGTTAAACACGTCTGTTTAACAACTAAGGAAAAATGGGGTCTACATAAAACACTCACATTCGCCCTTTAAGAATGTGAGGTCTCCTTATTACTCCATTTTTAATTTGCCTTGACTGATCCACCATATAGACCCTTAAAAATTTTAATGTGAAAGTTTTATTCATGCACAATATTTTATATGAATGATTCAAATAAAAAAGGCATAAAGCTAAGCAAGCATTCAAGAAAAATTAATAATTGCAACTAAGTGATATAAAAAATTATCTAATTTTAATGATCTACTTAATGATTGGAGCTAATTGTGTTCTCAATTAACTTTGAAATATTAATCTCAAGTTAATTATAATATAATAATAGTATAAATTTTGAAAGTAGTAGATTCAATTTATTTAATATAATATGATAAAATAATTTATAAGTATAATTATTGTTATTAGAAATTAGCTCTTAATCTCATCCTAAACTATAAGATCTAATTATAATAATTAAATCAAGGTTTAGGTACCTAGTAGGAAGAGATCAAGATAAGAAAATATCTAATTTAAGAAATTAGAACTAAGATAAAACAAATAAGGTTCACTAGGATTTACTAGCTAGATTGTAGTCGGAAAGATTTAATTAATCAAATGTTAATCTAGTTATGTTATAAGTAATTGTAAGATTTAGGGTAAGTAATTAATAGGACTTAAGAACTACAAGTTCTAAGTATACTATTAGTTGATGTTTAAGGAACTCAATAGGATTCCTAAACTAATCTAAGTAAATTAGGGATTCCTATTAATACATCTTTAAATAATTAAGGAAAGGCTTTAGGGATTATGATGAATAAACTAAGTCCTAATCTAATCACTAAAGCTAGATCTAGTTGATTCACAAATTTATTAATACTAAGGCATTAAGACTATATAATCTTAATGAGTGTAACTAATAAATCTAGGGATCAACTATAAATCAATTACAAATCAATTATAGAGTTGAAAGGTGAATTAAGTACTTGATAATTAATTCACATAATTAAAAAGTTGATAACTAAGCTCATAAAATGAAATCTAATTAGTAAGGGAGTTAATAAATATGATATGTTAGCTATCCTATGGTTTTATAAATTCTAAAATAAGCTATCTAAAAATTTAGAATAATCATAATAATACTTAGTAAAAGTCAAAAAACTTAAAATCTTAAATTGTTATCCAATAGAAATGATTTATATATAAATAAAATCCTTATATCATAAGGAGAAAAACGACATTAAGTATGTCAATTTTGGATAATCTTGAAAAAATTAGGGTTTTAATGACTCCTAATTAGGTTAAGAAGTGATTAATAAAATTATGATTAAAATATTAAATTTTATTTCATATTATTGTTCCTCATATTTTTGTGAGTGAAATGGACTATTTGATCATTTAATTTGGATTTTAAATGATTAAATTAGATAACATGAAATGATAAATATTAATTTATAATTAATTAATTAATCCTAAATATTGACCAATTAAAATATTTGTCAAAATTAAAATTAAAATGCATATTATCAATCTACTCATTTTTATGATCAAAATAGTATATAATTTTGTATATTTTGGATTTGTATTTTTAAAGTTATAATTAAAAATAAAAATTTAGCATTTAATTTATTATTACATAAGCAATTATGATCATCTAATGATCTGTCGGCGCAAAATTCCTCGGCGCAGAAATGATTGAGGACGGCGGCACTGAACTATGCGCAGACATGAGTTGCTCTTTAGAGACGACACGTGTCGTTCGCAGAGAGGCGCCGCAGGAATAAGAGAAATGCAGACGGACCGGGACGGGTCGGTCCAATTCAGCAGAGGAGGATGGATCAAGCGTCGAGCTGTTTCGTCCCGAATTGAAATCGCGAAAAAGGGAAGTGTCGGAATTAAGGCTTTTAACGGCAGTCAATCCCTTGAGGTTCACGATGAGATCCTTATACAGCGTTTAGGTCTCTTCGAGATCTAATATGTACTATTTCAGATTAATGTTTTAAATTAGCATATATCATATGATCATCAGTATATCTAGATTAAACTTTTCTTTTCAGTATATGTATGCCCTACCATATTTTGTATACTTGAGGTGTGCTTTTGCCTCAATCCTTGCTTAGTTATAAAAATTACATTTATATCTTATTCACATTCGCTTGTATGCTTACTTGCTCCTATGCTAGATAGGTGTTGACTTTATTTAGAGTAAAATGGTGATATTAATAAATGCTTAATAAAATTTACTTGCTTAAAATGTATGTAGACACTTTTTTTAACAAGATTTTTTTTCTTTATTGGCTGGAGCCCTATCATTATGAAATTGACAATGTCAGCTTTTGAGCAGTTTAAGGAACCAGTGCCTGAAGAGGAGTCATTCATAGAGGAGGTGCATCAGCTTGGAGTAGATGATATATAGTTGCTTTTATATTTATTGTGAGGATGATAGTATTTTTATTTCATTTCATAAACTTTAATTAAAATATTGTAATAATACAGGTACTGTGACTGTATTTACTTTCTACACTTTATTATTTTCTGAGCTATCTTATTATACTTTATGTATGATGCATGATGAATGGATGTAGCATTTACTTTTCATATGCTCCCGCACTCTGTATATATAGATGTAGTGACTGATTCTCTTATTTAATATGTGCACATCCTTCCCTTATCAATGAATTGTGGATCTTACCTAATTCAACATTGAGTGAGGGATTTACATGAGTGACACTCCGCTCATTAGCCTAATAATTGGGGACTTATGGAGCATGGGCGTCACAATACCCCTAACCCTAGTTAGGTCATAACTTGAACAATTAAAGTCCAAATTGGGTCTATTCCCAGTTAAAGTACTCAATGTGTTATATGAAAATTATAGACATTGAGTTTGCTGAATTTGGACCTCAAACAAAAATATTCGATTTTTGCCCCCTTTGACCCATAGAAAATTACTAAATTTTAGAACATCTATAACTAATTCATTAGACCTAAGAATTTAGTATTTTTAGACTCTATGGAATCCTTGAATAGCAACCAACAATAAAATGCATAAAAATTTAGATTCCATTAGATGTAAATTACTAAATTGTCCTTTATGTTAAAATCCTTAGTTTGAACCTATAAGACCCGTTTCTTATCCAAATTGATGTACTTACTGTCTATCTTCATGTTAGATAATAAATAATCATTTAAAAGTAAGAAATTTTAATTTAGAACCCTAAATCAAAAAATAACTTTTTGGATCCTCAGTAGGGACCATTTTGCCCAAAATCTAGGTTAAGCGTCCTTAACCCCGAATTTACCTTAGACTCAGGATAGGAGAATCAATATTAGGACTGTATTAGAATTATTTAAGTGAATAAAATAAGTTATTAAATCAAATTAGTTAAATTCTCTAAAAATTTCTCCAAGTCTTTCCTTAAGATCTTTCACTTCACATTAAGACTATTCCTAAGGTTAGGATTAGATCATAGCTTATATTTCATTCATTGAATAATGGGGTTATTCAATAAATGAATTCTTAGTTTTATTAGTTTTTAGATTTTAAAATTTAATTTTAATTATTTTATTTTTCAACCTTAGACTCAGTATAGGAGAATCATCCTATTGAGCTTGACTTTGCTTAAATAGGATTTGTCATAATTTGTAGTTCACTCTTAATATAACCCTAAATTTCTTAGACTGTACCCTTGGGATTATGTGATTAAGCCCAAGCTCGTGGTATTTAATACATAATCTCTACTTTAGTAGATCTTGATCAGATCTTAGCTATAACATCTGAATTCATCAAATTAGGACGTTGTAATTTATTGTTTAATACATAGTTATATCTGATTGAGCTAGATTAGAACCTGATTAATTTTAATCCTTTTTAACTTATAAGGATGCACTTCTAAGTTATACTCGATAGTAAGAATTAGAGATCTTGAACTTGTGTACCTTAGAATAAATAGAATGGTTTAATTTGAAAACAAATGATATCATCAAATTTTAGTAGAATCCCTTACTTACTACTAATTTTTTTGCTTTCGTGTTCCCTGAAATTTGTACTTTAAATCCTTGGACATACCATACAAGAATATTGTTGCATGAAAAAATGAAAACTTAGAATATTTAGAAAAACTTTGCATTTGGTTCAATTATTGGTCGATTTGGCATAATAGTACCCCAATGGGTAGGGGGAAGGTGATATAAGGATTACTTAACTTCACTTATTGAGGAATGTGTTGTTAAGTTTGGAACCGAATAGTCTAGCAGGCGTGCTTAACTCCTCAGCAACTTCTAAAATTACCCATAGAAGTAAAGTAAATAATTAAAATATGAATTTGCATATGTAAATACTGCCTCTCAGTTATATATATATATATATATATATATATATATATATATATATATATATATATACATCTATATATATATATTCTGCCCATGCCTCATTGTTGACGTTATGAGAAAATTATATATATATATATATATATATATATATATATTTAATTCTGTTTATGCCTCCTTGTTGACGTTAATAATCCTTTTGATTTCAGCATGCTAGATGTAGCCCTCATCTGTATGGCAGTTATTACACAATTTACATTATTTCACTTATATTAGATTTTTAATTTCAGTTATATATATTTTAGTTTACTTTTACTTTAGTCAGCTACTTTATTTGCTTTACTTGTATATTATAGGATGCTAGACTTGTTGTTGCTTACTTGTATGTACCACAACTAAATTTATTTCTTTTAAATTTGCATATGTCACATGATCTTCAGCATGTCTATGATGTAGTTTTTCTTTTCAGTATTTTATTTATCTATACATGTACGCCTAGCCTTATTTTTAGTTTATATTTAAGGTATGTCCTTGCCTCATCCTTGCTTAGTTATAAATATTTAATTTATAATTTATTACTTTTTATTGTATGCTAGTTGCTCCTATGTTATTTTCTTCTGCTTTAACGTTTAAGAAAATGGTGATATTAATAAATATATAACAAATTTTTTAGCAATTAGATAATTGTCTAATAAGATTTTCTTTTATTAGCTAGGGCCCTGGCATTATGAAACTGACAATATCAAATTTTGAGCAGGAAGATCCTGTTCTTATGGAGGAGGATTATCTACAGGAGGCGCAACAGATTGGAGCTGAAGATCTTTAATTCTTTATTATTACTTGTGAGGATGAGAGTTATTTTTATTTTATTTTTAAAACTTTAAGTAAATATTATAATAATACATGTACCCTTGTGATTATGTTTACTTTTTGTACTGTTATTTTTAAGTACTTTACTTTTGTCTCTCATTTAATGTATGGTGACGTGGATGTACCGTTTATTTTATATGCTTCCGCACTCTGTACTTGTATTGATTTAGTGATTGGTAGTATGTACTCATTCTGTGCACATCATTCCCTTATTAGTAGATTGTGGATCTTATATAATCTAATGATAAGTGAGGAATTTTTCAGAGTGGCACACCACCCCTTAAGTCTAATATTGCGGGTTAAGGGGTGGGGTGCCACAATATAAGACTTTGATTGAAACATACAATGACATTTGCATGGAATAATTAGTGATTATCTCTTAAAAGTAGCTTATAGCGTGCTTATAGAAACTGTATTAATAAATTATGATACCATCATAGTTAATAAGTTCTAATATATTTTATGAGTTTATAACCTATCATCTTTGAACTTTAGAAACCCGTCTTACTCTTTAGTTGATACATTTACATATTAATACGGTCTTTGTTAAATATCAATCAGTGGATTTACGAGTGTGAATAATTGATTGCATTGGGACATTTAATGACATGCAGAAAAATAATAACAATAAACTAATAATAACATATTATCAAATTGATGAGCTACCTTATACAAAATTAGCTTATGTTGTCTTTGAAACCTCATATTGATAATATCATTAACATGTATTATATGGAGCATGACAGAACATTCACCTCTACAATAAAATGCATGACATTTCATTCAGAGTTGGGCATTTCAATTTTATAGCAATTATGCAAAATGAGTCAGATTCAGGGTAAGAAAGAATTATCTTGTACTATCAACATAAGGAACTATGTGTGCAATAATGTAGACATAAAACAATCAACAAAAAAAGCATAAGGCAGCCACAGTATCAAAGCACTGATTGCGAAGTGAAAACTAATTTTTGAGTTTCAAAGAATAATAAATTGGAAGCTCGCAAATGCCAAAACCAACACAATCATCTATTCATTAGTTCAAAAAGACATTCATGCTAAGATTACATAGACAGATGTTGCCAGAAAAATAGGATATCATACGACAAATGGATAGAGCAGGGATTGCTCCATTGAAGATATATAACTTTCTTATCGAGCGGATGAGAATGAGGATGTAGGTTTTTATCAACCCGATCATTCAAAATGCCTTATAAGTGACCTGCGAGACTAACCTTGCATCTAATAATGTTTAACTTGAGCACTTAATAAAAAAAGAGAAATGCTGTTTAGACCTGCTGAGATGGTACTTAAAAAAATTTATTCAATATAAATTTAAAAATAATATTTGTATTATTTTAATATAAATATACACTAATGAAATATGTCCAAATTCTATTATATAAGTTTTTTTGGGTGTCACGTCAACAGATCTAAATAGCATTTCTAATTAAAAAAAAAACAAGTCATAGATTATGCATATTATTATAATTATTATTATTAGTATTAGGTTTGTTAATTAATCATGTACTTGGTTTTCACTTATTTGAGAGTTTAAAAATTTTAAAATAAGAAAATCAGTATTGAGTAAATATTTTACGCGAAGTTTAAGAACTTGAGTGTTTGACATAAGAGAAAATCAGGATAAAAAAAATTCATAATATAAATTTTTTTCTGAACTGCAGACTCAAATCGGGCGAATTCTTGGATTACGCAGAGCATGCGACGTTCTCCGCAGAGCTTCGCCTTCGCTTCCTCTTACATAAGAAAAGCGCAGTCTGGATTGCTTCTCTTTTCATTTCAGAGCTTCGTCCGAGAAGCACTAAACGAAGAACGATTTCTTTCATACTTGCTTGTTTTGTCTTCACTAGCACCTTTCTCTTGGAGCTTGCATCACCTTAGAGGTTTTGTTTACTCGATTTTCATATCGTGCAGATCCTAAATGCTTTCCTTTGCGATTTTAGTTGTTTGCGTCGAGCTTCTCTTTGTCCATAATGTTCCCTAAATCCGCTACGACTGTTCTTCGGCCATTCTGGGGTGGGAAAGTAGCTTGCTCGTCATCTTCATCTTCAACTCCATCGACAATCCACCCCCTATCATCGCTGACAGTCTTTCCCGTTTCTCATATTTTTTATTTTATTTTATTTTTATTTTTTGTTAATGGAGTTGCATTCTTTATATACGATAAATTATGCTGATGGTCGCTCCTAGATTTAAGTGGTAAATTATTGATTAATTCAAAGCTCCACTAACTTCCACAATGTTATGCTGAGAGCGATTGCCCATGCTCCCATCTCATTCCTCAATCCACCATTTTATCTACATCCATTCATTACGAGAATCGGATGCGGCATCTTCTCTCGATTCAGCCTAACGCAAAGCCGCAGTTTCAGAAAATCTATATCCAGAAATAGGGGCAACGTGGCCGATATTTTGGAAATCTTAGATTCTCTGGATGTATTGATTTCATCAGATGCTTTGGTATATACGACTCGGCTGAAGAAATGCTTCCGATCTAAGAGCTTTGTGATGGTCAGGTTGGCTCATGCTCATTTGGTTAAGCTTGGATTCAAATCAGACCTTTTGATTTCAAATATTTTGCTGGATGTCTATTCCAAAGCTGGCTTCTTGGATGATGCCGCAAAGTTATTTGATGAAATGCCGCACAGAGATCTCATCTCTTGGTGTACTCTCATCTCCGGTCATGTCAGTCATAGCTTTGATTTGGAAGCGTATTGTTTATTCAGGAGGATGCTTGGGAGTGGATTGGAACCCAACCATTTTGTAATGTCATCTGTGCTGAAGGCCTGTTCAGCAGCACACATCTTGGAGCTAGGTGTTTCGGTTCATTGTCGGGCTATGAAGTCTGGTTTGGGATTTGATAGTTTTGTTGAAGTTGGACTTGTAGGCATGTATGCTAAATGTGGAGCTCTGAATGACGCACTCAAGGTGTTCTACGAAATTCCTGTTAAGGGCATTATTTCTTGGAATACTATCATTTCGGGTTCGATTCATAACGGTTGTTTTGTTGAGGCTGCACAACTCTGCCTAGAGATGTGTCGGATAGGGTTTAGGATGGATCTTGTGACTTTGAGGATAGTTATGAGCGTCGGTTCTGCATTGAAATTATTTGATTTTTGCAAGTCGCTTTATGTTTATTCTATAAAAATTGGCATGGACATGGATTGCTCTCTTGTAGCCGAGTTTGTGAGATTGCTGGCTAATATAGGAGAAGTAGATTATATGAATGAGCTCTTTAGTATGGTAAAGAAGCCTGATGTATCCTTGGTTGCATTACTTATATCAGGATATCAGGCACATGGGTACAGGGAAAAAGCTGTGCTGTTAGTAGAAGAGCTATCATTCTCGAGCATGAAGCTGAAGGAAGGAGCATGGATCTGTATGTTAAATGTTTGTGCTTCCAAGGAAGAGGGCATGCAAATTCATCCTCTTGTAATAAAAGTTGGGTATTTGTCTTCCATTAGTGTGGAGAATGCTTTGATTTCAATGTACATTAGATGTGGCAAGATAAATGAGGCATATAAAACCTTTGTTAAAATGGAAGAACATGATGTTGTTTCATGGACAGCAATCATGGCGGGTCTCATTCATAACTTCCAGTACAAAAAAACCCTTGAAATATTTCATGATTTCAGCAAAACCAATCTTCAAGCAGACAAACATTGCGTTGCAACAGCTATGAATGCTTGTGCTGGTCTTCTGGCCATTGATGAAGGCAAACAAATCCATGCTTTGGCAGTAAAACAAGGTGTAGAATTTTCTGATTTTTTAAGTGTATCCATTGCTCACATGTATACAAAATGTGGGTATATAGGCAGTGCAGCAAAGTTGTTTTCTCTGACATCTTCAACTTGTAATTTGATTATGAAAAATGTCATGCTTGCCGGGTATTGCAGGAATTCTTTGCCTCTTGAGGCTTTTGAGCTATTTAGGAGGGAATACCGATCTGGTTTGATTATTGATCATTTTAGCATCTCTATTATGCTCGGTGCTTGTGCGGACTTGAGGTTAATGATGGCGGGAAGGCAGATTCATTGTTTAGTTGTGAAAACAGGGTTTGAATTCTCTGATAATGTCATTCAGAATGCCATTGTAAACATGTACGCCAAATCTGGACACATTGCTAGCGCATGCCAGTTTTATTATAGTATGAAAAGGAAAAACATTATTTTGTATGGAATGTTGATGCTGGGTTACCTTGACCAATGGCAAAGCAACAATGTCTTAAAACCTTTTCCCCAAATACGACAAAATTTCTTATGTGGCAATTCAGCAACATTTGCCAGGTCTTTAAGATGTTCGGAAGATTTGACCAACATCGCTTTACCAAAGCAAATACATAGATCAAGTATGAATAACGACAATTTTTTGGGTACTTCAAATCCTCATATAGATTTGAATTCTAATTTGTCAGAAAGTAAAAGGGGAGTTTCACATTATACATTGGGAGATTATATTACTTCTGATTCTACAGTTCTTGAATGCCAACAATATGGAGAGGCAAAAAGCCATTTTGTGTCCCTTGATCTTTTCAAACAAGAGCTAACAAGCCAAAGTTGTTATATATATGCAGATGACATATTTTTCTATGAAAATATTGTTTCTAGGATGGGTGAAGCTTCACCTATGCCCAGCCCAGCTGAGAATTGTTTTACACTTGTAAGGCCCATAGAATCTCAGAGATTGATAGTTGCACCGAAGTCACCAAGCTTAGTCCCTTAAATTATTAACGGCGTTGTGCGCGATATGATGTAAGAAAGTAATAATAATATGAAAATCAACTGCTGTTGCATAGGAACCTTGATCATTTTGTGGAATTTCTTTCTTGGTTTTCTATAACTGATCATGGAATTTTATAGGTGATGAAAAACAGAAATCATGCCGCTCCGGTTGTTAAGGGATTTGTGATTGATTTGAGATGGCAATTTATATTAACTATGTGACAAGGCTATTTTTTGCTGGAAAGCAAAAGTAAATCTTTATTTCTTCAAGTTTGGTTGTAATTGGCTGGCTTCCCTTATTTGGGATTAGAAAGCATGAATATTTAAAGCGTAAAAAAATCACCAGGATGAATACTTTGATCGCCTCAGTGTTATTATGACTTCTTAAACTTTCTTTTTTCAAATAAATGGGGTTCCAAAATTGGCCATCAGGTTACTGCTGTAAGGAGATAACTTGGATTTTAATAAATGGTTTTTCTAGATTTCATTTACTATATACTAGTTGTTTGTTGTTCATTGCAGGTTCTACGAAACAGGCTATTGTTTGAATCATTTGTTGTACATCAAAAATGTGAAGGTGCAATTATATTGATTTTCTTCTCTATACATGCACTTTTTCTACTCCAGTGCATTTATGTATGCTTAATTGGAAGTTTAATAAACATTTCATCGCAAAGTTTTGTTAACTTTGTGGTTAGCATAATTAAAGATTGTCAAATGGCATTATTTTGATGCATCAAGTTGCATTTGTAGTTGAATATCACCATTTGCATGAAATTTTGTAGTGCCATTGTTTAGGGCCTAACGAGAAACAAATCTCTTTTTTATGGCAAATAATTTATTGTTGTATACATAAGATGATTAAATAAATACTAATCTCTAAAAATTGTTATTGATGTTAATACTAATGAAGAGATTTATAAATGCCTTAATTAATCCTATGTTTTATACGAAAATTTAGATACTAATGAAGAGATATATATATATATTTAAGTTGTCAAATTAATTTTTATGGAACCTAAAGGTGTTATAACTATGGATCTAATGAAACTGATAAGAAAACTCTTTTTAAGGAAAATAAAGAGAGGAAAAGTTGTACAATTGGATACATCATTATAATGTTATAATGTTATACATATACACACATATATATATAAATATATATATATATATTAAGTTTGTTGAAAATTTTAGAGATCATCTTTCTTTTGAGTCTGGGAAAGAAAATAGTTTGTATTGCTAAGATCGTATCTTTTTATATTAATTCTGAACATATTTATTTGCAAATGTTTTTTTTATATTTCTTTCAATTATATTATTATGGATAGCCATAAGATCATTTGATCATCATGAATATTAAATATATATATGTATTTGTTATCATGCATAAAGCGCTCAAATCTCCATATTTTCATCAGATGCATTGCTTTGCAAGGCAAGTGCAAAATTAATTACCAGTTTTGCAAATAAAAAGTATGTACAGTCCAATGTGCAATATTTGCAAACAATAAAGAACACACAAGTGATTACCATTTCGAGTACAGAAGTTCTTTGCACATCCAACACTATATTTCAAGTACTATACTTTAGCAGAAAGTTACAGTTATTATACACTTGATGATATGATATTTACATATTAAGCACCCAGAAATAGCTTATAATTTTACTAGATAGCACCATTCTTTATTATTACATCAAATCTATCATCCAGAAAAAAAAGAATAATAAGATGAGAAGCTACATTTTTCCTAAAAACTCTGAATTTTCTTCTCATATGGTAAAAGCATGCTAAGTGCAATTCACAGATCATATTTTTTTCTCCTATTTTTCAAAACTAACTTCTAAATATTTGAGAAAATTGGAAAAAAAAAAAGAGTGCATCATAGTATTTTTCATATGCAAAGGTTTACTGAAGCGTTGGGTTGGGAAGTTCGAGGCGGTCGGTCCAGCGAGGGATTCCAGCACAGAATAACTTTCTGAGCGCACCGACCCATTCATTCAGCAAGCGCTCCTTCGTTTGCCGCACGCACGAAAACTCTCTCTCCATCATCTGCTCCATCTCCTTCAATTGCTTCATCTTACACTGCATTTTCCTCAGCTGTTCATCACAGCCAGGAAAAAACAACCCCAGAAAAAATTAAGAAGAGATTTTTGCATGCTTAGCACCACCTAATGCTTATAATTTACTTAATCTACAAATTATATATATATTAAGCACTTTCATCTTACTAATCAAAAGAAGTGCGAGGCTTGATATCTGAGCTTTTTATATAGATAATGACGATTGGAAGCTTTATATGTAAATTATAGAGATTTAGGTGACCGAATGATCAGCTCAGTGCAACGGTACTCCGCTCGGTGCCTCTATGGAGGCTCAATATAATTAACGCATCTAAATACAGTGTTAAACTGAAAATAATTAAAATTCATTAATAAAAATTGTAATTAAATCTGCATTAAAAGTATTTAATTGCTTAGAAAAAATAGCTAAGGCACCGGAGAATGAACCATAGCATTATTCATAATTTATTTCTCTATTTTATCTCTTTCGGATTTTTGAGAGCATCTTTTTTATTGAGCCATAAATTTTAAAGATATACTCTATAATAATTATTTTTTCTCTAAAGAATTTTGCAGAAGAAAAAGAACAAAAATGCAACCACAAACTGCCTTGGTGAATGCAACATTTTTAAATATCCCAAACGAATTTATGAATAAAATTAAATTTGGATAAACATGGCTCAATAAAAAGAGGAGATGTTCTTTTGTTTAGTGACTAGGTTACTCTAATCAATTTGGTAAAATTTAATTAGGATTAGTTACTGCACTCATATTTTAAGTATATAAAAGTTAAATTTTAACAGAATCCTGGAAAAGAAGACAATTGCAGTCCCGGAACATGGCCAAAAAACTTATGAGCGCTTCGCTTGACCAGATGGCGTGCATCCAAAGGTCAGGTAGGTGTTATTTGGGCCATATTTTTGGGCTATGCAGAAATGACTCTATATCTAGAGGAATTCAAGAACAGTAACATGCAAAAATGGACTATAAATATATTGGAAAGGATGGCACTCTGCAGTCCCGAAACACGGCAAAAAAACCTACATGACTTGGATGCTCTCCGCTTGAACAAATGGCGAACATCCAACGGCTAAGCAGCTTGTATTTTGATCATTATTTTAAGCTATGCATATATTACTCTGAATCTAGCCATAATTTTAATATGAAAAAATAAGCTCAAAATATGCCAGAGATAACAAGCACACCTGCGCTTGAATAATGGATGTCATAAAAAGTTCCATCTCCCTCTCTTCTTGATCTGCTATGAGCTTTGCACGAGCTGCAGCCACAGCAAGAGAGGTGGCAATGGCTGCTCTGACTTGGAAGGTTGTAGCGTAAAAGTTCTTCTCAGGAACGTGAGCTGGATGATGAAAGAAAAAAGAAGTTAAAATATAAATAGGAAAATAAATCTTTCTTTTGTACTTTTTTACCACTACATTTTAAGTGGTAGATATGCAAATCAAGGAACAGTTGATCAGTTGCTAAGTTTGTTAATTTTTATGAACAAAACATAGCTGCAATACACAATCATGAGGTTACGAAAAAAAATGTTAAGAACTAGTTTTACATACATTGTTATCTATCCGGCAATTTCAATTGACCGTATGTGTGAAAACAAAGAAAAATCATCATATAGAAATCCTGAAAAGTTAAACTTGGCAAAAGAAACCATGTTGGGTTTATAATTTATGCGAAGTCAACCAAAAATGTTCTAGCTTTAAGAAAAAAAGTAGGTTAATTTATACAAGCATTTCAATTAGTTAAAATCTTAGAATATTATTATTCACTAAAATAAGAAGAGTTATCATGCTTAAAATTGAACTGCATCTGCTTGTTTGTTCGAACATGAACAGCAAAAGTAATAAGAAGAAAGACAGAACATTGATATTCCACCAAATGCAAATGGGCATACAAATGTGAAAATCCATGTTTATTCACATTCTATTTTGTATCGGTATCAAAAAGTACATTTATATCACATACGGCACTAATAATTGAACAAGTTTGGCACCAAAGGTCAAACTCTAAACTTATTGTATAGTAGTTACAACACAACCAAATGCGTGTAGAGCTTGAATAATGATTCCTTTGCAACATGATGGAAAATCGTACTGAAAATTTGCAACATTAGAATAAAAAAATTGATGAGCTGCACACAACTTTTTAAGGTTAGGACTCGTAAATGTTTATCTAACAAGCATCAAACAAGTATGTGATAAAAATGCAAATAACTACTTATTCATCTTCTTGAATGAAAGTAAAGCTTTATCACGAAGTGATCTTCATCACCTGTACACAAGTTTTAATGGGAGTAAAACCATATCAATTACTAAACCAGCAGTTTTAGCACAACCTACTGAAGTTACCTTCACAAAAGTGGATAAATGTGGCAATTCTAAAATAGATCTCAAGGCACATGAAGAGGAACAATACTGAATTAGCAATAGAAAAATGCTATCCTGTCCAATAAAAAATCCCCTAAATATCATAAAGAGAAAATATTTATTTTAAAATAAACTAAATGAAGCCGCAAAAGTGCATGACTAATCCCAAAATTATAATCGGCATTGATACCTTTTGGAAAAATTTTAGGAGATTTTGGGGTAGCAAAATGAAAACCAAAAAATGTAGAGCTTGTTGCCTTTTGTGATAATACAAAATAACGAAGGAGAATGAAAGACAATACAATCGGTAAGCAATATTCAACCAGTCAAACTGAACTGCTAATTTATGAACATGTAGTTACAGGTTTTTTGGGTACTTGCATTGTGGGTTGAAGTAGGTAGTATTGACAAATTTTATGGCTAAATACGAGGTGGAGTTTAAAGACAGTAATGATAAAAGTGCCAAGGGAGAGCATTGAGGGACTCAGAATATGTTTTGAACTAAGAAAACTAGGAGAGAACAATATAAAATATGACTTGAAACTTAATAATAAGAAATAAGACATGAAACCGTTACTGCTTAAATTAAGAACTTTGCTACAGTCACACATTAAAAAATACAATAATATGCAGACGATGTGTCAATCTTGTGTAAATAAATAATTAGTGCAATACGTTCTTTGTTTGGGTATGCGCATGACAAAAAAAAATTTTGCATGACTAAAAAAAAAAGGAAATTTGGTCCTGGATACCTTTTTGTTCAAGTATAGTATTTTCAAATAAAGAATAGCCAGTTGGACAGTCAAGTTGATGCCAGCCAGCTATAATATACGAATTTGTGTAAAGACAGAACTGACCTGTGGCACCAGAAGGATCCCCCACTAATGGGACACGTGAAGGTAAAATCTACTATTCTAACCCAAGGAATGCAATCAAAACTAAATCTGGGCTCATAAATCGATGTTAATTTCCCCATAAATCAGTTTGAAAAAGCTGGCGAATTGGAGAAAAGGTAATGAAATATGAGAGGAAGTTAATAGTGTTGTGATTCACTTATTAGGGCCTTTGACTTTAAACTTTTGACAAGTCAAGAGTTCAAATTCTATTGATCATATATTTGACTCATTGAAGCTAAACTTCTTTCAAAAAATATGAGAGAAGGGATTGGGAAAAGAGAAAAGAGATACAACAGCCACCAAGCAGTCATCCTTGGAAATCACCAAGCAAATCAAAGAACTTTCCACAGGAAATGTGATTTCAATAATTAATTATAGAATACTCCAACACTAACAATTATATATATATATATATATATAACTGAATATTAATGAACCTTAGAGTGTTTTTTGAACAAATCTTGAATTTCTTTATTTTGGTTACTTTGAATGCTATGCTAATAGTTGACTTTGATTTCTGCTTTATATACATTTTTAAATAGGGTTCGGTCATAGTAGATTCAAATGTGCTTTGAGATCTAGGCACTATAATGTCTGTGCAAACATGATGATCCTAATGCTGAAATATTCTAATGTATGGTGGTGAAGATCATCTTTGAGCATATTTTAACTTAAACAAGGAGGTGGCATTCATATATCAATAATTTGTTGCAGTAATGCATCGATTCTAATGCTTTTCAAACAACTCTACTCTGAAATCATCAGCAAGAAAGAGCCAAAAACTATTCAGTGGGGAACAAGAAACTATATCATCAAATAAGAAAATTAAGAATAAGTTCGATGGCATTGAGAAACCATTTTAAAATAGAGTTTAAATACCATATGCATCATACACATCAATTAAATTTTTATGTCACTTTTAGTACACAAAATAATGTTTGAATGTTACAAGTAACAAGACAAGGGAAACTCAGCAGCAACAATAAGATGAGCACTATTTATGTACAAAAAAATGCAATTTTAAGTTAATGAGCCATACGTTAAAACTTTGTAAACAAATAATTGAATACAAATTATAAAGGGATACCCGAATTTCACAATTCAATTTGGTTTTATACTAGATAAACCTATCATGAAAGAAGCATTTACTAAGATGTTTAACAAAAAATTTAGAGAAAATAAAAAAATATATATATTTAATCTTTGGCTTTACAGTAAAGTACAAAGAGATTTTATTTAGATAGTTTTGAAAAAAAAATTAATTTAATTGGTTTATAATGATGCTATTAAAGATGCATATAGTGAAGTTGTAACATGTGTTTGATCGTATATAGTGAATTGTCTAATAATTTTTTTTGTTACTATTGAATAACATCAATGCTCTGATCTCAATCCTTTTCTTTTTGTTTTAATTATGAATGTTCTTAATGAACATATTCAATATAGTTCCTTTGAGAACTAAAGTCTCAATAATCCCTTAGGACTTTGAGAAGAGCTAAAACAAAACTCAAATTTCTATGCTAGCTTAAACCTTCATGTACAAGATTCGTCAATAATCTCATGTTGACCCTAAAATTTGACAAACCAATATAAAATTTCAAATGATCAGCTTTCAATTAAAAATCGCTTATTAATCATTTTCTCAAGCTTACATTGATCAAATCAAATTTTAAACTTTTGTGGTATACAAGTAGATAACAATGAGAAACATTACATTAGATGAATCTTAGGTAGTGAAAAGACGGTCTTTACCAGAATATTTGATAGAAGAGTGCGATATTTATTTCTGTAAATGATATGACAGTGTCACATTATCCCATAGTATAAAACAAAATGATTCCTATTTACAAGAAAATAATAATAAAGTTCCCAAAAAAACTCACAAAATGAGAATTGATTCATCTATTAATACCTGCTTGTTTATTGCTCATGACATCACCTTCTTCATCCTTAGTGTCGCTGAAAAAAAAACATAAGGGATACAATATTTGCTCTGAAACTTTTGGTTGAAAATATCAATTCTACGATTTCCAAGAAAAATAACTAATAAATAGTATATGTTAATGCCAACCTCTTTGATTTATTTTTATGTGGAGGTGAGATAGGTTTAGCAACTTTATCTCCATGGGTTTCAAACAACTGTTTGGCATACGGATTTTCATGGCACAATGCCTTCGTTATAGCATCCATTGCAACAGCAGCAACATGTGGGCCACAAACTGTAGATAAGGATGCTACCTAACACATAAAATTTATGATAAACAAAAAACATAATGATAAAAAAGAACAAAAAAACATGAACTATCAGAATCATGCCTGCTTCATAAACGGGTCTGTAGAACGTGTCAAGGGTTGAAAACATCTTCGCTTCAAAGGACGATCTTCACTAACTATCTCTATGCCCTTTGCCTTGTTAAATTCATCCTGGTCATCGCTATCTGTTTCTGTGGACATTGGGAGATTATCATTTACAACGTGCAAAACAGGCTTATACTCCTCTATTGTTGTGAGTAAGCTTGGGTTGCTCGATTTTGTATTGATAGCTCCCAACATATGCTCCCCAAAAGGCAGATGTATAAGCCTAGAAATACAGTCAAGCTTATTCTTAGTCCGAACATGTTGAGCAATAAGATCCCAGTCCTCTCCATGCTTCAGAACAGCTTCAAGAAGAAGTAGAGTCTCTGCATCCGTCCAGGCAGTTGATGATTGATCAAATGTATCGACTTGATCATCTGGTATCATTTCAACTTCAGTTTTATCATTCACAGTGTCTTTCTTGCTACAGCATTTTGAGCAGATTGTATAACCACACTGATAATATGAACAGCCAACAATTATGACTTCACCATGAGCATGATACTTGTTAGCAATGACTAATCTCAAACAAATAAACATAAGAAAACCTTAGTTTCTGGAGGAAGGTTTTTCAATCAAAAGCCTCACATCATTATCAGTTACTATAATTCCATTCCTCCATTTTTACAAGGGACTGTTTCATTTCATATAAACAAAATGGTTCATGATACAGCAACAACAACAAGAAAAGGCGGCTCAATCCCACAATGTGAGGTCAGCCAAATGGTTCATGATAAGAAAGCAAAATCATGCAACTGCAGCACTTTCTACTCCATGGTCAAATAATGCTATGAAAATTAACTATATGCACAAGTGTTAAAAGTAGATTATTTATGCTTAGTTATTCCACGGTACAAAATAAATCATTTACCCACAGCCAAAATAGTTAAATAAACTTTCCATACGAAGTTTGTTTGTTATGCATAATTACCGTTTAATCGTTAGTACAGGTTAAGAAAGAGATGATTTAACAATTGCATAATGTTCAATGGCAATGGGCACAAGCGAGTCAAACCAACTCATGAGCTACTCAAGTTCGACTCAACAACATGGCTAGTGATCTGAGTTAACAAGCTAGCAAGCAAAGCTTGAGCTAGCCATCAACTTTACTCTTAAGCTTATAAACTGCCTCATTTAATACTTTCAAGAAACTCCTTAAAAAAACTTAAAATTAAAATAATTTATTTTAAATTTAGTAAATGTAATAAAAAACTTGTGATTTTTTCATTTTAAATTAGTATTTTATAATTTCACCATTAAATTATCAATCTTTTTAGTATAATATTGGATACTTGATTAAATTTAAATTAATTTATCTCTTTTAAAATGAGTAGGCTCGAGCTCAAAGATTTTAGCTAGAACTCACACTTGGACTCAATAAATTAATCAAGCATAAGCTAAAATCAGGCTAACTCCAGCTCTACTCTGCTTGTTTAACCCCCTATAATCTTAGGATGCATAAAATTTCAGTTACACAGCTAAAACACTTTATGCTTTTTTTCAATGATAAAGAATCAATCAGATTCACAAGCAATTTGAATGTAAGGTACCCAGATTTCACTGCAAATTTAAGCATCAGCAACAAACTGAAAAATGTCCATCCTCCAAACCACTCTCATAATCTTATCCCCATACGAAAAAGATAAGTACAAATTAGCTCTCAAGCAATAGTCAAGTTTCGTGCATGCTTGGAAAAAGTGACAACATCCTAAAATTCTGGCTTGGATGATCTTCATCCCTGACTTGGATTAAATAGTTTAGTTTGAATGTTCCAAGTAAAACAACTTAGAAATAAGCCTTGCAATTTTTTATGTTGCCTTTGTTGTTATATTTAAGTAGGTCGTGGGAGTGTATAAAACATTTTGCCTGACAAGGTATATTAGATCGCTTTAATGATAGGTTTTCAAAAAGTATGTTCAATGTACAAAAGATGGATTTATGTTTATCAATAATGAAGATTAAGGTTAGCCTTTTGCTAAGTGTAGTAAAATGATGCAATGCAGAAAGAGAGAGTTCTTTCATAAGTAAAATAATGTTGACTTCGACTGATACCTTAACTACATTTTGTTATTGTGCTTCCTCTTGCCAAGTCGTTTGAATTTTTGAATTCATAATTTCATAGGTTTTAAATTTGTAAGATATTCCAAAACACCAATTTACCCCCACTAGGTCTGTCCTAGACAACATTTTTTGAAGAAGTAAAGCCTTAACTTTCAAACAGCCAAGTAGCCACAACGTCAGAGACATTGTGACCATGTGATAACATTTTTGCATCCAATTTGTATTGGGCAATGAATTTTCTCCAAACAAAGTAACACAATGACAAACAGGATTGAGTTGAAAGTATTGATGATGTTTCCTTCTTTATGAAACTAGTCTCTTTCTTGAACTTGATGTGAATAGAAGAGCAAAGAAGGAATAAGACAGAATAACTCTCTTGCAGATATCAACAAGAAATCGTTTAAAGGGACAAGACATCATAGTAGAGACATGTCATCAAGAAGAAGACTTGACTGAGCGAAATAAGAGAAACGGAGATGGACTAATGATGTTAAATGCTGTTGAACCACATGAAACAGCAGATGGCAAAGATGAATCTTTCCAACGATGGTGGCTATGGAAACAGAGATGGAGACAATTTGAACGATCCGTAAGTATTAGAGCAAAATGCAAAGACAAGTTGAGGCATCAACACCATCAATCACATCAAAAAATTTCCAAATTCAGGCATCACAATTAAAGGTAAAATCAAAGATTGCATATAGTAGGGATCTGTTGCAAAATAGTGGATGAATGGTGAGCTTGCATTAAGCTTCGATGAGCATGTTTTGAATGCAGATAGAAGCAGCTCTCTAGGCAGTTTCAACTCTCAATAAGAGGATTAAGAGCAATTCTCTACACCATATCAACTTCTTCTCAAAGGATATGTTTTCTCAACACCTTTTGTATGAAAATTTGGCTCTAATATAAAAATTAGTAAATTGACAGGAGTGCTTTTTGCTCCTTAGTTCGCTACAACAACAAAAAATTTCTAACAAATAGTAACCTTAGGGCACTACTTCAACTTATAGCGAATTTGAAAAGGTTTATCATTGAAAGAGAGTGATAGCAAAAGAAAAGAATTGAGAAAATATGTGAATCAATTTTGTTCAGATAAAAATAAGGTCAAACTTATAATGATATATGCAAGCTAATAATTAGCTATCATTCCTTGTTCTAAGCTTTTAATGAGAAAGTATCTGAGAATTGTCGCTCAACCCTTTCATGATACCCATAAAATCTCACTCTTACATTCTATCCAATGCAATTTTTTCTTTCTATACAATTGCTACAATTATATGTTAATTTGTATGCTTTACTAATTCCATCTTTTTTTTCCTTCTTTTATATCAGGAAGTCTCAATAAGCTAACAAGTAATATATTTATCACTGCAATAAATTCTATTAGAACAGTGGTATTCCCTATATTAAATTGGGTTAGATGATTTCTACTCAAGATTAATCAATTCAAATAGATTTCAATTCACACAAAATCATGCCAACAAAAGGCATATTAGGGAGCTTGTTTGTTGGCCAACCTCCTGATGCTATTGAAACGCTTATATCCACTTTATCTAGTGTAGCGTATTGTAAACACTTAAATAGGATCCTTTTGGATAAAAGTAAGAAACCCTAAGAAGCTAGATATAGAAGCATAATATTTTTTTTTAATTAGTCATATCGATACTCTCACCTCAATTACTCCCTAGAGCAGCAAATCCCAACCAGATTACAGCTTGCTGTGTCAGGCACCGCCAACCTTTTCCCAACACCAGTTCCCCCAAGAACTCCCAACAAGAGGCAAGGATATGACAGAATAAGGCCAATTTTCATAAATTTTCAGAACTTTGGATAATATAACAGTGAATCAAATGCAAGTTACTAATGGGAGATAACATGAGATATCATCAAGATGCCACCAAACAAGAACTAAAAGTAATGAACTGCGTGCAACTTTCCAGTAGAAAATTCAGAACGTACGTTCAACGATTCATTCAATCCAGGACGATAACGGCCACCACAGCACCCGCACACAATGTCACTACCAGGCTTCCAATACCCAAATGCATCTGAATACGAAGAAAGGGGCGGCAACTTTAAACCGCCCTCACCTTCACCTTGCTCCGTCGCAGCAGCAGCAGCAGCAGAAGAAGAAGAGCTAGGCACTGCAGGCACTACCGCCAGTCCCTCTACCGGACCAAGCTCCACTACAACCGCCGGGCCGCCATCATCCACAGGCTTCCGCTTCTTGTCGGGCACACTGAAATTGATCAATCCCCATTTCTCCAAGAAAAGGAAGACCTTCCGGAGAATGCAAACGTCACCGACGAGAGACCTGCGAACTTCCGTGAAAGTGAGCCGTCTAGAGGGGTCTTCGCGGTACTTATTGATCATAAAATCCCGGTACTCCTTGTAAACCCTAGGGCTGCGGGAGTAGGATCCCCCGTCGAAGAACTCCGGCAGGGACCCCCTTTCCAATTCGTGGATTTCGTCCCATCTAAACCACCCTGCGTTCCAATCGATAGTAGATAAGAATCAAAATCCTAACTTAAAATAAATTGAGGAATGCGTAACTAACCCGAAGAGATCGGTATGGTGTAAAGCTCTCGTTCTCGAAATTTCCGTGCCGAGGGATCAGCCTCGGCGCTTTGCGTCATCTCGCCCTCTCCCTATCTCTCCCTCCTAAGCGAATGGCGGGAAGAAAGAACAATGAAAGCAACGGTTGTCAAGTGCGCGCGGGTGGATCCGACGGCTGGAACCGTCAAGACAGCTTTTGCTGAAGGCTGAAGACGAAAAAGGAGCCTAAGAAGGCAGCCGTTTACAAATCGCCTTTTAAAATTCCAGTATTTTCACAGTTATTTCCTGTTTTTTTTTTTTTAATATGTATAACACAAAACTTATTTTAATTTTACAATTTTCAACATATCTTTTTAAATATAACATAAAAATCAATAACTTTTTTATTACATAATTAAAACATCATATTTTTTAATGAAAAATAATATACATCTCCTATTTGTCTCACAAATAGTTTTGATGATTAGGATGGTGATGTGGCATTTTAAACCACATCAGCATTTAGTATATTTACAATTTGCGAATGGCACTGCAGCTACGTTCGCTACCATAGCCGCAATCTTTAGGGTTTTTGCTTGTTTCAAAGTCGATCCTCTTCCGACAGTAAATGAAGCGAACTAAGCCTTCGTCCAACAGCGATCGACTCCTTCGTCCCTTTTCTCGTCCGACAGCCAATTGACGTCAATCAGAAAGCCAACTGACGATGTGCAATTTTTGTAGTCCCAATTTGCTGCTTTTGATTTTTTATTCTCATCCCCCGTCGTCGACGACCTTTAAACCTACTTCATTTTCCTCTGATTTGTTGATTTATTATACTTTGTTTTCCTTTGTATTTTAAAAATCATCGGTATTCCATTAATTTAGAATTATTAGGTTGCACTAATCTGTAGAATTCATATTTTGTAGTGCTAGTAGATAGCAACAAAATCTAGGTTTGTATGAAATTTCCCCTAATTTAAAATTACAATGAATTAAATAGACTAGCATTTTTAATAGCGGTGCTATATAATAGAACATCTTAATAACTCTAGTATATTGAACGAAATCAGCTTTAAGGCTAAGTTAGGAGCATGATTTTCTTGTCTTGTTTATAAGTTTAAGTTTTGATTGTCATGGGAAATTAAATGAAATTTTTTTTTTTGTGGTTAGATTACTATTGGATGGTTGACTTGATTTGCATATCTTAGCTTTAATTTAGTTCTGATTGATTTCATTATCTATGATTTTATTTAATAATAGTATTTTATTTGATTACTTTGTCATGCGCTTTGATTTCTAAATTTTAGAAGCTGATAGAATTGGGTCAAAGCATTGTATAGCAATTCTTTAGTTTGTTTAAATGGGCAGGTTTTGAGTGTTCAGTTGTATTAGCTGATTTAGTGAATATATTGCAATGACTCGAAGTGAGAGCTTCATATTCTCTTAAAAAATTTAATTTTGTTTATTTTCAATTTTTCTATATTTTATATCTTTGTTGATATTATATTCTTCAGATAGAACTTATACATATAATAATAAATTAGTAGCCAATGTTTAACTTTACTATTACACATTATTGAAGCTTTAATTTGTTAATTATTTATATTACATATGGTTATTGTAATATATTGCATATGTTTGTTGTAGTATTTTCAAGACACATAATCTAAAATACTAATGGGTCTTGTTATTGTCACTGATCAAATAAATCCAAATGCAAAACTTACACCTGTAAGTGCATGCTAAAATTTCTTTGAATCTTAAAATTTGCAATGAGCTTTTATAATATATAATTGTGTCCATTTTATTTATTTTTCTCAGAATATTCAAATTGAGGATATGAAAACATAAATGTTGAATCAATTTTTTGACAATAATATTACTGAAAACATTCCAACATTGCCTCAACCTTAGTATGAATTTTGATTCGGTTGATGATACGTTTAAGTCTTACAAAACGTTTGGATATTTGATTGGATTCGGAATAAAAAAAAATCATGGCATAATTTTTATGGCGTCAAGTATCGTTGTTGTTATAATCCAATATTGTTACTCAGCTTAATTTTATCTTAATCATATCCTAATTATCATTCTTGTTAGGTTTATCCAGCTATTAAAATGAAACTCTGAAGATTTGGAGAAATTCAGAGCTCAATCAAATATTTTGAATTATTTTAATATTTAATTAATTAGAAAATTGAGGTATTTAATTTAACCTCAAAATTAAAACCTGACATCGTCGTTGCGATCGTCACCCCCAAATTAGCTATGGGTGATATTTTGGACACGTTTGGAAGTCGTCGGATTTTTGTGAATATTTTATTATAATTAAATACCCCGAAAATTAACATAATCAAATAATCGTCAGAACCGAATTTCAACATTGACATTGGATTCCTCACCCCCAAATTAGCTAGGGGTGAATTTTTGGAATTTTTCGGAGCGCGTTTATTTAATCTGAATTTTTAATGAATTAAATGAATAATTAATTTAGTATTCATTTAAATTGTATTTTCCATTTTTGTCCTTTTTCTCCATTTCCTGCGCATGGGACCCGCCTGGCTCCCTCCATGCATCATTCAGCGCCCCTTACTCGCTCCCCTAAGCGCAAGCAAGCAGAGGACCATCTCTTCTCCTATTCTCCATTTTTTCTTCTCATAGCCCATGCCCCCATCACCTCTCATTCTCCTCCTTTAAGAAGGAGCTCAGCCCCCTTCTTCCTCCCCATTTACTAAGGCTGAGAACTCCTCCCTCTTTCCTCCATTGCTGCGCTTTTGTGCTGAAGAAGCAGCTCCCTTCTTCCAAAGTTCTTGAAGAAAATAGAGTTAGCTTCTTCATCCATTCTTGCAAGCTAAGGTATCCATTTATTCTACTTCCTTGGCTACTTTATGTCGCTCTATGTTTATGTTGCGTCTTTAGAAATTCATGATTGAGTATGGAAGCCATTAAAGTTCATTAATGCATTAAAATAAAATGCTCTATTTTTCTCTATTTTTGCATACCTGAACCTTTAACTCCATTGTTTGCATAATTAGAATAATCAATTTGTGCCGATTTTGGTATCAATGGAAAGGTCTCAGAAAAGCATTTCCATCGGTATATGGCACCACATGTGAGGTGCTCAAAATTGAGAGTATTTAAGTGCTAAAAAAGACTTGTCACGATTTTCACACAAGAGAAATCACCTTGATCCACCGTAACGCGCTATCGCGCCGCAACGGCATAATAAATTGTGATGCATTAAAATATATAATATGATGAAAATAATGGAAATCCGTCGTAGCGCGTTATGGCACGACATAACACGCCGTTGCGCCCACACTTCGGGGAATTAAGCGCCACAGCACGCCATAGCGTGCCACAACACGCCGTAGAACCTGGCTTTCGGCTAGAATGCGCTACGGTCGTAGTACCCATAATTGCCCAAAAGTGCCCAGAACTGTTCGGAATGGCCAAAACTTCTTATTTTTCGCATTTTAAGGTCCCTTGACCCTAGTGGGCCCAGTTATATCAAATTTGAACCTAATTTTAATAAAATTAAGCATTGTATAAAATTTTATGTGAAATTCAAATGTGAAAATTTATCTTAAATAGCATGTGCTAAGATCCCTTATATATTGACTTAAATATTTTGTGCCAAATATTAAATGATAGAATTCTTGATTGCTTGTATTGGCCAAGTAGATCTTAATAACTAAATTGCATAAAACTTAAGTCCTTTAGATTTGTAATCAAGTGCTGATCCTTTTAGTGTGATTTCGGATTTGATTAGCCTTAATTACCTTCAATTCTATATCACTTTATATTCCCATGCTTTCATAATATTATGGTATATGTTAGAGAACCTTAATATTTATTTGGACACCTTGATGTAGTTAATTGATATCAAAATATATTTGAACATGATAATCTTAAGACCTTAATTAAGTAAATGATACTTAATCTAAATCTAAAATTGGTCATCAATAATATACCAATAATACATTAATTTATCATTAATCTATAAATCAACCATTGGACTTAATTTTGGTAAGGCTAGGGGTCAAATCCTAACTTGTCTTGATTAAGATCTAAACCTTAATCACCTTAATCAAGTAACTTTGATTAAAAGATAATTCAACTTGCATGATTCTAATAATGCATATGATTTGATATTGATCTTAATTCATTAAATTAAAAGTGCTAAGTTAATTAAAGAACTTTTATGATTAAGTATATGAACATAAACTTTAAATCTTTAATTTTTTCTTATAAAAGACTCTTAACATAAAATTAATTATAAAATTAAGTTAATTTATCACAAGATTAAATCTTAATAATACTCTTGATTACACCCCATAATTGTAGTATAAGTATTGATCAGATAGATTTACCCATCTGATATGATCAAAATAAGCTCAATGAATAAAACTTATGAATTTTAGCATATATGTTAGATATGCAAGATCTTGATAATCTTACATTAAGTTTTTCTATTATAATGTTAATAGCCTTAATACTTATCAATATATTATGGTAGGAAGGACTTATTCTGACACCTTAAGATTAGAACTAAGATGATCCTTCCTAACTTTAGAAGTTGATCATAACACCTCGTGGTAGGAATTACTTAAAAAATTAAGAATGTAACTTCTCCATTGCGGTAGAAATCAATATTGAGTAATCTTTAGATCACATCCTTGGAGCCTTATGTAGGACTCATCTATTTAGAGTAATGATTAATAGTTTTGATAAATCATTGTTGATTAAATAGAATCATCTGAACCCAAATTATTAGTTAGGTATAGTAGGGTATACCCATAGTGCTAAATATTTTAATAATATTCAGGATTGATTGATTCATCTTAATATAGGATTATATCTGTATTATATACTATGAGTTTAGTCGAATATAGTCTCACTTAGAATAAATCATCCAATCTTAAGAGTGTTATAATTCGGGACTTAGACTATTAATTTGTTTGAATAAAAGTTACCATCACGTGATGCCTCCTATCGAAGATCCTTTCCATAGATGTGATTCAAGCAAACTATGTGATTCAAGTCTTTAGAACACTAAGTGTGCTTGTGATTTAAGTATTTTAATAGCTTAGCCTGAGATACAAATTGTCATCGGGTGATGCCTCATATCGAAGATCGCTTCGTTAGGTGTGGCTTAACCAAACAAAGTATTAAAGACCACCCTTCTTAGAAACATGCTAAATATGTGTATACAACCTTCCCATCTAATGATTTTTAAGTAAACTCTCAACTTTAACTAATTATCGAAACTATAAATTAGGAGTCATAATCCCTTTTTTGTAGGATTCTATATAATGGAGACATTGGATTCATTATCGAATTTCAAAGTATTTTTGAATTTTTTAAATTTAACTCATATAATATAAAAGTAAGAGACATGAGCATGAACATAGGCATGATGCATGAGTATTAGTGATGATTTATGGGTTACGAAATATTACATATATCGACCGGAGAATTTTAGGATGCATCGGCATCATAGTAAACTGTATTCCCAACCGGATGTATGTAGACATTGGACCGTACGACTCATAGCAGTTCAGCGATATTTCAGTTGTATATTAGTATTATACAATATTGCGGCATATTCAGATGCATAATTTCAGTGACATACATCATAGTTTTACATGCTATTACTCAGTTTTAGATCTATTACTATTTTTGTTTATTTTCAGTATTTAATTTTCAGTACATCTTTATTTTACTTTACTTCAAGTTTATACAATTTTATACAGTTTTATACTTTTAGTTATATTTACAGTATTTTTGCAATTTTATATATATTATGTAAATGTTAAGTAAATAATTAGAACTATTTAGATTAGTTTCGATGTGTTAGACTTATTGTCTAATACGTGGTATATTTGGGATCCTGCAATTTGATAGATTCAAAGCAGTTAGTGGAGCCAGACCAGGTAGATACTCAGGAGGTCCAAGAGGAGTTCACGAAGTATTAGTGGACTCTTCTCCAATTTTACTATTTTGCTTAGTTACTATTTTAGTTCAGTACTTAGATTTTATGCTTATTTTTTAATAAACTATTTATAATAATTCTGAATGTATTTTCTTTTCTTTTATGAGATGAATGTTATATTCAGCTTCTGTGATAAATGTTTTTAGATGTTTGTTTTAACTTCTGCACTCTATTTATATATTACTTATATTTAATATTATGATGTGATCAGTATATTGGAAATGCTGATACCTTATGCATATATTAGATTCTTCATGTATGTTTCAAATCTAATGTATGTATTAATCTAATACTTATGATAAGGATACTACTCTTATCTTAAATATTAGCTCTCAACCCTCCTCGAGATTAAGTCAGCAGCCCTTCAGATGAGTTTCCTTTCAATATTAGTTTCAGCTATTCGGGGAGATGGGATATTCCTTCCCGAGTGACGCACTGCTCCGCCATCGAATTAATTATGATTATCTCTTTTGCGCACAGCGACGGAGTGGGGCGCTACAGTTGTTGATTTACATGTTGCAAAGAAGGGCTGAATATTGCTTGTATCTCCAATGTTAAGTTACATCACAAACTTATATAAAGACATATTGTGGGGCAAGAATGGTTATTATAAACCTTTGTTTAAATAGAAAATGGATTGTGTATGATGTTGTTTTAGAACATAATCATTCATTAGATCTACAGATGGTTAGATTTATGAGATGTCATAGAGAATTATCATTATCAATCAAAAAAGAACATGAAATTAATGATATTGCTGGGTGCTACTTAATAAGTACGCAAATGCCATTGTTACTCATGGAGGTGGATATGCAAAATATTCTTTTATAGAAAAAGATTGCATGAATTTTATTTCAAATAATAGGCATACATTGTTAGGTCATTGCGATGTATCTACATTGATAAAATATTTTGAGATAATGTAAAAGGATAATATAAATTTTATCTACAATATTGATCTATCAGAGAGTAATTAATTACAAAATATTTCATGGGCAGATGCTAGATCAAGAGTTTTGTATCAATATTTTGGTGATGTTGCCACATTTGACACAACATACCTCACAAATTGTTATGCAATGCTCTTTGTCCCATTTATTGGTGTGAATCATCATGGCCATTCTGTGTTGCTAGGGTGTGCTCTTTTTGCTGATGAAACAACAAACACATTTCAAATGACTTTTTTGTAGATTGCTAGATTGCATGTATGAAAAAGCTCTATCTACAATCATAATTGATCAATGCCAAGCAATGAGTTTGGCAATTTCAAAAATATTTCCTCGAACACATCACAGATTCTGTGTATGGCACATTATGAGGAAACTCCCTGATAAGTTAGGTAGTAGGCACAACCGTGATGTTAACTTATCAAAGTTTAGTCAATCAGTGTATGATGTACTCTTCATATATGAGTTTGAGATTGTATTGGCTGACATGGACATGAGTGGTTCAATTCACTATATAATATTAAAAAAATGAGTTCTTATATTCTTGAAAGATATCTTTTTGGTTGACATGTCTACTATACAAAGGAGTTAAAGCATGAATACATTCTTCGATGGATATGTGTCAGCAAAGATAACATTGACAATATTTGTACAAAATTATGCAAACGCCTTGAGAGCTAGGTTTGAAAAGGAGGCATATTAGGATTTTCGATCTTTCCATACACAGCCACAAATGATATCTGTTTTCCATTTGAAGAATAATTATCTATATTATATACGTTAAATATGTTTTATAAATTTTAGAATTTGTTGAAGAAGCTAATGAACTGTATGTACACAACTGTTGAGGTAAATGGACCCATTAAGTCTTACACAGTTAATGAGCTTGATGATGACAATAATAAAGAGTATCGTGTTACATACAATTATATGTAGAATGAAATATGTTGCATTTGTAAACTTTTACAATCAAAAGGCATAATATGTTACCACATTTTGTGTGTTTAGCGGCAAGAACATATAACTGTTATCCCAGATTACTATATTATAAATCGTTGGAGAAAATATTTTAATAGATTACATGCATCTATATTTATTCCACCAATCTATTAGGGTACAAGTTTATCATCATACGATACTTTATACAACACAACCCATCATTTTTTCAGTGATATTATTGAGCTTGGTTCAATATCTGAAAAACATTCATAATACACTTTAAAGCTTTTAACCGAGACTTGGGAAAAATTTATTAACTTTGATGCCATTAATCAGTTCGACAATGATAAGACGTGTTCAAGTGCACATGATAATGCAACACAAAATCTTTTGCCTGCTCATCCTAAAGGGAGGCCTTCAAGCAAAAGAAAGCTAAGCCATCTCGAGAAAAGGAACAATTTGAAAATGTACAAAAAAGATGTCATGAATTAATTATTGCATTGTGGATATTAAATTCTCCAATTGATATATCAGAGGTTGGAATTTCCTTTTTTTTATATTCTTATCTTATATATTTTTATCCTATACACTATTTTTTTTAAGCTTATGCATATGTGGAGCAATGAATTTCAGGTCAATTCAAAGTTACTAGAAAGTCCATCAAAATCCATTTGTTCAGTGAATTTTTTATGCAGAAGGTAGATATTTTCAGCCACTTCCATGGAACTTAAGGATGAAGATAGTGCTTGGAGCTGCTAAAGGCCTTGCTTTTATTTTCCATGAACTTGGCACACTTGCGACCACATGAGTTTGATTCATGCTTTCTTTGGCTGTTAATTTCTTTTTGTATTAGTTAGTGAGATGGAATGTCATATGGAAGTTAACTGTTTGCATCAGTTGATTATGTGTGCAGATAATTTGCTTAAGACAGCCATGGATGTATTATCTTCTATTAGAACTCAAATCATTATAGTTTTAGCAATTAACCTTTTATATTTATTAATATAACACCCAAATTTATCTAAATATGTCAAAGTTTCTTAATTAATTAAATCTTTTTTTTACTAAATGGGAATGATATTCCTGACATGATGTCTAGCTAGAAGTTTAATATCATAATTTGAATGCTTTTTATGTATTAGTTATGCTACACAGTCCAATAAATTGACAAAAGAAAGGCTTGATGAGATGGTGTATCCAAATTTAAATTTTGGGATTATTGGAGTGCATTTTTAAATGTGAACTGTGCTTATATATCTCTCTTTCTTCTTAATATTTATCTAATTTTTCGGGTGCTTGTCTCTCAAATCTAACATGAATATACACACAACTCTCATACTACATGAGCATCTATTTTCTTCTTCAATAGTTTCTTTTCTCTTAATGCTATAGCATGTTAGCTATAGACTCTCAATATTAGCTATTGCTGCATTCACTGAATTAACTGTGGATTTCATCCATATGCTTTAAAATTGCTAATTCATTTTGTTGTTTTTTAGAATAATGTGAACATGATTGCTGAGGATGCATCTCTTGAAAGCTTATCTTCCAAGGCATTGAAACCTTATCTATGCACTGGTTTTGATATCTACATCGTATGGGAACCTCGTGCAATGTGCATCTAATGCAAAATTAGTAGCCTTTTCATCCCAATTCATTTATGCTTGATTCAAATATTTGTAGGAAATATTTTGCTTATGCGTTCTTCTTAGACGAAATGAGCAAAATGTTTTTAACATAAAGTGTATTAACTAGTTTATCTTTTCATGCCTACATGATATGCGCATTCTCTTAACATAATACTGAACATTGCTACATTATATACTTTTTATGCTAACTACTTGTTTTCCATCTCAATTTAGCAGGCATATTATTGAGGTTTTCTACATGATTGCAGGTGCGTGGTGGCGCTCATTCATTAAAGGATCAGGCGAATTTTTAAGCCTTTCCTAATCCAAACGCCAGCGCATTGGGAAGCATCTACAGATTGCAGGGGAGAAAAACTTGAATCATCATTAGTTTGTTTTCAGGATTCTAATACCCTAAGAAAACTACCGCTAAATTTAATAACACTATCTTACAACACTTCAATAGCTAATTTCACAGAAAGCTGCAGCTATCCCAAGCGGAAGTACATTATCTGCAGCAGTCATGACACAAGAAAAAATGGGTGCTGTTGTTAGTTGTTGAGCTCTTGAGTTTTGTGTGTTATTTTAGGTACTTGTGTTTTGTATTAATTTACTGATTTCGTTTGAATATAAAAGCTTTTTTTTAACAATTTCTCTTCGAGTATATGAGAGAGTTTTGTGTGATTGTGTGAGAGTTGTATTGGGGTAATATTTTTATTTAGATTTTATGTGCAAGGACTATATGTGAGTGTGTGAATTTAATCTTCATGTATATAAAAAAATTGTTTATCACTGTCATTGAGAAAATAAATGAATTCAAGTTTATGCCATATTCTTTAAGAAAATACTCGTATTTATTGTGTCCAAAATTTTACTCCAAGAATATCTATTGTATCTTTCAATCCACAGCCTTCAGTTTGCAACAATAAACTCACAGGTAAGTGACCTAAGCTTATAGAGAATAAAAAGTTCAAAGCAAGAGGATGATCCTCCTTCAAAAAAATTTCTTACTTGCAAGAAAATACAACAGCCTGCTCAAATCCAGTATTCCTAAATGAAAATGAAAATTTTTTAGTTAATGTAAGTGGAAGCATTTGGACAGAATTAGAAACAACAATTCCATACAATATAGTATGCATGGCTGACCAACCACACAAAAAGGTCTTTTAGTATTGAATCAAAAGTATGTGCTATGTGTGCAGCCTGTTATGAGCATCTTCACAAAATAGCAAAAGAGAGCATCATGTTCCCAACTTTACACAATGCATTAACTAGTGCTGTGTATGTGATTACATTTGGTTGCAACCTGTTATCCAGCATGCTAAAAGTCACATGAAAAGCATCTTCAATCCTAAATTATCTACACAAACCAATTACTAAAGCATTACATGTTTCAATAGTTGGGTTTATCATAGCAGCTAACTTAATTACCTCTTCCAATCTCCCAAATGAACAAAGAGCAGATACCAATGTAGTGTAACTCACGGAATCGGGTAAATGTTCTTTATTTGACATTTAATTGAGAAGCGTATGAGCAGTATCAAAGCGGTTATTCTGGCACAATGCTTTGATAAGTATGTTACAAGTGAAAGCATTTGGTTGTACTGAATCTTTCTTCATGTTACTGTAGATTGGGCTGATTACATTTAAATTATTTTCCTTGAGTAATGCATCCAAAAGATAATTATATATCTTCAATGTGAGCTTGCAGCCAAGATCCCGGTTGCGGTAGAACGTCTTAAGGGCACAAGCAAGTAACCATCAACAATAAAATTGTACATTACAATAGTTTGCACCAATCCCATGTTCAATGTCTTTGTCAGTATCTCCTTTGCTTCAAAGAGCTTCAAAGACGCTCCCATCCTTGCAGAGCCCGCTCAGCAAAGCATCGCAGGGATAAGCTTCAAGTCGTATGCCCTTTCTAAAACACTCTTCAAACAGATCCTTCTAGTGGGATGGAAGCGGAGGTTTCTGCGAACGGATGAGAGCCTCTTCGTTCGATAGCTCTCACTGGTTCCTGCCTTCCTAAATTTCCCTGGCGTAAATTTCCGTAAGAATGAGGAGAAGGATCGAGGGGAGGAAGAAGGGATTTGGGGGGATTACCTCGAAAGCTTCATTCACTCAATTAGGGTTTTTAGGAATTGAGAGCAGCGGACAGCGAAATAAAAATTGAAGTTGTGACGTGGAATAATTCCACATCACAGTCTTACTCATCAATAATTTTTGAGAGTTAAATAGAAGCTGAGTTGCGGCACTCTTTTTTAATGGGTACGAAAGAGATAAAACATAACGAATTTTTCTCTCTGCTAGAATTTTTTGTAAATTTTTTATTAATAGTGAATAAAATAGAAAATAAATTTTTTAAGTGGTGATAAATATGATTGTGTATACGATAATGTAAATGTAATATTAATCTAGTGATATATATTTAAAAACCCTATTTTTAGCAAATAAGGCATTAATTTTTAAATTTTTATTTTTCATAATTTAAATTTAATAAATAATCAATTATCACATGCAATTTTTATATTAATTCCATGAGCCGTGCGCCGTCGTCAGCCATCTCTACCGCAGCTCATAAACTCGGCCGTGCTCTCATCTCCGCCTCAAATCCCTCGCAGCAATGGAGTCCAGCCCTCGAAGAGACGCTTCGCCGCTTCCTCTGCTCATCGTCCCTACCTCTCACTCCCGCACTCGTCTCCTCCGTCATTGATCCTTACCTCCTCCGCCATTACTCCATCGCCTCCGGCCTCTTCTACTTCGCCTTCCATCAGCCCAACTTCTCCCATTCCCCCGTCTCCCTTCACTCTTTTATCAAATCCTTGTCCATATCCAGTCACCCGCGCTCGATCCTCCCCCTCCTGAAGCTCGCGCAGGCGCATAAGATCCCTCTCCTTCCTTCAACCGTTTCCCTCGCCGCCTCTTCGCTCCTCCTTGCCCGACGTCCAGTCGACGCCGCTGATATTATTAGGCGTGCTTATGATGAAGTCCCTCCACCCCTCTGTAATTCTGTTATCGCCGCGCTTTCTGCTTGCGGGTGCCTTTGCGTTGCTGCCCGGATGTTTGATGAAATGCTTCTTAACGGGGTTCAGTTTAATACGATTGGTTTTGGATGCTTTGTCGGTAAGCTATCGAGAGAGGAAGATCTAGAGAAGACTCTTGATCTGGTGGAAAGAGTTCGGCGGGGAGGGGTCTGCCGGATTGATGGGTCAGTTGTCGCCGCCGTGATTGCGGACAATCTTTGTCGGAGCGGAAGAATCGATGATGCTTGGCGAGTTTTGGAGGGTTTGAGAAAGAGGGACTGCAAACCTGATTTCATAGCTTATAGAATTGTGGCTGAGGGTTTCAAGTTGGCGGGCAGGTTGGATGAAATGGAAATGATCTTGAAGCAGAAGAGGAAGCTGGGGGTCGCTCCTCGAGCTAATGATTACAGGGAGTTTATTTTTTCATTGATTTCTGAAGGGAGAGTATTGGAGGCAAAGGAGTTGGGCGAAGCTATAGTGGGTGGAGATTTTCCGATTGAGGATGATGTTCTCAATGCCTTGATTGGATCAGTTTCATATATTGATTCTGTTTCGGCTATAATGTTTTGCAAGTATCTGATTGGGACAGACAGATTTTTGAGCTTTATAACGCTTAGAAATATGAGCAAGAATTTATGTAAGGATGGTAGAAGTGATGAAATGTGGGATATATTTAAGATTCTTCTTGATAAAGGCTATTTTAAGGAAGTTGAACAGTATAATGTGATGATTTCTTTACTGTGCAAAGCAAGGAGAGTCAAGGAAGCCTATAGTGTTTTAAAAGAGATGAAGAAGGAGGGCTTTAAACCCGATGTCTCCTCTTACAATTTTCTCCTGGATGCTCTCTGCCAAGAAGATTTATTTCGCCCTGCTAAAAAGTTGTGGGATGAGATGTTTACCAACGGATGCTGTGCTAATTTGCAGACATATAGCATTCTTATTAAAAAATTTTCTCAAGTAGGTGATGTCAAAGAGACGCTGGATCTTTTTCATCACTTGATGAGGAAAGGTATTTTTCCAAATGATGTTATATATGCATCAACCGTAAAGATCTTGTGTCAGGACAATAGGATGTGTGAAGCCTTGGATGTATTCAATCGTTGTCTAGAACAGGACATTGTGCTTGCAAGTTCAACGTTGCAGACTTTAATACTCTCTCTATGTAGTGAAGGTATGCTCTTTTTATCCAAGACATGCTGATTTCAATGATCTTGAGAATTTCTTTGATTGTTTTGAATTTCAGTATTCTTGCATGTGCTGTTTCGATAGTGCATAGATTGTTTTAGGTGAGTGGTGGAGATGAGTTTGTTGTGAATGAATGGTGGCAATTGAAGTTTGTTATGGATGAATGCTGTTAGTAGATTAGGTGTTGTTATCCCCCATAAGCTGACGGAAGGAGGTTCGACCGTTAGCTTAGCTTGTAGGACTCAAAGAATTGTGACGGTAAAGTTTTAGTGAATAGGTCCGCTGGTTGGTCTGCACTTGGAATGCGCACTGGTTTGTTTTTTTGTTTTTCACCCATTTGCGGATGAAGTGGCAATCAATCTCAACATGTTTTGTTCTTTCCCAAAATATGAGAATCTTGGGGAGGGCTTAGGGATTGTCACAATGTATGTTTGTTAGGGATCGTTGATGAATGCTGAAACCTCAAAGAATTAATTGGAGCCAAATAATTTTGGCGGTGATTGCGACAAGTGCCCAGTATCCAGTTTCTGTGGAAGAACAAGCAATTGTTAACTGCATTTTCTTGCTCCATGAGATGAGAGTGTCTTCTAAGAAAATGCAGTAGCCAATAGTGGATTTTCTATCTATGTGAACTCCAACTCAACTAGAGTTCAATATGCCTTCAGAATGAGATTGCTGGTTGTGATTGCTAAGCCGAACTGAAGAGTACCTTGGATGAACCGTATAATGCGCTTGAGGTGCTCGAAGTTCTGCTGTAATGTGTTGTGCATGGCCTGACAGTCTCAAGTTGACTGCGAGGCTGATGTTTGATTGAGTAATGGTTAGGTATTGAAGTGAGCATGTAAGTAATTTGTTTAGTTGTGGCTGGAAGAATGGAACGATGAGTTCAGTTGGAGTTTTTACACCAGCGGGTTAGGTTGTGGTTTGCAACTGGCCATGCCGTCAGCGGTGAGGATGGCTGTCGCATGCGTTGTTGGCTAAGGAACATTTCGTGCTTGTGTTCGATCAACGTAGATCCCCAGGAAATGCAAAGGATGGCCAAGCTCTTTGATTTTGAATCATTGTTGCAGTAGTTGTGAGAGTTGATTAATGCACTTCTTGTTGGAGCCAGTAATATATCGTCTACATAGATAAGGATGAATATGGAGATTTGTGAGTTGGTTTATACCATTAGTGATTGGTCAACACTGTGCTTTTAAATTGGCATGCATAAAGAAATTTTGTTATGGTGTACCATTGGAGCAGAGATTGATTCAAACCGCTTATAGTTTTTTGAAAAGGCAGGCATGGTGTGGGTATTAAGAATTCATGAATTCCTCTTGTTGTTTCATGAAGACTATTTCGTTGAGTGTGCCTTATAGAAAGGCGTTGGAGACGTCAATTTGTTTGATTGGCCAATTATTAGTGGTGGCCACGGTGAGTAGGATGCGGACAGTGGCCGTATTTGTGATGGTGCTGAACGTTTCGGTGTAGTCAATATTGTGTGCTAGAGTATATGCTTGAGCAACGAGACAAGATTTATATTGAATGATGGTGCCATCATGGTTGAATTTTGTGTGAAATGTTCATTTGGAACCAACAATGTTTTGTGAAGATGAGGTGGAACCAAGATCCATGTCCCTTGCTCGGTGAGTGTCTTGAACTGTTCCTCGATTGCACGTCGCCATGGTTGGTGTTGAATTGCGGTTTTTTAATTGGTGAAGGCGGTAGGATGTGGGATTTGGTTTGGGTTTGAGGGAGCCCGTTTTGGAGCGGGTGACCATTTGATGAATGTGTGGTTGAGTGGGAGGAAGGATAAGAGGTAGTTGTACGAATTAGTGCTGAGGTGTCATAATTTGTTGGTTGCGATGGGGTTCGGGTGGAGTGGGAGAGTGTTGGAAATGCTGGTGATTGTTGACGGGGGTAGCTGCATGAGGAGCTGGAGGTGAGAGGTGTGTCTCGAAGAAAATTGCGTGTTTGTTGACTTTGGAGTTGGAGGAGGGTATTAGCAAGGATGGTGGTACGGGGTTGCAGGTTGCAGTTGAATGTGGTGAAGAGTGCGATGTGTGTTGATGGGATGGAGCTGAACAAGAAGGCGAATTCAAGAAAGTGGGGCATGTCGAGATATAATGGTTTGCCTGTTGAGGGGTTGTAACATTTGTAGCAGTTGGGGTTGGGTGGGTAGTCGGTGTAGATGCATGGAATAGATTTGGGATGGTGAAAGGAGGGGAAAGCGTAAGCATCCGAATATTCGTGAGTGAGTATATGATGGATGTTTATAGTGTAGAAGACGATGAGGGGAGGGGTTATTGATATTTGGAGATGGTAGATAGTCAAGGAGATTAAGTATATGTGAGAATGGCGTCGAACCAGAAGTAATGCAATAGAGAGGCTGTTTGTAGGGGTGAGATAGATACAGACATTTTCTTTCTTGTGAAGGATAGAAGAAATCAAATATTTCAGTTCATGTAAGGCAAAATTTACCAAGAAGCTTACTACATAAATGCAAATATAGTATGATCATGTGGCTGAAATCGGCAATTGGGGATTCTTAAAACGCTTTTGGCTCAATGAGAACATATCATAAACCTTGGTTTTCTCATTGCAGGTTATCATATATGTGCTTCAGATTTCATGCACGGCATTCCTGCAAAACTAGAGAGCTGCGATTCGGACGTTATTCTGCTGAAAAGTTTGGCTGATGCTGGAGAAATGGATTTGGCAGCAAAGCATGTAGATTGGGTAAGAAGCACTTCCCCTTTCAAACTACCAATTATATTCAGCCGACTCCATGAATTTCTTTCTACCACCCCAAACCTTGATTCTGTCCTGCCATTGCTTCGATCCGTCCAATCGGGGCATCTCTTTTCAGATGATTTTTATTAATGAATCTTAATTATTATGCGTTAAATATTATGTTATACTTCATTAATAATGACATAAAATAGTTGTTTACAATATAATTTATAATATATTTTTATTGTTATTATAATAAATAATTAATTTATAAGTTAATATTTATTTAGCAATTAAGAAAATTTATTACATCAATAAGCAAACTATATTTAGCATAATATTATTTACTACCTTTAGTAATTGTATAACAATAATTATTAATTTTATTATTAACAAAAATTATTTAATCGATGTTTAGATATAGTGCCACTTATTCTTTTAATCAGTAGCTAATTAATTATATTATAATACTTTGTTGCAATTAAAGTTTTAAATACTGGTAATAATTATGTTATTATTATTATTGTTATTTATTTATTTTAAAGAAGATAACTTTAAAATATATTCAAAAAATATATATTCAGATGAATAAAAAATTTTCTTTTTTTGTAAATTTTACATATAAATTCTATCAAAAAAAAATACATTCAATCAATAATTTAATTATACATTAATTAACACATCATCATATATATATTTTAATGTATATTAATATGTAAATGTAAGAATCCTCAAATCTAAATGCTATTTTCATCCGCAGCTCAAAAATTACAAAATAATCTCATAAGAAATCTTCATTAAAATCACTTTTACAGATAAATCTCAATAAAGATATATATTTAAATGCAAAATTTTAATCATCCTCTCAAAAAATGGTGTTTGAGAGCCAAATAAAATATTTCTATTTGTAATAATAAATACTTTGCTTGTGCAATTTATATAATACTTTATATACATGCGCAAATTGTCAGCTCATTTAAATTATATTGAACAATATAATATAATTGCATCACAATATATATCACCAATGCAAAATTCTCTTTTTTTTCTTAACATGCCCAAAAAAAAAATACATTACACCAATGATTTAAATATATCAAAATCCAATTATATAAAATGTTTTGTATCTTTTAAATTTGAATACATTTTTTATGTTTAATATGTTTGAATCTAGATATACATATTTACAATACAAAATTACAAAAAAAAAATTTATATGAACACTTAATTTTGAAAAAAATAATTTAAAAAACCCAAAAAATTATTGCACTTGAAATAGTTACTTTTACATTTTTTTTTAATAAACCCTGCACGCAAAATTGAAATTAATATTAATTTTTTGTGCAAAAAATACATATTTTTTTTATTTTTAAGAACTATTCAAGGGATGTGTATGAAAACCATTGAGTTCTTAAAGCTCCACACACCCTCAGTTACTCTAATTTAATATAATACTATGAAATCTCAAAGTATTCATGCAAACACTTGGTTATATTATAAAGCAGTTGAAGAACAAAATCCCGCAAACTAGAATGCTCTCTCTGAGCAATGCTACATAACCAAAAGAGACTTTCTTTAAAGTCAGATACAGAAAGACTGAGGACTTCAAAGTAGCCCCCCTTCAATATTACAGCTGCTAAACACATAACTTGATCCCAGCAAACAATAGAACACACAGGGAACAGCAAAGAAAACTAAAGAGAGAGAGGAGGAGGAGCAGCAGCAGCAGCAGGAGGAGGTGAAGTGACTTGGAAAATCTATCTATGGTATCTATCGGTTATCCCTCCTCCTGGCGTAGCGAGTTCTGTCGTTGTATCTGGGCCTGTCTTGGCTCCTCTGAGGCACCGGCTCAACCCTCCGCTGCCGCTCAGGCGACCTCTTCACTATTTGCCCATTCACAAATAACTCCGCTGCAATTCATATTTTTGCAATTTCGCCCATAAATTAATTACAACATAAATCATTTGGATTATGTATGATAAAACTTTGTTATTCATTATTTTTTGAATGACTAGTTTATTATTGTTATGAATTCACATATAGTTTAAAATTTAATTAATTGATAATTTATTATTAATTATAATATATCTTTTTAATCAAATATAAATAAAAATACTTATTATGCCAATTAATCATAAACATGTTATAATTAGGAATATTATATTAATTATTAGGATATGTTGTATGTTAATAAATAAATCAAAAACATTGGATGAATAGAACTTCCAATTAAAATATGTATTTTTAGCAAATTCACACACATGTATATTTAAATCTTGATATTTTATGAGACATTATTTTGTATTATATAACAAAAATGAGTCAAAACAATAATTAATTAATTATTACTAATCAATAGCATGGTTAAACAAAGTTTATTTAAAAAAAATACCATGCTTACACAAGAATATACATCAAAAAGTATTTAGAACTAATAAAAAATTTTCTTTTTTTTTTGAACTTTTGCATATAAACTCTACAAAAAAATATATTCAACCAATCATCTACTTACACATTGAATTGACATATATCTATATATTTTGGTATATACTAATATACAAGTATAGCAATACTTTTTAGTTAAAGGAGAATAGTTCAGAACATGTGAGAATAGGAAAAAAAAAGGCAAAAGAAATAATGGTCATACACCTCTCAATCTTAAAACCTAGCTTTCGAACCATGCCCTCAGATATAAGTTTCTTTTGGCTACCCAAGTCAAATATAATAACTACTACTGTTCCATTTGAGTTCAAATACTGAATAATTTCAACCAACTTCCGGGGTTATCCTCACTTGGGCATTCATTCCCTTTTCATGGATATATTTATCTTGGAAGTATCAACTTTATCCAACTCGTTCTAGCCTTGTGCTATATGCTATCTTACAGTAAACACAAAAAACCTTTCGAGCTGTAGAAAGTGAAGGCTGACTAGATAACTCAGTTGATCGGCTAGTTGTTACTCAAGGTTCTTCTTAATGGGTTCTAAGCTCTCTGGTATTCAACTTATAGCTTGACGTCTCAAAAATAAATTTTTTCACCTGATCCTTCGCCTTTATAGCCAAAGTAACTCAATTGCATTGTTGTAATGCCAGCTCAGTCCTATACTTGACGAACTTCCAGTCAACTTGGTTGCGTAGTTCTCAACACTCAGCTTCCCCTGTTAAAATATTGTTCAATAAATTTTATCCACTTTTTTAGCACAATAACCTACCTATAGGGCAAAATTCATCCCTTTTCCAGTCAATTTTTTTTCCTGACTTCCCAGAGAGTTCCATCATGCCAAGGCATGTTTAGTAAACTTCAACTAATAAATCTAATTTACACAAAATGTATTCAAACAGATCAAAATAGGTCTACAAATTGATCTACCCAATCATCAATCTTCACCAGTAAACTTATGATTCTCAATAATAGATCTCCCAGAGTAGTTCCACCTAGGAAATTTCCAATTTGATTCAGAGGTGCTAATATCGTTCAGTAATTAATCATATAAGCTCAAATTTTCACGGTTCTGCTGAAACCTTTGGATTGTCTTTTGCAGACTAGTATTTTAACTTTTTGCCTTTGATTATTATGGAGATAATGAATTGATTATTATTTGATCACGATGCTTAGATGTTCTGTTAAACTAATATTTGTGAAGTATTTTATGTTCCAAAGAAATGATTATATTTAATTCATTGATACTTTAAAGTTGAAATTCATATACTTAAATTAAGTTTTTGAACTAATGATATAATTTCTATTAATCTATCCTCCAATTGGAGTTAAAAAGCATAAAGGGCAAAGTTGCCTACTTAATAAACTTCAAGGTTTTCAAAATGATCCTTTAACTTTTATAAAATATTCAAAATAATTCTTGACTTATAAATACTTTTTTTGGTCCCAGACTTTTGTTTGTGAATTTTTTGTCCCCTACCCTTAAATTTCCTTAAGTTCTAGTCAAATGCATTTAAAAAATTGGGCAAAATAATAATTCCGGCGAGCTTCTTCACCTTCGGTTGCGATTTCTTCTGCAGGTTACAGCTTTAATTTTTTTTTTCAAACACAAACACAGGCTTCTCTACAGGTTACTCGGACAATCCTTCGTCAAGTCGACAAAGAACGGGCAAATTTTTATATTCAAAGAAACATTGATTTATATCCGAAGCACTGTCGATGTTGACGAAGATTGGGCAATTTTTACATCTGAAGCATCGTCGGTTTATATCCGAAGCACCGTCGACGTCGATGAAGAGCGGGCAATTTATTATATTCGAGACACCATCAGTTTATATTCGAAGTATTGTCAACGTCAACAATGAGCGGGCAATTTTCAATATCCAAAGCATCGTTGACGTCGACGAAGAGCGGGCATTTTTTATATCTGAAGCACCGTTGGCATTGACGAAGAGTTGGCAATTATTATATCTGAAGCACCGTCAACGTCAACAAAGACAAAGGAACACCGAAGCGCCAATGGGAGATGCGCATCAGAGAGACAAAGAAGTTCCCACATTTTAATATATTGCAGCTTGGAAGAAAAAATCTAAAATTGAAAAATGCAGATGAAGCAGAAGTAATCGCAATTGTAGATGAAGAATTACACCTTTGCCATTTTATGAATGCATTTGACTGGAAATGAACAAAATTTAACGGCAGCAACCAAAAAATTACTTAAATAAAAGTCAACGAATCAAAAAAAAAATTACAAGTTATTTGAATATTTTGCAAGAGTCAAAAAATTATTTTGATAATTTTCCAAAATTTTAAGCAATCATAATATTTAATTTCTATTCCAAAATCTTATTCTTAATTTATTATATGAGCATTTAGTTATTTGATTTAAAGATATACTCCAAAGTATCATATTCAATTTTTCTAGTCACTTTCCCTAGCATCAAAATTCGTGCTGAAGTACCAAAACCTTAAGCTCATTTTATATTCTCATTCAATGAGTGTTATTAATAGTAACTGTTAACAACAATTTTTCGCCATCATGCTCAAGCTTTATTAGCAGCTATATCATAATGTCATCAATTTGAAGAATCGCTTTGTTACAGTTACTTACAGGTTCGACATAAACATGTGTTAACTTCATATTTTCTCGAACATAGAAAAACTTTAAAAGAATAAACGGTTTAATTGATGAAAAAAACTTAATATAATACAATTTGCACAAGTAATGAGACATCTCAATTAATTTTTAAATTGTACAAACAAAGAAAGAGTGCCATTTTAAATTCTCTTAAATAAATTTGAGTTTATAGTATCAGTGTATTAAATGAGCAAAGGCATAACATCAATTATGCGACATTAATGAATGGTATTATGACATCCAAAATTATGTATTTGATACTTAATGAGATGGAGTAAAATTTTTCTGGTAAATCAAAATAAAAAAGCATCTAAGAGAGCAGCTAATTCTTACCTACTATTTATCTAATAAAATTAGACTTAAAAGAATAATATATAAATCATGCAAATGGTGTTGAGAGAGTACCTCCATAGTCCTTATTTTCAGCATCAACATATGAATCTGGGAGCACAAATAACACTCCGGGAAGTCCTGTAGTTTTACAATTAAGATAAAAAGGGCCATAGAACAAATCATTAGTTACAATTTAATGCATCAAATTTGAGAAGAAAAGAAAAAAATTAAAACAACTATGAACAATGAAAATTCTTGTTTTAAGATAAGGAAAACAAGCAACGATACCTACAACATGAATTATTAATGGAAGATCCATATCAAAAAGTGCACAGCTAGATATAAATAACAATGTGGAGTTATCTGTGAAAATTGTTCCTTAGCATCATCCAAAATAGTTTATTGACTCCTATAAATCTCAAATTATTCCCTTAATTCTTAAAACGAAAGCAAAATTAGCCACATAAAAAATTTCAGTGACATCGCATTACCTCACACTATGAAAAAGTTGCATTTTCAGAAGAAAAATTCAACTGAAGTGATAACTGATATCTTTTATTTGAAGTATCAGTTAATATGATGTTACTAAAATTTAAGCGTGAAACTAAAATTGCTTCATTTATAAGAGCTGAGAAACCAAATAGAGATTGAAAGTTGACAAGGGGCAATTTTGGATCATTTTAATGAGTCAAAGGACTATTTTAATAAATAAGTCTAATAATATGCAATGTTTTCATAATACTACATAAATACAAGCCATTTAATTTAATCTGATAAAGCTGCTATGAACGTTTTCGAAATGCAAGCACTTGGTATAATAGGAACTATAGTAGTGGCAGCACACCATTTTCATTTAATTACATCCACAGATTTCACATATTTTATATTTAATAAAAAGGTTTTCTATTTTTTTAACAAAAACACACTTTCTCGGTTTTTTTATCAAGAAAACTGGAAAGCGCTCTGTTTTTTTTATTTTTTAATTGAATAATCTTGAAAAACCTTTCTCAAACTTAAGTTCTCAACTTTCACTAAAAAACTAAAGTCTTTTATCTAATTATATCTATAAAACTAAATAAAAATTAACAATTTACTTTTAATTATAAAACAATTTCTTTTTTATCAACCTGAAAAAACTTTAGTTTTTATTTTTTATTAAATAAATGTGAGCATCAATTTCTAAAATTGGGCACAACAATCTATAATATAAAAAATGAGAACTTTTATTCTCTCAATTACTTTCTAAGATTCAGCATACTAAACATAAATCGTGTAATGCTCCTGTAAGAAAAATAAAATTTATAAATTTCTCCCATCTTAAAGAGGAAAACATCAGAAGAAACTACTAGAAACAATCTTCTCATTTGGAACTTAGGAAGGGGTTTCTATTTGATCATGCACAATAGAAACAAAGAATTCATGCAGCTGACCTCACATAGTGGGACAAAGACTTGGTGTTGTTGTTGTTGTTTGTAGTTAAAAATAAACAAAAGTTTCCAATATATGAAATTAAACCAAACATTTTCAGCAAAAGCAAAAACATTAACTCAACATCTCCAACTGAAGCATACAGCAATATACACATGTTATATTTGAATGATGAAAAATGACTTTCAATGACCATAACCTCAGCTACAGCTATAGGAACATTGCTATGATTGTACTCTATTCTCACCTTAAGCTTTTGTACATACCAACTAGAATGCCTTGGCAACATCAACTTTACAATGCATTCCATTGATGTGCTTCGTTCAGCATTTTTTCTCATATAACATTAATGATTTAAAAGTTACTAAATAAAATTTTCCTTTCAATTAAAGTGAGAATTTTCAATTCCACATCCTTAATAAGTGCTCCTCCATTCATTCAGCAAACACAGATCATGTAAATCACATTGCCCACTATTTTACTCTTATAATATATAATAAGCCAAAGATATTCAAAAAGCCCACACTTCATACTAACATGATCTTCAATCGATATAACATTCTCAAGTATTTTATTCTATTTTTCAAAACCCTTTAACTAAATTTCCTCATCGAATAATGCGTGGACACAAAAATTGATACACATGACATTCAAATTGATTGTGTGAAATGTTAATAATTGTCATAATTAAGAATTCAATCACTCGCCCAAAGTATCAAAGTATTGCACATTAACTTAAATATTCTACAAATTGAACAATCGTACATATTGTACCGTTCTTCCAAATAAATATCTAGAACATTTCTCCATTAATTTGACATCAATTTAATCTTCAAAATTAATTTAAAAACTCTGAGATAAAACTCCTTCCTCATTTGGGGTGTGCACTAGTTATAAATAAAACCAAAATTATTTATATGATTTGATTTAGTTTAAAAATTAATGGTTTGATTTTGGTGCAAAATTTTGAATTATTTGTTCTTGAATTTTAGTTTAGTTATTGTTTACCTAAACTGAATACTCAAAAAATTGACCTAAATTAATATTCTTGAAATATTTAATGGCTTTAATTTGATACTATTTAATCGAAATGGCTAATACTATAGTAATATTTAATGTTTAAGCTTTACAATAGGCAGTTAAGCTTCAGATTTCCATATATCGTATTTGAATACTAACATTTCATTGTTCACTAGCCTATAATTTATTCCAATTTTTGCATCACTCTTGGTCTAATTTCAGTGGTTTTCTGTCCAAGCCAACTCAACAAGACTCAAAGCAATGAGAAAATAAACACGACGGCGACAAGACTCAAAGCTTGCGAACTATGGCTTGCATGAACAAAGGAACCGAGGAGAACAAGACCCGTCGGCAAACAAACACCCTGAGGGATGAGGCTGACAATGGCAACAAGCAGTAATGCCTTTAATACTTCCACTGTGAGTCTATGATTCTTCAATTTTCCTACTGTGAGCTAACAATTAAACATCCTTCTTTTCCAACAAGTGAAAATTCAATTCTTCTACTGTGAGCCTTTGATTCTTCGATTCTAATACGCTTCTTTTTAATATCTTTTCTACAATGGATAGTAGTGCACGTTCTATTGTTTATCCCTTTAAAGTTAAAAACTTATAATACGGTATATAGCTCATATAGTTGTCGACAATGATGTAGAAAAAAGGATCTACAAGAATTTGAAATGATAATAAAAGTAACAGAAAGTATCAGATCAAACAAAAAACCATTTTTTATTTTCTAATTATTATTTTATAATGCTCTTCTTGCAAAGCATACAATTTTTAGAGCTCTTGACAGAAAGACGAGAAGGCTCACATGTAGACTGAGCCAAATGCCTAAAGTCCCTATTATGATGCTCAAACTCATGGTAAGCATTTTCAATGGGTACTTTGATAGAGAAGCATAGAGTGTGCTGTGATGCAGCATCCTTTGCTTTCACAAAAGGCTCAAGTAATAGCCATCTAGCATCCTCAATATCACATGGATCTACTTTTATTTAGCTATCACAATGATTTTCACATCATAACATATAAAAAAAGTTTTTTTAATTATTATAAAAGCATGAAGGGATAATAAATCCTTCTACTTTCTAGACATGAAATTTTGTATAATATGTTTATATTTTTGAATGCATCTCTCACTATAATCCAACTCAATCCTACTATTACTCACATAAAAACTAAAAACAAAATGAATTTCTTAGTTGCAATGCATAATATTCTTAAGGTACAAGTCAAAATAAGAATTAATTTGATTTATAATCATAGTTTCAAGAATATCTATAAGGCTGACCCAAGAAATCTGAACCATAACAAAAACCTGAAGAAATCTTAAAAGATATTAAGTATGCATTATTTGTGTAGAAATAGTTATGAGTGTATTAGAAATGTGACTTGCTTGGGTTTGATATGCATTGAAATCCAGCTTGCATGGCTTCAGCGTACTTGTTAGCCCTGTTTCCTATTTAAACTGGATAGTTTAGTTTCATAATTAAAATTATTAGTCTAACGAAATTTGCCTCAGCCTTGCAGGTTCAATATTACAGGCATAGTGAGTGGTGGCAACCCTCAATCTCAGATGTTATAATTCTTAAAAATTGTGCTGCTACATATTTTAAAATTGTGATTGCTATTTTAGATTATATGGATTTCATTTAATTTTCATAGGTAGAACATTATGAAAATAGACATAACGATTCAAAGCATTCCAAACAAATTTACATGATAAATGTTTCTAGTTCTAGTAAAACCTCACCTTGATCATTAAGAAAATGCATCCTAAATATATATATGATATTTTTCAAGATATGCAACCAATGAAAAAGTAAATATGTGCAAATGTCTAGCATAAATGGAACTACAAATTTGAGAATATATGTAGTTGTTTCAAAAACCCACAACAGACAAATTGAACATTTCACCAACATGAACATTGCCTCTATCTCTCTATTACAATGCTTCTTCCCTTCAATGCAATAAAGAAAGGTTGTCTTCTTTATATCAAAGGATTTGATTCGCCCATTCATTTTTTTATTACTTTGATGAATCAGAGAATGTCAAACTTTCTCCTAAAATAATCCTAAAATAATCTTAGAATCCTTAAATACAATTAATCTTTCCAGACAACAATCAACAGGTAATTTGAAGCATTGTTCTTATAATTGATAGTGTCGCTCTTTCTCTTGAGCAATGCATTGACAATTATAAATTTATAGAAGGAAGGCAATCAACAATATCATTTTTCCTTAATTAATTGGAAAAAATCAAAACAACAACTGCAATTAAATTCTTGAGTTGTTATTGAAACATACCTATTTAGATCTCAACCAAAAATAATATTCCTCTTGAGAAACTTCCTAAATGTACACTTAAAAATATTTCCAATTATTTCTTATGTTCATACACTCAATCCTACTCAAAGGGCAAAAATACTTGCAAATTAATAATAACTTCAACTAGCTTATTTTTTAAATCTAAAACTCTATCTCCCTGACTTCCAAATATCCTCCTTTAAATTCTTAAACAAACCTATTTAAATAAATATTTATGTAAATTTGTGTATATAAATATTAAATGAAACTTCGTGCATATCACTCAAGCTTTCTTTGTTTATAAATTTACGCCCATTTTCTACATTTTTAAAACTACCACACCAATTTCTATCCTTATGTCATATCTACCATTCTACTTACAAGATCGTGCCCTTTCAATAATTACAATTAAATATTCCATTTTTAAAATAAAGTTTGTTGTTAATTTAACAAAAAAGTAAATTATAGGTGTATCAAATATACAAATCAAAAAATTATTTGTTATGCTATAACAATCTCTAAATATTAATTCATCTTCAACTAGGAAACTATGTATTATAACAATTCAAATTCTCCAGTTGTATTTACAAATTCACTATTTTCTTAATAGCTCTGTGATCATGTTGAATACAAATGCTAGTTTAGATAGTATGCATCAACGCACCATCTATATATGCACAATCTTAAGTTAAATGAACGCTGAGTGACTAACCTTCAAGCTTATTGGATGTTTCCTCATCAATCTCACACCCAAAGCCAAAGTAACGCTCACACGAAACATTGTATATTTTCTTGATTGCCTCCTCTTTGCTGAGCAATAACAAAATAAAATGCTATTGTTAAACAGCAACTCGCGTTAATCACAATAATAAATATCATTATAAACATGCATAATCAAACAAACGACACTCTTTGAAGAACTACGGATATAATACGAGATAGCAATACAACCTGCCAACAACCTTCGCCAGAGTTTCGATGTAACACTCAATCATCTGTTCCTTGGCCGCGTTCTCCCCGCCTGGCTTGTCCATGACAATGAGCCAGTGCTCATAATCGCATCCAGGGAATAAAGGTGCCATCTCAGTCGGCGGCCTGTCACTGAATCCGCCTCCCCCAGAGCCCGAGTTGATCGGGGAGTAGGGCGAATCCCCTGGCCGATTCACTCTGCAGCGGATTGGGTTGAGCCTCGCAGGACCCGCTCCGGATACAAGCCAAGTTGCGGCGTAAGGCATCGGTCGACGGCGCATGAAAGCTCCCATCATGGAGGAGACGGTACCGAGGGAATGCGATGAAGAGGGAGCTGCGTAGTGCAATAAGCGTTTGTGAAACGTTGATGTTATGGCGGAAAGAAACGAGCGATTTGCTCGCGCCATCGTAGCAGCGAAAGCAAAAGCGGCCATCCGAGTAACACGGCGGCAGAGAATGGTGGAATGGTAGCAGAAAACCTAAATCAGTGAAGGGTTTTAGAAGACGGGCGAGTGCAATATATATTCCGGTTTTGAGATTTCCAATATGTCATTTTATCGTATTTTAGAAAGGCAAAATAATATAATATTAATAACAATTTTTTGGGAAAACTTAATTTTAGCCTTTAGCTTTAAATTTATCTCAAATTAGTCCTTGAAAGTTTAATTATATCTAATATGTTTTTAAAATTTTTTAAATGTCTAATTTTAGATCTTACAAAATAAAAAAAAGGTGGTCACTCTGTAATCATCTCTTCCGATGGCCGAGTGAAGCAAGCGTAGTAGAGCAAGGAGACCAATAACACACTATTGAAGGCCAAGGAATGTGTGAAATTTGAATGTTTCAAGAATTTAAACATGAGTTTCAAGATTTTATTTGATGAGTTTTGTATAAATTTTTTGAAACTCCAAACTCATTTATGAAGCTCTTTTGAAATTTCAAACTCTATCATCGAATTTGTTGAAACTCCAAACTATTTTTCTAGAGCCTAAGTGCAAAATTATTTTGAAACACATCTATTAAAATTAAATGTCCCGCTTGTACAAATAGGTTACTAGAGCTCAAAGAGATGCAAAGGTGAGTTATTTGTATTCTTCTTCCATACATAATGATATTCTCTCACCTTCATGTGGACATAAATGGTTCTCATTGAACCACGTAAATTCTTGTCTCTTATGATTTTGTTTATGAATTTTTTTGTTTTATTCTAATTTTTCACTTCCATAATCCATTTTGGGATTTTTATTTTTGAATAACAATGTTTTGATCCAACAAGTGATATCAGAGAGGTTGTGCCGCTAAAATTACAAATTTGTTATTGTAAAATCATGGCGGGGAAGGAGAAATTTCATCGATGAGAATTACGTTTGAAGGATCTGTTGATCAAATTATGACGCATCCTGCGAAAACTAATGTCATTGAATTTGATATGAATAATAACTTTATGATGTAGCACTGCGATGTGATAAATGCATTGTCCTAAACATTGAATAGATTATAGAAGACGATGAGAAGGTGAAAAATATGTAAGAAAAGGATCGGGCAAAGATGAACGAGAGCAATTAGGGATTGGTCTATAATTTCCTTGCGAAAAATATAAAGTATTAAGTGATGACGAAAACATCAGTAATGAGGCTAATACAAACACTAAATAACAAGTAGTTTGTGAAGTGTGGGAAGAATCGACTCCATGTGAAGCAAATGCTCTATATATTCAGGATGCATGGAGCATCTCACTCGATGAATATATAAATGGTTTCACTAAATTGATGGCAGATCTTTTTTATTTTGATGAAGATGCGAAGAATGAATATAAGATGTTTCTTCTATTGAAGTCGCTCCCGGATGAGTATGAAAATTTCATCATGACGCTCATTTATGAGAAGAAGGCCTCAAGGTATGATGAAGTGACGACAGCATTTTTTAATGATGAATTTCAACAAAGAGATAAGAAGTCCTCGAAGTCAGAGATGGTTAAAGCACTTAACCTTTAATATGGAAGATCTAAGAAGAAATAAGGGAAGAAGAATGTTGGTGGTGGCTAGAAAAAGGGACATGTTAAAGGGGTCGAAGCCTTGGGCGTAATTAAGGTGTCCTTTGTTTGGAAAATGGCCATTGGAAGAAGTATTCTCCAAAATTGAAAAGTAGGATAGAGGATTCATATGGAGCAAATGTTACACATGTGAACTCCAATGCTAATGACTTTGATATCTCTCTTATAGTTGTGTCATTGTGCTTGCACACAGAAGACTCATATCAGATTATGGACATAGGTGATACTTATCATATTTGTCCATGATTTGATTGGTTCCATACTTAAAAATCATTGGGGAGTGGTGTTGTGAGGATGAGTACAATCATGCCTATAGTATTTTTAGGACTGGGAACATTTTTTTTTGCACTTGCATGATGGAGAGGTTAGTATATTGAAGGATGTTTGGCATGTTCCAAATTTTTGCAAGAATCTTCTATTAAATATGTGATGACCCATGTTAGGTTGATAACAACCGGTCTAATATTGAATGCATATTTTTACAGGATCATATTAGCAGTTAGGTAAAATAACAGTTAAATAAATTCAAAGCCATTCAAGTGTAAGAAATAGCATTTATTCAATTTAAAGTAAAATAATATTCAGAATTTATTACATGACTTTCATTATACAAAAATAAATATCACTTGAAGGAGCAATTAGAATTCGTTAATATGTCACACTATGTCTTTAAACTATACCACCTTCCTCCAGCTATATTTGATATGACATTATAAAAATAATGTCTTAGTGCGCATTATAAATATAAAGAATATTAAAAATATATTTTAAGCAAAAGCGGACAACAAAAATGATATTAGTTTGTAGGGAAATATAGTTTATAGCAAAAAGATAATCATAACTCCAGCAAAATGAATATTCTCTTGTCACATGCCAATTTTCAAATGGAAAAGTAGCAATCACATAAAAATTCATATTTATATTTATGTCTATGATATTATGAAGCAATGATAGCAGTTCTGATGGGCAAAGCCCAAACCATGAGGCTGAGTTCATATGCATTTAAGCATAAACCTTCACGTGGGCCCCCTTAAAAGCTCGAGATGGCAATAAATATGTATTTAAGCATAACCTTCACCTAGGCCCCCTTAAAGGCTCCAGATGGCACCCTTATAGCTCCTGAGGACTAGTCCCGTCCCTAACCTATTCATGCTCCATTTCGAAATCGTTCTTGCAACATTCATAAGACACATAAATATCATTTTGTTTCTCTTACATCATTAGTAGTAAGAATAACACATTAAATAATAATGCAAAACAGGCTTAAAGCAATTCTTAAGCAGCAATGAAAGTAAAAGCATATAAAGAAATATTTAGTGTACCTTTCGTATTGACTTATTCAAGACGATTCACTCACAATTTCGATGTGTTTGCAAAATTTATAATTGAGATCTTATTAAATTTTGCAATGACCTATTTATAAGATTTAAAACTTATATTTCAGTTCCTAAACTTGATTTTTAAATTTACCAACTTAAATCTCAAAGTCATAAGAATAATTTTAGGTTAAACAATGCTTTCTTAAAAACTTCTAAATTTGTTCCCAGTTTCATACGTAATATGAATGCAAATATTTATAGGTTACAATCAAATGTATCAAATTACATTATATAAAAAGTTAGTATATCGCATAAATTTTCCTAATATAAAACACACTCATATAGAAATTTAGTTGCTGATGACATCTAAAATAACAAAGTATTCATTTAATTTATACTTTCAATTTAAGCATATACAATTTTAATAAATAACCACTTCAAATTCTATTTCTTAAAGCTTTCAATAGAATGATTTAAGAATTAAACTAAAGCTGGGTTTAGACACTTGGGTTTGCTACTAATGCACGGAAATAGACGCTTTGCTTTTGATCCAGCATATAATATATAAATTGAATTATACTACTCGTGAAAATTATAACATAAAACTTAAAGTCAAATTAATTTATTATATTCTAATTTTATGATTATTATTATTGTTATCATATATATATATATATATATATATATATATATATATATATATATATATATATATATTATCCTTTTAAGCAACTTGACAGAGGAGCTCTTACCTTACGATCGAGTGAGCACACAAAGAGATCGGCGTAAAGGATCAGAGGATCGGGGGCAGAATCGAGCGGAAGAGGGTTCGGAGCAGAGGCGGGAGGATCGGACCGTGCGCGCATGGACGTTGACTGTACTTGTGGCTGCTTCCGTCGTCGGCAGCAAGGATCGACGCACCGTTGCCTGCTTGCCTGCTGCGCGCTTTCGTCGGCTTAGGTACACACTTCTTACGTCGAGCGGAAAAGAGAGGGAGAGGCGAGAAGAGTAGTGAAGGAATTGAGCGGTCTTCTGGCGCTTAAATAAGGCGGTGCGTATGTAACACATGCCTGTTGCGTTGCACTGAAACGCGCAGGAGGCGTCCGATGATTTTGTAAATGGCATAATTATGGAGCCGAGCGGTTTTAAAAGAAATTAATGAGTGTACATATGTTTCCAATTTTCTTTTCTAATCGAACTGCCAACCTTAATTGCCGACGGTTTTTCTGAGATTTTCGTTTCTTGTTTTGATCTTACGCGCTTAATGGAACTTTTAAACTTTCTGTTTCAGCTTAAATGAATTTGAAAGCTTTCTATGTTAAAGATTGAAATTGAAAAAGCAAATTTTAGAGGGAGTTTTAACAGGAAACTGAAATTTGCGAGAGGATTTAACGAATCTGAATATTACGGGAATTCAGTGTTTACCTTATAAATGACCTAGGGTGATTACAAATTAGATATCTTGAAGCTGAGGGTTTAAAAGTTTTTATTGAGGCAAAGTTTATCAATCGTGGCGCCACGACATGCATGAAAGGTGTTCGATAGCACAATCTTTATTATTTACAAGGATGTACAGTAGAAGGTGGAGTCACTATTGTTGCTGAATGTGGTGCCCCACCCCGCCGCTTGCGCAACGGAATATTATTAGTAGTGGGACGGGTTATTACTAACCCAAAAATCCTAGATTAGTGATGTAACAGCCCGCGTGTTGTTACCTGACTTTGAATATCCAGATTATGTTAAAACTAATGCAAGTAAAATCCTAAAAGCATTTGCAGCTTGCACTTGAAATTTGGTGTAATTTAGAGATCGTTCGATGTGTTTTTCGAGATAATTTGAATATCCTATAAATTACTCATTTATTTAGATCTCCAAATCAAAATCGGAGTTCGACATTGAACTTGTCACCCCAAATTAGCTATGATGAGATTTTGAGAATTTTTGGAACTCGTCTAATTTCCCCAAATATTTTAATATTATTTTAATGCTAAAAAAATTAAGATAATTAAATTGATCTTCGATTCTAAATCCGATTTCAATTTTTGAGTTCCCCACTCTCAATTTAGCTAAGGGTCATTTTTTTGAATTTTTCAGAGGTATTTTAATACCCTAATTTCAATTAAATAAAACTTAAAAATAAATTAATGAATTTTCTTTATTTTGTAACTTAATGGCGCATTCCAGCTTATTAGGTCGGATCAGAGTCGTCCGCCGTCTTATCGGGTTGATCGGATGGCTGTGGTCATCCAACTATAGGCCCCCGCGGTCTCGCGATCGTGCGGGCACAGAGACCAACTAGATGCCTATAACAATCAAAGTTGTTACTCAATCTGATTATGGCTAATCTAGGTCATAATCTTAGTCTTAATGCTTTAATTAGGTCATTTGGAGTCATCCACGAAAATCCAGTCCAAATCAGGAGTCAAATATATCAAATCCTGATTTTGGGAAAATCCAGAAACCCTAGAAATTGACATATCTAAATTGACCTCAAATCAAAAATCAGACTTCATCATTGCGCTAATTGCCCCAAAATTAGTTATGGGTGATGTTTTGGTGGCAATGAGTAGTCGTCGAGATTTCGTCAAATATTTTAATAATAATTAAATACTTCGAAAATTAGAAAATTAAAATATTCGTCGAATAAAAAATCCGACCCCGTTGTTGCATTCCTTACCCTTCAATTAGCTAGGAGTGAATATTTGGAATTTTCTTTGAAATTAATTTATTAATTAATTAAAATAGGAAATTTAAATTTAAAATTTATTTAATAATAATTTTATTAAACGATTAACGGCGCTGTTCCCGCGCCGTTTCCCAACCGAAGGTTCCGTCGGATTTCCTGTCTGATCAGACGGGAGTCGTGTGTCGTTCGATCAGGTGATCGAACGACCCCGCTTCTTTGTCCCCGCGGCCCGCACGTAAGCCTCCACGCGGCTATGCGCCGCAGTCGCCGCCCAATCCACTCACTTGCGGCCTCGTGGGCTCCGTCCCAAGGCCCATAAGCCCCTCTCAGTGGAACCTGCCGCACCATTTCTAGGACTTGAGATCTTACCCTATTTTCTTTCATATATGTTGTAATAACTCTTTAGAAGACCACCTTTTGATTATGTCTATAAAACAATAAAAAATAGCTCCAAAATTCAATGACAATCCTGAATTTTACTTGAGTTAATTGTCATTAAGGTAGTCAATGTGTTTAAAAGTTTCTTGAACAAGTTTTCACTAAGTAAAATTCTGAAAAATATCATATTTCTTCTCTATGTTTGAATGATTATGTTTTCCAAATTACATATAATTTGGAATGTGATTTTTGGCATGAATGTGCTTGATACATGAGAAATAAATTGTATTTAGACATAAAACAAATTTACGTTCTCTAAAATCACCTTTTGGATATCACAAAATCAAACGATATATTTGTTGTATTAAAAATAAAAATGAACAGGTACATGTAGAGCTTGCTAGCAACTTATTGTGAAATAAGTAAAGATCTAGCATTTTAGGAAATGACAAAATATCCATAGAAAAGACATCATTTTTTATTTATCGAAAAGGTTGCATCATCGCATATAGCAAGTTTGAAATAATACAAATCTTAAATATCTGTTCCATATGTTGCAAATTTTAGCTCACATATCTTTTTCAATGCAAATTCATATGAAAATATTATTATTATTAATTTCATACATTATATATATTATTATAAATTTGAGAACTAAATTTTATAAGAGATAAGAGTCAAAAAGGGATTGAAATAACGAAAGAAGATGAGTTGAATTTTTATTTTAACCTTTTCTTATATTAATAAATAAACTACGCATAATATTTTGAATGTGATTATGTGATGATGAGTTAATTAAGTTTTTTAATTAATGATGCTTTTAATTATGAATTATTACTTGAAAATCATCAAACTTAATCCTCAAGTCTTCACAATCACATCCATAAAAATAATAATTTAATCTTTTAAAATATATTTTACATACTTATGTGCTCTCTCTCAACATTGCCAAATTTATCATTTAAATCATCAAATACCACAATCTTAACATAAAGAGTTAATATTTAGATTTGCGATGACATAGCTTATTAAATTAATGCAATTATTGCTTAAAAGCAAGAGAACCAAGCCTAGCAATGCAAGAGGTCCAGCACTGAATAATACCACAATATCCGGCACAACAAATCGAAATGAAATACCAAGCACATATATATAGACATAGGTATATCTACAAACTGATTGAATAAATGAGAAAATAATTGTATTACAAGTTTTTTAAGAAAATGCTCACATGTGCCTTGAACATTCATATATAAGCAATGAGCCTCACAGTCAGGTGGTGAAAGTTTGAGGAATGATGCAGAGCATCCCATGGCTGGGATTTCGCTCCAAAGGATACATGGTTGCGCCTTTTACTATGCGTAAATGATCGACGGCCGCCTTGCAAAGCTCGGATAAGTTAGGCATCTTTCTCTTGCCTCCTTTCTTGATGATGGAGCATGCCCGCCACGATTCTCTCGAGCCAGCTCCAACTCGCCTGAGAAAAATTAGGAACAAAAATATAAGATGAATGCCGCCAAGAACAAATCTTAATTCATTTAATGAAGCTTTTTATCAATAAATACATCGTATAATCGAAATGTACAACTTCCAAGAATGATAAATAATACTTGTTATGTTTAAAGATTTTCAACCTATTTATGGTATGAAAACTACAAATTTATGGTCACAAACAAACCGTGGTAGAGGCGTGATATGATTAATAAAAGTCAACATATAAATAGAGAAATATTTTATTAGTTGTTGAGAAAATATACAAATAAAATCTTTTTAGATAAATTTTTGTACCGATATCCTTAACACAGATTCCATCTTTTTATCACAAACATTTGAATTCATCACATGAGAATTATTCTTTTATATATTTTTTTTTTGAAGAAGTTGAGCCTCTATAAGACAAATAAGTGTAGTTGGTTGTCTTTGAACACTTGACATATCAAGAGCTTAAATACACAACTCTAACCATTGAACCACAATATCATTCACATTTTTTTGTGTTATAAAATGCACAAAAAACCATGACACGGCATCACCATGCAGGCCTAATGCCCATCAACCACCTAAATCCATTTACATCCATACAACACAAACCCTTGACTCCGGACAATTATTATCTTCCCTCAATTCATGATCATAAGCCCTAAGCGTCATCGGGTTCCCCATCATGCAATATATCTTGAACTGGTACTGATATTATCCATAAGCTAGTAGTTACATTAACAAATTAAAAGCGAACAAAGCACAAGCACATTTTTCAAATATAATTGAATTATTTGAAATACTAGGATAAAGTAGCTGATGCCATAAAGTTGATTTCGAAGTACCTAAGCAATTTTTCTGAAGCGCTTCTTGCAACTGCAAGTGTGCTTGGGGTTGGAAGCCACTTCACAACCCTGTTAAAATCAGCCCTCATTGGAGAGTGAATCTTTACAAGCTTTAACAAAGATGATGAATAATAACATCAGAAGTTTTGTGTTTTAATAAATACATATTAAAGGTTAATGGATGACATTGGGACTTACTCCTAGGCATTCCATCAATTGGTAGTAAGCTCTTCCATACAAAGGAGTATGGCCTTGTCTAGATTCTGAAAAATACCTTGTCCTGAATGGATTGCATGCATTTAACAACAACAGATTTGTTTATAATGAAATAAATAGTATACATTTTTTCTTACCATTCTTTGTAACCAGGATCCACAGTGAAGCCATACATATCAACAGCATCACATACAGAAAGAGCGAATTCAAGGGCCTTCAGCCCTGTCCCTTTGGCAGCAGAACCAAAAGATGCACCCAGCATTAAATATACAGGATTATGAATTGGAACTTCCTGCAGCAAGAATAATAATTTAACAAAAATGGCAATACAATGTGTAGAAAAGAGATTAGTAAGATGCTTTTTTGTGTGAATTCACTAATAAACAGGTAAAAGAGTGGATTAAAAGCAAATTAACACTGATGTTTTTAAGAAATACAAGTCTGCAAAGCTCTACAAAATTATTCAAAAACAAAGAATCTCAGTATCAGAATGATTTGAATAAAAAACTCGCGCAAAGGTAAGAGGTAAAATGCACGTGATTAGTGCAAGATCCTATTTTGTAAATTTGACATAAACAATGCAGAGAATGGCCAGTTTGAGACCAATCTATAACCATTATCTAACCTAAAATTCACCAGTGCCATGAGAATTTATATGTGGTCTTAAGTCATCCTTAACTAACCGGCCCCATGTTTATATGACTGCACCTGTCATGTATCCTGCTTTCAATTAATATGATGACTACTACACCTGTCATATATCCGGATTGGTTTATATGACGGTGAGTTACGCAGTAATGCGTTTTTCTGCATTTTGTATTACTGAGAGAATGAACTCATCTCTAGAGGTAAAAGTAGGGCAGGACAGAATAAAAAACAGAAAATAAAAAAGGACAAAAAATAGAAGCTGCCTAGTAGCAACTAAAAAAAAAAGAAAAAAAAAAACATATCTGAATTATTTAATACTCCCCCGCATGCGGTGTCGGGCTGATAAGCTTGGAGGCAATGTCTTGAAATGATTTTATTGGGAGAGGTTTAGTTAGGATGTCTATAAGTTGTGCATCGGAGTAGATGTGTTTGGCTAGTCCTTTTGTAGAATTAGCTCACAGCCGAAATGATAGTTAATTTCGACGTATATCATCCGTGTGTGAAGGATGGGTTTTGACGTGAGATACAGAGAGCTGAGGTTGTCACAAAGGATTGTGGGGACTTTAGTTCGAGGAAATTCAAGCTCAGTAAAAAGTGACCGAACAATAAGGTTCGGTCCCAAGAAGATGTTGTAACTTGAAGTGGATTTTCGGTCCTCTTAACTGTCGGCCAAATCTGCATCGCTAAAAACCATCAGTTTGAAATTTGAGACAGGGAGGAGGGATAGACCATAGTTGGTTGTGTCGCGAAGATAACGAAGAATGCTCTAGACGGCCTGCCAGTGTTTAATGGTGGGATTATGCATATAGCGGCAGACATTGTTAACACTAAAAGTGATATCTGGCCAGGGGTGTTGAAGGTATTGTAGGCATCCTACAACATTGCGATAGAGCGACACATCGACAAATGGCCGAGTTTCGAAATCTGGTAGACGATGAGATATTGGTGCAGGTGTTGGGGCGGAGGCAACTTGGCTCATGTTGGTGGACTGCAGAATGCTGTTAATATAGTGCTTCTGTGATAGGTGGATAGCATCGGTGGTGAACGAGCACTTGATGTTGAGGAACAAGTCAGCTGAACCGAGATCTTAAAGGGCAAAGGAAACAGCCAAGTAATCAACAAGTTCTTGCACGAGGTGGTTGTTGTTGTTGGTTAACATCACATCATCAACATAAAGTAGTAAAATCAAAGTGTCGAAGTGCTTTTGAAGGACAAATAAGGTGTTGTTGATATTATTATGGAAACCAAATGCCTTAAGGGCTTCAGATAACTTGTAGTACCAAGCATGCGGCGATTGCGCAACTCGTGTAGAGCTTTATGTAGGCGACACACATGATTAGGATGAGCTGCTGATATAAACCTTGGTGGTTGGGACATGTAGATTTCATCGGAGAAATCACCATTGAGGAAGACATTGTCGAAGTCGAGTTGGCGAACTTGCCATTTTAAGGTAACAGCCATGGGGAGTACAATGCGAATGGCTGCCAATTTGATGACCAAGCTGAAAGTTTCAGTATAATCCAGACCCTCTTGTGTAAAACCGTGTGCTACCAGACAGGCTTTGTAACGATGATCGAAGTGCTGCTTGATTTTGAACAACCATTTGCAATCAACAATACTGACATGCAGTGGTTTAGGAATAAGACTCCTAGTCATGTTTTTATAGAGTGCACTGATTTCTCAGTTCATAGCAGCCATCCAATGTTCATGCTTGCTTGCTTGTTTGAAAGTAATGGGAATAGCCTCATCATGTGGAAATTGTACAGCAAAAAAAAGCTTGGGTTTGAGTGTACCCATTTTCTGGCGTGTAAGCATGGGGTGTTGGTTTGTAGAGCAGCCATCATTCTGTTGAGATGTAGCCTTCCGGGTATAGACCTGGATCATGAGAGGAGCCAATAATGTAGGGGAGGCATCAAATTGTGAGGCCAAGGATGACTGCGAGAGTTCAACCGATTAGGAGGGTCGTTGTTGCATGGTGGTGGAGGTGACCTGCTGCAGTATAGCATTATTGTCGATGAGCCCATTGGTAAGACAATTGAGAAGTGATAGGTATTAAAATTTCTGTAGAGGGGTTAGGGTTGGGTTGCATGGGTCGTTGTAGTTGTTTGAATGGATATTGTGTTTCATCAAAGGCGACATAGCGTGATACAAAGGTGTGTGTGTTGTCAATATGATAACAAATATATGCTGTGCTGTCCACTGTAACAAATGAACACACATGGAAGGAAGCGAGATTCCAATTTATTTTTCGCAAGATGGCAGAGTCATGGTAAGCATAGACAACCTAAGGGTTTAAGAAATTGGTAATTTGGAGTTTTGTTATATAACATCTCAAAAGGTGTTTTGTTGGCAACTTTTTTCATAGGTATCAGGTTTATTAAATAGGTTGCGATGTGAAACACATTCAGCCAAAGTTGATGGGGAAGAGAAGCTTGAATAAGGTACGTCCTATTTCAACAATGTGCCTATATTTTCTCTCAGCTTACCCTTTTTTACAGGGGTGTAAGGTGCCGACAATATGTGTTGGATGCTGAATTGCTCTAGGGTTTTGGTGAATTTTTGGTACTCTCCCTCACCATCAGATTGTAACGTCAAAATTTTGGTTTAACATATTCTCAACCTTTTTTTTGAAGGAATGGAAAATATTAATGTGCATTGGATTTGTAACACAGGATATATAATAACCATGTAAAATTGGAATAAGCATCAATGAATGTGATATAGTATTTATAACCAGAGGTTAACACAACAGATGCCGGACCCCAGATGTTGGAAACATTTAACTCAAGCAATTTTGTATGAAGTAATGGAGGTAGACAAAGAAATTCTGTGTTGCTTTGCCAATTGACATGAGTTACTAACAAGATTCAAACAAAGAAAAATGAAAATGTAGAAAACTAGACAAATGTTTGAGTTTGTTGGCAGATGGATGATCAAGACGGTTGTGCCAAAAATTGAATGCGTCGAGCTGTGTATATGATACGACAGGAGCGATAGTAGAGGGAAAAAGGTATAGCCCATTAGAAATGGTGCACACATATTCTCTTTCTTCGTAAGGGTATCCTTGACAACACAATAGAGTGGGTGAAATTCAATGAAGATATTATTGTCCAATGTAAATTGACTGACTGAAATGAGATGCTTAGTTAAGCGAAGAACATGTAAGATGTTTTGTAAACAAAAGAAACGTGAAGGATGATTTAAGAGAGCTGAACCTGTGTTGTGACGGCCCCAACGCCGGTTCAGCGGAAACCGTTCCGACATCGGGTGTTCACTTACCGCAGGATCATATTGAGTAACTTGAGAGAAAAAGAGCATACACATACAAAAGCCAAAGGATATTATTCATTTATTTCAATGTTCACTTTACAAGGTCTTTTCAACACTCCTCGTACAAAAGTAAAAATAAAGAAAAAGATAAAAGATAAACAAAAATAAAATAGCACCGTAGATCTTATCGGCAGTTAAACTTTTTATGGTTCTTACGCGTAATCCCCTAGAAGCACCTGACCTGGTATTGTACAGAAAATAATACTAGGATTTGAATTCCCAGCAATTAGAGAATACTCTAAGTACTGCAGTACACAATAACATTTACATTTTAAATGAGGCGATTAGCAGAATTAAGGCGAAAATAAAATGCAGGAGAAAAATAAGGTAATAACGTGAAATAAACAATTTCCTGCAACAAATACTATTTATCAAATAAAGATTACTGTTGTCATTTTTCAGTAATTAACTCCGAATGTTACTGATGTCATTTTTCCAGCAACAACCCCTAATAAAAAGGATGTTGGTTTCTAATAACCAACCAAGCATTAATGTTACTGATGTCATTTTCCAGTAACCCCCGAAGGAAAATGATGTTGATCTATAACAACCAACCAAGCTTCAAATGAATCTGGCTCAAAGCAAAATACGCGAAGCTAAGCAGCAGTAAAAGTGCAAAATGTAATACATGTCATGTACTGGGTACCTTTAGTCTTTAAGTTCAGCAATTCAATAGCTCGAATGAGTGACAGTTCGCTCAATCTGCATTTAAGTTTGAATATATTAAGTTAGCTTTATAATCCAATATTCTAGGAGTCATTTTTCATCTTTACTTTCACTCTGTTCTTCTCCTATTTTTCTATTTAAAGATTTGAAGTTCAATTTATTTAAGCAGTTATAATCATTATAACGTTTAAGATTATTGAAGATAGCGATTACAATGATACAATATTATTATTATCATTGTTTCAATGATAATAATAATATAAGAATGAAAGAAGAATATAGTAAAAGTGATGGTCAAAATAAAAATGCTTAAATTAAAATAATAGTCATTTTATAATATTTGTATAGTTTTCATTATTAATTAATGAGAACCATATTAATGTTAATGACATAATCTTATCTTCAAAAAGATTATTAAGTATAGAGAAAATAGCAAATTAACATCTCCTTTTTTCTTCCACATTTCTCTTTCTCTTAAGCTTCTCTTCAAACCTTTAGGATTAGGACCGCCGAAAAATGGAGGGAAGTCAGAACGGGGTGGCCGGAGGTTGGCAAGGGCTCCAGCTGGCTGGCAGGGCTGCCGGGCTGCTGCTGGTCAGCCGGCAAGGAAGAGTTGGCTGGCTAGCGGGGCTGCCGGCAAGGAACGGCTGGCTGGCAGGGCTGCTGGAGGGGTGGCAGCTGATAGGGCTGAGAAGGAGGGGCTGGAAGCTGCTGTGAGGGTGGCTGGGTTGGCTGGTAGGGAGGGGAAAATGGGCTTGGAGGAGGAGGAGGGGGCTATGGGGGGAATATGGAAGGAAGGGGGAGTTTAAGTAGGGGAGAGGAGGGGAGAGGGGGTCGGCCAGGTGGGCCGACCAACCTGCGCCAAAAAACGGCGCAGGCAGCCCTCCTTGGCGCGGAACCTTCCACGCCAGAAGCCCTGTCGGGCGAGCGACGCGGGAAACAAGGGGGGGGGCAAATAGAGGAATAAAAAAAGAAAAAAAATTATATATTTACTTAAACATAAATTATTTGTATTTTTCCACCGTTTGACATCCAAAAATAACGAAACTTGACACCGAGGTGTGTTACGACATGACGAACACCCTCGTGCCGAAAATTTTCGATTCGGACAAATATTTTATTTTATATAAATTTTTGAGGTTTAAAAACTTCAAAAATTAACCACGATTAATCCGACGCTCAGAATTTGAATTCGGACACGCATTTTAATATTTTGATTTTTAAAATTTAAATAATTCAAAAAATAAAATGGGAACTTCCGTTATTCAGATTTCTCCCAAATTAAGGCACTTTGATCTAAAAATTATTTCTATCTATTGGTAGTTTTGTTTGTCCTAAATTGAAATTCCCCGGGACCCTAATGTTAGAGTTGGAAATTGACCTAATTCGCAAAGTAACGACTTTGGGAGTTACATGTGTTGGCTATCTCCAGAGTGCTACCGTTTCTAATTTAAAGTTGTTCATGGACACGATATGGATGGATAGTTCTTGTGGACTCGAAGTAAGGGGTGGCATGATGACCTGCACCGGTGTCAAGAATCGAAGATTCTGCACGTGGTGCTGTGGCATAATACGAGGTTGGAGGAGCTTGTATTGTTGATGTGGGGCGAGTGGCAAATAACTAGGTAAAATTTTGCCTATGGTAACCATTTATGGAAAGGTGTCAGGTTCGATTGCAGAGTTAACAAATAATAGAAGAGCGGCCTCTGCCAACTCCACGGCCATACCCGCAATGGCTTCTTCCTCTTGGGTAAAGCATGATTATGTTCGCAGTTTGTTGTGGTTGAGAGCGCTGAAGTTTTGTGGCATTTGCAAGTGGGAAGCATAGATGAAGCATGCATATCATAATACATTAATTCATGAATGATACGTATTCTGGTGATGTAACGACATGCCGCCTCATCTAGAGTATGAAGTTGAAGTTGGTCATGTACAAGCCATTCAAGGACATGTAAAGGGTAAGTGATAATGTGTAACGACTCTTGGTTGTTACTAAGGAAACCGTCAACATCACCGCTCCGTCTTGTTGTTCATTAAATAAATTAAATACCTGCTAGAGTTCGTTCTCCATTTATCGCCAGCAAAATTTTATTTTCGTTAATTTTCCGTCAAATTCCATTTACGTTGACATTCCGCCAATCTTGTTTCACACTGTAATTAATTTTATTCATTACGATCAGATATAAAAAAAATATTATAATGGTAATATTTTAGTATTTGTAATACGGCGGAAGGAGAATCTGTTACACATAATTGCCGATTCATTCACTGCCACCTCATCCAGAGAGAGACGCATCCATTAGATACGACGCCAACCGCAGGGGAGGTGCAACGCTTCAGCCAAACCCAACGGAGTGTATTTAAGAATTCAAACCTTACGACACCTGAACGGCAGACCATCACTACCTCTTGTATCTTGCGAAACCCCTGCCATTCCCGTAAGATTCCTCCCTAGCTGCATCCCTCGGAAGTCTACGACAAAGGTGAGAACAATTTTGGACCATTCCAACGCACTTCAATTCTCCGTCAGCTTTTCTGTCATTCAACGACCTGGTCGATCACCCTGACGCACTCTAGCCTTCATTCCGGTGTCTTCCGTTACTTCTGGAGCGACTGAAGCACTCAAAATCGATCTTTGTTCTGCATATTGAGTTGTCTGTCCAATTTATTAGAGTTTTGCCCATTCACCCGATTTCATAAGTCTAAATTCTTAAATCAACTAGGATGTTATCTGAATCAATCTGTACGCCTAATGATGTATGTTAGTTCTTTACTTAGCAGTCCTTATTGTATCCTCTGTACCCGAATGAATGCATTAGTTGGATGAAGTCTTCAAGGCCAAATCTGATTTCAAAACTCCTTTACTTCAAGCTCCTGTCTATAAACCTCCCAAGAGTTTCTTAGTGCAATTATAGAAAATCTGAGACGAATTTTCACTAAAGGTTCATAGCCTCATTAATATTAATTACATTATTAGTGTTGAGATTTAATTACCTATAAGACTTGATCCTGCTATTGTTATGGCCTGAAAATTTGAGCAGCAAACACTGATATTTAGAGTTGATAATGAGACCATGGATCCAATCACTACCTCATTGCTAAGTTATTTATAAGGTTCTACAATTGAGTTCTTAAATCTATGTGATCTCTACTCCAACTAAGACAAGATCTAGGATGCTGAGACATAATTTTACCTCGATTTGCTTTGGGATGTTCAAATTCATTAAGATCCGACAATGGTGAATTTCGGTAGACTACATGTATTAAGTTTAGGTTACCTAAAAGAATACAGTGAATGAAACCTATTGCTAGGCATTTATGTAATACACCTACAGCTATGTTCAATTTATCCATCAACCTACAACCGTACAAATTCACGCAAGGCTCATCTAATCTAATTGCAGTTTACTTAAATTGTTGTTGTTAGTATTAGAAGCAAGTTTGAACAGAATATGTTAGAATTAGTTATGAAAGACAGATATTGGGTAAGCCCAAGTTGGTTTACAATTCTGCTTTTAAGTCAAACCAATGAAATTGTTGTTGAAATACTATTAAGTAATAGAGCATAATGAAAGGTTTTTGTAGCAGCAGGTGGTTAGAAGGGATTTTTAGGACCAATATAATGAATGGGTGCTGTGAGGGTATTAGGGATGATATGTTAGAAATAAAAGATTTATTCAAACAGTTAATTAAGGATGTGCTGAACTAGGAATTATTTCTCTCTACCAGGACAGCAAGCAATCCCTATTCTGGGCCGCAAATAGCATTGCTATCTTCTGGTGCCTCGAGGGAAACTTGAGGGAAAAAATAGAGCTGCTATGATTGCATGGGTTTAGACGCATTTGGGCTGTCTTGTATAGCTGTTTATGTGCTGCATTGTGGGTTAAGTTAGATGGAATCGATGGCTGCTACCCAAGCCGTCTGTCATCTAAGCTACTGATTGAGGGCTGCACCTAGCAGCCATTTGGAATAGATGTAAATCAGGGCTGTTCTGGATGGCCAAGAGTAGTAGGAGCTCCAATTTGGTGGGTTGTGCAAGGGCTGATCTCGAGCTAAGAACGTTTTCTGTTTGAGCAAATTTAAAGACTATTTCTAGGCTCAATCTATTAATTTGAGAGTAGGATGGGGTTAATTATCTACTATAGTTGTAGGTAAGCAATGGGTGTTTGGGTGGCTGCATTTCAAGCTGCTAGAGAATATATTTAGAAGGTGCAATGACCTGAATTTGACTTATCTGAGCAGCTATTCAAAAGCTATTCTGAGTAGGTTACATGAGTGAATGTAATGGCTGTTGTTTAGTGCTATCAACCTTCGAATAAGGGCTGTTTTAAGCTGCAAATTGGGGAGTGGTTTACAAGGCGGTGCTGAACGCCTTGAACTTTAATTAGAGTACGTTTTATATAAATTAGATAACACTCTCAACTACTCACTCTTTGAAATGCTATCTCTGAACCCCAAGATATATCTACAGATAGAGTCCTATCGGCACCCTTCTTTTCCTAAAGTCAAGGTACCCTTCGGTTGTTGTTAGATGTCTTCTTTTCCTAAAGTGCCTACACAACAAAGTCTACCTACGGGAAGTTTACACTGTGCTATCTCGTGCAGACACATAATTGAGTAGTTAACCGCTGCGCGGCCTACACATGGCAATTCCGTTTAGAGAGCGGGCAGACCTGGGTGCACATACCTAGGCGTGACAGGCATGTGACGCGAGTGCGTGCAACAACGCTCAGTACCTTGGGGTGTAACAACTAAGTTCCGGGGCGGGGGGACCTTGTACTAGGGCCGGGGTCGGAGCCGGCCCGAGCAAGCTCAGAGCCCATAATTTATATATCAAACCGGGGGTTTGGGGATCGCTTAACCTGACACACACTCACGCGGGCGCGCGCGAGGCCAGCAACACGCCCTTTGTCTTTCTTTTATTAATTTTCTTTCTTTTTTAAATTATTGTATATAATATAGAGGGAGAGTGAACGTAGTGAACTCGACCAATATATTATATACTATATTCCGGCCCCCGGAGGGACAAACAGCTCGGCTATGGTAGCTCTACCCCATAGCTGGCCCCTTCTTTTTTGGAATACGGGGCATGCAGAAGAAAAATTGACTTTATATAAATTGCATAAATAACGTATTTGGTATAACTTACTAAACCCGCTACGCGGCCTTTGCTTTTCTATTTTGCTAGCCTTATCCTTACCTCCCCCAAATCAATTACCTTCTTACTATTAAACTTTGATTGGCTCCCTGGGCTTTTAGCTTTGGCCCGAATCTTCAATCCGCTGCAAGGCCTACCGCTCCGTGGGCTTTGAAGACGGAATAAAGGTTAGCTGAAAGCTTTGCGAGTCGAAAGAATAGATTCTTTTCTAATAGCTCGTTTCCCGGATAATCTCAATTCCAACACAAGCTCTATGGTAATTTTCTCTCTAGCTCTCTGAGTCTAACAAAAGAGTGAGCGGAAGATTTATTGATAGAAACTCCCAGGTCATCCAAGGTCTGACGATAGACCTCCCCTAGAACTACGTCATCTCCCAACACAGCAGACTTTCGGAACACTGTTCTTGCCAGGCCGCGTAGCGGACTCGCCCATATCACTCAGTGGTGGGACAAAGCGAACATGGGCAAAGAGTTGACCGCTGCCCAGTTCTTATCCAGACACTGATATCCTACTAATTCTCCGCCTTCTCAGCATACGAACGAATCTAATTGAATTAGCGTAGCGGAAGGAGAATAATGGAAGGAAAGTGCCAAGTGTTTGTCCTTCTTGGGGTTAAGGGGCTGTGAAGCGGGGAGGGGGGGACCGGTTGGAGGAGCGCCCCAATAAGTTTAGGCTACCGGTAGGTAGAGTAGTTCAGTCTTGACTTGAGCCTATATATATATTAAATGAAGTGAAGGGGGAGCGGAGCTTTTGGGATGGCAGCAATGCATGAAGAGGGGCGATGCTACCAGTTGCAGGAAGGTGTGAAGCATATAGTCAGATACTGAAAACGAGTCTTCGATTAGATAGTCTTCTCTTCTCTACATTAATAGATTAGCAAACGAAGAAAAGATTCGTGTTTCGGAAAAGAACTACTCCTGATCTGATGTATGGACTAGCCTTGAATGCCTACAAATTAGAACAAGTATGAGGCTAAAGATGAATAAAGAAAAGAATGCAACTGACAAGGACAAGTTCTCCAACAAGCCAAGCCTTTGCTGTAGTTATCTAATATGAAATTAAAAGGTACTTCTAGGAAAAGGCTGGTCCGCCCTAGCTGTCTCGTAACCCCCCTCATTTGGTCCAAGCCAAGAGACTTGATTCTAGCACTGGCTTCCCCTTTGCTTGGATTGGTACGCATACATCGAAGATAGCCTTCTCTTTTTTTCGCTTGTTGAAGAAACTCAAAAGAAAATACTAAAATTAAAAAAAAAAAACTAAAAATCGTATTTATATCATTTCTAAATTCTGTAAGAATATATTTATTGCTAAGAATATCTAAAATAATAATTATGTTTTATCCAAAATATATTAAACCAATATTTTTCAGAAATAAAATATGATCAATTAACCAACCACAAAAACTACTTGTTAAAAATAAAATCTTGTTGTATTGAAAAAAATAAATGTTTACTAATCTATATAATGCGGAACTCGGTAAAATAAAATGATTTAATAATTGAGAACAAGAGTATTTTTGGATACTGAATGTGCCAAAAATGTTTTTCTATTTATAAATTTTTCGGAAAAATGAGATTCTGTAATAATATTTTATAAGAACTTGACTTGGCTTCAAGTCAGGCCTGGAAAAAACCTAGTGTGAAAAGCTGGATCGGTTCTGAGCCATCGGTCTAAACTCAAGAGGCTAAAAGGACACCTCTTCTAATCTCATTCAGATATGACTTAGCCCTGGCGACCCGCCCATTTCACCCTTGATTATTCCGATTCTGCTGGGAAGAAATTGAAAGCCAAGGCGAGCTTGCGAAGTCCAGGTCCTTAGGCCGCGCAGCGGTGAGAAAGTAATTTTTCCTAACAACAACCATGGGTGAAAACCTTACCCGGAGGGTAGGCCAGATTGACTCGGGCTGAGCTGAGGAGTGTCCAACTTATCTTCCGCTGCGTGGTCAAGGGTTTTCTAGACAATCTTTCTCTTTCTTTATAGATTCTAGAAAGAGAATCATTCGGAGGATCCGATGAAGCCTTTTCTTTGAGTCAGCAGGGAAGAATTCTGGTTCATTCCTTCATCATCTGCGACTTCTTCGTATGCTTTTTTTTTGATACCCTACCTCTTGGAGATCAAGACCCAGCTACTTCCGTTGAGTGAGAAAGATCCCCTCCTTATAACAAGCCACCTCAATACCCAAGAAAGGTGTTAGCCCAAGTCTTTTATATAAAAGACACTACGCAGAAAGTGAAGACCTTTCCTACTCGAAACTCGTAGCCGCAACCCGTGCTTTTGACAGAGGTAGTCTCGCCTAGGGTCCAACGAAGGAGGACAAGGACATAGCCTGGTCAAATTAAAGAATAGGAGCGGACCTACGTCTAGAAGAGAATCCCGACTAAGCCGATGGGTAAAGTTAGGTGTGAGAACATCGAAAAAAAATGCATTCTCAAACCTTCCGGTCCTAGCTTCGCGTCCTTATACAATTGAACTGCACCATAATGAATTTTGATAAAATTACTGTTTACCCAGTAGTCAAAAGTCAAAAATCCTACTTTCCATGGGTCAAAACCTACTAAACTGGTTTTCCCTTAGGAGAGGTGAATCAAAAATGAAAAAATACTACTCACTTATGGTCAAAACCTACTAACCTGGTTTTATCTTTGGAGAGGTTCATCAGAAATCCACATGCTATGGTCCCGGGCTAGCGCCTACGGTCTTCTAGTGTTAGAACACAAAGAAAAGAATAGGGAAGTCAGTCATCCTTAGTTCAATAAATCGCCCCAGCTTTTTTAGCCTTTTCTTTTGCTTCAGAGAAAGAGGATGATCTCGTAGGCTTTTCCTTATCTCATGAAATTCAACCCATTTTTTGTTTGACTTAAAACAGATGATTCATAAAATAGATTTTCCTTTTTTTTGCGAACTTTTAAAAAATTAAATATTTTATTTTTTTAAAAAAAATCGCTGGTTTACCGTTCAAGTTCAATTCAATATTAATATTAAACGAAATTGCATACACCAGACCTCGGGGCAGCAGCAGGAGATTCTTGACTGACCCGAGTTTCTAGACTCATCTTTGGCCAAGAAAAAGAAACAGATCTAGATATATTCAAGTTCAGTTTCGTCTTGTTCACACAAAAAGAAATGTAGCGAACGGGGCTGCAAATAGATCAGAGCTAGGAGCTACTACTATACTACTACTAGGCTTGTTGGAAAGCCGGTAAAGCAATTTTTGATAGCAGGTAATCTAATATATTGAAGGAGTCTAACCACCAACCGGCTACACATACCGGGACAGAAAGGGCACATGTTCGGTTCACTTATCATTATAATATCATATATCATAGGCTCGCGAAGCTGGTAAACTGATCTTGTCTACTTATTGATCACAATGAGAAGCGAAGTTTTTACGTGAAGCAAATAGATGAGAGATTGCGCGTACGCAGCAACCTCATACTGGAAGTCAGGGCCAAGCGTCTGCTAAGATTAACTGTAAAAAAGCTGTCAAACTTGCCTGCCTTAGTGCAGTTACTCTATTTTCTTTTGCAATCCTCATCTGCTTTCAATTAATATTCGGTAGTATATTCCTGAACTGTCTGCTCTTATCTTTTCTTCAGACTATGCAATATAATTTGATATTTGAGATATTTGATAAGAAAAACAATATAATCTTATTCAAATTTATGGTACTTGGTATCGTAAAAGACCTGTTGGAATCGCTAGTAATCGCCGGTCAGCCATACGGGGCGGAGTTGTTACCTCTCAGGCCTAACCTCACTCACTTATTAGAATAAGAATACGGGTCGGCTTTGTTCCGTAGCTTCCGTGTAAAGGGAAAGCCACCATAGGTTATATTAATTCCTAATTGATGGCTGTTTAGAGGCTGAATTGTGTTGTGAATGCCCTCTAACTTGGGTAGATTCATTGGCCATTTCTGAGTCTGATTTTAGATGTAAATGGGAATCTAATTGCTGTTAAAAACTAAATCTAAGGTTGTTCATGGAGTTGTCCTTAAAGGTCTTTAATTTGGAAGAAAGAATCAATGCCTTAATAGGGCAATACGTTATTATCTCAAGAGAGCTTTTGAAGGTTAGTTTAAAGAGAAACTTCGCTAGAGGTGGAGATAATCAAATAGATCAATCATAGGAGGTAAGCGCTGATTTTAATCAAGCTATTAGTCATAGGATTCGAGAGAATGAGCATATTTTTTCTTATCATTTGTAAATAGTGTATGCATTAGAGGTTATATTCGTAGGTAATAATATTTAAGTTTAGAGAATGGTAGAGATGTTTTATAATGCAAGCATCACTTTCAAAGGCTAATAAAGGTTTCAAATATAAATTTTGCAAGCAGATCAGCTTTATGTGAACTATCGAAACAAAAGGTACACAGATATTACTTTTGCACTTAAATTGATTTTATTGCAGCTTAGCTTCGCTTTGAGTTTTATCTATATTAATGAAATGCTTATTTATTACCAGAATAATATCACAGAACGGAATGTATTTATTATGTCTTGTGAATATTTACAAGGGTTCCAAAACGGTAGTTGAATTAGGTTAGGGAAGGGTCTAGTCTATCGGGAGCTACAAGGGTGCCACCTAGAGCCTTTGAGGGGCCTAGGTGATGAACATGTTTTATTGAACCCAACCTAGAGGTTCTGGATTAGCCCAACAGAACTGCTAACATTATTCCATGGCATCAAGGCATATTTAATGAAGTTTTTGTGTGTTGATTTATTTCTGTTTATGAAAATGGCATGTGACATAATTATTTTGCTTGTAGGAGTTTCTATTATTTTATATTGCACTAAACCCTTATTTTCCTGCAATTTTATTATATTTTTATCTTCGCTTCTCGCATTTGTTTAAGTATAATAATTAATATCATGTATACTTAGAATGTGCTATAAGGCATTATTTTTATAATACCAGATCAGGAACACTTGAAAGGTGTTGAGCTAACTTGAAGGCATGCTAAAGAATTCAGCACGGATTAACTTTTAGGTATTTTTATGCTACCAAAGTACAATTGAGAATTTTATTTATGTTGGAAACTTTTTAAAAAAATTTGTAATATTAAGGAAGGGTTTTAAATTGAATGGATTGATAGTTCTAACATTTTGTATGGCTCTAAATGATTACTTTACTAAATGTTATTTTACTTAACTGTCCAATAGGATCCTGCAGGAATGAACATAATGTTCAATTAATTTCACTAACCCAACATCAAGTCATCCAGGTGAATTCATCAATAGTAATGGGTTTAACACGCGTTGTAACTGCTACTACAAGAGATGCATATTCTAATCCAAGTTCAGTTAGTAAGCTAAGAACCAATTGTTGATCGGTGATGGGTGAATCCGCAATGTTGAGCTACAAGGCAAAATTTTTAGCATGTTGAAGGAATTCCTGAATCTTCATATGTCCCTTTTTTAAGCTCCCGAGTTAGTACTCGAGCTATTGTAGATGCACCTAAAAGGTGGACGCAAAAGTGGAAGTCAACGCAGTCCACATTTCTTTAGCAATTTCTTTGCCGACAACTTGAGAGAACTTTTCTGTTAGGATTGAATTAGCTAGCTGATAAACATTTGATATTGTTTGAACCAGGAGGCATACGATGGATGCAAAAGGTTGTTGTTCAGTAGAGTAGGATGTGGCGCAGATTGCAATTCCCCATCGAGGAATAGAAGAAGTTTGTGAGCGCGGACGATTGGAAGAAATTGGGATCGCCAGAGAATATAGTTGGTGGCCTCGAGTTTGACAGGGAGAAGGTGAAGAATCTGCGTTAGAGCAAGGACTTCAACGATCGGCGAAGCGTTTGGCAGAAGGGTACTCGCAGACGATAAAGTCAGCGACTCCAAGAGGACCAACGGAACTTCACTTCACTGTCTGCGGATAATGGAGGTTGAGGTTTTTTTTTTGCTTCGCGTTCAGCATAGACGAAGCCGGCGATCTAACGCTCGACGCTTTGAGACCAAGATGGCGAGTCACGCAGGAATGCGTCTTCTGCACTTTGTATTACCAAGAGAATGGCCTCATATATAGAAACAAAAATAGGACAGAAGGACAGAATAAAAAACAGAAATAAAAAAGGACAAGGAATAAAAATAGTCTAACAGTAACTAAAAAAAATTATAAAATAAATCATATCTGAATTATTTAATAATCCTAACTATAACTGGCCTCATATTATGACTGCACCTGTCATGTATCCTGCTTTCAATTTTTAAGATAATTGAGATACTTTCTATTCTGAAAAAAGGCTATTTTTTTAGCACAAGGGACTAAATATATGAAAGAATATGAAGTAGGAATTAAGAAAAAGGTAAATATATCAAATTCTTCCACACCTTTCGAATACAAATAAAGATAAATCACGTGCAGCAAATTAAATCAGGCAGTCACGAGTTGTACGGAGCATAATTAAGCAAATAGCCATTAATATTTCGAAAAAAAGTCATTTTAAGTTAAAATCAAAGAATAACTCACACCTGTATCATTTTGTTCATAATATCATGAATTGTAGTCTTGATAATAAGAATTTCTTTCCTTTGTTCTGTTCAAAGCAAAACCTTCAGCTTATAGCTACCTCATAGGAAACTGAAAAGAGAATGCAACAAGGTACCATCTAACTCTGCAACTTTATCAAGTGCCTTGGCAGATCCTCTATTGAGAAGTCGAAATGTACTTTTCCTACCAACATATTTGGTGTAATTCTGCAATAAGATAAAAAAAACATTGAATAATTGATCAACTATAAAAATGCTACACATGTACTGCAACGGTAGATTTATTTTTAGTTAGACCTGAATTGGCGCACCATTTTCTCGAATAACAGCATCATAACCATCTATCTCATCCCCAAAGTTTGTTTTCAGAAGATCCCCAGAATTACCAACAACTGCACAGCGAGAAAACTGATGTGGCACTAGTGGCGGTGTTTCAGGGAGTACAAGTGAAAGCTTTTCCATGCACAAAGTCTTATTCTCACATCGGTTACTGATGCATGAATAATATCACAGAAAAAAAATCAGCATTGATTCATGAAAACCATTCAAAAGAACTTGCAACTAACCCAAAGTAGTGAACAAACAATTCAAATTAAAAGTTCTGCATGCCGCTATATATCTGTTTCTAAGGGAAACATATTAGGTAACAAGATACTTGCATAAAATAAAAGAAACCAAAATATTAAACCATGTGATGTGATGGAAATATTAAAGTAGTTATCTTTCTAAACAATTAAAAGCTGACAGCAATTCATTATGATTTACTTACAGAAGTACCCCTTTGTTGATCCTCCGCCATGCATACTCCTCCCACCCATCTAGTAGGGCGTCAATGAACTCCTTTGTAAGAATAGTAGTGCTGTTGCGAACCTAGCAGTAAATTTAAACTAAATAATTAATTATGTTAATCTCAAATAATAGGAGCATTTATATGTAAATAGTCCCCATAATCCAAAGAGCTAATCACCAAAAAGGCAGAGAAGAAAAGACATACAAATTAAAGCTGATACCACCAGGAAGAAACCAAAACAAACTCAAAACTTTGAAAAGCAATGACAAGTCATATAAATGATAAATAGAGGCCAAATTCTGTGAGCTTCGCTACAAAAGACGAACTTCTATCCACAGAGCATGTAAGGGTGACTCAAACAGATACTCGTTGGAGATATTTAACCATCTCAATCATTTTAAGAAGTTCTAGAGACTACAGGTACATGGAAATATTTCACAAGGTACAAACTTCATTTAAAATGTAGTCCTTATAATGAGGACACAAAGCATGTCAATGTGACTCAAACATGTCACACTGACATGCTTTGTATCATCAAAATACTATGACAGTGTGACTCAAACAAATACTAGTTGGACATATTTAGCCACCTCAGTCATTCTAAGAAGTTCTGGACTTTTGGTAAATGAAATACTTCACCGGGTACAATGCTCATCTAAAACTTAGTCCTCATAATACATATAACAAACCCCATCAGTTAGCAACATAAAAAAAAAAAAACCTTTTCTGATGGAATAGACACCAGCATCAACATATATTACTACCTCACCAATACAAATACAAACTGCAGTATAAAAGAGAGGGACATTCACACAACATGCAAAATAAAATAACATCAACCACTTTTAAAAGCTAAAATTTATCAGTATTCTACAAAAAAGGGTACGCTCCTAGTAAATGATGATTTTACAACTCCACGAAAAGCATCATTAGAGAATTGTAAAATAATTTTAGAACCATTTAATAAAGACCCTATGCCTGTGACTGCGCGTGCCTACACACCGAGCCTACATTCACCAACAACCCCACCACCAAAAACCTGTCGTTCTTAGAAATTTTAGGTGGAATTGTGAAATAATTTTTTGCACAACAATGAGGCAACCTGATCTCCAAATGATATCATATTAACTTTCAAAAGTTATTTCCCTTACAACAACTTTCCAGCAGCAGTTACAAAGAGATGCACCAAATCCAAATAGATCCTAAACCCTACACAGAACAAATCCTTCCAATTCATCCATTGCCCATCTTTTAGGTCATCATTTACATGTCAATGATTCTCAGTGTTGAGATGATCATAAAACTAGAATTCGTCATGCCATATAGCCAAAATAATACCGTGAACACAGTAAAGCTTGTACGTGAAATTTGGAATATATGTATTAATTAATATATCATCGCAATTAAATGTGGGTTGAATTTCCAAGCTTAACTATGATATTATCATAGACAACTTGATTATTTAAATGACACGGGCTCTTGTGGCCTATGGAAAGAGCTTAAGTTTATTTAAGACTAAATTCCTAACGGAGTTTTAATCAATTTTCAGGTTCAATTGGTATCCAATGAAGTGATTGTACATGCTTGATAGGAGTGTATCAATACCGCACTGACCAACGAAGTTTGCCTTCACACCTTGAGGAAATAGGTTCAATAGATGACTGCATATCAATAAATGATTTATGAGCATGGGTTTGAGATGAATAAGACATGTAAACGTTTAATGACACATATCCTCAACTATTTTGTTACAATGTGCATCATTTGACTTAACAGATACCTTGTTAATTAAAATCACTAATTTTGTTGATAAGTTTACTTATAAGAGCATATTACTTATTAACTATGCTTCACATTTCACATACCAATTTTGTTAACGTGGTATTTTAATATACCAATTAGGTTTAATCAAGCTTATGGAGAACTTTAAACTTTGTGGAGTTAAGACTCAGCACACTTTCATATATTTCATCCATTTATTGATTATGAAAAACGTCAAAATATATTACTATGCTTTTCTATGAACCAAGGATGCTATTATAACTATATTACAAATATTGTATCAATGAAATTGAAAAAAGCACAACATAAGATCTTGAAAAAATAATGTAAATTATTGCAATTATGTATAATGAAATAAAATGGTATGTTTATATTGCTTGTCTCATTTCTACCCATATTTTAACCTGATCTTGGGTAAGCAAGAGAGAATGACACTGGGGTTTTGATAGGCCTAAGTAAACATCAGGATTAGTTGGGGCTGGGCCTCACGCCACAAATAGATTGATAACACATTTCTACCAATTGTACATATAAAGTATACTGTTTACATTACAAATCTTGCCATACTTTTAAGGTTATGTCATGCCGAAGTTCATATAGTGTTGTGTTCACATTGCTATATAGTTTGTAGTTGATCATTTGCAAGAGGTCAAGTTCACATTGCCAAAAAAAAGCTAAAGAAAATTGCATAGCACCATTAGCATTGTTGAACTTAGCTGAATCTACAAGGAAAATAACTACAAACTCACTTGCTCCCATGTAGCTACAGCTTCGCAGAGATTGAAGTCGAATGATAACCCTTCAGGTTCTCCAGTCTTGGGATCCTTCTGTTTTGTTTAATGCAATTTAAAAAAACAGAATTAAGAATTTGAACTCGTGAAAGTTTAACAGTGAAACAGTAATTTAACTCGTTGATCTTAGAAGTAAGACATTTGGGAAAAATAAGAAATCATGATACAATATATGCTAAAAAAAGCTGTGCAATTGTACTGCAAAAAAAAACAAAAAAAAGGTATGCCAATTCCATAAAATAATAGGTTTTTTACATATACTTATGGTTAAGATACAAGATTTTTAACAGCAGAGTTTGATTTATGACATTACTTTTTACACACTTATCTTCAAAATGAAAAGAAAATAAAAAAATTAATCATGCAATATGATCACTTGTGAAATGTTGCAGTGTATCTTTCATAGAATATTGCAACACAAACGCAATATTAATCAAACTCAATGACATCTAGCAAAACTTACCCACTTCAAAATTGTGTCACTAGGAAACTTTAATGTAACTTGACAATGATCGCTGCCACCTAGTGCCTTCAAGCCGAGCCCATTTGCATTCTGTACTATCTCAACAGAAAAAGACTCGTCAAATGACTGCATGAGCTATTTAACACAAGTGAAAGTATTTAGCATTTTTAAGAGAGTAAATAATCAAAAAAAGTTTTATAGCAACCTTACAAGAAAAATATCAAATAGCATATTAACATCTCATACAGCTATTAACTGAATAATTCTATCCAAAATATAATATTTTAATATAGAATTTTACATTCGACACACTTTCTAAAGAGTAAAATCACTATAGCCTGTTCTGTGCTCAATAATCAATGTTTGAAGAAAAACACTGTTGGAGGATGATTTGGTAAAATCAATAAAAAAAATCTGTAATTGATTTGTGGGTCAATAAGCTATATAGTGCTAAGTAGCTTTATTGACTGATACGACAAACTTCTAGAATTGTAGAAAAATTGACTGATAGCTTGTTCATGCGTGCCACTGTTTAGGCGGGTGTCCCTGGTTGGCGGAGGTATCCGCATCTCCGACCAGTGAAGTCGTTGATGTCCCGTAGGTGCTTCCTTCTACGTAACCACGTACGTCGATTTATGAAGCTGCTACTCATTTGGCTTCCGCCGTTTGGCGGGACGTTTCCCCTCTCGATCGGGGAAGAGCATTGGAGGCAGTGAGCAAAGCCGAATGGAGGTTCTCCCTAATCTTCATCTCAAGTCAAGCTCAACCCCTTCGGCTCCCATCTCATTCCTTGAAGCTTTGACGAATGTCTCTTCTCAAAGACCTCGAGTAGGGATTAAACCTATCTCAAGTTGAATTACTGGCACAACCTTTTCTTCATTCATTAGTTGGGAAATTTCCTAATGGTAAGCTGTCGTTGGTTGTCATCTTTTGGGATCCTTCTCTGTTGGGCTGATTAACTCTTAGCACATTATTATTAAACTCTTCAATGAAAAGGATTATACCAGAATGTTTGCCAAATGAACTTATTTTATTGAAAATTATCTAATGAAAGTGCTGGAATGAGCAACTGATTTTGATCTCACATGTGAAACTCCAACTGTACATGTTTGGATAAATTCTCCCTGCAGATGATCCACTTGATTACCCATTACATCCTCTTTTCTTTGAGATCTTACTTTGAAAAGCCTCTTAAAGTGAATTTTGCAACAGCTAACCATACCCGTCCCTCTGTCGCTCGTGTGCTGGTTGAAATTGATCCAAATGAATCTGTTGAACATGAAATTTGAATTGGAGATAAAAATATTGGGTACTTTCAAGAAGTAATTTTTGAAAATTTGCCTCCTTTTTGTTCCAATTGTAGAATGATTGGGCATGACCTTTTAGATGCTTCAAGGTTCATCCTCACCTTAAAGCGTGCTCCAAATCCAATATTGGTGTTCATAGTGCTTCCCCAAAGCAATTGTCGGTTTATGTCCCTATTCAGTCTTTGCCAACTACGGGAGAGCATGTTTCATTAGAGGAAGTCTGTGGATGTTCTGAATGTTGGTTTGACAACAGAGAAGGAAAAGTTTGGGTTTAATTGTGCACCGATTGGGTCCAGGGAGTTGGAGGTCTCTCATAACCGTAGGTATCTTGTCCCTTGGATGTTCAGTCAGCTCCTCCTTTTGGACATGATTGTAGTAGGAAGTAGTTCGAACTCTAAAACTACTGTTGAGGTTGACCAAGTTTGCCCAGCTTCTGTGATTGCTCATGTGGTTTGTCTGGATCCTTCCCCAACTCATGTGGAAGAAGATATTGTGGGTGACTCATCACTATGTCGTTAGATCATTTTGGAGGGGATCTTGCGGGCAACGCAGTCTTCTCTACACAAAAGCTTCAGGACATTATATTGGGGTCAACACAAATTTTAAGTATAAGGGATGAAGAAATATTTGATGAGGAAGCTAAGCCCATCCCTTCAGAAGTGCTTCGTATCTACATTGCTGAAGTTCCGAATGTATTGTTTAGAAGATACTTTGATCCTTCATCCGTGGAGATTCCTCCCTTGGTTTCTGCTTCAAACCCAATTCCCCCTTCATTTGAGCTTCATCTGCCTAGCCTTGAGAGAGCTCAAGTTACTTTGGCCCTCAAAGTAGTTGTATCGAATGATGAGAAGATTTCTAAGGTGGACTCAAACGAAGAATTAATTGATAGTCTATCGGATTCGAAGCTCTTACATGTTTTCCTTGAAAGATACAAAGGAAAAAAGAAAAATAAACATAAACAAAGAAAATTTTCAAATCAACCAATAATCGAAGCAACCGCTAGTTGGAATTCTCTCGCGCAACTAATCTCTGCTTTTTATTGGGATCTTGGATCTTGTGCTTTGTCTTGACCATTTATCCTTTTTGCTTTTGCGTTGTTTGCATTTTATTTTATTTTATTTTATTATTGTTTGAGGTCACAAACTCCCTGTCTATTATAATCTTATGATTTGAGTAATTAATAAAATACAACTTATAATATATATAAATATATATATATATATATTTGTTTATTTTTTTATATTTTAGTAAATACCTTATTTATCCATTTTAAACAGTGAGTGATATCAAGCAAGTCTAGGAAGCTTCTAGAATGGCCATGTATCATTCGTGGAGCCACCTTCCAGCTGTTTCAAGGCATTTGATCATGATCCTCCATTCGCAACAAACCTATCATAACCATTCATCCTGCAGCCATTCCAGGACAAGCCAAGACATATAACATATATCCCCTCAACTCCAGCAACCATCTAAATCCCTCTCATTGGCCTCCTGAGTTCTAATTTCCCAAGAATCCTCCTCCTCTCCTCTCTCGACTATCCTCTCTGTCCAAGCGCCTCCCTGAAATTCCTGAGCTCCTTCCAACCCTCTAAGCTGCTTTTCAGATTCCTCTCCAACATCTGAACACTTTGCTACAACTCCCAGCCAAGACCTCAACGAGGAGATCCAACAGGTCAACTGATTGCTCAACTCCATTCTTGGTTGTTCACTTGTTATTGACCAACCAGAACCCTACCTTGAAGCTGCTACTGCTGTTCTATTCGAGGTGGAAAAGAATACATAATTGATATAAAATCCTTTGGCTCCCAAACAAAGGGTTAAGAGCCTTGTAAGTTCACTTTAATCTCAGCATTTCTCCTTGATTCATGCACTTGATGTCCTTGGATTGTAGTTTTTGTTTTACAGTTGAAAAATACCCTTTCCGGCTAATTTAGAGCATGATAAAGTTTATGCCATTTGCTTAATAATATGTGCTAGACTTACTTGCATTAGGCCTTGGGTAGTAGAGTTGAACCTTGAGTAGGTTGAAACAAAGCTTTAATCCCTATGAGTGCACTTGAATTAATATGCATGAATGCTGTCTTGCTTTCCTACCTTGACGCTTTCTAGTTATATCTGACCTTAGATAAGATAGATCCATGTGATTTGAGCCCATGCTAAGTCAGGCAAGTAGATTGGGAGGTGAATGAATACCAAGACTCTGAGAAGAATCCACCACACTTCTTCCATTTTGAACCCATGGAAATTATATCTTAGATGGGTGCTATTTTAGATGCATATATTGGTGCTTTCAATTTTTATTTGACCAAGGTGTGGGTAGAACTACCTAGTATGAACTATACACTGAAGCTCAAGTCACTCAAACTTTAATAAGAACGTCTTGAGCTTGAGATATGAACTCTAACCTGCTCCCATCTAGAACACTTAAAGCAGAATTGTGGACTTGCTGTTTTGCACCCTAAGCTAAGCTTCCCTATTAAACCAAGACCAAATTAGGATGTGTAACAGTAAACTAAACCCTAAGTAACCCAATGAAATATAGGATGTGACACTTAAAATTGTAAGTAAATAGGTTTATGAATATATATATGTGGTTATATAGGTGTTTGTATAAAAATACATCATAACTAATTCTGAATTTATGGGAAAATAATGTACTTTTTTATATACGACTACATAAATTGTGAAGGGTTACATAACATGCACAAGAGCTTCGGTATATATGTGAGGATAAAAATAAATATTTTGTAAGAAAATTTAAAGTAAAGATTTTATGAAACTAATAAATTTTCAAATCATACCTAAATTTTAAAATTTTTCTGAATAACTTAAGATTAACTTCACTTACAATGTCACTAGTAGATTTCAGATACACGGAAACCATAATTTGATATTATAATTTTATTAAAGAATATTATTACAAAATCCTCATTGTAATGAGATCATATGCTTCCATTTGTCATAACTTTGCTTTTGCCAGCACATTTTTTTCATGCATGTTTATTTCTTATATAAGCTATAACGATTTCATTTGGTTCTGCATTAGTGTGATACTGAGACCTGTACCGCTACATTGAAGACAATCAGCACACATACTTGTGTGATAGAATTTCAACAACCGCTTATAACCAACAAACATGCCAGAATTTCATCTATATTGATGCTTAAATAAGAAAATCTAGCGAAAATGAGACAATATTTGTTGTACAGCTTTTATACATAAATTTGACATAATCTTGATTGCTTCGCTTTCGTATTGAAGTTGTCATCTGCATAACTTGTTTTAAAACTTTTGCTACATAGTTTTTCTATTGTCACTTGTTGACATTAAATTTAAATATAGCCCTGGATTATAACACTTGAATGACAGTTTAACTGTTAAACCCGCATATGTGAAATTGCTCTTCTTATTTCAGTTCTTTTTCTTTCCACAAATTGTGCTTATTTCCGTATTTTACTTTCCAAAGCACCCTTACAGGTTTAGCCTGATACATTTTATAATATTCCGTGTACTTAATTTATCACTAATTGAATTCAATTCCCTAACATTTTTGTGTCGCATCCAGAAACATAGAACACCACTTAGGAGTCGTTTCAAAGGTGTGAATATATGTTGTTGTCAATTTCATTTATCTTTTACTTCATTAAAAGTGTGTAATATTTTAAAAAAATATTCATATGTTGGCTCTGAAATATTCATTAGTATTTAAACGCTAAATTTTATCATTATGAATGAATGATTGTATATTTTATATAAATTTTATTAATATGATCATATGGTCATCACATTTAGTAGGGTAAACAAAGGATGATTATTGCAACATCACACTAGCCACGTGATTACTTGGCTTCTTAAAAATAATACAACTTTGTTTTAGAAGAAACGTATGTGTGCATATACAAACACATATGTATATATATATATATATATATATATATATAATTAAAAGACAACAACAATAAACACAAATCTCTTGAAAATGATTAACGCCACAAGCCACGGTAAAATTTAATGGGTTTGTAATACGCGATTTATCCTGAGGATCTCTCTCATAACATTAGATGTCTGATGGCTAGCTCTATGAATTTGCTCTAAAATTATTTATCTGATACTCCTACATTATTGAATAAGCGAGCTATGTTGGAGGAGTCTCCAATTTTTGTCCTCTTCTTCAGTTGACGAGGGTGACTCGGGGGAAAATTCCGATTTGGATAGTTCGGTTGCGAAAAATGTCTATGTTGAGCCTGAATACTTCTTAAAGAGAAAAAGGAAAAAAAAAAAAAAAAGTACCCAACTCAAATGGGCCATGCTACAATCTTTGAAAAAAGAGCGGCCATTGAAAGCTTTGCGATTCTTCATCTATCCTCTTTTGTTTTCTATGCATACACGTCTTGTATTTGTAAAGGATAATTTTGTACATTTTCTAACTATACAGCATCTCATTCGTGAGCCTCATGTCTATCCATCTTAGAACTGAGAGCTGAAATCTTTTTGTTGTGATGGGAAGCGCCAAATGATAATATATTGCTCCAACATGAACTACTATTGAGACGTAAACCTGATTAGTAGTCCCGATTCCAAATACCAAATGTCATCGAGAGTTGGTAGGTGCGCTTGATGTTGTGAAGCTGATGGGTCATGAAACGGCTGCTGCCTTTGCAAACATGTTATCTCTGAGTGACCTGAACGGATGCAAATCTGGAAGATAATATACTGTCAGTCGCAACCCCTGCTGCATTGCCAATCGTGCTCTCGATAGTATGGATTTTTGGTGATGACATTAGGTGGTAGCTTGAGATGCAAGTGATAGTGATAGATTGTTGTAGGAGGGTCAATGCAGCGATATAACACAACAAATGATGAAACGGCTCTTATGATAGCTGGTTCTGTTTAGCAGAGAAAGTCCTAATAAAATTGAAAAAATAACCGACATAGATTTATGGCTCGTAAACAGTTGTACTTAATTAAATGTTTCCTCAATAAAAATTATAACTACAATGCAAAAATATGCACAAATTCAAATACAAGCAAATTTTATCCAATCATTTGAGAATAAAAAAACTAGGCACATATTATGTGTATCATCTGAATAAGTGAATGAGATAGTAGTTTGGAAATTGTTGGATATTCAGATAATGTAGCAGTAAACCAGGCACACATTATCTCCTTATTATTAAGAGGTAACATTCAAATAACATGTAATTAAGCAACCCCTTAAAGTGCATGAGGAAAACATAATTGAAAAAAATCAAACAGGTGGCACCACAAAAATTGGGTAATTTGAACCCCTTGCTTTGACAAGAACAAAGGTTCATGCATTGCATCAAAAGTGTTTAAAAAATTCAAATAAAAAATTTTGTCTATAAAAAAGCTTCAAGTCCACAGAGCTCACTCACCACACATTTCCTAAAGTTGCTATGCAGCAACAATAACGCGTCTATTTCTTCGTTCGAAACTCTAGAACCTCCATCTGCAACATACAAAATCACAGGTATCAAGAAAAAAAAACTAGTAAATAGGCTCACAGGTATCAAGAAAAAAAACTAGTAAACAGGCTCACAGGTGGACACATGATATATTGACAATAAGGAATATGAACTCACAGAAATTGGAAACATCGGTGATGTAGACAATGATTGTGACAATGCCTGATGCCAAGGCGATCACAAACCCTAAATGCAATATCTTCATTTTGAAAAGCAAGAGAGATATAAACCCTCCTCAACTATTATTGTGGCATCAAAGGCAAAGCCAGAAAACAATTAGTGGGGGCACAGTCAAACTGCAATATCAAAAATAAAATAAAATAAAATTACCACCCACCATACATCTTTTCATGGCCACAAGAAACAAAACTCAAATAATAAAAAGAAAAAAATTACTTAATATATCTTTAATATATATGTGGTAGAGACAGCCTATCATTAAATTAATTTCATCTTTAATTCTCCCCTTGCAATTCCCACAAGTCAACAAAAATGTCAAAGAACTTGCTCATGAGATAGCCAAAATTTCTTTTAATGCTCTTTTTCTTTCAATACATGAATGCCAAATTATTGAAATTGTCATAGTAATAACTTTTATTGTGTTTAAAAAACTCATGTTCACGAAATCTCCCTCTAGCTTTTAATAAAATTTACATATTTGTCTTCTTTCTCGAGCTAACAATTACTACCTTAGAGTGATTTGAATTCTTTTTACATTATTTAAATTAATTATATCATGCACTAGCATCTTTAATGTCAATTGCTTTAGTATTTTTATATTCTCAAATGATTGAATGAAATTTGCTTATATTTGAATTTGTGCATATTTTTGCATTGCAATTATAATATTTATTGAGACATTTAATTATGTGCAAATGTTTACGAGCCATAAATCTATGTCAGATATTTTTTTCAACTTTAGTAACACTTTCTCTGCTAAACAGAACTAACTATCATAAGAGTCATTTCATCATTTGTTGTGTTATATCGGTGCATTGACCCTCCTACAGCAGTATATTACTCTCACTTTCATCCCAAGCAGCCACCTGATGTCCTCACCTAAAACCCATAATACTGAAGGCACAATTGGAAATGCAACAGGGGTTGTGACCGACAATATATTAGCTTCCAGATTTGCATCCGTGCAGGTAACAAATAGATAACATGTTTGCAGAGGCAGCAGCCGTTTCATGACCCATTAGCTTCGCAACATCAAGCGCACCTACCAACTCTCAATGGCATTTGGTATTTGGATTCGGGACTACTAATCAGGTTTACGTATTAGTCAAGTCGGCTCATTTACTTAGCATTTTCAATTCATGAATTATGTGACTATTCTTCAAATATCTATGATATCTAAATATTATTTTCTTTAAGCAAATTCATAAATGATAATATTTGCTTAGTTGAATTTCATTCCATTTCTTTCATTAAGGAAAGCATGCTAAAACATTGATGTAAAGTGTCAATCAAAAAGACAATAGTAGTTCATGTTGGAGCAATGTATTCTCATTTGGAGCTTCCCATCACAACAAAAAGATTTCAGCTCATAGTTAGAAAATTATCCTTCGGAAAAACAAGATATGTAGTACTTTTGAAGGCATTCATGGGCCATTAAAAGACGCCAAAGATGAAAGAAGACGAAAAAAAGAGATTAATGAAAAATGGAAAAAATGCATGCAACATTCAGAGTTATTGCATAGAAGATGGAGTTATGGAAGTACTCAGTAAAAAAACTTTTGTATGGGACTCAAGAAAAAAACATTCTCTATGACCAAAAGCTTTTCCTAATAAAACTAAATCAAATAGAAATATTGTATTTATAATAGATATTTTTTCTCTCTTATCTAAGCTTTAGGTGAGATCTTAGAAATTATAATAGTTGTATATTATTGAGAAGCTGCATGGCAAGCTCTCTTTTATGGGGCTGAATGTTAGCAAACTGAAGCTGGGTTCTTCTTTATTCAAGTAAAAATGAGTTCTAATATATATCCTAAAATATGTGATGATGTGATATTTTTCCTATAATTTATAATTGGTGAGATGAAGTTTTACTTTTAGATCTTAAGTATATCTTCTTTATATTTGTAATAAACATCTAAATTTCGCGTCTCTTCCTTCAGCAAAAACATGTTCTCTAATTTTCTTTTGGCGCTTGCGTTTTTCATTTCCTGCATTCAATGATCCCTCTACTTTTCCGCAGTTCGTGCCCTTGCTTTTCCACTTGGTTGTATGCGGTTTTTGGCTATGTTTTTTTGTTTCACTACAGTCGAAGATTCTTTGAAGTGATAAGATAATGTTGCTTATGTATGCTTGGGCGATCGTGTTGAGTGGAGGCAGTAGAACACCGCAAGCGGGGCTATGCGACTATGATGGGAGGATTTGGCCAGATTTCTATCTTGAGCGCGCGATGATCGAGTTCGATTTCAATGGAGAGATTGAAAGCTATTTCATAGCCTTTGATTAAATTTTTAGGATATGGTCAAATCTTAACTTGGGAGGCAACAATGAATGTAATCAGTGCTTTGCATTTTTGAAAGTTTGTTATAAAATGAATTATAAAACATGTTAACTGTCAATGCTAAAATAAAATAAAATGAATTTTTTTCAAACAGGAATTTTGTAATTTTGTTAATTTAAATTTAATACATCATGGGCTAAAAACTAAATTGATATAAATTAAAATTGATATTACAATATAACTTACAATTACAGATATTTACATTTCTACTTCGTTTCTTCATACAGCTCATCTTTCTCCTCTTCCTCTTCTACATCTTCCTCTCATCGGGTTATTTGTAAATCCCTTAAATCCTTCAGATGGGTCATGACCGGGGTTTTGGATTTCCATTAAATCCACATTTATGACTATATATGTTGTCTGAAGGATTTGAGAATTAATCATGTATGAATCATGTTATCTTTAAGCACCTTCTCAGTTTGGCCAAATTAATCAACTTTTTCGTACAACCGGCTCGCCTCCGCTTCCTCGTAAACATAGTTGTGCACCATTGTTGGTGCATCTCAAAGCTTTAGCTATTGATATCGTTTATTTGTCCATAATAAAAAACTAAAAATCCGATTGAAATGATGGTGCTCTGTGAAGACAACACTGCAAGTTATTGTACTACTCGGGCAAGATTTAGAGATCCAACAAAGATAATTTTTATCTTTTTTTATAAAATTAAAGATTTTTTATCTAAGCATTCGAATTACCAAGGCACTCGCCGACACCCTACAAAAAATCCCTAAATCTTAACCTTTGCTATTCTTTCTAGATTCTTCTCATCGATGATTCAATGGTAGGAAAGAGTAGCTTGCTTGTTATATTCATCTCCCACCACTTTGACAATCAAATGCCTATTATTTGTGAGAATCTCTCCATTTTTGTTTTTTTAAATTAAAGGAGTTGCCAGTTTAAGCAATAACCAACACTGTAGGTGATGGCTTGTGAGTTTGATATGATGTGCTTTTGGGGGTGTGAATTCAGTTTATATTTGTTATGACAAATCAATATCTAATCTATATAATATCTAGATTATGGCTTTGTAGTATGTTCCTTATTTATTGCTCTATATGAGTAGGTGCTGTGTTAAAAAATGAATAATCTTTGGTATGTTGATAATCTATATCCTACCATTAGTGAAAACCTCTCAATTTCCTTATATTTTCTTTAGCCAATGTAGTCGCATTCATAAGAAATAATATGTATTATTGATGATCCTTCTAAATTTGATATTGTCACAGTGAAGGTATGGAATTAGTTTTTGCTTGTTAGGACAATCCAATGTCTATGATATACTATATCTAGGATTTGGTTTTGTAGTGCATTCCAAGTTTGTTGATTGGTACGAGATTGACCGAATAGCCTAATGATATTTTGGCTATCCCATGAGCAAGTTCTTTGACATTTTTGTTGGCTTGTGGGAATTGCAAGGAAAGAATTGAAGATGAAAGTAATTTAATGATAGGTTCTCTACCATATATATATTAAAGATATATTGAGTATTTTTTCTTTATATAGTTTGAGTTTTGTTTCTTGTGACCATGGAAAGAAGTATGGCGGGGGAAATTTTATTTTATTTTTGATATTGCAATTTGACTGTGCCCCCACTTATTTTTTTCTGACTTCACCCTTGATGCCACAATAACAGTTGAGGGTTTAAATCTTTCTTGCTTTTCAAAATGAAGATATTGCATTTAGGGTTTGCGATCACCTTGGTATCAGGTATTGTCATAATCATTGTCTACATCAGTGATGTCTCCAATTTCTGTGAGCTCCTAATCCTTATTGTCGGCATATAACGTGTCCACCTGTGAGCCTATTTACTAGTTTTTTTTCTTGTTACCTGTGATTTTGTATGTTACAGATGGAGGTGCTAGAGTTTCGAACGAAGAATTAAACGCATTATTATTGCTGCAGAGCAGCTTTAGGCAATGTGGTGAGTGAGCTCTGTGGACTTAAGGTTTCCTATAGTGACAAATTTTTTATTTGGATTTTCTAAACACTTTTGATGCAATGGATTCAAATTACCTAATTTTTGTGGTGCCACCTGTTTGATATTTTTCAATTATGTTTTCCTCATGCACTTTACGGGGTTGTTTAATTATGAACTTTAAGGGGTTGTTTAATTACCTGTCATTTGAATGCTATCTCTTAATAATAGGGAGATACTGTGTGCCTGGTTTACTGCTATGCTATCATAATATCCAAAAATTTCCAAACAACTATCTCATTCACTTATTCAGATGATACACATTAATTTCCTGTATCTTCTTCATAGACATGAAGGATATTTTGACGAGATTATAATTTAGGAGGCTCCATTGCCTTCTTTGACCCTGTTGGTACTTCACCCATTACCTAAATCATGGAAAGAAAGACACTGCTGCCTTGCTACTTCATGTTGCCTTTTGCAACTTTTTGCTTCCTACAGTGAGATTATTGAATAAAATGCAAGAGAAAAATAAAAGTAACAAGAAAAAATTATATAATAATAGAGGGATTTTACTTAAAATACCATACCAAAATAATGTAAGTACAATTAACACTGAACCAAACAGTCACTTTTATTTAAATGGCATTGTAATCTGTAGTTACTATTTGATTAATATGTTAACTCGATTGTAGTTATGGTGACTTGCCAAAAGGCTCTTAAATCCTTGAGAAAATTCATTGAAGTAGCCCGGTATCTAAACTGGCTTAGGAAACTGAAAGGTAGGTATTACACAATCAAATGGGGGTGAGTGGAGGAATCTTTTGCAAAGTTGTACATGCAAAAAGTTTTAATGATGCACAATTAAAGTTGTTGTCAAGTAAATGTGAAGAAGATTGTTATAATTATGTGCTAAATTTTGCTCCTCACTCAGACTTAAATTCTCACTACTTGGGGCTGCCACCATATTTTTGCATTAGTGTAATCAAGTCATTGCATGTGTTGCAAAAATTGTCCTTTTTTATGCATCATTAAAGCTTGGCTGATCATAATATTTGGATCTTATTGACGTGACTATGGATTCAATGGCCAATTGCAGAGTGATATGAGTTAGAAATTGTCATAAATTGGCTGATCGTTTGAATTACATATCCAAAGTAAAGTTTAATAAGATAAATGAGATTCCAATACTTTTTTGGTAAAAGATAGGGTTATCTAATGATGTGCCATCCATTAGAGTAAGTTTGACGTTTTTCTTTACCAAGGTGATAGCATTTTTGTTATGTGCACTTACAGTTTCAAAGGTAAATTAAATGCATATTTGGCCTAAGATAAATAGTTGCCATGAGAATGGAAAAAAATTTTAAGACCTAAAAAAATTACCAAGTGAATTATGTTTTTTTTATTATAATTTGTAAACAAAGAAACTATTGTAATGGTGAAAGTAAGATCGTCACCTAGTACAGTCATTTTATCAACTTCAAAAAGCAAAGGATAATGATGTGATTAGTTCAAGGAAAAAGGCAAATATGAGGATTAGAAATAAACAAAATTGACTGCCAGTAGAATAGAATTGTACAAATGAGGCATTGGTAATTGTTTTGAATTTAATAATGATGATTTTGAGATCTTACGCCTTTGCTGAGAAAGCAACAAAATAAAATGTGTGATTTAATTGATTTTCATGTAGCTGTATGATAATTCAAATGAGCACATTCAGTAAGTATGAGAGTGAAATATTTTGGAGGTTTGTTGAATAACCCTTTAATGGGAGAATAGAAGTTGGCGTACCAATAATAATATAAACAACAATAAAAGTAGCTATTCCTAGAACTTTGTAAGACATGAGATTGAAAGGAAGGTATAAACTTTGTTAAAAATAGATAATGCATGCATTCAACATTTTTCTTCTTGTTGAGAAGTATAAATGTGTACATTGAACCAAGGTATATTGCTAACAAAGAAATTGAAGAAGAGACATTTTCTGTCATTCCATCATATTGCCTTTGCAAAAGATTTAATGGAATTAAAAATTTAAATTCTTATAATTTTTTTTGTTTTGATATGCTTGTGGTTATTTTGAGATTTTTATTTCAAGAAATAAACTCACTTGAGTATAAAATCTTTAAAATATTGAATACCAATCTTTCAATCATATAGGGAGTATGCCTTCAATTATTATAATGGATACTGTGAAATGAAACTTCAAATTAGAAGTCCTAAAAGGTAAACGTAAAGCAAGTAGCAGTGTAAGTTAATAAATTTGATAGTTAATTGTTCTGAATTTAATCTTATAGTAGCTATTATGTTGCTTGAAGGGAAGTGGATAAATGTAAGCTCAAATAATCATTCCGTGTTGCAAGTTGTTTCAAGTATTTACCCATTTGTCAGATTTGTATGGGATAGAAAATGATAATCGGTTCTAATTATATATGGCCAACATATTAGATTGAAGGAAATGCTAGAAACAAAAGCATTAGGAATAGAAAAAGTAGAAGCTTGTTGAGCTGATATGACTATACTGGTGCTAATACTTTTATGAATGGGATGAAGAAAAGGAACTATTGTTTTATTGGACAAAACAGTAATGTCGCTAGTCATAAAATTACAACAAACAGAATCAAGGAGCCAAATAGATTTGATTTAAGGGACATTGTGTAATGAGTGAGTTTCTATAGGCATTTTTTTTTAAATAATGTTAAAAAAATCAATTATAGTGAACTTTGTGAATCAGCAACAATAACTATAGTAGATTCATTATGAGAGTAGTAATCTTAGAGATTATAAATGTCTTGTTTTGCTCATCTTCCAAAAATCAATGATGGAACTGATGTAAAAGACAACAATTAAACTTGCAAAACTAAAATAATTTGGGCAAATTGATGAGCCTAATGGTGAACTTTATTGCTTTGCAATGATGGTGGTAAATTTGGCTTTGCTAAGCATGATAAAGTGTAGCTAGCTAGAGGCTTACTGGTGTTTCACTGGATACTAAATTTGAAGGAAGCAACAGTGTACCGACGACCTTAGAGGACAGATAAAATGGGGCATAAGCGGATCATTATGGTATTGGAAACTAGTCAATATAGTGCTAGTGTTAGATTAAAGAGTTAAGGAAGCATTTATAAGTTGTACGAGAGAATCAAGAGTGCTGGTTGGTGATGGTAAGAGGACAATAAAGGTTGTTAATGTATTGGGGGATTAAAAAGAAATAGGTGAAGGGAGGTGTTTTATGTGAGAATAGTAAGAAGAGGTGTTGATGAATGATTGCTAATGAGGAGTTAGTTTTACACAAGTTGGAGAAAGAGATGCGAGTTGATAAACTTGGTTTAGGAATGGCCTTGGTTGAGAGTAGTGGGAAGGTTCGGTTGGTGGACAAAGTGCTGGCGAAAGCATTATAGCGGGAAATATCACAAGGAATAGTGTAACAATAACCAGGCTAATCAGCAAGAAAATCCCTCCATTAACCTCTGAATTTTGAAGCAATTTGAAAATCATTTGATTTTAATGAATATTTTAATCAATTTAATAACTAGAAAATATGAAAATTATTCTGACCTCCAATCAAAAATTTGATTGCATTTTGAATTCTTCACCCTCAAAATAGCTAAAAGTGAATTTTTTAGAATTTTTGGAACTCATTTGATCAATAAAATTTAATTAATTTAAATGGTATTAATTATTATTTAATTTATTAAATTAAAACCTAAGTGATGGCAATTTATGCAAATTGAATCGAACGACAGGCAATCCACACCATTCGATTCAACCAACCGCGTCGATCGAACGGCAGGGAATCGATCCACGTCTAAACGAACCGCGAATCTGATCTGAACCGCCAGCGTGATCCACCGACCAGAATCGACAGGAGCACTGTGCTCCTGTTGTCTTCCCCCAATGTGGCCACAACTCGCAGCCACGCTCAATGGTCATGCTGCAAACGGCCTACCAGCAGTCCTCCCCTCTCCAAAACATCCCCCGACCTTCCTTCATCACCTATCCTTCATTCGTAAGCGTTAAGAAGGTTCGTGCGATAGCAAAGACGATCCGTGCGTGGAGTATTTAGGAACCCTAAGCATCCTTCTACGGTGCCTGGCAGGGAAGAGGATATTCCTTATTTAATTAAATTTGAATCATAGAGTTAGATTAATTAAATTTTAATTATTTAAATAACTTTTTAATACACCTTCAAACATATTGAAATTATATATCAAAATGATCACAAAAATGAGTACAACAATAATATGAAGTAAAATTTTAGATTTAATAATAACTTTTACAAATAATTTTTCTAAACACCATTAAGGGTGATTAGTACATATTAGAGCCTATACTGCTCCAAATTCGATGTACTACCTGTCATTGGAATCATTATGCAATAAGGATTAATAATATACTATTTTTATATTATTTAGACATGAAATTGTAATTATCATTTTATATACTTAAATAAATTATTATTTTATTCAAATTAGAGATAACCTAAAATCTAGATTGAATCTTATGCTGCCTTTATTAGAGTAGTAGAATGGGATGTAGAAAGTGAGACATCTAATTCTAGGATTTGGGTAAGAACTCCTTAGATCAATCAAGAGTAGGATCTAACCTATTGTAGATGGTGCCAAGTGAGCTAGAAGTTTGCATTATAACCTTACTAACCTTGTTAGTGTTTGCAGGGAATTAAAATTGGTAGGTCAACTTAATCAATATGATTTGATTAACTTATTATATATACTGGGAGAGTGTTGGGAGATATAGTTAAATAATTGTAGTTACACTAGTAATTATAATGTTGTATAGTTGCAAGTAGTGTCTAGCCTCACTGTTGGAATTACACCATATATCACCAAGTAGAGAATTTAGGGTCTTCCTAAATTGAGAAATGGTTAGTCGAGGTTTAGACTTAAACCATAGTAAGGTAAGAGATAACCCATAAACTTAAGTAAGATAACCTTAGACTAACACTAGTTTAGAACCCTTCTTTTTGGGAAAACATAGTATTGAACTTGTACTATAACCTAGTCGGTAAGAATAGACTAACTATTTGGTAAAGATTCATATAGGGTATTAAGTGAACCTAGGTTTATATAGTAGATAACTTAATGTATAGGAAAATCATGCTAATCAGCAATTAATGGATTTCGATCCCCCTTCTAACATAAATGCATTGTAAACCTAAGATTAAATCTTAAACATAAGAGCAACTAAAGTTTATAACTCTTAATAGGAGAATGTTGAATAATCCAGTTAAGAGTTTCACTTAGATGGACTTAGCATAATGAGTTATCATTTTATAAACCTTAGAGGAGAATATGTATTATAAAGACTATAGCACGTCATCATTCATTCCTATTAGACTAAACGTAGATCATTCATAATATATTAGATACACAAGGGATAGTTAAACCTTATTATGCTATTAAACGAAAATTAATTTAGATTGATGAGCTATAAAGAATGGTGATCTAAATTAAGGATGTAAGTAAATCCTAAACTTAATTAGTGAAATCTATGCTTTTAATGAGTTATAGAATTGTTGGTTAGCAAATTGAGATAAGAAGAGCTATTAATCATTCTAGTTGCTTTGAAAAGTTAAAAATATAAAACTATTATAGATTAATAACTCATGAGAATATTTATATAGATCTAAAAGACTAAGAATAGGGAAGACTTAACTAACTTAGAGAGTAGTTCCTCCTTCCTGTAAATGAGAGAAGTTACTTATTAAAACTAGATAATTTAATGGGTAAGTGCTAGTATTAATTAAAGATAGAAAACATAATATCTCACTTAAGCTAATCTTTTAGTAGCTGCTATGTAAAACTTAGACTTTATAGAAGATGAGGCCCAATGAGCCTAGATTATTAATTCATCATCTCTCAGATCCTATATAGGATAATCAAACATTAATCCTTCTCATAGAACCTAGAGTTAACATGAGAAAATGCTTAGTAGCTTCAGTTTAATAAGTCATCCTTTCCTTCAATTTTCTAGTAAGTGCTTATAGGTTGAGAATGGTTAAACTTGTAAGAAATAGATTAAACTTGAACCATAAAAACCTTTAAGATAGAAAATGATTTAGAAGATCCTTAAGCCTACTTAGGATAGAATCCATATCTAAGAATTGATAGAAGCTAATAGAGGATTTTAGTGTCTAGATCTATGATAAAAATTTTAAGGAATTTCTCTATTATTTATATATTATTTTGTCATTAAATAATATCATAATAAAATCATTATTTTCAAAAACTTCATACATATATATATATATAAATTTATATATATACTTCAATTGGCTTAGACGTTCAGTTAATGTATAAGCCAATTGGGATTTGATTATCCCCAATCATTAATATAAATAACTAAAATAAACAACAATAAATATCACATAATTTACAATTAATTTTAATAATCCTTGAATGTTGTATCGTATAGAGACTAAATCATTGATCATTCATTCAGACATTGTACATAAATAAAATAATAAATACTTTATATTGGAGTTTCAAGTGAAGGATTGTTCTGTACAAATATTACTGAGCCAGGATAAATTATGGAGAGATTAAGAGACCACACATATCCTAGAGGGAGTGTGTCTGTCTTTAGGAGACCCTGCTTACATATAGTTGGATAGACGTGCCTAGCCTCTCTGTTGTTTTGTAATTTGCCCGCATAACACATTTAAACAAGATAAACAAAATAACATTTCATATGACACAATCATAATGATTGTGTGCTTTATACTATCTTCTGATTGTACTTTACAACTTATTCAATTTTCGAGACTGAAATTACTTTACTTACTTTTATACTTTACAGTTAACTAGCATACTTATAATTCAGTTACTTACATTTACCGCAATGTATTTCATTTACAATTTACAGTACCTTTCTTTACGCTGCTTTTATATTTAGTTAGCATATATCCTATTGAACATATATTTGTGTTTTTTTCATATACACACCTGCTATATACAAGTTGTTTTACCTAACATACGTGCAGGACTGCAGCAGCCTCATTTGTACGTACATGTTCTTCTTTCATTTTTCCTTGCTTTTAATTATCTTTTTACCTTCTTTTACCAATTTACCGCATTGTGCAATGCTTAATAATTGCAAATATTAAATATGATATCCACCAATTAAAAAAAAATAGATACCTAAAATATACTTAGACTTTATAAGTCTAACCGCCTTTTTCTTTTAGTAGTTGTGTTATACCGTATTAAAAATCAAATACGGTAGATTTAGGAGCTTTATTTTGATCCAGTCTGCGAGCTAGGGATTGGACATGAAGATCAGCCTTGAAGATCCTTGTATTTTAGTTCTTTTTAGTTTATCTTTTCCGTGAGGACAAGTGTCATTCTGTCTTAAAAATATTTGTATAACTTTAATTTAATATGAATGTTTTACTTTCTTTTCTATGATGTATTTTTTCTTTCTTATCTGAATGGCTGGAATGGCATATACTTATATTATATTATGCATCTATTTTCCCATCATAGAGATTCTTGATTGTTCGTAGTACTTAATAATAGGTTAAGACTTACTAATTCGGTATTAAGCACTATAGTAACACTCAGTATTTGATTAGATTGTCTAATCTGGCACCAGGGCGTTACAAATAGTATAACATGTTACAAAGGTTGAAAAAAGGGTTGGTTGTTGTAAATTGAGAATGAGAGCTAATGGATGTGACTTGATGAGGATCACACAACCAAATACTTTGTTTCCATTAGGATTAAATAGAAGCCCCTCCTTAAGTTTCAAATAGAGAATTTTTTCTATTAATCTCTTCACATGCCTTTGTTTCCTCTTTTAACATGCAAAAAAATTATTTTCTCAATTTTTCTAACAAAGGCATTGAACAGTCTATTCTTATAATGCTTGAATCTAAGATGATATTCTCTAATCTTATCCATTGTAGGAGCCACTCTAGCACTATTACGGATTAACTCTTTTCTCTTTCTAACCTTATGAGTATACCACTTATCCACCTTAGCATCCTCATCTATTTAACACTTATTTTATCAATAAGTTCTTTGTTGGCAAACATTCAACTTCTTATAACTTTAGCTGCTCAGTATATTTTTTCTTTAAATTTGAATGGAATTTTATTATCACAACACTCTAGAAGCGCTCCTCCATTTCTTCTAATCATCTTGGATCTATTAATCACATCGCTCTCTATTTATCATTATTTTTAAATAATTAAACCAATGTGTTTGAAAATCTAGCTCTTTTTTATCACATGGACCTCAATCGTTATGTCATTGAGATTAAGCCTTTTAGTACAATTAAATTTACTCCATATATTATGTCATCCACAACTCGATCTTTGCTTTAACTCCAATCCTAATATTTGCAAATAATATATGTCAAGCAACCTTCACTTTAATGAACTCAGTAAGAATATCTATGATTAAAGCAAAAAGGTATGAGCTTGAAGCAAAGCGATATAATCCAATAGTCACAAAAAAATTATTATGCATGCTATTTTTAAAAATGATAATGTGTTAAGTTCTTTTCTTAAAGTATTAACAATTATAAGAATGTTACAAACTCAAAATCATTTTTTTCATTGATCTTTCTAAAATCAAAATCACTATAAATACTATTAAAATTTTCAATCACTCTTCCAATGCGCCTATTCAAATTTCAATCTTATAATAATATCACCAATTATTGTCAAAACATTTCTTTTATACTTATGTCCAACTTATTTTTAGGGGCATAAACACTTGCAATATTAAAAATTATTACATTAATTATATTCTTTAAAGATATATTTCTATTTATTTAAATTTCTTAACTTCTACTACATTCTTATAAATTCTTATTCAGGCTAATCTCAAGCCATTCCTTTGAATATTTTACCCGAGTTCAAAAGTTTAAAGTTTAAACTATCAATTTATTTTTATTTCTCTCCCACCTAAGGCATAATATGTTAATCCTCATTTAATCATAAAATCAAATAAACTTATAAAGTTTGCTAGTGAATGTCAATATTTTAGCTACCTAATCATAGTTTAGAATCATAGATTACCTTTTTTTATTCGCATTCATCCATAATACAAGAACTCTCGCTTACTTGACACATACTTGGGCATTAATGTAGGGTCTTTGCACACTGTTCTTTACATTTATGTTATGCATCACATTGCTTCCAAGGGACACCCTAGCCCTAGCACAAATAATTAAAAGATTTGTGTTATGAAAAGATTTGATAATTAAACACAACTCTCATCCTTTTTTTTATTCGAAAATTTGAACCCGACAACGACGGATTCGTGTGCAAAATCAAACATAGAAGAAAATGTTAGTATATGCTTTGATTCCATGTTAGATAAGTTATAGGAGGGATATTTTATTTATTATTTATTTAAATATAAGAAGTTTGCATAATCCCAGTGATAGAAATTTATTAACTACTATTTTTTAATGCTTTTTGCAATTTCAATATTCTCTTCGACCAACCCAAAAGATGTAAAAATTCATCTTGACAGTTGAATTTAGCGCACAGTAAGAGATTGGTTGTATTGTAAATATTATAATGTTATTGATCATGGCATCAACACAGCCTTCAAAGTCAACAACTGAGCAAACCAAGCCAACCAAAGACAAACACAGATTGTCTGAGCTACGCATGCTCAGCTCACACTCGACGACCACTCAGGAAAACATAAATCAGCACACTGCAACTAAGTCACCTTGCTGAGTATTACGACTTTGCACACACACACACATGTAACCTGTCAAAGAGTTGAGTAGGTATGCATTACTCCAGAGTGTAGATGAACATAAATCCTACTCTATGAAATGAACTGGCACCAGCTTAGTACTAACCACATAATAGATCATGTAACCACATATTTCCTATATACCATTATACGAATATATCAAAATACCTAAGTGAAGGGCATTGATTATTATAAATGCAATAATGACTTCGGACTCTAATCACCTTCTATTGTTCTGTTGTTCATCTCTCTCCCATCTAATATCGTAACAATTCGCTGAGAGCTATGTGATTTTTTGCTAGTCATATGGATCAGTTGTTTGGTACCAAGCATTAAGTTAATGCAACCAAGAGAAATTGATTGGTGTTCGGTGTAAACACAAATTGATTACCGGACTTATACAGAGGAAACTGTTATTCTTGATTAACTATTGAAGAAAAGACATAATATCTTTAACAAACGCATGAAACTAAGTTTTACAGGAGTATATCTTTAATTATGAATTAAATAATTATCATGCTGGCAATTTTGTAAATGTATATGTCATTGAAGTGATTTTTCCTTGTTGGTAGACATACTCTTGATTTCATCAACAAAGGAGATCAGCTGCTGATAAAGCACATGTGGCCAAAATACAAGGATCACAAGCACAACTCTTCTATAAAAGAAGCTGTTCTCCCATTTGGCAAGCCATTGATAAGAGTTTGGGAGCATGACTCAAAGGCACCCTTAATGGGCATTGCTCAATGCAATACAATTGACAGTCTTCATGATGATTGGATAGGTTGTGACGCTCTCACATCACCAAAGCCATTGGTACATGTTTAATGAATTGGGCTGTGTCAATCTAGCCAACATGAACTACTATTGAAACGTAAATCTGATTAGTAGTCCCGAGTCCAAATACCAAATGTCATCGAGAGTTGGTAGGTGTGTTTTATGTTGCGAAGCTGATGGGTCATGAAACGGCTGCTGCCTCTGCAACTATGTTATCTATGAGTGGCCTGCACGAATGCAAATCGGGAAGATAATGTATTGTCGGTCGCAACCCCTGCTGCATTGTTAAACGTGCCCTCGATATTATGTGTTTTAGGTGAGGACATTAGATAGTTGCTTGGGATGAAAGTGGGAGTGATAGATTGCTGTAGAAGGGTCAATACACCGATATAACGCAACAAATGATGAAATGACTCTCGGATAGCGAATTCTGTTCTGTTTAACAGAGAAAGTCCTAATAAAATTGAAAAAAATAGCCAACATAGATTTATGGCTCATAAATATTTGTACAAAACTAAATGTCTCCTCAATAAATATTATAATATGCACAAATTCAAATATATGCAAATTTTATTCAATCATTTGAGAATACAAAAAAACTAAATAATTGACATTAAAGATGATAGTGCATGATACAATTAATTTAAATAATATAAAAAGAATTCAAGTCACCCTAAGGTAGTGTTTGCTAGCTCGAGAACGAAGATAAATATAAAATGTTTATTAAAAGCGAGAGGGAGATTCCATGAACATGAGTTTTCTAATCACAATATAAGTAATTATTGTGGCAAGTTCAATAACGTGGCATTTATGTATTTAAAGAAAAATAACATTAAAAAAAATTATTTTACTTGGATAAAAGATAAAACTCAAAAAGATGCGAGCTTGAACTTCAGGATAAAGCACTCTTCTTAGCTGATTAAGCATTTGAATTGTCTATTAGTCTTACTCTTCCACATATGTTGAATTCGCTTACTTTAGTTTTTATTCACACAATTTATTGTTTTGATTTCACAATTAAAAATACACAGGCCTCCTACCATATTACGGCCGAGATAAGATTACCCCTAATATTAAGATTTAAACATAAATTGAAAAACCACAACAAATAACTAGGTAAACAATATGAATGATAATTTGGTAAACAGTATTAGAAAGTGACAAATATAAATTAAAAAATAATTAAGTAAACAGTATCAAAAATATATATATAAGCACTTGGGAAGTTATTATTTAATGATTTCAATGATCACACATACCCACATATATCAAAAATTTTGACTCAATCCCTTTCGTATACTTCATAGCTCTAAGAATTTCCATAATCATCTGATTTTAGAGAAATTCGATTATGATGCCAATTTATCGTATGACCAATTTCAAAATTATCATCAACAATTGAATTCAGAACAATGTTTTATATTTATGAAGCTATCATTGAATCATGCATCTCAAACAAAGGTGGGTTATTCTTTGCATATGGCAGTGGCGGGACAGGAAAGACATTTCTTTGGAAAACAATTATAGCTAAGATGCGATCTGAGAGAAAGATTGTTATAACAGTTGCATCATCTGGGATTGCAGCATTGCTATTACCCAGTGGACGTACAGCACATTCAAGGTTTAAAATTTATTTATCTCTCACACAATTATCAACATGTGTTATTTCACAGTAATTTGAGATTTCAGAGCTACTACAAATTATTGATTTAATAATATGGGATGAAGCATCTATGATGCATCATTTTGCTTTTGAAGCATTAGATCGTACTTTGAGAGATCTAATGAAATTTAAAATACATAATTCTGAAAATAGAATATTTGGTGGAAAGACGTTGGCCCTCGGTGGAGATTTTAGACAAATTCTCCCAGTTATAAGAAAAGGTACTCGAGAAGATATTGTTGCTGCAGGATTACAAATATCTTATATTTGAAAATTTTGTAAATTATATGAGCTCCGAACAAACATGTGTTTGCATAAAAATGTTGATATCGAATCTGTGGAATTATTCCTGACACGTCAATTTGCTGATTCGCTCTTAAATATTGGTGAAGGAAAAATTGGTGGAGATGTTTTTGAAGATCCTTCATTAAGTAATTGGATGATGATACCTGATGATCTTTTTATTCATAATGTAAATGACCCTCTCAAATCTTTGATACAATTTTTTATCCAGATCTCAATAATTTTTGTTATACTCACGCCTATTTGCAATCACGTTGTATCCTCGCTCCTACAAATGATGATGTTGACCTAATCAATCACATGATCCTTGATCAGTTACTAGAAAAAGTAATAAATTTTTATAGTGCCGACCATATTATAAGAAGATGGAATAACAACTGAAGCTTTTGAGTACAATCACAAGTTAATACATAGCATTAAGTTTAGCAGTTTAGCAGATTATTGCATTAAATCGAAAGTTGAGATCCCTGTAATCTTATCAACATTTTTATGCAAACGCATGTTTGTTCGGAGCTCATATAATTTACAAAATTTCCAAATATAAGATATTTGTAATCCTGCAGCAACAATATCTTCTCGAGTACCTTTTCTTATAACTGGGAGAATTTGTCTAAAATCTCCACCGAGGGCCAAAGTCTTTCCACCAAATATTCTATTTTCAAAATTATGTATTTTAAATTTCATTAGATCTCTCAAAGTAAGATCTAATGCTTCAAAAGCAAAATGATGCATCATAGATGCTTCATCCCATATTATTAAATCAACAATTTGTAGTAGCTCTGAAATCTCAAATTGCTGTGAAATAGCACATGTTGATAATTGTGTGAGAGATAAATAAATTTTAAACCTTGAATGTGCTGTACGTCCACTGGTAATAGCAATGCTGCAATCCCAGATGATGCAACTGTTATAACAATCTTTCTCTCAGATCGCATCTTAGCTATAATTGTTTTCCAAAGAAATGTCTTTCCTGTCCCGCCACTGCCATATGCAAAGAATAACCCACCTTTGTTTGAGATGCATGATTCAATGATAGCTTCATAAATATAACACTGTTTTGAATTCAATTGTTGATGATAATTTTGAAATTGGTCATACGATAATTGGCATCATAATCGAATTCCTTTAAAATCAGACGATTATGAAAATTCACAGAGCTATGAAGTATAGGAAAGGCATTGAGTCAAAATTTCTAAGTGACTTTCTATTGCTATTTAAAATCCTTTCAATTTATTGTAGTGCATAATTTAACTTATCAGAATCAGCAATAGCATAATTAGCATATAGAGAATGCATATGAATGAAAAAATCTATATCTTCAACTAATTTGTCAGTGTCTATGACATAATTCAACAGGATTGTTAATCTCGCAATACATAATAATAGTTGCAAACATATTTCTTAATTGAGTAGCAGTTGCCCATGTTGACGCCTCGGTTAAAGCATCCTCCCATTCGATATCCTCACCAATTAGCTCCAGTGCATAACACGTTGCTCGAAATGTTGAGTGTATAACACCATTGACCTGTTTTAAATCATCAAAACATTGAGCACCTTTAACAATATGCAAAAGCATGCGGAGATAAAATCTTTCATCAGAACCAGGATGTGCATGATACAGACGGCCTATTTTGCAATTAGACTTCCTACGTAACCATTCTTTTGATGCATTATTCCAAACCCAATATAACGAAAGCTCAACATATGTAAAATTATGAGCATCTTGATTCCTTTGATTACCAGCAAACTATTGCATAAGTTTTGTTTTCTCAATATTAAGTCTAGTTATCTTGAAAAATATTATTATCATTAAATATAACAATCTGTTCATCCTCAAGATAGTACGACAAACGTTCAATAGACGGATGTTGAGCATACAGTTTAAATGCGAATATTCTCCAGAATGCTTCTATTGGCAAGATATATCGACAATCAAGATATTGTTTAATCTCATCATAATTTCTATTATTTGAAGGGAAGTTGCCACCATTTCCAACATTTGACTTTTGCAATAAAATCATCATTCTGTCAGGGCCCTTGTTAACATATTTATAAAGATACTTGATAACTTTGGATCTTGCCACAATTTCAACATTTATATGAGCTTCATATCTTAACAAAAGATGCTGATTATACGGAACTACTCAACGATTATCAATAATTCATCCATTTTTTAAAGCTGTTATCTCACTATCCCTTCATTTGTATGTAACAAAACTATTTTGATCATATGTTGTTAAAGAAACAAACTTTTTAGGATACATCTTTGTACATTTGCCATCAACAATGTAGGGAGAGTTAGAGTTTCTACAACAAGGACCATGAATCATATAAGAACTAATTCATGTAAGTATGATTCTGATACCTTGTCTGGCAACTCAGCCATAATTAAAGAATCAATCTCTTCTGTTGTCTTACATTTACACTCTTTTGCAACAGTTATCAAAAGATGTATATGCAGGAGATCACGTTTTTGAAATTTTACAACATGCAAATCTACAAAAAACAAAATTCATATTAAATATTAATTAAAATTTATATGCAAATCATTACAATATTTGAAAATTAAAAAAATTAGTACTAGCAATAACTTTTCCAAATATTTGTTGCACATCTTTCAACAACTGCTTCTTTTTAATATTAAATATTCTAGCTACAATATCAGATCGATCCTCAACCTTTTGGCTAGAAATTTGAAGCAAAGCATCTTGAATTTCACTCCAATTGGGATTGCAAGTGAAAGTAATGAAAAGATCTGAAAGGCCCATATACTGAAAAATAGCTATTGTATCCTGATAATTTTGAAACATATGATGTGGGCCACTATAAATGAAGATGGGAGAACATAACTCCTTCCAATATTCACTGCATCATTTTCATCAGAATCAATTGCATCTTTTAGATCTTAGTATAACTCAGTATGAAATTTTGGCTGATTTTTTATTCTGAATCGCAATCTATTTTCTTGTATTGCTGCAAATGAGTCTACGATATATTGTTGGAACAGACGACCTGCAAACAGTAAAGTGTTTCCATATCCTCATCGAAATTGAATACGAAAATAATAAAATTATCTCATCGTCATACACTTTACTTGATATATAATTCCGATCAACGAATTATATTTGATGTTTGTTGTTCATCCATCTTCACCGTAAGGAAATAATAATGGATATTGAAGAGGCATATAGCATAGTTCTATTTCAGAAATACGCTGCAAAGAACCACATTTAGGATATAAAATTATATCACGACACCTGCTTTCATACGAAGCATCTCCAATCAACAATGCTGCAATCTCATTAGATGTTGGTCTAATATATTGTGTTCCTTTTCTTGAATGAATAATTTTTATTTTTAGGTCAATATTTTCATTAATTCTTAAGAAATCACGTGCTGACCTAAAAATACTAACGTGTGGATTAATCTCATCAAGCATGCTCTTAATCATCTCTATTATATCCATATTTAAATGTGTCATATTACCTTGAAAGTATTGTAATCTGTTCTCGTTCTCATGATTCGTATCATATATGTACATCTGAGCAAATCTAGGTTTTTCTCCATAATTCGGAATGAGTGAGCCTATCCTATGATAATTTGAACCACTTATACGAAAACAGAATCGACCACGCTCATCAGTGACAATTTGATCAATCTTACCACCCATATATGTGAAAGCAAACATTGAATTATAAATTCTTATGTTATCTCTGAACTTGGAAGACGACATATCAAAGTGACCAAGCAACAATCTTTCAAGAACCATTGGGCATGGTGCTGATGATGGTAATGCAATCAATCCTTCACGACAACATAATTTGAATGTGGGATTAAATATAGATCCGCTGCTTTTTTCTTCGCATCACATCTCAACACCACAAAATCGACACTGAACTCTGGGCCCTTTCATTTTGAAAATTTTGCTAAAAACAATTGCACGTTTTGATCCGTCATTATGGAATGCAAAATTAGGTAACTATTTATTTTGACTACATTCTCCAACTTCAATAGTACCAAGCGTCGCATTTGATCTGATATTTCCAAATGCAAAATTGGATATGCCCTGTTGATAACTACATTCTCCAACTTCTAAAACCCGTGCAACACATGTATTTGGGATTACATATTCCATAACTGTTTTATCAATAGTGACATTTGATCTGTTATTATGGAATGCAAAATTAGGTAGATATTTATTTCGACTACATTCTCCAACTTCAATAGTACCAAAGGTCGCATTTGATCTAATATTTCGAAATGGAAAATAAGATATTCCCTGTTGACGACTACATTCTCCAACTTCTAAAACTCGTGCAACACATGTAATTGGGATTACATCTTCCATAACTGTTTTACCCTTACATGCTGCACAATTAATATTAGAGCAATAAGCACAAATTATATTAGGAGTTGAATAACGAACTTCATCGGCATCACGTTAAATGACATGTTTCATGGAAACTAACATGAATTTTTTTAGATCATAAATTAATGATCTATCTATCATTATTGGTTTTTTTCTCTTTAACTGTATAATAAGATATTTATTCAATCGTGAACACTTTTGTATTTCTTTCTAATATATGTAATCGACTGTAGTCCATTGTTCCTTCTATGAAGTAACAATTTTCTATAAGCGTGCTATCAAATGAAATATATTATATGCTTTAAAATAAATATGTGATTCTGCACTCATTATGTCATTGAATATGAACATGTTTAATATATAAAATAAACATATTCAAACAATGTAGCAAATAACTATGATAAAAATTAAAGTTAAAATAATGCATAAAAAATAATGCATTTTAATCATATAAAGACAAATCTGAGAAAATATTTCACACACAGAACAAATAATATTTGTGGTTTTGAAAAATAAATCTATAATTTTTAATTTGATAAATAAAACAAATATCTTATGAGAGAAGGGCATCTACCCGATCCAATGCCTCCCATATGCGTCACTCGGTTGAACATAAGCAGCTAGAGTTTACTACGGTGGTTAAATTCTCTCTCCGTAGTTATTTCCAAGGAGGGTTTAAGGTATTTACACTTTCATTGTATTAAGAATTTAAGAAATTTAAGCATATAGATAAATCTTTAAATTAATAATGTTCTTAAGATGAATTTAAAAGGTCACGAATTTAAGATACCTAATATCTATTTTAAGTTAGGATTATATAAAAAGACTTAAATTAGTAAGATGATTCTTACTGTTAATGGTTAAATTTGGATCGGATGGATTCATAATTAGGCTACATTTGTTACACACATATATCAAATTAGTGAAAATTCAATATTATGATCATCTTTTAAGATCTCATAATGTATTTGATATCTATAAATATATTATATGCATATAGGTGAGAGAAAAGGCGTGGACTCATGATTTGCTGCGATTTGTAAGAATATATTTAAACATAATCAAGATTAATGAATGTATTTATAAATCAAATCAAAATATAAAACACAACTTATAAGAATAAAAAAGTAAATTAAAATAATGGTGTGATAATTTATTTCGGACTGATCTAAGTATTTATTATACTCTTAATTTGACATCTTTATTAAAATAGAAATGCTTTAATTTGAATTCCCAATTTTAAAAAATTCTAAGCTTTTGTCAAACATACACAATGTGCGGAATCAAAAACACTGAAAAGAAAAAATAAAAAATCATTGAAAAATCAAAAAACCCATAGTATCATTTTATCTTTGCAATACAATTAATCTTTTTATTCTATAAGAAGAGCATCAATTCTTAAAAACCAATTCTTATATGTAATACCATGTCCTCTTTTCTTAATAAATGATTGGCTAAATAAAAAGACAATTCAAACCCTAAAGACAATTCAAAATTGTTATCTACATCAATCTAACCAACATCAAAACTGCTTTGAATACATTAATCATTTGTTTTTCATATATTCCAATTTAGATTAGAGAATGTGGTCTTAAATAACTTATGCATATTAAGCATAGACAAATCAAGAATACGGGATTTTGGCTTTGGGGGATTTTGACTTTTAACGTAGCAGCAAACGGGAGACGAATTGAGACAAAGAGAAGACGAATGGACTCTGAAGAAGAGGTTGTTATTGTGCACATCTTAAAAAACTAAAAGAGTATCAAACTTTAGGCATTACAATTCCAGCTTTTTAATAAAAAATTTCATTCACTTTAATAAATAAATTAAAATTCATGCACTAATGAATATCAAAATACTTAATCAAAAATCAAAGCTACCATATCAAACAACGGCATTGAGTTTTGGTCCATTAAATTTTAAAGCTTTAGGAAGTATCAAGATATGATTTGTATTAAGTATAAATTTTAGCAAATAACTAAACAACGGCTCTGTTTCTTCTAGCAAATTTCAATGTATAAACACTTTAAAACAAAATGGCAGCATATATTAGCGGGATTATAAGGAAAATTGCAAATGACAATTATAATTCATGCAAATGACAATAAAAAATAATAAAGTTAAATGAATTGCATTATAAAACAAAACTGTAGCCAATGATCTTAGATACACATGAATAATAAAGTTTGAATAAATTTAAAATCTAATTACAAAGAAAGAATAAAAAGTAGAAAAAGAAATATTTTAGTTTATGTTAGAGTAATGTTTTGCGTTTAAGCTATATATATATGAGCACATTAAGTTAAGTATAAATTTTAACAAATAACTTAACAATGGCTCTGTTTAAGCATTAGCCAAAGAAGACGAAGCGAAGTGACACCTCAAAAAGATTATTGGGTGGAAGTCAAAAAGGAAAAAAAAATTGCTCTCCGATTTGTCTTCTGTCGCGGTTATACAAACTGCGGCAAATCATGAATCCACGCCTCTTCTCTCACCATTCTCTCACCTATATCACCTTGGGTTTCATTGACATTTAAAAGAGCTTTAGTTGAAGTTGAATATATCAAACTAATTAAATTTTTTATTGCTCAAAGATTTTTTGGAAGAATTAATCAAATCCCAAGTAAATACTACTTTTTGCAGTAGTCAAAGTGTTATCTATTTGACAAAGATCACTACGTTCCACTTCCTAGCAAAGCACAACTAGCATGATATCGCCATATATGCAATTCAATTGAAACTGGCACTAAACGGCTCATTAAAATCAAAAGGGTAGCAATCTCCCCATATAAATTGATTTCATATAAAACCTTAATAAAAATTTCTAAGGCACATTAAAATCGGATGAATGTTATTAGAAACAGCACTCAAAAGAATTTCAACTTAATAAAAATTATATGCTTGCTTAACATCCACAGCAAAATATTTATTGAAAAACAAAGAGAAGAGAATGCATTAGAGATGAGAGACATAAGTTCAAGAGGATAGAAATAAAAAAAAACTTTGCAAATAATTCTATATAATGTGGAATATTACCCATCCTTGCTTCCCAATTGAACTGATGAGATTTTCAATTGTCGATGCAAATAATCTAAACTGTTGTATGAAAAACCTAACCTCACATTCAATATTTGAAATCTTGAAAATTTATGCTAAAACATGATACTTAGATATCCAATAGATGCTGATTAAGTAACCTGTAAAGCAAGAAAAGATTAGCACAAAAGCAAGTTGTTGTAAACATACAAAATACTGACTTGATAAAATGTCTTGTACGAAAAAAATGTGATTGAATGTATAAATTCCCCTTAGGTGGATTTTGATGATTTGTACAAATAAATATCCTATCCTATGAGAGAGCAGATTTGAAATATGATATTTTTAACTCAAATTATAATAACCAAGCAAATATATTTCCTTCAGATTATGGTTAATTTGCCTAAAGAATGATGAAATGCATTTATTTGAAAATGCATATATTTGGATGAAAAACATATTACTTCTATTTTAAAATGTTATTTGTGCCATGATACTTTTGGAAAAGTGCTAGAAGCTCATAATGATATATACATAAATGTTATTTAACAAATTATTTTATAAAGAAAAAAATATAAATGTCTCCAAATTATGAAAAAAGTAGAAGTTCGCGAAGTTCTTTAAGAAAAAAAACACCTGGAGTTACAAAAAGTTTGAACGCCTAAAGAGTGAACAGCACCCTAAATTTACAAAGAGTTTGAATGCCTCTCTCAGTGCAGACAAATCTGAATTGCAGAAAAGAAAAAGTGCGCAGATTCGGATAATCGAATAAAAAGAAAAACTGAAAGGAGCATGAAAAGGAAAGGTCTAACCTCTGTTGTCTTCGGCCCTAATGTACCTGCAACACCAGAAAGCTTCCCCTCGATCGAGATTCGAAAAAAATCATGCTGATAGCTCTTGATCGTGCTCGCAGAAGAAGAAGATCGATTGTGAGCGGCGGAGAGATTTGATTCTCGTGCTGAGAAGAAAACCTAAATTCCTTTTAATCTTAATAAAACCTTCCTGCAGCAGTGATCCCTTGCTGTGGAATGCAGAGAGAACCTTCCCGCAGCGATCTATTGCATTTGCAGAGAGAGGATGGAGCGGATTTTGCGAGAATGGCTTAGAGCGAGAGGAAGGATTTGGCATATAAAATATGAGAAATGCTTGGCAGACCCGTCTACGTGTAACCCCTGCTTAACCCACCGACGTGGCCGTATACGTGGAAATACCGACCAGCTGACAGTGCGGTACTACTCGGCAAACGAGAGGAATACTTAGGGTTGATTCGGAAGGCGCGTCTTGCCTCCGCTCGCCTTCCATTGTGCTCCAGCTTTGGCTTCTGCGCGTCAAGCAAACGGGGCGACTTCCTTCTTCTTCCTCCATCCATCCAAAGAACCGCCCCCGCTTCGCATCCATCGCCCCGTTCGTGAGCGACTTCCTTCTTCTTCCTCCATCCATCCAAAGAACCGCCCCCAGCTTCGCCGCTTCGCATCCTTCGCCCCGTCCGTCCCCAAACGAGGAAGTTCCTCCCGATCAACCCAACCTCAGGTGCAGGATTCCGATGCTTTTTGACTTTGGCAAAGCCGCTTGAAGGAGAAAATGCTTTCCCGAGAGTTGACGCGCAGGATTTCACCACCGATGCGCCCATCTCCGATATATCTGCTGTGGAATCTGACATAAGTTCACCAGAGATTAGGAAAATGTCGGAGATTGAGAACGAGGCGTGGAGCATACTGAAAAGAGCTATAGTAACTTACTGTGGTGGTCCAGTCGGGACAGTGGCTGCGAACGATCCCATGGAGGTTGCGTTGAACTACAATCAGGTTTTCATTCGGGATTTTGTACCGTCTACGGTTGCTTTCCTTTCAAGGGAGAGTGTGAGATTGTCCGAAATTTTCTCCTACACACGTTGCAGCTTCTGGTGAATTTCGAATCTGCTTTTTCAGTTCGGCTTTCATCTTGGTAAAATACTGTGTCTCATAGCCAGGAAGTGCTAGGGCATTACTAAAATTTTCACTGGGTAGTTTATATGACGAAGCATATGTTGGAAACCATCTGCTTCATTTCCTATTTGAACCTTATACTTAATTTATTTATGGAGAAAGAGTTCCTATTTATTGGTTGACAAAGTAATAAAAAGAGTTCATCAATGTGATTTCTAAGAGAAGTCATGTTGAAAATGTGCACTACTCAGTTTAGTAAACCAAGTGAAAAATTTTGTTTCAAAGCATAAGTTTTGCATCTCTGAAAAGATTACTAGTTTACTTGTGGTGTGCTTGACGAAATGTACAATATATGCATCTTATTGATGATGCTTTAAAATGTTTTTTAGAGCATTTAGTGCTTACTAATGAATAAAATGTGTATTTCTAACGCATTGTTAAGTAGCGAGAATGGGCAATAGTACAAGCTATTGTTACAAATTTCCTCTCTAATTTCCAAATGTCGCATTTTTGCTATATTTTTGCAATATTCCTTAGCCACTCATGCCTTGTAAGTTGTAACTATTAGTTTGGCAATTCTAAATTTTTCATTTGCAAGTTGTAATTGATGCAAATTACTGAATAGGGTGATCAACAAGGCCAATGGTGTGTTGTTTTTCTGGAAGGTCATTTTGAAACAGAGATTTATTCCTATAAGAACATTATTAAGATAGCAGGCCAGATTTAAATCGTTAATGAACTTCAAGTTGACAAATGAGGTCGCTTTTTACTTGGTGATGGGTCATATAATGTGTCATAGTCTAATTTTTTGTTATTTGGAGATGGCTTAGCATTTGAAAAGCTATTGGTGATATAAGTTTCATATTGGCCTAATGTTATTTGCTAGGCAAATGATATAGATTGAGTTTTTTTTTAAACAAAATTTTACTGAACTTATGATGACTTCTCTTAGAAATTGCGTGTAAGGTTCAAAATTATTTTACTGAACTTACTGATCCCACATCATATGTATGAAAGCATTGCGTGCAAGGTTCAAAATTCAGATGCATGATCACACAAGCAAGGTAAATCTATGTCATATGCGTTATTGAGCCATCTATATGCACTTAAATGCTATGCACTTAAATGTTGTTCTACTGAACTTATGATGATTTTGCATGATTGGTTTAGTTCATATTACTAGTGAACACCTCAGGTGACAACTAAGATTTTTTGATAAAGTTGTTGATAACAATTAAATAATTCTTCAAGTAAATTTTTTGATCTTTTTTCATTTATTCTTTCCTCTCTGATTTAAATTCCAAGTTTGATGATTAACATTTATTTTTTAATGAGCTAACTATTTTCGAATCCTTATATCTTATTAGTTAGTACTTCAATGCCTGCTTCTGATTCTTGATTTTCTATCTTTTTTGAAACTCTTGAAACAAAATGTTAGATCTTAAATTTATATTTATCATTATTAAATTGAAATAATAAATCAGGCTCAGACGCCCTATTATTCAATTATCTTTGATTAGTTTTCTTCCATTTTGATTCTAGTGAGCTCATATAGAGTCATTGTACTTTGTTGTGTTTTGATTTTATTATGAAATATAATTGTATGTAATGATTTTTGTTTATCTTATTTTTTGGCAGTAGGATCATGGTGGATCATTTTGCTAAGAGCCTGTGGAAAAATCACGGGGGATTATACAATGCAAGAGAGAGTGGATGTACAACTTGGAATTTGACAGATATTAAATTTGTCTGACAGATGGGTTTGACATGTTTCCATCTCTTCTTGTAACAGATGGCTCTTGCATGATAGATCATCGAATGGGCATCCATGGTCATCCGCTTGAAATCCATGTATGACGTCTAATTTCTTCTGGTTGGAATTTTAAAATTTTTGTTGGTTCTTAACGTTGAATATATCATGATTTTTCTTATATGCATTGAAGAAAGTTTTGCAATATAAAATTTGAATATGTTTGATGTTATTCAAATGCTTTAAATGACAATTATTAAAGTCGGTTGATGATTATTTAAAGAAATTACTGGACTAATTTTTGGCTAATTTTGCACAAGTCAATATAAAGTTATTTTTTTCTTTCAGTGGCATTCATGATGAAACACTTGTCTCCTCATTCTTGGTTGATTTTTTATCTGCGCCTTAGGTGATAATACCTTAATTTTCCACCACTAGCCTAGTTATGGTTATGCAAGGTTTATGAAATACATGAAACTCAGCATTAAGCCACATGCACAACGGAGATCAATTAAGAATTTTGAGTACAACAGGACTTTTTTTAAAACTCAAAACATCCTGACGAGCTGCATTTGTATGATAATATTCAATAAGGAAAGTTTATTGTTGTATGTTTTTTGAATGCTGCCGCTGCATCCAAGAAGCATGATGAAATGCTATATGTAGGCAAAATAATGAACTAACCAAATAATTATTTTTAAATTTTAAAAGATCAACTGCCTAACCAAAAAGATTTTTTCAAGAAACTGACAAAATATCAAAACCTTCAAGTTCTGCAATATTAAACAAATAAAATAAACAAGCATAGCAGAACTGTAAAAGTGACCAAACACAGCATACCCCATCGCAACCTTTGATCTTGCAGTGAATAAAGAAAGCACTTCCAAGGTATAATCTTCACGTTACAATAATTGGGCAAACAAACTAAGAAATTAAGAAGATACTTTTTAAGGAACAGTGCCTTATAAATTGATATCTACATAAATTTTAGTTCATCATAAACCGCCATCCGGTTTTTCCAAACAGCACTCGACTAACATGGAATCGTTCATGAATTCACTCACGCAATAAGCCAATGGCAAGACTTTGTCTTTCTATGCAAAATGGGGATATTATAACAGAGGAGAAGCCGAGTGGATGAAAAACAAGAAACCTTTGCTGGCAATCCGAAGAAGAGAGGGAGGGAAAAAAGTACCTCGACTCCACCTTCGCCTATCCTGCAGGGGATGATGACGGGACCTAAGCTTTGCCTCTCAACTGCGACGGGCGAGTCAAGCGAACGGGAGCCCTAACCAGTCGGCGCAGATCTTTGCAGGTTCGATTGTGCGTCGGGGTCGGGCGAACGGGGAGAGCTTTGCTCTGCGCCGAAGAACAGGCGAACGGGGCGAACGATTTGCAGCGGTGGATGGATCTAGGGTGGAGAGTCGACGAATCTGCGGAGGAAGAGGAATCTGCAGAATACGCCTTTCGAATCTGCGGAGGAAGACGACTCGCGGAGGAAGACGCGCAGAAGCGACGAATCAACCCTAAGTATTCCTCTCGGCCGAGTAGTACCGCACAGTGAGCTGGTCTTAGGCCATGTCGGTGGGTTAAGCAGAAGATTAAACGTAGGCGGATCTGTCAAAGATAAAAAATAGAAACATCAGGTCTGTTCTACTTCTTTTACTTTTATAATTCAAAAAATTGAGTAAAAACTTTTTTAAGAATGGTAAGTTTTGAGCTCTGTCCTGTGTATATATATATATATATTCATATAGGTGACAGAATGTAGAGAGTATGTATGAGGCAGCTATTTAGAAATTGTGAGATCGTGAGGAGAGATAAAAAAGAAGAATTTGAAGAGACTTTACTTAATAATAATAATAAAAAAAAGAAAAAGGGATTTGATGAAAAAAAGGAGAAGAGACTTTACGATCGCAGTTTAAGAAGAAGTAGAAGAAAAATGAGAAGGGATTTAATTTTCTCGAGTAGCTAACTTGATTCTCGAAGCCAACTCATCCATCATGGTGTAGATCTGGTGAATCTCAAGGTGAACCCTATCCCCAATCTTGAAATTATGGACGATTTCATTCAGATCAATTAGCATATGCCCGGGATTCAATCTGAGCCCTCTCTCCTTCGCCAAGGCCTTCATCTTTTGCGCGCCCTCCCATCAATAGGCCGCAACGTAAAGGTTCTGAAGCAACGATACCCTGAGAAATTGGAATGCTCCAACTCCATCAGCCTCTTTACGATACTTTCGCCCAGCTCTAGATCGTCGTGAAATTGACAGATTCCCAGCATCCCGTTCCATATCAAATTACAAGCAAGATTTGATGTTTAAAAAACTATCATCTTATATTTTTGTTGTAACGATCAATGTGACATGATTCTCCTGTTATAAATATAGCGCACAAACATCTATAAAAGAGTAGCTAAAGAGCCTCTAAAACTTTTCAATTATAGCAGCTCTTCCATTATTTAGCACAAAATAATGATTATTCTCTTTCACAACTCAAAACATAAATTTCTTGCTGCTTTAGTTCACTCAAACTTTATTATTATGAATTTATCTCTCATCTTATTTTATGTGTGTATAAAAAAAGAGAAAAATTTTGTGTATTGTTTGAAATGAATCTCTATATGAATGAGCCTCTATATTGTAATAATATTAAGCCATATTAATAATAACAATAACAAAAATAATTCGAAGCCTTAATCCTACTTAAATGGGGTCGATTATAAGAATTTTTTGAGTTCTTTGTTTTTATTGTGTATGATTCAAACTCATTCTCAAGTTTGCATTTTTATATATTTAAATTATGTATTTTTTATCATGTTAATACTTGCTCATAGTTTTGTTTTTATTTTTCTTTTAATTATTTGAATTCAGTATAATTTATTGAGTCTTTATACATTGCTTAAAAATTATTATGATTCATCATTATACTTTACTTTTTTACTGCATATGATAAAAATATAGGTGGGGATTTAATCATTCATATATATATATATCCCCTTCTATTATTCTTCTCTTGGCCGACGAAGGTCATGGAAGGGGCTTGCAGTGAGACATGAGTGAAGAGCGAAAGTGGATGAAAGAATGATTAAACCTGAGAGTCGAGCGTCTCTGGCTAGCGTCCAACCTCACAGATCTAATGCTTCGTCACCGGCGGCTTGGAGTCGGCTACTGTCGAGTGAGGAAAATGACTCGGCTGGACGCACACGTGGAGAGGAGGCGAGCGCTCGGGGCTTCCTTCGTGCGACTTGAGGTGCTGCTATCGAGTAGGAGAATGAATAGCTCACTGGATGCAGCTTGAAGAAGAGGAAGTGGAGCGGTTGGGAGATGCCTTTGTGCGACTTGATGTTGGTGTTGAGAGAAGGAGACCTGGCTCGGGAGATCGTGCGGCTTGGCTCGATAGCAGACGGCCGCTGTTGTTGTCGCGTGAAGAGAGAGCAGTGACTAGGGTTGGAAAAATAAATAAAACGAGGGTTTATTTGAAAAACCATCAATATTTTAATCTATTTGGATGAAACTTAGGTAAAAAATTTTCTAATTTTGTTTTGCAGTTATTAAAATATAGAAGATTTAGACATAATTTATAATTTTTACAAAGCTATCTATTAAATGCAAAATTGTAAATTTTTTAAGGTTAATGGAATGATTCAAAATTCATAAAAATATCTTATTTTATATTTTGAAATTTTGTTAATGCATTTTTTTTAAATGATTACCATACTTCAATAATGATTAAGAAGTATTAAGACAAAAATCTTAGATTTCAAAGTAATCATTCATAACTCGTGATTTTCTATCTTTTTTGAAACTCTTGAAACAAAATGTTAGATCTTAAATTTATATTTATCATTATTAAATTGAAATAATAAATCAGATGCTCTAATATTCAATTATCTTTGATTAGTTTTCTTCCATTTTGATTCTCGTGAACTCATATAGAGTCATTGTACTTTGTTGTGTTTTGATTTTATTATGAAATATAATTGTATGTAATGATTTTTGTTTATCTTATTTTTTGGCAGTAGGATTATGGTGGATCATTTTGCTAAGAGCCTGTGGAAAAATCACGGGGGATTATACAATGCAAGAGAGAGTGGATGTACAACTTGGAATTTGACAGATATTAAATTTGTCTGACAGATGGGTTTGACATGTTTCCATCTCTTCTTGTAACAGATGGCTCTTGCATGATAGATCATCGAATGGGCATCCATGGTCATCCGCTTGAAATCCATGTATGACGTCTAATTTCTTCTGGTTGGAATTTTAAAATTTTTGTTGGTTCTTAACGTTGAATCTATCATGATTTTTCTTATATGCATTGAAGAAAGTTTTGCAATATAAAATTTGAATATGTTTGATGTTATTCAAATGCTTTAAATGACAATTATTAAAGTCGGTTGATGATTATTTAAAGAAATTACTGGACTAATTTTTGGCTAATTTTGCACAAGTCAATATAAAATTATTTTTTTCTTTCAGTGGCATTCATGATGAAACACTTGTCTCCTCATTCTTGGTTGATTTTTTATCTGCGCCTTAGGTGATAATACATTAATTTTCCATCACTAGCCTAGTTATAGTTATGCAAGGTTTATGAAATACATGAAACTCAGCATTAAGCCACATGCACAACGGAGATCAATTAAGAATTTTGAGTACAACAGGACTTTTTTTAAAACTCAAAACATCCAAGGAAAGTTTATTGTTGTATGTTTTTTGAATGTTGCCGCTGCATCCAAGAAGCACGATGAAATGCTATATGTAGGCAAAATAATGAACTAACCAAATAATTCTTTTTAAATTTTAAAAGATCAACTGACCTAACCAAAAAGATTTTTTCAAGAAACTGACAAAATATCAAAACTTTCAAGTTCTGCAATATTAAACAAATAAAATAAACAAGCATATCATAACTGTAAAAGTGACCACAAACACAGCATACCCCATCGCAACCTTTGATCTTGCAGTGAATAAAGAAAGACACTTCCAAGGTATAATCTTCACGTTACATTAATTGGGCAAACGAACTAAGAAATTAAGAAGATACTTTTTAAGGAACAATGCCTTATAAATTGATATCTACATAAATTTTAGTTCATCATAAACCGCCATCCGATTTTTCCAAACAGCACTCGACTAACATGAAATCGTTCATGAATTCACTCACGCAATAAACCAATGGCAAGACATTTGTCTTTCTATGCAAAATGGGGATATTATAACAGAGGAGAAGCGAGTGGATGAAAAACAAGAAACCTTTGCTGGCAATCCGAAGAAGAGAGGGAGGGAAAAAGTATCTGGACTCCACCTTCGCCTATCCTGCAAGGGATGATGACGGGACCTAAGCTTTGCCTCTCAACTGCGACAGGCGAGTCAAGCGAACGGGAGCCCTAACCAGTTGGCGCAGATCTTTGCGGGGTCGATTGTGCGTCGGGGTTAGGCGAACAGGGAGAGCCCTGCTCTGCGCCGAAGAACGGGCGAACGGGGCGAACGATTTGCAACGGTGGATGGATCTAGGGTGGAGAGTCGACGAATATGCGGAGGAAGACGAATCGCGGGGGAAGATGCGCAGAAGCGACGAATCAACCCTAAGTATTCCTCTCGGCCGAGTAGTGCCGCACAGTGAGCTGGTATTTCCACGTATACGGCCATGCCGGTGGGTTAAGCAGAAGATTAAACGTATGTGGGTCTGTCAAGATAAAAAATAGAAACATCGGGTTTGTTCTACTTCTTTTACTTTTATAATTCAAAAAATTGAGTAAAAGCTTTTTTAAGAATGGTAAGTTTTGAGCTCTGTCATGTATATATATATAATATATGTAATATATAATAATAATATATAAGATAATATATTTATTATTTATTTATTTATTTGTATTTATAAAATCAAGTGATGTATGAAATTCCACTTAAAATAAGAAAATGGTATCTATTGTGAGAAGATCGGGTAGATCTTCAGGGAAGATATCAGCGAACTCACAAACGACAAGACTTTTGGATATGCGAATTTTGCCTTTCTTTTCTCCTATTATTGTTACTAGGAGAGCATTAACGTCTTTATTTACTAGCCTCTTGGCTTTTATGGCATTAATTAAGGAAGCTTGTGTACTAAAGTTATTGACGAATGATTTGGGTTGATTGCCTAAAGTGATTTTCTTCTTTCGGCAGTTGATGGTGGCATTGTGTTGGTTTAACAAATTCATGCCCAGAATTACATCAAAATTCGCTATCTATAGAACTATGAGTTTGGCTTCGAATTGCTTATCGTCAATAGGGATTTGTATCTTGCAGAACTGGCGAACTGAAATTTGAGCTCCAGATAGTAATCCAATGCTTAAAAGATTTGCTAGACGATACAGTGGAAAATTGAGGAATTTTGTTCATTTTTCATAAATAAATGAGTGACTAGTTCCGGTGTCAAACAATAAATTACAGGATTTATCATTTACATAGATTGAACCTATTTACAGACTTAATAAATTACTAACTACACTAAGTAAGTAATACTGTAAAAATAGGTTGGTTCAGAAGTGTGTACCTGACACCACATGATTATCCTCGGCATCTTCCATCAGAGTGAGGGCATACACATGAGCACGGCTAGCATGCCTATTATTGTAGGGCTGTCGTGGTGGTGGCCTTGGAGCATTCGGGCGGGAGATAATAGCTGCCTCGCGCCGTTTAATAGTAGGAGGAGGTAGTGCCGACAGTGCTGTTGTAGGCTTCTAGCAGAAGTAAAAGACTTGCTGGTGCTTGGAGTGATCAATCAGATCACTGTCGATGATTTCCTTGGAGGCGCATTGTAAGTAGCTGTGTCAAGGCCTTCCACGAGTGAAACAGGCTTGCCCTCATGGTAGCATAGACCATAAGGATGAGTTTGAGTGCAACCGTTGGAGATGTCGGTGGGAGGATCCTCTGCCTCAAGCTGATACACCATAGCTCGCTTAGGGTAATCATGTTGGAAGAAGGTTGACCCAAAACTTTTTTTGGGTCCTTCCAGCGCTTGATCCAACTCCACCACTTTTGCGGATTCCAGGAGTTCGACAAAATTTGTTAGGCGGAGAGGAACTATCTAGCTCCGAATAAAAGGTCACAAACCACTTTGGAATCAGTGGCAGCGATCCGATTCGGTGGGAACTAGGTTAGTGGTGAACCTTGCAAGGCACCATAACTCAGCTTCATAAGCGGATATAGAACAATTCCCTTGCTGCAACTTGAAGAATATGTTCCCTAAGTTGTGTTTGGTGGACAAGGGGATGTATTGGGCTTGGAACGCTTCAATGAATTCGTCACATGTAATGTCATCAAGCTCGATATCAATGAACTGAGTGTTGCGGGTGGTATCCCAGCAATACTCAGCTTCATCTAGGAGGAGGTGGGTGGTAAGAATAATTACTTCAGTATCCGGACACTTGATACTGGTTAGGTTCTTTTCCACAATTTTTATCCAACTGTCGGTGTCGATTACAAAAAGACTCCCATTGAAAGTAGGGGGTCTTAGGTGAATAAAACTGTGTAACAGTACATCTGTGGACTGCACATGGTGCTGAAATAAGTAATAAGGTGAAGGGACAATTTCAGGATTAGGGCAACTTTGATTCATGTGGGCCGTTAGTAGCCGTTCCATTCTCTCGACTTGTTTTGCTTGAGATTCCGCCATTATTTATGCTTGCTTGTTATGTGAGTCTACCATCATTTTAACTACTTCAAGCAGTGTATTTAGTTCGTTGAACGAGCTGCTGGATGCGGCAGGGGATGAGCTATGTTCGGGATTCATTTTTGGATCTGAATTAAGATAGTATAATCTCAAAATTCAGAAAAAAAATTTGAAAATTGGACGAACTTATTTTCTTTATTAATTATCTCAATGAAAATACATCATAAGGAAGATACGATAAAAGTGCGATAGGTAGAATACTAATTGTTTATTTAATACATTCCTTAGTAAAAACTCTATAAAAATCATCATATGTAATCTCTCGATGCAATCGCTCAGGTCCATATGTGAACTCTCAATATTTGTACTCCCACCAGTACTCTGCGTGGTACTAGGCTTAGTCAGGTGTCATCCTGTGGCACCTCGCCCCTTGACTAGGAGCAGTGTGTCATGCTGGCAAATCCTTCACTTACCATTAGATTAAGGTGTAATTTCTTCAATCCACTAATAAGAGAAGGACGTGCCCTGGATAATGCAGCAGAAACATTCATTAAGTATATACATTCATCAAAGTGCAGAAGCAAAACAATAAAATATGCTACATCCAATTCACCACAATACAAGCAAGAAATAAATATGCAGCTCAAAATAAAATAATACAGTAAAAGAACATACATAAATAACTGAATTATTATAAACATTAAATAAGTCTTAATGAAAATGATAAAACTCTCATCCTCACAAAATTAAAAGAGAAGTTAAGCTAAGGATCTCCAACGACAACACAGTCCTCCACCTGAATCTGACCTTTAGTAGCCTCGATTATCTCGAATAACTTGAAATCTACTATTGTCGATTTTATAATGATATGGCCCTAGCCAAAGAAAAGAAAATTCTTGTGAGACATATTGTCTAAGTATATTTTAAGCTGTTAATATTTAATAAATTTTATGATATCACCATTTTACTTAGACTATAAAACAAATAAAATATAAGGGTGAAATAAGCATACAAAGGAATATAAAAAGTTATAAATATAGTATTTATAATTGAGCAGCATATGAGGCAAGAGAATATACCTCAATATTAAATTGTGATAAGGTTATATATATATAAAAGTACTTGAAAGAAAAGACTCATCCTGAACATACTAATGGTCATATGAAATATGTAGGTCTAAAGCAAGTAATTAATATATGATAAGTATAAGTAAACAGTTAAGAATCTAGCATCATATTAGTAAATAAGCAGGTAAAATAAAGTTGATTGAAGTAAAATATAACAGTAAATAGTAAACAACATGTAATGATTGCTATATCATAAGAGGGATAATCTAGCATGCTGTAACAAGTATATGTATATTATTAGCATCATTTGAGGCTAGGCTGGAATAACAGAATAGAAACTGAACTGAAGATATAGTAATCATAAATACAGTAATATTTTAGTTATTTACTTTACTTCTGTTGGCAAATTCAGAAGTACCTGAGAAGTTAAGCATGTTTCCAAGACTATTCGGGCTATAACTTAACACAACACTTCTCAATGAGTAATGTTAAGTTATTCTTATTTTTCCTTACCCCTGTCCAGAAGGGTAAAATGCGCAAGATCAATAAGTAATTGAATCATATGCAAATATTATCCTAATTATTATAACTTTTCATTTTATGTAACAATGATATATTGTATGACATATTTAAGAAATAAGGCACAAAGTATAAGGAAGGCGAAAGCACAATTAAAATAATAACGAGCAAGGGACTCTACCACATAAGATGACATAAGTTATTATCTAATAAATTATTCTAACTATTCTAAGTTACACAAGTTCAGTATCTCCAATTCTTACTATTGAGTGTAACTTAAAAGTACGACATTATAAGTTAAAAGTAATTAGAATTGATCAAGCTCTAATTCCATTTAATCAATATTACTTATAAGTTAAATAAGAAATCAACACGTCTTATTTAATGAATTTAGATATTATAAACTAAGATCTAATCAAGATCTACTAAAATTAGAAATTATACATTAAACACCATGAATTGGGTTTAATCACATACTCTAAAAGGCAAAGTCTTAAGGACTAAGGTTTGAGTCTAAATGTGAACTAATAATCAAGGTAAATTCTATCAAGCACAATCAAACTTAATAGAATGATTCTCCTAATCTTAATCTAAAATTGAAAAATAAAATAATTATAATTAAAGTATAGAAAACTAAAAACTTATAAAACCAAAGTTTTATCCATTAAATAACCTATTTATTTAATGAGTGAAATCTAAAATAGGATTTATTTATAATCTAAAAAAAAAGATCCTAATGTGAAGTGTAGATCCAAAGAAGCTCCTAATAAATAACTTAGAGAATTTTAGGAGTTGTTAATAGTTATTACATTCTATTCCTAAATTGTTGGACTAATTTTCTTAAGAAAATTATAATGTGAGATTTAAATTAGGTTAGAAGTTCATAGATTTTACTTAGGAAAATTTCAAATCTTTAATGAGAATTTTACCAACTTGCTTAGTTATGGGGTTAAGGGCTTTAAATTGACCTTAAATCAAATTTATTACTGATTTTAATGATTTAAATGATATTTTAGAAGTTAAGGGTACTTAACCTAAATTTTGGACAAAATGTTCGCTTTGCCCCTACTTAAGGGTCTTAAAATACTACTTTTTTGATTAAGTGCTATAAGTTGGATTTTCTTGATGCCAAATGAATTCTTGTTGTCTAACATGAAGATAGATAGTAGGTACATCAAATTTGGATATGTATTAAGTTCTATGTGTCCAATTTAAGGATTTCATAGAGTCCAAAGATTTCATAAGTCGATGAGCACTGAATTCTGATGCTAATGATCAAGTTATGATCATTTCAATGTTAGGGTTTTATTTTTATGAAAGAGAAGGTCTAAGGCTAATTTTTCCATAGTAAAAAATCACATATAATTTTATACAATGCTTAATTTTACAATTTCATGATATATTTCAGCCTCATTATGGTCCTAGGGTCATTATAATACAAAAAATATGAAGTCTCAGCCATTCCGATTGATTCCGAGCAATTCCAGACAGTTGTGGGCGCTACGGCGCGATGGCGCTTTCTGGCCAAAAGCCAGACGCTCCGTTGCGCGGCAGCGCTTTTAGACGCTGGGGGGCGCTGCGACAGATTATAACGCCATGGCGTGCTGCATTGTTTCCGGGCGCTGCGATGGATAAATTTAATTTCATCAAAATTTTTTATGCTTTATCGAATTTATTCACTGCATCAAATAAATATGCCGTCATGGCGCACCGTAGTGCTCTACGGTGGACCCAATTTCGAAATTCGGATGCTGCGGTGCGTCGCAACGCCGATGATGATTTCTCCTGTGCTAAAACAATAATAAGTCTTCTTTTGCACTCAAATACTCTCAATCTAGAGCACATCTCGTGTGGTGCCATATATCGATGGAAGGTATTTCCAAGACCTTTCCATAGATACCAAAATTGGCACAAAACGATTATTCTAACTATGCAAATAATATAGTTAAAGGTTCAGATATGAAAAAAGGAGAAAAAATAAAGCATTTTATTTATAATGAAATTTAATACCTTAATGAACTTTAATAGCTTCCATACTCAATCACATATTTATAAGGATGCAAAATAAATATCAGCGCAAAATGAAGTAGCCATTAAATCTATTCAATAGGGGGAAGGGAGGTACCTTGGCTTTCAAATATAAAAAAATGGAGGAAGAGAGCTCTATTTTTTGCAGGAACTTGGAGGTTGAGGGCTTGAGGACATCTTCAGCAGAAGATGTGGCTTAATAGAAGCAGCCTGACTTTTCCCGGACGGAGGCTAAGTGAGACTATAAGTCGAATTCATAGCAATGGAGAAAGGAGGAGAGGATGGGAGCTCAGCTTGGCAGCAAGGGAATAAAGGAGAGCTGAGAGTTATCTTTAAAGGAGAATGATGAGAGGAGGTGGTAGGCATGGCCTGTGGGATCGGAGGACTCCCATAGGCCCATCACAGCATGGAGGAGAAAGGGAGGGGGCTCTGCCTATTGCTTGCGCAAACTAGGGAAGAGGCGCCGAATGGAGAAAATGACGAGTATTTAAGTTTCCTATTTTTCAGAGTATTTAATTAATATTCGATAAAATCTGATGACTTCCAAACGTATCCAAAATATCGTCCCAAGTTAATTTGGGGGTAACGATCACAGTGACGATTTCAAATTTTGATTTTGAGGTCACAATAAATATCTCAATTTCTATTAATTAAATATTATTAAAATATTTGATAAAATTTTGATGACTTCCGATTACCACCAAAACATCACCCTTATTTAATTTAAGGGCAATGAGCGTAATAACGAAGTTCGATTTTTGATCTGAGGTCAAAATAATTAGGTCAAATTTTGGGGGTTTCTTAAATTTCCAAAATCAGGATTTGATCTATTTGACATCTGATTTGGATTAGGTCATGTGGTGAACTACTAATGACTTAATTGGTGTACTAAGATCAAAATTAGGACTTGGATTAGTCATAATTAGCTAGGATAACAACTTGGGTTGTTCGCATCCGGATACTCTATATCCTCGAAGATGGTGGTTATACGTCATAGCCACTCTTTTACTATGGCTGGGAAGTTTTGTCCCTGGAATACTACATGTTCAAGCATTTTCTCCAATACTCTTGATCCTGCTTTAGACACTCGTTTTATCTCTCTCTCATATTGCATTGTGATATGGACATCGAATTCCCGTACAGTCTCAAAGTGTTTGAGGTGGTCTCGAACCAACATTATTGAGTATTTCTATTCCTATATGTTCAATTAAATATTTATCTTATTAGTTTGAGTAGCTTACTTAAGAGTTTGAATTTAGTATATAGTTATATGAGTATTTATAGTCTATGCTTTTTATTCTGAGCATGAGATTGTAGTACTTTGGATGTAACTCTAGTATTTAATTAGTGATTGATTTGACAGGAGAATAATCCAGTAGGTATAGTGGAATGCAAATTCCAATCTGACACCTTATAGAGTTATCTACCAACTGTGGCATCTCACTCGCCCCCAAAGCAACAAGGTTAGGTCAAGGCAAGGTGTACCACTCCGGCAAAACTTTCACTTATCATTGGATAATGTGTAGTTCACAATCCACTAATAAGAGAAGGATGTGACCTGAAATACATGCTACATGATCAATTAGTAAGTAAATAGAAATACAGAGTGCAGAAGCAAGGGAAAGTAAATAATACATTAAATTCACCATAATATAAGTAAGAAAACAGTAAGAAACAGCTTATGATAAATAGTACATTAAGAAACACAATCATGAGTACCTATATTATAACAACATTTAACTAAGTTTTAAAGAAATAAATGTGCAATCTCTCATCCTCACAAGCAAAAAAGAAAAGGATCTATATGGCTTCAGCTCCACCCTGCTGCTCCTCCTCTAAGAAATGCTCCTCTTCAAGCACAAGCTCTTCAAAGCAATCAGATTCTGATATTGTTGGTTTCACAATACCATGATCTGAGATAAGAAAAGAAAATCTTATCAGACATATTATCTAAGTATATTTCAGGTTGACAATATTTCATGAATTTGTTAATGTCACCATTTAGTTAACCTACACAAAGTAACTAGCATAGGAGTAACATGCATACAAAAGGAGGTGACGAGTAAGATTAATTTATGGCTCACACAGGAGGAGTATGTTGAGAAAGTGCTCAGTAGCTGCAACATGGGAGATGTTAAGGCGATGAGTACACGCCACTTAATGGACACATAATTCTGACGAAGAAAAAGTGTCTTTCATGTGAGGCAAAAAAGGCAAAGATGGAACAAATTTTGTATGCCCTGGTCGTTGATAGCCTGATTTATGTTATGATTTGCACGAGGCCAAGCATATTACATTCTATTGGAACAGTGAGTAGGTTTCTTTCTAATCTTTGAAAAGCTCATTGGAAAGCGATGAAGTGGCTTATGCACAAGCTTAGGGGGGCATTCAGCATGTTGCCTTGTTGTCCACATAAGCATAAATATATTACAATCACTGAATGTTGTAAATATACATTGCGGATGAAAAGATTTCTAGAGGAGGTGTGCTTAAAATAGAGGAATTATGTGAGGTATAGCGATAGATAAGTCCTTATACTCTTATCGAAGAGCTTCACGTTCCTACCAGGACATTGATGTCAGGTATTATTGGATTCAAAATGTGCTGGAAAATGAAGTTGGTAAACCTTACAAATTGAACATGAACAAGAATTGTCAGACATGTTGACTATGATAGTGCCCAAGAACAATTAGAAGCATGCCAAAGGAGAGCATGTTCAGTAACACATGCTAAGGATTTCTTTTTGAGAAGTTGTGCTATGAATTATTGCACTCTAAGGATGCTCTAGTCTCTTTAGGGATTATTTGTAAAGTTATATCCATAAAAATACAAATTTATGAATTTATGGATTGATGCATTTTTGTTATCTTGAGGATTGTTAAGAGTTTGCGGTGCTAAGTTGGATGTTTCTCATGGATTAGTTAGGCTTTAGGAAACACAAATTTTTCAGAAAACAAGCATTTAATGATAAGCATAATGGAGATAGGCTTTAGAAATACAAATTTTCTAGAAAACAAGCATTTAATGATAAGCATAATGAAGATAGACTTTAGAAAGCACGAATTTTTTGGAAAACAAGCATTTAATGATAAGCATAATGGAGATAGATCCTTAGGAAACATAAATTTTTCAGAAAATAAGTATTTAATGATAAGCATAACGGAGATAGGCTTTAGAAAATACAAATTTTTTAGAAAACAAGCATTTAATGATAAACATAATGGAGATAGACTTTAGAAAATACAAATTTTTCAGAAAACAAGCATTTAATAATAAGCATAATGGGAATATAGATTTTTAGGAAACACAAATTTCTTGGAAAACAAGCATTTAATGATAAGCATAATAGAGATAGGCTTTTAGGAAACAAACTTTTCGAAAAACAAGTATTTAATGATAAGCATAATTGAGATAGGCTTTAGGAAACACAAATTTTTTAGAAAATAAGCATTTAATGATAAGAATAATGAAGATAGATCATCTAGCAACACAAATTTTTTATAAAATAAGTATTTAATGATAAACATAATGGAGATAGGCTTTAGGAAACACAATTTTTTGGAAAACAAGTATTTAATGATAAGCATAATGGAGATAGACTTTAGGAAATACGAATTTTTCGAAAAACAAGCATCTGAAAGAAACTCTTTCAAGTAAAAAAAAACATTCATAAGCGCAGCAGTTCCTCAGGATCACTCAAACTATTGAGACGGCTTTAATTAAATCAGAGTAGTCATCTTCTTGTTCTCCCAATAAGAAATTCAGAAGGACGTGAGCCGCTTTATGATTCAAAAGGTTCATCTGTTTTTGCATAAATGCGTAGTAGGAGGCGTAGTAGCTGGGGCTAATTTTGAGATCGTATCCCAATCCGAACAGGAAAGATACCTCCAGCTGATTCATGTTCCCAACGCTGATCCTTCCCACGCGCACAAAGCAACGTCCAAACCCTTGCATGATTTGCATACATGCATATATATATATATATATACATACTCTCAAAAAAATTGTAAGCAAAAGGCATCCATCCATTCATTCTATAATAATACCTCTAATCGGCGAACTTGAAGGCCACGACAGTCACCGCGAGCATTAAGCGAAGCATGTTAAAAAAATATATCCGAACAGAGGGATTGCAAAGAAGGAAGCGATCGATGTAGATGAATGCCATTACGTAGTGACATGGATTGCAGTCGGTGTTTAGAAAAATATAGATAAGGAATGTGCTTATGGAGCTCGATGGCTTCTCAGGCCAGCTGAAGAAAGCTGCCGACGCCGGAGATTGCCGCTGCGGCTTCTCATCGTTCTCTTCGGCGCTGCGTTTTAAGAGATTCCAAAGGACGAATATAATGTGCGGAATAACGCTCTGCTTAATTTGCTCCGCCTCCTCACTTGCCATCACTTTCCTTTTATTTTTTAATTTCAGCCTTCCGTCTTCTTCGTTCTAGCTCCGTCTCCCAATTTAATATCACCGCACTTTCCAAATATATTACAATATATATATATATATATATTTATTTATTTATTTAAAATTAAATAAATTAAGAAACATTTCCTAAAATCTTCTGTTTGCCCAAAAATTTTCAAATATTAAGAAAACAAACAAATAATAAATTAAATTATGAAATATTTTTTGCTCAAAATTTTTTGTTTGACGAATATTTTCTAATATTTAAAAAACCAACTAATAAATTAAATTAGGAATTATTTGCCAATACTTTATACTTTTCAATATTTTGTAGAAATTGAAAAATATTTTTCGTGTATCTCATTATAAAATAATAAATTATACCTCACAATCTATCACACTCAATTATTTACTCACTTCTAATGATAAGGGATAAATAAAATAATATATATATATAAGTTTTTTCTTACATAAAAAAAGGTAAAGACTATTATTAGAAAAATAAAGAAAAAAAGAAAATCTAACAAAACCATTAATTAAAGAAACTTTATAATGCTTGTGTACCTATCTGATGATCTTAGGTAAGGATCCAAAACAAAACTCATACATTATTCAAATTAATAATTCTTCAAGGGTGTCGAGTTGTTATGGAAAGGAAGGGTATGAGTTCAAGGCTAACATCTCTGCTCATGATCATATTGTGTTACTACAATGCGAGGGAAGTGTTCTAGGCTCTTAAAGCACAAACATTACATTTGTACACCAAAAATAAGGTATGGTACTTAAATGAATCAATAAATATTAAGGATTTAGGCTAGGTTCAACTAGTATTCAACTAGATGGTCTTACATAAGCTAGTGGGATCTACCTAAGGTTTCAAGATTTTGGAAAACAAGTATTTAATGATAAGCATAATGAATATAGATCTTTAGGAAACACAGATTTTTTAGAAAACAAGCATTTAATGTTAAGCATAATAGAGATAAGCTTTAGGAAATACAAATTTTTCAGAAAACAAACATTTAATGATAAACATAATAGAGATAGGCTTTAGGAAATACGAATTTTTCGGAAAACAAGCATCTGAAAGAAACTCTTTCAAATAAAAAAAAATAATCATAAGTGTAGCTGTTTCTCAAGATCACTCAAACTATTGAGACAGCTTTGATTAAATCAGAGTAGCCATCTTCTTGTTCTCCCAAGAAGAAATTCAGAAGGACGTGAGCCGCTTTAGGATTCAAAAGGTTCATCTGTTTTTGCAGAAATGTGCAGTAGGAGGCGTAGTCGCTGGGGCTGACTTTGAGATCGTATCCCAATCCAAACAGGAAAGATGCCTCCAGCTGATTCATCTTCCCAACGCTGATCCTTCCCATGCGCGCAAACGCTGCGTCCAAACCCTTGCATGATCTGCATATATATATACATACTCTCAGAAAAATTGTAAGCAAAAGGCATCCATCCATTCATTCTATAATAATACCTCTGATCGGCGAACTTGAAGGCCACGAGAGTCGCCGCGAGCATTAAGCGAAGCATGTTGAAAAAATCTATCCGAACAGAGGGATTGCGAAGAAGGAAGCGATCGATGTAGATGAATGCCATTACGTAGTGACATGGATTGCAGTCGGTGTTTAGAAAAATATGGAAAAGGAATGTGCTTATGGAGCTCGATGGCTTCTCAGGCCAGCTAGAGAAAGCTGCCGACGCCGGAGATTGCTGCTGCGGCTGCTCATCATTCTCTTCGGCGCTGCGTTTTAAGAGATTCGAAAGGACAAATATAATGTGCGGAATAACGCTCTGCTTAATTTGCTCCGCCTCCTCACTTGCCATCCTTTTCCTTTTATTTTTTATTTTCAGCCTTCCGTCTTCTTCGTTTTAGCTTCGTCTCCTAATTTATTATCACCGCACTTTCCAAATATATTAATATACATATAGATATATATTTAAAAATAAATAAATTAAGAAACATTTCCTAAAATCTTTTGTTTGCCCAAAAATTTTCAAATATTAAGAAAATAAACAAATAATAAATTAAATTATGAAATATTTTTTGCCCAAATTTTTTTGTTTGACTAATATTTTCTAATATTTAAAAAACCAACTAATAAGTTAAATTAGAAAATATTTGCCTAAACTTTATACTTTCGAATATTTTATAGAAATTGAAAAATAATTGCCTAAACCAACGTAAAATATATATATTTAGACATATATTTAAAAAAAATAAATTAAGAAACATTTCCTAAAATCTTTTGTTTACCTAAAAATTTTTAAATATTAAGAAAATAAATAAATAATAAATTAAATTATGAAATATTTTTTGCCCAAATTTTTCTGTTTGACGAATATTTTCTAATATTTAAAAAACCAACTAATAAGTTAAATTAGGAAATATTTGCCTAAACTTTATACTTTCGAATATTTTGTAGAAATTGAAAAATATTTGCCTGTAAAACACATATATAGATATATATTTAAAAATAAATAAATTAAGAAATATTTTCTAAAATCTTCTTTTTGCTTAAAAATTTTCAAATATTAAGAAAATAAACAAATAATAAATTAAATTATGAAATATCTTTTGCCCAAAATTTTATGTTTGACAAATATTTTCTAATATTTAAAAAAACAACTAATAAATTAAATTAGGAAATATTTGCCAAACTTTATACTTTCGAATATTTTGTAGAAATCGAAAAATATTTGCCTGTAAAACACATATATAGATATATATTTAAAAATAAATAAATTAAGAAATATTTTCTAAAATCTTCTTTTTGCTTAAAAATTTTCAAATATTAAGAAAATAAACAAATAATAAATTAAATTATGAAATATCTTTTGCCCAAAATTTTATGTTTGACAAATATTTTCTAATATTTAAAAAAACAACTAATAAATTAAATTAGGAAATATTTGCCAAAACTTTATACTTTCTAATATTTTGTAGAAATTGAAAAATATTTTTCAAGTATCTCATTATAAAATAATAAATTATACCTCACAAGCTATCACACTCAATTATTTGCTCACTTCTAATGATAAGGGATTAAATAAAATTTTATATATATATATATATATATATAAGTTTTTTCTTACATAAAAAGGGTAAAGACCATTAATTAAAGAAATTTTATAATACTTGTGTACCTAGGTGATGATCTTAGATAAGGATCCAAAACAAAACTCATACATTATCCAACCTAATAATTCTTCCAAGGGTGTGGAGTTGTAATAGAAAGGAATGGTATGAGTTCAAGGCTAACATCTCTACGCATGATCATATTGTATCATTACAATGCGAGGGAAGTGTTCTAGGCTCATAAAGCACAAGCATTACATTTGTACACCAAAAATAAGGTATGATACTTAAATGAATTAATAAATATTAAGGGTTTAGGCTAGGTCCAACTAGTATTCAACTAGATGGTCTTACATAGGCTAGTGGGATCTACCTAAGGTTTCAAGATTTTACCCTAGTGTTGATTCATTTATTGAGCTCCCATTGATTTAAAATATTATTTTCAACATAAATTATGGTTTAAAGTCAGAATAAATTCAACTATTAAGATAAATTTGCAAGTTTTTCCAAATGTATGAGTTTAGAGATGAGTCTGATGATGTTAAAAAGGGATACTTAAGGGTTGTTTTGGTAGTTTGGAAGTTGTTGTAGGGTTGCTAGAGAACCTATATAAACAAGGTGGTTGAGAGGTTTGAAAAATGAAATTCTCTAGTTTATGGGTTGTGATGGGAAATAAAGGATTCTAAAAGCTTCTAGAGAATATAAGGACTATTTTTGGCCATGTAGGATAGTCCTTTCTAACTTGGAGTTGTTAGGGCTTCAATGGCTATGATTGGTTTCAAGGGATGGATGGCTTGGATGAAATGGCCATTTTACTGGAAATATATTCTAATTAAGGGAACATTGATCGTTCTGAGGCTCAGATGAATGTGATGATACAAAATTCATAATGCAAAGCTATTTGGTAGCTCAAGTGTCGTCTCCCTAAATAATTTAATGTCAAGTTTCAATCTTTTTAAGGAAAAGTGTGACTTAGGAAGTGAAGTGTTACTGAATTTGTGAGCTCCACGTGAACGTCAAGGGCTAAGAAATCAAGTGAGAGGGTGTTGGGTTAGAGATAGTTTTAAAGAATGACTCCATAGTGTGATCAAGTAATAAGTTTAAATCAATGGGAATTAAGCTTTAATTAAAATCATAAATTGTTTCTTAGATGTTTATGAATAATTTCAAAAGGAAATTGGGTCAATTAATTAAGCTGTTTTAAAGCACCAAATATTGGTTCTATGGCACCTATGACTCAAGTTGTTGAGGACGATGAGACCATCAGATCCATTCTTAAGTTTATAACAATAAATGGTAGGCTAAACCTTAGTTGTTCGATTGCATCATTATTTAAATCTTGCAAATGATATTAGTACCGTGGTTAGAATAAAACCTCTGTCATCATCATTTATGTAATAACTCATAGTTGTTACTTAAGTTTAACAGTGCTTAATTGAGTCAAAATTGTCACCATTATACTTTAAATGCAATTATGATCAAACCTTAAAAATTTGAAGTTAAAATATTTGAGATAATATTTTTGAATATTCTAATGCAAATTAAATAACCTAAGAAATTATAAAAAATATTTTGACCCCAAACCAAATTATGTATTTGGATCCTTATGTTAATATATTTTAGGGATTAAATTTTCAAAGTTTTTGGAATTAAGATAGTAAAGATATTTACAAAATATAATTCATAATTTTATAAAATTAAAATAAAAATTTTAATTTTAATTTAATTTAATTAAAATGTTAAAATAGATAAACAATTTTATTAATTTTTTGGAAATGATGCAATCGAACGTTAACAAAATAATGTTAACAAAATACAAATCTTTGTATTCAAATTACTATAATTTCTAACTAACATTACTAAAATAGACATCTTTATGTTCAAATTACTATAATTCTTAGGTACAATATTGAACTTGAAAGTATTGCAAAGTTCTCAATTAACATATAATAAAAATAATATAAAATTAAGCAAATAATATAAATAACATAGTATGTTTCATGCACTTAAAGCAATGGCATGCTAATAATGTCAAAGTAAATTAATTATTTTTTTCATTTTATTCTTATATGACTTTCCATATGGATATTAAATCTCATTTGTCTCATCAAATTTCAAGCCCATATCACAAATTGTATATCTAAGAGGGTTAGATTTTCCTTATTTATCTAAGTTTTGAGTTTTAGAAATTTTTATTTCCATGGACATTATGGGATATGTTACCAAGTTCATATGAAATTTAAGGTAGTTCGTATGAAATTCATACTTGTGAGGCAAGTGTGGTAAGACTTCTCCAACCATAGCCTATGAAGTATAAGATTTAATTGAAGATTTGGAAGGTTTCTGCAATGAGAGACTTCTGGCCATATTGTGGAATGGAGGCTGACCTTGTGAAAATGTGTAAGGAGTAAAGGTATAGATGGGTTTATTCTAAATCCTAAAGAATAATTAACTAATAAAAAGTAAATTTATTTTTTATAAGAAGCCTATAACTCTCCGTCCTATCATCGCACGTAAAAGAAAATAATGATAACAATATTGGCGGCTGAACGATGCGTTACTCGGGAAGGTTGAACTTCCCTTAATCTGACTTATTACTGAACTAATCAATTGAGGTACCTATACACATTGGGTTTAGAAAAGATAATGAGTATATACTCAATGTATATGAGTACCATATATGATTATCATGGTAATCATATTATAGTACTTAGTATAAATAGTAATAATAATAGATTATGAAATTCTTAGCATTCATCCATAACATTCATCACATCAATTAAGTAAGAGTATTCATCTCAGAAAAGAAATAGAAAATATATCCAAAACTTAATTATTACAAGCTATGACTTAAAAATAAAATGAGTTGTAAGAATCTCTCATCTCACTGTAGAAAATAAGTTAAGATAATAAGTGATGAACTGGCTAATGTTCCTCTAGCTCATCCTAGATTTCTTGAGTCACCTCCATAGCTGGCTCGTCTAACTGCTTAACATCTAACATTGTCGGTTTCGCAATAACAGAGCATTAGCTAAAAAAAAAGAAAATCTTGTTAGATAATAAGTCTACGTACATTTTTTGTTGTAATTAATATTTTTTTACATTTAAAAGGATTTTACTTAACATTCAATAAAATAAAAATTAAAATATAGAAAACTGAAGTAAACTGAACTGTAATTCTGAATACTAAAATTGAAAGAAGTAAAAATTATAATTAAATGGAAATACTAAAAGTAAATCAACTAAAACAAAACTGTGATTTAAGTAACTAAAATTAAAACTGTGATGTATGTCACTATTTATGTGTAACAATCTAGGTTATTATCTCAGTCAATTATGACTAAACCAAAGTTTAACTTTGATTATAATACACTTAGTCATTAGGACCTCACCCTGAAGTTCTGGTCCAAATCAGTGGTCAAGTGGATCAAATCCTGATTCTATAAATTTCAGGAACCCTAGAAATTGACCTAGCTAAATTAACCTCAAATTAAAAATTATACTTTGCCATTGCACTCATTGCCTCCAAATTAGCTAAGTGATATTTTGTAGGCAATCGGAAGTCATCAGATTTTCTCTAATATCTTAATGTATTTAAATACTCTAATAATTAGAATAAATAAATTGATCCCCAAATTAAAATTTGACTTCATCGTTGAGTTTCTCACCCATAAATTAGCTAGGAGTAAATTTTTGAGATTTTTTAGAGTACATTTATAAAATCTAATTTTTTTAAAGCATTAATTAAATAAATAAATTAAATTAAAATCAAAAATTCATTTTTCCTTCTTTTTTTCGTAAGCTGGGACCCAGTCTGTCCCCTTCCTTTCTTCCCCGTGCCATCCTCCCCATAACCTGAACGTAAGATATAACAACCATAGGTTATTACCCTATTAAGTTCTAGTATAATTGAGCAATTATTTTGATTCTATTGCTTTTAAAATACCAGATAAATCCTATCATAAAAATTTGAAATCCATAGGACTTCTTTAAGTCCAAATAATATTTTGATCAGTCTAGATACCCTATATTAGACTTAAAATATTTTAATCTCAGAATTAAATTTTGATTGTATTTTTGAATTTCTCACCCTTAAATTAACTAAAGGTGAAAATTTGGTACAATTTGGAGATCATTTAGGCCATAATTCAATTTAATTTAAATTGGTCTAATTGCACAAAAGGGTTTCTAACATTTCAAATTTGCAATTATACCTTTTTATCCGATTAAACGGGCGAATCCGCTGTGCAGACTGCGGGTGATCCACTGCGGAGCCCGGGCACGTGACAGCGGAGTTCCGCACATCTAGCGGTTTCGCCTTTTTATCCAGCGGTCGAGATGTGATCCCGCGGAACTACGGATTGACCATTGGATCTACCCAACAGATCCTACGGCCCGGATCGCTCCCGCAATCGGCCGTTAGGATCCGAGCGATCCGAGCCTTTCCGCCATCTGATCGATAGATCAGATGGCATCCGAAGGTCCCGCGACTGTGGACCTTCGTCTTCCTCTCGCCCGTGCCCGACAGAAGGAATTTGACGAATTCCAGGTAGCCAGGTCCTGTCCCCCACTCCCGCGTCCACCTCAGCATGCCGTTAGGATCCCTCGTGTAATGGATTGAAGCCTCGATCGGGCCTCGTGACCCTGCCAAGCTCGAATTGGAAATTCGAGAGCTCGGCCATGGCCCGACTTTTCGGGTCCTCTCCAACCCGAGCCAGCCCCACAAAGCTTCCCTAAGCTCGCCTGAGGCTATAAATAGCCTCAAGAATCCCTCCTCTGTCCCTTTGCTGCTCAAATTCCCTCAAATTGCCACTGCCTTCCCTCTCGCCATTGCTGAACGGGTGAAGCCTCCTAGCGAAGATCACTTCAATAGGAGTGGTTTAAACAAACTAAGTAATTCGAGTCATCTTCTTTAGGACACTAAGTGTGATTGTGAGTTGGACATCTTAATGACTTAGCTTGAGATATAAATCACCATCGGGTGATGCCTCCTATCGAATATCACTTCATTAGGGTGGCTTAATCAAACTAAGTGTTAAGAATCACCTTTCTTGCAAACATGCTAAATATGTGTATACAATCATCTCATCTAATGATTTCAAGTAAACTTTCAACTTTAACAAATTATTGAATTTAGAATTTCAGGAGTCAGAATCCTTTTAGCAAGATTCTATACAATGAAAACTTTGAATTCATTGTCGGATTTCAAAGTATTTTCTGGATTTATCTCATGTATCTTAGAAGCATGAGCATGAGCATAAGCATGATGTTGAGTATCAATAATGATGTATGAGTATCAGTGATGACTTATGGGTTACAGAATGTTACATACATTATCTGGGAAATTTCAGTATGCATCGGCATTGCAGGTCCCAACTGAATGTATGTAGACATTGGACCGTACGACTCATAACAGTTCAGTGATATTTTGGTTGCATATCAGTGGCATATAATATTGTGGCATATTCAGATGCACATTTTCAGTGGCATACAATATAGTTTTACATGATATTATCCAGTTTCATATTTACTACTATTTTGGTTTACCTTCAGTATTTTGTTTACAGTTCAGTTTTATATTATTTTACTTCAGTTTCATACAGTTTTATTCAGTTTTATACCTTCAGTTACCTTTATAGTTTTTCTGGATATTTACTTATATTATGTAAATATTAATTGAATAATTAGAACTATTTAATTTTATTTTGATATATTAGACTAAATAGTTCTAATTATTGTGTAACACATCAATTACCTTCAGTTACCTTTACAGTTTGTCTAACATTTTGATTAAGCTTAAGTGATTTAGATCGATCTAAATCACTAATTGATCCACATTCCTTACCGTTAAAAATGGGTGAGCCACGACATGGTTAACTAGGGTTAACGCTTTCGATCAAACTAGGCCATCATAGATCTTGATTCAGCCACATATGGGTAGGTCACACCAGGATCTATCCAGAGACGTGCGGTCCTAATCGAACCATCGTCGGGAAGGTCTCGAAACTTCAAGCCCTAACTCTCGGGCACGGGCATTTGCGAAGAAGACGAAGCATTGGGTCGGGCTGGGTCGACTCGGGCCCGACCCGCATTTGACGAACGCGGTCTTCGCGTGGGCCCCGCCCGTGGCTCGCTGTCAGTCGAGTCGACATCACGTAGGTCCCGCCTCGACGAAGCTGGCATGCAGGCGCGCGACACATGTACTTGTGGGGTCCACCCCACGTCGACACTCGTCTCATCGAGAGGTCAGGTGTGGGTCCCGCCTTCAAATCCCGTCGAATGAGCGGATGACACCTGTACCGAGGGACCCACCAATTGCAGAAATTATAATGTAATTATATATATATATATTCAGATTAAAATAGATTAAATAAATTAAAATTAGTATAATGTAAATTAATTAACTTAATACCCAAATTTTAGATAACCATATCTTAATATATATAAGTCCAAATTATGCAAATAAATATACCAAATTAATTAGAAAAATTCAAGGAATTTAATGATACTATTTATTTTGCTGTAGGATCAATATTTCACTTAGTGATATTTAGATATTTAATTAATTATCAAAATTATTATTTCATTTAAATCACCATAACTTTACACACGCTAATCCAAACATATCCAGTATGGGTCTTGAAGTGATCAGTAAATCCTAAGGATTAATTTGGTAGTATTAATTTTGTTATTTAGTTTATATTTTGACTAATCATATTTAAGTCTTAACCCTAATTAGGTCAATTAACTTTGGAACTTCAATTGACCATGACTTGATCAATTGAACTCCAAATTAGGTGCTCCAATATACCATTTTGATCAAGAAAATCTAATAAACAGTAAACTGCAAAAATATTTATGATCTAACAGTTATATTTTTTAATCAATCATAATTACTCTAAATCTTGGTTAGTGAATATTAGTAAATTTAGAGATCCAAATTGAGTGATTTAAAAATTTAGAAACCTCCTAGAGTATATTAGAACTTAGTGGTATGGTTAGTTTAGTGATTTAGTGATTAATTTTACTAATCACTCATGAATCATCATAAACCCTAATTAAGCCATAACTTAGCCAATTAGAGTCCAAATTGAGCCTACCACTAGTCAATGTGATCAATGGGTCATTTGTGATCTACAGCCACTAATTTTACTAAATTTGGATACTAATTGAAAAAGTTATGATTATTAGCTATAACTTAGCCAATACTTATCAAAATTTAATAATTTTAAGTTTTATGAAAACTTTAGACTGTAAGCAACAATAAAGTAATAGAAAATTTAGATTCTATTTGACTAAATTATAAAAATACTTCTATGAGTCAAATTCATTAATTTGATTTCATGAGATTTATTAATTATCCAAAATTAATGAAATCACTATCTAATCTTATGTTAGACAGTAAGAAATGGTTTGCCACTAAAAAATTTAGATTTAGAACCCTAGATCAAAAGTTGAATTTTTGACAATTAATGTAAGAGCAAAATGGTTATTTTGCCCAATTTTGGGTTAATCACTTTTCAGCCCTAGAATCATTGTCTAAACATTATAATCAGTAATTAAAAGTGATTTAGACTTTAATTTAGATAGTTCTAAATCTTAAATTAGAAATTTAAATAAAATCTTAAATTTGGTCTTAAGTAAAAATATGAGTTCTTTTTCTTCCTTTGAACTTCTTAGCTCACCCATAGGTTTTATAACATTAGTTAGGATGTGTTTCTGAGTGCTACTCTTAGTACTTAAGAGCCTTCATTCTTAGGATTAAAAATAGAGCTTAGGTTAGAGTTCGTCTAATGAGTAAAGTGGGTTACTCATTAGGTAAAACCATGATTTTAATAGTTTATAGATTTTTATAATTTGTTAAATGATTATTTGATCTTTTAATCCTAAAATTAGGATTAGAGATCTATCATATTGAGTTTGACTTTACTCAATAAGAATTATCTTATATTTAATCAGTGAGATGTGATAAAACCTGAGTTTTTAGGATAATCTTGTGATTAAGAATTTAACCCCATTATTTATAGCTAAATCCTTAATCCTTTCAATCTTGATTTGACTAATCAAGATTGGGTTTGGGATTATTTAAAATAACAAATTAGGACAGTTGATTTATTTATTTATTCATGTAGATGATATTGATTTAGTTATATTTAGGACTTAGCTAGTCCTAATTATGTTCAACTCATAGGATCGTGATTCTAAGTTACAAATAGTGTAAGAATAGATGATTCTGACTCTTATGTAACTTAGGATAGTTAGATCGATTAAATTAGAAAACAAAGTGATATAATAAATGTTGTTTAGTGCTATTATTTACATTAAAATTGTATGCTATGCTTTATTTGTTTTGGACTTCATTATACAATTGGATACATTATATTGAACATGGAATATTTGATATTCTATGTTAAACTTTGAATTCATTCATATAGTATTTTCATAACTTAAGAAGGAAATTTGATGAAAGTAATTTTATTAAACTGTGTGAGTTATGTCTTATTTAGTCCGCCTTCTAATATAACTTTACTTTTGAGACAGCTTTTGCCTAAGACTACTTTCCTAGTGAGTATTACTTCTGCCTATAATTACTTTTCTAGTGCGTGTTGCTTTTGGCTATGACTACTTTCTTAGTGCATGATACTTTAATCTGTGACTACTTCCTAGATGATCAAATGGATTTTACTTTTTGGCAGGACTAAGTAGGAGTACTCCACACTTTATTTTACACCTTTACTTTACATTTACTTTACTATTATTTTACAATTCTGACATATTCTTTGCTTTACAATTCAGCATACTTATACACAACAATTAATTTAGTACTTATAGTAGTTCATTTCACTTGATGGCATGTTAGGATGTTATAATTTTACTTTCAGCTCAGTATTGTCATTTTATATTGAAATTAACATGTTTTAAATTGATCATATTACTTGGGACTTTTTCTTGTATTTAGTTGATTTCTTTATATGTTACTTAACCCTTTTCTACAACTTGAATTGAGGTATGTGCTTATCTTACATCTTGTTTAAGTTATAATTATGTTAATTATAACTTTGTCATCTTTCTTTGATGCTTTACTACTTTTACTTTGCTTAGTATTGTGATATCATTTAACTTAATAAATTACAGCATAAAATGTACTTAAATATTTTATTTAACTAGATTTTTCTTTTGTTGGCTGGAGCCCTATCATTGTGAAAACGATAATAGTAGATTCTGAGCTTTTTGAAGTTGTGGAACCTTCTGAAGATCTGGTTCAAGAGGATGAGCGTACAAGAGAAGACACTTAGTTCTTTTTTGTGTCATTGTGAGGATTGAGTGATCTTTTCTTTATTGCTTAAACTTAAATATAATGTTGTAATAATACATGTTTAAACTATTATTTTTTTCATGCTTATGTTTCTGAGTTGTATATTTCTTGTTTGGATTATATGGATGTTATTACTTATCTTTCTTCCGCACTCTGATATATTATAGTATGTTCATTCAGTGATTGACTCTCTTTTGCTCTTCATTTTAGGGCACATCTTCCCTTAGCATTTGATTAAGAAGGACCACTAAGTGAGGGTTTGCCCGTTGACGATCACCTCATGATCTTGGTGATTAGGGGGGCGGTCGCCACAATTGTCCTTTGCTTCATGAGAACAACTACATCCATTCTTTAAAGTTTTTCTCGGCACCAAGCATCAATTTGGATCAAGTTGCTTCGGCTATTATTTAGTTGGAGATGATTTGGATCACAGTTATTGAAGTGGACAATACAAGGTTTGAAAAATAATTTTGCTTTTGCAAATAAAATAAATGAAATTGATTTCTTAATTATATTATATTTTAACAAATTCTTAAGTTTTTGTAATGAATATATTTTTGTAATATGTCATAAAATTTTTTTAGCATTCATAATTTAGATGCATTTACCAAATATTATTATTTTGAATAAAAAAGCACAATTTTTTTTGGAGCTCTGTAAATATCTAAAAATAAAGTATTCCACATTATAATCTCTTTTAATATAACAAATTTCTCATATTTTGAGCTACAACAAATTTATCATATTTTTAAATCAAAACATAATCAATATACTAAAATACAATGAAGCAATCATCTACTTTTCGTTCGGCTGCTCGGCTGCTCTGCGGCTAATCCCAAGTTATGCTAGATATAAGCGTAACTTGATTTCATCAATTCTATTAGTATGAACACAAAATTGAATTACAATTTAAAGATTTTTCAATAGTTTTACTTTAACCAAACACTAGTAATATCAATTTACTCAAAAAAATTATAATTTATCCTAATTTTATATCAATCCAAATAATCCTACTATCTTCAGACTAATTTTTTTCTTAATAATAAAATCTTAATTATCATTAATTAATATTAATTTGAAAATATTAATTATAATGAAAATGGTGCAGGGCACCAAAAAAAAAATATTTAGAAAAATTCATAAAAATAAATAGAGTATTGCTACATTGTCAAAAAAATAGTAAAAAAAAATACGAATTATATGACAGTATTATGTGGAAGCAGAACAAATTTGACAACAAAAAAAATTGATTCGAAAATTTTAGTTTAAAGTGTTAACCCGTTTTAAAATCTGGATCGATTTGAGAGAAAAAGCTATTTTTGACCTGCAAAGCTTCATTTGAGTTCTCAGTGCTCACTCACTACACAGAAAAATTGTCTCCTGTCTCGAACTAATCGCATACTCTTAACCCATTTTCCTTGCGAAGGTAGGGCTGTTAAAGGCAGCGGCAGAGTATCTCGGATTATCGCAGGCTTACAAGTTAGCGTCCTCAGCGGTAGTTCTTTTTCTTGTCGCTTCACTTTCTTCGTTTACTAAACCAAAATAAGGGAGTTTTCTCATCTGGCTATACAGGCCTGATTGCGAGAGCATCTATCTCCAGCTTCTTGCATAGAGAGCCGGATTCATCTGGCTTCATCAGGTCTAAACTTTAAAAGTTTTTCTTTATTCATATTTTTGTTCTTGTTTTGAAATTGTTTTTTTATTTTTTGATTTAGACACAGGAATTATTCTATTATTGTCGTCATTGTTTTGGTTGAAGAAGTATAATGTGCTTTGCTTGTTCTTTCTCTTGAATTAGCCCTATTTTCACTTATTTTTGTTATTGTCAGTTGATTGATCTATCTCATTAATAAATACTAAGATGAATGAAATCGTTTTGCATGAATGTGATTTTGCATACATAGCACCAAAATTGTTATTATTTGCATGTTTAATACCTAATCTTTAATTTGACTGAGGTGGGTTGGGTTGAGTTGGATTGGGTTGGGCCGGATTGGGTTGGGTTGGAATTGGTGGAGGCTGTATGATGGGTCAAATCATGTCATGTTCAGATCAGAAAAATTATGTCCAGGTTGGGCTTAGGTTTGGAATATTGACCCATTCTATCATATGGGTCGGGGTATTTCGATCTGGGTCAACTTTGGTTCCGACCCATTTCTGTCATGTCAATGACAACCCTCGTATTAGTGATTCAGGTCTAGTCTTTATGAAGTTAGCTTTATAATATAGTACTTTGACGGGTTACATTGGGCTAGTAGGCCGTGTTTGGATTCTATCTAAATGGGTAAACCCAAATCCCACCCATTAAATGGGTCAAACCTTCCAAACCTAAGCTGACCCTCTATTAGCATGTTTGACTCGAATTCGGTCAATTTTAACGTGAATGCATAAATTTTTTAGTTATATTTATCAAAATTGGCATGCTTCGACTAATAATTGACATGTTTCGACACAGAATTGACCTTTATGAGCTGAAGTTGACCTATTTGATACGAATGCTCAATAAATGTGTCAAATCGGGCTGATTTCAGGTTTTGTGGGCCAACTCAAACTACTTAAATATGATACTTGTCAATAAAACCAACTTGAACTAAATATTAATCGGGTCAACACCTCATTTTAGTTAGGCTAAGTTTTAGTTGTGTTTTCTTGTCAAGTCACATATTGACACATAATAGTATGGTACATGTGATAATTGATGTTGAACATTGTTTAATTATGATTCCCTTAGTTAACAACATTCAAGACTAATTATTGATCATAAAATTTAAGTTCTTGGATTTTCATTTTTAACTTGATAAAGAAATCATAGTTTTCTTGAAAATTTCTTTAATTTTTAGTAGCTTTCAGGAATTGCATAAGCTGTTATTAAATTTTGTATTTATTGACTTATAAAATTCATAATAAATAGTTTAATATTAAAATAAAAAATGTCTTCATATTTTATTTATAGTATTTTATTTGTACAATTAGTTCTCATATTTTCCTAATTAAATCTAATGAATAATTAGTTAGTAAAATATTTTAATTAGTTAATCAAGTTAATCTTATTCTAAAGTATATATATTAATTAACTAATTATTTCTTAAACTTTGCAAGCATTATTTCTTGTGACAATAATGACATCTATATATAACAAAGTACATCAAGGACAATGTCATGATTTATAAGAGACTTGCCAGTCATTGCAGATTTGATCATGTCAAGCAAAAGCTGCATGTAGCTCTTAAGACATTCTAGGAGCTTGATTAAGCATACATGCAGACGTGTAAATGCCAAACTAGATTTAGTTGTCATGTGTGCACTGCACCTTGCAAAATGTTATTAAGGAATGCATTGTTCACATCAATCTATTTGACAATCTAGCTCATTCCTAAAGACAAGAGTGCAAATAATATGAATTGCTATTGCCTTCATAGCTATGCTGAATATTCTGAAATCAAATATTTGAATATGGTAAATCACTTTTGCTACAGAGTGACTTTGTATTCTTTATAGTCATTTAGGTTCTTTTTGACTTTAAATACCCATTTGTATGAAATTTCCTTTTTATCATTTGTAAGGGAACTAAACTATATACCCACTTATTATTTGTCATTTGTTGTTGAAGAATCATAATGTGCTTTGGTTGGTTTTTCTCTTGTATTTATCTTATTTTCACTTATTATTGTTATTGTTAATTGATTATTTTATGCCATTAAATATTAAGATGGATGAATCATTTTGCATGAAGGGGATTTTGCATATAATTGAAATCTTTATAATTTGCAAGTTTAATATTAAATCTTAAATTTTATTCAAGTGGGCTGGGTTAGACTTGGTGGAAGCTCTATGATAGGTCAAACCATGTCATCTTCAGATCAGGCAGGTATTTTTAGGTTACGCTCCTACAACAGATATTTATCGCTCAAAATCAAGACCTGATGTATTCAAAGCTAAAAAGGGACATAGAAAATGGACGTCGATCAGACTTACAATTTCACCAAGGGAATTATATTTACCACAAAAAAAGAGTTTGGGTTCCTAATATCGCATTCATTCAAAGCCAAATTTTAAGTGAAGCTCACAATTCAGGATATTCAGTTCATCCAGGAAATAATAAAATGTATCAGAATTTAAAAGGAGCATTCTGGTGGCCAGGACTTAAAAGAAGTGTGGCTGAGTTTATTGCTAAATGTCATGTATGCTGCTTAGTAAAAGCTGAGCATCAGAAGCCAGGTGGACTCTTGCATCCTTTAGAAATTCCAAAATGGAAATTGTCAAACATTTCTATGGACTTTGTTATGGGATTACCCACAAGTCGTTCAGGAGCAGATACAATTTGGGTAATAGTAGATCGATTGACTAAATCAGCCCATTTTATTCCTATCAAGTAATCTGACACCGTTGAAAGATTAGGCAAACTCTATATTAAGGAAATAATCAGACTTAACGAGATTCCAAAAGTAATAGCCTCGGATTGAGATAGCAGATTTACATCTTGATTTTGGCAAGCGGTGCTTCGCGATCTAGGAACCATTCTAGCTCTAAGCACCGCCTTTCATCCGCAAACAGACGGGCAAACCGAAAGAGTTAATCAAATACTGCGGTTGAGTATTCTTGATTTTGGTGGTAGTTGGGAAAAATATATACCTTTGATCGAATTTGCGTATAATAATAGCCACCAAGCAAGTATTAGAATGGCCCCTTATGAAGCTTTATATGGAAGGAAAGTGCAATACCCCATTAGCCTGGACATAGGTTGGAGACGTTCAAATTTATGGCTCAGAGTTGATTGAAGAAACAAATGAAAAGATAAGTCAAATCAAGAGCAGAATTGCGGCAGCTCAAGACCGACAAAAAAAGTATCACGATGCTAGACATCGGATGCTAGAATTTCATGTTGGTGATCGTGCGTATCTAAATGTTAGCCCGATGAAAGGTATTCATCTCTTTGGAGTTACAGATAAGTTGAGCCCCGGATATGTTGGACTATTCGAAGTAACTGCAAGAATTGGAAGCTCGGCTTATAGACTTAAACTTCCTAAAAGATTTTCTGCCATATACAATATTTTTCATGTTTCTGCACTGCGCAAATGCCTCTAGGAACCCTGCCAACAAATTTCTGATTCAATAGTTGAAATTCAACCTGATTTGACTTATGTCAAAAGGCCACTTCAAATCATTGAGAAAGATCGCCGCAAATTAAGAAGCAGAACGATCCCGATGGTTAAAGTACCGTGGCGCAATCATACTGTAAAAGAAGCTACGTGGGAAAAAGAGGATGTTATGTGAAGAAAGTATCCAGAGTTATTTCCTAGTTAAGGTAACCCAGAACTTCCCTTAAATCTTTTTGTTCTTTTGATGTCGAGAACATCATTTTTTAGTAGGGGAGTTTGTAACGACCAAAAGTCGTTATTTTGCAAATTAGGTCAAAATCTCACCTTAGGAATCAGGATCTCGGGGAATTTCATTTTAGGGCAAACAAAATTACCAATAGATAGAAACAATTTTAAACATCAAAGTGCCTTAGTTTGAGAGAAAATCTGATTAACGGAAGCTCCCTATTATATTCTGAATTAATTTTAAAAATCAAAACATTGAAATGTGTGTCCAGATTTATCATTTTCAGTGTCGTTGTGCTAAGTATATTATTTAAAGGCTGCCCGGGAAGTTTCATCAAATTCTGAGTGTCGAATTTATCGTGGTTAATTTTTGAAGTTTTTTAAATCTCAAAAATTAATATAAAATAAAATATTACTCCGAATCGAAAATTTTCGGCGCGAGAGGGTTCGACATGTCATAACACACCTCAGTGCCAAGTTTCGTTGTATTTGGACGTCGAATGATGGAAAAATGCGAAAAAATTAATTTCAAGTATTTTTGATTTTTTGATTTTTCTTTTTTTCCTCTTCTTTCTTCCCCATTCACCCGACCCTCCCCCGACCCGCCTGCGTATCGCAAGCTCTGTCTTGCGATAGAGCCTGCAGGCAGAAACTTTCGCCTGCCAGGACGGCCCGCCTGCGCCGTTTTTGGCGCAGGGTGCGGTCGGCCCCCCTCAGCCGAACCCAGCCAGCCCTCTCTATAAATCGAGGCCCTCCCCTCCCCCTCTCCTCCTCACAAACAGCCAGCCAGCTTCTTCTCCCCAGCCAGCTCCCTCCCTCTCCTTAGCCAGCTTCTTCTCAGCCAGCTAGCTCCCTCTCCAGCTGAACCAGCAGTCTCCGGCAGCTCCGACAGCTAGCAAACAGCCAGCCCCCTCCTTCCAGCAGCCTCTGGCAGCCCCCGACAGCCAGCTATCAAGCCGCCAAACCACTCAGTAGCCGCTGCTAGCCAGCCTCTTGCCGCTACCACCTCGGCCAGCCATCCGGCTACCCGTTCCAATCCTCCCTTGTTTTCCGGCAATTTCCAAAAGCTAAGGTATGAGAGGTTGGAAATGAAAGAAATTGAAAAGAACGCTTTCTTACTGACCTTATATGCATTGTTATACAAATTTTATTAGTCATTCGCATTTTAATCATTCTCATTAATTAATAATGGAACAGTTCAAAATGCTTGCACTTCTTAGTGACTGTTTTTAAAGTAGATGTTTTGAATCTTTTATTGATTGTTAATATGTAAATGTATTATGTCCTTATATATATATATTTTTCTGATGTAGCATTTATTTCTTAACAATTGGCTGGAGATGATGACTCTGACGGGTATAAATTTTATGCTGGAGACACACTTCCATCTCTTATCCGAGGATTAATTTCAACTGCTTGTTGCATTTGACATGCATTTTGGTGGAGTTGCATATGATGAAATTTCATAAACTGCAACTTGGTTATATATTGCTATTTTATTTTGCAGTGAAGATAAGTCTTGCTATCAATTCAGATGGTACGAGGTGGAATTGAACTTAAAAACGTTATATGCATTTTTCTCATGTTTGCCAGCCATATGTGAGTATTTGATCAGCTAATTATTTCTTTTACAGGTGCAGCACTTCTTAATTTTAAGACTACAATTGTTGGTTCTGATGGTATCTTTCTTCAATGGAATCAAGAGGATTCTGATCCTTGCAACTGGGGAGGAGTGACCTGTGATCCTCATTCAATGAGAGTAACTCATGTGTATGTATAGTCATAAAACTTGCCTTTCTTTAGGTTTGAAGTTCTGCATAACGCTTTCTCATTGAATGCCATTTTGATTATGCTTGAGGTGTTTATTTACTCCTTTTTCTCTATTACTGTGTTTATAAATTGTTCTTCCCTCCTTAATGTACAAAACTCTAAAATAAATGCAGTAAATTGTTTTCATGCATGCCACTTTGAATGATATGGATTTACCTTCATGTCCATTCTGAACTATTAAATTTAATACACCCTAACATGCTAAATATTTAAAAGAAACTATGTTTCACTGTGTTACAGCAATACTGCCCATATATTTTGCTAACAATTAATGGGAGGCAGTGAACTATTGGACAAAGAGGCTTCAGTAATTGTTAACAACTTCTAGCACACCGCCTCCCAGAAGCCCAATGCATCTTGCATGACGCGACCCATGTTTTTTTAAAATTGTGCAAACAGCACTTCAAAGTATAAAACATATTTATAATTAAAGAGATATGGAGGAATATGATTTAAGACACTTCATCTAATACATGAGTAAATATTTTTTGCAGTCAACTAACAAGCCTTGAAAATAAATTACATAACACGTTAAAATAAATATTACTCATAATCAGCCATCAGCCATAGATATAGTTTAGTTTAAATGGCAAAATATTGATATTAATTCTTAAAAACATAAACTTAAAGACATGGAAATTTGGGGAAGCGCATTTATGATGAGGTGGAGTAGGAGAGTTGTGAGGAGTGATAACAAAGCAATCCACTTATCCATGACTTTATTGCACTTCCTTGAATCTAACCTCTTGATCTTTGTCTAACCTACCAAATGGTTAAGATTTCATCATATCAGATACAACTAATTTGGATAACCACATGGCTATTGTCCTATATTATAAACTAATTACATGAATTGAATTTATTTTATTCTCATCTCATCTACAGCGTTTACTTCAACTCGTATCCTCATCTCGCAATTGCGGCCCCCTCGACTATTGTCTCACATAGCAAGAGTAAGATGTGTCACTCTAAAATAGAAATCTAGTTTACACATTTGTTAGAATTTGGATCTTTTGAAAGCTTACTTAATTGATCCTCTAGAGTTGTCATCTAACAATCTTCTAACGTGAGCCCAACCTAATTTAAGAGTTAATTAGAATTATGTCATGCATATGCTGTTTAAACGAGAAACCAAGGAAAATTTTAAATTAATCAATACCTTAGATGTATTGGAGAGGAGTAGAGCATGCTTACAATTTATGCCCTTATGATTAAACATCTAAATCAAAAGATGATTAAATAGAAACTAAAAAATGACATACTCATTCTGAAATTAAAATTTGGTAAGGGGTTAGATCTCAACTCAACTTCATGTTGGATGCGTAGGAGGTGAGACCAATCAGTGTTGGCGTTGATTTATCCTAAATTGGGATGGGCTGTAGCCCACTGGCATTTGGATGGGAAAGGCTGGCTCTAGAGGCAGCTAGCTATTCTTCATGTCTGCTCTAGGGAGGAGAGCTGTGAGAAACCACTAGGAGAGGACTCTCACTAGAAGAGACGGAGACTTAGAAAGGGAGATGCATGAGAGATAAGGGAAAACTAGAGAAGGCTGTGGGTATCCCTTTTCTCTAAACTCACTTTTTGCCTTAATGCATGCTTACAGTGCAGGGAGGGGCGATTAACTTTATTATAAAAGGAGTGGGGCCCGTTTTATTTAAGTGATTTAAGGTTTTTTTAAGATAGAAATTCGAAAAACTACTGAAAAATTACCAGAAATATTATTTTTACTTTAATTGCATAAAAAATTGAATTTACAAATCGAACACCGAAATTAAAAATTATGAAAATACCAAGTAAAATGCAAAATTGCTACTCAAAATAAAGGAAAAAGGTTATTACAGCCATAATAACAGTTCACTTCAAACCTTCTCATCAATATCTTGATATACATATACTTCGTTTCAATGCTGATGCAGGATTTGTTGTACAGTTTTACATTTGACTATAAATGCTTTGACATTGTTGACCACGATTGCTGTTTCAATAAGTTTAAATTATTCATTTTTTTAATATTTAGGGCTTTTTGTAACGGTGGATAGTTGTCGTTAGTAAATTAAGCCTTTTTATGGTTTCATTTATTTTGCTTGCACGAGCAATTTAATATTTGTGTATTTGTTTGCTTGGGGGATGGGGTGATGAAAACCTTTCTTGCCTTAGAAATTTTTTCTATTTGTCATTAATGATAAATACACTTGATTTTTTTTTATCTTTGATGAGCCATGCAACTCTAGCCTAATTGTGCTTTAAAATATTCTATGTTTGCGTCTTGCTTCATGTTGATATAATTGCCAATAAGATGTCAGCTATTCGGAAACTATTTTCCTGTCTTAGCTTCTGGGTATAAATTTCATAATGATTTTGTGTAAACAGTTAACATGCTTGATAATAGTCTTGTTTGAGCTATTCATGAACTTTTCAGTATCTAGATTTTGTGTTATCCAAATAAATATCTACGCTCATCAGTGAATTAATGGCATGTTGAACATTCCATTTTTTAGGAGTCTGGCCAATCACAGGTTGATTGGATATATTTCACCAGAAATCGGAAAGATAAATCAGTTAGAGATATTGTAAGTTGACATTGTATTTCAAATGATTTTACATAGCTACTTGTAGACTCACCTTTTAATATCTTTGTTAAATGTGCCTTAGAGCTCTTTATGGCAATAGTCTATATGGAACAGTTCCTCCAGAGCTTGGAAATTGTACTGCTCTACAAACTTTGTAAGTTCTACATGGTTTTCTTCCGCCAAATGAAGAGAAAAAAATAACCTGTTAGATGGGTTTTCAGTTTATTCTTGCTTTTTTTTTGTAAAAAACTGAGCTCATTATTGTTGGGTGTGACTTTTCTGTATCACGATCAGTTTAATGCAGAACCTCAGCATTTTTAATACGCAAATCTTAGCACAAATCTGTCATCATTGTTGCTGGCTTAAAGCTTTTAGTAAATTTATGAGTTTATTTTTTCTGAGGTTCTTTTGCATGATTCGATTGTGTAAATCCTGCTTCATAGCCATTCAGATGCTTGCTTTTGTAGGTGTAATTTTCAAGTGATAAAGAACTGCTTCCAGGAAATGAAATGAGATAATTTTCATTATTTATTATTATTTTTGTTTTGATATTAATGCTTGGATCCATTTTACTATTAAGTTTACAACCTGCATCTTAACATATTCAATTTATCAATTTTTGTATATAAATTTATAGTTCATGTTATATATTTTACAGATACTTGCAGGGGAATTACTTGAGTGGTGGTATCCCCATAGAATTTGGCAACCTTTTGAAACTAGAGAATTTGTGAGTTTTTTTGTTATTATTGCAACTATTCTTTTCTACTTTGATAACATGCCTATTTGTGAATGCCAGATCATTACCGTTTCTGACTTTCATATTCTCACTTCACACTGTTAACTGAATAACAGATCTTTGTGGATTACCTTTTTGTTGAAAGGCTTTGTTAAGCTTGTTTTTGGTGTGTCATCTCAGCTTATGAAGTTGTGCTGGCTTTGTTTTATCCGTGTGCCAATATTAAAACATTCCCACCCATTCTTGCTTGCATGCTGCTGCCAATTCCATCTATCATGTAACAAGGCATGCCACGTAGCAAATCACTGATGCAAATAATCTTGTAGTGTCATTTTTTGTAGCTCTTAAATAGTTTCTATGATAGCTTTAATAAATGCATATTTGTTTTTTATTTTAATTTTTTTTTGTATTTTTTCTTCTGATGGCTAATGAGGACCTCATTTGTTTCTGCCTTGTTTATTGTTAGTGATGTTTCTAGCAATACACTAAGTGGATCCATCCCTTCATCACTCACTAAACTTTCTAAATTAAAATCTTTGTGAGTACTCTTGCTTCATTATTCAAAATAAGGAGATATAACAAGTATTGATACGTGCATCTAATCTAGAAGCTTTGTTTGTATTCCTTGCAGCAATGTATCGATGAACTTTTTGACTGGCTCAATACCATCAGAAGGTGTTTTTATTAAATTTGATGGAAACTCGTAAGATTTTACTTACCAATATGATATATGCAGTGTCTTACTTTACCTTATTGTATGGAATTTAAGAATGAACATACTATTTCTGCCCATTGCTTTTGTGGCAGATTGTGAGGCATTCTAATGGGGTGATTACACTGGAATAATTTATTTTAGTGGAAGAGTCTGAAAGATCATGACAAGAAGGGGGTTGGGAGAGTGAATTGTTTCAATGCATTAAATTATAAAGTTGCCAAAATAAATTTCAACTATTTTGGTATGTTACATTCAATCGTAGACTGTTTAAATAGTTCAAAGTTGTCTCTCAATTATTTAATCTTTTAACTTTGTTCTACCATCTTTCGATTTGATGTACAATTTGTCTTAAAAGTTAATTGTTAGGGGGACTGAATTAAACTCAAAAAATGAATATTTGGGGAATGTTTTGTATATTTTAATTTTAAGTTGATAAAATTGAAATAAGTGAGGACTATTTTTGTAAAATACTTGTCTAGAAAATGAAGGGAGGCTGGAGATGTAGTTGTAAAACGTTAAACAATTGTATGATTTTATGAAAAAAAAGGATAGTGAACATGTGGAAAGAATGCACGTGAAAATCATCATCAACTTCCATTGATTGAATTGTATGAGTGTACTTTATTCTAAATGAGGAGTATATATAAATAATTATAAAATCACAAAGCCAGTCTTAAATGAGAAACATAACAAGCGATAAAAAATAGTTGAAGAAATATGATACAGATGCACATAAAACTTAATTTTATTAGATACAATGACATCTTGCAAATAGTCTATTCCCTTGGATTTTAAATAAGTTCACTTCGGAGCGTTGTGTTGCTTGGAAATTGTATTAAAGGTAATGGTTTGTACTATAGAGTTTGTGACATTCTTTCCAATGACGATTTTTTATTTGACAATGCAACTTGAAGAAGTTGTGATGAAGTGGAAATCCATCCTTCGGATGAGATGCAAGGTTAGAGCCTATTAGGGCTTATTGGGGCTCATGCTCTTGCTAAAGGTTTTTCAAGTGTATATATTTATAATAAAAATTATTGGCATGCACTTTTAAATTTGTAGTATAATTGACTTGCCCAGCCCCACCAAAAAAAAAAGAAAATATTAAAATATTTATTAAGAATTTTTTAGAGTTTTGGAAAAAATTGTGCCCCCCATAGAAAATTCCTTGCATAACTCTTTCAGGAAAGAGTAACAAAGATAAGATCACCTAGAATTATTCTCTCAAAGTAAGGGAGATTAGTGTTATCAATCATACAAATAATTCTAAGGTCTTTAAAGATAGAAAACTCATTATAAAAATGAAATCCTTCTACCATCCCCCCTTAGTTAGCAAGACATTCAGCAGTCCCGTCTGCCTCTCTCCAAATATGAGTAACATAAAATATGTCTAAAAGATTTAGAAGAGAATAAACTTCTTTTAAGATGTAGAATAAATGTCAATCACCTCATGAGCATTTTCTTAATAACAAGACTAATGCTAAGCAATCTAATTCAATCCACAATTTTTTTATTTATTTGTTAACACAGTGTTTTAAGCCACTAAGCAAGGCTTTTGCTTCAGTAATTAATGCATTTTGAGCCAAAAAATTGAAAATGATAAGCAAATTAAGTGGTTCCAATTATCATGCAATGTACCTCGCCACCAGCTTTATATTAAATACTCTTAAAACTGCCATCTACATTGAGTTTGCAAAATTGGTATACAGGCTTCAACCGTTGACCATAATATTAGATTTAAACTTGCGTGATTTTTGAACATCAAAAATAGAACGACAGAAGTCATCTCCCTTTTTTTCATATCCACCTGCTTTAAAACTTTCCAAAGAATCCTATTAGCATTAAAATTAACATTTTCATACTTGCAATTGTTTCTTTCTTTCCAAATGAACCAAAAGCATAATAAAGGAATAATGATTCTGCAATGGCCTTCTTTTACGAAGTTATTGGAAGTCTCCAAGCTAGCAAAAAAGCTTTAACGTTAAAATTGTAATTAAAACTATAACCAAATATATTACCACAATAATTCCATATAGCTTTACTTTTAGAACAACCAATTAATAGATGATGCATAAATATTCTCAACATTTTTTCCACAGAATAAACAAATAAATGCAAACTGAAATCTCTTAAGCCTTAATTGAGAATAAAAAAAAATAATATTTCTAATTGCCAACAAAAAATGATATAGAGGGTTTTATGCTTTTGCGCCATACGACCTTTTCCAAAGTAAAGGTATTTGCCTTTGATCTTTTTTGCTCCCAAACATTTGAAAAACTGAAAACTGGGGGATTACAATTGTTCCACATGATAGTATCATTTAAAGAAAAATCTAGCTTTATAGAAACAACTTCGTCTATAGTTTCACTAAGAAGAATTAATTGAAGTTTGTTGATATTCCAATTATTGTTATCCCAGAAATTTCTAACTTTTTCATATGTTAGCTGCATATTTAAATGTCTTGAGATTAGAGGAATGTTAATAAACCAAATATTATACCAAAGAAAGCATTCCTTTTTTCTAGACCCCAAAGTATGTTGTTTTCTGTAAAACTTTTTACCAGGCATAATCTTTTCCAAATGGTAGAATCATGATATTGATTGTAACTTGAGAAGGATGCGTACATTGCAGACTTATAAATCATATATTTAGCCCATATGCTTGACTGTTTTCTGAAATTCCACCATATTTTTGGTGTGTAAGTAGCAATCACATCTTTCAACCCCCAAAAAACCAAGGCCCCCCTTTCTACAGCAGGATAACAAGTTTTCTCTTCAACTAAGCCAATGTATACTTCTTTTGTTTTCAGTAGAATCCCAGAAGAAGTTATTAAAAATGATTTTAGCCCTTTTCAGAACCTCTTTTGGAGGTTTTAAAATCTGAAGCAAGTGAAGTGGAATAGAAGATAAAATACTCTTTAACAGCATAATTCTACTCCCTGTAGAAAGAAGCTTATGTTTACAACTATTCAAATTGTTTTGAATCTTAGCTAGTAAACCATCATAAAATTTTATTTTGTTGAATCCTTTAAAAATGGGGACACTCAAATAAGTAATTGGCAAACAAGAGTCAGTAAAACCATTAAGGATAGAAATATATTCATTACTATTATTAGACACATAATTTGAAGTGATGAAACCACATTTCAATTTGTTAGTTACAAGCCCATAGACTGATTTTAGTCTCTCCAAAAGACTCGTGAACTTCTTTAAAGAAAATTTGCTTCCATTTAGAAAAACTCATGTATCATCGGCAAAGGCTAAATGCATAATATTATAGTAAGCTTTGTTCTTGAAACACATAGAAGGATATAATTCATAAACTATGCTTATGCTTCTAAATAAATAATCAGCCACAATAACATATGAAGCAAGAGAGAAAGGATCACCTTATCTAGTCCCTCTATAAGACTTAAAATAGCCTATTCTTTCATCATTTATCATATTTGAAAACCAACAGTTGTTAATGCTACGAAAGATAATGTCAATAAAGGTTTCATAAAAGCCGAAATTCCATAAAACCCATAAAATAAATCTTTATTGAATTGAGTCATGCACTTTTGTGATATCCAGGTTTGCCATTACATTTCATCTACGAGTTTTTAGATTAATATCATGAAGAATTTCTTGTGCTAATAAAACACTATCAGCTATGTGTCTACCCTTAATGAAGCCACTCTGATTAAGACACTGAATTCTATGCATTCTTTCAAAAAAACTACTAACAATGATTCTGATTATAATTTTTTTAAAAATGATGCAGACGTTAATCGGCGTGAAATAACCTATTCTTTCACCATTTATCATAATTGAAAACCAACTGTTGTTAATGCTACGAAAGATTATGTCAATAATGGTTTCAGAAATATCGAAATTCCATAAAACCCTTAAAATAAATCTCTATTGAATTGAGTCATGCACGTGATATCTAGTTTTGCCATTATGTCTCCTCCACGAGTTTTTAGATTAATGTCATTAAGAATTTCTTGTGCTAATAAATCATTATCAGCTGTGTATACCCTTCATGAAGTCATTGATTAAGACACTAAATTCTATGCACTATTTCAGACAAACTATTGACTGATTCTGCTAATAATTTTGCTAAAAACAGTGCTTACGCTAATCGGCCTGAAATCAGTCCTAGTGTTGGGTGAATTTGACTAGCATGTATTGATTTCTTCAAAGGTTTTCATTTACCAAGATTCTTCACATCTACTTCTATCATAATAATAGAAGTAGATGTGAAGAATCTTGGTAATGAAAACCTTTGAAGTAATCAATACAAGCTATCCAGACCTCTTTAGCATTAATGCTCAACAGCCTTTGAACTTTCATATTATTGTCAGCCGCAACCTTCTCCATTGTAGGTAAAGCGCATAAATTTTTATTATCTTCTTCCTGAATAATAAGAGGAATAATAGTATCATCATAATTTTGAAAGTTAATTTTACTGTGCTAAAAAATTTCACTAAAATTGTTGATTGTCGATTGTTATATATGTAAAGGCTGAGTTATTCATTTGCCTTCATCTTTTATATTATTGATCCACACATACCTTCTTTTTTGCTTCAGATAATGCTGAAAAAATTTAGTATTTCTTTCTTCTGGAGCAAACTTTTTCAAACTTCCTTGTCTTCAGAAAGTTTCATCTATTTCATATAATTGAATGAGTTATGCTTAATCTTTTTTTTCAATTAGCAATCCTTCTTTAGACCTGATAACAAAAAATTTTCCTTAGCAATATTAATTTTATTTTCAGCATTAATAATTTTTGCATGTTTCCAACTATTTCTTTATTCCAAATTCTAAGATCCTTTTGTAAGTTCTTTAGTTTTTTTCAAGGGATAATAAGATTGCTTCCTGTCTCCGCCTTTGACCAGCTTCTGGCTAGGACTTGATGAAAATTTTTACGTAAACACCGCATGTTTTGGAATTTAAAATTATGAGATCTTGAGTTTTTTCTTTGAGAAATTTCAAATAATAAAGGAGAGTGATCAGAACAAGTTCTGGCAATGTTAAAATGATCCAATCAATTAGCAGAAACCAACACATGATCAAGCCTTTCCCAAATTCGGCCGTTTGTCCAAGTACCAGTGAACCCCCACATCAATGAGCTCACAATAAAAGGTAAAGGACTTAAAATTTTTTCATAGCGCTTTGAATTGGTAGTCATCCACTTCTTTTTTCAAAAATATTAGCTATAATATTAAAATCTTTTGCTATTAGCCAAGGCAATTGTCAATGTTGATGAAATAAAGTAAGATCATCCCATAAATCATTTCTTCTTACCTTTGAATAGCTTGCGTACACAAATGTACAAATAGCATTAAAATAGTTAAAAGAAATCTTAACAAACAAATATTGATCATCATTCGTTATTAAATCGTATATGTATCCTTCCTTCCAAAAGCACAATATTTTGGAAGAGTTGTTGTATAAAGCATTATGAAAGTCGAGGTATCTTTGATGGTAATGAATGTTAACATTATTAACAAAAGGTCTAAAATAGCAATTACTTGAATTTTTGTTGATATCCAAATGATAAAGTCTACTTAAAGATGAGGGATTAGCAATCCCTCTATTGTTCCATATAAGAAAATTAATCATTGGACGAGCTTCCCTTTTGATTTTGTAAGGCTTGAATAAGTATGTTTGAATTGCTTACCTTTCTTTTTGCAAGTTACTACCTAGAAATCATCAAGTGCATTTAGCTTTTCTTCTGATTTTTTCTTTTCTTGTTGTGTTAGGGTGATGAGCCAAGACTGCTTTGTCACTCTCTGTTGTTGTAAATCCTTCATCTTCTTCAGCATTTGCTCCTTCAGATTGTTCCTTATCAGACTTTAAATCTTCTTGATCTGAAAAATTATTAAGCTCCATGCAAGATTTATTACCAGCACAATAAACAATACTATTAATAAATAATATATTAGATTTTGAAGCATTACACTCAGCTTCCAAATCTTTAGCATTTAAACTATCTACAAATTCTTCATTATTTTTTGGACTATTGAGTTGAACTAAGTTTTTGATTCATCTCTAATGGGGGAAGTAATATAATTGCTTTAGTATTAATCTTTGATCCACTTAGTCTTTTTGCATGAGCAGTTTCTTCTTTGATCACAGAAGTATTTGGGTAACATATAGCTTCAGCTGTAGGAGTTTTTCTCCTGTAAAACTGTCTGAATCGTCTCCGCTTCTCTTGATATATAGCGTTTTCATTTTAAGTAATTTCACTATTTTGTTCCTTTGAAACCATCCCATTAACTTCCCTTAAATATGGATGAAGCTTGAAGCACTGATCTAAATTATGCCCGATAATATGATAGTTAGAGCATGTAACTCTACTATTTGCATAAAAACTCTTTCATCATTTCCTATCCAAATATCAATATCATATGTTTTTGTAATATCCATTTCAATTAACCCACGAACAACAGAAGGTTTTGATAATTTAGCAGTGAGATTGTCTATCTTTAAGGGTATACCATAATAAGAAGCAAGAGAATACAGTATAGAATGATTAATAAATTGGGATTAATAAGGAAAATTTATCCATACTGGTACTGGAGCAATAGACGGTTCAGCAGACGTACAAAAAAAGGAGCCCTTTCAACATTTTAAGGCAAAACCTTTAACAAAATAAATTTCCCTTAAAAAAATATGAGAGTAATCTTCTTCATGCGATAGTTTTATAAGAATGTGCCTACTGTCCATTAAACCTACTGAAACTTCCCAATCAAACCCAAATCATTAAAAAATTCCTTATATCAAGCAATTGGAGTTTACCTATTGTAAATTTTCCAATAAGAGCATATAGTTAAAAGGTGTAGAAAGCATAGTAATTTCTTCATCAGATAGCCATAAAGTTGGCTTACCCCTATGAGATGAAATCAACCTTTGGTCAACTTGTGGCTCACTAGGAGAACCATTTAAGACCGCAACGAACAATTAGTAAAAGAAAAAAGCTTGAAGAAGTTCGATGGCTAACATCAAAAGGGTGGATTAACCAAGACAGAATGCTAGAGTAGAAGCCATTGCTTTTTTATTTTTCAATTGAACGAATTATAGATTTTATCTCTATTCATAAAATTTACAGTATTTAAAAAAATGATAAAGCAAATCAGTCATAAATGATATAAGGACAAACAATGCAAATTAGTGACTAAACATGACAAACATACATTATTCATTAATATTTACTATTCAGTTGTGCTTTTTTGAATATTTTTTATATGTACTACAGCAAATTCACCATGCATGAAAGTAGCAGATATTGTCTTCAATTTTTTGAGGTTGTACTGCAATAAATGATTTTGTGGGGTCTTACTGACGTATTATTCTTGTTACTGTATGAGATCATATAAAAGGTTACTTTTTCTGAACTTCATTAAGTAATGGACCTATCTGTATATTTTAACAATAATTTGTCTTGTGGGGGTTTTACAGAGCTATGCTATTTTTCTTTTTATAGCATGAGATCGTATAACAAATTATTTTACTGACTCCAGTAAGTAATTAACACTATCTGTACGTTTTAGTATCTTTTCAGCAGGGTATTTTGTGCTTTGCACCTAACCTTTTTCTTAGTTCTTACCGGTTTATTTGTATTTTACGTAGAATCATTAAAAATAGGTAAGTAGATTCATTTGTTTAATGTCTTGTTACTTTTATCTGTATTTGAAGCTATCTTGGGAACCGTGGTCTTTGTGGAAATCAAATTGGTGCTGTATGCAGGAATGAGCTTCCCGCACCTTCATCAAATTCTCAAGGCCCATCTTCAGGTTGTTATTTCTAGAAATTGTTCATTTTTATTTCACTTTATCTGTTAACATTATTCAGTTTGTCACGAATAACTATTTTTGGACAGTACATGTAGTAGAGTTTTTCTTTGGGGCATATACTTGGGTAGCACCTCAGATCCATAAATTTACCTCTAAAAGCACCAAAATGTTAAATATGGCTCACAAAACACTCTAGTATTTAAAATTTTTCAAAAAATTTTCTGGACTTGCCATTAACAATACCAACCCAACTAATGATCATCTCTAAAAATAATGCTCCCTATTCTACTTTTCAGTTTTTGTTTGGCTTTCTTTCTTGGATAGGTGCGTATGAGCGAGATGGGTGTATAACAAAATTGTTTGGAGCTATTCATGGAGGCCATTAATTTGCAGTAGGAAACTTAATATAAGGGCTATTTAAAGCTATTGTAAGCAAATATAGGTAATAATCCTAAAACCTTAAAGTCAGTCTTTAAAATAATGAAATAATAGAAAAATAAATTATTTGAATATTTTATCTTGTTATATGGATTTCATTAAATTGCTTAAATTTTTTTTTTTTCTTTGCAAAACAAATTGTGTGAGACATGTATCACTAATAAATCTTTGTCTAGCAATGATAATTGGGAAAAGAGCTTTGCTTTGATTTTGTCATCCAGAAGCTATTTAGATTGGATTTTCCATTAAATTGATTAATGATGAGAATGGTGTAAATGAATAAAACTTAAGAGCAAGCCCAGGCCCGAGTTGGGACATTAACTTTCCTTATTATGTGCATGTCGTTTAAATCTGCAGTGTATGTTTTTAATGCTCAATCACATGGTTTTGTCTTGAAGTAAAAGAAATGTCAAGGTAAGATAGTTGCATTGTATATATTTTAAAGTACAGCGTAAATAATTTGTAGATGCTTGGAACTATTGCCATGGCTATTTTTTCTGTTGTTTGAGTGTAAAACAAAATTAACAAAATTTATTTTTTTAAATATAAAAAAAATAAAAACTTAAAATTGAACATCATGGGACTGCTAATCCGTGTGATCTGATGGCGATTCAGTGACTAGCTGGCAGTGGTGGGTGGCAAGAGTGAGCTGCGGTTTAACTTTCTTTTTCCTTTTTTTCCTTTTTTTTCCTTTTTTTCCTTTTTTTTGCTGCACCATGGAAAGCAATGGGTGCTGATGACGAGCCTGCTCATTGTTGGCGTTTGGCTAGCCGATTATTTTCCTTGTTTGAACAGCGATGCATTTGGGATTTTCCTAATCATGTTAATCCCAAATCCCACAAAAATGAGGGCTTTGGGGAATTATATTTCTTAAAAGAAAATTCAAATTTTAGAGTCTATTTCAGAGGTGGGAGGAAATTTTAAAAAATAGATTTTGGATGCATTTTTGTGTTTAGGTGATGAGGTGAAGAGTTAAAAAGGTTTTTAGCTTACTAATTCATTCATAGTTGCAATTATAAGAAAATTTCATGAATATTTTAAATATTATTTGTACTGATTCTTAGATGAAAAATTCGTACAGGTTCTGAATCTTAAATGAAAATCTTAGCAGATTTGAAGGGGATTAGAAGACTCCTGATAAAACTGCATCTTGTGAAACATTATCGTTCATAAATTTGCAGATTGGGAATCTTTTACATAGAAAACTTCAAGAAACGGCAGCTTCTAAAATTATTTAAGCTGCAGCATTATGGAACTGCATTAACGGAAATACAAAATAGCTCTGGTAGAGTGAATCATACGATTTCATTGTGTAGATTGAATCATGGATTACTGAAAAATCTCATTGTATAATTAACAATAGTATTATATATACAAATATTTCTCCAGGAGAATGGCTAGCAATTTTCTTTGGTGGATGATTCAGGAATTACAAATACAAATTAGCCACATGTAAATCTGTTGCATTATCAGAAACATTTTTTTCCTCTCAGCCGCATAAGTAGCATAATGGGTAATTTCATTGGAGAAAGAAATTTAAATTAACATTCAAATCTCTTTCTCAACAGCAATCCAATCATTGCACAATCTCATATAAATTTCATTCCACAAGGAATGGCATCATATCTTTTGATTACATATTAGTTAACTGTTGCAACTCGTTTCTTCTTTGCCTTTGAGTAGGGACATGATTTGGAATAATTCGTCTTCGACTTGGTATGACTCTAAATTTGGCTCGTTTGCATCATATATGTCTATTGCATTGTAGTCAGTATTAACATTAGCTTGGCATATTCAAATGAAATTAATGAAAATACGTGCTATTTGGGATAACGGGAGGAGATAATTTCTTGTTGACACAGACTTCTAGCTTGATTGTCTCAGTATTTAAATTCTTATGGTGCATGTGATTCCCTCATCTTGCACATTTGCATTTTATTTTTAATTTTGACAATTTATTTGTATCCATGCGGCTCCTTGTACAATTTCTTAGGGCATATTCTAGTTGCTTCAACGGCCCTACTATTAGCTGATAATTATCTCTTAATCGTTAATCTTTACTTGATGATTTCGTTATTCTATCTTCAATAGCTATCCTATTCTTGCGATTGAATGAAAACAAACACTAACGTTAGAAGTGCTGTATGGGTTTAAATAGAAATTTTATTGTTAGAAAGATCTAATGAGGGATTATTGAAGGAATGGCGGCAAGGTTTAGAAAGGATTAATGAGTTGTATAAAAAAATTAGGGAAAAGTAATATTTCATATAATTTCCTTAAAAATATGATACAATTCATCAACGTACATGTGTCTACATCTATAACAATCTTACTTTTCATGGTCTATATTTATAACAACATTTCTTTGGATCCGAAGGATGCGGCTAGAACCTATACAATCTTATATTTCATGGTTTACATATATTGGCACTCCAACTTGGCCTCGCTGTCTAATCAGGTTTATCGAGATTTCAGTGCCATCCTGAGTCATTTTTCAAGGGTCACTCTATGTACTTTGGCAGAAATAAAAAAAATGCAATATTTATTCCATAAGTCATTATTACAAAGTATTATAACTTTTTGTACATATTATGCCATGAACATATCTTTTCCTTTCTTACAATTTCACTGATACAATATTTACAAATACAAGATTGCTTTGAGAACTTACGAACAAGCAAAAAATAAAGCTAAATATTTTTTACTACTATATTTGTTGAAAAAATATAAAGGTGTTCTACGTCTTGGGGCCGATGATTTAGAGTTTTTTATATTCTGTTTCAGGACTTGTACAATATTTATAATATTATATTAGCAAAACTAGTAAATAAAATTTGAAGTACAATTAATAAGTAACATGCCCATATAAGTAAAATTTTATCCGATAGCAACATTATAAATAAAGAATTTACAAAACACAAATAAAGAATTTACAAAACACAATACATCTTCAAGTTCATAAAAACTTGTGTCCATTAATTATATATATTATTCAAGCATTCAACCCTATCCTCAAGGTACAAAGGCAAACAGTTTTGGGCGGAATAGTACTGATACACTCCTTACTAAGCATGTGCAACCACATCATCGAGAATCAGTTCAGGATCAGCCATTGAGGAAGATCAGGCGCACATGCACTTAGCTGACGAGAGGAGCTGCACATCAAGGGGACCACCTCTCCTTCCGTCTCTCCATACAATGATATTTGTACACCGTAAGCGTGCGTGCAATCGCATTGCAAAGTTTTATGCTTTTTAGGCCCAACGGGGCAATTTGTATATTTTGAGGAATGAGCTCCCATGTAGACTTTCAGTTATTCTCATGGATGATATTGAAAATTTGATTTTGGTTGTAAGATTGTTGATGGATGGTCTTTATAAATTGTGTTGCTTTTCAGAGAGTCAATCCAGATTGTCTCATATACTGTCTTGGTGATTCTAATTGGAAAAATACCAAATAACAATTACCAAAAATTTGATTAGAGAAACAAAAAATTAAGCAGGCTGCGGTGTCGCACGCCACAACTTGGTTAGATATTTGCAGAAATGAAATGTTATCCATGATGGGCGATATGCGCACCACCATTATTAGACTGCGTTAATTGTAATAAATAAAATGTGTGAAATAAAAATCATCGAGCGGTAGCCATATCGAATGCATTAGCGTAATTAGTAAAATTAAAAATTGTGTAATAAGAGTTATAGACGGCGGGAAACTAGTGGGCTACCACAACTGTAGTGGGGAAGATTGAATTTGTGAAATATTTACAGTTCGTTTGTATCAAATACGGTATTTTGGTAATTTTATGAAAATTTCCGTATGAATGAGGGTATTTTAGACCTAGTTTTACGTGCTTGACGGTCATTAGGCGCATTTAGACGCTCATTATTGACGTACGAATGAGCCATTTAATGTGGTGTACGATAATCGACCTTGTGCGCCTGGGTGCAAGCCTATTCATGTCTCGACACACGACTTTTGTTGTACGAGCTTTGCTAGCTCAGCTGCCATATCACTATGGTGGCTCGTCGTGGGTGCATGTTAAGGTGTGTCTGGGCGTATGACTTTATCTGTTCTGCCAACTTAGGTTGCCACATCAGGCTAGTCGACTTCGCACGCTTGGGTGCGAGTATATGCCTCTCTAGCTTCATTGGTATGGATCCGACCAAGTCATATGCCACATAATCTGGTTGATCCCAATTTTAGATGCCACGCCAGATGCGTCTCGGTGAACTCAGGCTCGTGTTTGGGCGCACCCCATTTAGATATTGATAAATAAATAATTAATTAGTTAATTAATTAATAAGTAATGAATCAAAATTTACAAAATCAATAAAAGTTTTGGAAAAAATTAAAATAAAAATTGAAATGTGAGGATGAAGAATTTATTACTAATTTTATATGGTGTCAATATGATAGTTAGTGTATGTCACAACAACTGTATTTGTTCGTGCCAGCCTTTGATTTTAACTACAAATGGAAAAGATTGTTCATTTTGCGGGTGTCTTATCATGAAAGGTTAAATCTTTTCATGTAACTATGTTTAAATACTCAATGAATGAAATGGAATATTGTCCGTCAGTTTTACAAATTTCGGTCATATTTTGGACAAAGGTTTTGGCAATCTTTAATGTCTTCTTTGGTGGGGTATTAGGAGCTTGATTGGTTATAAGATCAATTTATTTTTTTTACAGATCTTCTACTCTTTTTTCTCTACCGACTCCATTTAACTATTATAATAGTTCTAAGACTGCTTTCCAAAGTTATACAGATTATCACTCTATCTCTAGTATTAAACTCAACATGCCTTCTATTTAAATCTAAAAAAATGTTATATTTGTCTCAAGTTTATTTTAACTTTCTGCAAATTTCTTCATGTAATTCATGCATTCGTTGGTGAATGAATAATCTAATGCTTTTAATCTAAACTTTATAGATGATTCTACTAGGTGAATGTGTTACATAAGCTGATGACTTACGCCTATTTCGTATGGACTCATCCTGTAAACCTTTTAACAAATGAATTGTGCATGCAAACTCTGCTATAGGTTAAATCAAATTGCATCTAGAAGCATAATCTTTAACAAGGCAACATTACAAATATCCTAAGTTGCTATTTATTACTTATGTTTATCTTAAGGTTTTTTCGAAAATAGCTAACGAACTTGACGTCTCTATCTGCATACTTGCAAATCATGAATCAAATGATCTCTAAAAGACGTCTTAGACATGCACAAAAGTTCCTCAAAGCATATAACCGTCTATAAGAACATAATTCTTGTCATATATTGATTTATTCAAATCACAAGCGACTCTACTAAAGGCATCTCTAATTTGCTATATGACTTGGCATAATGTTTAGACAAATGTATACCGTTGGAGTAATTCTGTTCGTTTTGTGTAATGACCAACTTCTTTTGAGAACTTAGGTATTGTAGGGTTTAGTATTTTAAATATAATACTAAAGTATTTTGAAAATAAATAGTGCCTCCAATATTTAAGGGATTGTACCACAGCAAGACATTCCCTATTTTAATGAGTTATTCTACTTGTGAACATGACATTTTATTTATTATACTCTGTAGAGTTCATATGATAGTGTTGGACAGCTTTTAGTTTGTGTATTTCTTTAGAATTTAACAATGTTTATTGCCCGATCAAGATAATGAATTTTATTGCCCGATGAATTTAATAAAGTTTGGTTAGGGATTCTCTATTTTAATTACATACTGAAAGCAATGAACTTTATTGATTGGCTACTAAAATTTGTTTTACATTCTTAAGTTGAAACTTCATAAACATTTGTTTTTTTTTCTTAGAGGCAACTTCTGAGGGTGTTGCATTCTCGGCCTATTACGTCTCAAAATAACAATTCTGTTAGATAAACATTTATTTATGACTGCTTTCATCAAACCTCATTCACTTTGAAATTTTTCTTCAGGATACCTTCAGATCAAGAAAAGCGATTCGACAAAGCTTGTCATAAGTGCAGTAGCAACAGTGGGTGCTTTGTTGTTAGTGGCTCTGATGTGTTTTTGGGGGTGTTATCTTTACAAGAAATTTGGCAAAAATGATGTTAGAAGCTTAGCAATGGATGTTAGTGGAGGTACCAATTTTGCCTTGGTGCAATACTTTAATTTTCATGTACATTTTTTGAGTAGCTTCTTATGATTTGGAGATAAACTTTTTAATCATCTAACATATCTCCATGTTCATCTTTATCAGGTGCAAATGTAGTAATGTTTCATGGGGACTTACCCTACTCTTCCAAGGAAATGCTTAGGAAACTTGAAACTCTTACTGATGAAAGTATTATAGGTTCTGGTGGATTTGCAACTGTATACAAGCTAGTTATGGATGATGGGAATGCTTTTGCATTGAAAAGGATAATGAAGACAAATGTAAGCTTAGACCGCTTTTTTGATAGAGAACTTGAAATTTTGGGCAGTATCAAACATCGTTATTTGGTTAATCTTCGGGGTTATTGTAATTCACCCTCATCGAAGTTGTTATTATATGACTATCTGGCTGGTGGAAGCTTAGATGAAGCACTACACGGTGTGATTTTTATTCTCCTGTTTTTTATATTCCAGCATATTTCTTGTTAATATTTTTCTTTCTTGTATTGATAAAACAAATAGAAACCTGTAAATTTAAAATACCTTTTACTTCATTATACAATCTTGTTAAAAATATTATAAAATCTTCAAGTATTAATTTGGTTAGTGGATTTAATCTTGATCAGTTGGCATTTTTTAGATGCTAAACATAGATTATTAACCAAAACCAGGTAGAATATGTAAGCATATATAATTTTTTATTCACCTAGATTGCCCAATCAATTTCAGAGCAAACCAAGAGATTTTTTTTTAGTCTTATTAAGTTTTACAGTATTTATTGCAAAAAAAAAACACATGTTAATTTTTGCCCATTTTCTTGGAAGTAAACCTTGCCTGCACTACCTTGATGTTTCTTTGCTTTCTTTGTGATGGCTTTGGATTTCGTTAGGCTGTGCACAAAATCAAAAGTATCCTATGTGAATTGCTTTTGCATATTACTTGCCAATTTCAAGTCACAAAAAATGATTGCAGTATATTTTTTTTGTTAAATGCTATTTTGAGAAAAATAAAAAAGCTCACTTTACGTTGATGAAGATGAACTTTTATCCTCGTTTAAAGTTCGAATTTGTGAAACTTTATATGTGGGTTGAACAATTAACCTCTGCTTAGAGTCTGTTGAACTTTGGATAGGGCCAATCTCTTGACCGACCCCTTTCTGAGTGGTTTATTGTGTTCGGCAGTATAATCCCCCATTGTAGCAGTGAGAATTTGATATTTTATTTAAATTGTTTTGCTTATAACCTATTAAGATTTCAAGTATAAACAACATTAATATGATATTTAGGAAAATTTGTGTCCATATATGAAGTTTGTTTAGCAGGTGACACTAATTCACATCTATTAGTAGTTTATGTGAGAAGTTTTGCTGCAAATTTTCTATTGAAGTTTTTTTTCATTAATTATTTGAAGTAATTTATTCTGTTGCTTGGCATGTGATCTTCCCATGCAATTTAACAGAAAAATTGGAGCAATTGGATTGGGATGCTCGCCTTAATATAATATTAGGGGCTGCCAAAGGTCTTGCTTACCTTCACCATGATTGCTTGCCCAGAATCATACATCGCGACATCAAGTCGAGCAACATATTACTTGATGGGAATCTAGAGGCTCGCGTATCCGACTTCGGGCTCGCAAAACTCTTGGAGGACGAAGAGTCCCATATCACAACAATAGTTGCCGGAACTTTTGGCTATTTAGCTCCAGGTCAGTCGCCGTTTTTGTTTATTCTGTTAATTATAGTGCTTGAATGTCTATATTTGCATAAAACCTTTATCTAACCTTTTATTTCTTTGAGTAATTTGTCAAAATAATAGTCCCTCATCTGTTTCAATTTGGCGAAAGTTGTACCCATCTATTTATTTTAATCTCAATATGGTCTTATGAAATGAAAACTTTTTGGTCCCTCAACTATGTTCAATTTGGTTCATCAATTATTCATTTTAATAATAATTTAGCCCCTTGAAATATAAATTTTTAAGTTAAATCTTCTTTAAAAAGAATAATCAAGAGTTTAAATTAGGTAAAGTGAAATATTCAAAGGATTATTTTGGAAGTTAGTGCGGCAATTTTGAAAAAAGGAAAGCTTGTGAATTCTATGCTAAAGCTTTGACACATCTTATTTACAAATGATGATATTCACAGAATACATGCAGAGCGGCCGGGCAACCGAGAAAACCGACGTGTACAGTTTCGGAGTTTTGATTCTCGAAATAATAAGCGGCAAACGGCCGACAGATTCATCATTCATTGAGAAAGGCTTGAACATTGTAGGCTGGGTACGATTCAACTGCCTTTTCCTAAAAAATGCGAGCACATTACATGCATAACACTCAAAATTTTTTATTTGCGCAATAATTTTTGACAAAAACAGCACTTCATTTTGAATATAGCTCAAAAAACCGTAGTCTTTCTTCTCTGCAAACTCACAATGGTTTGATCGTATAGCACACACGCATGGATGGTTCTTTTTTGTAAATAAGCATGCTTAGAGCGTTGTGCATGTAATCGATTGCACTCCCCCTTTTCCTCTTTCTTAAAAGTGACGCGGTTTTTCGCAATTCGCTCATGCAAGAGGTGGATTTGTTATCCTGTGTTACTGGTACCACTATTACGTATTTACTTCTTATTTGAAGCTCACCTTGTTTCAAAAAGAAAAAGTGAGGCGATTTTTCGCAATTCGCTCATGTAAGAGGTGCTTCAATGCAGTTGAATTTTTTGGTTGCGGAGGACCGTCAGAGAGATATGATTGATTTGCAATGCGAGGGTGTGCAGATCGAGAGCCTGGACGCTCTGCTCGTGGTTGCGACTCGGTGCGTTTCCTCGAGTCCCGATGATCGGCCAACCATGCATAGGGTTGTCCATATATTGGAATCGGAGATCATGACTCCATGCCCTAGTGATTTCTATGATGATTCCAGCTCAGATTGAGTTCTATTGTAAAATCAATATATATATATATATATATGTATGTATGCTCAAAAAAACATTCTAGCAGGGAGGTAATTTCCTTGTTTGTTCTTTTATTTCAACACCACATTCTTCTATATATATATATATATATATATATATATATATATATATATTGGTCCTTTGAGTATTATTAGGGCTAATAAGTTTGGTTGGGTGTCATTTGTATACAATGTTATATCATTCCTTAATAAGATAAAAAAAATAGCCGTTTGGTTTTCTTTGGTTTCCTTGCTCCAGTATTAGCATGTTGATTAAAGCCAAGATGCCTTGTATGATTTGAAATTTTTTTTTTTATAAAAAAATGTTATTTAGATCTGATGGTATAACATTCAAAAAAATTTATCTAATGAGATTTGAATATTATTTAATTAGTATTTATTTATTTAAAATAAAATAATACAAATATTATTTTTAAAATTTATATTGAAATAATTTATAAATTTTATTGGATAAGATTTTTTGAGTGTCATATTAATATGTCTAAACATCATTTCTCTTCTATATATACATAGTATATTTGGATTTGTTTCAGATGTTCCAATGATAACCCCCCTTCTTTGATGACTTTAATGTAATCATAATCATGCTATTAATTGTGCACGATACTGAAGATACTGAATCAGTGTTCTTTTGTAATTTATACATGCTATATAATTATAGAGAAATATTATTTGGATTTGTTGATGTAGTACTTAAAAAAGTTCATTAATAATATTTTAACATGATTTTAATATAAATATTAAAAATAATATTTATGTTATTTTAATATAAATAAAAAAAATTAATAAAATATACTCAAATTTTATTGATTTGAGTTTTTTTGAATGTCACGGATCAACTGGCATTTCTCATAATTATATGAGGTTGACTTTTAAACTTATTATGCATCACTTAATATGCCTCTGTGACAATTCATAAATGAAATATGTTGAATAATGTTAAGTATGAATGGGGTGCTAAATGAAAGGTGTTAAAATAAAAATTTAGTTAAAAAAAATGAGGCACACCTAAAAATGCGATGATAGTTACTATAATATTTTAAATAATTTTGAAGTTAATTAGATGTTAGGTTTGCTTGATCAAGTATTTAATAGTCAATTTGTTTTTTACTATAGTTACTAAGATGATGCCTTATATTTTATAATAATTTTTAAATTTTGTCAATTTTTTCTTGGGCCCACTTACAAGAAAATATTAAAAGTGAAAATATACTAATCTCGTATTAAAATTATTTAATGTTATGGTAATTCTTTTTTTCAAAAAATGTTATTTCTCATTAGAATTTTTATTTAAAATATATTTTTATTTATTTATATTAAAATAATATAAATATTATTTTTTAATTTTATATTAAAATAATCACCTAATTTTTATTAGATAAATTTTTTTAGATAACACGAGTCAACAACTATAAATAGTATTTCTCATAATAATTTTATTTTTTTCTTCTCCACACAATTTTTATTTTTGAAGGATTTATAAAAGATTTCAAATGGTGATATTTATTATAAAATTCTATTAGTAGTTTTTAAATATTATAAATTTATAATTTTTTTTATCCTCTGTTTTCAAAGTGCTACCTACCTATGAGATGAAACTAAGGATTTTAATTAGTTTTTAGTCTACAAATAATATGAAACAAAATAATGAATCGGTAACTATGATTTTGTTAACCTGTCACTTAGTATATGGCCTCAACCGTATATTATATATATATATTTAAATAAGTATATTTACAAAAAAAATTATAACTTGTCACTTAGTATATGGCCTCAACCGTATATTATATATATACGGCACACATTATATTTAAATAAGTATATTCACAAGAAAAGTATTCAAATTAATATATATATTTTTATTTTTATATATAATCCTCATAGAAAAATATATTCTATAAAATTTAGAATAGACTAAAACTTTTTTATGAAAAAAATATAGGATACTTGCACAAAAATATTTTAAAGAATTATTTAGAACCTACAAAAAAAAAATTAATTCGTACTCATAAATCACAAAAAATACATTCTATCAATAATTATTTACACAAGAGATTATTATGTATACAATATAGATATGACTGAGGTATTTTTCATAAGCATGTGTGCCTTAAGGTGAGTAGCCGAGGTAACTTAATGAAAAAATTATGAATTTCATCAAATTTTTTTAAAATTTCTGCAATTATTTAATGGGAATTTTTTTAGTTTTTGCAAAGAATTGCTGGGTGAAGAAGATGAATCATTCTCTAAAAAGAAGAGTATCCTCGTGAAGGTAACCAAGTTAATCGCCCATCCCTTTTGGCTGAAGAAAGAAAATATAAATGAAGAAGATGTTCTTGCGTTTGTTCTTTATCTGACAATATCATTTCAGGCGACATGATGAAGTTGAGAGAAGAAAGCGAGAAAGTACCTCTTCCCCGAGAGAGATTGGTGAATCCTGAGTGCCGATTTGCATCAAATCCATACCATTTGTGCGAGAGTTACTGCTTTCAGACTGCTACTGATCAGAACAAAAGAGCCAAACATGGTAGCTAGCTGTGAAACTCTCAAGTGTAATTAAGCTGAATTTTTAAATATCAAGACATATATTAAGAAATAACACTTCTAGGATAGATGACCTAACAGATGCAAGATTTGGATTATGCTTTCCATAATTTAATCTTTATATTGTTTTATCAGTCATGAAGCTAAGAAGTTTGAGGAAAATTGCTAGCTTTGCGTCCATCCCATATCATGAGTCAGTTAAAAGCTGCTTTGGAGGTAAACTGTGTTACCTTGCTCTTTTTTGTTTTCATTTCTTCTCTTTCTTGCATTTTGCTCATGAATATATTATCCATGGGCACATGCGAACATGATAGTTTCAGCTGTCAGTAAACCGAAGGGAGAAGGCAAAGCAATTCTCATCAAAGAGAGTTGGGCAAATTCTAAGTGCCGATTTGCATCAAATCCATATCATAAATGCCCTGAATATTGCTCTCAAAATGCCTCAAAGAAGGAGAGGCGTGGACAAGGTAAGCTTGTGTTTGTTGAGGATTCAATAAGAGCGTACACTAGTGAGAGGCGAGTATATGAGATTGAAGGAGATAAAATTCTGATTACTATACACACGTCATACATCTAAGAATTTGGAAATGATTTATATAACCACATTATGGGTGCGATATAATCGCATTATGTGTTATGATCATGCATGCGGAAGCACACAAATTAAGCAAGAACAAAATAAGAGAAATTACACAAATAAATCCAAGCACATGCACAACACAAAGATTTTGTGGTTCAGTGTAAACATTTACGTCCAAGAGGGGAGAGGAGGAGGAATTTCACTATACCGGAAGAAGAATGCAATCAGGGTTTCACAAACCTTTCACCCAAGCTCTCTCCAAAAGTATTTTTCTCCACCTCGAAGAGTCTCACACATTTACAATAACAGGGATTCACTCAAAAATAGCGGGATGCCTTAAAAATGGGCTACAAGCGAATTTATAGAACCCATAAATCAGGACTGCAATTTTGCAGTTGCCTAAACGCCCTTTTCTCGGGTTTAGGCTGCTTCACGGGCTTCTGGGAGCCTTCCTTTCGATCCCAAACAACAACGTGGGTGCCTGGGTGCCCCCTTCTTGGCCTGCAAGTGTATTTGGGTGCTCGGGGAGCTCCTGGGCGCGCCTTCCTCAGATAACAACTCCAAATGGGTGCCCGAGGGCGCTCGGACGCCCGATTCACTGCTAAGTAGTGCCTCCTTGCCTCAAAAAACCTTCAGAAACTCTTTCAGAACCTCTTTTAGTGTTAAGGAAACACCTCTTCTTCCAAATCAACAAATCTCCACCTCCATTTCAACATTATGTGTGCGGTTATAAGCGCATTATGTGGGGTTATAACCGTACATTAAATACGGTTTTGATAGTTAATAATATTATATCAAATCTAATGGTTATCCTTAATAGTGTTCATATTTCCAAATTCATGATTTATGCCTTATACTTTATAATCATTTATAATTTGATAACTGATTTAGTTGTTGCGAAGTTAAAGGAGGAAGGGGTGTGTCAATTTGCATCAAAGCGATACATGAAAGCGATGAGTATTGCTTTCAAAACCCCCCTAAAACGAAAAGCAAAAAAAATGAAAAGCTTGATAATTAAACTTATCATATTCATTTTTTTTTTCTTAAATTAGAATTTAAGATATTATTGTTTATAGCATGATAATTGTTTTAGTTTTCCTAAAATCAATGAACAAAGATGAGGAAATTCTCAGCAGAGACAAAAGTATGAATTATGATTACCAATTACAAGATACCCCGGAGTGGAGCGATGAAGAAAGTAAGAACTTATACATTTTTTTTTTTTAAATTTAAAATTTAGCATTTATGGTTTTCATCTATTCATTGACTAGCAGCTATTTCAGCTGAAATGAGATCAAAGGAAAAAAAAATAATATTTCTTGAGAGAATGAATTGGGTGAATTCTTTGCTCCAATCTGAATCATACTTAAGCCACCAATTCGTTGAATATTGCTTACAAAATTCCCCCATTCAAATGAAGAGGCATGAACAAGGTACAATTGTTTTTATAATTTCAAAGTAGGATTTTGGGGTTTATAGTTTATTGGTATTGATAATCTAACAATTTCTTTAGTTATCATTAAGTCAAATGAGGAAAATAATGCAATTCTCATTGAAGAGAGAGTGGTGAATCCTAATTGTCAATTTGCAGAAAATTTATACCATGCTGAACACTGCATTCAAAATGAACAGAAGGAGAGACCTGAACAGGGTAATATTGTATCTTTCTTTTTTCAAATTTAAGATTAGGGCTTATGGTTTACTACTACATATAGTCTGATAATTATTTCTATTTCTTATAAATCAAAGAAAGAAAATAATATAGTTCTCATCATACGTCTTATCAAAGTGTCAATTTGCTTTATACTCATGCCATGATTGTGCTGTATGCTACTTTCAAAATGCCTCTGAAAGCGATAGGCTTAAAAGCAAGATAAACTTGTACTCAATTTTCAAAATTAGGGTTTGGGGTTTACTAGCATTCTTAACTTATAATAATTATTTAAAATCAAATAAATATTTAGTCTCGTCAAAGAGAGATATGTGAATCGTGAGTGCCAGTTTATATCAAATTCGTTCCACCAAAATGTTGAAAACTGGTATCAAAATGCTGCTGAGGGTAAACATGAACAATGTATAACTTGCATCCTTTTTTTCAATTTTTTAGATATGGTTATACTTTTCATAGACTGACCGCTGTATTATTTTAGCTATGAAACAAAAAAATTCATAAAAATGCTTAGCAATGCTAATATAACAAATGTGTTTTCCTGTTATAAAAAATATTAAACTTAAAGAAATTAACATATTCTTGAAAATTGCTATTATCATATATTATAAGATTTTTCTAGAAGAAATTTTAATAAGACTAATGTGCATCACTTTGTTTTTTAATGCAGATTTTAATGAGGAGAAATATCATCATACCATGTCAAAATGCAGCATCAATTTTAACTTAGTAGAGACATCCAAACTAACTGATATTCATGCTGAATCCTCCTTTGCAAATATTATGCATGATTGTGATGGTGAATTCTCTAAATATCTTCAGTTAGGTATAATCCCAATTTCTTATCTTTTTTATTTTAAATATTTTGTGAGGCATCATAACTATTATTGAGTTGCAATTTTGATGAAGGTGGAAATGAAGCAGTAACTAAGATTCAAGAAGAGACTTCAATTGTGCAACTTAAAGATTAAAAGCATTTGTTATATTTTTAGAATGGGCTAAGTGTTGTTTTCAAGAGAGTGAAGTTAAAGAGAGTTTAGACTGTTCGAAACATTGCTAAATTTTCTTGGCTTTGTCATATTTCAAATGGACATGAGTCAATTTTCACATTGGTTGTATGCTTCCAGAAAGATAGAAAAGCTGTGTAAAGTGTGATGAATAAATGGCATGTTGATGTAAATAATTAGGACAATTAGTTGCAAGGAACTCAAAATTAGAACCCAATTTTAATAATGTATGGAACATTTCCTATCTGTCATGATTGGAAAGTGGGTTGTATTTTCATGCAATAATAATATAAGCACGATTAATGCAAAGAATACTGTTTTGATGCAGTCAGCCTTTTAAGATAAGTGCAATATATATATATATATATAGATGAATCAGTTATCAAAATTTTATACAATAGTACATTACTAAAAGGTTAAAGAAATTTATAATATAGACTAATTTTAGCAGTGCATCCTGGAATGAATCCCATGATTCATTTCATGCTATCCTTCTTTTTAGCAGTGCATGCGCCCAACCCATTCCAAAAAATTGAATACAAATACAAATATATATATGCACACATACGTTTTGTTCTGTGGGGATAGCTGCTTGATTTTGCAGTGTTTTTAACTTTCAGGGGCAAAATTTTGTTCTGAAAGGATATTGCACTATAGTCATTGATTGTTTGAACTTGACCTTTTTAATGGATTGGCGAACCAATCGATGTTATGCTTGCTTAAAACCATGTAATGCTTATTCCTTTTATCTCAGAACAAGGTGATAATATTATGCAAAAATCCTAGTCAAATTCGCTGTAAGAAAGCATTGCTGACATCATTATTGAAGATGATTTTTTTAAAATTTTTTGGCAACTATCAAAAATTAAGATATATATATGCATATTGGCCGTTATGCATTTAAAATAATTCAAAAAATCAATACCCTAATGGCATTAAATACAGTGAGCAATACACCAGCCATCATTATATACCAAAAAAAGTAAAATAATACACCGATCATACAATACCCATAAACAAAAACAAAACTAATTGCTGCTACAGACGCAGCAGCACAAATGAATACAATTATAGAATCTATCATATAAATACAATATATATATATATATACATATATATATATATACATATATACATATATATATATACATATATATATATACATATATACATATATATATATATATATATATATACACACACGTGAGTGTGTGTTTGTGTGTGGGCGAATAGCAATCTCTATGTACACAGCATCTCTAATCCAGACCATCGGATCAGTTATATATGTCTAGTTCCTATCATCGCGGGCATCCTTTTCCAACCAGTTTCTCAGACTGCAAAGGGCTTCTGCTGACAAGCTACAGCATCTCAGGCGCGGAAGTGGCGGTGGCAGCGGCAACGAAGAAGGTTCGTAATGTTCGGAAGTAAAGCAGACAATGATCACCGTCACGTTGTCAAAGGTTTTGAGCCTCAAAGCCTCGGCAACGAGGTCCCGGGCAGATCGCTGGGGATCGTCGTGCCGGCGGAGTCCCCGGCGCACCACACTGACGGCATGCTGGCTTGACATTACGTCCCAAATGCCGTCGCAGCCAATGATGAGAAACTCATCGTCCTCGGACAGGACGGCGTGCCTGAACTCGGGATCAGCAATGAGTGGCGACGAAGAGCCGCAAGGGAGCTTCATGTCCCAATCCCCGAGAGCCCGAGACACGGACAGAACTCCGTTGAGATAACCGTCGTCAATATACCCGCCAGATTCCTCCACCCTCTGAGACTCCACCGCGTATATGGGACGGTGGTCCTGTGACATATCCATGGCTTCACCCTTCCGGCATAGCACCGCTCGGCAATCCCCCACATTAGCCACCAACAGCATCCTGAAGAGAACGAATGAAAATGAAAGCCATATCTCAATTAGCACTGCGCAAGTCCTTCATACCATTATTATATTCTATTCAATAGTTTCCCAACATTCAGAAGGATTAACAAAGTATTTGATATTTGATTACAAAACCATTCCAATATAACTTAATAGTATATAGGAGATATAGGAGCAACAAAAATTAATAAGTAATACGGATTAAAGAACTCCCAACAAAACTCCTATGCTTAAACTATGATCTGATGCCCTGAGGAACAATCGAGTGTTGCTGCTTAGAAGAAGAAACTTCCAAGAAAAATAGGGCTGCATGAAGGAATGAAAAAAGAAGCAGCTGGAAGATTGGGAGAATATTTGAAGAAAATGTGGGCTGCTTAAATTCCCTCACCTGGTCATTATGGAATTAAGATGGACCAATACAAAATTTATTCAACGAATTGTTCGTTCAACGAACTTTTATTCTGTTTAACGTACTTTCAGATTTGAGAAAATTTGTGTTATACAAGGTTCAATGTCTTGTTCAGATAAATGAACCACATACATACCCATACACACAAAACAAGCATGTTTCTGTCTCACCTCATAATACTACATGACGTAGATGTAATCTGTTTTTGAAGGAAGTCGAGCTTCAAATAAGAAACAAATACATATTTTAGATTTAGTTTTAGTACTAACAACAACAACATGCCTTACAACAACAACAACATAAATCCTTTGTTAATCATTGTCTCGCGGTCACAAGTTGAGAGATCTGCTGCATCTCTCGACCTATTTCTACTTCATTATCTTCCTCGTATATTTTATGCTTTATTTTTTTGGGTTGTTCATATTTTCTGCTTTTTAAATTTTATTTTATGGTTTTGCACAATTAAACATTGTCCTCCACCAACTAACCCTCGCCAATCTTTTAGGGAGGCGATTTGTGTATGTTCGTCTTCTTTTTAAAAATAAATCTCCTTTAAAGAGGTTTATCATGTGATCTTGTTTTCGGATGAGTAGATTAGCAAACCTTGCAAGGCTTTATAAGCTCACGCTCGTAAGCAAATTCGCAAGGCCACGCTATAACATCCTAGAGATCATGGTCATTGAAAAGTAAATGATAATCATGTATGTATTTAAATCTCAAATTAATAAGAAAATAGTCCAATAATCCAAGCATTCATACAAAGCCTAATAAAATATTATTCAGTCCAAAAAGAAAAATAAAGCAAAAAATAAATATATTGTCCAAATATATATGGTCCAAAAATAAAAAAGAACTGATAATAATATTTATTTGTGCAAAAAATACTTAAACCTCTCGTTCCTCTTGATCACATAATCCTCAATAGTTGTCCTTGAAATTAATACTTCTAATACAATTGAGCTTACACTCCATATATTATGTTTTAGATTTAAAATAAAAACTTTTAAATTTTAAAATAATTTAACATAACTCAAATTTTACTTTAACTCTATCCATAAACTTATTAACTAGGAAATATGATTTGCAAATAATATAAACTAAAAAACCTCCTCTTAAAATGTGCTTAGTAAAAACAAGAACATTCATATATAGATATTTAGATATATGTGTATATCTATAATAGCATAATGGCTAAAATATACATACATAGCAGTATACAAAGCACCACTTATTGAACACCTTCACTATTACTAATATAAAGAGTTAATTATTATTAACTTCACTATTCTAAACAATACCTCTATTATAGTTGAAACATTTATATTTGCGCTGTGCTGCAAGCAACAACTAGTTTATTATAAGAAATTCTGCCCATTTTTCATAGACCATCAATTATTATATATCGATTATTAACAAAAAATAAAAAAAAATCCTTTTTTCAAATAATATTCTATAAATCCTACTCAAAATTGAGTAGCCATCTAAGTGACAAGTTTGAGTTGTGTTAATGACTATTCTGAAAAACAGTCTCAACAAGATCTTTATATGTTGCATTGATCACATATGCAGCAATTTTGGATTTTTTTATGAGAGAAAATCAAGTATGTGAGCCCTTATTCAGATAGTTTGCACACCTAGAAGGAGTATCAGAGGAGATATAAGAGATCCCATCAATAATAGATTAAATTTTTCAATAATAAAGATTGGTACTTAATTTCATATTACATAAGTTTTAAAGATATTAATTATTGCTAATTCTTTACAGAGCCTTGAGGATTTAACCTTACCACACTAGTAGAAAAAGTCCACCTGCGTAAAATAGTAAAGCAATTGCTGCAAAGAGCTTCACTCTTCTATGTCTATTAACGCAGCAAGGCCAAATCCTTGAGGCTCTTTCAAAATTATCCTCCAAACATTCTATATATGTATATATATGTGTATGCCTATATTAATGAATGTATACTCTTTCTATTCTTATAATATTAAATATGCAAGCTTTTGAAACATATCGCTACATATTTTATTATTTGCTACATACATACATATACACACACATAGACACACAGGCACAGGCACAGACAGACACAGACACACACATGCTTACACATTATATATATATATATATATAATTTTGTTAAAACTATATAAATTTTTTATCTCTTTAAAAACATAGAAGCAATGATGCTTGATCTAACTCAAGAAGTTTATTTCTAACTTCACATGTATAGTCTGTGGCGGCAATGCGTTTAGTATTGTTAGGCACTCTATTGTTGTATAACTGTCGTGGGATTTTACTGTGCAAGACTTTTAAGAACATCATTATTATGATTCTATGAATTTTTGTTAAATTCTCACATGGTTATCATAACTTCAAAAGCTTTTTTTTAAGTTTTCATTTCTCTAAATGAAATCCATTTATAAAACAAGTTATCTCATGATCTAGACATTTATTCTTGAACATTTGGAAGTGTAAATAAATATATCTAGACAATTTTTGCCTAGGTACATTTTAATCTCTCTAGCATTCATCCTACCATCTTGCATCTAGGCACATATTCCTCGTGCGTCTGGCATGTGTTGTTCCAATAGCTAGCAAAAGCTAGCTTTTTAGATAAATACCTCTCAAAAAATGTATATACATACATTCCATGTCCTATTATAAAGCAAGACAAAGGAATATGCGTCCTTTGCATGTTTGGGCTGCGACGCATTTCTCTAACCAAGACAGGAACTTGATTGTTTAACATCACAAATTTTCCCAAGTCTAAAAGCTCAGCAAACAGAATGAAATTTCATTAAACAAACAGTTCGTTGAATAAATTTATTAATCTTGATCAGCGACATGCCGAGTCTCAAAAATTTTTAGGGCTTCTCTGGTCATTCTTTTGCCTACTTAATGTTATAATTTAATAGCTAATATAGATTTTGGAAGGGGCATGACCAATTGAGATTATTTAAGTAGCCCACTCTGACATTCTCCAATCTTCCATAGCTTACTCTTCTTTCCATTATTCTTGAAGCCTATTTTCTTTAAAAAGTCTCCTTCCGAGCAGCAGCACTTGGCTGTTTGTTGGGAGATCGGATCATAATTCAAACATGAGTTTGGCAGGGAGTTTTTTGGTTTCAAATATTTTTGTTTTGATTTTGATAGTTTTCTACACCCCTATTAAGTTAGCTAATTGTTGTTGCTCCTAAATTTCCTATGTATTATTAAAAAATATTGGAATGTTCTGCACTTTATTTTTGAATATTGTGTATACTATAATTTATTTACAAAATTCATGTTACAAGTGACAATCTCTACTTCATTTCTTTGCACAATATTTTTTATAAAACTAATTGAAATGGCTCAAGCAGAAGACTAAAACTGTCATCTTAGATAGTTCAGGTATTTAAGCATAGACTATCAAAAATGATAAACTAAAAAAAATATGAAGAAAATTTATAGAATCGTCTAAATTATAGCTAATAAATAGACTTCTATTCGATCGTGCCAATGAAATCAAAGAATTTATAAATCCGATCACACTTATAGGGATTAAGGCTTGGTGGTGTTGCTGTTGTATTTGTATGTATTAATGATTATTTAATATTTCATTATATATTTTATTGAACTTAGTACCGACTTGCTTTTACAAAATAAAAGTACGAACTATTCAAATAACATTCGTCTATCATATCTCTTTAATAATTAAAAATCAACTCACTAACTAAAAGCATTCAATGTAAGACATACGTATATTATATATCAAATTATTGAACAACACATTTTTCATATTCAAGTATTTTAATGATGAATTCTAAATGAAATAAATTTAGCAATTTTTAATTTTTAAATAACATAATTCATATTGTTAAGCATAGATTGTTTGATGAATTGGCAAAAAAAAATTGAGCTTCTGAATTTTACCCACACAAGAAGACTAGAGACAAAAACGGCACGACAATAAACTACTAGGGAATATCTTATATAATAGGAGCTTAAAAGTTGTAATTTGATAGTGCATAATGGAAACAATACAGAAGTAGAAAACAATGCTTAATAGAGCCAAGGGCTATTAACAAAGAAAAGGTATTACACGCATATGCATTACGATTCCTAATCTACTAAAGCTTAGTACCACAAAATCAATGTGAACGCACCTTCCAAAAACTAATGCAGTGAGCGCAGTTGTTCCCGAAGAAGCACTAACGGTGCATTCATCAGCTAAAGCAAGGTCAGCACGAAGGAATGCCTTACGTACCGAGTTCTCTACCGAATCTACAAATACTGCATCGGCTTCAGATGCATGCGGAAACTCTGCATCTTCAAAGAAAAATCTAAGCGCGTGCCTTTTGATATATGCCGCCGCATCTGGGCCACCATGGCCATCAAAAACCTATGTGGATGAAAGAAAAATAAAAAAAGTTCAAAAACAAGTGAAGCAAAAATAAATATATATAAGATTGCTTACCCCATAGAAGGCACTGGGGGTAGGGCAAGTAAATAAAGAGCCCATATGGCTTGTAAGATCATCAATTCGAATGTGCTCATCCTCCATGTATCTTCTCGGGCCAATATCTGTGAAGCTCCCAGATCGGATGCTTGGAATAAAGCCAATAAGTGTCGATTCATCCTAAAAAACAAAATGCTTGTTACATCTCTTTATAAAAAGTTAATATGTCAAATAGTTTTGTTATAAGGCAAATGCATCAAAAAATAATTGATATTATGCACTAACAAAAAATTCATCAAAAGTTCTTATATCTTTAGGGATATTTATCTACATAGCACTCAAAAGTTTATATACAACATATTCAACATGAAAATTTTAGGTTTTGGAAAATAAAGGCTTCATCTCATTATTTTCAGAGTGTGGCATCTTATATTAACTTAAATATATTTGTATACATTAAAGTTTTGAAGCTGAATATATATCATTTAAAGATTTGAATGCTATGCAAGACTGCAAGTAAGAAAACACATTCTTATCTCTGCTACCCATCTTGAAAATTCAAAGCATTTTTCTATGTCAAATAGTCACATTTAAAAAAGAATTATTTACAATATCGCCATCAAAAAGTTTATAGTAAGACCATATCATTTCCCTTGTCTTTCAATTTTAAGACAATTTAATACATATCATTAAATTCTTTCTTGTTTACATATTTAACATTTAAATCTTAAGTATTACAAAATGACCACCTGCTCACACGTTCAGGAAGTTTGGATGCATTTTGTGAAACTCGAAATTTTTCTCAGATTTTAATCAGAATTAACAACTAAGTTATCAAAATTATAATTTCCAAAATTGAACGAATTCAGAGCTACAAGATTAACTAAGTCTGATTAAAGTTAAATTCTACTTGTTACCAAACAGCGGCAAACATAATTTCTTGTATATCAGAGCAACTCCAAGATTCACAAAGCTGCTTTAAAAGCTCCGATGAAATTAAATTTCTTTATCTGTTTTCATTTTTTCCGGAAGACTGCGTATAAAATTTCAGTAGTAAAACGTGGTTAATTTTTACAATTTTGAAATTTACGCAAAATCAAGTTAAGCCATCAAATTATTCATCCATAATCCATAGAGTAAAGATCAAGTAAGATAGCAAATTCCTTCCGGCCAAAAATAACAACAGATGAATAAAACCCTAATTGATGATCAAAATATATGGAAAAATCATCATTTGATCAGGAAAAAAAAAGAAAGAACCTATCACCAGCTCTGTAGCTACGCCGGCCGACAAAACTGGTGGTGGCAACTCGACAATCTCATCCATCCTCTTCGAAATACACCGGTACTGAACATCATGTAGCGGGATGCTCTGATGCATAATATCCGCCCCTGCCACCATATCAAAAGCCTCTGATCTCCCTTCAAAGATTTCACTCACCAGCTCAGCAATCTCGACGCAAGTAGATAAAGGGGTTAGGGGTTCTTGTTTCTTCAATTATCTTTCCGTAAAATATCGATGACGGGTTTCTTCGCTTTCGGATTTCTTGATTAGTAGGTGCAACAAGCAACGGGTTAGAACAACGGGTGGTGCTGCTATAGTTATACTGGCGAATGAGCTACCGGCAGCTGTGCTGAGGCTACGGGCACGCGTGGGTCTACGTCAGCGGAGTTTGCCTATGCGTACCCCTGCCGTCTTCCTGTTAAATTTGGACATGTTTTACAAATTTTAATTTAAATATTAGTGTTAAATTAATTTTAACTGAGTTTTTTTTTTGTCAAAATTATTATTTTAAACTATTATAAATATTTAATTATCTAATAAAAAGATATGAGACATTTATATAGGTGTGAGTATTGCTATACTTATACGATAATATATATCAAAATATATAGATAATGTGTTAATCTAATATATAAATAAATGATTGATTGAATACACTTTTTATAGGACTTATATATAAAAAATTTTAAAAAAATTTATTAATTTTATATATTTTTTGCTATATATTTTTGTATAAGCATATCATCTTTCTTTAGCTATTGAAGCATTTTATTTTTAATATTTTTACTAAATAGTTAATTAACAAAATTAACCTCTAGAAATATATTACTTTAAGATGCTATTTGGTATTAGAATACCACATAATTCATATATAAAGATGAATATATGTGCCTTTGAAGTTGACCCTATTTATTTATATTTGAGTAGATATATTCAACTCCTTATTTATTCTAAATAAAAACATATATATATATATATATATATATATATATATATATATAATATGAAGAAAATAATTTGATTATGAAGCATGATATTTATTATTAATGTAATTAAATAATAAGTTTATTAATGATAAATTTTAATTTTAAGTATTATTGATTATAAATATATAATTTTTACAATATATTTTTTGTTTAATTTATTTATGAGAAATTTTAATTTATTTAATGATGTTATGATTCAATAATTAGAATTATTAAATTTTATTATTTAAACTATTGATTTAAATTTAAATTTAAACTCTTAATTGAAATTTAAATTAAATTAATTATTAAATTTAAATTATTAATTTATCAGCAGCGGATAGACGGCACTTCTGCGCATTTGTTGTAAACAGATGATTTATTAGTCATCTAACTCATAATAAAATATTTATTGAAAGAGTACGGGTATTTAGTTGATAAGTATATTATTGATTACAAAAATTAAAATAAATAAAATTTTCTATTAGAAAAAAAAGAATTACAGTTACAAATATCAAAAAAATAAAAATTTAAATAGTAAAAAATAAATTTTTTTTTATTGATCTGAATACTTATTTTTTAACATAGTATTTTTCTTAATAAAAATTATAAATAAGTGTTTTCCTCATTGCAAAGAATGCAAAGTTTGAGACAAGGAATATCCCTATTGTTGTTGAGAAGGTCCGCAGCCAACGTCCAGGTCGGCGAACTCCATTGTGACAACCTTCGCCGAGCTGTGAAGATGAAGACCTATGACAACGTTTACGCGTTAGCGTCGACAAGCTCGACCGTTGTGCTGAACTTTGAAGACAAATATCTACATCGGCATGGACAAGCTCCTATGCCTTCATTTGGCCGACCTCTGCGCGCTCGACGACTTGTATCTCCATCGAATCCATCGTTTATGTCGCCGACCTTTGCGGATGCGATAGCTACGTCGCCGTTGGGAGATTTGGCAAGACTGGAAATACGAAGATGAAGTTCTGATGCACGCTCATTGATGGAATTTGTCTGATTTATGTGATTTTTTTTTCAGCCCTCTTCAATAAAATTATTAGCTTACTTTTATATCAAATAATACCCTAAATTTATAAAACATCAAGAAATCCATACACTAATTATATCCAAAAGTAAAAGAATAATTATTTAACTTGACAATTGTATTAGTAGCATTAAGTTTGTTTAAGATTGAATTTAAAATAGAGGAATGCTATTTAGACTCGTTGACTTACATTTTAAAAAACTCATCTAATAGAATTTGGACATATTTTATTAGTGTATATTTATTTATATTAGAATAATACAAATATTATTTTTAAAGTTTGTATTGAATGCATCTAAAAAATTTTATTGGATGGATTTTTTTAGGTACCACGTCATATTTCTTTTTAAAATAATATATATATTAAATATTTGACATTTTAATATACATACACAATTTGTTTATCTTAATATTAAATATGTTGAAAATATTTTTATAATTAAAACAATTTTATATTTGGGAATATTTTTATTAAAAACTCATGATATATCTATATATATATATATATATATATATATATATATATATATATCAGGTAATAGAGATTTATAGTATATATAGTTACATATAGTATTAAAAGTAAATAATATTGTTTATTAGGCCTAAGAGCTTTCAAAGCTTGAACATCTTCGTCTTGCTATTTACGAAAAAAATGAAGTACTACAACAGAAATGAACCATCGACCGACGACACTTAGCTCGAGAAGCTGACCGCATAGCGCGTAGCCGCATTAATGGGTACGGCTGCAAAGGAAGAGACTGATCGGCTGGTGCAGTCTGACGGGCTTCCCTTGCTGAAAGCGCCGCCTTTGTTGCCTGGCGTCGTTTCTGTTATAGATCTCAGCAGCAGCGGAAGTGATTCCGAGGCTGAGACAGACAGGAGGTCTAGGGCTTGGGATGATGACGAGGGTGTGGGTTCTAAGAAACGTAAATCAGAGGGCAGGGTCATGGCTAATCTTCCTCCCGGTTTTCTTGATCCACTTCCTGCTTCGGGGGAGAAGGCAATGCGGCCTTCGCCGCTTCCTCTTCCCGAACCTGCCGCGCCGAACTTTTCGGTGCTCAATCGTGGTTCTCGGCAGTTTTGGAAGGCCGGTGATTTTGAGGGTTTGCCTGTTGTTCATGAATCGGCGAAATTTTCCTGTAGGTTGATTCTCCCATTTACTTTTTTTAATCACCGCATATAAGGTGAGCATGTTCTCTAGTAAGGCGATGGTTAAAATTAGACAAATAAAGATCATTTGTATCAGTATTTCAAATGGGGATGTCTGGGTTGTGCCTGGGATTGAATTATGACAAACCTTGCGTATATTTATTTACCTATGACAAATGCATACCTTTCTGCCTAGTTTTTCAACCTATGAGATTATTTTTTTGGGAGGAAATTGAGTAATACAATTTCCAAGAGATGCTAAAGACATGAAGATAGTTTAACACAAGTGAAATATTTTATGACTTGGTCATTGATCTACCGAAGATGATAATTATTTGTTGACCACATTTGGATTTTTTTTATTATTTTGTAGTTGGATTATAGCATTTGTATTTGTTCTTACCTTATTTTGTCTCAATTATCTTGGACATGGAAAAGCGCATTTAAAGAAGACTTGTTTTTAGCACTACACCTTAGCCCCAATAGGTTTGGTTGGCTACATAAATTATTTGTTTTCCATTATGCATGAGCAAATAGAATCCCCGCCATAAGTTCCAAATACAGAAATTATTTTCTAATGGTTTCTTGCATTTTTGGTCTTTCTGATCCTTTTTTAATATGGGCAAAAATCATATACTCAATTTTCTTAGTAGGGGCATTAAACGGTCTATGTTTAATATGCTTGAACCATCTTAGAGGACACTCTCTAACATTATCTACTACTAAAGGTACTCCAACCTTTCTACAAATGAACTCATCTCTCATTCTTTTCTTTCAAATGCACCCACTCATCGACCTTAGCATCATCATCTCTGCAAAACTTAATTTTATTGGTAAATTTTTTATTTGGCCAGCATTCAACACCATATAACATAGTCCGTCGCTTGCATGCTCTATTAAAATCTTCTTTAATTTTGAGCGGGTTTTTGATCGCACACATTCTAAAAGTGCTCTTCCATTTCATCCAACCAGTTTGAATTCTATTAATCATATCACTTTCTATTTCACCATTATTTTGAATAAATGATCCAAGTATTTGAGCATCTCATTATTCTTTTTCACTTGGTCCTCAATAATTTTTGACTTCTATTATGATTATACTTATACTCAATATAATCTTTTTAGTATACTAAGTCAAAATTTCTTAGATTATTAAGTAGTTCTCCATAACTCAAGTTTTTCTTTAATTTCATTCACAGTCTTAAGTCAATTAAGAGAATCTCATCTACAAATAACATGCATCAAGGAACCCTTCTCTTGAATGTGTTTAGTAAAAACATCCATAATTAAAGAAGAACAATATGGACTAGGAGTAGAGCTTTGATGTAATCCTATGGTAATTTTAAAATCATTAGGTAAGCCATGTTGCAATCAAATAGATGTTATAACCTCATTTTACATATCTTTAATAACATCATTACGTGCACACACTTTCTTTTTCTCTCTTTAAGTCTTAAATGGTCAGCTCTTAGTACATTATCATTAATCTTTTCAAGACCAATAAATATTAAATGAAAGATTTTTTATTTTTCTAAATTTATCCATCAAGCTTCTTAATAAATGTATTACTTCTATGGTAGATCTATTTGAAAAAATGCAAATTGATTTTATGAAATATATGTTTCCCTTTGTTATTTGTAATCAATTTTCTTTCCAAATGTTCTTATGTGTGACTCATTTATATAGTTCCCCTATAATTTGCACACCTTTATTCTTGTAAATAGATACAACTATTCTCCATCTTGATTCATCTGACATATTTTTAGTATTCAAAATAATATTAAATAACTTGGCAGCTAAGAATTTTCTTTATCACCTAAATATTTTCACACATCGATTGGGATATCATTTGATCCTATAGCTTTTTCATTCTTTATTTTCATTGAAGAATTTCAAATCTTAGTTTTGCTAATCCACTAAATAAAAGTGCAACTATATTATATTTTATAATCATTAAACACTCATAATGATTATTTTGGTATTATATTGAAAAGCTCAGTAAAATAGTCTATCCATCTTTATTGAATATCATCACTCCCAAAGAAATTTTTTTATCATCATATTTAACATGACTGTTAATCAAGCAATCACATGTATTAGTTTTGCAATCTTTGCACTATAAACAATATTTTTATTTAAGAGGAAATAATCAATTTGAGTTTTTAGAAGTCCTATTTTGTACAAGATAAGGTGCTCCTCTTTCCTTGAAGTACTAACAATTATAAAATCATAAACTAAAAAAAGCTTGAAAATCATTTATTTTTCTTCATTGATATCTCCAAAATCAAAACAATCTTGAATTTTAATAAATTCCTTAGTCACTTTTCTAACATGCATATTTAAACCACCATCTTCTCTTAGGATATTTTTTCAACCAACTACTCCATACCATGCTAAAATGTTAACTTTTATAATCATATTTTTTGTTTGAGTGGTGTGAATATATAAAATATATTTCATCAGTTATAATATATATATATATATATATATATATATATATATATATATATATATATATCTTTCAACCTTCGGAAGAGGATGGAGCATATGATGAACTCGTGCTCCTTCTCAAGTTGAGAGTTGTACAGCCCACCTGTTGAAAACCTCTTGTTCCTCTTGATCCATAATCCTCAATAGTTGTCCTTGAAATAAATACTTCTAATACAATTGAGCTTACACTCCATATATTATGTTTTACATTTAAAATAAAAACTTTTAAATTTCTAAAATAATTTAACATAACTCAAATTTTACTTTAACTCTATCCATAATCTTATTAATTAGGAAATATCATTTGCAAAAAAAAAATTAATCTATTACAAACCAAAAGGCTTTCAAGAATATTAGGCATGCAAAAGTTTCAACATAAAATATTCACTTTAAGGGGGATATAATCCTTAAAATTTGAATTAGTACAAGTAAACCCATTTTCATGAATAAGGCAAGAGTTAAAAATAGATAAATAACCTCACTTGTACTAGGATTCCACGTAGGAATGTCTGGCTTCTGTCTGGGACTGAACTATGACAAACCTCTCTGTAGTTTATTTACCTGTGATAAATGCATAGGAATAGTACTTTTCTATCCTGTTATCCCGACTATGGGGGAGGCAATTGAAAACTTTAATTTCAAAAGATGCTTAAGACCTGAAGGAAGTTATTTGTTGAGGAAGATCATCAATTCAAGCATCTTTTTAAAATATTATTGATTTATTAAAATGTCAATAAATCAGAGAGACGAAGAGATGTTTCTTTTCATTTTGTCGATTAAATGCAAACTTTTTTATTGGAACCTCTCTGTGGAGTAATATATGAAAATATTTATCTTTAATATTGATGCTGGCTAAGAACTTTGTCTTTTAGATGACTGGATGCCATATCCATATGGAAACACAAAGTATTTATGGAACACAAATTTTTTATTCTAAACTTGAGCGTGGTCAAGTTGCATACTCAAATTGGTTAGTCTAGGTTGGTTAGGCCACTAAAGGCTATCCCAGTTTTCTAGGCCAACTTAAATAATTTTATATACTTATGATACAATGTAACTATTTGAATACTTGAACAATTTTCTAAATACTTTCTATGCAGCATTTAAATCACATTATGCGATGTTTTAATTCTTTTTTTTTAAAAGGTTACACTTAAGATAGAGTTTTATCACATCAAGGCATATTTTTATATACAATTTTAAAGTGTGCCGAGCTAGATTAAGATAGGCAATGCTTGGGTTCAGGATTGGGATTGGCTGACTGGGTCTGAAAGTTAGGTGGAGCATATTTTTTGGTCCAACCATGGCAAGAATGTGGGGCTGGGTGGGTAATTCTTTAGGTTTTCAGCAAAGCTTACATCCACTACTTACAAATATCTTCCTAATCACTACGATTGGATTTTTTAACGCCTTTTCAAATAAAACCTTATATTGTTGATTTTATTGATAGCCCATTTTTAAAAAGAAGGGTAATATAAAGTTATAGAAAGTAGAGTAGAATTATTATGATAATACAATTTCCCATTTGTTGTCGTTTGTCTATTTGATTGGAAACTCTTTGTTGAATCTATTTATTATTAAATGCTCCCTTTAAAGGTTTTAGAAGAAACATGGCACAATATTTGAAAGGAAGGCTCTTCATTTTAGCTACACATCGTTATTTTAAAAAGATACATGATAGACATTTGGCAAATTTAGCTTTATGACTCAAAGTTTCCTCAAAATTTGGAAGACTTTTGTGGGTGTCTTTTTAATAAAAAATATAGAAAACACTATGTTTGGAGGGTGCTGTTTGTTTCATTCTCCCTTTGATGAATAATTTGATGAGTTTATGATAGTGTGATAAAATGCATTGCTTCATGTCTGTTTTAACCATTTTGTCCTTTATCAGTGGCTTGTATCAACTGTAAAAACATATTGAAAATATGAAATAACTAACAGTAAATCAGTCAATGCATGGATACCTTTGTTGCGTGTAAACACAAAAATGCCATTACACCCTTATGCAAAATAATCTTATATAAAGAATTATAGGTTTGCTGTTTCTTGAAATGCATCATTATCAATAGTAATCTGTTTTAGTTGATAGAAACACATGATACATTTTTAGCCTTTTTTATTCATTATAAACTAAGGTTTCATACACAGCTAAGGGCACCTCAACTTTGACAGCTAAATGTTAGCGTATCGCACTTCTACCATCCTGAAATTGTTATGACTATTTGTTATTTATTGCTATTTTGAAGTTGAATGCTAACACAAATAAATAATGACAGTTCTTTCTCAATCTTATTTGTTTTGGTATTTTCTTTTGTAAAGAAAAATGCATATACTTTCTTTATGTGAAGAAGTGCCTTGTGCAAGTACTTTTGTTTCCATTCAAAAATGAAAATAAAAATGGAAAATTAATGATTACAAATACTATAAATATTAATTTATAGTAAAAAAAAGCTCTTAAGTAGACAATTACATACTATAGATAGAGAAAATTTCTTGAGAAACATATATAATTTTGTTATTATTCAAATGTTACTAATGAATCAATTTAAATTTTTCATTTTATTTTTTCATGGAATCAGTTTAGAATTAAAACGGTTCTTCTAAACTGTTTAATTTTTTGATTTTACTTGCCTTATTTTTGTGTTTGGTGGCGTGTGCATTTTTTTTTGTAGCTCTTTTAGTTTCAATTTAATTAAATTTAAAGAAGGTATCAATTTATCTTTTGGAATTTCACTTCAAGGACTACGACTTGTGAAATCTGTTCTTCAATTTATACTTGTGATTGTTGCCATACATTTGCAGCTTTTGTTTTTTTTATATTATATTTTTGCATTTGCTTAGTTATTGCTAGCTTATATGATTATTTCATTTCATTAGCTGGTATGGACCATGTTAGAGTACACCCGAAGTTTCTACATTCAAATGCCACAAGCCACAAGTGGGCACTTGGAGGTATTTCTCTTTCACTCTGAAATATTGTCTTATTTACAAACTAGCATTTTGTTGTACATATACTAATGCTTATCAATTTCACATGAACTTCGCTCATATTTTTAATCAGCTTTACTCTTTCTTGGTTTTCCTGAATGTTTCTTTTTTATTATATTTTATAGCTTTTGCAGAGTTGTTGGACAATTCACTTGATGAGGTATTGCTGTAGTTTCCTGCAAATACCTTATGTATAATTTTGTTTGAATACTTGCCTTCACATTGCAAGTTTTTTGTTTTTTAAAATTTTAGGTATGCAATGGAGCTACTTTTGTGAACATAGACGTGCTAAAGAATAAGAAAGATGGATCTAGAATGTTACTTATTGAAGGTGCGAATTACCTATTTTTATATTGTTTCACTATCACATGTGACAACTTTTTTGCAACTTGTGCTTGTTTTCTTCATGTTTTTAAATAAGATACCTGTTATTATATTTACCTTTTCTATTTTCTTGGGATCAGCTTTTGGAACAATGACTATATGTATGTATATATACATATATATATATATATAAATAAATAAATAAATTAATTAATTAATGAATGATTAAAATAAATAAATAAATAAACATATGCATATATGTATATGAATATATATATATATGTATGTATGTATATATGTATATATATATTTTACACGCACACGTATATACATATGTATTTGATCTACGACACGGAACGCTACAGCGCCATGGCGTTATAGCATCTTCGCAAGCAGCTTTGCCACCTCATCTTGCAACCGTTGTAGCGCCAGTGGTTTTGTTTTTGCTTAAGCGACTTCTATCTCTTCTTCGACAATTGTAGTCTGTCTCTTCTTTGGCAGCTGTAGGTCGTTTCTCCTTCATCGGATGGGGGCTGTATGCCTTTAGGATGGCGTCACTTCATGATCTCCATTACAAGCTGCCCTCAAATCTTTTTGTGATGCCTCGACAAGCGCTTCCTCGGCAAGTGATTTGATTGGAATAAAGCCTATCAGCAATATTCGAGGTGGACTAGCCGTCATCCTTTGAAATGATGAATTACAAATGTTTGCCAAGCTGTTTGAATTCACTTTGGTTAGAAAATTTTCCAATGGTAAACTTCCTATGGTTGCCATCCTGAAGTTTATCAACAACTTGGGTTTATCTGTGATTTGTGTGCATGATTAATTGACTTCCGACATATTTTGATAAGCTCTCTAATGAAGTAGATTATACTAGAATTTTTGTAAAAGAGTCCTACTTCATTAACAATTATCACATGGGAGTTTTAAAATGGATTACTAGTTTTGATCCAAGAAGCGAACCTGTCATTGTGGCAGGGTGAATCAATTTTTCATTGCTTAAGATTCACTTGATTTCACATTCTACTTTATTTGCGTTGAGTTCTTACTTTAACAAGCCTCTCAAAGTTGATTATGCAACGACAAACCTTCTTCGCCCCTCGATTGCTCGGATCTTGGTTGAAATTGATTTAACTGAAGAGTTTGAAATTGAAATTTGGATTGGCGATGAAGAGAAGGGATGCTTCCATAAATGTATTTTAAAAATATTTTTATTTACTGTTATCATTGCCCAACTATTGGCTATGATGTGTTGAATTTTTCAAGCTTCATCATCAACTTAAATCTAAACATGTGGAGGGGGAGCATGTTATCATCAAAGTCCTTAACAAAAGTAAAAAGTTCATATACGTTCCATAAAGGAAAGATCCCCCAACAGGAGAATACCATACTATTGCTCTCGATCTGGGGATCATGGCCGAAGTTGATGTACATGACCCTATACATGGAAATGGAATTGATGTTGTGGAATGCAATGCCATTGGTGACCCACTTGTGGAAGGGAAGGGTACCAATGTTGTGATAAATAGTAGCAGTGTTGGGCTAGTTTTCAATTTTTTACTATCTTATGCTATTGATAGCCTCTTGCATGGCTAGATGGAGATTAACAATACTTCAATCTAGAGTTTAATTTAAGATTTAATTATATTTAGAAGAATGCGATGAATGCCCTAAACTTAGTGATATTAGGCAACTTCTTATTCAAAAGGTTCATTCCCGAACCGGTACTGTTCGGCCTTCTGGGGAGATACAAGATTCTATCATTCTGCTGGATGCCGGGGTGCTTGATTTGGTTCAGGCGGGCTTCAATCCTTCTGGGAAAGTACATGTTTTTGTCCCTCTGCTTGGTGATGGGGTGACCGATCAGGTGATGGCGGGACTTAATCCTGCGTCTGACAGTGATTCTGATGCGGAACAAATGTATGATGAGAATGAATTTGAGGATGTGGAAGAGGCTTGCTTTAATGAACTTCAAAAGAAGAAGGACTCTAATTCCTCTAGAAGTTTTTAAGATACTATCATAGGAAAATAGGAGGCACTGAACGAGAAGCTTGAGATGAGGGTCATGTTACATTTATATTTATGATTTATTGCTTTAATGGGTTCTTTTTTTGTGAGAATCTTTGGGGGATTTGTTAACCATATTTTATGTTTTTTAGTTTTTATTTTAGTTTTTTATTTTTTAATTTCTTTAATAGTTCCCATTATGTATTTTGTTGTACTCTTTCTCTTTATTAATAAATTTTCAATTTATTCCTCAAAAAAAATATATATATATATATTCACACACATTGTTAGATTATGTACAACAAACTTTAGGAGATGCTCTTTTAAGCCATAGAATTCTCATAATGAGATGTTAAGTTTCATTGGTTTATCCCACCTCGTAAGCTCTGCTACATGATTTTAATTTGGCTGCCTCAAGTTGAACATAAGTTATGCATAACATATGCTGCGGAGGAGAGGGATTAACTCCTGAGTTTATAGTATAGGAAGTTTAAAATGTGCGTTTGTGGGCCATCATCGATTTATCAATGTGTAACAAAATGTGTAACAATAGGTAATCTTTAAATCTCTTTAGCGAACGATTTCCTTGTGTAAGTTTGGCATAGCAACTAGATAATTTGCCATGCTTACTATTACCATCATTGATGCAGCACAACCACCATGGGTTCGATTTTGCATTGTGACACGAGCTTATGTTATGGAGCTAAATATTTGAAAAATTAATTTTAGTTTGAGTTTTAGGAGTGATTTAATGCAATAATGTTGTATTTTTATTTACATAAACATGTGGGTCTAGTTTGTTGCGTCGGTCATCGAATGAGTCATGTTTTGATTTTTTTGGGTTAATCAGGTGGACTCGATTGTTTTTTTTGTTTTATTTTTATATTTGTATGAGGCTGATGATTAATATTGCGATGATGCATTATGTCATCCTTTATCCAAGTTGAGGAGTGGAATAGTCACTTGGGAATTCAAAGGGTATTAAGGTGGGGTATTGTGGTCATTTGATCAAGGGTTGGTTCTAGGGTTTGCAAGGGATATATATTGTAATGTTTCTGAATTCTGATGATTAATGAATATTTTCTTCTCTAAATTTTGGCTTAAAGCTTTTGAGTTTTGGCGTGGACAACCGGAATGGCTGTTGGTGCACATAACCAACGAAGCTTCGAGGTGTGTACAACCTCGAAGGGCTTAGGTGTGGATAGTTCTGGTAGTTATCTTTTGTTTTCCTTTTTGCTTTTTGTGTTTTTCTGGTGTGTTTCGAAGTGCTCTCTGTTAGCTTCGAAACACATTCTATTTCATTCGATTCTGACTTTGATTGCCCATTCAATTGTTCACTTTCTGAACATTGTACAAAGTGTGACGTTTGGACCCTCCACTCATCATTTCTCTCTCAAGCCTCCACTAATTCCTTTGAAACTAGCGCGTACAGTTTTCTAACATCCATCCACACAACATTCTAAAATTTCATAACATTACGATTTCGTTTGGTTCTCTAAACTGCCGTTTGAAGTTGAATAGTCATTTTCTCGCACGCAAACCATTTCATCACTTCACCACATCATTTTGGTATCACAGCCAAGTTTCACTACTCGACATAGAAGAAAAAGTTGTTTGGATCGTCGAAATCAATCTACACAATTTTTTCGATATTTTTCTTCTTTTTTTTGTCTCCTTCTATTCCTAAAATGCCTGGTAACTGGTTTATCTGGTCACTCGTCTTCTGGCGACTGGTCTAGTAGGTCAACCGGAAGCATTCATTTGAAGATATTTTTGAGCAGTGAACTTTCGGGAAACACTGCGAACTCATTCGATCTCGGAATTGCAATTCGAAAGTTGCGTTGGATTCGTGACAGAACAAACTTTGACCCAGAAGTGACAAAAAGTTCAAAACCATCTTTAGAAATATGCTAGGAGCTTTTAAAGTGGACAATTACCCGTGCAGCCCGCACGAAGATATGGTCTTGCAATTTTTTGTTTTAAAATCAGTTTGAACTTGTTAATTGAATCTCTTGTTGATTCTTGGGCTATTGTATGTTTTGTTGCAAGTTTGAAAAGTTGATATTGCATTCTGGTTCATTAGTAAGCTCCACCACCAATCCTAGCCTATTTCTCCCACCTGTCAAGCCAAATTTGAGTGATGACTTGCGAGGGAGCGTTTCCACCAAAAGAGAGGCATCATAAGGTGCAAACCACATATTTTACTTATTAATTTGAATGATCTATTTTGTTTTATTATTGTATTTGCTTTTGTTAGTATAGTTTAAGGTGATTGTTATTATTTGTGTTTTACTTGATTGCACTTATGTAAATGTGTGATAAAAGATAATTGCAGCCTTGAATGATCAAAATACTCCCCAAGAACCACCTAGAAATGAATTAGAATATAGGGTGTAAGGAGTAAAAACCAAGTGCATCAATTAAATATGGCTACTAGAGAAAACTGTCAAGCTCCACCACCCGCACAGTCAAATCCACAACCTTCACGATGGTCACAATCTCCCAATCATCGTAGACAAGAACATGAAGAATATGATGTGGGGAGGAACCCCAATTATAGGAGACAAAACATCCCTTGGGACGATTTTGATTTAAATGAGTTTGAAGATATGATCGCTACGGAGGACGTTATTACCCTGCTTGGCGTAGAGATTTCATGAAAGGCTTAGGGTTGAGCGACAATTTTGATGTTCTGCTAGGAGAGGAAGTATGGAAAGAGATGGAAATAGAGGCATCCACTTTTGATGGTACACACAATCCTAATAGATTTTTTGATTGGTTGACATAAATTGAAGAACTCTTTGAGTGGCACGAGTTGTATGACTATCAAAAGATGATTTTTGTGAGGATGAAGTTGTCAAGCTAATATAATTTCGAACAATTTTTATTAAAAGAAGTGTGCTAGGAGCATGTCTCCACAAATCCTTTCTTTGTTATATAGCTGTATTATTGTATTACATCTTTTCCTTTGATTTTATGATTCAAAAAGCTATTTAGGAGATTTATTATTTCTTGTTACAATACATTAATTTTGAAATTCCAATGTCAATGAAGCAACTATGAAAGGTTGCTTCTTTCTATTTCCGTATAATTTAATTTAATTTTAATTCTTTATTTTTCAACTCAATGCTTGTAGTAATAAAAGCATCTGTAATACTATGGAGCTATTTGTTTGTTAGATTTATAGTGTAGTTTGATTGCAGTATAACCCAATTACATTATAATATGATTACCCAATTACATTATAATATGATTACTTTGCAATTGCTTATTTATCTGTTTGAAGTGAAATAATCTGCATAGTATAGTATCCTACATAATTCAGAGAGAAGGTTACCCCTAACACAAAAATGTCAAAATTTGCTTGTGGGATCTTCAATATACTAATAGACAAATTATTTATAAATACATATATACCATAGCACATGTATTACAACAACAGTAGCAATATCTAACTTAAAAGCGGTCATCAATATAATTAATTGTTGTTTAAGCATACAACTCCATTAATACAATAACATAGGATAGTGGATAGGTTCGTCGGCGTTGGCAGGAATTCGTCAGTGAAAAATCACTGGCGTTGACAAAACTGCAGTGGAGAGGGGGATTATTATCGCCAAACTTCTGCATCGACATCGACATTGGTGAATTCTTGCACTTGTGTCAGCGAAATTCATCTTCGATGACCCAGGTGAACCTCGTCTTTGCCAAGAAGTCAAGAGCTCCATGTCTTTGTTGATACGTTGTGAGAAGTTGCGAGCTTCGCCTCTTCGGCATCTATTAGAATATAATTGATATATTACTATTCAATATCTTACTTTATACATGTATGCTGTACTCATCCATGTAATAGAGTTTCCATATTTTAATTATATGTGAATGCACTTATTGGTCTTCTTGATTCTCATCTTCTCATGGTATCAGAGCATCTCTCGATTTACCCCTTCACCACAGCGTCTGAAGCACATCCGAAGGGTTGACTTTTCCAATTCTTGCACTTCCGGTTCTTGGCTCTCCCACCTCTCGCTGAAAATCTTCGTTTGATCATCGGCATTCTTCTCGATTTTTTTTCTCAAGAAACCATCTCAAACTCCGCCTAATCCCCAGCTCCCCAAGAACCTTACCAATAACCAACCTGCCATGAACCTCTGCCTGATCTCTCTCGATTTTTATTTATCCCGACTTTCGTCCAATGGTCGCACCATCCTCCAGCACGACAAGCAGCACCGACACATCAGGAAGTTAAGAAGCACCGAACTCATTAGCTCTTTCTTCTAGCCGTGTTATCTTGATAAACACCATCAAGAACCTAATTAACAATCCCTTGCCTCCGGCAACTACTTTGGCAGTTATTTATCTTTACCTCTTTAAACCCAACGGTCTTCAAGGTCACCTTGACGGCACCTCGCCAAAATCACTGCCTCACCTTTCGGACATTGCCATAATTACACTTATTATCAACCAACAATTTGAATTATGGAACTCCACCGATCGAAATTTGATCTCAGCCCTATTCTCCATTATCTCCGCCTCCATTTTACCCAACTTCACACCGAAACACATCATGAAACACGGCAGATTCCTGCAAGACGATTCTGATCCACAAACAGGTCCAAGGTTATTCAACTCAAAAATGCCCTACACAACGTTACAATGCAAGACAAATCCATGCCGAGAATTCACAATTTTAGCTGTGAAGAGCGCGGTGAGCTCCATGTTAAAGGAATTTACCCGATTTGAGCGACTGAATTTACAACTGTCGTTCCATAAAAAATTTACATTCACATTTTACTTTATAATGTAAATTCCACATACTGAATACAATAAATTTGTTTTTCCTAGGATTTATATTATTATGCATCTAAAGTACTATGTACCAAATAGCCCATAAGTGTTTTTTAGCATCTAAATATTTTATCTATGCAATGTACTGTAGTCATCACAGTTACCTTTTTTGGCTGTGACGTGAATGAAAAGTGCGTTCTAACAAATTCTTGGAATTTTAGGAAGATTTGTAAAACCCCAATGGCATATTTGATAACAGGATAAAAATGCTAGGTGATCAGTGGTAAAAAAATTTTCAGGCTGTCCGTAGAATTTGGATTGTTGTTTATTTGGCTAAACAATTATAATTGAAGCTTTTTTTCCCTACATATGCATTACATCTTTGAAGCTTTTTTTGATTTTCATGTTGATATGCTTGTTTTCCTTTTTTTAACAGATAATGGTGGTGGTATGAATCCTGATAAAATGAGGCAGTGCATGTCTCTTGGTTATTCTCGAAAGAGTCAAATTGCAAATAGTATTGGACAATGTAAATCTTTATTACCAAGAAGGGCTGATTTTCAATTCATTTGTTGCCATTTTATGATATTGATTATTCTATAAATGCATCATTGTTGTTATGTATGTGCTATTATTGCTTCTCAAGTATTCCAATTGAAATTAGTATTATTATTTCTTCTAGATGGAAATGGATTTAAAACGAGTACCATGAGACTTGGTGCAGATGTCATTGTTTTTTCTTGCAGTTGCGGTGAAGGAAATAGGTTTGCCTTTTCTACTTTGTGCTTTTTCTGTTTACTCTTACTATCTGACGAGTGAACGCCCTTCTACTAAATTTACTTGTTTTGATTTGTCATTTATGATTATATATTTTGTCAATGAAACAACATAAAAGTTCTTGTGTGTATTACATATCTAAACTCTTAGGTACTGTGCGATCACAATATAAAAATTCTATAACGGTCACTATGAAGTTGTGCATTTTTCCTTTATTCATTAGTAAATGTTGCGAGTGTAATTTTGACAACATAGCGGTTATAGAATCTTTTGCAAATGTGTCCTTATGAAATCTTCATATTATTTCCTACTAGTTATTGAAGTATTTCATACCTCTAGAATTTTCTAAATATATGCCTAAGTTACCATGCCGATACTGTAATTGTCAAAGTTTAGCAAACTTTCATGTCTATCTTAAAATTTTATTTATTAAAATGGCTATGCTGTAATATTTTGAGTTTTATACTGTGTGCTCAACATTTTAAAGTTTCAGTGTTTTAATATGAAAATAAGCGATCCATGTTGCAGGTTCCAATTATTTTACTGGTAAGAAATTAATGACTAAAAATTATAGCTTAGATTTGAATACTAAGATGAATGTTATAGTAAAATTAAGATAACTAGTGTGAAATATAGTCTTATTTTTTTTCATCTGGCACAACAAGCTTGGAATCTGAGTTGGTAACAAGCGGGTGGGCAAAGAAACAAAAACTTTGTTCATCTTTCGACAACTTAAAACATTTCCAAATCAAATAAAAGAGCCTCTAACGACAAACCTTTACATAACACTTGATTATGTGTGTGTGTATAATTGCCTTTCTAAGACTGCAGTTTTAGATGATTTTTATAGAAACAGTAATCACTTGAATCATGTGGAGTAAAAAACAAAAATTTAAACATGCCTAACATACATAATATGGCTAATCATAAATTAAAAAACATGATGAATAAAAGACATTCAGTAGTTGACATTAATGATATGCCATAAATAAAGAACATGCAGCTATTAGCAAAGGTAACAAGTCCCTTAACATTAAATTATCCACTGATTGTGATCCTTTTAATAACCACACATGCATGCCACACCTTGTCCCATAATCAAATTTAACTAAAGACTAAAATTTTTATAATTAACAAGTGATATATTTTATATTCCAAGTGAGTGCGCGCGCGCGCACACACACACAGATATATATATATATATATATATATATATATATATATATGCTATAAATATGTGCTAATTAAAATACTTGTCAAGAAAGCCGCATCTATATATCCACTGCATGCCTATCAACTTTGGCAATTAGTTTTTTGTCATAGTAAGTCACACAAATTAATTTTATTATTTTATTTTTCTTGCAAATTTACCCATCTAACCACTAAAGATATATTAAAACTATATAATAAGACTAAGAGACATGTGTCCAATTTGGTCATTATACACCCTAGCTGGCAATATATGCATGTTAATGGAGTTTTTTTACTGATCGATATGGTTTTTATAATAATGAGAAATCTAAAGCTGTAATAGTTTCTTCTTAATTTTTTTTTTATTGAACAACCAATCAAAGGTATATAGAAGAATGGCCTACTTACAAATATCAAAACCAGCCGGTGGAGAACCATTAGAAAAAAAAAAAATCTAAACCGACAAGTAATAGTCAACAATACAAGTCCAAAAACAATTAGCACAATCGAAGAAAACTAGATAAATCAAACAGCATCAGTGGAACTGGTTGGAAGAAGTATGACACCAGCGGGGATCCAATTAGGTAGTAGCGGTTGCCAGTTTCAGCAACAGCAAAACAACAAGTCTTCAGAAGTGATTGCCAACAAGTAACAGAAGTGAAGCACAATTATTCATCAAAAATAAAGATTGTAGATTATGAAATCATAGCTTGAACTCCCCTTCATTAGGTGAACTTTATGAGCTTAGTGAGAGGTAGTAGCAATCCACATAATGCAACCCCACTATATGTAGAGCCCAATCACGTTTGAAGATGGACTACACTTCAAAAGCCGAAACATGTCTGAGGAGAGAAGGCAAAACAACCTTCAGAAAATTCATTTTTGAATCTGAGGGAGAGATAGATGCAGGATACTTCTAGCAGTATCACCTGCAGTAAGAAACAATAATTACTAGGATAAAAACATAAAAAATAGATGGCGTGAATAAGGGAAGCGCTTAGATCTGACAACATAGATGAATAAGAGGCAAATCAGATTACCATTGACCCTTTAATGTATATGGACTCGACCCCACCAACCTACACAACCAGACTACCAAGGAGCTGAACCACAACAAACCTTGGAATATACCAAGGAGGAAAGCAAGTCCAAAACGAAGATTAGAACTTGTATCTGGAGAGAGAGGGAGAGTTAGTTCCTATTATAAGGGAGCTGAGTCCAGTACTGCAAGAAAGTTCAAGATAAGTTGAGCCAAGGTCCTATCAAATTATCCTGTTGATGATAATTCCTTTATTCTCCTGATTTTTTCCAAAGAAACTTTTAATAAGCAATTGCTTATTAATTTATTTTATTGATGATAAAAAAAAATTGTTGGAAATAACAAGATTATATATATGTGTGTGTATATATATATATATATTTATTTATATATATATGTATATATTAATTGGAAAACTAGCAGATGAACCATGTTGGATAAAATTATAGTTAAAATTTTTTAAGAAATTTTTAAGAAATTTTTAAGTGTAAGTTTAATAACTGTTTACATATTGGAAAACATGTAATAATAAAGTTAAGAAAGAAGGCTAACATTGAACAATGCTAATAACCTAAACATAGCAAGATACCATTTGTTAGAACAATAAACAAGCTAATATAAGTAGCAAAACCTAAACATAGCAAGGTACCATTTGCTATAACAATAAACAAACTAATATAAGAGCTATAACACATTTAACATGTAGTAATCAAGAGCGGATGCTAAAACAATTTTAAATATAATTGAAGTAAAAACAACTTCTAACAACATAGTTAGAATATTAAAATCAAATAATTAGCTCAAACTAGTGTGAGCTTTCTTTAATGCAAGCAATGATAGCAAATACCAAACCTCTACCAACATTGGAGCAAGTTTTCCTTGTATGTTTTTATTTTCTTTATCTGAAGACATACTACTTACGGGTCTAATGTTTACAATAGAGGATACACAATTAGTTGGATCTTGTTAGCTTTAGTCTAGCTTGATTCATACTTGTATTGATGATTTCATTGATATATTGCTTTTTGATTTTTTTTTAATGATTAAAAGGGAGAGAAATTTATATTTTTTTATGTTTTATTTATTTTCTTGTAAGAATAAAACTGTGTTGTGTAGTCTTAAAAATGGGAGAGATTATTGAATTTATTGTTATGATTTATTTTATCTTTCCAAGTTTGATCTTTCCAAATTTGGGATTTTGGTTTAAAGTACTTCACCTTAAGTTGTGTTTAATTTTCTATTATTTTCTCTTAGTTTTTAAATTATTCTTGTGGGTTTGAAAGAGAAAATTTTAATCTACTCTGCCAAACAAATCTTTAAGAAGGGTAACTCACCAACTAAGTAACCCACAACCGGAGTCCGCAAATGAGAAAATATTGTAAATTTAGTCGGGTAAAGGAGGGTGAATTCATAGCTCCGCAACTAAATTGTGTAGTGGAGGGATCTTGGTGGCTATGCCAAGGTCGCCAACTCTGCAGTCAAAGCATGTGAAGGAGGAAATTATATGGTCTTTGTTACATGGTTTGGAATAGTGAAGTAATGACTCTATTTGAGTGGAATCTTGATGGTGGTGAGCCTTCGAGGAATGGATGTATGGCCTCAATTTTTTTTAAACTACTATAAAATTTATGTGCTCTTTTGCTTTGCCTTATATTTTTACTTGAATGGTTTTAATTTTTTATTTTGTTTTAGTTCAAGTTAAGATATATCAATCAGCAGCTTCTTAACCCCACAACCAAAGTTTACAAAGGAGAAATATGGTAGATTTAGTCGGGTACTAGCTTAGGAAGGAGGGTGAATTTCACAGTTCTACAACTAATGTGTGTAGAAGGGGGATCGTAGTAACTATGTCAAGGCCCTCAACTTTGCAGTCAAAGCATGCGAAGGAGGGAATTATATGATTTTCTTACTTGCATGGGAATAGCGAAGTAATGACTATTTGAGTGGAATCTCAAAGGTGGTGTGCCTTCGAGGAATGGATGTATGGCCTCAATGTTTTTCAAACTACTATAAAATTTATGTATGCTCTTTTGCTTTGCCTTACAGTTTTTACTTTAATGCTTTTAATTTTTGATTTTTCTTAGTTTAAGTTAAAATATCTTAATCATGTTAGAAGAAGTGAAGTTTTTTAAGTTAAATTTTCATTAAATTAGAAGACAATTCACCCCCTTTGAGTAAAATTACTCGGGTCTCCTAAAACCTATAAAAAATTTACTATAGTTACAATCTAATTATTAAACTCTCTTGTGGAAACTTTCAAAAATCTTGTATGGCTTATTAAATCATCGTCAAATTCAAGCTAAGCAACAAAAAATGATGACAATTTTTCTAATCCCAAGTATAGTATCACAAAAGAAATTGAATAGAAACATGCACAGGTAAAATCGAACCTAAAATAAGGAAAGCCCCACATTATGATATAATAAACATATACGAGCTATATAATATCCTTCGAGTGTTATAGGTCAACTTCAAATCAAATAGAATGGAGGGATAACAAGGGTGATTATGTTTAGTAGACCAAGGGAATACGAAGAAAGTTGAAAAAATAACAATTGATAATGTTGTGTAATACTACTAACCAATTCTGAATTAGAATATCAACAACTATTGCAATTGAAAAAAATTAGCATATGAAAATTAGTTGAAGCAATGAATCGTAGAGTTGAAAGCTACGAATAAAAAAAGTTCAAGGGTTTTTGGTTTTAATTGTTGCTACGAGTTTTCAAGTCTCATGCCTTTATTTATGGATACATAATTTGCAGTTTGATTGATTTGGTCAAATGATTGTAAAATGTATTTTATATTACGTATTTTCTATTCCTATTGTTCTATTAATGCTAACCTATATATACACCAAATTTGTTGAAGTTGTATTCGACCCAATTCCCAATCCTCTTTATTCATGCCATATTTATTTAATGAATTGACTTAAAAAAATACTAACTTATGTATAAATTCTATAAAATTATTTATAAATATTAAAATATATTTTAAAAATTCAAAATTTTATATAAATTCATCATTATAATAAATTATACAGAACACGCAACTAATATCAATATTTATATTTGTTTATTTTCATGCTGTTTTCTTTACAACATCATCTTTCTAAAATTCTGATTGAGATTTTATCAAGCAGGATACAATCAAATATGGTATTATTTGTGTTTGGCTTGATATGGAGTTGTGCTTCAAATTTGTGTCTCGGTTCAAGTCACTGCTTGTTAATCAAGTTGAATTGAGCTTCTCAACAAGCCGAAGAAGAGCTTTTTATGGCAATGTGACAATCATAGTTATCACCATCCAATACTTCCCACCATCGTTTGCTACTGCCAATCAGCCCCACCTTCTGTCTCCATTCCCTTTTTCTAAATACTACCCCACTTGCAGCCACCATTGATCACCATTCTACCGCCATCCACCCCACCATTGGTTACAACACCATTACTTTTTATAACTAAATGCTTTACTTGAATCCAAATACAACAATAAGTTCCAGGTTTTAGTTACCATAATCTAAACAAGGAAAAAAAATACCGTGCAATCAAATCTCCATTAACATTTTGCATTATTTTAGTTTTGCTGCACTTTCTATTTTGACTTGGTTTAGGCAATTTTTTCGGATAAACATTCATATCTATAAAATTATGATTAAAAGTTAGAGTAAATTAAGTTTAAATTAGGTTTTCCTAAAATTCTTAAAAGAGATTGTAGAAGCAATAATCCTAACATCTTACTCATAAATTTGTAATGCATACCACTCAATAAAATTCAATTGTCACACAAATTTGAATTCTACTCTTGAAAATCTTAGCCTTGGTAATGCCTTGTAGTCATGGCCATAGGCACGGGCATGTTAGGCTGGGCTGTGAACGACATTGGCATGTTGAACTTCTCCTATGTTGTCATCAATTGGGAGCCCTAGGTCTCCCTTTATAATTGCTGACTCCCTTAAGTAATTTTCAGATGTGTTCTTTCACCTATTATACTTATATGTATATACATATTTCCACATTACTATGCTTAATATGTTACTTTTATAAGTCATATAATGCTTATAGTAATGAATGTTCTTAAATTACTTCATATTCTTTGAATTTTATTAAACAGCTTAATCAATATTAAAATTGGCGCATTTATTAAAATAATTAATTAATTTTGTGCTTTACAAGGCTTATGAAATTTCAAGGTTATGACAGTATCAGAAACCTTGTGAGAGAATAGTGCTGTGGAAATAAGTGGCATGATTCTTTCATTGTTTGTTGAAGTGGTAAGATGCTCGTTTCTTTCTATTAGTTAATTTAGTGATTGCTTCACAAGTTGCTGAATTGTTTTTTGTTCATGATATGTATTTATTTTATCTTTCAATGGCTATTCTGTCTAATAAAAATGGTGGCCTTGAAATTTTAATGAAAAGTAATGGATACTTGTTACTCTGCAATGATAGGAACATTAATATACGTACATCTACGACTACCTCTACCCTACATTGATGAAAGGATCTTCATATACCATTTTGGAATGTCTCAGAGGCTTTTTTTATTGGTTATATATTTGGAAGAAAATGTATACTGAACTTAAATGACTATAGGATTTGAGCTTATTTGAAATTGTTAATTTTTAGGGCCTAGAAAGATTGTATTTTTGAGTACATTACCTTTTACGCCTATGATTATTATGTTTTAAGAGTATTTCTTACATTGTCTTTTGTTATTTGTAACATTTATGATGAATACATTGCAGATCCCATTACAATGATTCTGAGAGTGAAATGTGGTGGCATGGTTTTTGTGCTTTGATGCTGTCTGGAATATACAGCTTTGTTTTGCTTTGGATTTAATGCATAATAGATTCTTGCATTAGTTGATTCTTCAGTACTTTTGATACTGCTTTATTTAAAGATTTTGAATTCTGTTTGATAAGTTTGTTGATTGTGTAATTGTAAGTTGGTTTAAATTTTCCATTAGAATTGAATTTGTTAAAATTAAAAAGATAATTCGTTTAAAGCAACTAATCGGCCAAATTACTAAATAGATTGCAATTGTAGCAAACCTTTGGTGTGACTAAAAAGCACTTTATCACTGTTTGAACTATGCATGAGTAATAGCGTGGCATAGCAAGTGAGGTGGTGATTAGTCAAGGGTGTTAAGCCACTTTAGTAAACTTTTGAAAATGATGGACTGAGAAACCATTGCACTCTGCTTAATTTATTTTCAAGCCATAGTAGGAATGGATAGAGGAGCTTCTCTAGGATCTATGTCATGTTCTCCACATTAATGGTTAGGCTAATTTGTTTTGAGAGGAATCTACACAACTGATTGCTTGATATTCACGTTAAATTTGGTAGTGAATTTAACTTTCTTAATTGGATGATCTTGATTCTGTGAAAAAAAGTGCTGATTCACTTTCATATATTTACTCTCTCTAAATGCAATATTAACTAGTTTTGGCACTTTCTTTAATTTATTTTCATTTTTAAAGACAGTAGGAGTGGATAGAGGAGCTAGGACCTATATGTCCTCCTATTTTCCAAGTTAATGGTGAGGCTAATTTATTTTGAGAGATATCTACGCAAATGAATGCTTGCTGTTCAACTTTGAATTTGGTAATTAATTTGACATTTTTAATTGAACGGTCTTGATTCTGCAAAAAGGGTGCCGATCCACTTTCACATATTGGCTTTTTCTTCAAATATAAAGTCAACTAGTTCTGGCATTTTTAATGCAGTTTAGGATTTGATGATGCTATTTTGGATTGGAATGGTATTGATAAGAAAAGTTCGTATATCAAGGATATTGCAACCGTTGAATTGCTTGAATGCTTTTTGATGATTTCCTAAACTCAGAATAGGTTTTTGCTGTGAATTGATATAGGCCTGGTTGTTATCTGATATTATTGAACTGTGATTCCAGCTTTATTTGGAATGGGTTTTAGTCAGTTCATGACTTGAGATTCCACTGGTTGGAAATATTTATTTTTATTTTTTGTTGCATACTTTATTGTGATCCTATTTATGCGGATTGCTGCTATAATTGTTGATGTTATGCGATATGTGGTGTGTGTTATGATCAGACTAGGCCAGCATGGACTACAATATGCTTTTGAAGGAATGATTATGGTCCAATCATTGACCAGGCCAGAAGTTTTGGCTCGGTTTTGCCTAGAACTGGGCATGGACCCGGAGCCCACCTGGCCCGGTTAAATACCAGGTATGGGAGAAAATACAAGGCCTACTTCAAGTGTCGGGCCAGTCCGACCTGGTCTGCAGGGGAAAAAAAGTTGCCGTTGGGTGCCTTAAAACTTTGTTTGACTTGCCCGACTTTACGATGGAGGCCCGTCCTGCGACCTAGAGAATTTTATTTTATGTGATCTTGCATATGCCTGGCTCGCGAAGGCCCAATCTGTGAAAATTCATTCACGTGCGATTGCGAATAGTCACACGTGCCCGGCTAGACCCGGTCTGCGTGACGACCATGCCTCTGTTTTGTAAAATTCTTTGGGCCTGCCCGGCCTTGCCCGAGTTTGTGATTGACTGGGCTTGGGATTCAGATTGTGACCTAGTTCATTATATATTTTCCTATTGTGCGATCAAGCCTAGCCCATGCCCAAGCCTAATTTTTCCCTTAAAATGTATATTTGGTAAATATATTAATTTTTATTATCGCAAGGATAGTCTTCTTATTTACACATTATATAAAGGCTTTACTATTAGCATGCTAAAATTAACACTCATTACTAGGCCATGAAATTTTGTTAATCCGCCCGCCATAAAATTTTCAACCCTAGGACGTGCAATATTTATCCAAATTATGTTTTGCTAGGTCCTGTTTAAAAATTTGGAAAAACTCAAGCTTAGGTCATGGAATCTCTTGAAGCAGGTCAGTTGGTCTAGATGGGCCCTCGGATCAGTGCCTATATGCGGTCATACTTCTATGGGAACCAACAACTGATTAAATCTTCTCATTTTGTGGAAATTTGCGAGTATAAAGAGCAAGCATATTTGGGGCATGCAGAAAACAATTTCAATTGCATTCCCTTGTGTACTATTTCTCTTTTTAAGTTGAATGCTGAAACAGATGTTCTTTCCTGCATGATGCGATTAGAATAACAGAGATCTTGGAAAAATCTTGTTTTTTAACTGATAACTTGTTTTGCATTAGATTTATTCTTTCTTGTAAGATCAAATTAGCATTATTGAGAATTTTTATTCTTTTCTGTAAATAAGAGCTGCAAATTACTAGGAGAAACTGTTTCTTATAATAGAGATGTTTATTGTTGTTATGATAATTCATTTCTATATATATTTTCAAATTCTAAAATATAATTATTGGCTTGGCCAAGTATTGAATTTTGTCAAAGCCATGTAATTTGAGTTTTGCTAATCGAAGTTTTGATTGATTTGCAATCTTCATGCTTCTATATGAAATTTCAATGAGGCTTACATTGAATTATTGATTATGCATATTCTACTTTCTGGTATTTATCAAAATTGACTGATATTTGTTTTACGTGAAGATTTCTAAATTACAAAACTTCAGTTTTGTACGAGAGTTTTGCATCAGGAAATTGCTGATCCTAAAACTTTATACTTCTCAATCATATCATTTAATGCTGAACGTTATATAAATTGCTGCACATGAATCTGGTCTGCGACTTGTTGCCTTTCAATCTATCACAAAAAAGAACACCCTAAATATTTAATTATCTTCATGCGTATATATGTGTTTCATCTGAAAACAAATATCGATACATTTGATATCAGTTTAAATTTAACAATCTGTTTTATTTAAACTGTTGATGGGTCTTTTTTTTCAATTAGGTTCGTACATAGAGAAATTTTGTTTGTAATTATTCTTTTGTCATCAGGCGGCATTTAGTGGCTTATTTAAGTGATTTTCTGGGTTACTAAAACGCTTTGTTGAACTCGAATTTTGATTTATAGTTTTGAATAATTAATCAGACGCTCTCTATTTTTGTTTTTGGTTAGAAAGCTTTCTTGTTATCTTTTGCTGGCTTTTTGTGACTACATATCTTATTAATACTTCTCTTTCAGCCCTACGAAAAGCATTGGGATGCTATCTTACACGTTTCTGAGAAGCACTGGTAAAGAAGACATTGTTGTTCCCATGGTATGCTTTTTTTAATTTTTTACTTTTGACTAGTAGTTATTAAACCTATTTTTTGAGGAAGTTATTTAAGCTGCCCATTTTAAATTGAAGTTGCATATAATTGTTATCCTCCTACTAGCCAACAAGCTGTTTGTGTCTGATAAGTTTTTCTAATTCATTTTTAAGTGAAGCTGTATATAAACATGGTTTGCTAGAGTTTTTCTTTTTATAATTTTTTGAACGCAGTGCATTCATTCATGTTGAAATCTGGTTCTGATCGTGGCTGTTTGCTTTATCCTTGTATTGTAAATGTAATGGTATATTGGTTGTCTATGAGATCCCGTGAAGTGGTATTAGCTTAATATGCATGATACTTTTATTTGATTCCCCTGTATAGGGATTGTCATCATTTGTGCACTAATTTGTCCATTTGCACTGCATTCGGATATTTTCACGCAGATTGAACAATGAAGAATGTTAGAGTAAAATGATTTGCTAGTGCAACAACCAAATGGGTTGTTTGACTCTACTTGTTCGGATGGGTTAACTTTTTCTATTATCAGAAAGGAACTCTTAGCTTCGTTAACTTAGTCCTGACAATCATCATACTTGGGAGATTTAGCACATGGTTAGATGAGCAAGTTAACCATGCTTCTGGATTAAAAAGTGGAGTTGCCTTCAAGGCGTTAGTTGTAGTGATGATTGATTATCTAGTTGAGAACCTTTTGTACTTAAACTGAACGTGTAAGCTAAAATTAAAGTTAAATAAGTCATGAATCACATATTTTAATATCTTGATTGCTCATCAAATATGCTTATTTCAACGCAGTTCAACTATCTTATTTTTGGCATGTCCTTTTGCAGCTTGATTATGAAAAGAGGGGCCAAACTTGGGAAAAGATGACATCATCTGTAATTGATTGGAAAATGAATGTTGATATTTTTGTTAAGTGGTCTCCTTATTCTAGTGAGTTTGAACTTCTTCAGCAGGTAGTTCTTTTTTCTTCATGCTGAACTGAATGAACTCTGTCATGGCAAGGCTATTGCAAACTGAATTATTTAATATTGCGTGACTGCTAATTATTTTTCAACCTTCACAGATGCTTTTGTAAAATTAAGTTTGAATTAGAATTCTCATTATTTTTTTTGTACTATAACTGGATGTTTTCCTGAATATGCATTGCTTATTTAAGAATAGCGTTCCTATGTGATTCATTTATGATATAACCTATCATTTTAGTTTGTTAGAAACTAACTCCAAATTTGAATTAAATTCTTCTTTCTGATTACCATTTTGGTATTTATTAAGTTTTCTATAGTGCTTGCAACTAATAGTTCCATAACAAATGATTGCACTAGTAAATTTATTCGGGAGGTTTTATGTAACCTTTTTTCCTAGTGGCACTGCAAACTGTTTATTCAGCTGGCCGTAGTTTTTTCAGCGTTGCTTTACATTTGTGATTATCTTCTTTAAAATTAGTAAGCTTATTTGAAGTTAGCTTTACTCATCCTCATTATACTTGCAGTGCTGTCAATTAGATTGCTCAATCTTTATTTAACCCATTAAGATTTTGAAAGTTCATTGAACTTACCCGCATTAGTGATTATTTTACAATGGGGGTAGTTATAGGGCTATCGGATGAAGGAAATGGTTAGCCAAGAAGGATCCAGTGAGAGGTGGCCAATGATGGAGAGTAGTCCCATTGGTGAAGATGAATGAAGCAGACTTACTTAACTGAGATCAATTCATTCCTTTAAGAAGCTGGGATTCCTCAAAGGCCTCTCTGATAATGTATTTAGGGCAAGAGATGTACCTCTTAAGTTTACTTGAACTTAATTTGTTTAAGAAGCTTTGATAATTGTGAGCACTTGAACCCTAATACCAGGATCATGGTAACAAAGTTCTGATCTTATTGCAAGGGATCCCGAAATATCTTGTTAACTGATTGCACTAAGTCATGATTAAATATATATAGGTGTACATCATCAAAGCCACATCTAGAGCTATATTGCTCTTATATATACAATATATTACATTACTCTTTTTACCTATAATTTTAAGGACAATAAGACATTTATGTTGCTTCTCTTTCTTCTAATGCCTTTCCATGTTTTCTCTTCATGAACTATTGTATTTGATCAGTTGTTTTTTAAGGCCGGATCTAGTCATGTAATTGTATTAACATGCGTTAGTGACAGCTTAGTATGTAATTTCAAAGCATTTATTATTAAAAGAAAATGAATTTGGATGTGCACCACAATAAAAGCTATAATTAGGTGATGCAGTAAAGCAATGTTAGCACCCAAACTCTTGGCATCCAAGTTGGAGAATGAAAATACATGCTTGTTTTAAGTGATTCACAATGATGGACAAGTGTTCTCAAAATAAAACATAATTTTCTCTTAATTGACTTGTCTTCAGAGCAGTGAAGCAACACTCCTTATTTCTCCTCATATGTGGGGTGATATTGAGCCCCTTGAGAATAAATGTACAATGTTCTAAAATAAATATTTCCACCAAAATCACTTCATTTAGAATCACACATAAGAGAACTCCACCTTGAAATTTTATCATATTTAAATCTCATTACATTTTGAATAATACCATAATTTAATGCTTGTAAAGCAAGTCTAATAGTGCATACCTAAATTGAATTTTATTTTATTCTATCAAAATGGATTCAAATTTACTTAGGGGCTGTTTGGCATGAGGTTACTTTATTGTTGTTTTGTAATTATATAGGAAATTTAAAATATTTTTGTTTGGTATGAAGTGATTTATGATTATGGTATTTTGAGTAAATTGGGGGTGTAAATTTATTCCATAATTTTTTAAGGGTTTTTGCTTCAAACGATTCGTTCGAACTTCTTCTGAGAAGACGCTGGGTCCGGGTAGGCTTACTGGACGTCGGAGAAGCTGCTCGATTCGTTAGAACTTCCTCGCTTGCTCGGCTGGAAATGCCTCTCCGCTCGGCTACTCCTCTCTTGGGTGTAATTGCGAGTTGTGCTCGGTTTGGGCATAACTCAATTTCCCTATATCTATATATATTAACACAAAACTTAAATACAGTGTAAAAGTTTTTCACCCATTTTACTTCATACCAAATGCCGATAATTTTAATTTATTCAAAAAACTTTACTTTTCTCCCATTTTACCTCAATCCAAACAATCCCTTAGTTGACCTTGGTAGTCGACAAGATATGTAATATTGGTCTTTTGAGTTTGATTCTCACAAATTTACTTAATTGATTAATACCAAAATTTAATGCTTATTAAGCAAGTCTATTAGTGCATGCCTTAATCAATCTTTACTTTATTATATCAAATAAAATCAAATTTACTTAGTCCTCCTTGCCGGTTCAGCAAGACATGTAATGTGATAGCCCGATGCCGGTTCAGCAAGAACTGTTCTGACAACGGGTACTCACATACTGCAGAATCATAGTGAGCAATTTGAAAGAAAATGAACACATATAAAATACAAAAGATAATTCTCATTCATTTAAAAATTTTGAATTATAAAAGTCTCCAACGTTCCTCTTACAAAGTTCATCAAAGATGAACTTAAACAAAAAAGGAAAAAATAAAAAGTAGTGCCGTAGATTTATCGACAATTTTGAAAATATATGAATTAAGGTTCTTGTTTGAATTCTCCCAGAAGTACCTGGCCTGGTATTGTAAAGAAAATAATATCGGGATTGTAATTCCCAGTAATTAGAGAACACTCTAAGTATCGCAGTAAATAATAAAATATTATATTTTTTATAAAAGCAAAGATGTGATTAGCGAAAATAAGGGTGTAATAAACATGCAGGAAAAGTAAGGCAATAGCGCAAAAAGGAATAATCGATTTCCTGCAAAAAATATTATTACAAAATGTAGGTTACTGATGTCATTTTTCTAGTAACCCACGAATGTTGCTGATGTTATTTTTTCAACAATTAACTACGAATGAAAAAGATGTTGGTTTCGAACAACCAAACAAGCATCAATGTTATTGATGTCATTTTTCAGTAACAACCACATTATGAAAGGGATATTAGTTTCAAACAACCTACCAAGCATCAATATTACTGATGTCATTTTTTCAATGATTAATCACAAATGTTACCGATATCATTTTTTCAGTAACTAACTACGTTGGAAAAGGATATTGGTTTCGAATAACCAACTAAGCATCAATATAAATTTGGCTCAAAGCGAAAGCTTAAGCAGCAGTAAAGTGCAAAAAGTAATACATGTCATATACTGTGTACCTTTTTCTTTAAGTTCAAATGTGCGACAGTTCGACTGAATCTGCATTTAGATTCTAATATTTTAAATTAGTCTTTTAAAGATATGATATATTTTTAGGGATTTTTCTTTATTCTTTCCTATTCTGTCTTTCATTCATTCTCTCTTGATAAAAGATAATATTTTTAAGTCACTGAGAGTACCAATTATATTTGATATAATATTATTATTATCATTATTTCAATGATAATAATAGTATATGAATGAAAGAAAAATAGAATGGAAGTGATTGTAAAAATGAAAATGCTTGAATTTTAATAGTATAGAAATAATAATAATTTAATAACATTTGTATTGTCCTCATTATTAATTAATGAGAATAATAATAATGTGAATGACTACTTTATTAATTTCATAATAATGATTTATTAAGTATTTGAAAATAGAATAAAAAGAACGAAGAAAATATTATCAAAATTTTCCCCTCATTTTTTTCTTCCTTTTCCATCTCCTCTCACTTTTAGGATTAGGATCGCTGGAAAACGGATGGAGGCCTAAGTGGGGTGGCCGGATGGCTGGCAATTGCCGACTGAGTTGGCTGGCTGGCAGCGGCAGGAGGGCGGTCGGCAGCGGCAAGTGGACTGGTTGGCAGGGGAAGCTGCTGTTGTGGCTATTGTGGGGGCTGGGAGGCTAGGAGATTGTGGGAAGAAGGAAGGGAGTGGGGGTGTTATATAGGCGAGAGGGAGGGGAGGAGGTCAGCCCACTTGGCCGACAGCCAGCGCCAAAATCAACGCAGGATGGGAAGGCGGAAGCTTCCGCTGTAGGCTCTGTCTTGCGACAGAGCCTACGATCATAGGATGCGATCCGATTTCTGAAGGGGCAGGGGGATGGGAAGAAGGAATATGAAATTTTAAAAGAATTACTTAAATTTAAAATTTTCGCATTTTTTCACTATTTGTTGTCCAAAAATAATGAAACTTGATACCGAGGTGTGTTACAATGTAACAAACACCCTTGCGCCAAAAATTTTTGTTTTAGAGTAATATTTTATTTTTAATTAATTTCTAAAATTTTAAACTTTGAAAATTAGTTGAGATCAAACAGACGCTTCGAAATTTATGAAACTTCTCGATTAGCCTTTAAATAATATACTAAACATAATGGCACGAAAATCGATGAACTCGGACATGTATTTAATTTTCACAATTTGTTGAATTTAAGAAAATTCAGAAATTAAAGCGGGAGTTTCCGTTATCCGGATTTCTCTCAAACTAGGACATTTTGATTTAAAAATTGTTCTCATATAAATGTATTTTTGTTTGCCTAATTTGAAATTCCTCAGAGTCCTGATTTCTGAGGCGGGATTTGACCTAATTTAGCAAAGTAACGATAATGGGTCGTTACATATAATATTGGTGATTTTAGTATGATTCTCACAAGTTTGAATTTAGAAATTGGGACCTTAAATAGTATTTTATGAAAATACTTATTTCGGTTTGATGTGAGAATAATATTGAAGGAAAAAGATTACAATATTAGAATTTTCAGGTAAACTAAATACTATACAATTCAATTGATAGTGTTTGTACAATGGTAAATTTTTTTCTGTGATTTAGAATTTGATATTTGTTTGGGTATTTTTGGGTATATTTATAATTTATAAATTTTTTGGGTATATTTGAATCTCTCTGTAATTTGTTTTAAAAATAAAAAAAAAGAATGAAGAACCTTAGAAAACAAAAAACATAGTCACAGGTTAGGAATAAAGCTGGCAGTCACGACGACAATTGGTGAGTGCTGACGAGGGAGGATGATGTATTTTCAGAAAGAAATAAGTTAATTAAAACACTTTTAATCCCTTTATGCTTAAATTATTGCATTGTTCCATTTTGAAATGTGGTATGTAGAGGCTGGCATGGAGTCAAACCACTAGAAGTTGCTTTATCTGAATTTTGAAAGTTTTTCAAATGATGATTGTTATACCTTTTCAGCAATATTATTGTTAAGAACTTTACCTACTTATTCTAATGACTTCGTTCTGAGCCTCAAACTTATTGTGAGGCAAGCAAGGATTTTCTCTTGGCAATGATTGAACAGCTTCTTGCTTTGTATAAAACTAATGCATTTGATTGAGGGGCAGTCTTGACATATCGTCAGAGCCAATCAGCATCAATGATTTTCTCTTGTGCTAAGGACCCTACGGTTGATGTTCAAGCATTGGCTACTGCTTTTTCGTAGGAGAATTTTATTTCATGTTGTAGCTAAATGTAGAATGTGTCATTGCGCATTGCTGGCTGAGTTTGAATAGTACTCCCTTTTTGATGCCACTTCTGAACTTAATTTGCTACGCTGACTTTTAAAATAAATTATAATAAATCTATCGTCAGCACATATCTTCATTTGTTACATTTTCTATTAGGTTCTTAAACTTTAATTTTCACTTGTCCAGGCAAGTTTAGGGGAAGTCCTTGAATAGTTTAAATGAAAAATTGCATTTAACATATAAGTAATATATATCTTGTCAGCAGATTGGTCAGAAACTATATCTGACTAGTAGACGAGTTATGTTTTACTTTTGATATAAACACTTGTGGAACTCGACAGAAATAAATTGTATGCAGAAATGGTTGGTGGTAATTGATATTTGACTATATTGTATAGTCTTATTTCATGTAGCGGCATGCTCATTTATATCCTATATTTCTGTAAGGTAACAATTTTACTATTTATATTTTATGCCTCATTTGATTTATCAACCTATTGTCTTCTGCAGCTTGATTTGATACCAGATCATGGAACTCGAATAGTAATATACAATCTTTGGGAAGATGACATAGGAAAAATGGAGCTTGATTTTGATACAGACAAACATGCATGACTTCTTACTATACTCTTAATTTTGAGAAAATATGGAGAGAAATCTATATTATTAACTGAACTGTTAATTTTCTGATTGATTATGCTTTTACTTATGTTGATACTGTTGAAAATGGCAGGATATTCATCTTAGTGGTGTCAATCGAGATGAAAAGAAGATTCAAATGGCTAAACAATTTCCAAACTCGAAACACTTCTTGACATATCGTCATTCATTGAGGGTATGATGCGGTTCTGTTTTTGTTTTCCTTAAACTTTCATGTAACTTTTTTTAGTATAGTTTTAGTTTTTCTTCATGATATCTTTCTTGTTATCAATTTGTAATGTTTTTTTTTTGTTGCTTTTTTTGAATTATGCGTAGCTATTTGAAAAGTTGAGGGGTGTAATATCTAGAAAGGTCATTAGTTTGATATGCAGATCAAATTTGCTGCTTTTAACTTAAGACTTTCCAATTCTTTACAACGATTAAACAAATTTTCTTGCAATTTAGTTCTTAAAAAATGGAAAACAAAATCAAAACATTATGGGAGGTAGTGTTGAGTAGGTTTGCATTGTTTTTGTCATTCTATTATATTGTTTGAAAACTAACAAGTTGAGACAGCTAAATATAAACGGCTTACATGTAAAAAATGAGTAAAATGAGTTATCGTGCTACTTTAAATTTCAATATCCTCAATTGCCGTACTCGAATAACTGTGTAAATTTTCACGCTCCATTTATTCTGTGCGGTGTTTCTTGAATTGTCATTTCTGTTTTCTTTTTCTTCATAATAATACTCTTGGTTTCACTTATTTTTTCCCTAGTTCTCTTACAGTTTTTGCTAACTTTCTACTTTTTTGCATCTCCTGCCTTTCATACATTCTCAATAAACCTAAATTTGTTTTGGTTAAACTATAAAATCAATATGAGTACAGCCAATGGCCCCCTTTAATATACACTTTCCGTTATATAAATTGAAGTTTTACCATTTAATTATATTAACGTTTTCTATATTTTAAACAGGCATGTCTGTATTTTTTTGTATTATATATATAACACTTAATTTGCATCTTCATTCTTACGTAATCAATTAAAGTTTATTTTTGGGTTTTAGGACATATTTTATTAATATTAAATCTAAAATATGTTCTTAAACTATACTGTGAAATCATAAAAAGAGTACTATACATATTTTTAGGAATCAGGTTTCAAAACTTGAATAATATGATTTAGAGGGTAAATTCAACTTATTTGTGGAATTCAATTGATAATTGTATTTGTAATGTAATAAAGAGTTTGGTTTGCGAATCAAAAGAGTTAGTACCCAATAATAAAAGATGTATGGTGATGGAAATAAAAAGTTCAAGTTAAGGTTAAAGATAAAAAGATATGATATAAAGAATAATATAAATATAAGACTAAGGAAAAGTGAAAGAAATATAAATTAGCTTGTCCGGAATCTAAAATAGTAGTTTGTGATGCTAAAATTGCATCATTTGAGATTTATATATTAAATTAAAAACTACTGAGGGAGAGACATTTATAATCTAGCCATATTAAGATATAAAGAACCAAAAAATTGACTCACATTACATATATCAAAGTTGACAATAAATTTTTTTAGGGATGAAGGTAGTCAACACAAATGAATAGATTATTTTACTATATTTTAAAAATAAAGCTGAGATTTGGCATGTTTTAAAAAGGATAAAGAGAGGAGAATGTAAAGAGCCATTGTTTTTACTTTACAAAATTAAGTCAAATCCCGCATCAGAAATCAGAATCTCGAGGAACTTCAAATTAGGGCAAATCAAAATATCATTTGTTAGAATTTTTTTAGATCAAAATGTCCTAGTTTGGGAGAAATTCAGCTAATGGAAACTCCTGCTTTAATTTCTGAATTAATTAAATTTAATAATAGAGAAAATTAAATACGTGTCCAAATTCATCAATTTTTATGTCATTGTGTCAAGTATATTATTTAAAGGCTACGCTAAAAGTTTTATCAAATTCGGAGCTTCGGTTCTATCGTAATTAATTTTTGAAGTTTTAAACTTCAGAAATTAATATAAAATAAGATATTGCTTCAAATCGAAAATTTTTTGCGCAAGGGCGTTCGCTACGTCATAACACACTTCTGTGTTAAGTTTCGTTACTTTTGAATGTCAAACGGCCAAAAAATGCAAAAAATTTAATTTTAAATTTTTTCTTAAGTTTTAATTTTCCATTCCTCTGTCCGCCCCCCCCGCCCCCCGACGCCAAGCGCTAGCGCGCAGGCTCTGTCGAGCGATAGAGCTTGCTAGACGATACGCAGGTGCGCCGCCCTGGTCGGCGCCGACCGGTCACCAACTGGCAGACCGTTTCCTCCCTCTCTCTTCTTCCCTTCCCTGTTTATACCCCCCACTCTCTCACCTCTCCCAACAGCATAGCCAGCCCTCCTTCAGTCACCCTTAGCCAGCCTCCCTCTGCCCCTCTGCTCCGGCCACCTCACTTCGGCAATCCCCTCTGGCCCCCTTCAGCCATGTTCGGCTCACGGCAACCCTAACCCTAGGTGAGAGGAGGAAGAAAAAGAGGAGGGAAATTGTTATTATTTATTTATTTTTTTCATTTATATATATATATAATAATCTTTATTATTTTCATAATAATAATTATTATACTATTTTTATTATGTCATCACGTTAGCATCGTTGTCATTAATCTATAATAATAACAGTACAAATGTTATATTTGACTATTATTTTTTATTTTGTCAATTTAATTTAAGTCATTTCCATTCTATCTTTTTCTTTCATATATTAATATTATCATTAAATAATGATAGTAATAATGCTATTATTTCTTCACTCAGAACTTAAAATCTTGTCTTCTATTAAGAAGAGAGCGAATGAAAAACAAAATAAAAAAGAAGATAATTACTTCTTAAAATATTAGCTGAAAGCTAATTTAAATATCAAAACTTATGTAGATTCAATCAACTTGTATTTTGAATTTAAGTAAAAAGGTACCAGATGTCTTTTATTATTTTTGTTTAAATATGTATTTCTGCTCAGCATCGCACAATTGATAAAAGGGCTTTTAAAAGTCGAATAAAATTATATATGAAAAAATTTGGATAACTGAGTAGCACGGGTTTCATGTTGACATATTTTTAGTCTGATATGATAACTGTTAGGACGGGGATGTGAAGGCCTGGCGCCGGTTCAGCGGAAACCATTCCGACATCGGGTGTTCACATACCGCAGGATCATATTGAGCAACTTGGGAGAAAAAGAAACACATACAAAAGCCAAAGATATTTTTCATTTATTTCAATATTTCGGATTACAAGATGTTTCATCGTGCTCTTCGTAAAAGTGAGAAATAAAAAGATAAAAGATAAGCAAAATAACGTCGTTGATCTATCAGCAAAATTGAAAAATTTAAGCATTAGGGTTCTTGCGCGTATTTTCCCAGAAGCACCTGACCTGGTATTGCACAGAAAACAATACCAGGATTGAAATTCTTAGTAATTAGAGAATATTTTAAGTACTGTAGTACACAATATTTACACTTTAAAAAGATGCGATTAGCGAAAATAAGTCGGTAATAAAATGCAGAAAAAGTAAGGCAATAGCGCGAAATAAATAAACAATTTTCTGCAATAAGTATTATCACAAAATGAAGGTTACTGATGTTATTTTCCAGTAACTAACCCCGAATGTTAGTGATGTCATTTTTCAGTAACAACCCTAAATGTTACTGATGTTATTTTCCAGTAACAATCCCGAGTGTTACTGATGCCATTTTCCAGTAACCACCCAGAATGTTATTGATGTCATTTTTCAGTAACAAGCCTGAATGTTGGTTGTAAACAATCAACTAAGCTACAACATGAATTTGACTCGAAAGCGAGGCTAAGTAGTGGTAAAAATGCAAAATATAATATTCGTCATGTACCGGGTACCTTTTGTTCTTTAAGTTCAGATGAGTGACAGTTCGCTCAATCTGCATTCAATTTTCTAATATTTTAAAATCTAGCCAATATTCTTAAGAATATTATCTTCTTTTAAAGTCTATGATTAATATTTTATAATTTTGCTCTTAAATGATACTTCATTATGGAGAGGTCATTTTATCCCATCAATTACAAATTAACCAGCTCGTAAGCTGATTCGCTCGTAAAAAGAACTAGCTTGAGCTTGAGATTGAGCTCAATTATCAAATCGAGCTCAAGCTCAAGTCGGAGTCAACTTAAGCTCGACTTTGCTTGCCTCTACTCATAATGCAATATGCGTTAGAATCCTTCTTTTCCTACAACATTATAAAAGTTAAGAGAAGAATATCTCATACCTTCAAGATTATGATCGCTGAAAAATGGAGAGAGGTCGAAATGGGTGGCCGGACGACTGGTCGGGGTGGTTGCAGTAAGATGGCTAGCTGGCAGTGGCACGAGGGGGCTGCTAGGTGGCTGGCTACTGCTGGAGGGATGGCAGGGGGCTGCTAGGTGGCTGTGGAGAGGGCTAGGCTGCTGGCAGGCTGTGGGAGAGGGAGTAGAAGAGAGGGTTGTGTGAGATGTGGGGGAGGAGGGGGCTGCTGGGGATTAAATAGGCATAGGAGGGGGGTCTTAATGGCGCATGGTCTCTATGCCTGTACGGGACGCCTAGCGCCGAAGCTTCTTCCGCCAGAGGCAGAAGAATCCCGTGCGGGATCGGGGAGGGGGGAGAAACTTGAAGGAAAACTTAAGAAATTAAAAAAAAAAACTTAAACATAAAATATTCGCATTTTTCAGTTGTTTGGTATTCAAAAATAACAAAACTTGGCACCGAGGTGTGTTATGACATAACGAACACACCCTCGTAACGAAAATTTTCGATTTAGAGCAATTATTTATTTTATATTAATTTTTGAGGTTTAATACTTCAAAATTAACCACGATCAAACCGGCACTCAGAATTTGATGAAACTTTTCGAGCAACTTTTAAATAATATACTTAACACAACGACACTGAAAATGATGAATTCGGACACGTATTTCAATGTTCTTGATTTATAGAATTTAAATAATTCAGAAAATAAAGCGGAAGTTTTCGTTATTCGAATTTCTCCCAAACTATGGCACTTTGATCTAAAAAATATTCTCATCTAAGGGTATTTTTGTTTGCCCAAATTTGAAATTCCACTGGATCCTGATTTCTGAGGCGAGATTTGACCTAACTCGCAAAGTAACGACTTTGGGTCGTTACAGGGGCTGTCCGATATCAGGAGTCATAAGGAGCTTATACTGATAAGCCTTTGAGGGGGCAGGTATAGAAGGAAGTTGTGATATGTAACACAAAAAATGAACCCCCCTATCCTCGATTTTGTACTTGCCCAACAAAATCATGTTTTGCGCCAGATATCAAATGCTAAAATTTTATATTTATTTTTGTGACAACACTTATTTTTATGCTTAAGTTTCAGTGTAATTTAAATAGGTTTGCAGGGATAAATTTATATAGCTTTTATTTCCTGTCAAATTATTAATTATTTTGCTTATTATTTAACAATTATAAAGTTGACATCTATCAGTACTTAGTTTCACAATTAAATAGTATGCAAGGTTTGAGTGGCATGTTATTTGCAGATAACATTCTTTTAATTGATAAGTTTAAGGATGGAGTTAATGTAAAATTTGAGCTATGGAGAACTACTTAAGAATTTAAAGGTTTTCACCTTAATAGATTTAAAAAATAATATATGAAATGTAAGTTCAATTGTATTAGAAGCCATAATATTGAAGACAACTATTGAGGACTATTTGATCAAGAAGTGCGAGAGGCTCAATGACCTTGGTTCAATTATTCAATATAATTGTGAAATAGAGAGCAATACGATTAATAGGATCCATGTTGGTTGGATGAAATGGAGGAGTGCTTATAAAGTGTCCCGTGGTAAAAAAAATTCACTCAAAATTAAAGGAGATTTTAATAGAGATACAAACAGCTATGTTGTATGGGCTGAATATTGGCCAACAAAGAAGAAACTTATCGATAAAATAAGTGCTATAGAAATGAGGATGCTTAGGTGGATGAGTAGGTATACTTGTAAGTATAGAATTAGAAACGAGAGTTTATCTGTAGCAAGGTTGGAGTGGTTTCAATAGTGGATAAGATTATAGAATACTGCCTTAGACGGTTTGGGAATATTAAGCATAGGTCGTGCAATTACATGTGATTAAACCAATTTAAAGAATCTTCTCTATTTGGAACTTAAGAATGGGCTTCTATTAGATCGTGTATAATGGGAACAAATGATTCATGTAGCTGACCACATCTAGTGGGATTAAGGCTTGATTTTGTTGTTGTTGTGTAACGCTTAAAATATCTCATTTTACTTATTTGTCACCCAAATAATTATGCTTACACCACATCAGCTAAATTAATAAACAACCGATATACCACTTTCATTGTACTGTTTAGTTTTTGCTACAAATTCATTCAAATTGTTAAATGTGAGTCCTGCTGCATAGACAGTGAAGACGCTCCTTTAGTTAAAACATTCCACCAAAGGATGATTCCGATGGTGTAGACAAACTGCTGGTGAAGACTTTTATAGTAGTTCTGTATCACTTCATTACAACTCTGCTGACAAGGACAGGACACTTGGCAAGGATGAATTCACCATGGATGATGACTACACTGACAAGCAGTTCAGCTCCAATGGCCTTTTTATGGTTTGGCTATCTTTTCCTAGTGAGAACGAATCTTGGCAAACAAATTTGTGTCCTAGGATTTTGAAGGATGTCCGAGTGCTATTAGAGCTGTCCTGTTTCACGAAGTGTTCATAGATGTCGGTGTTGTTCTCTCCAATGTAGTCATTTTGCCAATGGATTGGCACTTCTTAAAAATTGTAATGAAGCCTAACCTGCGACATGACAGCGGTTTATCTAACTATTGGATGTGAAAATAGTACAATGAGAAGTGCGGTATATATATGTGTATATATGAAAAACTTTTTTTTTCTCAGCACATAAGGATATAGTTAGTTTATTCTCCTTATATTGAATATTTTCTACCTCAAATAAATTATTTTCACATTATATCTCTTAATAATTTTATTTTAAACATTCAATTATATTATACTTAATTTTATATTTTATTTTTTGTCTATTCAATCTATCACACCAATGTTTCGCCTAACCTTTTACAATGATATTTTATAATATAAAATTTCTTTTTCCTCAATTTATTCTCTACAAATTCTACATTTTAAAGATTTTGCAAGGTTAGCAGTTGGAATTGAGTGTATTATTCTTTTCAATATGATCATATATAAAAACTTTTTAAAAACTATTAGTCTTGATATTACTTAATTAACATAAGATAATGGTTTATTCTAAATAAATTAATTGCAGTTGTTGTATCATGATTGCTATATATATATATATTTATAAAGATTTTAACCCAAAAAAACTGATTTTTACCACTATCTATGCTGCAAGTGTTGATCATTGCTGTTTTGCATTAATAGCATTGAATTTGAGCGTTCAGTTCATGTTGTTTTAAAATGTATTTTTATGACATATTTTGATCTGCCTTTTGAACTTTTCTTTCATTTTCTAAAATATTAAGTTTTTGAAATTTGACTTTAGTGCTTTTTTTCTCTCAAATCTCAATATTATATAGAATATATTGTTTTTGTGTCTTACTTTGTTGGTTATTCTTATAATGTGTAGAGTTATGCTTCGATTCTTTACCTCAGACTGCCCAATGCTTTTAAAATGGTTCTACGTGGTGAGGAAATTGAGCCCCATAACATTGTGAATGATATGATGCTAAAGCAAGAGGTCACTTACCGTCCAAATCATGGGATTGATAAAGTTCCTAAGGATCCAAACGTAAGAACTTCTATGGTATTTGCTTTGGCTGCATTAGAATGATTTTTGGAACTTTTATCGAACTAAAATTTGTTGAACTAAAATTTGTTGTCTTTTATACAATACACTAGTTTGTTGCTGTTGTGACGATTGGTTTTGTCAAGGATGCAAAACATCACATTGATGTTCAAGGATTTAACGTCTACCACAAAAATAGGCTAATAAAGGTACATCTGACTTCTTTGCTTTATGTAGTGGCATCTCTCCTTTCCCCTTTTAGCACTCATTTGCTTCTTGTTTCATGTTTGAATTAGTGGCAATTATTATTATGTTTTTAATTTATTAACCATGAACAATATGGCATGAGTTTGCTTCATCAAAATTCTCCCATATTTTAAAAATGCTAGAGAAGCGCTTTTGTTGATATAATTATATTACAATTTATAAATTCTACATATTAAGTATAGTAAATGAGACGAAGTAACTTGTTGGCAGGAATAGAAGACTGTCATCTAAAGCTAACAAGGTTGATCGGGAGAATGTCTTAAATGTTTTGACGTCTACTTAATATTTGAATAAATTGACATTTAATGTTTCTTTCTTATATGATACATAGCAAGGTAGCATCTATGAAGCCACATAAATATAATATGCCATAGTTCAATTAAATGATGGTGCTCTAGTTCTGATCATATGCTGAGGTTCTAAAATTATGACTGAGAAGGTGATAGAATACTAACTTGGTGTTGCACAGCCAAATTAAACAATCAACTAGTTAATGCCCTTTTCTTTTTATGACCCGTTGAAACTTTACGTCCAAAGTCCCTTCTTATTTGGTCATTCTGTTCTCATGTAATATAGACACATAGATGTTCTTCAGTCTCTTTGTGTGATTAATTAAACAATCCATGAGATTGGAGTGTTTCCCAAGAAGATACAATAGCCAATTGTAGACTTACAATCGTCTGTGTCGTCTGCCCAATTTTAGTTGGTGTAGGCCTGAAGAAATAGGTTTTCTGGATCGATTAGGAGCTTGAGGAGGAGAGATCCCTTCATGTACTTGAGTAGTCATTTGACTTTTTCAAAATGAGTTTGTGTGGGGTTGTGCATGTGTTGGCATATCTTATTGACTGCAAGACTTAGGTTAGGTCGAGTTATAGTTAGGTATTGAAGAGAATTTGCAATCTGTTTGTATAGTGTTGATTGAGAAAATGGGGAGGAGGGTTTGGAGTTTTGTTGGCTCGTTATGGGGATAAGGGCTGAAATGCATTGCTCCATTCTTGAGATTTTCAAGATTGTGGAAGCATAGGTTGCTTGACTAAGGAATGGGAGGTTTGCAGATCGTGTGAGCTGGATGTCTTGGTTGTAGTGTCGAGGTGTTTCATGTGGAACTGTTGTGCGAGGATATAGATGAGTTTGTGGAGAGTGGGTTGGTGTGGACTGATAAGAAGCATGTCATCCACATAGATGATGATGTAGATTCTATAGGAGGAGGAATCATGCATAAGAAGAGAGGGATCGACAATGTTGGTTCTATAACTGTGGGCAAGTTGAAGCTTTGTGAGGGTAGAGTACTATTGGCGGGGTGATTTTTTGAAGCCGTAGATAGCTTTATTGAGCTTGTAAACATGGTTGGGATGGCTGGGATTCACAAACTTTTGTGGTTGCTTCATATAAATTGTCTCATGAAATTTGTGTGTAGAAATGTGTTGGAGACATCCAGTTGTAAGATAGACCACTTGTAATAAGTGGCTAAGGTGAGTATAATTCTAGTGGTTTGCTTTTTTGCAACTGGGCTGAATGTTTCCAAGTGATCTGAGCCATAGTGTTGATTGAATCCTTGAGCTACCAACCTGGCTTTGTGGGGTGCCACTGTGACGTCGACTTTGAGTTTTGTACAATAAGTCCATTTACACCCTAGGACATTTTGATGAGGGATAGGGGGTACGAGGGTCCATGTGTGTTGATATATCAAGCATGATACTCGTCTTTTTTTGCAAGTTTCCAATGTTCCAGCTTAGCCGCGATGTTATAGGAGCTAGGTTCAGTTGAGTGAGTTGTGTGTATGAGGTTATAGAGGGGTTTTGGTTTAATGGTACCCGTTTTGAGTAGTGTGAGCATGAGATGAGAGGGAAGAGTTGGTGCTTTTGTCCGATGGTTGATTGGGAGAGAATGGCTGGGAGGATAATGATGATGTAGAGGAAAATGAGTGTATGTGTGAATATGGTGGTTGGGAATTTGATAGGGTGGTAGATGGAGAAGGAAAAGGAGGTGCGGGTGATAGTTGATGAGAAATTTGGCTTTCTAGGAGGGATCGAGTTGTTAGAGGAAGGAGTTTGTATTTGTATAGTAGAATGTTATGTTACAACAGTAGCGGAGTTAGAGGAGATTGGGAGTGCGTGATGTGGGAGAAGACTGAGTAAGCTTAGGATAGAGAAATTCAATTTCAAGAAATTGCACATGACATGAGATTAGAGTGGAGGAGGCTTTGGGGTTGAAGCAAATGTAACCCTTATAGTGTGGTGAGTATCCAAGGTTGATGCAGAGAAGAGCTTTGGGATTAAGTTTGGTAGTTTTTGTTGGTGGTAGGAGGGGGGAAATATAGGCAGTTGAACACTCGATGATGACATTCAGAGATGGTTTGATGTAGAAGTTGATGGGAAGAAAAATTGTGTGTATTAGGAGAAGGTAGGCGGTTAATGAGATATGCGGATGTGAGGGTTCAGAAACCTTCAGGTAGTTAAGTTGTGTGGAGGAGAGCATGAGTGATTTTAAGTATATGGCAGTGTTTGCGTTCAATCACCCCATTTTGTTGCGGAGTGTATGCATGAGGACCCGATGCCGGGTCAGCTGGAGCAGATCCAACACCGGTTTGCTTGTGGGATAGCAATAGCAACAACAATAACAAGTCCTCTAGCCATAGGATCATATTGAATGATTTAAGAGACAAATATATAGGCATCAAACATAACTCATTTATTCATTAATTCATAAGTCTTGGATACAAAAGATCAAAATAAAAGAAAAGCTACAAACTTTTAAAAATAGAAAGTGTCAGAAGGAAAGCGGTGGATCAGCAGGTAGCAGTATTAGCACTGCTCAGTTCTTAGCACCTTTTCTCGAGGATGAACTCCTGATTTTGGTACTTTTAAAAGTGCGGGCATTCGAATACCAGTTAGTTGTGAAACTAAGTACTGATAGATGTCATCTTTACAAATATTAAATAATAAGCAAATAATTAATATTTGACAGGAAATAAAAGCTGTACAAACTTATCCTTTCAAACTTGTTTCAATTGCACTTGAAACTTAGCATAAAAATAATTGCAGTCACAAAAATAAAAATAGAATTTTAGCGCTTGATATTTGAGGCAAAATATGATTTTGTTAAGCAAGTACAAAATCGAGGAAAAGGGGGTTCATTTTTGTGTTACATATCTCAAATTCCCTCTATACCTGCCCCTCAAAGGCTTATCAGTATAGGCTCCTTATGACTCCTGATGTCGGACAGCCCGATCCTAGCGGTTGTCTGATCAGACAAAAAGTATAAAGCAATATGGAACCCTTGTTTCTCACTTATCCAAATTTATTCATATATTATTTTATGTGACCTTAAAAGCATTTTTGTATCAAATTTGTGCGATGCTGAGCAGAAAAGCATATTTAAACAAGAGTAATAAAAGATATCTGGTACCTTGTTCTATAAGTTTAAAAGTTCAACAGTTCGGATGAGTGACAGTTTGCTCAATTTGCATTTAGATTTTGGGCATTTTTAAATTAGCTCTCAGCCAATATTTTTAGGAGTAATATTTATTTTTATTTCGATTATGATCTTCTTTTACTTTCTCATTATGATTGAAGTCTGCTTTTTAAGATATTGCGATGACAGTAATATTTATAGCGTTTATTAAGTCGCTTAGGATAGAATCATATTGATATAATATTATTATTATCATTATTTTAATAATAATAATATAAGAATGAAAGAACATAACAAAAATGACTGTCAAAATGAAAAATACTTGAACTAAAATTATAGTTATTTTATAACATATGTATAGTTTTCATTATTAATTAATGAGAATCATATTAATGTGAATGACGATATTATATCATTATTATTTTCATAATAATGATTATTAAGTATGTATAAAAGGATGAAGAAATAGCAAAAATCATTTCTCCTATTCTTTTTTCCCTTTTTCTTTCTCTTATACTTTTCTTCTTACCTTAGGATTAGGATTGCTGAAAAGCGGAGGGAGGTCGGAGTGGGATTGCTGTCCGGAATGGGGTGGTCGGACGGCTGCTCGCTGGCCGTTGGCCAGCTGAGGGAGGGCTGCGGCAGGAGGGAGCTGGTTGCTAGGTGGCCAGCTGCCGCTGCAGAAGGTTGGCAGGGAGGGGAGGGCTGGCAGGAGGCTGGTTGGCAAGGAGGAGAGAGGCTGGCTGGTAGGGAAGCTTGGCTGGGAAAGGGAGGAGAGGGGCTGGCTGGTAGGGAAGTTGTTGGAGATGAAGGAGAGGGCTGAGGGAGGTCTTATAGAGAAGATATGGGAGGGGATAGGGAGAGTTGGTCGGCCATTTGGCCGACCATTCCTGCGCCAAACAGCGCAAGAAGGTTCCTGGCGCGGAACCTTCGCGCGTGCAGGCAGAGCGATTCCGTGAGGAATCAGGGGGAGCAAAAGAAGGAAAATGAAAATTTTCCTTAAAAGAAAATTTAAATAATAGTTAAATTTTTCGCATTTTTCCGCCGTTTGGCGTCCAAAAATAACGAAACTTGACACCGGTATGTGTTATGACATTACGAACACCCTTGAGCCAAAAATTTTTGATTCGGACAAATATTTTATTTTTAATTAATTTTTGAAGTTTAAAACTTCGAAAATTAACCACAATCAAACCGACACTCAAAATTAGATGAAACTTCTCGAGCAGCCTTTAAATAGTATACTTAACACAACGACATTGAAATCGATGAGTTCTGACATGTATTTCAATGTTGTTGATTTATTGGATTTAATTAATTCAGAAAATAAAGCGGGAGTTTCCGTTATTTGGATTTCTCTCAAACTAGGGAACTTTGATCTTAAAATTATTCTTATCTAAGGGTATGTTTGTTTGCCCTAATTTAAAATTCCCCGGAGTCTTGATGTCTGAAGCAGGCTCTGACCTAATTTGAAAAAAAAATAATGATATTGGGTCGTTACAGTATGGGCATGACTTTTGGTGATAAATGCCTAGATTGTTGAGCAAGTTATGAAAGGATGTGGAGTTGTATTCGCCACCTCCATCAGTTTGGAGAATTTTGATGCGTTTATTATACTGGCAGTCGATGAATTTTTAAAGATGGATAAATTTGAGTATGGCTTAGGATTTTTTTTTTTTTTTGATTGAGAATTATCAAGTAAACCAAAAGTGATCATCCACAAAAATAACATTAAATTTGTAGCCTTCATTGGAGATAATGGGGGCTGGACCCCATACATCAGAATGTAAAAATTCAAAAAATCATAGTTTCTATTTGTTTATTTGGGGAATGGTAATCTATGAATTTTTGCTGTAATACAAGTAGTGCAGGGAAAAGAAGTGTTGTTGTCGAGACTAGGAGTTTACTTGCGAAGAAGGTGAAGGAGTTTTCAGCTAGGGTGTCTAAGCTGCAGGTGCCATGGGAGATTGGTGGATGTTCTAGTGGATCATAAAATGGTGGTGGACGAAGGTGGTTTGGAGATGTTCAAATGATGTAAAAATCGTTGATGAAGTGACCTTTAAGAAGCAGAGTATTCATTTGGAGGTCCTTTATTTTGAAGCCATGTGGATCAAATAAAATTGAGCAAGAGTTGTCGACGGTTAGTTTATGTATGGAAATTAGATTGTATTGGCATTGTGGAATGTGGATAAGTTGAGCTAGATAGAACTTACGATTAGGGGTGGGAAGGATGTCGATGCTGATGCTGGAAATTGGAAGAGATTGGTCGTTGCTGATAGTTACCCGATCGATTCCTTGATAGGTTTCGGCGACAGATGGATTGTTGAAGTCACTAGAAACGTGATTGGTGGCTTCCGAATTCAGATACCAGCTATGGTCAGTTGTTGTGTTCACAAAATGCAGCTGAGTGATGTGCTTGGGTTGGAGAGTCGTTGTAATTGGCATTCATTCTTTGCCAACAATCTCTTGCTGAATGACCTGGTTTGATGCATATCTGACACCTAATATGTATGAATTTGTAGGTTCATTGTGCGGGTGGTGCTCGTTGGGTTATTGGTTGTATCGGCTACGAACTCAACCAGTTCTGCCTCTGCTACGAGATTGTTCGGAGAATAGAGAGAAATATGGGCTGCTATTGTTAGTAGGTGAGTTGGAGATCTAGATTTCATTGTGAAGATCTTGTTGTACATCAAGGCTGATGGGTGTGAGTTTGGTTCGGTTGGCGATTTTGAAGGATTAATATGCGGAAGGAAGTTCATTCAATGAGTAGAGTATCACATCCTTGTGATCAATTTTTGAGCCTGCGACAACAATTTTTTCTAGCAAGGATTTAATTTCAAACAAGTATGCGCTCATGGGCCGATTTTTGGGAGCGACATTATGGAGTACATTTTTGAGCTGAATGACTATATTTGTTGGAAGATTGAAGACATTTTTTGAGGGTAAACTAGATTTCAGCACATTCCATTTCCAGGATATGTGAGAGAGTGGACGGAGAAATTGTGGAGTAGATAGTGGCAATTAGATTTCAATAGGTGGAAATTCAGTGATCGTGTGCTTTCACAGTTGGTATGGGAGGTGGAGTTGACTTTGTCCAGGTGATTGGCTTTGAATATTTGTGTTTCCTAGACTCTCCATATTGGGTAGTTCTTTGTTGTCAAGAAATTATGAATTATGCTCTTGATGTTAGACATCAAGAACTTGATATCTTTTGGATCTTGTTTGAGACTGGTATTGTTGTGATGAGAATTGGTGGTCACTTGATTGAGAGTCCACATTGGTTGAATCCATGTAGAAGCATCTGGCGGAAGGTTTATGCATTGTTGTTTTACGCACGTGGGAAGTTTCACTAGGAATCTAGAAGGATCGGCGAGAGGCAGAGCTCTTCAATGGTGATCTTGCCGTCGTAGCAACAACTGGCGCGGTCAATGACGTTGTGGGGGCAGAGGGAGTTTAGGTTCGGAGGTGGGTGAACGGCGAATTGATCGTCGATCGACTCTTGATCGATGACAATTTTGAAGATTTATTTCGGGATTGGCGAGAAGTTGAGGGAGGTTTGGCGACACTTGCGCCAGATGGATAAAAGGTCACAGCGAGGGGTTCTAAGAAATAGACAAAGGCACCATGTGATCAATAGAAAGAGTATCGAGGATTTCCATTGAGGATGACTCCCTCTGATACCATGATGAAAAGGAGATAGCTTGAGAAAGAAAGAATACTGCATATTATTGATATATTCATTCGTTTATAAAGATCATACATGTATAGTAGAGTACTCTTGTAACACTTTGAGAAAGTGTCGCTCATAAGTAACAGCATGGATTAATTGGGCTATTATAATTGTACGGTAACGCTCTGATGAGTTGTAATTAGAGTAATAATTAGAAATTAAATGAACTGTTATTATAATTCTTCTTATGTCAATAAGATAATTTTTAAAGTTTTATTTTTGCTAATATTTATTTTTTCTGCATATTTGTATAGCTTTATATTATTTATTAACAAATTTTTAAAAATTTTAATCAATAATTGGTAATCATGTTATTTTAGCTGCAATGCCTTTATTCATTATGGATTAGAGTAGAATAAAGCTTGGTCTTGTCATTCCTAATTTTCAGTTGCACGACTTGTACTTCAGTTTTCTTGAGATCAGTTTTCTTAGTAAGGCTTTCACTTCATTTGCAGCCTTTTAGACTTTATACGGATGTCTCCCAAAACTGTAATAGCAGCTTCATGAGGCTTCATTATCCTTAATATTTACGACTTCCCGGTCCAAAACATTGGGCTTCCACAGTTTTTTGTTTGCAGGCTATATTCCTTGGTTCTTTTTTTACTGATTTTCTTCTGCGGCTTGTAAAGTTGTTGCTGAATCTTCTTCACAGATTTTTCTGTGGCTTCCTCAAAGTCAAAGGCACTTTTTACTCTTTGTGCCTGTTCATCACCAAATGCAAATCAAGAATTTTATTATGTTTTATAATAATTATATTTAGTTTCCACACTCTATATTCAAACAAGACATTAATAATCAAGGGAATAATCACTTATAAGAAATGTCTTCATTCGTTACTGCTTAGTGGAAATTCTAATGTCTGTTTAACTAAACATCACGGTGGTAGAGTTCATCAGTATTTTTTCTTTCGTCGTTTCATTGCTATTTTATGATGTCACTCTTCAAAAATGTGTACTTTTTATTTGCATAAGTATCATTTTTTAAAATTTGTTTCATTGTAATTATTTGCAAGTATGCTTGAGCTATTTTTGATGCGAGTCTTTCCTACGCTACCTGTTCCTTTTGGCAGCCATTTTGGCGAGTATGGAATGCTGCTGGCAGTGATGGACGTGGTGTAATAGGTATTTATTTAGAGTTTTCTTTTGCATTTACATATTTGTCAGCCTTCAGAAATAATGACGATCTGCAGGTGTTCTGGAGGCAAATTTTGTGGAACCAGCTCATGATAAGCAGGGTTTTGAACGTACTACTGTTCTTTCAAGACTTGAATCACGATTGATTCAAATGCAGAAAACCTATTGGTTTGTTTTTATAATATATTTTGCATTTCCATGAATGTTGCTATGGCTTAAAATTCTGTTGTTTTATATGTGCAACTTGCATTCAGGACAACCAACTGTCATAAAGTTGGCTATGCTCCAAGATGCAATAAAAGAAGATATGCTGAATCAGAAGACAATGGTATTAAAGCGTTTCACTGTTGTATTTATACAAATATGAAAAAAATAGTGCTCAATTTTTCACTGCAGCTTTGTTAGAAGACTGTCAGCGTTTGAACTATTTTTTTCACCTGAAATTTGTACCATTTTCCTGAAACTTTTTCTCTTCTTTGATGGGCAAAAGAGAGTTCTGATGAAGCTCCTTTGTATTGCCAAACCAAGAAACGTGCATTTCCCAGCAAAAATTCAAAAGATACAAGCAAATTTCAGTATCAATGCAAGTTTGCTGCAAATGTAATCAAGAAGGATGATACCGTCTCATCCACTGAAGTAGCTAAATCAAGAACTGCAGCACCAGCAAAGGAAGATGGAACAAAGTGCATTGAGAAGCTTGGAAAAATTAAAGAATCTTATCGTCTTAGAACCCATGGGTTGCCATATGAACGGAGTGCAAGTGATTCTGTGAGTGAAAATATTTGTAATAATGGGGATAGCTCACTTTCATTAATTCCTGATGTTTCCCCTGCAAGAAATGCATCTGGTAAGGAGACAAATTGTTCAGAATTACTTACTACATCTTCATGTTCTTTAAAGAATGGTGATATAGGCGTTGACGACACTGCTACCAGATTACAATCAAAGGTGATATAAGTGTTTGATGGATGTAACTCTTAGAACAAAAAAAATTCTTTTGAATTTGAACTAGTTCTTGCAATTCAGAAAGCCAAATTTTGTTAAAAAATACTTTATTATTGTATTTAATCAGAATTTTTTGTACCTTTTTACAATTGAAATACAGTGCCCATGTGGTTTTTATGTCCTATTGGTTTTTGGAAATTTTTTTAATTTAATTTTTTCCTTTATTCAGATCCTAGTAGTTCAGTTCCTTTTTATCCCATAATAACGTGTAATTATTGAAATTTCAAATATATTGCATTGTTTCACGTCTCTCTTATTTAATAGCCATCACTGTTCACTTCCGCACATTTTGAATTGAAGATTATTTCTTATTTTTTCCATGTTTCTTTTATGTAGTTGCTCTTGAGCTGATCTTCTTTTTTGCTTTTGCTTAATATAGTTTAGATTTTTAACATCATTAAAGCACTGTATATTTTTAGCATGACACGACATCTTTGTTTCCATGAAGCTTTAGTGCTCATTTTATTTTACATCACTATTGAATGGCAGGCAGCTTCATTAATGCTCAAGGAAGCCGTTCCCGTTCCAGAGGTACATCAGTCAAAGATCAAGCAATTAGAAGATGAAAATGATGCTTTGAAACAAAGGTAACGAGTTTTGCATGTTTTCTGAGGAAAAACTATAATTTTTGCATTCAATAACATTCTTGGTAATCATTTGTTTATGTGAGTTTTCTAGCTTGAAGACGATTCAGGAGTCAATGTTGCTTGAGCTGCAGCAAGAAAGAAATAGGAACAAGACACTTGTTGACCAGGTAAGAATTTTATTTTATTTTATTGCCTGTCTGATGCAATCCTATCCATGTTTGTTCTGAATAATTCCTACATGTGCTTATTTGCTTAAGAGTCAGTTTCTTTAGGACACATCATGCAAACTGCATAAACTCAGTATATTCTAGGGATGAAACATGGGTTGGCGTCGATTAAACTTTGTCCTTATATAGAAGTTATCAACAACCCAACTTCATAGGTTCATGTATATATGAACATTATCTGAACCGATTCTTTTTCTTTTGCACCAAACCATGCATCACATTTTGGGTTTCAGTATTCTTGGTTGATTATCCAATATAAAAGCATTCTTGTTCCAGAGAAATAGAGGTGAAGGAGACATCTAGGGTAATATGAACCTTGATTAATGGATGATAGTGAGTAGCAAAGGCACCTGAAGTCTGGGAAGATGCTTTTAACTTAAATAATCACGTATATTTCTTTGTAACATGGCTACTACTACTTGAGGAATGTTTAATATGAATATAATAAAATCAAGCAAGTGGACACATAATTTGAAAGATCAGGGTAAAGAAACATTCAATTACCATTATGAAGACCATGAGCAAGCAGATTATTTACTTCTAGCAATCATGCTATATTGTCTGATTGATTTTGATATTGTTTTGTCCGCAGCAAAACTGATTAAATCATTACCAAATGGTTTTTTGTTCTCTATGTTTACCTTTGGTGCTGCAAAATCCTACTTGTTTTTCAAGAACAGAATGTTTTAGTTTCAATGCAGCTCAGTGTCTGATTTCTTGTGGTAATGAACTGCTATATTATTCAGTAATTGTTCACAGCATTCTAAAACTGGGAAATGATTTCTTAATGCTACTATAAATAATCTGTCAATGATGCTCAGCTCAATGCTTTAATATTTGGGATTTAAATTAACAAATTTTTGCTTAATTAACTTTAAAACTTGCAACATATTGTGATTTGGGCTATAAATGATCCTATTCAATCTTGATCCAAGCCAAGTATAGATATATGTATAAGCATTTAAAGGTGCATTTGTGTTCATTTTTGTTCAATTTTGAGCTAACTTGGTTAGGTTTAGGTTCAGTTCAATTCATGTTTGATTGCTGCCCAATTTGACTCAGAAGTTTGCTTGTTAATTATTTTCCGAACACCATCCAAGTTTTCTTGATCGTTGACTTAATTTAACTGCCCTTAGTCCCCATGAACTAGAGAAAACCTTTGAAGCAATTTAATAGCAAGATGGTGGTTAGTGTGTAAATTGAAGTTGTGACTTTAATTTCACTGAAGAGACCATGTGCTCATTCTCCACTTGAAGTAATAAAGTTGCTAATAAGAACTTTGAAGTTAAGCTTTTTCTTAGCAAATGCACTATTGGAATGGGTGATCATTTTGGAAGCTATTATCTGAGAACAAAATTTTGATTCTTCTATTATTAGAGTGGGATTGTTAACAGTCCAAAGTGCCAGAAAAGCAAAGTGCCACACTGTAGTAGAACTCTTTTAGTAAATGTGCCTTTTGAGATAAGTGTGATATTTTTAATAAAAATTTCTAAGTAGCCATGTTCATTTGATGTAACACTCCTAGGAAGAGTGACATATAGGAGTTAATCATTTGAAGGCAACCGTGAGACCACTAAGGTCAAAGGATGCAATATCTTGATGGTTATGTGTTTAGGCTGTTTTTTTACTCTGCATTCTAATATACTAAATTTAGCACCTCACATTTCATATTTCGTATTCCGTGCCCAGCTAGAACAGAAAGAAAAGAAGCTCGAAGAAGCCAACAAGGAACAGGAGGCTTTAATTGACATATTTTCAGAAGAAAGAATCAGGAGGGACGAAGAAGAGGCCACTCTAAGGAGGAGGCTAAAGGTGGCCATCATCTCAACCTTGTCTAATTATATATTTCTTTGATAACTTGTATGATGCTCTTTCTTCTAATCAATCTGCATGGCCTTTTTATCATAATAGGATGCTCAGGATGAAATTAGCGACTTGTTAGAGAAATTGGCTTCTGCCAGGAGATAATTTTTGTCCCATTTGAAGCTGAAAAGAGAATGATCATGGCATCCTGACCGCTCAATCTTTGGGGCCTTCTCAGGAGAAGCCCGCCCCTCAAACCTATTTCCTTAGCTCATTATATGCCACCCCCCCGCACACCCCCCCCCCCCCCCCCCCCCCCCCCCCCCTTCCCCCACACACACACACTTGTAAAAGCATAGTTTAGTTATCATTTTTTCTTCATCTTTTGAGGCATTGTGTTTGTAATTTTGGTAACATATATACATATAGGAGGAGCTCTGGCATGATGCCAGTCTTCTTAAATTACAGATTTAACACCTAAATATTTATAAAGAGGAATTGCGACTTTATCTGTGTTGCAGACTATTTATCATGCAAATCATTTTTTAGTATTTTTACCGCTCAAATCTGGCTGAATCAGTTCATTATAATTAGGGGTGAGTGAGTCTAGCCAAGTTTGAGCTAACCCATGCTTAATGTAGCTTTAAGCTTGATTATTTAATTGAGTCTGTTTAAATTGGAGCTTACTTTTTTTTTTCTTACGATTTTTGCTCACTAGCCTTTTACTTAAAAATCAATTGTTATGAGAGAATCTAATATATTTAAAAATATAATTCGCATGATCATCAATTTACTTAAAAGAAGAAATAAGTTCGCATGATCATCAATTTACTTGACAAGTATTTGACATAAGAGTTGGACTAAGTAACTTCATGAAAACAATCTCTAAGCAGAAGCATCAAGCATGATACTGTTGATAGATCATTAAGCAACAATCACAGTTCAATTAAAGAAAAAAGAAACTTCATTAACTTATAAGGGAAACATAACTGCAACGATATCAATGTTGGTGTTCTTACCTGTTGTTATTATGTTGTAGCAGCCTACGCAGTTTGCCTTAGCTTTCGCTCGTTCATCCTTCACTTCGCAGTTCGTCGAAGTGTCTAGAAGGATATCTGGGGAAATGGGAAGAAATTGAAGTATATGAAATGAGATTTTGGTGGTTTTAGGATTTAGATGGCCACTCATTTGAACCCTTTGAGATCTAAATCATACATTTTGAATGTTAAATAAAAAAGTAATCTTTATATCAAAAAATTAATCCTATCAACTATATATTTATTGTCTAAGCTCTAATTTTTTCTTTTAAGAATAAAATCTAAACAAAAGTTCTCTCTTTTCAGTGCTAAGAAATGATTCGAGCTCCAAGGATGATCCCTCGGCGATTCTACCTTCCTTGGCTAAGCCGTAATCTCAATCCTCCCCAATCCTCTGCCCTAATCAATCCAATCCTCCCCTTTTCGACAACCCGACGAATCTCCGTCGATCGCCGGCGGCGGCGCCGGAACAAAATCTCAGGAATTCCTCTTCCGCCGGATCATTCTTTCCTCTCCTCCGTCATGGCATCGCTCCCGCCCCGCTTCACCTTCACGGATCTCTCCTCCGCCATCGCCCGCCTACCCGATCCTCGCTTGTCTTTTCCCCTTCTCCATTCCGCCTTCATCCTCCGCCCCATCCTCCTCCGCTCTGGTGACTCCGCCGCCTACTCGCCTTTCTTCTCCGCTGTCAAACGCCTCGGCACAGCCGGCCTTTACCAAGAAATGGACTCCATCGCCTCTCTCGCCTTTTCCTTCTCCTCCCTCCCTCTTCCCGAAACCTTCTTCAACGCGCTCATCCGCTTCTACTCTGACGCCCGATGGATTTCGAAGGCCATCGGAGTGTATAAAATCATGCGATCCTCGGGTTCTTCCGTCCGCCCCACCGTCCGCACCTTCAACCTCCTTTTCGCTGCCGTCATGGGCCACCGTGGGGCGAATTCCTACATCCACCATCTCTACATGGACGCCATCCGCTCCATCTTTCGCCAAATGGTAGGATCCGGAGTGGCGCCGGACGTACATTCCCTCAACGCCATGATCAAAGGCTACGTCTTGTCCCTCCACGTCAACGACGCCCTTCGAATCTTCCACCAGATGGTTCCGATCTACGGCGTGGAACCGAATGATCACACCTATAGCTATCTGCTGCACGGGCTCTGCTCGCAGGGGAGAACGCAGAATGCTGCCGAGATCTATGCGGTGATGAGGGAGAAAGGTCTGGTTCCGACTACGAGGGCATGGAATTCGCTAGTGAATGCGCTTGCTATGGCGGGCGACGTGGAGGATGCTGTATCGGTGATGTGGGAGGGGGTCAGATTGAGGCAAGGGCCGGATTTCATTACTTGCAGGACGATTTTGGATGAGATTTGCCGCAAAAAAGGGGTGGCTGAAGCAGCCGAACTTTTGAAGGAGTTGAAGAAGAAGAAGGTGGTTGATGGGCAGTGCTGCCGGGAGCTTTTTATGGGGTTAAGAGATGAACATAGGGATTAAAGGGATCTGAATTTTGCTTCTCCGTTCAAAGATGGATGGATGGATGGATGGATGAGTGAGAAGATATCTTCTTTGAATCATTTTGGCAGTGCTTGAGTTGCCTGTGTGGAATCTCAATGAAGAAGAAGCAAAAAGGTTAGAATTTTGGCCCGTTTATTTTACAATTGGAATTTCGGTAATGATTATGATTTAGATGCTTAAGTAGCTTAAAGCTACGAATCATTATTTATTGTATATTACAATGAGTTTTTTCTCTTTTTAATATTGTTACATATTGAATTTTTACTCTGCATGAAAGTTTTCAAGTTATGCACTCAACGCCGTATAGACTGAAGTGTAGAATTTAAAAAATTTATGTATTCCAGTATAGTACATTCTGGAGCTTCTAAAGACAAAAAAAATTTTTAGGTAGTTATTTGTAAAAGCTTATAATTTGGGGCATCATAGTATTTTTCATATATATAAAAACTTATTTAGCAAATTCTATAGATAGTAAAGAGTTTTTAGCAAGTTATTTGGAAAAGGCATTAGTAATATATCAAGCTAATAGGAGCTAGTATAGCACTCATTCCCCACCACATCATCCATTATTTTTTGTCTTTTCCATTCGTTATAATAGCTCATTCAAGGCTTTACCTGGAAGGAGAAGCATTAGTCCCTACTGTACACCTACCGAAAGGGAAACTACCGGAAGTACAATTGGAAAAGGCTTTGGTATATAAAAGCTGATTTAGCAAATTTTATATATATCTAAAAGAGCTCTTAACAAGTTATTTGGAAGAGGCATTAGTAAGATATCAAGACTAATAGGAGCTAGGAGACCACTCATTCATATATAAAATAGCAATTTTCATATATAAAAGCTGATTTAATAAATTCTATATATATAAAGAGCTTTTAGCAAGTTATTTGGAAAAGGCGTTAGTAAGATATCAAGACTTATAGGAGCTAGGAGACCACTCATTCACCACTGCAGAAAAACTGAAAGGAGAGTGGATATCAAGAAGAAGAGAGATGAAGAAAATAACAACCAGTAGTCTAATAGTTTATTCTATCAAACGTACTTACATATATGATTGTGGATTATATCTATATATATAGTATTCTAGCTAGTATTACATAGAGTCACAATGAACCGAATATTATATATATATCTATATATATATATATATATATATATATATATGTATATATACTCGCAAACGTGCATCCGGAGCTGGGATGGTAAGTTTGGATCGGTGCTACTTGAAGCGTGTTGTAGAGAGCGGTTTGATCAAGATGTCAGCTATCGGGTCTTTTGTGGAGATGTATAGTTGCTCAATTTCTTACTTCTGTATGTTATCACGAATAAAGTGGCAGTCGACTTCAACATGTTTTGTTCTAGCATTAAAGATTTGATTTTTTGCAAGCACTGTTGTTGATAGATTGTCACAAAATAGTTGGGTTGGGCCGTTCTGTGGGATGTTGAATTCCTGCAGAAGGCGTGTTATCCAGATGATGCCTGTGGCGGCTGTTGTCGGTATTCGACTTTGGTGGAGGAGCAGAAGATCGAATTTTGTTTTATTGCACTTCATGATATTGGAGATTTGCACAAGAAGATGCAGTAGCCGGTAGTAGATTTACGGTTTTATGGATTTTTTTTCCAATCTGAATATGCATATGCTCAAAGTTTCATTTTGTCGGGGTTGATGGGGAGCCCTAGGTGGAGAGAGCCCTTCATGTATCTTAGAATTCATTTTACTTGATCAAAATGAGCATGTGTGGGATTGTGCATGTGCTGGCATATTTTGTTGACTGCTAGGATGAGATCCGGTCTAGTTATGGTGATGTATTGAAGAGAGCCTGCTTTTTGTTTGTAGAGTTTGGAATAAAGGTATGGAGTTGAGGATTTTGATGATTGTTGGGTAGGAATGGGAGTGAGAGCAATATTGCATTTTTCCATACCTGAATTTTTAAGGATGTTGGATGTATTTAAGGATTGGCAGAGCAAGGGGCCGGTGGGTGATGCAGTGAGAGTGATGTTTAGGAATGTATTGGGATTGCCTAGATGTTTCATTCGGAACTGCTGGGTGAGTGTTCGGATGAGGGAGTTAAGAGTGGTTGGGTTGGGTCCGGAGATGAGGGTATCAACTATGTAGGTTAGTATGTAGATTTTGTCGGGGGGTGGTGTCATGTATGAGTAGGGAGGGATCAACTTTACTGGTTTTGAATCCCTTAGAGTATAGAAAATTCGGTGTGTGGAGTATCATTGGCGGGGTGATTGTTTTCGGCCATAGAGAACTTTGTTGAGTTTGCAAACATAGTTAGGGTGATTGGGATCATCGAATCCTTGTGATTGTTTCATGCAGACTGTTCCTTGGAGAGTTCCGTGCTGGAAAGCGTTGGTGACGTCTAGTTGCAGAATGGACCGCTTGGAATGGGTTACAATGATGAAGATGATTCGTATGATGGGCATTTCGGCCACGGGGTTGAACATCTCCAAGTAATATGTACCATAGTGTTGATTGAACCCTTGAGCCACTAGGCGAGCTTTGTAGCGGGCTATAGTACCATCATTGTTGAGGTTTGTACTAATTGTTCAATTGCATCCAAGGATATTTGGGTGAGGGCTGGGAGGAACTAGGGACCAGGTGCGCAGGTCAATTAGTGCTTGATATTCATTGGCCATAGCAAGTTGCCAATTCTTTTGTTTGGCAGCAACTTTGTAGATAGGTTCGGCTAATGGGGAGGTTGAGTGCAATAGATTGAATAGAGGTTTTGGATTGATTGCACCGATTTTGAGACAAGTTAGCATGGGTGAGATGGGAGTGTGGGTTTTTGATGCCAAGGATCTGTGGGGTTGATTTGGGTGGAGTTGCGGATGTTTGTTGAATTTGGTGATGGGAGGATGGAGGTGTAGAGGGCTTTGAGGGAGTTACGGTAGTCAGATTTTTGATATTTGGTGAGAGTTGGTTTTCCTTAGAGGAGTTTGAGGGAGTTGTCGGGGAGGAGGGTTGGACTGGTAGCTGATGGATTTCTGGAGAGGATTGGTGGGGTTTTGGTTTATGGGAGTAGGTTTTTAGTGGAGTGCCAGGAAATGTTGATCGGTGGATTTGCAGTTTTCTCGAGTAAGTTTTTAGTGAACTGTTAGTGTGGATGATGGGACTAGGGTTGGGAGAAAATGAGTGTGAAGGATGGATGGGTGTTAGGTTGTTGATTTATTGTGAGTTGGATAAGGAAATGTATGTTCAATGAATTGTATGTGGCATGAGATTAGGGAAGTGGAGGTTTGTGGGTTAAAGCATATATATCCTTTGTGATTTGGGGAGTACCCAAGGAAGATGCATGGTAGTGTTTTGGGGCTGAGTTTAGTTTGTTTTGGTGGTGGCAGAAGGGGGAAACAAAGGCAGCCAAATATTCTCAAGTGTTGGTACTTGGGTGAGGTGCTGTGCAGAATTTGATGGGGTGAGATCTTACTTGTGTTTGAAGAGGGTAATCAATTAATGAGGTAGGTGGCTGTGAGGGCTGCATGAGCCTAGAATTGTTCGAAAAGTTGAGCTGTATGAAGAAGAGCACGGGTTGTTTCAAGTATGTGATGATGTTTGCGTTCGGCTACCCCATTTTGTTGGGGAGCGTAGGGACATGACATTTGATGGTGTATACCAAAGTTTTTGAGGAGATTTTATAAGGAAAATGCGGTTTATTCTCCTCCATCAAATGTAGTATTTTTATTCGTTTATTAAATTGATTTTCGTTGAATTTTTGGAGGTAGATAATTTATATGTGAATGGAAAGAGCCAAGTGAATTTTGAGTGGTCATCAGCAGAAATGATAAGAGTTTTTATGGTGTGGGATGGGCACCATACATTAGAATGTATAAATTAAAGATAGCATAGTTTCTATTTGTAAATTTGGGAAACGACAATTTATGATGTTTTGCATAGATACAAGGGATGTATGGTGATAGCATGTTACTGTTTTTGAAGCTGGGAATGTGCTGGAGGGGAAACTAACGAACTTCATGGTTGGGATGCCCTAGTCAGTGGTGCCAAGGAACCATAGGAGTTGAAGTTGACCGTAAAATTTTCGTGGATAGAGAGATGTAGGAGATAGAGTGATGGTGTAGAGTTTATTGATGCAGCCGCCTTTAATGAGGGGAGTACTTATTTAGAGACCCTTAATTGTAAATCCATATAAATCAAATAAGATAGAGCAAGAGTTATTAGATGTTAGTTTGTGAATAGATAGATGATTATATTGGCATTGTGGCACATTTAGAAGATAGTTGAAGTGAAACTTACAGTTTGGTGTTGGGAGTATATCAGTGCCAATGCTGGATATTTGGAGGGATTGATCGTTGCAGATTGTTACTCTGTCACTTCCTTGATAGTTTTCAGCAATTGATAAGTTGTTGAGATCATTTGTAACATGGTTAGAAGCTTTTTCTAGGATGTGCATGCTTCGGAGCATGTTTCAGCGTTTAGCAATGAATAAATTGTTAACCATTCTGTTGAAATTGATTATGCTGATGTTGTTGATGTTGATGATAGTTGATGCCAAGATGAAACCCAGATTGTGCGGCATCTTAATTTCTATGCTAAGAGATTTCTTCTTTAAAAAGTTCAAGTGAATAGCTAACAGATATTAAATAGACACTATAAGAATGCAAAAAAGTACTTAAAATTTAGGAATTTAGGTGTTAGGCATGAAATAAAAGACAAGTGATGTAAAATTTTACCCAACTATAAATAGGCTAGTGTAAAATTTTTACGGTCAAATAGGCTGATTTTTGAATTTACACAAAGCCGTTCGCGATTCATTCTTGAGCTTATTTTTGTTTGACGTAGGAGACGAAATTTGCTTAACGTAAAAAAATGAAGCTCCTTCAACATCGGAAGATGAGCTTCTTTTCGAGCTTCTTCTTGTTCGACGCCGAGAGACGAAGGTTGATCTTTCGTTCGGATCGATTAACCTTATCGACTTCGGGAGACAGCCCGTTTGACGGGAGACGAAGCTCGTTCGATGTTGGGAGTAGGCTCATTCATTTCGATTATTCTTTTTTAGTTATTCGTTCAGATTGATTTGTTCGTTCTCGGGGATTTGTTCAGATCATATTACAATGTAATCATATTACTTCATTCAAAAAAGAAAATTTCAAATAGAGTAAATTAATCATATTACAATGTAATCAAATTATTTTACTCCTAATTTTTTTCATTCCAAACAACTTTTAAAATACAACTGTTGAGATAAAAGAATGGCTTGAATATGCCAAATTTGTCCATTCATAGAATTCCTACTATACCGAATGTTGCATCATGTGATTAATAGCAGTCGTAGAGTAACTAGATGCTAAAAATGGAATCAGATAATATGTGAATTATAAAACTTATTCAGCAGGTATGGAATTTCCTAAATGAAATCAGATAATGAAAATTAGCATATTTTAACAATCCGTGTTCCAAGTTCCTCTTCTATGTCAGCAAAGCAAACCTGCAACTTGTCAAAATTTCCATTCATTGAGATTGTATACTTTGAATGTCGATGATTAGAGCTTTCCTTTTTTTTTTTGAATTGGAAGACGTTAAACTTCAATGAAGTAATCATGTGACCGGTAGAATTTGAAGAACCCTAATCATTATGCCACAATACCATTTACAAAATTCTTGTTTTGGGTTCACAATGATGATGTTGTTTTTTTATTGATAATGATAATATAATAAAATTAATAATAATATTATCAATGATAGTTTTTAATTAGGGCAGTAATGATGTAAATAAAATTTACTTTTAAATTTGTTTTTTCACTTTTTTATTTTATTTATTCTTTCTTCCTTTGAGAAAGGTTATTTCTTTTTTGCTTTTTATCTTTTTTATTTTAATTTATTTTCTTAGATGATCATTGGCTAGGCTGGAGAGGCAAATCGGTGGAGACCTGATTGGGCCATCGCATGCTATCCGCAAGTGGCTGGTTGGTGAGTCAACGGGCCTGGTATGCTCATGTAGGTAGCGTTGACTACAAATGCACAGGGAACTTAATTCAATAATTGAGATTAGTTAATTAAAATTATGATTGTAACTTTCTTTAAAACATTTTAACTATCTGAAGGGGTTACTGACTGCAATAATTCTGGGTCATCAAAATATATAGATGATGTGTCAATTTAATGTGTAAGTAAATTATTGGTTAAATATATATTTTTTATAAGGTTTATATATAAAATTTTAAAAAAAAAATTATTAATTCTACATATTTTTTTATGTATATTCATTTATGTATAAGCATATTTTTTTTTTTTTGTTAAATACATTGCCAATTTTATGCTAATTATATTTTATTGTTATTATTGTACCTTTATTTTCAGTTTAAAAAGTTCTAATTACATTAAATCGAGTGTTAATAATTTTGATAAATATGTTTTAGGTGGGCTTCGAGTTGAGTTATTATTCAAACTCGAATCAGATTTGTTCGAGTTCGAGTCGAGTTCGTGTTGAATTTGAGTTATTTTAAATAGAGTTTGAGTTAATATGTATGAAGGTCGAATCAAAATATCTTGAGTTTGAGTTAAATTTGAATTTTGAATTTCCGGTTAAATAGTTAGCCAGTCGCAATTATCTTATAATAATAATGAATGTAGAAAATTACAGTACCCTTAGAAGAGGACGGGCAGCGCCTTTGGGTGTCTTCTTAGTAGAGGTGTTGGCGGCTGTGGCCGAATGGAGGGAAAAGGATTTGGGGAGCTGAAGGGAAGAAGACAAATGCAGTTTTAATTTTTATCAAGTAATTAAATTACTATTATTCATGATATTTTTAATAATTTATTATTATATTAAATAAAAATATAATTTTAAAAAGAATTTATGCTAATTATAAGACTGAGATAATTGCGACATTTTTTATTTTTGTGCTATTGTTAAATCTGAATATTTTTATTAATAAAAAAAATAATTTTTAGATCGGCTAATACTTAAAAAATATATATTTAATGGGATTTGGATATTATTTTAATATAATTTTAAAAATAATATTTGTATTATCTTAATATAAATAAATAAATATTAATATTTAAATTTTATTAGATAAATTTTGTTAAATACTATATCAACTTAGTCTAAATAAATAAAATCTAAATTTTTATCTAACATTTTATTTATTGATTGAGGCAACATCTCGTAGAGATATACTTGTTTTTTATTTATTAAATTTTGAAAGTTAAAACGTAGAAAAATACTTGTTTTTTATTTATTAATGCCAAATAATAAGCATTTTTTATCTTTTAATTACTTGGCTATTGGCGTATGGAAAAAAAGGGTTCCCAATAGCTCTCCCATTTCCTAACACAAATCAAATTTACGGATTAGTGCCATTTCACTGGAGGAGTCCCACCAATTCGTTTCCGATCTTGTGAAAGAGCATCAACTCCAGTTTCTGCACCTTCCTTTGCTCGCCGGAGCCAATCAACGATTCCACTAAATTTTCGATATGGTGTACTACTTGCTTTCCATTACTGCAGAGCTCGAAAACCTCACGGACCTCCAGCCTTGTGGTGGATGCGACGATCCAACCTACACTTACTACTTTAAGGTTTCTATTTCTCTCTCCTTCTCATCTTGGATTGTTCTTGATTTAACTGCTCCGTTGTTGATCAGCTCTAGATTTTAATGTCACTAGGTGAAATGCGAGAGCTGCGGCGAGGTCAGTCACAAGGAAACTTGCGTTATTTTCTCTGAAGAGGTTCCTCTCCCCACTGGCAGGGGAACTGCTCATCTGGTGCAAAAGGTTGCGAGCTCCTATTCTTTTTTTATTTTCCATGTTTGCTATTGATATTGCATCGCTTTGTTTGTTTGCTGCCGTTTGTTGAATTGGAAATTAAATTCGGTTAGATAGACGTGTTGAAAAAGCTAATTTATTTGGCTTTTTTCTGCTGAAACTCTGGTAATTTTAGGTTTTATGAATGTTCTTAGGAAAATTTAAGGGTGAATTCATGGTCTCTAGCGTTGTGTTTTTTTAGTGATATTATTTTTTTTAATGATTGGTGCAGAACTTCTGATAATGCTTTCAATATATTTATAAAATACTTTCAGAGTAAAGAGAGCAATGTGCTGGGCGTTCACATCCCTTGTTTATAACACTCTTGGTCATAGATTCATGCTCATAGCAAAGCACATGCATTATATGACTTTGTCTCATCATGCTGTAGTGCTGTGTCTGGTTCCAACTTTATGTAATGCTTCTTTATATTCTATGGCTTGGTTCAACATTTACAGTTATAACTTGGCAGTTATATCTGTTGGTTTCCAATTATCTACTGCTACGTGTACTCACATTTTGTTAGTTTTCCTTATGGCACTCAATCACAACCCTTGCTTTATTATGCAAACTTCTTTATGTAATGATTACTTCTCAATTTATCATTTGAATACCTAAATTTAATTTCATGTTCTTTCTCGTATTATGCTAATTTAATTTCATGTTCTTTCAGGATGAGCCTTGTGTTAGTTGATTTTTTTTTTTGAGAGCTTTGGGTGATGCAAGGTTTTGGCTGAATTGTTAGGGATGAGATTGGAATTGAGAAGCTATGTGGAGGAGGGTCAAGGTTTTGGGTGGATAAGGTTGATATTTGAAGTAAAAGCACAAAGAGTTTACTTCACCATTTATATGGTGAGGAAAAGAGGATGATGTTGGGTTTGATGACTTTGAAATGCTGCATTTCTTGAAATAACATTTTGATTAACATATTATTGAAATGGAGTTAGCTATATGATTTCATGTTGGTTCGTATGTATTAGGATAATGATTAATTTGGTAGTCAATTGATTGGGGGCTGAAGCTTGATTGCTAGTAAATACTTGAAAATTTTTTGTGGTAATCTGTTGATTACAGTAGGTGGTTGGTGAAAACTTTTTGAATAAATTTTTGTGGAATGATAATGAGAGCTTGAAACTACAATTGAAGTAGATTTTTTTTAAGGGTAATGTCATAAGTGTCACATAAACCATCTTTTTTTATATATCTAAGCACCAAATTGTTCTTAGCATAGACTTTAGTATATCATCAAAACTATCACCCTCTTAGTTATGTTTAATCAGTGAATGCATTAGCTATTTTAAATGTGGCCAATATTGGTTGTTAGTTTTATAATGATTGAAGCCTTTGTGTAGATACGTAAATAGGGAATATTTAATTGCGATGAATGCCATAATCCCTTATATTGATGACTTGATTTTAATATTTTGGGAAGAAAGAGCCGCCTCTTTATGTAGATGAGCAATTTCTTCTTGGTATTGAAGTTGCATTGTCAATGAGGAGAATATCATGACAAACAACATCCTACCACAAGTGTAAGTATAAAAATAAAAATAAAATCTAAATATTAAAAAGAAAATATACCAGTTAAGTAAATCTTCCAACTAGTAGCTAAGGTGTTGAAATTTTACTTCTTGAATGGGATATCTAAATAAATAAATATTGTCTAAACAATCTTGAGGGAATCTTATAAATCATTTGTTTATTTTATCCCCATGGTTGTTAAAGTTAATCAAAAAGCTAAACTAGTTCTCGGACAATGGTAGGTTTACTGGATTTGGCGGGTATGGTTTAGAGCAAGGTGAGGTCAATTAATACTGTTAAGACCATAGTGTGTCTGCTTGGAATTGTTGAGCATTCTATTTATGCTTATCAATAGTTCATAGTAATCTATAGCAGCATGAATTCCATATAAAAAACAATAATTGAGCCATAGTGCATTACACTTGATGTTGCATAATATTTTGAAAATAAGAAATAGCTAAAATGCAAATATATTGCAAATTATATTATTTAAGAGACCATAATACTACAAAATCATTAATGAATTATCAAATTTATGATATTTATATATAATTGAAAAATAACAAATTATTATGATAAAAAATTTAATATCTTAATAGTAGTATCAATTATTTTTATGAACATAATTTATTAGAAATACCAATTATAAAATCATGAAGCTCTAGCAAAGTCAACTACTCAACTAAATACTAGTTACCAAAAGTCATAAATAATAAACATAAACAAGAGTTTCCTACCAAGTTTCCTCTTAATAGAGGGACTTAAAGAAAAACTCAAGTGTTTAAATTATACATAAATATGAGAAAGAAATAAAAAAATGGCATTTTTAATTTTGATAGCCACTTGTGTCAGTGTTATCCTCTACTTGCACCTAGGGGTGGGTGTAAAAAAGCTGAACTTGTCAATATACTTATGCTTCATATAACATTACTGGTTAAAGTTTCTTCTTGAAATTTTCATTTTCTTAATAGCATAATCTTGAATTGCAAGTTCTTTGATATTGTAACTTTTATTATGATTAAACTTAGATTTTATATTTTCTATTTTGGATCAACTAGATGAAACTCTTTAAATTCTAAGTTTAGTATAGCTTTAATTTTGCTTTAACATTATCTCTATTTTTTATCATTAAAAGGAATATCATCTTCAAATAATATGCCCAAAGCACCTCCTCTTGGATGAATTCAGTAAGAATATCTATAATTAAAGCATTGAAATATGCACTAGAGCTAGTTCTTGATGTAGTTTAATTGAGGTAGAAAAAAAAATTGTCAAACCACTTTGTGTTTGAATGTATATGATTGTGATTCATTATATATTTTCTTAATAACATCAATGTATCCTTTTCCCCTTCCAAACTGTCTAGATATCACGCTACTCCAATCATCTACATTTTTTGTCTTTAAAGTTATATTAGATAGCTAGGTGAGCCACGAAACTTTTCCTCACCCAACATTTTGTCTTCCAATCTTTATGTTCTTTTAAAGATTTCACGTCTCAATTTCATCTCAATTTCATTTAGCTAATTGTTAGCACAAATTATTGTTTAAAGAATTTAAGGATTTATTGAGAATCTTGCATAATTCTGTTTACAAACAACTCTAAAGTATGCATCTTTAATGTTGTTGTGATTTTTGCATATATTATTATGTTCTAAAATTGAATTCTATGTTGAATTTGGCCTTTCCCTTTCCCTTCAAAATTCGAAGAGCATCTTTGAATTTTTTTTCTTGTATAATTTAAAATTAATCCTTATAGTTCCACCATTTTAGCTGTAGTTATTTTATCATATAATTTGTTTATGTAGTTTGTTGAAGCAGACTTTCAAAATCTGGTACTTATAATAATGATGTAGCTATAATTTCATTTTACAAATCCCACCAAATTGTGGAATTTTTTGATGCTCCAATCACCTGTTTCTAAATAAAAGATTACCTGTTTCTTAATAGAAATTTTAGCATCTATACTTTTCTAGGTTTACACTTTTGCTATTCGTGGTGCATCAGTACATGCATGACTCATAGCTAAATGTTGGACTGTATGTTTTCATAGATACATGCACAGTATTCAAGTTTTATTCCATGCAATCGTTATATCTCAATAGAGACTTTATGCTTAATAGTTTAAATTTGTAATGAAATCACTTTGATAGTGTAAACTGTGTGGAAGAGAGGGAAGCATTCAGATGATTCCAGGACAGGGACAGCCATTGACTCTCAGTCAAAGTCAGAATGAAGAATACGCAAGATTGATGATTTTTGATAGCAGGGGGTTCACGCTCACTGATTTCTCTTTTGCAGATGGATGGACAGTTCAATCTGTAAGTAACACTTTTATTTTATCTGTAGTGGCTATCATTCGCATTTGTATTTCCTTCTATTTTACTCGCTTCAAGGCACATTTCAGTTGCATCGTAACAGCAATTTTTGCACAATTTCAGTTGCATAGTAACAACAATTTCAGTTACCAATTTTTAAAAAAACTGAAGAATTAACTATTTTGCATTATATTTCATTATTTTCTTTGTTTTTTTCTGGGGTGTTTAGTTTGATGTAAAACATATTCTAGGGTAAAAAATAATTTGTGTGTGAATGATAAATAAGTTTAGGCGTTAATGGGCTAATATTAGTTTTAACTCCTGTCATTCCAAGCGGTGGGTTTCTAATTTCACCAACTGCATAATCTATCAAAATCTCACTATTTAAAAAAAATATTATTATGACATTAATTTCTTAAGATAAAATGATTATTTTATAATGTGCATGGATTAAAGTAGATTGAATATTGAATTTATTTTTTTGTGTTTAGGGACAATTCATTTTTCATGTAAACCTAAAGCATAATTTGAGGGTGTTGTTTTGCAACGACTAACGAGACTTGATAGGAGTTGGCATGGGCTGGGGTAAAAAAAAAAAACGAAGTGCAAGATGTTTGGGGTGGGGCACCATCGTGTGTCGTGTCCCAAGCCCCATCTAGTTCCACACATTACTGTGTTGGGCCCATATCAAGCTGTCACTGCACTGACCACGTATTGTGCTCACTACTAAAACTTCCCTCACTGCTCATGCCATCACTCTTGTTGTGCCCCCATTGCTCATCGCTTCACCCCTACACGACCTCGCACTGTTGCCCCTTCCAGCACATGCAGTGCTGCCTTGTGCTTGCACATCAAAAGCCTAGTCAGGCTTTGCCAGCTTGCACTCGTGCTGGATGGTGCTCGGCGCCATACCTGCTTCAGGTTTGCATGCAGCTAGCTGATGTATGCCCCGTCATCGTTTCGTTCCCCATTATGTCATGCGAACAACCCTCACCTCACGCCTAACTCACGTCAAGCTGCCCCTGCTTCTGTGCTGCTGGGCCCTCGCCCCAAGCATAAAAATCTATTGATTGTTAGTTTTGTTATTTTATTATTAAATCATTATTATCTTTTTTATTATTTTGTAATAAATATCAAATTTCTTATATTATATAAAATTATGAAGATTAGTTTAGTTTTTACAAAAGGAATGGTTTTCACTATTTCCCAGTAACAATTATTTTCTTTTATTCAAAAAAAGTTTTGCTAAGTAATATATATACTAAAGCATATAAAAGTGTTTGCAGTCCTGTATATTTTAAGAATTATTTTTATGCACTTTTGATTGTAAGCTTTATCATTATTTTATTATTCATATACCATCTTTGTTGCTTTTGTATAAAAAATTGAGACATGACATTTTCCTTTAAGAAAAAACTTTCCTTTTGCTAGTTCTCGTGCATTGTACGGAAATTTAGTCTATTTTTCGTTATTTTAGTCCATTTTTTCTCTTGATGCTGTTATATAAATTGCAACATGCTATTTATTTGACCATTTTCACAAACACTTTCTCTTAATTGATTAGTAAAAGATAAGCCTAGTCAACTTTCGAGCAAGTTATAGTTTGGCTTATTAATGGGCTTGTAGGCAATCTGCTAGATCGAGCTCGTTTATATAAAATATTATAATGACATATTATAATTTATAATAAATTAATTAACGTAATTTTAATTTAGCTTAATTAATCGAGTTCAGTTTGTTGACTTTTGGAATTGTCAGTTCACGACCCTGTTACCTAGCTCTAGCTCAAGTTCCAAAAAAAAGTTGAGTAAAGCTTGAGCTCAACTTTACTGAATTAAATCCCTAGGCCTAATTGGGTGTTTCCATAACTTGAAGGATGTCAAGTCCAAACTGAACCCAACGAGTGCCATTGCATACTAATCGTGTGGTAACCGCAAGATCGTACCAAGGTATTTAAGCAAAATAGAAAGAAAATTTCATCCAAATGATAATATAGCCATTGTAACCATTTAAATGACATTATAGAGCCAAAAATAATAAAGCGTTCTTTAATTATTACATGCCTTGAATAAAAGAAGAAAAAATTCTTTATGCCTCTATTGAAAGTATTCAAATAATCTCATTACGAATAAGTGATAGGCTAAGCTCCTGTAACTGGCATATAAAATGTGTTAGAGTTAAATCCAAATTAGCATGAACTAAACACATAAATATTATAAAACTATCATTAAAATGATAAGCATGCATGGGTATGGAATTTATCAAGACTATGAAAAATGAAGGTTGAAATTACTAAATTGAAATATGCCACAATAGACATTATGTGTGCTAAGGAGTAAATTATGCAATCATTTGAATTAAATTAAAATTAATATTATGACTTCAAATATTCAATTAGATGGACTCTCATTTGGACAAGAACTCGAGTATGTCTATTTGCATGGTTGGCTCTTGAAATCACATAACCTTGTGAACTGTCCGTTCCTCAAGGAGCAACACAAGTCTCCTTATTCCTCCAATTTTGTAAAATCTGTACAGATACGTAAAAATCTTCCCATGTGGAACCAATCTTTGAAACCTGATAACTTTTTTTAGACTTGTTAATGCATTTCCATGCTCAAGGAAATTCATGTATGTCTAGAAATTTTCAATGCATCTTGAAGAGAAAATATTCATTCATGCATTTCGAAGGTTTTTATACTTGTTTAAAGACGAGATTGAAAAATATGCAATCTCACAAAATATGTGCTACCATACAAAATTTCTTAATAAATATTATAATATACTGTGCTAGGGTGTGACAACTACACAAGTAAGAATGGGTGATCTTATCTCACAAAGTCTGAAATTTATATAGTTTGGAAATTTATTAAAAATGTTTTTATGTATTTTACACAAAATATATTAAAATCTCTATTAATCCTTTTATTCCATTTAAAAATATTTATGAAAATACATTTTTATATTCATTGTCGTGTTGTTTGATTCATGTCATGCGCTCTGTGACCCATCCACGGCTCAGTTTTTAATGTCATTTGTAAAAACCAATTTCTTGGGTTTTAATCAATTTAAATTTACATTAATTTAACTTATAATTAATTTAGAAAATATTATTTGTGATTTTTTATCAAATGAATTCCAAAATTAATGTAAATTTACCATTAAGCTAAAAGAAAATAAAAAATCCTAAGAATATAATTTTTTTTATTTTGACATAAATATTATTTTTTATTAGTTTTTGTAAATAAAATTTTAAGAAATTTTTTAAAATAATGTAGTGGCCAGAAACATACCAAATATTTATAGAAAATACATAAAACTATACTTTAATTTCTGACATAATTATTTTAATAGATTTCCAATCATATATAGTATCCAATAATAATTTAACACTTAAGTTTCTTAAAAATTAATCATAACCTAGGGTTCTTACAAGTGACATGGCTGGCAAAGGTTGCCGGAGATGTCTTGCGCCATCAAGGCCTAATATGCGTCTGTTGCTTAGCCTAAAATAACCTGTGAATGCTTGTGGAATATTGTTTTATTTGTTTGCGTGCATTTCATGTTATTATTAATCGCACAATCAGAGGGTGTAAAGTTATTACTTGACTTTTTCTAACATTGGGAAAAGTAAATCCCTTGAAATTATACTTTACACTTAAGAACTACTTTCATTATTTTGCATGTTACCTGTAAATAATTTTTCTTTACACCAACTTTTCGTAAAACCAAACAGCCCAATGACAGAAAAATTTTAATCCATTTCGTAGCTACTAAATGAAAATTCTTGTTTGCAACCTTTCTAAAATATATAGCCTTTATGCATCATTTTTCTGGCAATTTTTGTATTCCAGAATAAACTTACGTTTATTTTCCCTTTAATATTTGTATGAACATGATGTTTAATTTGTAAACTAGAAAACGTAAAGATTTTGGGAAGCTGTATGTTGGAAAAGTTAATAGTAGAAAAGAAACCTCGATATTACTGGATAGGAAGTTAAAAGAAAAAATTGTTGGAATGGCTAATGTTATTAATAGAATAATTGCTTTTTTGTTAATCATCTGTGAAGACATTATGAATTGCTTATTGCTTATGGCTCTCAAATTTGATTAGAATATAAATTAAAAAGACTGTTTTTGCGACGTAATTGTTGATCTATTTTAACATTATCTGTTAAAGAAAGAACATTAATTAGAGGTCACTAGAAAACATAGATTCTAGCAAGGTATGTTATGTGAGGGTTTATGGTGTATCTTATATGTGATAAATACGTTGAAGGATTCTAATTTTACAATAATTATAGCGTTGATATAGAGAATACATTTAGAACATGAGGAACACTTTATTATTTTAGAGGAAAAAAAGTTCTTCCTGCTAAAATTGTTTAGTAAATTCTGAAAAAGTTTGATCAACAACACTCGTTATAGATGTAAAAATGATTAAGAAATTCTTTTTCAAAAATTTATGATGCTTGACGTTTTCTTCCTTCAAAAACTGTTGAAGATCTTCTCTACCAACTTCTAAAAATTATTCAAGTTTTTTTTTTTTTTTTTGAGAAGTTGTAGTAAAAGGCTGCATTTTGCCAAATGCTTTCTTAATTACTAACCGTGTTTCACCCTATTTTTTGTATTTCATTCATTGTAGCTGGCGGGAGCTTCTTTTGACGCCGATTTGTCAGCCGGCGAGTTTGCAGAGTATGACGAGAAGGGGGAATGCCCTGTTGGAATATCCAATTTGCGAGCCAGATTTAGCGTGGTGAGTAGAAGCAAAAGTAAGGCTATAGGTAGGTGGGTCCGGTGGGGCTTTGGAAGCCCTTCAAGTGTCCTGATAGGATTGAAGTTGAACCCATTTTAATATAATAGCACACAATCATCCCTAAGTTAGACAGATAGCAAAGCACCAAAAAAGAGATCATTTAAAAAAGAGATCATGGGAAACCAATCCTCTTCTTCCATTTGACAATTTACTCGCTTTCAAATGTTTGAGGAGAAATTGGGTGACCATGGCAGTGCTTTATATTATCTAGCTTTGCATTCTCCAATGTGATCAATTCAATGTGCAGGTGAAGAGGGTGGAACGACGAGGAGGCAAAGATGCTTTCGTCTGAATTACAAAAACGAGACCCCTTTAAGGTTCCTTTCTCCATGAATTCGTACCTGTCATATATAAGGGATAATTGCTTGCTTGCATGAGAACCCAATGCTATTGCACAAGATGTCATACCTGTTTATCATACCTTGATGCATGAATAAAGTGCTATTTTGTTATTAACAATGGCATCTGACTGTTTGATTTTGTAAATATTAAAAGTTGGATGGTCAGATGTTTAAATAAAAGTATCCTGATGCTCTTATAAAATGCTTCAACCATAATACAATGCATCTGCAAACAAACTGGGCTGGGCCACGCCTGACCAAATACCCATTAGGAGGCTTCATCTTGGCCCAAATTTACTAAAATGCATTGGGAATTAGTCTGATCACAACAGAGGCAAGGTTTTCTTGTGGCATCTGCAGCAGCAGAAGAAGAAGGGCTGCTGCATGCGGGGTACTTCAACGATCTCAAGAAATTAAAGTACGCATACTTTATATCGAACTGCATATCATACCCTGTTGATTAATTAATCAAAAAAACGTTAGAATTCAAATTTTGATACGTATAAAAAAGTACAGTGTTGATAGAAAGCCAAAGGTTTTGAGTGTTAGTCAGTGTTCATTTCAATGTCCCAGCACGTTTAAATAGTATTAAATTGATAATAATTAAGATCTAATAGTCATAATATCATTACAGATGCATTAAAAGCATTCAATTGGCTCCTGAGAGGATACTATAGTATTTTTCAAATTTGTATGCAAATATAACCTACACATTTACTCAAACTCTGAAATTTGTTTCAAAGGTAAACCTTTTAGAATTGAATTCAAATTTGGGCTGAGATGCTAAGTTTTTTAATCCAATTGACTATCTTAAATATATGATACATTTAATTGAGATGGAACAAAAACTATGGCTCAGTTGGTTGGGGTATTATTATAAAAACTATACACCTTATGGATTTGATTCTCATCATTTTTATATAGTTTTTTAGCTAAGTATTGGGTGATAAATTGGATTCACTTGCGTCTATGCGGCTTTAAAACTGTTACTAAATATTTTAAAATTTAATTTCGTACTAAATTGGCTTATTTTCGAACTAGACTCAAATTTGTTGAAATGCTAAACTCATAATAAGTTGAGTTCTGGTCATTCCAATTTTGAAAATTTGGAATTGGAGTCAAAAATATGTTTGTAGTTGATATTTTATTAATTAATAATACTAGAATGGAGTTAAAATAAAACTTGAGAGGATTATTTTAGAGTCTAAAATCTTTTATCATAGCGGATCTAAAATAAAATATAGTATAAATTCAAATGTATTAGAAATTTCAATCACAAGAATTTATTGTTGAGAATCATGTGACCAAGAAGAGTAAAAGATTCAAATCTATTAGATCAATTATTGAGAAATAAAGAGCAGTGTGATTAATAGAATGAAGCTAGTGGGATGATATAGAGGAGCACTTCTAGAGCGGTCTACAATCAAAAATTTTCACTCGAAAAAATATAGATTAACTATATTATATGGGGCTAAATGTTGACCAATAAAGAAGAAATTTATCGATAAAATGAGCGTTGCAGAGAAGATGATGCTTAGGCGGATTAGTGGGTATACTCGTGAGGATAGTATGAGAAAAGAGTTTATTTATAGCAAGGTTAGAGAATGCTATCTAAAATGTTTTGGGCATATTAAGCGATAGACCTTTCAACGGCCCTCTTGCACTCTTAAAAAATTTTAAGTTCAAAAAAATCATTAGATAAAATTCATATTTGTGACGTAGGGGCTACGATTTGATAGTGCACAATTGGAAAATAAATTTCAGTATTGTTATATTAATTTATCAAAAAAATAAATTCAATGGCTTAACAACAAAAACATCATTCGCCTGTGTGTCATTAAAAAAGCAGTACAAAAGAAACTTACAATAATTAATGGCAATTGTCCTTCCATTTCTGTCTGGTGTCTGCCTAACGTGATGAAACCACATGCTCGGCCTGCGCAAAAAAAATGTTATTTTTGCATCAATTTTTTACATATGCTAATTTTCACATCTATCACTCAATTTTATCCCAACTAATAAATTTTAAATATTTAAATTAATATGCATACACATCCACATAATATCTAAATAGATAAATTAAAATCTATAATCCAAATGAAACAAATAACAAAGAAAAAAAAGGCCAATTAACAAAAATAGGAGTTATTTGGTTGCATGCATGGTTGACAATTTAACGTAAAGCGAAGCAAACTCAACTTGAAATTTTTGAATTGAACGGGTTTACTGAGTCCAATTCGAGTTAAGCTCAACTCAAACCAAAACGAAGCCAAAGGTCAGTAACCCTTTGGCTTCGCTTTCCATTAATCATTCCGGGTTCGATTCTAGCATCGATCAAAAATTCATTATTTTATAAAAGATTCTTTGTTAAATGAAAGACATAATTTTGGCTCTCACAATAATTAATACCTGGTCTAAGGGATAAAATCGAGACATCATTATGAGTGGGCTACAAGATTTCTTCTGCAAATAATATAAGTAATTTTATTTTATATAATTTGATTCTGACTTGAATCAAATTCGAGTCACCCCAAACTCAAATATTTTTGAATTGAAAATAAATTGACTAGAGTTTGAGTCTAAGATAACTAGCTCGAATCGAGTCCAGCCCTAATTGTATGTGATCGGTCAATTATGCTATGTTTTCCAATAAAATGGAGATCAAATATTTGGTTTGACATCATGCCATTTAAGATACAAAATAACATTCAAAATTGACATCAATTTATATTCTCAATATAGCACTTCAAAACATAGCCATATCATCGTGCCCATCGAGTAACTCAATATGAGTTGTTGGATGAAAAGAAAAGAGCATGATAATTCTTTTTACTTTTTATCTTTTTCTCAAATTTCACACGTTGAATTATTTGTTGGGAATTTAAGCTCGTGGCCTTCCCCAATCCTTGCCGACCATTTTTTGTATTTGCATTTCTTGCAGTTAATACATATATTTCTTTTATGCAACCAAACTCCTCCAACTATAACAAATTATAAAGTTTTAAAGTAAAGATTAAAGCGCGTATTAACCCTATAAAAAGGCTTAAAAAGAAGGAAGATTAAGAGAATGACTCACAGGTAAAGAATCTCCCCAGCCTTAATGGTGCATTCAAAAGGCTTGGGACCGTCAAAGTAAAGAGGAAAGCTCGCCATCTGTCTCGCCATTGCCTCTCTCGCCATTGCCTCTGGCGTCGAAGGGAAAGGGTCTACGCTGCACCATGGCACCTTCCTTTCTGGTTTCTCCAACTCTAAAATCAGTTCACCCCCATCCTTTATAAATAAATAAATATAAATATATATATATATATATATGCACAAAATAATATATATATATATATATATGCACAGAAATAATTAGATTGAAAATTTTGACACCTAATTTCGAAGATTACAGGAGATTGAAGAGCTTCAAATGCATTAGAATGTGTTCCAGACCAACCAGAGGCGAAACAAGCTCCGGAACAAAAGCTGTTTTTTGGGCCGGCGCTTGGGAGCGCCGTGCCCAGGCGCCGGCCACATTGTTTTTTGGCTATTTTTTACTGAGAGACGGGCACTTGGGTGCGCCCATCACACTACTGGGAGGGTCTTAGAGCCCCGTCAGACATTGTGTTTTGCACGTACGAGACAGAGGACGCGGCGCTTGGGTGCGCTCAAACGCCGGGCAGACGTTTCAACATGTCTTTTCATGGAGGTTTCATAAATTTTACTTTATGGAGGCAGTTTCGTGCAATGATGAACCTTTAATGTATTCCTAAGAGGTTTTAGAATTTGTAAGGATGTTGTAACTGCATATTTTTTTTAATTTGTAGGTTGTCATTGTTTTGTATTTTTGATAGGCATTTATTGAAAAGGATTTGAAACCCTTTGAAGCTTGTAAACCATCTTGCTCATCTTTCATTTGAAACCCTTTGAATCTCACTGAAACGCGTAAACTTATGTTTTGTGTTGTGCATGTAAAATTTTGATTTTGTGCTTTGGGTTCCTCGACAACGCGATCTCAACGAGTGGTATCAGAGCAAGATCATTGCTACGAGATCCGGTAGAGGTTCAATTGTTTATGCCATGGTGGAAAGAGGAGAAACTTTGCATATATCTACAACGGTAAAGAGATATGTTCATCATATCGTTAAACATCCGACAAAAATTGAGGTAGTCAAATTAGACAGGAAGAACTTTGTGATGTGGCGATGCGAGGTGATGGATGCATTGTGTGCCATAAATCTTGTAGACGTTCTTGATTGTAATAAGAAGCTCAATGAGATGTTGTAAGAAAATTGGGCAAAGATGAATCGAAACACATGCGAGTTGATCCATAACTGTCTCACACAAGACACCAAGTATGCATTGATGAGGGAGATTTTAGCGGTGAAGCTATGACAAATGTTGAAGAATAAGTATTTGACAAAGAGAGCGGAGAATCAATTCCGCATGAAAAGGAGGTTATACTTATTTCAGATGAAAATAGGATTGACGAGCACTTGAATGATTTCACTTAAGTTGTTGGCAAATTTATTGAATTCGGATGAAAATGTAAATGATGAAGTTGGCACTTGAACCTAGATGAAAATATGGAGGAGGAAGGCAAGGCACTCCTCTTGTTGAAGTCGCCCTCAGATGAGTATGAAAGCTTCACAATGACACTCATCCATTGGAAGAAGTCCTTGAAGTATGAAGATGTGACAACAACACTTTTAAATTATTAATTTCGCCGAAGAGATGGATTTCAAGTTGGCAAAGATGGTTGAAGCACTTATCTTCCAACATGGAAGATCAAATGTGAAGAATAATTGGAAGAAGCAGAGCATCAGCAATGGCGGCAATCAGATGTGGCATAGAAAGAAGCTCCAAAGACCCCAACTCCAGCTCGATTCTTTAATCTTACCCCACCAGAGCTAGCGAAGACAATTATGTGATTTTAGGTACCGCAAATTTTACAAACACTCGTTGTTCTATTTTGTTTGACTCAGAAGCTAGTCAGCTAGTCACTCGTTCATATCTGAGAACTTTGTCACGCAATTATGCCAACCCGCACACAATGTATTCATACGTCCTACTATGTCTCCATTGAGAATTCCTGCATTATTTGTAAGTAAGAGGGATGGATCACTCCCATTGTGCATTGATTACCATAAACTAAATAAGTCCACAATTAAGAACCATTATCCTCTGCAGCATATCAATGATCTATTTGTGCACCGATATTTTACAAAATTGACTTGCGCTCTGGATATCATCAGTTAAGGATTTAGAAGGAAGATATATCAGAATCGCCCTTTCACACATAGTATGGACATTTTGAGTTTTTTGTCATGACGTTTGGCCTTACAAATGCCCCATCTATTTTGATGGCAAGTCCTAAAATTTTGTTTGGACAAATTTGTGATTGTATTCATTGACAGTATTCTCATATATTCACAAACTCGGGAGGACCATGAGTAGCACTTACAAATTATCTTAGATGTTCTGCGCAGCCACGATTATATGCCGCTAAGTAGTCCTAGTGCGAATTTTGGCTTTCTTTTGTCATTTTCCTAGGACATATTGTGGAATGTGAAGGCATTTGTGTTAATCTCAATAAAAGTGAGGCCATTTTAATTTGGCCCCAGTCTACATCAATTACCAAGACATGTAGCCTTCTCGATCTTGTTTGATATTATCGAAATTTGTTAAGGAAATTTCACATATTTTTGCAGCTCTCACAATTCGATGGGTGCAAACTTCCATCCCCAAAATAATGGACAAACAAAGAGGGTGAATCAAACCAATGACCTTGTAGTTTATTTTGGGGTAAGTTAAAAGGAGCACCTATCATTGATAGTAATAGCCTACAATAATAATGCTCAGACTCATTAGTATGGCGCCATATGAGACTTTGTTCGATAGAAGGTGCATTACTCCCCTAGCATGGTTCGAGATTAGCATCCCTTAGATCTTTGGTTCGAGACAAACGGAAGAAATGACTCAAAAGACATGTTTGATTCAGTCTTGCATAAAGGCAGCACAAGATCGCTAGAATCATTAATATGATCCAAAACATAGAGCTATTGACTTTTAGGTTGATGATTTTGTATACATTAAGGTCAGCCCAATGCAAGGATTTTTCAACTTTGGTGTTTTAGGTAAGTTGAGTTCTCATAATATTGAACCATATGAAGGTATCACCCGCATTGGTTTCTCAGCATATAAAATCAAGCTTACTGATAAACTTAGTGCAGCACACAATGTATTCCATGTTCATCGCTGAGAAAGAACCTAGCAAAACCTTTCATTAGGGTCATAACACGTGGATGTACTTCAGCCTAATTTGACTTATGCTGAGGTAACTATACGCATTCTAGATCAGGATGTTTGATAGCTCGCAGCAAGATCATCCCAATGGTCAAGATTCGATGGAAGGATCGTAGCACGAGGGGCACATCATGGGAAAAGGAAGATAATATGCGGAAGCAGCACCCTCACTTATTCAGTTGATCGGTACGTTAACAAATAGAATTTAATTCTTCTTCCTCAAGCACACAAAGCAGTGAGCCCAAAAATTCTTCCCTCATGCGACGTAACCAAGATGCTAGCCAAGGCTAGCAAGGTGCAATCCGAGCATTGGGCGTTTGGGAGCGCCCAAACGCTATATAATTTGAACTTATCTGACGATTCGAGACTTGGCACTTAGTCGCGCTCAAATGTTGACACTTTTTCATACATCAAAGCTAGCGACAAAAACTTAGGCGCTTGTGCGCGTCCAGGCGTCAGCAACCGAAGGAACCTGAGACCCGGGCGCTTGGGCGTTCAAATGTCTAGCGGCGAATGCAGAATCCTGAAACCAATTTTCGTAGCGTGGCTCCTTGATTTTCCCCATGTTATCGAGATGTTCACATAAAATCCTCTTTGTGCTTGTGGATGTTGCGTAGCCAAAGGATCCATCGGTTCTTATAGGATGTCCTCACTATGTTTAACGAGCTGAACTCAACAATGTTATTGAAAGAAACCACGACAAATATGGTGTTATTGAGCACTAGCTCGAGATAGAGGCTGCTTATTGACTCGAGCTTAGAAATGGCTCAAGCTCGGCTCATGAGTCCACAGATTAGCTGGTTAGGCTTATTTACCCACCCACCCTAAAAAAGAGAACGTTAAAAATTATGATGAAATGCAAGCAACAATCCCAACAACAGAACGACGAGCAGCATCAATAAAGATGAGAGGCAAGAAGAACAGAGCGGCGTACAGACTTACAGGAGAAGCGATGTACTGTGCAGCCGGGTAATGGCGGATGTAGAGGCGGTGGAGATCGGTGGGCGGAAGCAGCATAAAATGCTTTTCCCCAGTGATAACGACATAGAGATTCTCATAATGGTCCTTGTGGAACGAGGTCTGGGAGCGAGGGTTTCCGATCCAGAGATTCACGGCCTCAGGAAGGCTTCCAAAGGCCTCGGTAGCCCAGGGAATGTGCGGCTCAACGTCCTCCATAAGTGCGGAATACTCTCCGCGGAAGCAGTCGTTCTGCTCCTGCGCGTAGGCGACCGAGGTGGAGGAGGAGGAAGACGATATGAGGCGGAGCGCTTCCGGGAAGGGCATGGATCTGACGGACGCGGTTGCGAAGCAGAGGGAATCGGAGTTGTTAGGGCACGGGATGAGGGAATCGGCTCGGCCGTTAGGAGTGAGGTGGACGGAGACGTTCTGGGAATGGAGGTTGCGGCAGAGATGTTCGTCGGAGAGCCATAGAGAGCGGGAGATAGCCGGCCAATGGCCGGTGGCTGATCGAGAGATTATGCACGGACGATTGGGAGAGACGAAGCCCCGCAGGAATTGCAGAGGGGTTGGCGAAGATTCGAGGCGTTCCAGATCGGTCGAGTTGCCCAAGCTTAGATCCCTCGCCTCCGCCCAAAGTTCCCTCAGGGCATCGCCCATTCTCTGCTCCATTCGCAAGCAAGAGCTCAATCTGCGTTCCCGGCAGTGCTGCCCTAGAATCTGGTAATTATATGCACTAATAATTTCTTTGGTTAAAATAAAATTATTTTTAGGAATTCAGAAATATTTGTGTTTATCCATTAAAATGGGTGTAAAATAATTGCACGGAGGATTTGTAGTTTGATTTCGGCCAAATCAGCCGAAATACAATCACAAGAAGCAGCGATGTCTTTTCATTCGACGTTCATACAATCTATGTTCGGCGTTTGATCCGTTCGTCGTTCGAACGAAGGAAGCTACCGAAGAGAGCTTCGACGTTGGATGGTCGATTTCGGTCCACTTTCGATTCCTTCCTTGCCTCATATTCTAATCGAAGGAACCTTAAACAAAAACAAATGAGTCATAATCGACCGAATCCTAATCAAACGAAAGCGAAAGAATACTAATTTTGTTGCCTCCAAATCAAAAAAATAAAAAAAAGTTTTTCGAAAAGCATCAAAAAGCAGAATCTAAATACATAATAATCAAATAAAATGAGATTTGAATATTATTTTAATATAAATTTTAAAATTATATTTATATTATTTTAATATAAATAAATAAACAGAAAATAATATTCAAATCTTATTTGATGTATTTTATTAATTGTCAATATTAACGAATCTAAATAATATTTTTTTTAAAAAAAATAATAATAAATAAATCTTTTTAATTTATACAAAAAAACACGTGAGGAATTCACGTAGGGGATGCGTTTTTGTTCATTTCTTTTGGTTCACAGTATTTTTTTTCTCGGATTACAAAATTATAATTATAAATATTTTCTTGAAAAATAATAAACACCAAAGACATTAGCTACTTTTTTTTCTTAAGAAATAATAAGCATCTATGATTACAAATATTTTTTTCTTTTTTATTACACATACTCACATAAAAAATAAATTTCAATAATTATTTATTTACACAGGTTTTTTCTATTTTTTTACATTTTACTAAACTATTTTTTTTTAATTTTTAGATATAGAGTATTGCTATACTTACACATTAATATATATTAAAATACATAGATGATATGTCAATCTAATATGTAAATAAATTATTAATTGAATACATTTTTTATGTGATCTATATGCAAAAATTAAAAAAAAAAAAATTCTATTGATTCTAAATTAAAATATTTTCGAAATATTTATAATAATGCTTATGCAACATTAAAAATTTAGTATTTTAAAGCACTCCTTTTAAATATTCTTAATAGCTTTTAATAAAAATTTATAAATATGATTTTACTATTAAATTTTAATTATAAGTTAAATATTATATTTAAGACTTTACTAATATTGTCCGGATGGAATATCAATAGGAATAATAAATAATTTTAAGAAAATATTAACATTCTCTTTGTCAATTATAGTTATTCTAATTTTAATTAATAAATTAAAATAATTATGAATTGCAAAGCATTTTTAATTAATGAGTCCCCTTACTTGAAACTTATAATTCTAATTAAATTCATATAAATTTCATATATATATTGTTAATTATAATTAACTATAATTATTGATTATTTGTTAATAATTAATTTATTTGCAAAATTAAAATATCATTATAATCTATTTTAACTATTAATAAATTATATTTTAATCTAATAAGTAATGATTATGCATAATAATTTATTACTATTATTATAATAACATTTAGTTAATAAGTATTAATTACTTCTTAGAGTACAATTTAATTTCATTTTGAAGAATGACATTCATTTTTATATCATTTGCTTAAAGCATTTTTCTTTTCTTTTTTATGCATATAGAATTAACTTTTACCGTAGCCACTATATAAATCACAATTATATTGGGGCTTTTGGTTATATTTACATGTAATGATATGCTATTTAAAGATATCATTAACATTGAAGCTATTTGGCTTAATGGTATCTAACATATAACATCTTAAAATTTCCAAAATGTTTATCTCGATAATGCTTCGAATGACATTCACATAACATCCTGTAAAAATCTATTTACTAGGTAGACTTCTTCACCCAAGCAGCGCCTAACATCGACCTCGTCTCGTCTCGCTGATGTGACGGCCGATGAATCGAGTTTGAGAATTTTCAATGAATAATTCATACTTTGAAAATATACATTCACGAAATTAAAGAAAATAATATATATAATATCCATATTTACATTCAGAATCATCTATATGAATTACACAATTTAAAATTATTACAAAAAAAAAATTGAAATTTTAAAATGTTTTCATTCTGTTCACTTCTCAAAACTTTATATTTATCTTTAAAGCAAGAAGATATTCTTAAAGCTTAATTATCAAAACCTGAAATATTATCAACAGTTACCAGTCATGTAGGAGTACGTAAATCATTTTTATAAGAATTATATTTTAACATCTTATTATATGCATAAATCAATATAAAAGTGATATGAAGAAAATTTTACATCATAAGTGAGAAAGTAAAGCATTTGAGAGATGAAATTAACTTTTGCCCTGCATGTTAGTCTTGAAATTCAATATATAAGAAATATAAAATAAATTTTATCATAAGTATTTGTAACATAAAGTCGAGTCCGTAGACCCCTAAGCACAAATGGGTAACCTTATAGGCATAACATTTAGGAAGCTTTCTCGCTACCCGTCGATAGCTTATTCAAAATTTGGAACTGATGGTGTGTCTTTTTTTTGGATTTGCCCACTTCATAAAAAGGGTTAAATCCCTCCATATAACTCCCAGGGGTTGCTAATAAGTCCAATCTGTATAGATTCCACAATAATATAATACTTTTTATTTTTTTGTTACATACCTTATGATAATTTTTACAAATTAATAAGCGGTAAACATATTAGAAAGCATAAACAAGATTCAAATGAAAATGGCTCGAAGTATGTATGCTAAAATAAAACTTATAAGTTAATTTATGTACTTAACTGTTTTGATAAAAATACAACCAAATCAATTTTTTTGATCTGTCTAATAATGATTTAATTCATTAATTTAATATTATATGATTTAACATGATTTATTATTTAATAATGTAACATTAGGTTTATAAACACTAAATTTTATAATTTAAGTTTTTCTAAAATAAGAAAATAATCTAAATATTTTTAAATTGATTTTGAATTATTAAATTACTAATTTAAGATATAAAGAAAAGATTAAAATTAATAAAATTTATTTAATTTAATATTTGGCCAAAATCACCAAAATGCTTCTCTTAAATATGCCCAAAAAGTAATTTAAGAATTAGGCTTCAAAATTACTTTTTGTTAATGCAAAATATTTTCTTATTGTATAATATGAAGATAGATACTAAGAACACCCAACTTGACCAAAGATTAAGGATAATGAGCTTAAATTAGTATTTAAGCTCATTAAGGGTTGATTAATAATTTTACTTAAGAAAAATCTAAAATATTTTTTATACTTCTAAAATATTTATATTCTAAAGTCTTTTGACTAAGTTATGATCAAAATAAAGTTTAATATTAAATATGTAAATTAGGGTTTTATAAAAGAGGTCAAAAACTTAACTTTTCTATTTGAAATATAAATTTAACAAATTCAGTGGTTATAGCTTCCCTATTACTCACTGTGTACTTTAACTGGGAGTAAACCCAATTTAGACTCCATTTGGTCAAATTATTATTTAATTAAAGTTAAGAGTGATTAGTGAGTGATTAGTAAAATTAATCATAAAATCATAGAACCAACCACACCACTAGGTTTTAATTTACTCTAGGAGCTATCAAAAACTTGAAACACTCAATTTGAATAACTAAATATGCTATTTTTCACTAATTAAGATTTAGAGTAATTAGATAAAATTAAGAAATATAATTACGTAAATTAAAATTTTCTTGTAGATTAGTATTCTACACATTCTCTTGATTAAAATAATATATTCAATCATATGATTTGTAGCTAAATTGATTAAGTTATGAATTTATTAAATTTTAGAATTAAGGGGGTTAATTAGTTTAAATGATAATAAATAAGATTAATCTTCAAATAGAAAAATTAATTGCATAACATTAATCATTGCATTTTTTGATCTAAATGGACCTAATTATGGTTACTGGTGATTAGTAAGTGATTAGTAAAATTAATCATAAAATCACAGAACCAACCACACCGTTAAGTTTTAATATACTATAGGAGCTATCAGAAACTTGAATCACTCTATTTGGATTACTAAATATGCTAATTTTCACTAATTAAGATTTTGAGTAATTAAGTAAAATTAAGAAATACAATTACAGAAACTAAAATTTTCTTATAGATTAGTATTCTACACATTCTCTTGATCAAAATGATATATTGGATCATATAATTTGAAGCTAAACTGATTAAGTTATGAATTTATTAAATTTTAGAATTAAGGGGGTTAATTAATTTAAATAATAATTAATGAGATTAATCTCCAAATAGAAACAATAATTGCATAGTATTAATCATTGTATTTTTCTGATCAAAATTGTATATTAGATGTGAAGACCTGCTTAAGCAGTAATAAGTAAAACTCTTAAACATCGAGGTGCCTTTTTAGATAACGGTGGAGTTCCTGATAAGAACTCCAAAGTTAAGCGTGCTCAGGTAGAAGCACTCCCAAGATGGGTGACCTGCTGGGAAGTTATCTTCTGAGGGCAAAATCGTGAAGCCTTTCTGGCCAAAACAGACAATATCTTGGTGCTTAAGAGTTTGGGTTGTTACAAATGGTATCAGAGCAAGCCATAGGGTGTCAGATAGGAGCTAAGTGCCATACAGGGTAAAGTATCACTTCATGTGAGCAGCCTCTTGAACCCATGATAGTTAAGGTGCTACATGGTTGTGGGCACCTCTTGAACCTATATGGGTCACCTCTAGTCATATCTACCCAATGGATGGTTCTTAGATCTGTGTGTGGATACTGACGAGGACGTCAGTTACTTAAGTTGGGGAGATTTTGAAGACCCACTTAAGTAATAATAAGTAAAACTCTTAAACATCGAGGCGTTTTTTCAGATAACGGTGGTGTTCCTGATTAGAACTCCAAAGTTAAGCATGCTCAGGTAGGAGCACTCCCAGGATGGGTGACCTGCTGGAAAGTTATCTTCTGATGGCAAAACTGTGAGGCCTTTCTGGCCAAAACGGATAATATCTTGGTGCTTAAGAGTTTAGGCTGTTACATTAGATCACTATGTTTGGAATTAGAATTACAAATTTATGAGGATTTGAAGTTTTTAAATGGATTGAAGAAATAAAAAAATTAAAATTAAAAATAAAATAAAATTTTTAAACTAATTTATGTAGTCACATGAATAATAAAAGAAAGTTGAAACTTTAGCATCCAATTTCCACTACATAGAGCTCCTCACGAGGTTTACCATATACCAATATAAAGCTCTCTTCGAGACCTTTCCAACGATACTAAAATCAATATGATTGGAGCACGTTAACACTGCAAGACATGATGCCCTAGCAGCAAAAAATAAATTAAGTTTACTATTTATCTTTGCCAATTAACACAAATTCGAGCCTTCGATCAAGCTCGATTGAGTCTGATAGTGGCTTAACAGAGACATGCAGGGGTCTTAATACTTAATTGAAAAGTAATGATAAATAATCAAAAGATAGAGGAGTACATTCGATCGGATGATGAGAGGAAGAAGAAGAAGCTTTTATATTGGAATGTATTTGCCTTAGCTCTTTAAGATTTTTTAACATCATGTAAGAAAGCAATTGCTATCATTTGAGTGTAGATAAAGAAGGAGAAGGGTATGTGCTTGAATGAGGAGATGATATTGATTTAATTAAATGGTAGGCCCACCATTTATTTTAATACTTAATTATTTTAATAAATAGGATTATGCTAATTAAAAGAGCTCCGAAAAGTCCCAAAATTTTAACCCTAGCTAATTTATGGGTGGGGAACAGAACAACGATGTCGGATTTTGGTTTCGAGATCAATTTAAGTATCCTAATTTTTTGTATTAAAATATATTTAAGTATTCAAGAAAATTGTACAACTTCCAAAAATTTCTAAAACATCACCCATAACTAATTTGGAGGTGATGAGCGTAATGGCAAAGTCGAATTTTTAATCGGAGGTCAAAATAATGATCATATTTTTTTAATTAAATAAAACAATAAAATAAACAAGAAACGATAAAAATGTTTGAAAAATTCTAGATAAATTACCAAATATTTTATATAAATACTCTTAGCAATCCTATAATTTTATTTGTCAAAAAAAAAGTTAGAAAATTAAATTTGAAAAATTTAGTATTTTACAACTAAGCTGTGCCTTATCGAGCCTCGCTGAGCCTATGTAGAGCCTTTGTTGCGTTCAATTCTCACTTCTCCTCAACTCATAGTTGATTAGATCATAGTTGCCAAAATCCCCCAAATCTCTCATGCATGTTGTTTCTTATACTGATTGTCCATGGATCAATGTTATCAACACTGTTCGAGTGGGCAATTCACAAACTGTGGCGACCCGCTGCTGAGTCAGCATAGCTAATCCAGCGTTAGATGCTCACTTCTCAGGATCATATCGTGGTTTAGTATAACAGTGTATTTAGAATTGTATAAAATGTGCACACATTTTCGCATTCAATTGTAACATTCAAAAATGTCAAAATAATAAAAGAAATATATTCATAACATAGATAATAATTGTATTATAAAATATATTACACATTAAGCAAAAAAAAAAACTTTAAAAAATTAAGCATCTAAGTTTACATTAAGTTGCTCTATCCTGCATCAGCTCATTCTCGAAGACTTGATCCATAGATTTCTCCTGATCTGTCATATATATATGACAAGATGAACCAAGAAAAAGAAAATGGAATAATGACGAGTATAACTCTTGGGATGAAAGGTGAACCAGAGATATCCACGCTGACGTTTCCATCATCACCTCATTATATCTTGGGTTAGAGACAATTTTAGATCAAGCCCCATGTGTTGCGGTTCATCTTGACCCAATATCTTTCCAATATCTTCTTTGATTTTTCTTCCCCGATAAGAACATTCTCTAGATTCAACATGCAAAGTACATCAGTGACTTCGCATCTTCACATTCCGAAGCTGTTCTTTCCATCGAATTTGATAACATCGATCTTCGTCGGATGTGTCACAACTTGGTGAAAAGTTATCTCCACCACTGATGATGATGACGAATCGAAAATTTCTCCTTCAACTCTATCTTCTATGACTTCTCCTACAAATCTCTCTGATATCATTTGTATAGATCGATGCACGCGAATTCACACAAATTATACAAGAACAAAAGCAATAGAAATACACAAACAATCATAGCACAATTAAAACATAAGAATTTACGTTATTCAGTGTAATCACTTACATCCACAAAAAGGAGAATAATTTTTACTATACCGAATAAAGAATACAAGCTAGAGGCTCACAAACTTTTCCCAAGTATTTGACAATGAATATCTTTTTCAAACTCCAGCCATTTTACACACACAAGTATGATTTTTCGAATGAATGCCCTAAAAATGGGCTATAAACATATTTAGATACTCTAGAAATAGGGCCTGTAAAATAGCGGGCACAAGTTGATCTGTCAATAAGCGTCAGGGGGCGCCGAAGTACCTGCCCCTCTGCATGCAGGCGCTGGTGGTGCGCATACCCATCTGTTTGCAGAGCATTTGGGCATGCCCACTACTCCAATTGGCTGATCAACAAACACTTGAACTTCCTCCTCAAATCAACATGGTTAACAAAAATAATATATTACATGAATGACACTGCTATCGAAATAACATCTTTTTGTTTATCGTTTATTAATTATAGCATTTAACAAAACGAATACTAAAACAAATTGTTAAATATTGACGGTGCAAGAAATTAATTTGATGATTTAAGAAAACAAAATATAATATTTAGAATGAGGAGTTGGCTGTGGACGTGCCGCAGAGCCAGATCTGTTATCGGCTGCCAATTTTAGGGCGGAAAAACTCCCATTTAAGAAAGTATACAAATACATGGCGCAATGAGCAATGTAGTATTATTACCTGTGCCAAAACAGCTTCTAATTATGCTAACAACTTAGTCGTTAGCTCTGAGCAATGAAAATAACAGCCTTTTTTTAAATGCGGAAGAGGAAACAGCAGTGCAGCAAAGGTCCCAAAGAACAAATAAAGGAATTGAAGAAGATCTCCTGCTCATCTTCTTCATCCCTCGATGTTGGACGGAATCATAACCCAGACGATCGTCGGCGTCGACAAAGACAAGAGCAGTCAGCAAGCCGTCAGGTGGTCCGTAGAAAACCTCCTCTTCAGCAACCACTTCATCACCCTCCTCCATATTCGCCGTCCGTCCGCCAATACCCATTGTACGTAAGAATAAAGCTCTATCTGCAATAGCAGAAAAGAAAACCCTGGACACCAGGACTCTTTAGAACAAAGTTATGTTTGGAATGCAGATGGGTTTGCCATGGCGGAGACGACCGATGACGCCGTGAGGGAGCAGTTCGAGGCCGAGATGAACCAGCTTTTCCAGCCTTGCAGAGGTTTCTGCTTGAAGAAAGGGGTAAAGATGGGAGTTGTATATTGGTAGAGATCATACATGCAGATTCAAATTCTGTTTATTTGTTTGCTATAATTTTATCATGAATTTTATTTTTTTGTTGGGTCAATGTGTAAGAATGATGGATATGATTGTGTATTTAACTGAGTTGAGACTCAATTTATTCTGAATTGCGAGCATGCGCAGGCGCAGATTAAGGAGGTGGTCGTAGAAGACACGGACGTTTCCAAAGCCATTGTTGAGTATGCAACCCTTCACAGTGTCCACAACATCGTCCTCGGCGTCTCCAGCCGAAATGCTATCACAAGGTTATTCTTCTCAAATCCTTATTGTGCAATGATGTATGTATGTATGTATGTAGTTGAAGCATCATAAGAAATAAAGTAAGAGATCAAGAGATTTAAACCTTGTTTTGTTTTGCTCCTTCTAAAAATTCTTCCAAATTTTGATTTGATAAGAAAATCAATATCATTTTATTTTAATTTGCAATTTTCTTACAATTTTCCTTATATTCAATATATAAATTCGAGAAATACTGTTTATAATTGTCAAATTGTCATTCAAAAAAGTCCATATAATTAAATTTGAATATTATTTCAGTACAAATTTTAAAAATAATATTTATATTATTTTAATATAAATAAATAAAAATTAATTAATAATATTGTATTTCTTTTTGGCATCAAAATTTATGGTTGATGGCAATACTTCACAAAAAAGTTTAACCCTCATTCTTAACTAAATTAATTAATTATTTTAACATCTAAATCTTAATTATTAGTATTATTTAATTGCTAAATCAAAGTAATTATTATATATCTTTTGGAATATCAAAATATATCTAAGCATTTTTACTTAATTAATAGGATTTCTTCATTATATATAAACAAAGAATGCAGGATCCTAAGAAATCCTAATTGGGACAAATGGTTCATTTGGGATTAAGTTGACTAATAAGAAGGATAAAATTTGTCGTTTCAGAAGATTCAGGAATCCGGACGTGCCTTCATGCGTGATGAAATCAGCGCCTGATTACTGCACAGTGTACGTAGTATCGAAAGGGAAGCAGGCGCATATTCGATCGTCCAAAGGTCCGCCGCCGTCGGTGAGCACTGCTGTTCAAAGGCAATCTCTGCCGCCCAGCCATCATAAACATCATGATCATCATCATCATGACTCCGATGACTCTGTGAAGTAAGTCAAACTTCTAAAGTTTCTAAAGTTCAGAAAGATTTGAAGCGGGTCCGTCAACCGTCACTAACAATCAGCAGCGCTAACAGGAACAGAGCGGCAGCGGTGACAAGAGGAAGCTGGAGGGGGTCCAAAACTCCGCCTCGGGCGCCCCAAATTCCGGAGCGGCGATCCTTCGAGAAGAGCGCTCTGAAGAAGGCGGCGCTGAAGGGGTCGCCCGGTCACGTGCTGCACGATAGCCTCGACATCTACACCCATTCCCAGCGCGCCTCCACCTCACGTGACTCCTTATCGGAGGACTTCGACGCCCAGCGCGACGTGCCCTTCTTCGCCCCCAATATCGCTGATTCTTTCGACATGAGCATGTGCAGCAATCCCGACGTATAATATCCACACTTTATTTTATAAATTTTATTGAGTAACATCAACAGTTCGAAATAATATTTAGCTTCCTCTTAGTTCATTTATTCATAATTACTATAGTTACTTATAACTGCGAATAAATTGCAGACGCCGAATCGTTTCGTGGACGCAGAGGTGAACCGCCTGAAGCTCGAGCTGAATCACACCATGGACATGTACAGCACCGCCTGCAAAGAGGCCATCACGTCAAAACAAAAGGTTGAATTTTTTTTTTGGGCGATAAAAAAAAGGTATGATTTTCTTAATCTCTTGGATTTGTCTGCGAAGGCAAAAGAGCTTGAGGAGAGGACAATGGAGGAATCGAGAATGCTGGAGGAGGCGAGGCAGGCGGAGGAAGCGGCTCTGGCGCTGGTGGAAATGGAGAAGGCGAAGTGCAAGGCGGCTATAGAGGCGGCTCAGGCGGCGCAGAGGCTGGCAGAAGTGGAGGCGCGGAGGAGGGTGCAGGCGGAGATGAAGGCGAAGCGGGAGTCGGAGGAGAAGGTCAGGGCTCTCACCGCCCTCGCACATAAAGACCACCGCTACAGGAAATACACGATCGAAGAGATCGAACTCGCCACAGAGTACTTCTCGGAGTCCCTTAAGATTGGCGAAGGAGGCTACGGACCCGTCTACAGGGCTTCCCTCGATCACACCTCTGTGGCCATCAAAGTCCTCCGCCCAGACGCCGCCCAGGGCAGGAAGCAGTTTCTACAAGAGGTACCAACTAACACACAATTAATATATAATTTAACAATACTTAAGGAATTCCTTAATAGCTTGTGGCTCAATTTTCATTTCAAATTAACAAAAGATAAGTAATCATCACAACAAGGATTATGCACTCAACAAATTAAGATAATGTGGAGAGTTAAGTTTTTATATAATAATTTGCTATAATACTTTTAAATATATTCCAACCAATGTCTTACAATTATTAATATAACTAAAATTAATAATTAATTCATAATAAATGAAATTTATTAATTATAGTTATAATTAAAAATTAATAATAATTAAAAAAAATAGTGCTGGAACATTTATTAATTAATGTATTGAAGTATTTTTCATATAATCATAAGTTAAAAAAAAAAAAAAAAAACTTAATGACATTAATTTTTAGAGAAATAAACATAAGTTCAATATAAATTTTAAAAATAATATTTTTATTTTTTTAATATTATTAAATAAATACTAATAAAAATATGTACCATAAATTATTATTATTATTATTATTATTTATTTATTATTATTATTATTATTTTATTTTTTTTTTTTATTTTATTTTTTTTTTTTATGAGTATCACACATTACCAATCTAAATTTGCATTTTCCGGATCTAATAGCATTTCTCATTATTACAATATTTTCTTACTAATTTAATAGTGGCACTCTTAAATCTTATTGATAAAAAATGCAGGTGGAGGTGCTGAGCTGCATAAGGCACCCGAACATGGTTCTACTGCTGGGGGCGTGCCCGGAGTACGGTTGCCTGGTCTACGAGCACATGGACAACGGCAGCCTGGAGGACCGTCTGTTCCAGCGCGGCAAAACCCCGCCCATCCCCTGGCCGGTCCGGTTCAAAATAGCCGCTGAGATTGCCACCGGGCTGCTGTTCCTCCACCAGGCTAAACCGGAGCCGCTGGTTCACCGGGACCTGAAGCCGGGAAACATACTTCTGGACCAGAACTACAGGAGCAAGATCAGCGACGTGGGGCTGTCCAGGCTGGTCCCGCCATCTGTGGCCGACAGCGTCACCCAGTACAGAATGACTTCCACGGCGGGAACGTTCTGCTACATCGATCCGGAGTACCAGCAGACGGGGATGCTGGGCACCAAGTCCGACATCTACTCCCTGGGAGTGCTGCTGCTGCAGCTGGTGACCGCCAAGGGGCCCATGGGCCTGACCCACCTGGTCGAGAAGGCGCTGGACCGCGGGACCCTGTCCGAACTGCTAGACCCAGCCGTGCCCGACTGGCCCGACCAAGAAGTCGCAGCCTTCGCCCGCCTCGCACTCAAGTGCACCGAGCTCAGGAAGAAGGACCGCCCCGATCTCGCTGCCGTCATCCTCCCAGAGCTCAACCGCCTCAAGAACCTCGCCCTTGCCGCTTCGAAACCTTAATTGTCTTTCGAACTATTCTTTCTTTGTGGTTGTTGTGTATCGAAGGTCAAACCCTTTTTTGTGCTTGATGTGTGTGCTTTGAGCTACAGTGGCCTATATTTTACTCATTTGATATCAAATTATGCTTTGGGTAATATTTTTTTATATTGTTTATAAGAAATATTATTTAGACTCCTTATGTGATATCTAAAAATATTTATTCAATAGGATTTATAAATATAATTTAATATAGTATTTATATTATTTTAATATAAATAAATAAATATTAATGAAAATCTAATTAGATAAATATTTTTGAATATCATTCTCCTATCAACAGATCTTAATAAGGACTAAAGTGTAGCTTTCCCATCATATATATTGTTAGATACTATCAATTAGAAGTCCAAATGATTCCTTACAAGTAAAACATTATAGTTACATTCAAATTTTACTATGAGAGGCTCTTGTTCTTCTGCGTCCTTTCATCTTCCCTTCGGTTTATATTTTAAAGAAAAATTATTTTACTCGTTCTTCTTCTCCTCTGCTTGCTTATCTGCTCGATGCTCTCTCCCGTTAAGACAACTCTTTGGTGCTCGCTGCCTCTTCGTTCTCTGATCCCAAAAATTAGTCTTAGTGCATAATAAGGGGGATGTTGGCAAAATTTGGCTTAACTCAGCCCCGGTCATTTCATTTTCTAGGAGGAGCCACAGCTTGAAATTGTAAATGGAAAAAAGAAGAAAGCCTAGATTTGTCTTCTTCCACAAATATGATGATTCCAACAATGAGCAGGACTTGGAGTCAAAGGGGAGGAAGAAAAGATACCACTGGCACACGCCTCGTCAGATTCAGGAGCTTCAAACGTTAGAAAATATCCATTTTTTATCCTATGTTTGATATTAAAAATCCAAATGTTTACAACACATGCACATGCCCTCTCATTCTGTTTTATATGCAATTGAGTCGCGATTGGGCGCCCAAACCTCAACAGATCATTTTTGGTTCTAGAATCGCATGACTCAGATGAAGGCAAGTGCAAAAAATAGGCATTTTTCTTAACCGGAAAGATTAATTTTTGATCTTTGTGTATTGTTTAGACTCATCATGAGATGACGAATAAAAAATCCAATGCGCTAATATCGTTATGATAGAGGCACTGAAGCACGCAATATGCCCAAAGTGCAGCAACCTGAGAGCATCATAGGTTTCTTACTTTGATGAGCTAAAGCTGAGCATTGAGACCGCCATATTGAAAGAGGAGGTGATGAATTTCGATTGTTGTTTAGAGATTGTGGCTGAGTTCTTATGTGCAAGTCACAAGTGTGTGCTATGTCTGCCGATGCTATAATTTTCTACAATTTGTTAGTGTGGTTAGGTGATGGTGAGTAATGTGTATATATTTAATGTTCTGCTATTACAATTTTTGCGTTTATTTTACTTTTAGATTACTTGATCTATTGTTAATTATGTTTAAGTGTGTGCTAAATCTACTTCGATGTCATCAATTGCAGAAGGGGCACTAACCTTTATCATTACATTTGGTGTTTTGTGGATAATTATCAGCGGCTCGCAAAGTTCATCCATCAAAGCATTTATCTTCACCATTGATACTGTGGCCTTGATCTTCGATAGATATGGGTATGTCAAGCCCTTAATGAATCCTATCAATGTGAGTTTAATTTCTTGAACTTGTTAATAAATTACTTGATTTTATATGCCGACTGTGGTTGCACCAAAGTCCATCTCTCCAACATGTTTGGCAAAATTCAATTAAAGTCAATCATTAAATCCTATTTTGGAGCTCTACGATAGCTTTAGATGCAATTACCAGCTATGATGTGTCTTTCTATAAGAGATGGTAAATTGTCATCTTTCTTTGTCTCTAATTTTCTTTGGAAGTAAAGCTCTTTGTTTTTTATTTGTATTTTGAAGTCTTCTAATAAGAAAAAATCATATTTTGTTCCACAAACATACTTTCAACTTCTGCAATGATTCTTCTCAGTTATATACTTAACCTGTGCACAAAATTTGGAATTTGGCATTTTATCTATAGAAGTTGCACAGTTACGGACTTATCTTTTGAAGTCAAGATTGTGTTTATTACCAAACAGTCAATATTAATTTGGGCATGATCATCATATTATATATATACAGACACATAACTTTTTTTTTTAAGAGATAGATCTATATTTTATTACACTTCTTATCATATATTTATTAAATTAATTGATCAAGTTTAAGAAATGAAGATCAAAATTGCAATGCTTTTGTTTTCAAGTTTTTTTAAATTTGAACCGTTAAAATTTTTGATTGATGATGAGAAACGTGCAAGAAACAGCTCCGATTATTTGAACACAATTTCAACATCTTATTCAAGCCCTTGGGGACGGGACTTGTAAATTCTTGGCAGCCCATCATCTTCAAAACACTACAATCATTCTCCCTCTCCTTTCTCACTTCCATAAGCTTCCCACAACCTTTGGAGAAGTTTGTGGTGCTTGTAGTGAATCCGACATCAAGGTTAGTGAACAAACTCATGGATTTCCTCTTTCCACTACATCCCACATGGACTTCCTCTTTCCACTTCCTAGTTATCTTCGCTTTTCGCATAAGGTCTAGAATTTCTGTGGCGGCTGGGGCTTGCGAGGCGGCGAGGACTTGCTGAGGCGAGCGACTGCGGCTGGAGCTTGCGAGGCGGCTAGGACATGCGAGGCGCTAGGCGGCTGCTGCTGGAGCTTGCGATGCGGCTGGACCTTGCGGGGAGGCTAGGGTTTGCGAGGCGGCTAGGGCTTGCGAGGCGAGGCAGCTAGGGCTGCGGCTGAGGCGAGGCTGAGGTGGCTGGAGCTTGCGAGGCGGCTAGGGCTCGCTAGGAGGTTGCGAGGAGGAGCTGTGCGAGGCGAGGTCAGTAGTTCGTCTCTTATAATTTAGCTGTCAAAATAGTAATCGCAAGGACAATTTTGCCCAACATTATCCTCTTTTTTATTTTTTTATTTTGTTAGTTTTTGTCTGCACTCATTGACATATCCATTTCTTTCGTTCAGCTCATCGTCTATCTTCTTTCCTGTCTGCGCCGGAATTCGGCATAAAAATTGATCGAGAAAAACAGAATTGAAGGGGTGATTAAGAGAATGCTTAATTGTAAATCAAGCAGCTTCTTCCATCGTTATCTTTTCCCCGACTCCTTCATCTCAGGCAGCGGCCACCATCTTCTCAGTTCCTTCCCGACCAATGCCCTAACCCTAGCTTCCTCCCCGCGGTGGCGGCAGAAAAGGAATGAAACTATATTATCTTCAAAGCCATTGTCCGCTGAGCTCTCCGCCGCCGAGGAGGGATGGCTGAAGAAGCTTCCTGAAAAGAAGAAGCCTCTCTACTCACACAGCCTCCCTTGTATCGAGGCTTGGCTCAAGAAATTAGGGTTTTATCAGAGCGCTACTGACAGCGCTATATGGTCTATCGAGAGGCTCGACTGGCACGCTCAGCTCTCCCTCGACGTTACCGATCTTTGCATAAGGTATGCGCCTTTCTTTTCATTGCTTCATTCTGTAGTTCTATAACAGTAATTGTTGAACTCGGATAAAGTTTTTGAATGACCACTGTTGCGTCATCTTTTGGTGATGAATTATGGATCAAATATTTTTGGAATTACACCTTTCTACTAGATTGCACATTTCAGGTAAGGGGACTTTTTGGTTCATGGCCGCCGAAATTCTCCATAAATTTTTAGTCTAATTCAATCATTTGGAAGTGCACATCTGTGTACTTAATACACAGCTATGTTCTCCATTTAAATTACATACTGCGCCGGAGACATGCATTAAGGATATCTGTTTCAAAAATATCTAATAAAGAGGAGTAAATTGTAATCTGATGCATGTAATCGTGTGAAGGATCAATGAAGATAGACTATGCTGTCCAACCCACATAAGTCTTTCTAAGAGCCCTGCACATTGGGAAAAAACTAAAAATGTTATGCATTCTTTTATAGGCTCAAGTTTTCAATGAATTACCAAGAACGATGATTTAATCCTAAATTCCAAGCTTGGCAAGATCGATATATTTTCAGATCAATCTGAGGGGGAATACTGAATATTTCATTCATATTAAACTAATTATCCATGTTTAATTATCAATCCTATGGTAAATAAGTTGATTACAATGCCTAAATGGGGTTATTTACTCACCAAAACATGTTTAAGTGTTCTATCTATGGTGGACAAGTAGACATCAATCTGTAAAAGGTAGAATTCTCCCCCAAAACATGTATAAGATGTCGATTTCTGTTTGTTTATTTCTCCACTTCAGTCAAAAACATCCAATGCAATTGGTTTATTGAGGAATAACTATCATTGACTAGCATAGAAAGTGGCTGCTCAAACTTACATTGAAAGGCTCATAATGGGAAGTGCTGCACGTACAGAAATGTGTGTGCTTGAGAGAGAACTAAGTTTGATTATGTATCCTAGATAACTTTTTTAGCGCATTGCTTTATGAAAAATTGTTATTGAAGGTTTATTTGGGGAGTTGCCACTTTGAACTTCTCAAACAATTTCTTAAAAGCATCACAAACTAAAGCCACGTGAGCATGGGATTCAAATTTTGCTCTATGAAATGTTTAAAATACTCCATGTTCTTCATCAGCCTATGCTTTATCCCTCTTCTTGATCGAGAAGATCTTAGCTCGCACGACGACAACTCAACCCAAACCCTAAACTCAGTTTGCTGTCGGAGCCTCAAGAACGACCGTTGCCCCTATCTCCTAACTTATAATTATGCATAGTTGTAATATAACTAAATCCCAAATTGACACTATGATATGTATTTGCGTCAAACAGTTGCTTCCCATATAGTAGATTTCCAGATTCAGATACCACCCATAATGAACCCATAGGTTGCTTTTGCTTATGTTTTTCCAAGAGCAAGCTAGAGATATTGCAACAACAATAGTAAAACTATGCAAGCAAAATCTCAAGGTCTCTGTGTGGATTAAGCTTGTTCAAGCTAGCAACAGGAAGCTAGTCACTTTATAAAAATGACCCCAAAACCAAACCTTGCCAACCAGTTCTGGCAGTATTTCTGGTTCTGGCCGAGCCAAAAAGCCTGTGTAATAAACCATAATCAGCTGGTCTAGCAAGCCTGCCGGTTCCTGGTTGACCTGTTGAATCAGCAGGTCTAATCCGAGTTGAAATGCTTCTTTTTCTAATCCCTTTGAAACTGCCCGCTTAGAAGCTTGAAGATAAATTGCTTTGTTGAGTGCTAAATATATTATAGATTCTTAAGATTGTTTTATTTGAATTGTGGCTTCATGCATGCAAAATAAGGTACCTAAAGACTGGACCTGGTAAGCTTGATAAAGATGTTGAGAGAAGATTCAGTTATGCATTGAGTAGAGAAGACATCGAGAATGCTATTCTTGGAGGGCCGTAAGAGATGAACAGTGTACATGTCACAGTTTATTTTTGCTACCATTTCTTAACACTATTCTCGCTGCATAAACGTTTGTTTTGGCTGTGGTAAACGGTATGCAATTATTTGTACTATCGTAATTTTATGGCTCCTTTTTTCATTCATATAAGCTATTAGAAAACATAGGGCTCTTAACTTTTTGAAATAAAAATATTTGATGTCTTACTCTTCTCTCTGTATTTTAATATTTTTTAGATAAAATACATTTTGAGAAGGAAGATACTACAGTACCCAATAAATATCCCTTCAATATCCCACAATCATTATTGTATTTAAAATAATCATTAATATATTTAAAATTAATAATTAACTCATAATAAATGAGATTTACTATTATAATTATAATTAAAAATTTATTAATAACTTAAGAAAAAGTGTTGGAATATTATTGAGGTATTGTAACATTTTTCTTTTGAGAAATACACTATTTCTGAAGGACAAGAATGGAAAAAAGGCACAAAGATATTGCGTGCTGGCTTAATTAAAAATGAGGTTACTGTGATACATTTTTGCTTGATTAATCTTCTTTTTATATTTGAATAAGAGCTGACATAGCACTTAAAAAAAACATTAAAAATATCATTTTAGTACAAATTTAAAATTAATATTTACATTATTTTAATATAAAAAATAATTATTAATAAAATAATATTCAAATCTTATTCGATGAAATATGTACTTAAATTTTTATCAAATTTATTTATTGATATATTATACGAGCTCCACGATGGAATGCATGAAGAAGTATAATTTTTTACTATTTGATGTAGAGTTTTAAATTTCAAAAAATAGATTAAACTATTTAAGATAAAATCATAATTCTATTTTAACCAATAATTGGCTGTTTATTGCAATATTAAAAAAAAACATTTATAATTAAAATATGATGAAAAATGATAGTATGAGAACTGGTTCATTATGGGGATTAAAATGAAATTGTTTTAATTTCAAACTAAACTATAATAAATATAATATAAATATTAGCTTCTTCTGAGCCACAACTGAACATTTAATTTTTAGTACAATATTATAATATATATATATATATATATAAATTAAAAACAGGAAAATCAGTGCTTAGTCGAATGATTTGCATAAAAATCATGTAACATAATATACTTAACTACTTTTGAAACTGCAGTTTCAGTTTTCCGCAGTGAAGACAATAGAGCTTCGAAATGAAGAAAGTAGTAATTCAGCGGCAATCCTTTAATAAGTCAGTCATAAGCACCCTTCACACCTTCCAGGCTCTCTCCTAATGATTCCCTGAAATTAAGATAAGAAAACAAGATTCATTGATACAAATGGTGATGATCTTAGAAGAGATCAAAACATCCATATTAGGAATCAAGGGGGTCTAAAGTTCAATTCAAGAAAATATCATATACAAAAGATCCAAATAAATATCATTGAAAATACTAACACATACTATTAAAATTGATAAATTTATATAGCATTTTTTGGCAATGGCAAATTATGAATGACCCAATTCGTTAACATTAAGACATGTCGGAATTAGCTCAACATTGACTCGTTAATCAGTTGAGCTCAGCTGACAAGTCATTTTATCGAGCCGAGCCCAAATAGAAGGAGACAAACTTGGCTCGGTAATTATTTTTTATGGGGATATAATTTTTTAATATAGAGGATGCAAAAAAGAAATTGATCATATTCAAGGGGTGCATAATCTAATTATTATAAAGTACAAATAAGTCAATTTTATTATAAAATAAATACCATGCAATACAATTTGATATCAAATGGTGCCACTTTCTTAACTATTATACCCAAAACTTCAAAAAAACTTTTCTTGATGTGCAGGCAAATAAAAGCATAGAGAAAATGAGGGGATTTTTATGTAGATTACAACCAAAACTTTAAATAGTACAGATCCAACACTGAAAATTTAATGTTTACAAAAGAGCATTGCTACAATACCTAAATTTTTTACAAAAATGAGTAATTAATGCGGAATGTAAAAGGATTTTATTTTGAAGAAGTTGAGCCTTAATAAGGCAAATAGGTGGTCCGTGAGATTTGAACCCTAGGCCAATCAAAGGTTCAAACCCAAATGCTCAATCACTGACCACAACACAATTCTCAAGAGCTCAATGCAAGGCCAAAGTATGAATGCATGAGAAGTGGAAATTATTGCACAAGCAAGCTGAAAGTATTTAGTTTTCCTGTATCATTTACTTTACAACTATTAGGTTTCATAGTAGGTCTGCACTATTGTTGTAAATTAAAGTTTTAAATAATTCTATAAGAGAAAAAGTTTATACTCTTGTTCTTTTGCTAACTATTTTTGGTTTGCATATGTAGCCAAATATGTATGCACAAATGAAAGAAATGCTTGGTCACATCAAAAGGCTAAGTGAATTCATTAAATTTAGGCAATTAATTGAAATTGAAGAACTGCACCAAAAAAGCCCATATACATCCTCTTATTCCTACAATAGCACTCGCATATCACTGAAGTACACTATTCTGATAAAGTCAATGAAGTGAAAAATTTGAGGTGAGGGGCAGCGGCCTCGTGTGATTGGAACTTCTCTACATGAGTCCCGACGAATAGATAATCAGGTGATATGCCGTTATTCCCACATTTGTTGTTCTATATGGCATGCTGTAACATTTTTACAGAAAGAAATATACACATATAAAGAGGGTGAGAAATGGAAAGCATCCAAAAGGTCCTTCAATTATTGATGGGTGACCAATCTACTTTAACGATTACCTCTAATCCCAAAGTGACCCCAATTTAGGGTATGCCATAGTTTCAGCTTTTAACTGTTAGCAATAAACTGATTGTGATTTTATGCAATATGATTTTAAATAAGAGAAAATTATCAAAATAATCCCTTGACTCTTATAAAATATTCATAATAGTCTTTAACTCTAGTAAATAATCTTTATGGCCCCTTGAATTTTTAATTTTTTTTTTCCATTGCTGTTAACTCTCCCTTCTCTACCATCTTTCAGCCGGAATCAGCCACCTGAATTCAGCGGCGATTCCAGCGACCGATTCTAGCTGCAAATGGTCGATTCTGAATGCTAAAATTCAGCGGCCGATTCCAGCTGCAAGCAGCCGATTCAGGCTGCTCAACCAATTTCCTGATTGCTGCAATTGACTACTGCTTGCAATCGGCTAGCGGCCGATGGCTGAAAGACGCAATTTTAACGGAAAGAATGGGGCAACTAACTGTAGGGACAAAAAACACACAAACAAAAGTTAAGGGACAAAAAAATATATTTACAAGAGTTCAATAATGTTGAAAATTTTGATTGGGTTAATAGACCATTTTGATAATTTTTGTTGAGCATATACGCTCAGTCAAATCTCGTATTTTTTTTTTCATAATGGCAATAGTAAATCTGCTAGATGCAAAAGTATATTAGTCGTCACTCTCAGAATTTACAGTTTGGAAAAAAATTGAATCTTCCTATTTTTTTTTTCTTTTTCTTCTCAGTTATATACTTAACATGTGCGCAAACTTTGGAAAATAAAATGTCTTTTGGCATGTTGTCTACAGAAGTTGCACATTTACTGACTTTTTACCTTTGAAGTCAAGATTGTGTTTTTTACCAAACTATAATTAATAAATTGGGCATGATCATCATATTATATACATATATATATATATATATATATATATATATATAGACACAACCTTTTTTGAAAAAAAAGATAGATCTTTTTTTTTATTACACTTCTTATCATATATTTATTAAATTAATTGATCAAGTTTAAATAATGAAGATCAAAATTGTAATGCTTTTGTTTTTAAGTTTTTTTAAATTTGATCCGTTAAAATTTTTGATGGTGGGTGAGAAACGTACAAAAAACAGTGAATCTATCATTTTAAAATGAGATTGATTTGAGAGAACTTGGTGATGACACCTGATCGTTATAGCAAATAATGTTAAGTGTATCTAAATATGATTTGCTCATGCATGTGTATCAGAACTTTTAGAACCCAGATTAATTATTTTTTTATAAAAATGATCATTTTTATTGCAAGGTTTCTTGGACTATTCCATGAAGAAACATAACAACCTAACAGAAGTAATTAATTGGTTATGCCTTTTTGAATTAAAAGATTAATAAATTTAGGTTGTATTCAAAGACAAGATGTAGTTTAAGAATGAAAATCAAGATACACTGATAAATAAAGTTTTTAAGTTTGGATAATGATATATTGAAGGTGAATATAATAATATATGACAAATAATACTAGTAGTATTCATCAAGTTGCTAGGGCGCCGATGCGAAATAGAACAACTCAGATTATTTGACACAATTTCAAGATCTTATTAAAGCCATTGGGAATGTGATTTGTGAATTCTTTTGTGGTGCTTGTAGTAAATCCGACATCAAGATTAGTGAACAAACTCATGGATTTCCTCTTTCCACTGCATCCCACATGGATTTCCTCTTCCCACTTCCTAGTTATCTTGGCTTTTCGCATAAGTTCTAGAATTTCCGTGGGGGCTGGCACGTATAGATTCTACCCATTTTTCTATCCATTTGATCAATCCTTTTTTGACTTTGTTTAACTTGCATATATTATCTTTTGTGGTATTTTTAATGGATATTGTTCTTATTAATTAAATTTTAGTTAGGATGAGCGGCCCCCTTTGTGTTAGGGAAAAATTAGGTTTTTATAAGATTCGTCGAATGATCAATGTTGTTCTATGAATGGCCATCAATGTTCAGAACAACCTATAAATGTTCTAAATGCTCATGTGGACAGAATGGACTAGACGACCATCCGCGTATCAAACGATCAGATCACTCGACACCGCCATTAAACGATGGAGCTATTGAGCTAAAATTTGGGAGGCTAATTTTTTATGCATTTTCAATGGAATTTTCTACAAATTTTGGCTATCATTTTTATAATAATGGGATGTGCAAATGTTTCTGAATATATTTTTGTTGAACATGCTTGTTTAATCATCAAACGATAATCATTCGGCTAGTTTGATGGTCTAAAATGCTTAAAGACCATGTCAATCAAACATCTTATTTTTTGTATTAAAGATTATTTTTTTAAAGAGTTAGTTTTATGCACTTGTTTGGTAGCCCCGCATTTCTCTCTCCTTTTTTAAACATTCTCTCATATTTTTGGGGAGGAATTAGGGCAAATTTAGGGTATCACGAATTTTTTCTTTGCAAAATAAGCATATTCTCATATCCACATTTCTAAAATGCATGACACCCCAACTCTACTTATAATTAAAAAAATTTAAGATTGGTGAAATAATAGGTTTTTTTATTGTAAAATATTTAGCAAACTCAGTTCTATCCTGAATAAATAAACAAGAATGGTCAATAAATAAATAGAAATTAAGATTAATTAAACTTACTTGTGCAAACAGTATTTGTATTCATGATTTCTAGTGAAATCTCTCTCTCCTTCCTCCAGCTAAAAATAAAATAAAACAAAATCAATACCATAATACAAAACAAAATAATGTATTTTTATTATTCATCTATTTAAAACTTAAATTTTGATACAAAATTGCTAAATAGTACATATATATATATATATATATATATATAATTGAATTAAGAAACTGAGTAGGCCTTCCTTGTTATGAGCAACTTTCATTTACTAGTTAAGCATGACAAGGGGCTTCCGGATTGCATTAAGAGAAGCAATAAAAATGTATATTAATGAGTTTAAAGAGTCATCAATAAGCCTTGTGATCTCCATAATAAAGATTATATGTTTGTAAATGAATAAACTCAAGGTGTCATTTATGTAAAAGCCTCAGGAAATATTTTCAGACTACAAAAATAATATCAAGAATAAAGACGAGAAATTTTGATCAAAATAATTGTTATTAAATAAGCATTTGGTTTGCTAATAAGCCCTAATTAGCTTCGTAATTTATATACTAAAGCAAAAAAAAAACGCTTGTAGTTCTCACTGCAATATTTTGAAAGCTCGGAAGTCATAGTTTTGGTGTATTTGTATGAAAAAGGTATTAGATCATTAATAAATATGAAAGGCTAGTAGCAAATTTAATTATAAAGCATTCCAATTTTGATATTTACTAATGTAATGCTCAAAATTTTATAAATCAATCAAAACCATCATCATATTAGAATCCTTTTTAATCATTAAGGTAAAGGATATTTCAATTATGCATATAAATAGGAAAGCTTGCCATAATAAACCCTCAAATATTGTAGGTTGTTTCATTTTGTTCCAATTTATCAAGAACCCATTTTGGTTAGCCTAGTTATTGAAATTGATCCCAATATATAGATATTTAAGAAAAAATTTGCCAATAATCACTCTATTTTAGTTTAACTGACTGTCACTATCTTATATGAACCTGATTTAGTTCCAAGTATTAAACATGATACCACTTTCATAGTTTGTTAAAAGAAAATTTGCTAAAAAATAATTTTCCAATATATTTATAGCCTGATTTAGTTCCTAAGTTGATCAGATTTTAATTTCATTCCAAATTGATCTTATATTGAATAGTTATAATACTTAATTAGTTCAAATTAAACAGCTGGAAGACTAAATTAGGGAAATACGGTAACCTGGGATCGGATTTATTAACTCATAATCGTAGAAGGGTCTGAGCAGTGAACAGAAAATTTATAACAATTAGAATGGCATGCTAGTGGTTATCCCTTAAGCAATAAAAAGTAGTTCAAATTAAATACGCCTGAAATACGTCCATACCGGATCGCTCTCGTAGATCAGTCGATAGCATGCAGGAGAAAGGCATCGAAGCGCACAGTTTTCCTTCTCAATAATGGAAGACCGGCATTTCCAGCCCCATAGCCCGCTTTTCCGAAAACAAATCCACAAGTTGATAGAACATTGAATCAGGTACAAAGAAAAATTTCACAAACATTTCCCCAAGTTGAAGATTAGGGCATCAAACCGTACCTTTCTATATCAGCATAGCAGGAATTCTTCTTGTCTCTGATCTCAGATTCCTGTGCAAGATAGAACACCTGAAAGGATTGTGGCACTCATAAAGATCGACCAAAAGAAAGAGTGGAAGGGAGTTTACGGAGATCGGACGACGAGATGCGGAAAGACATGAGGAAGTGAACGAAAAGAACAGCGATAAGATTAGAAAACAGGCGAACGAGCACGGAGGCTTTGGGAGAAGAAGATGAGAGCGCTGCATTGACATCATTATGAAAAATGTTAGGGTTTTCATATTTTCTCTCTTATTTACAAAATCTGTTATTTTAATAATTAGAAGAATTTAGGTAAAAATGAGAATGTGAGCATTTTTCTAAATTCAGATGTTCATTTCATTATTCTTTCACATATAAATTACATTAGTTTCTCTAAAAAACAAGAAAAACTATATCAAAAACTAGGAGAAAGAATTAATGTAATTTTTGTGCAAAAATGTGAGCATATTTATTTTAATTAAAACTAAGCATTTTCAATTTTAAATCAATATCTACTTGCAAAGCCTATTATATCTCTAAATTTGAAGTGTTGATTGTTATTTTGATGAAATACTAAACCTAAAGAAGATATTCCACCTCTTTTGTCACGCATTCTAAGGCAAAGGAAATACGAAAATCCTTAATAATAAAGCAAGGCGTTTCATTACTCTTAAACCCTAAACTCTAAAAGTCATCCAACAAAGAGGAGACTCAGTTCCAAACCGCAATAATTTTTTTGTGCCAAGCTAAATATCAAAGATCTAAACTACTTTTCTTATCAAGAGCTATTTTTTTCACCTACTATAAACCAAGAGTATTACTACATTTGCACACTAGTATATATCAAAACATATATATAACATATCAATCCAATGTATAAGTAGATTATTTATCAAATACATTTTTTTATATAACCTATTTATAATAATTAAAAAAAGTTCTATTAATACTAAATACTTTTTAATATATATTTTTATATAAGCATAATAATTTTCATAAACCAAATGCATGTGTGCTCCATCATCTATCAATGTAAAAGATTAAAATCTATTAATTCATAAATTGTACAAAATTAACTTCTCAACTTAAATTCAAATCACTTAATCAAAGTCTATAATTTTTATTATATTTTAATTTTATAATTAATATATTTTCTTATTTTTGTATATAATTGCATTTTATTCTTTTTAATTAGAATAATACTATTTAAACTCAATGATGTGACATCCAAAAATACCCCAATAAAATTTAAACATCATTTAAATACAAATTTTAAATTTATATTATTTTAATATAAATAAAAAAATACTAATAAAATAATATCTAATACTATTGAATGAATTTTATTTTCGTGTGCCACATCAATTGATTTAAATAGGATTTCTCTTTTAATTAACTCTTAAATAATAAAACTATTTCTAAAATGAGATAAGTTAAAATATATGTTATAAATAAAAATTCGAATTATCAATTATTTTAATAAAAATTCTTATCATACCTCTCACTCTCTCTCAACATCTTTCAGTTAGTTATAATTATAGATTTATAATATTAAGGGACACGCGTCACGCCACTAATTTTTATCCAGAAAATGGAGCCGTGACATTAGCTGGCTACAGAAGCAACTATATATGTTCGGTAGCATAGGGGGCAACCAACGGATCTAAGAGCCTCCTCACTGAAACTGTTGTTTCAAGCCGAATCTCAATACCCTAAATCTTATCTTGCACCAAACTGCATGAATGCCGTTCGGTGATGACCCAAGCCGATCCCTCAATCAGCGGATTCCACCGTCAGCTCTTCTGCGCCTCCAGCTAAGGGATCTGCTGATTCTGTATTGCCATCGGCATCCGTGCAGATTCAACCAAGAAGAGATCTAGGGTTTGAGATGCGGCTTGAAGGAAGTTTCAGAGAACTCCAAGCAGGCTTCTAAAGCATCGGAAGACGGCATTAAAGCAATTTGCTGTACTTTAGATCAAGAAAGCAGGGAAGTTTTTTGTTTTCGCCTCTTTAGATGATTATAAGAAATAAATAATCTCAGAAAGGTTGTTTGGCAACAAAAATTTATGAATTTATGATATGATTTTAAGCCTCTAAATTCATGAATCCAGACAAGATTTACTGAATTAGATCTAAGAATATATAATTTACCCCGAATTAATTGTGAAGCAGGGATGCACTAAGACAGCAGTTGCTCATCCATCGACCTTTCAAGAACAATCATCGTTCATCGCATTTAGCCGTGGCCTCCTCTTGCCTTTGTTTTCGTCTCCGTAGCATGCATCGGCTGATTCTTCTTCTTCGACGTAATTATGGATCAGCTCGGCGATCCTCGCTCCATGCTTTTCGGCCTTCACCTTTCCTATCACTTTTTCCAGCTGTAGCAATATCGGAATTCTCAAGCTAAGTTTCCCAAACGAAGAACGGATTGTAGTAAAAGAGAAGCGATTGATACCTCCGGAACGGAGGTTGGTTTCTGGGAGCTTAGAAGGGCAATCTGCAGAGTAGACAAGACTGCGTGCGGAAACATTCCGCCATGGCTGGCAGAGATCTCCCGGCGAAGCTCATCCAGCTTCGCCTCCAGAAGTGATGATCGGCCTCGTTTAGAAGCGCTCCCCTTTCGGCCGTCTGTTTCTTTTGGTGCCGAGCAAATCTCTAAGTTCACCGGTTTTTTTCCTGTGCGATGAGGCCAGCAAACGCATGAATGAATGGATGAATTGATGAAAAGGACGAAGAGCCCTACTGTTTCCTCAACCTCAAGGTTCTTTCTTTTAATCGCAATAGCGTATGAAAACCTCGTCTTATAAAAAGTTAATCAATTAAGTAATCTCACCATGCAAAGCTTGCTTCCACAACGGGCCAATTGTTACATAGGCGTTGGTCGTGTAGGCTGTATGTTGAAACTCTTCCTTCTGCATCCCAAAGCAGAGTGCTTGCTTAATATGCATCCTTCTAAAATTAGCATTAGCATGGATTTGATTTGAGTTTGCTCGAGTTAGCTCAAACTCAAATTTAAAATTTTCAAGTTAAGTACGACTCAAATTCAAATTCGACTCGGACTCGCCTCAAAATCGACTCAAATTTGAACTCGAACTCAATTCAAGTTCAAGTAGAGTCAACTTCGATTAAAAAAAGTTAAGAGTTCGAGCTGACACAAATTTGATTCGGGTCAAGCACAAAAATAAAAAGAATCTGTAATTTTTATAAAACAACTCAATTATGGTCCAAGAGAGATTCGAACTGAGTTCCGAGATTAAACTGAGACAGCATTATCACCGGGCTCGGTAATTTCTTATACATGTCATCAGTGTTTTTTTAATTTTATATATTTAAAGTGACACGATTTTAAGTTCGATTCGAGCCGTGCTAAACTCGAACTCGACTCAAATTGGGTCAAGTCAATCATTCAATTTGAAAATTTTGAACTGTTCGAGTTAACTCAAAACTCGAACAAGTTTCAAATTTTGGGTAAAATTACTAGACCTAGCAGTAGTAGCTAGAACTCCAAATGTTTAACTCTGCTAAGAAAATGAGCTCAAAATAATCCTTCAAGCTGAGCTTCTCTTCTTATTTGGGGTGAAAGTAAACACCTGCTACTTAAGTAGCCAAAAACAAGATGTTCTCAAATAACGAGCTTTTTGATGATCATAAGACGGACCAAATGGATTGCCGAAAAATGCAATACGTGCTATTTAAGAAGAAGGGAAGAGAAGAGAGAAATGTTACCAAGACACCATCTATTAACAGCTGAATTACAAGCTGCTCAAGCTGTTCCTTCTTAAGACTAGAAGTGGGATTGTTGGATGATGCGCCTTAACAAACAAACAAATATAAAATTATATCAAGTTTTAAAATGGAGTTAGTCCAAATCAATTGATCCAGTTAGGGGAAAATAATAAATGAAGCTGAACTACAAGGATTATATAGCAGCTGCATAAAAAAATATATAAGCGTACCAAATTCCTTCAACTTCTTCACCTTCAACTTGTCTACTAGCTGTAACATTGTCGCCCGCTGCTCATGCTCTTGCATGTCCCTTAACAAGGTCACTATGGCTTTAGCGTAACCTGAAAAATATTATTAAAAAAAAACTTGCGCCATCCCATAGCATTTAAACTGACATATATGCACATATATATTTCAAAATATAGCAACATAATGATTCGAGTTGATGTAAAATCAAGCACAGATGACTAATTTACAGAGTGCATTCAATTGTATGAATCAGTAGTGCAATTAGTGTATTTTGTTTTGCTAATTGCCTATTTGCAGCTTTTAGTGAAATATGCACAGCATGAACTTTGAACAAAATGCCAGCAAAGTTCAATATATTTATATAAAGGATATGCATAAATGGTTTGCCACCCTTTTTCACCTGATGTTTCTAGCTATGTCCAAATTATATCTAACAAATAAAAATGAAAAAATGAAAAAAAAAACTGAGCTGCTGACCCGGACAAATATATAAACTAGTAGGAATGTAAGCAAAACCGAGCAGAGCTCGAGCCCAACCAACTAAGGGCTTTAATTTAGATGTGAGATTGATTTTGAGCTCATCAAGTAGCTCAATGAGCTCGACCTGGTCATATGTTAGTTGGATTTACAGGCTCAGCTAGTCTTTATTAATTTGTCTACACTTAATCAATTTAATTATGCATAAATTATAATTGAGGTTCTTGAAGCTTTGATTCAATATAGAATGAAAAAATAATAATGCTACAATTGAAATGAAATTAGATATATGTAGCTTTCTTTTATAGACTATAATCTAGCTCAATTTGCAATTTTTCGGAGGGTATTTGAGGTATATTGGCTGAGGAAAGGAGTATTCGAAGTGATGGGACTTACATTTATTAGAATGCTCAGGATTTTGGTCTTACAACAGCGCCATTTAGATAAGGTGGCACAAGATTTAAGTATATGAGGGGACTTACATCTACTAGAAAGCTCAATCTTTAAATGTGTAGTAGAATGCCTGAGAAAACAAGTCTTACATCTACTAGAAAGACAAATACTCCCCTTGCTAAGACGCTTTAGATAGACAAGCATTCAAATTAGTTCTTTAGCATAATTCATCCCTATATGATCAATTAGATTGTTAATTAATCAAGTTATTTAACAAAGATAATTTGACTAGTATCAATTTGATCATCTAGGAATCAGATCATTGAAACTTAGAATGATTCAACTTGGATCATGATCTACTAAGAATCAGGTTATTTAATTTAGCAATGTTCCTAAGGATCATTTAGATTAATTATGGATCAATACTTAAACTTTGATTCAATTAGGACTATTTAAATCAACCTTTGAATCATATATTAAAGTTAGATTCTATTAGAATCACTTAAATCTACTAGGGATCATAATGCTTAACTTAGGCTAACTCAACTAAGAATCAGAGCATTTAATTCAGAATTATTCAACTAGGATTATATAGATTTGCTAAGAATTGGAACATTTAACTTCATTTAATTCAATTAGGATTACATGAATTTGTTAGGAATCAAAACAATCTAGGTCCTTGGTCTATATACTTGATCTACTAGATTGTTGTTTGGTTTCATTTTACAGTTTTATATTATACTGATCCTATCATTCTTTGAGTGCAGGTTATGGCTTATATTATGAGGATAGGTGCTTTGTCTATGAGAGTGCTTTGAGAGACTTTTCAAGACTCGAGGCTTGACAGCATTGCTCTTGTACTCTGAGTGAGTTTTAGTGACAAATGTACTTGAGATATAAATGTAGTTGTTTTGAAGCTTTCTAATTAATGAGAATTTTTTATCAAATCATCGTGATTGATTCTTTATGTAGTTTTTCTCATTGCACAACACACACATATATACACATGTATTTTTTAACTTTCACAATCATATTTAATTGTAATAATTAATTAATTAATTTTTAATAATTAATTATTCAATTTCACTAGTTGTTTAAAGTTAAATTAATTATTCAATCAATTCAAAATTTTGTTTAGAATCTTGACAAAATGATAGCACATTATTAGTTTATCTAAAATTTTTGGCACAATTTTAACAATATAACAACACTTGAAATTGCATCTTAATTGACTTCCCCAAAACAAAAATCAACGAAAAAGTTTAAATTCTTCTAGCCGGACCAAAGATCGATGGCACTAGTCTTAAGAGTGTAATTTTTCTGACAAGACTAAAGTTCATTGGAATGCAAGTCTTCTACCTACGGTTCAGGTAGAGTCTGCTCGTGTGCCTTTAAGATCTTTAGACTTGGGCATGGAATTGGAAAATGATCATAATTGCTTATTCAATAGTGTATGATTGAAAGTCTCAAGAGTTTCCCCGTCTTATTTAATGTAGAGGGGAGAATAATGGTTAAAAGCAGTCAAGTGGAGTGATCATTATTTAGTTATATAATCAAAAAAAATTTATCTAAAAAGAAAATAAATATTGATCGTTGATTGAGTCAGTCGAGCAGCAATCTCCATATACCGTTGAGTAAGTCCGCGTTTATGAAAATCATCTAGGGTCTATATATATATATATATATATATATATATCAACTAACAAAAAATCCTACATCATCCGGGATTGAATTCCTCAGTGTCATCCCTGAAAAATATTTGATAGCTTGTCAGGTACCCTCAAAATGAAAAAAATTGACTTGCTGGACCTAACAAGCACAAAAATCTGCAGCATTGTTGCACTCATGCCTGCGGTATATATAAATAACACAGTGCAAATACATAGGAGAAAAGAGAGGTGGTTGTCATTGCATGCAACACCTACGAACAGTTTGGTGCGATCCCATGTGCGTTGATTCTTTGCAGAGCCATTAGACAGTCTCCCTGAAGGATTAGGCCATCCAACTCCGTAGCCCAGGCTCTGGACATTCTACAGACGTAACATTGTGTGGACCTCTGCCTCGACAGCACTGCAGGCCTGAAGATGTGTCCCACAACTAGCTAGTAATATGCCATGATCGTGTCCCTGACGACCAGACCTCTGACCGAATCCTACTTACCATAGCAGTATGACCCATCGATGTTGGCCTTGAGCCAATGTGGTGGAGGGGGGCACCATCATTGAGGTAAAGGGGACCGTGAGGACTGTGGTTCCCCAGGTGTACGCCCATCGCACAATTTTGCACAAAATCGCACAAGTTTGCACCACCATCACCATGAGGATCAAGCTAGTATTAATCTCCATATTGGGAAAGGCATGTTCATACTTCCTCTCCAATCTGCTCTTCCAAGACTTGTAGCGGATGTGCAGCCCCTGAGTTGCCTTGAGAAATTTCTCCTGGTGCATTCGTATGAGTTGTAAAATCCCAAAAGTTTGAGTTAATAAAGTTATTAATTATTATCTTAGTTAATTTGAGTAATTTATTAGTTATATTTGCAAAAAAAAAATATCAAGTTGTTAATAATAAATTTTTGAGAATTTTGGAAAATATTTGAAAATTTTTCCTTGAGAGAATTTTCCCCGGTTATTTTATGATTGATTTAAATCAAAATAATTATAGAAAATTTTTGGATGTCAAAATTAAAATATTTTTAAAATTTTGAATTCTACACTATCAAATTAGCTAATAATAAAAATTTCATAATTTTTGGAGCTAAAATGGATGAGTTATGATAAAAAATACATTTGAAATTAAAATTTTTTTTTTTTTTTTGGCCATTATGGCGCCGACAAATTTGATTTTGGCCAACTTCAAACTCAGATTCCGGAATAACCACTTGACCAAATTGGACAATTTTGGTGTCTATGAATTTCTTTCAATGAGATCTATATTTTGGAATCTTAAATTTTAATTTTGAAGGTATATTTTTTATTAATTTTGAGAAATACTAAAATTTCGTTTTTAGCTAATTTAGACAATATTGTGCTATAATTTTTGAAGTTTTTGCATTTAAATCACTTAATTAAAGGCACCAATTGAAATTCCATAGAAAATATTCTCAATTAAGGATAAATTTAAGTTTTATTTTAAGCTATTCAAATTTCATCTTGATCAAACCTACACTATTAAATTTTTGCTAAAGCCTTTTATGAACTCTTAGACCTTCTAACCCTAATTAGAAACATAAAATCCTGCCTCCATTTCCTTTTTACTTCCATTTGAAAGTATTTGTCAAACCCCTTCCCTTTCCTCTTCCTTCTTTCCAAACCCTAGGGATTTCATCCAAAAGCAAATCACACGGCAATGAGAAGATCTTGGAATGTCTAAACCACATAAAGATGGAGATATAGTCTGCACTATCTCATTCTTTCCACAGCAAAGAGAAGATCTAAGCTTCATCAAAATTTCTTTACTTAAAGGTAATATCTTCTTTGATTTTCTCATTATTTCCCTCATTTACCAAATATATTTCATGTTTGAATATATACATTGATCGAATAAATGATTATTGCAATATTAGTAGGTTCTAGGCACATCCATAATGATATTTTAGTTTACATAATTCATGTGTAGATTCATAGCATTCTAAGAAAAAATTCCTTATATTTTTATTCAAATATTTAGGAATTTTTCATCAATATTTCGCATTATCATAATTTTTGTTTTACTTTAAATTAGTTGCTGTAATTTTACACACACATTCTAATGTGTATTGTTAACAAATTACTAGAAGACACTACACCTTAGTTTTGCCTTTACGATATTCAAAAAATCACCCCAAAATTGAGAAAAAAAATTTCTATTTTACTTAAACATATTTTTTCAAAATGTTTTATTTTTTTATCAACTTTGGTGAGTTGTAAGTTTCCAACAATTAAGATCTGAGTGCTGTAACTTTGTATGATTACTCTCTTATGTTTTGTGAATAATTTCACAGAAGAAATTACCAATCCATTTGAACTCTAAGATCACCATTTAGGCATCAAATTTCAACAAATACTCATTAAAATTCAAAAAATAATTTTTGATAAATTTAAAATTTTTTTTTATTATACTGTTGCTATCATAACTTTTAATCTAACAATTAGATTTAGTTGATTTTTAGCATACTTAATCTCTTATCAATTATGAACAAATTTCTTTTAGACAACAATCATGTACATAGAGTTATTATAATTGTATTATTTTTAATATTATTTGAGCTTACTTTATTTGAATGTATACAACAATTGCATGTACCCCAGTATTCACGAGGGAAAGGCATGTTCAATAGTGCGTCTCATCCCCACTTTCAAAGGTTTTGAGCATCCCGACTATCTTGAAGTTTAGGAGGGAGGGCAGCGAGCCTTGAGATGGCCGCCTCCAAACCCTCTCCACAATGGAGAAAAGGCCTCCAAGTACCAAAGCCCAATATCGTCAAACATCTACAAAACTCCAGAATGCAGAAAACTAAGACAAGCATTAGTCAAAAGTAAATGATTGTGGTCTGAAGCTACTTGTGTGAGATAAACACCACAACACCCTATAGGAGATCCGTGGCCGTTGAGCTAAGAAGAAATGGTCTAGGAACTCCCATATGTGGTGGCACCCCAATCTATTGTTGTACTAGGTAAATTTGGGCCCAACAAATCTTAGATCATGGAGATGACACCTCTGGACGGTCTCCAAGTAGTCCCCTTACAGGTCACCAGCAGTGATTGTCCACGTTCACTTATACTGCACCAAACTAGAACTGAATGCCAGTACACAACGTCACCCTGGCATGAAAAAGCTATCAGCTACGGTGGACAACCTAGCACTGCAAAAAGTTGCTTTACCAGCACAGAAAGATCTCACCTGGATTCCCCTCTGAAGGATAGATATTGAAGTCCCACTATCTCCCCAACAGCCGGTCCACCTCTCTCCTGAGCGCCTTGTACTCGTCATGGTCCTCCGTACCTCACGATAATACCAACTTCCTTTTTTTTTGCATTTTGCCAACCCTTGTTGGAGGTTGCCTCTCGGCCTATCTAAAAATTAACTCGTTTCTATTGCAACAATTGAAGGTTTAAAGATGCTCTTAGCTGATTGTTTCCTTTTCCACGCCTTAGATGCACCCCGACCATCCTTACATTCATCCCTTCGGGCTTCTTCCTGCTGCAATTGATTTCGCTTCCCAAGGACTCCTTACTTGGCCGAGAGCCATTGGTTTTATTGAATTTTGTATAGTTATCTTTAGGATTGTAAGACGCGCCTTTTGCCCCCCACGATCTCTGTATTCTTGCTGCTTCATCAACATTTCACGACAAGCCACAGCTCGATTGTTGCAGCCACAAAATTGGTAACTTTTCTGCATTGCTGACTCTATGCATCAAACCCTCTAACCGAGTGATTGTGTGATCAATAGCAGTTTTGATATTCACAGCCACCTGCTGAATCAGTAAGTGTTGCATCCCTGTTCCCATCTCCTCCCTGTGGCTGCTGCCAGTGTTAGACATGACGGCGCCTGGACCGGCTCACCCAATCTTCAAGACATACGCCTAACGTGCAGCGACTAAATCGCATTCACCCATTAGATTGCATCAATGGGATAAGCTTGCAATCCCCTTCTTTGTCTCACACTCCCGCACTTGAAGCACATGACGGTTAAACCTTCATATCTTATTGGTTGATTTATCACTCCTTTCGAGCTACGGATACGAACCATGGAAACCAAAGCTTTTAGAGATTGATTTTAACACATCCGGGTAAAAAATACCTTTCTCCACAATAATTATTCATCAATCCATAATGGCATGCCAGTCTCCGCTGCAATCAGTGACAAATTGATCTTTCCCCTAACCTCAAGCGGTAGGCCTGGAAGACGGATTCATATAGGGGTTGAGAAGGCTACTTTATCGGAGGGAACTAAGCCGGGCATCCACCTATCCGTCGACAAGTCAAGGGTCACTCATCAAGATGTTTTTATTCGTATCCTCGACCTCAAACTTTACTAAAAGGCAATCAAAAGCTAATGTAACCATGGTGAAATTTTCAATTCTGTCCCATCTTCTATGTAACAATACGCTTTCATCCTTTATATCTCCACAATCCGGATGGACCATTCATAAACATTGATTAGAATGATGGTCAACGGCAGAGCACAAAGATCGGAACACATCCTAACACACAAGCCTTACCTTGATTGTGAGCAAAAGACCAAGACATATCGAGGACCAAAACACAAATTGCAGGGTTGATGCAGGACGTGAGGGGCTGGGAGAAAGAACCGTTCCTTGAATCGCCATTGATGAAGATAATATCTATTGCTGCGTGGGAGTCGAGGCCAAGTCATGAGAGTTTAGCATGTTACTGTTTTCTCCTCTACTCTATAATTTTAGTTGCAAACATTTTTTTCAAGTAATATCAACCAATTATTATTCAATAACTTGCTTCTTACATCGCATTAATATGTAGTATCGATCAATTTTACAATTAAAGTCAATAAAAATGCCTAAATGTTTGCAATATCAAATTGACCTATTAGCATATGAAATGTCTATAATTGTCATATTATCGTCTGCAGGAATCACCAATATACAATGTTGCTTATCACTTGCTTGGAGTTGCATTGCTCACTGGAAAACTGATAGTTCAACTGATGCTGGTATATTATTAAAATGCTAAAAATGCAAAAGAGAGGCTTATAAAATATGAGTTTCATTAGATTCGTAAATAAAACTATCAGATATTAAGGTAAAGAATGTTACTAAAGCACAAGGTCAGCTAAGAACCTATACTACGGAATTCAGGACTGTCTCTCATCTCTCCATGAGATACAATCTCAGAACATTTGGTTAATTATCATCAATTTAACCACATTAGAGAATATAACCAATCTTCAGAACTTAACAATGAAACTAACTAAACATGTAAAATAGTATAATATAGTACTTAATCAGGATATAGAAACGGAATTATGCCAGTGTGCAAAGGAACATTATCATACCGGTTACCTCAATCTCAGTAAGCTCTATTGCATATGCGCAGTTGTCACACATAACTGAAATATTTATGGTCACAATGAGGACTCTCACACACAAATCTACAAAACTAACAAAAATGGCAACTTCTTGATACAACATTTTAAGCTTTACCATTACAGTCTTGTGAAGGCTCCCCAAAGTGATGAAAGATGGCTCTTCTTCGGCAACTTCTATTGGACTGAAAAATGCATATTGATTAAACTTCAGTGATATTGATCTTATAAATAGTATAGATTTACAAGGGAACATTACTGTGGCTTTGTCATGGTACTAATTCTCCGTTAAACCATTATTTGCTTTTCTATCCTTTTTTTTAAACTCTACTGAAAATCATAAATGTTCAGAAATTTCAGGGTGACAAGTTAACCTGACAGTATCTAACAATGTCATAAAGATTCGGCAAGCCAGATTTCTCATAAAAGACCATCGAACTCTGTCAAGAGAATTGTTGTGTTTTCAGTTGCCAGAGAAAAGTACAAAAAATTAGCTTGAATTTTAAACGAATGCATGCCTGGCGTGGGACATCACTAGGTTTATAATATAGAATGCATTCTGAAGGAAGTCCATCTCGGCCTGCTCGTCCGCTTTCCTGTAATCACAAGAAGTTAAATGAATTCTTCTTATATAAGGAAATCAAATAAATTTAAACTACCTGATAGTAAGTTTCCATGGACTTACTAAGGCTGTGATGAATAACAAACCTGACTAATATCAAAAATACAAAAGTAGTCAGTGAGACAACACTAATAACCTCAAACTATTCTAGCAAGAGAAGCAAAAACAGCAAACACGGAGGTATCAATGCAATTTGCATTTGCAGTACAACATACAGAAATAGACAGCAGTACAGAAAAGCAAGCATGGCTGCAGAAGGATATTTGCAGGAACGTGAATTCCAATTATGAATATTAAAAACTGTCAAATCATTTAAAAAAAAAAGGAAAGCCCGGTGCATTAAACATCCCACCAATAAAGGTTCGGAGAAGGTTTAGGCCACATATTTATTGTGCATAGCCCTATATTATTTATTAAAAGTTGTTTTGCAACTCGAAACCATAACATCTCTTCAAATTGAGATTACTTTTACAATGGCACCAAGAATCCTCTTTTAACTTTCTATTGATTAAATATATGTATTTATAAAATTTAATAGTGAAGATATAATGTTGTATTTAACATAAAGATGAGTTCTTTCCAAAACCTTCAAGAAGCCAAGTTTAAATAAGAGAGCAAACACCCAAAGATCACCATGAGCTAATGAAAAAACAGAAGCACGTGAATTAGTATGAGAATATAAGTACAATAATCAATAAAAAACAAGGCAGTAAAATGAATGGGTGGGTAATAAAAGAGCAACCCCAAGGACTCACGACAACTAACCAAATAAAATCTGCATTGTACGAGTTTCCCATATCATATAGACTATAAGAAGAATGAATTGATATTATTTAGTCATGGATTTGATTGTTGCTTCTTGCATAAGAGGTTGTTTGGATGCTAATTTACAAATTGTGTAGCATTGAGTAGTGGATTTGCATAATAACATTGTTTTGTTTCATATGCATATTTTTCATCTTTGTACCAAATGTTTGTTACAAGGCGTTAAATATATGATACTTTGGTAAACTTTAGTTGCATAATTTTGCTCAATTATATTTCTTGCTGGTATTTAATTAGAATGTTTTCTTGAAAAGCAGTTCATATAAACTAAATTCATACTGCTTGCTTACTTTAATAACAACTGACATATGAGTAAAATATATTATTTTAGATTTTTATGTATTTGTTTAATTGGTGTTTTCACATTATATTTTCATATGAGCCTTCTGAGTTTGATAGCTAGTTTGCTGGCCTTTGGTTGTTGTGTTTCTCAGGGAGGTACAACTATTTAGATTATATTTTATATTGTCCTGGATTGTAGTAATTTTCGAAATATTTTATGCTATTGATGAATATTATAATGGCTCGTGTTGTTGTGTTTTCTGTGGTGTTTTGAAAGAATTATTTATTTTTTGCTGTAGTGTGATCCTCAAATTCCCACACATACTCTGACACTTGAATAAAAATACATAAGAATAGCATACGTACCATTTGAATAATAAACTAAGGAATAATGTAGTGGAATTAATGTGTTGGAGCTGAATCAAATCTTTAAAGATTAAAATTGAACAAAGAAAATATATTACTGGAAGTATTTATGTCCCTCGAGTAAGATTGATACGAGTACAATGAAACTTTTTTGACATGAATTAGAAGAGTTGGTTCAAAAAATACCCTAAGAAGAGATATTATTTATAGAAAATATTTAATGAATATGTTAGAAGAGTAGCTAAAAACTTTAAAAGCAATCGTGGTGATTTAAATTTTGAGAGCTTAATAAAAAATTTAAAAATGATTTGGAGTTTGATATAGCTTACAGTTTTTGGATTACTAGTAATTTCTTTAAGAAAAGAAAAACATGTTATCACTTATTAAGAAATGTTTCCAAAATTCAATTGATTATTTTATGTTAAAATATAGATTATTAATATTGCAAGGATTATAAAATTGTTTCAGGGGATTGATTATGACTCAACATCGCCTATTGGCTTTAAATTTAAAAATAAAGAGTAAGAACAATAATAATAAATCTAAGATGTGTTTTAAAACTAGATGATAAGACTTTATAAAAGAACAAAATATTTTTAGGAGTAATATTTTAAAACTTAAATAGTGGAATTTCTGAAAATGAAGCTAATTTTATGAGGTTAGATTGTTAGTTTTATTCACTAGCTAAATGTATGCTTAGTGAATTTAAAAAAAGAACATCTAAATAGTAAAGATGTTGGAAAAAAGATGTTCAAAGTAAGATGAAGAAAAAGCATTATAAGAATGATTTAATTGTAAAAATGATGATAACTGGAAAAAAAATAAATTAGCTTATCATGAATCAAAAATACCAATGTGTAGCTAAAATTGCAGTATTTAATGATTTGTATGAAAAATTAGAAACTATTAAGAGAGAGATAAATAGAAAAACTAGATAACTTAAGAGATTGAAGAATAGAAGTTTTGATTAAAATAAAATATACTAAAAATAATAAAAAAAAAATTTAATAAATGAGAATATTCAATATAAATATGGGTTATTTTAATTCACTTTTGAATGAAAATTGAATCAATGCAATGAATATGTTCTTAATATGAAAAAAACAATATCAATTGCACATTTATTCTACGGGGTTAATAACTAAGATTAGAGACATGGTTTTAGAAAGGTTTAAGCAGACAATTAGAACCTATAGAAGCTTGAAAATATCAAGTTCCACAACCAGGCTCTTGGAGACCTTTAGAGAGTGTCAACTTTACTTTTGACAAGGGAAGGTTGGAGGGAAACATAACGTTGCCCTACTGGTAGAGAGTTATTTTGTTTCTTATTTATTAATCAACTTATTTATTAAGAATCTAACTTCTTAATATAATATTTTCCATAGGTAAAAAAGTAAGTAAACTAAGGATCTAGAGTCAATAGTAGGCAGATAAAAAACAATTTTGTGAGCTTAAAACAATTTGATTCACTTATAATTCCTGCTTTGTATAGAAGCTCTCTTCATAAGCACCTCTCTGGCTTTAATCTTTAGTAGTCTTAGGTCATACGCATCTCAAATTATTGAGCTCAAATCAGACTCTTGATACAATTTTTAATTTGACATTCAATATTAAGACCTCTTTGCTAAAATCATATAACATTCACATAGACAATTCAAAATTACAATACCCTTCGCCTTTTCAACTCCAAATGTTAACTCTTCTCATTTATGGATTGTTTGGTATGCATTAATTTAGGTGTAAAGTAATACATCTTGAGAATCATAAATTTAATGTGTTTGGTACGTAAGATTTAGGGTAAAGTAAAATATAGGTGCAAATATTTACTCCTTGGAAAATTGCTTCGCCCAAATCAAGCGATTTGCAGATGAAATCACGATAAATTTGAAAAAAATGACGAGGCAGAGCTTGCAGCTTCTCACAATGAAAACAACAACAGAACTCACCAACACCGACGCAAACGCAAGACTATGATGATGATGTGGCGAAGCGATGAATACGATGTGGAGCTCACGACTTCTCGGGACAAAGACAATGACAAAGCTCGATGAATCAGACACGTGTTCACAATAAAGACAACAATGACTATGTGATAAAGATGACGTGACAAAGCAGCTAAGCAAAGAGTTTGGTGCAGGCATTGCAGCTCCTAGATCTTCCTCCTTCAAGATTATGTAATAAAGCTTTACTTTTTGGAAGGAGTTCGAGCATCCTTCAAGCATTTGTTGAGCAGCTACGAATATTCTTTCATTAGTTTTTTTTTTAATCGGCTATTGATAGTTTATCAATCAATTTTCTCTTGATCATTAAACTGTTTAAAATAAGATGATTGATGATATTTTAAGTTCTGTTATGATTAAACTTGCATTGCATATGTTTAGTTTCAGGTACATTGTGATTAAAGTTTTAAAAACAAAAGAAAAAATTATGAAATAATCTCACTAATGAATTACTCATAATATCATCATACTTTGCAAATGACTACATTCAAATAGACAACCAAACAGCTACAATGTAATCAAATTAAACTGCAATTAAATTATTTTGTAATCAGATTACACTGCCAATCTAGCATACCAAACAACCCCTTAGTCTTTTACCTACGTGCCTTTGTTTAGAATTTAGTAGTCTTTTTTATCATTTCTTTCAGATAAATGAGCCTTCAGAACATATGACTTTTTTATATCCAACATTCTCTTTAGCTTGTCTACGGTCCCCCCACCCCCATTCCAAGCAGCCAATCTCAAGCATTTATGATTAATATTCTTACATCAGAACTATGCCTTTACTCTATATACTTGAGAAGAAGAAGAAATAGTTTGAATTTACTTTTTGTTTTACATTAAAATGTTGAAAACTTGTTATGCTATTGGATTTTGTCTTATTTGTCTAAGATTTTGTTTGTTCTAGAAGAACTCAGTTCCATGCATTTAGGGATTCACAGAACAGTGGCCCCCAAAATAAGCTCTTCTCTTATTAACGGCCAAGACTCCAGTTGTCTTTGAACTTCTTCTTTGATTATTTAAGATTCTATTCAGGTAATCACTCTTGCCCTGCAAAGCTCAATGAAAGAAATTAAGCATATAGTAGGGTTTGAATTAGTACTTAATTTTCTGAGGAGCCTAAGCTTTTTCTTTTTCTGTGATGGGATGCTAGGTTTTCTCTTTCTCTTAAGGCTTTCGGTTCAACTATTTGTATGGTTAAGGTTAAGTAAGACGTTCACACCAATCACATAGCCTAGGGTATTCAAGAAATAGCCAAAGAAGATTCACAACAATGATGAAAAAGTGAACTGGGAAGATCATGAATTATCTTAGACAAGAAGTTTAGTTTAAGCTCAACCTATTTATTTATTACTTTCTACTTTTACTCCAAATCATTTAAAGCTGATCTAGCCTCAAGTTATAGCCTCATGTCTTTTTTGGTCATCCTCTGCTTCTTTTAATATGGGCAAAATTTATAAAATCAATTTTCTAACATAGGCATTGCACGGTCTACGCTTAATATGCATAAACCATATAAGGTGCCATTCTCTAATCTATCCTCACGAGTATACCCACTCATTTTTTCTCGGTCTATCCAACGGGTATATCCACTCGTCCACCTAAGCACTTCGTCTCTGTAACACTTAATCGATAACTCTCTTCTTTGCTGGCTAACATTCAACCCACCCCATATAACATATCTGGTCATATAACTTATTCATAAAATTCTCCTTTAATTTTTGAGTGATATTTTCAAATTGCACAACACTCCAGAAACGCTCATCTATTTCATCCAATCAGCTTGAGCCTTTATTAATCACAGCATACGCTATTTTGCCATTAATTTGAATAAATGAATTAAGGCACTTGGACCTTTCGCTCTTCTTGATCACATGGTCCTCAATTGTTATGTCCTCAGGATTAGTAATTTTAATACAATTTAGCTTATACTCCATATATTCTGTTTTCGATTTACTAAAGTTGACAATACCTTGATAGTTAAAAATTTAGGCTTTTACAGCTAGAATTAAGGATTTCTATGCTTCAAATAAAAATCTCATAAACTAAATAAAAAATGGAACCAAGAATCTTAACATTAAAATTTATTTGAAGCATGGTATTTTTACTGGATTTCTATTGAAGTTTACCGCAAAAAGTTTATAAAAGTAAGACTAGAAGTCATTAAAGGAAACGGAATTCTGAATGAGATACTGCAAGAAAAATATTATACCATCAGGCTTGTTGATACCCATCCCAAATGCCACCTACAATTATCAAATAGTTCATTAACTACTTGCATAGATATGGGAAGGATTAAGAAGACAATACAATGGAAAAGATATGTGATCTCAAGTAATACATACCGTACCAACAATAACCTGCAATTTGTTGTTGCTCCATCTGTACAAGTTAAAAATAAAAAAAATCCATTATAGCTCTCAGTTGTCCTACAATATCTCAATCAAGCATAGGAGTGAGGGAAAAAAAATTTAAAAGAAAGTAACGGCTCAGCAAATCTAAAGAAACCGACCAACTTTTCAAACAAATGAAATCATATCCCAGCCAGTCACACGTTTATAGAAATGTTTTAGGAAATACTTAAATAGTATCTAGCATGCCTTAAATTTTAACATTAACCAAAATAGTTTCAAACACAATTCATCATTTCCTCATTTCTATAAAAATTAGCATAATTAAAATATGGTGAACATTTATTCACAAATCATTTTTTTTAACTAGTAAGGTTGCTTTAATAACATTATCAGTTATTCAAAGTGCTAAATATCCCATCCTCCCAAAACATTCAGACAAACATAAGTGGATAAAATGATTAAGTTCAGAATTCAAAACCAAAAGTTATGCAAATTTCTCTTTCCAATTGTTAAATCTTTGAAACTAATTTGTGATAATTTGAACAATAACATTCTAGGCTCCGTTTGTGGTATTTGGGTGCTACATTTTATATAATTCTGTTTTTTGTCGGATTTCAATCATTTGAAGGAGCTTTATATAAAGCAAACCCTCAAAAAATAACTTTCATAAAGCAATTTAGAAAGTGTAATCAAATAATTTTTGGTTGTTTAGCATATAAAAATTACAACTTTATCCCTTTCCCTCCACCACCATCAATGCTCGCCTACTGCTGGGATATATACTTCACAAATATATGAAGTTCTCTTCGCATGGAGAAGGATCACTCGAGAAAGAAAATTGAAGTAAATACACGAATGAAATAAGTACACATAAACACAAATAATTTATGTGATTCGATGATTCTACATCTACGGGCCGCACCACAATAATATTTTTTATTATTTAAAAGAAAGAAAAATATTATAAGAGAGAAAAGAGAAGCTTATGCTTGAGGTGTGTACCATTTCATCTACTATTTATAAAACCTCAACTTTCACATAACACCAAATTAAGAAATTTCATTACAATTTCTTTGGTCAAATAAGGTGGTTTCATGAGAGTTTCCTTTTTCATTCAATAATCAAAGGAAATCCAGTTGAAGTTTCTCCGATCAACAAATCCAGTCAAGTCTTCATGAATGAGACAACTTTGAATTTTTCTTGGTAAAAACTTGTCATGGTCAAATATGACGATTTCAAAGAAGCTTCCTATTAGTTAACAATCTTCCACTTAGAAATTATTTCTCAATCAACAACTTTCTTTCTTTCTTGAACCTCCACTTATATAAACTTATAATAGTTTCCCTTTGATGTGACGCTTCCAATCAGCAAGTACTCTGAAGGCCAGCTAAGGTAGTGCATAGCCTCAATTTTTGGATGGTGATTATCTTGGTCAGCATATCTACATGATTATTTGCACCAAGTATCTTCTTCAATAGAATGATTATATCATCAATCAACCCACAGATGTGATGATACCATAGTTATATATGCTTAGTTCTTGCATGGAATACTGGATTCTTTGCCAAATGAATGGCACTTTGATTATTGCAATAAAGTGTACAATTATCTTGTTCTTGATCCAATTTATTTAAGAAATTCTTCAACCATATCATCTCATTACCTGCCTTTGATACTGCTATTATATTTGGCTTCAATGGTTGAAAAAGAAACACTTTTCTAAAGTTGCAACATCCAACTAATAGTGTCCCACCAAGCGTGAACACATACTCACTATTGCTCTTTTGACCATCAAGATCCCCACTGAAATCACATATGAATAACCATTCAAAATTAGCTTGCTCATTTTAAAATAAAGGGTCATACCTGAAGTTCCCTTTAAATATCATAGAATCCACTTGACAGCTCCCAATGTAGCTCTCTAAGATTTGCCATGAGGCAACTCACAACTCCCACTGCATCAGCAATGTATGTCCTTGTACACACCAGAACATACATCAAATTACCAACCATTGATGCACGTAGAACTTTAGACATCCGCATGCTTTGTTCTTTGGTCTTTGATGACTGCTCCTTGGACAATTTGAAATGTGCTCCTATAGGAGTCTCCAGGCTTTGATTTTTCAACATTGAACCTATTCAGCACCTTGTCAATGTATTTCTCCTAAGAAAACTTTAGGATTTCTTTAGATCTTTATCTGAAAATTCTCATGACAAGAATTTGCTTAGTAGAACCTAAGTTCTTCATTTCAAATTCTTTTGATGACTGCATTTTCAGTTTGTTAATTTCTTTCATATTGATCCTGCGACAAATATGTCATCAACATAAAGCAGTTGTATGATATATCAGTCCACAAACCTCTTGAAGTAGCAATAATGATCCATTTCACATCTTTTGAGTATATTCTTTAGCATAAATTGATCGAGCTTCATATAGCATTGATTGGTGCTTACTTAAGCCCATACAAACTCTTTTGTAATTTACACACAAGATCTTGTTTCCCTAAAATAATAAAACACTCGGGTTGCAATAAAATTTCTTCATTTAGATGTTTATGTAAAAATTAGTCTTTATATCTAATTGCTCAAGATGTAAATCTTCAATGGCAACAATGTTAAAACTGTTCTTATTGTAGTTATCTTAATTATTAGATAATACCTCAATATAGTCAATCCAGTGCAATAGTTGGAAACCCTTAACAACTAATATGGCTTCATATCTTCTCTTACCGACATTTTCTTTATTAACACAATGCGCCCACTTATTTGGCAGAGCCTTCTTACCTTCTAGAAGTAGAGCTAACACCCACATTTTATTTTTCTTCCAAAAACTCATTTCTTCTTCCATACCTTGCTACAAGTTAACAAAATCTTCAACTTGTACAGCTTCAATAAAATATTTTGGCAATAGTAGATAGTATCATTGTAACAATCTTATGTTGTTACCCTGGCTAATATGGACTAAACCAAGTCCTAATCTTTGTTCCATTAGATTCAAATACTCATTAAAACTAAACCTTAAAAATTTGGGATCCATCGATTCTCAATTGGATCATTTGGCTATTTTGCCGATTATTTGACCTAGAAAATTATTTAAATTAAATAGGCCTTCAAATCAAAATCTGAATTCATTTTTGAATTCCTCACCCTTAAATTAATTATGGGTAAATTTTTGAGAATTTTTTTGGAAGTCAATTGATTTTCCCAAATATTTTAATATATATAAATACTCAAAAATTAAAATAATTAAATTCACATCCGATTAAAAATCTGACATCGTTTTTAAGTTCCTCGCCCCCAAATTAGCTAGGGGTGAATTTTTTTGATTTTTTGAGTTATTTAATAGCTTAATTTTAAAATAAATCAATTGTAATTAATTAATTTTAATTAATTAAATTAATATTTACGTTAAATTCTAACGTCGTTGTCATATTGGTCTATTGATCAAACGGCGTTGAAGCTATGAAGCCTGATCGTTCCAACCGTCCAAACCTGATGGCTGGCATTCGTCATCCTGTTGCGTGCGGGACAAAGCCCCGCGTGTTTCGGCGAGCACGCACGCGGTGGGCTTTGGCCGCGTGTGTAGGCTTGATCGCCATTATTAAGCGACTCTAAATCCCAATAATTCCTATTTTCATTCCCCATCCTCGAGAACATCGATCAGGTTGAGGTTGGGAGCTAAAAACCTACTGATCTGCATCTTCTTCATCCCGAAGTTTCACTCTTTCAAACCCTAAAAGGTACCCCGTTACCTACCTATTTCATTTCGTTTGCTATCAATCACATTTCGTTTACCTATTCCAATGCTTCACAATCATTTATCGAGCCTCAATTAGGCTCGATCAAGCCTGATTAAAGCTCGATTCCGTCGATCGGTACAATTGAGCACAGTGAAATCCCGTATAACCGAATTAGGGCTTTGCAATCTAGAGTGATTTAGGAAGAATCAATTGGGGATTTAGGTACCTATCGAAAGGTCTCGAAGAGACCTTTCGATCAGTATATGACACGTCGCCTGAGGTTGCCGGAGCTAGAAAATTTTTGATGCCCTAGCTCCGACCCCTCGGGTTTCGCCGTGTCAGGCTAGACCCGCGCAGCCCGACCCGCGGCCAAGGTCGTGTGTGTGCTAGAATTGTTCCTCAGGAACATTAAAAGTATAAAAAATAATAATTAATTATTTAATTGCAAAATTTTCAAAACTTCATAACTTCTTAGATACAAATCCAAATATATTGACGTTATATCTCAAAATGATTAGAAAAAATGCAATGATCATTAATATGCCATTAGATTTTCTATTTGGTGATTAGTTTCACTAATTGCCTTTTTAATTAATTAAGTAATTAACCATATTTTTATTAATGTCATAACTTAGTTAATTCACATCCAAATTTGATATTCCAATATATCATTTCAATCAAAAAAATGTAAGGAACATTAATCTACAAAAATATTTAGGTTTTCATAATTAATTTCCTTAATCATGCTTAATTACTTAGAAAATGGATTAGTGAATATTAAGCTCAATCATTAGTTAAATTTTATATTTTAGATCTCTAAACATTCATTAAATAGAGAAGAATATGTTTATAAAGTCAAAATTATTTTTCTATGATTAATTTCACTAATCACTCACTACTTACCCTAATCCATAATTAAAGCATATATTAATCAATTGAAGTTTAAATTTAGCATACTTACTGTCATTGTACTCAGTGTGCTATAAGTAACTCATAGCCACTAATTTTACCTAATTTGGATATTAATTGATGAAAATGAGTTTTTAACCCCCTTAATTGCCATTTTTAGGTTTTTCCTTGTTTAGCTCATAATTAAGTCAATTGATCTTTGATTTTAATGATCTTAGTATCTATGAGTTCCTTAGACTAAATAGAACCTAATTATATCATAAAACTTAGGTTTCCTTAATTAATTTTGCTAATCATTCATTAATGAGCTTAAACCCTAATTGGAGCTCATTAACCTCAAACCTTAACCAAATTGAGTGTTCTTAGTGTTAATTCTCATCTTAGATAGCAATGAACTATTTGGCTTTAAAAAAAATAAATTCGAAACCCTAAATCTTTAAGTCTCATTTTAGACCCTTAATGAGTGGCATTTTGGTCATTTTAACCAAAAGTTGATTAAATGGTAAATTTAACTTATTAATCTATTTCATACCTCTTAAATCAGTAAACTAAGTGTTTAAAACTAATTGAGATCAATTTAGACTTATAAATTAGTGTTAGTAGTTAAATCATAGTTTTGTTCTAAAATAGTTAATTTTAGGATAATCTAAATGTGTATTTTATGATCCACATTTCCCTTGTTAAGTATTCCCTAAATCAGTTTCAATCTCATTAAACTTTACTTAAGTTTAGAAGCATTCTTTAAAATAAACTTTCATGTTAATCTTTAGAACTTCCTTAATTGACTAATCATTTATCTCTTCCCTTTAAATTCTTAAGTATCCTGTTGAGTAATGAAGTTACTCAATAGTTTAAATCTAGTTTAGATTATAGCTTTTCATTTTAAGAGTTAGACCTTATAAGTTTTAGTCTTGATTATCTTATCTTTTGATTTTAACATAAGATTAAAGAATCCATCTTATTAAATTTGATTATAATTAATAAGATTGCCTTAACCTTTAGTATGTGGGAGTTTGAGAAATCTTAAATCCTTTGGACTTTAGTACCTTTGGATTAAGAGATGTAAACCCTATATTTTAGAGTTTAACTCTTAATCTTTTAATCTTGATTTGCTTTATCAAGATTAATTTTAGGTTAATAAATACATCAAATAGGAGAATTGATTAATTTGTTAACTTTTGTAGGCGACATTATTTGATTTAAATTAGAACTTGATTAGTTCTAATAAGCTAGAGTGATTAGTAGAATATTGAAAATTTTGAACTTGTATAATCTCAAAATAATAAAAATGAATACATTAGAAAACAAAAGATATCATAGATTTTTTATTAGTACTGCTTATTTTCTTGAATTATCGCACTACTTACATTATTATTTGAGCTTTATTGTTTTGACATATTTAATTAAGACATGGAATATTTGATAAATATTCTATGTTAATTTTGAGATGTATAAAACATTTGCATTAGTGAACAGTAAATTCAGTAAATTAAATAATAGTTCAGTAGAGTGTTCTAGTTAGTTTGTCTCTTCAATTCTTATTGTTGAGAAAGAATCAACTCGGATACAACCATGAGTGGTTTGGATGATACATGTATGATTCTATAGTCCAACTCGGATCTAGCCATGAGTGATCTAGATGATGCATGTGGGACTTTCTGATTCTGTGGCTACGTTTAGCCAGTTATGGCAGGACTAGTCTAGGCACATTTCTAATTAAAATGAAATTTAGTTCAATTATTTGCAGTTCATTTCAGTTCAGCTTTCACTTACAACATTTCTAGTACTTACGTATTTTTAGAAGATTTTTGGTTTTATGATTATATGATTTTATGTATAAGCATGTTAGGATGCTAGTTTTTAGTATTGTCTCACATATTTTGTATTTTTATCAGTATAATCAACAATGTTTAATTGATCATATTTATTTAGGACTTTTTTTGTACTGTAGTAGTTTTATATATATGCAAAATGCTTAACCTTTTCTACAGTTATTTGGTTTTGAGGTATGTTTGTTTACCTAATATTTTGTTTAAATTATAAATACATTATTTATAATTTTTCCTGTTTTAATTGTTGCTTTGTGGCACCTTTATGCCATAAGATGATTTGTGATATCCTAAAAATATAGTAATAATTTATTAGCATAAAATGTACTTAGACAATTGTTTAACACAAGATTTTTCTGTTCTTGGTTGGGGTCATGACATGTAAAAATCAACATGTCAATTTTAAACCAGTTCAAAGAGCCAATTTCAGATGAGGAGCGGGACCATGAAAATGATCCTTCTGCAGCTGCATAGTCTTTTATCTTTATTTCTGAGAGGGAGCTATTTCATTTTACTCTTAAACTATTAATAATTCATGGTTTGCAATAATTTATGTCTGCACTGTATGTTCTATTTCTGTACTATACAATCTGGGATGTATCATTTATATTTTTTACCATTCTACTTCTTGATAGTGATGAATGGATGCATTTCAATTTGGTCAGCTTCCGCACTCTGTTTATTTATTACATTTGTCTATTTGCACTCCAAACTATAATTAATATTATATGACATTTCGAGACACAATTGTATGTCTAAGTAGTTGATTACTTAGAAATCTTAGTAGTATTAAGAGGCCTCTTAGTAGACATTTACTTTGTTAATACTAATCCAGAGTTATAACAACCCCAATATTGAATAGAAACTCAATCCAACATTGGAACGTTACCATAACATTTAATATTGAATTAGAAGAAAGCTAACGCATTACTAAGTGCTATGTGGCCAAGTATTTTTATGACTATGTTAAATTAAGAAAATTGCAATAAAAAAATTGGAAATATATGAAACAAGTGCAGTAGAATATGTAAAATCATCAACTTATCTAATCCAAGTAATTAAATAAGTAAACTCATCAAAGAAAAAGTAAAAATATTACAGAAAATTAATTATTACAAGCCTTTAAAAATGAAAGAGTAATGAAAATAAGGTCACTCTCTCACATATGAAGTAAATGCAAATATGAGTAAACTAGAAACAGATTTTATAAGCCTTCAAGTACTAGGTCCAGCTCAACTTGCTTGATATTTGTAACGACCCAAAGTCGTTATTTTGCAAATTAGGTCAGAATCCCGTCTTAGGAATCAGGATCTCGGGGAATTTCAATTTAGGGTAAACAAAACTACCAGTAGATAGAAACAACTTTAAAGATCAAAGAGCCCTAATACAGTAGAAATTCGAAAGACGGAAGCTCCCGTTCTATCTTCGAAATTTCTAATTTCTGAAAATAAAAACATTGAAATGCATGTCCGAATTCATCGTTTTCAACGTCGACGTGTTAAGTATATTATTTAAAAATTGCTCGATAAGTTTCATCAAAATCTGAGCATCGATTGGATCGTGGCCAATTTTCGAAGTTTTAAACCCCTAAAATTAAAATAAAACAAAATTTTGCTCTGAATCGAGAATTTTTGGCGCGAGGGTGTTCGTCATATTGTAACACACCTCGGTGTCAAGTTTCGTTGTATTCGGATGGCGAACGACGGAAATTTGAGAAGGTTTTAAATTAAGTTTTTTTTTGAATTTTATTCCTCTATTTTCTTCATACGCCCCCCTGTTTCGATCGCGCATTGCGATCTCTTCTCCCGCGCTAGGCGGAAGCCTGGCGCCTGCTTGTGCCGTTTTTGGCGCAGGTTGTCGGCCCAGAGGGCCGACACTGACTCCCGGCCCCACTCCCGCCCTCTGGCGGGAGAAGCTTCCGCACCAGAGTCTCCTGGCGCGCGCGCCAGGCGCCGCCTGGCGCACGTTGTGGCGCCTCTCGTACGCCTATAAGAAGCCATCTCTCCCCCTCCTCTCCCCAAAGCAGCTTCCAGCCTCCTCCTCAGCCTTCCAGCAGCCGGCCACCCCTCCTCAGCCCTTCCAGCAACTGGCCAGCCCCTCCGGCAGCCCGGCAGCCCCCTTCCAGCCGCTTTCGGCAGCCCGGCAGCCTCCGACAGACCCTCCCAGCAACATCCGGCAGCCCGGCAGTCCCCTCCAGCAGCTCCAGCATCTCCAGCAGCCACCAACAGCTTCTGGCAGCCTTCGACGGCCACCAACAGCCCTTCCCAGCCAGCCAACTCCTCCTTGTCGGCTGACCAGCAACAGCCCGGCAGCCCCGCCAGCCAGCTGGAGCCCTTGCCAGCCTCCGGCCACCCCGTTCCGGCTTCCCTCCGTTTTTCGGCGGTCTTAATCCTTAAAGGTTTGAAGATAAGTTTAAGAGAAGAAAAGAGGAGTTATTTTGCTATTTTCTCTATACTTAATAATCTTTTTGAAAATAAGATTATGTCATTCATATTAATACGGTTCTCATTAATTAATAATGAAAACTATACAAATATTATAAAATGACTATTATTTCAATTTAAGCAGTTTCATTTTTGACCACCACTCCTATTATGTTCTTCTTTCATTCTTATATTATTATCATTGAAATAAGATAATAATAATATTATATCATTATAATCACTATCCTTGATAATCTTAAAATACTTTAATAATTATAACTGCTTTAATAGCAGCTTAAATCAATCAAACTTCAAATGCGGAAGAAGAACATAATGAAAGAAATTAAACTCCTAAATCATTGATTAAAAAGCTAACTTAGAAATATCGGGGACTTAAATGCAGATTGAGCGAACTGTCACTCATTCGAGCCGTTGAACTTCTGAACTTAAGAACAAAGGTACCCAGTACATGACATGCATTATATTTTGCACTTTTACTGCTGCTTGGCTTCGCGTATTTTACTTTGAGCCAGATTCATTTAAAGCTTGGTTGGTTGTTAGAAACCAACATCCTTTTCATTCGGGGGTTACTGGAAAATGATATCAGTAACATTAATGCTTGGTTGGTTGTTAGAAACCAACAGTTCTTTTCATTCGGGGTTGTTGCTAGAAAAATGACATCAGCAATATTCGAGGTTGTTACTGGAAAATGACATCGGTAACATTCGGGGTAGATTACTGGAAAATGACATCAGTAATCTTTATTTGACGAACATTATTTGTTGCAGGAAATTGTTTATTTCGCGCTATTACCTTATTTTCTCCTGCATTTTATTTCCGTCTTACTTCCGCTAATCGCATCATTTAAAAATGTAAATGTTATTATGTACTGCTGTACTTAGAGTATTCTCTAATTACTGGGAATTCCAATCCCGGTATTGTTTGTTGTACAATACCAGGTCAGGTACTTCTGGAAGAGCTTAAGCAAGAACCCTAATGCTTGAAATTTTCAATCTGCAAATGGATCTGCGACGGCGCTGTTTTTGCTTATTTATCTTTTATCTTTTCTTTATTCTTACTTTTGTACGACGAACGCTGAAAAGACCTTGTAATGTGAACATTTAAATAAATAAATAATATCTTTTGGCTTTCGTATGTGTATACTCTTTTCCTCTCAAGTTACTCGATATGATCCTGCGGCAAGTGAACGCCCGACGTCGGAACGGTTTCTTTTGAACCGGCGTCGGGGTCCTCACAATATTGCTCCTGATCTATCATATTTTTGATATTTAAAATATGATACGGCAAAGCAAAAAATATATATATATATAGTTTAGTCTAAGCACATTTTAAAATTGGCTAATTATTCTTTGAAATATAATTGGATATCACAAGTTAATTTATAATATGAAAACTGCAGCGGAGCATTTAAAAGCATTCAAGTAAAGGAAAAAAGTAAAATGTAACTGTAATGAAGAACAGTAGGAAAAGATGAGTAAAAGTACACAAGTATAATCACTCTAGCCTGCAACCAAAAAAAATAAGGGAAAAGCATCCTAAATAAGGCTAGAAGTTACTAATGTGCATTTGAAAGTAAATGAAATAAAAATATGTATATGTCTAATAAAAATTATGTAAGTAAAGCAAAAGAAAGCAGTGAAGCATTTAAATAAAATTAAAGCAACATACACTGCATTATATAATGAATTGTAAGTAAAGCACAGTACTGAAAATAGAAAATGCAAAGCATAGTAAGTAAAGAAAGATCTTAGCCTCTTGGTCTAAGATATACATAGCCTATGACTATGTGAAGTAAACATAGCTTAAAAGCTATGATGAGATCTCACAATCAATAAGATTGTAAAAGACTCATATTTTATTTGTTGAAGTTATGTATGAAAAGACTCATTGTGCGAGCACACTATAGAATGAAATGAGGAGTTAAGCACGTCTGCCTAACTAGTAAAGGGAAACGGGGTCTCATAGAAAATAAACACTCATATTCATCCTCCCTAGAATGTGAGATTTCCTTATATCCCCTATTTAGCCTGTCATTGGCTATCCACCATAATAAAACCCCTATAGTTTTATAAAAAATTTATTTATACACTAAATCTTGTATGTATATTCAAAGAAATAGGCTTAAAGCTAAACAAGCATTCATGAAATTCTAAAAATTATAAACTATGTGATATCCAAAATTATCTAATTTTAATGATCTACTTAATGATTGGAATTAATTGAACACCCATTAACTTATAGATATTGATCTCTAAGTCAATTGTAAGTAATAGTAAAAGTAAGGGAGTTTTGGAAAATAGTAGTTTGATTTAATTTATGAAATGAAAAAAAAAATTTTAAATATATTCATGCAAAATGGGACTTACTTTATACTAATCATAAACTAATCAAATCAAATAGATTAATGATTAAGGTTTAAAAAACTAGTATGAAAGAGTAATACTAATAGATTATTAAGCTAAAGGAAGTGGAGGCTAATGTACAACCTACTAGCTTCATCTAATTAGTTTATAAATTGAAAAGTTTTCAACCAAACTAATCGCTAATATAATTAGGATCAATTAGTAAAAGATGTCTAAGTGTAAGGGAAAGAATAGACCACTGACTACAAGTACTAGTTCATCCTAGGTTGTATGTTAAATGTAGTTCTTGAGCTATTTTAAACATATTAGGAAACTAAGGGACTTCTAATTTAATTATTAGAGAACTATAAATGAAGATTAAAAGCTAAGGGAGATGAGTTGTAACGACTCAAAGTTGTTATTTTACAAATTAGGTCAGAATCCCGCCTTAGGAATCAGGATCCCGGAGAATTTCAATTTAGGGCAAACAAAACTACCAGTAGATAGAAACAATTTTAAAGGTCAAAGTGCTCTAATTCAGGAAAAATCCGAAAGATGAAAGCTTCTGATCAATTTTTTGAAATTTTTTAAATTTTAAAAATTGAAACATTGAAATGCGTGTCCGAATTAGTCATTTTCAGTGTGACGTGTTAAGTATATTATTTAAAAGTTGCTCGAGAAGTTTCATCAAATTCGGAGAGCTGGATTTATCGTGGCTAATTTCTGAAGTTTTTAAACTTCAGAAATTAATTAAAAATAAAATATTTGTCCGAATCGAAAATTTTCGGCGCGAGGGTGTTCATCATGTCGTAACACACCTCGGTGCCAAGTTTCATTGTATTTGGATGCCGAACGGCGAAAAAATACGAATAATTTAACATTAAGTATTATTTTAAATTTTCCTTTTAAAGAAATTTCTTTTCCTCTGTTTATTCCCCCCCTTCGCCCCCTCCCTCTGCGACTCACCCAGACAGGGCCTCTGGCGCGGAAGGTTCCGCGCCAGGTAGGGCTGTCTGCGCCGTTTTTGGCGCAGGCTGGTCAGCCCACCTGGCCGACTACCCTCTCCCATCCTCTCCTCTACTTAAACGCCCCCCCTTCCTTCTCCTCCCTCACACAACCCTCTCCCCTCCTCTAAACCCTAGACAGCAGCTTCCAGCCCTCCTCCTCAACCCTTCCCGCAGCCAGCCACCCCTCCTCAGCCCTTCCAGGAGCCGACCAGCCCCTCCTGAGCCCTTCCAGCAGCCGGCCAGCCCCTCTTCAGCCCTTCCAGCAGCTTCCGACAGCCCGGCAGCCCCCGACAGTCCCTTCCAACCGCTTCCGACAGCCCCCGGCAGTCCCCTCCAGCAGCCGCCAACAGCTTCTGGCAACCTTCGACGGCCACCAACAGCCCTTTCCAGCCAGCCCCTTGCTGCTGCCACCTTGGCTAGCCATCGGCCAGCCGTCCGGCCACCCACTCCGACCTCCTTTCGTTTTTCGGCAATCATAATCCTAAGATAAGAAGAGAAGTTTAAGAAAAAGAAAAAAAAGAAATGAGAAAAGAGAAGTTATTTTGCTTTTTTGTTTTATATATACTTATAAGATTATGTCATCACATTAGCATTATTATCATTAATCAATAATGACAATAATACAAATGTTATAAATGACTATTATTTCCTAAGTTGTCAATTCAGACATTTTCGTTCTGACTTTGTCATTATACAGTATTATGATCATAATCTTAAGACATTTTAATAATTATAACTACTTTAATAGCATCTTAAATCAATCGAACTTCAAAAGCGGAAGAAGAACAGAATGAAAGAAGAAATTAAACTCCTAAGTCATTTGATTAAAAAACTAACTTAAAAATATCGGGGACTTAAACGCAGATTGAGCGAACTGTCACTCATTCGAGTCGTTGAACTTCTGAACTTAAGAACAAAGGTACCCAGTACATGACATGTATTATATTTTACACTTTTACTGCTGCTTAGCTTTGCGTATTTTGCTTTGAGCCAGATTTATTTGAAGCTTGGTTGGTTGTTAGAAACCAACATCCTTTTTTCATTCAGAGGTTACTGGAAAATGACATCAGTAATATTAATGCTTTGTTGGTTGTTAGAAACAAACAATTCTTTTCATTCGGGATTATTGCTGGAAAAATGACATCAGCAACATTCGGGGTTGTTACTGGAAAATAGTATCGGTAACATTCGGGGTAGATTACTGGAAAATGATATCAGTAATCTTTATTTGATAAATAATATTTGTTGCAGGAATTGTTTATTTCACGCTATTCTTATTTTCTCCTGTATTTTATTTCCGCCTTACTTCCGCTAATCGCATCATTTAAAAATATAAATGTTATTATGTACTGTTGTACTTAGAGTATTCTCTAATTACTGGGAATTCCAATCTCAGTATTGTTTATTGTACAATACCAAGTCAGATACTTCTGGAAGAGCTTAAGCAAAAACCCTAATGTTTAAAATTTTCAATCTGCAAATGGATCTACGACAGCGCTGTTTTTGCTTGTTTATCTTTTATCTTTTCTTTATTTTTACTTTTGTATGAGGAACGCTGAAAAGACCTTGTAATGTGAACATTGAAATAAATGAATAATATCCTTTGGCTTTTGTATGTATATGCTCTTTTCCTCTCAAGTTACTCAATATGATCCGGCAGCAAGTGAACGCCCGACGTCGGAACGATTTCTTTTGAACCGGCGTCGGGGCCCTCACATGAGTACTAATATTTTAGTCAATAGTTGGACACTAATATTATTGAAATCACTTAGTGAAATGAGGTATACTATTAGCATATAATTCTCATTTCTACTAGCTCAAGAACTACATTTAACCTACAATTTATGATGAACTAGTACTTATAGTTAGTGGTATATTCTTTCCCTTACACTTAGATATCTCTTACTAACTGATCTTAATTATGTTAGTGATTAGTTTGGTTGGAAACATTTAAATTTATAAATTAATTAGATGAAGCTAGTAGGTTGTACATTAGCCTCAACTTCCTTTAGCTTAATAATCCATTAATATTACTCTTCCCTACTAGTTTCTTAAACATTAATTATTAATCTATTTGATTTGATTAATTTATGACTAGTATAAAGTAAGTCCCATTTTGAATGAACGTACTTATAAATTATTTTCTCATTTCATAAATTAAATCAAACTATTATTTTTCTAAACTTCTTCACTTCTACTATTACTTACAATTAACTTAGAGATCAATATCTTGGATATCACATAATTTACAATTATTAGAATTTCTTGAATGCTTACTTAGCTTTGAGCTCATTCCTTTGAACATACATACAAAACTTAGTGTATAAATAAAACTTTCATAAAACTATAGGAATTTTACAATGGTGGATAGCTAAGTGCAGGCTAAATAAAAGATATAAGGAAACCTCATATTCTGGGATATCACATAGTTTACAATTATTAGAATTTCTTGAATGCTTACTTAGCTTTGAGCTCATTCCTTTGAACATACATACAAAACTTAGTGTATAAATAAAACTTTCATAAAACTATAGGAATTTTACAATGGTGGATAGCTAAGTGCAGGCTAAATAAAAGATATAAGGAAACCTCATATTCTGGGGAGGATGAATATGAGTGTTTATTTTCTATGAGACTCCGTTTCCCTTTACTAGTTAGGCAAACGTGCTTAACTCATCATTTCATTCTGTAACGTTCCCGCAAAATGAGTCTTTCCATAAATAACTTCAACAAATAAAATAGGAGTCTTTTACAATCTTATTAATTGTGAGATCTCATCATAACTTTTCAGCTATTTTTACTTCTTATAGTCCTAGACTATGTATATCTTGGACCAAGAGACTAAAAACTTCATTTACTTACTATGCTTTGTACTTTCTATTTTCAGTACTGTGCTTTACTTACAATTCATTATAGAATGCAATGTATGCTGCTTTAATTTTATTTAAATGCTTCACTGCTTTCTTTTACTTTATTTGGCATAATTTATATTGGACATATACATGTTTCCATTTCATTTACTTTCAAATGCACATTAGAAACTTCTAGCCTTATTTAGGATATTTTCCCTTACCTTTTTGGTTGCAGGCTAGAGTGCTTATACTTATGAGTACTTTTACTCCTCTTTTCATATTGTTCTTCATTACAGTTACATTTTACTTTCTTCCCTTACTTGAATACTTTTAAATACTCCATTGCAATTTTCAAATTGTAAATTAGCTTTGATATTTAATTATATTTCAAAGAATAATTAACCAATTTTAAAATGTACTTATACTGTTTAGTCTAACTACCTTTTTCTTTTTTCTTGGTTTAGCCCTATCATATTTTAAATACCAAAAATATGATAGATCAAAAATAATATCAAGTGGAGCTCGACTTAGTACTTGAAGGCTTATAAAATCTTCTTCCGCTTTACTCATATTTGTATGTACTTCGTATGTGAGAGAGTGACCTTATTTTCATTACAATTTTATTTTTAAAAGCTCGTAATAATTAATTTTCTGTGATATTTTTACTTTTTCTGTGATGAGTTTACTTGCTCATTTAATTACTTGAATTGGATAAGTGGATGATTTTACATATTCTACTTGTACTTGTTTCATATATTTTCTACTTTTTCATTGCAATTTTCTTAATTTAACACCCTCACAAAGATACTTGATCACGTAGCACTTAGTATTGTGTTAGATTTCTTCTAATTCAATATTAAATGTTATGATAACGCTCCAATGTTGGAATGAGTTCCTATTCAATATTGGGGTTGTTACAAGGGTTATCTTCGAGTGATGACACATCTCGTCGCTATCTTATACTTTGTTTGCGCTAAGCAGCGAGGCGGGGCACCACAATAATGATGGAGAATAATGTTGTGTGGGTCTTGACTATTCGGATAATATTCTGAATTGATGTGGAGTAATTGATTATTGAGCATCTTGTACATGAACTTCTTCCTTTGTAGCCTCTATATCTACATTTGAGTTCTCTTGAACTTCTTTTACATCTTCAGTATCAATGTCTTCAAGAATGGCATTTTTGGGTTTTTTTTGTGCTTTTTGATCCACCCAAATGATTATCTTTGTAAAGCTTGCTTTAATTAAATGTTAAATCTTTGTCCCTTATGACCTTTCTATTCTGATCATCCCAAAATTTTCATCAAGCTTACTCTTGCATCAAAATTTATATGCACGTAAGAAATACAATCAAAAATTTTAAATGAGAATAGTTTACCTCCTTTCTTGACCATTCCTCTTTAGGGATCTTAAATCTTAATGGAACTGATGGTCTTTGGTGACTGCTCTTTGGACAATTTGAAATGTGCAATCTAATGCTCCGCTCCCTTGGGTATTTTTCTCAGCATACGAATCCCATGCATTGAGCAATAATCTTTGAATTCCTTGTTATCATATTCTCCATCATTATCAGCTTCATGCATTTGACTGTTAACACATTCTAATTTTTCACTTGAGCTTTCCATGATTTAAAAGTAGCAAACACGTTAAATTTATTTTTTACAAAAGATAAAACCATACCTTCTTTGTTGAGTCACCATTGAAAGTGACATAATAATGTGAACCTCCAAGGTATTTGAACAAAAGTTGGGCCCCTAAATGTATCAACTCTAACTTTTTTGATTTGGTTGTCTTTTAGCCCTTGAAGAATCTGACTCTTCTCTGCTTGCCAAGAATATAATCTTCGCATAGCTCCAAATCAGCAAACTTGAGATCTATAAACTTTCCTTTAGACATCATAATCTTCATTCTCTTTTCGCTCATTTATAACAATTTCTTTTGATCTTTCGTTAATCTCTCCTCTTTTAACATGAGTAAAATTCATGCGCTCGATTTTTTTAACAAGGGTATCAATTGGCTTATGCTTAATATGTTCGAACCATCTACAATGGCATTCTCTATATTACTAATTACTTCTCCAACCTAACTCATCCATGCCTCTTTTCTGGAGCACTTTATCAATGTGCTTTTTTGTTGGCCAATGTTCAAGCCCATATAGCATATTTATCCTTATAACAACTCGATAAAATATTCATTCAATTTCGAGTGGGATATTCAGATCATACAACACTGTAGAGGCACTCCTCCATTTCATCTAGCTACTTTGGATCCTATAAATCACATTGATTGCTATTTTGCCATTATTTTGAGAAAGCACCATAAAATATTAAAATTGCTTAGAAAAATTGGGTATTATAGAATTGTTAATGGATAGCAAAAAGGTAAAAGTGATATTTAAAATCTTTTCTCAAAGTATCTCCATACTGAAGGTGAACTTTCTCTCGAGCAACCACATCCATATCTGCATGATAATAGTCAGCTGATATACCATGTTCTCTCAATTCCTTTGCAACCTGCATTCAGCATATTCAAGAAGAATTATTATATGCAAGCATTTGCAAAAATATAAAGTAACATGTAGAAACTGATGCCTACTATTTTTAAAAAAGAAAGAAAGAAACCGATATCTGCAGACATATATGAAGCTAACAAACATGTGTACTGTTATAGTCAGCCACCTCCTATTTACTGCTAACTTAATTACATACAATGACTGATGCGTGTTAAGTGAAAATTTTATTATATTCAATATGATTAATAAATTTTCCAAAAAGGAAGCATATGGCATAAAATTCTTATTCATATTTTTTAATGAATTTCATAAAATTTGAACATTGGGTTTGATGCATATTCAGGGTTATGCAAATTATAGAGAAATTAAGTTGATGAGTTTATGCTTTGTAATTTTGGAAGAAAGTGGTTAAACACATAATGACAGGATATTAGCATTTAATAAAGTAGATTAACAATGAAAGCTATATATATTTACTTAAAGATTGAATGAAAAAATTTAGAAAGAGAATAAAAAATATTCATTTGATATTTGTTAATATAGAAAAATTATATGATAAGGTATCAAAACAAGCTCACTTGAGGGTATTAGAAGAAAAGGGAATTGTGCGGCCTACATTGAGTCATTAACGACATGCAATAGCAGAAGTTACATGTGTTTAAATGCAAGGGTGTTTGTCTAATGATTTTTCTATTTCACTAAAAATTTCATCAATGGTCTGCACTTATCTATACCTTTTTGCTTTAATTATGAATATTCTTATTGAGCTTGTTCAAGATGCAAAGCCTTGGTACATGTTATTAACAGATGATATTTTCCTATTGATAAAATTAGAGATGGGTTTAAAGCAAAAACTCATTTATGGAGTATACTACCTTAAAATCTAAGTGATTTTAGCTTAAGGAATTTAACATAGAAATATAATGTGTAATTAAACAAAAGTGAGGTTAAAAAACCTTAACTAAATCAAACAAATAAATAGCAAAATAGAGAGCGATGTGATTAATAAGATCCAAACTAGTTGAATGAAAAGGAAGGGTGCTTCTAGGATGTTGTGCGATCAAAATTCTAGTCAAACTTAGATGAATGCTTTATAGGACAATAATAAGACCAACTATGTTATACGAGAAAAATATTTGTCAGCAAAGAAGAGCTTATAAATAAAAGAATTATTGCAGAGATGAGAATGCTAAGGTAGATATGGTAATACATGAAAGAATATGATGAAAATGAGTTCATTTGTAGCAAGTTTGGAGTGGCTTCAATTGAGGAAAAAATAAAATCAACATAGATAGTTTAGGCATATTACATATGATCATATAAGATGCTTCGGCAAGGAAAATTGAACTTGTGCATTTTGTTTGCGCTAAAAAAGGGAAGGGCTCCAATTGATCGTGCACAATGGAATCAAAGATTTCATTTAGCCAACCCCACCTCGTGGACTAAGTGGACTAAGGCTTGGTGTTAATGTTGTTATTGTTATTATAAAAAAATACAAAAAAAGACATGGCATAAAATTATTAAAAAGAGTCTCAAAAAATGGAAGGACTGTTATTTGATCGTGCATGATAGAGTCAAAGAATTCATGTAGCCAGCCTGCTTAGAGGGACTAAGGCTCAGTGTTGCTACTAATTTTGTTGTTTAATAAACATGTACTCTTACTAGCAGATTAAAGCACTGTTAAAACTTTGTTAAAAATCTTTAAAAATGCAGTATTTGCAAAATATCCAAACCTTTACATACAAACAACAAAAGGATAAGACTCAAATCAGGTGAGAGATGTCCACAAACCTGCTCGCATTCCTTTCTAGAGAAGCAATAAACTATCCCAGATTCATTGTTGGGATAAAATGACCTTATATATTCTGCAATTTGATCAATGACCACTTTGCCAACTGATGACTTATCATGCACCTTTTGCCCAAGGACCAAAATAAAACAAATAGCCAACTAAAATCCTGTAAAGATAACCATGAAAGCTAATGATACAAAGGATTCAAACCTTGTAAAATAGGTTGGGCCTGTTGACTGAGCTTACAAACTTTATGCAATTAGGAATATGCAACATTTCCATTAGATCTATCTGAACCTTCGAAGTCGCAGTTGCCTATAAGTTCTAAGCCATTAATTAAAATATCAATCAGTATTGCATCAAATTTCGAATCAAAATCAAATAAATAGAATTATTTAAAACATACAGTTAAAGCAATTAAAGGAACACGAGGAAATTGAATCTTCAAGATACCAAGATTCTTATAGTCTGGCCGAAAGTCGTGTCCCCACTGACTGCAACAATGTGCTTCCTGTACAATGGCAACAGTTAATGCAGTTAATATTGAGAATCTGGATAGTAGCAAATCAGAGCAGGAAGATGAGAAAGAATATCTTATAAAAAAGAAATCAAACTCTATAATATCAAGACTTTGACATAACGGTGCATATTAACAAATCACAGTCTAATTATGGCAACTTTTGTTGCTGATATTTCAACAAAGAGGCCTGTACTGTGAAAAAAGGATACAGATATTACCCCAAGAAATTCTTAGAAAATAATACTTATAAGCACCCCTACACATACAAACAAATGCTAAAGAAAATATTAAGATACGTCATCAATCATGAATTCAGCAATAAATTCAAGGCTATATCTCAGCATTCTAGGTATATTATGTCAGTAAAAACCATTTTTTAGTAATTAATTTTATTAACAAATTGTAAGTTAGGCCATGGCATTAAGAAACATCTACTGTGCCAGTAATCATGCTTTTCAAACGTATCATACTAAAACTGTAAAGAACACTTGCAGTAAAAAGCATCTTAGTTCAGAAGTGAAAACAATAAAATAAAACTGAACACAAAATAGCATATGGATATCCATTGCATGAGCAAGCAACTGAAGTAAATTCTAGAAACTGGTTGGCATGAGACTTGTTAAATCTTGTGTAAATTTTTAAGTGTACGCAGTGAAAATTAAAATGCATAACTAATTACTATAAATTTATGTAAGTTTTATTTGTTTTTTTAAAGAAGAGAGCTTATATAAGAAGCAAATAGTCGATGGAAATGGCATAAGACACAATTATAAAATCTCAGTGGACCTACAATACCATCACAACTTAGATTAGTTTTACCTCTAAATCATATTTAATTATTTGATTAGATATAACGTACTTTAGTTAGAAAATCTGTATTTTTTGCAATAAATAATATTTTAAACTTACAAAAATAATAATTATAATTTAATTATCAATTAAGATGGTCTTTATATTCGTGCTATAGTTATCATCCATTGTACCAGAAAGTAAATTCCAAATGTGCTCTGACCAAAATCTTCAATGCATGCACTTTGTCAGTTTGTCACAGCCACTGCTCGCATAATGCCCCAAATGTTACATACAAAATGCACATTAACAACTTCTGTGAGACCAACGGCCCCATTCAGGAGGGTGGCCACAATTGCAAGGTCCGTCCATATGCATCAACCAGCCCCCTTGTTGCCTCTTGCAACCCTATCGCCAGAAAAGTCCAAGGATGAAGCCCAATCCAACAACCTCTCACATGATGACTTTCACCCAAAAATCACACACTTCGTTTTATTTTTTTATATTTCCAGTAACTTATAGGGTGGTTGGGCGCATTAATTTCCTGTACAACAATGCAATACATCTCCAAACAACATCAACTCCTTCCTGGCATCTTCAAAAAACTAATTCCACCGCAGCAACTTCCTGATGTGCTTAAAAATCACTGTTGTTGAGAAAAAAAATCCCCCAAACAGCCCAGAGTCAAGGGTATTGGTGAAACTCATAAACCACACATATTTTGTGTTGTGTTTCAGTTTTATGATGTATAGCTATCTTATCTTCATTTATTTTCTTTGCTCAAAATTCTATTATTATCCTAAAAATCTAATTGGAACACTAGTAAAATTACCATCAAAATAAGTTTTTTAATAACAAGCATTTTTATTACATTTTCTACTGCTAACCCACATACTGCAAGCCAAGGGTTGACATGGAAGACAAAAGAACCTACCAGCCGGCAAACCTCGCCACCCTCCGCCATTTTAATGATTCTTTCCAAAATCATAATTCCATCCTTCCCTTTTATAGTGATACATAGAAACGGTGTCATCAAGATGTTAGGCATAAACATCATTTTCAAATTTGATTCACGCCAACCAAACAGCAAAAACATCCAAATTAGATATGAATGAACTAAACCAATTCTAAAATCAAATATAGCATGGCTTACTTTATTCACAGCAAGCTAGTTAAATAATTAAGGCAAAAAATTCACATAAAACAGAATATGAAAATTTAAAGTGTTTAAATGACATTCTGGAGAGACGGAGAAATGAAAGACAAGCACACTAATTTTTATTTATTTAAGAACTTTTAAGGTCCCAGAGTGTTGCTGAATCAGTCATCCTTTAAAAATTTTCAAAATATTCCCCGCACTTTAATGGCTATTAAGACATAAATTTCATTTTCATTGCCATACATTGCTCTTTCAAAATAGTAAATATTCTAACCATTGAAAAGGAAAATGTATGAATCCTGACTTTTATACAGTGTGAGATAAACATAAGAAACAACAGTATAACAAACACCCAAAATACAAACAACTTACATCAATAGAAATGAGAGAAAGGCGCCCCGCATTATGGCATTTTTCAAGCTTAGACATAAATCTCTTGCTTTTTGATATCTTTTCAGGCGTAACATAAAGCAATTTAAGACCATCATCACCTTTCTCTAGCACCTTGTAAATAAATTTTTCATCATCCTTACTAGTTGTTGAAGTCAGCATGTAAGCTGGAATTCCCAAAGCCATCAATCCCATTACCTGTTATAGTTAATCGTGAGAAGTTGAAATGATTAAAAATTTGGTTGATAGTATATGGCGCCACAACCTGATCTTGTATAAGTGATAGCAAAGGGCTGACAATTAAGGTAATCCCATCACGCAATACAGCAGGGAGTTGGTAGCAAAGGCTCTTCCCACCCCCTGCGGCCATTATAACTAAAACATCTCTTCCACTCATCACTGCATTTATAATCTGGAATCAATCAAGAACAGTTTTGGTCATTAGAAATATTACAGCAAAACACAACAATTTGCTCCAATTTTTTAACCAAACCTAGACAGTGAAATGGAAGAAATGATATTGAATTATATTCGAAGGAGGTATTTTATAAAATGGTCCCCCAAATATTCAAAATTATCTAATTTAATCCACCGATTGTTAAAATGTCCAAAGTAGTCCCCAACTTTTTTCAGAGTCCAAATTAATCTCACTTTAATTTTTTCATCAATTTTGGGCAGTATAGTTAAATTAAATAAATACAATATGATAATATTGTATCATACTCATATGCTAAAATATTTTTCATTAATTTAACTTTTTCATCCAAAATTCATGAAAAAGTTAAAGAGTACTAATTTGGACTTTTAAAAGAAGCATGTGGGCTATTTTGAATATTTTAATAGTTGGGTGATTAAATTGGGCATTTTTCAATAGTCGGTGGATCTTTTCAATAAATAACCCTATTCAAAGTGTAGATTTTCAAATAACCACACCGTTTTCAAGGTGTTAAGCTTGTCTTTGTGCTCTCAAGTGGCTACACAGAACTAACATAAAGTAAAATATTTAGTGATATTAAATGTACTATTGGCACAATAAATTACAAATAAATTTTACATCTTCATAAAATAATTTTTTTAGCGAAACGCACCCTTCACCAGGTGTTAAGCTTGCGTTTATGCTGTTGAGTAATCATACAGAACTAACAGAAACTATAATACTTAGCAAAAATTCATGCACTATACAAAAGAAATTACAAAAATATTTTATATATTCTCCCTCACGAAAGGTCTGCAAGAGGAGGGGTTCCAAATAAATTTTATCTATGAATGAAAACTTAAAGGTGCTTTTGTGCTTATTTATAAGTTTATCATAGAAAACAATTACAGGAAAATTGAGTGAACAACTTCAAACATATTTAATAAGAACAAAAAGATATGATTGCAAAAATTCATGCACTATACAAAAGAAATTACAAAAATATTTTATATATTCTCCCTCACGAAAGGTCTGCAAGAGGAGGGGTTCCAAATAAATTTTATCTATGAATGAAAACTTAAAGGTGCTTTTGTGCTTATTTATAAGTTTATCATAGATAACAATTACAGGAAAACTGAGTGAACAACTTCAAACATATTTAATAAGAACAAAAAGATATGATTAAGTAAGAAAATATGTTTAATGAATGACCCAACTAAATGGAAATGATTATGCCCTGTGCGAAGGTCAGAAACAAATCGAATGAATAATAAGCATTAAAGAACATTGAAGTCAACAAGAAATATGTTTGTTAAAAACTGTCACGTTAATCAAACTTCAGTTGCAAATCACTCACTTCTCGCTGATTAGCTCGATAGGATGAGATACCAAAGATATTGAACCGAGCATCATCAGCTTTAGCATCCCAGTCAAACTTTCTAGACCAATCAATTATCTCATTAGTAACATTAATGCTAGCTGCAGCACCAGGTTCTTTGCATTCTTCCAACAAATTCTTCAGCTCAGATTGTTTCTTGTAAAGAGCATCTTGTCGATCAAGCAACAGTTTAATTTGGTCTGCAGAAAAATAAAAGAGGCTATGTAAGCGCATGAGTATTGTATTATTGTATACATAACAGAAATTAAGCAAATACAAACACAAATATCAAAGACCATGCAACAGTTCAGCTAAAAAGCATGAACTAATTAAGTCATACTTTCTAATATTGTACATGGCATTATTAAATCTATGTAAGAATATGATTGATATGAACGAGTTTAGTAACTCTAAAGATAATATTTAATTACACTTTATTCAACAGGTAAGTATACTTGAAGATTGGAATACTTTAAAGAAATAAAATACATGAAAATTTATAGGATCAAAGGGTAAGTGCAGAATTGTTTGAGTAAGTTTCTCGGCTCATTAGGTTATTTAACATTATTTGAAGCCAAATAAGATGTAGAATAATGGAGAAGTGCTATATTATATGTTAAATAAACAAAGGAAAATGCAAGATTAAGATTATCAAAATGCTCATAATTCATAAGTAGCTCATGTTCAACTAGTTACAAAGTTCATGTTCTGCTTGTTCAATCAAAAGGCGAACCAAGCAATGGTGGGACCAAAACCTTTGCCTAGACGGTGCAAATAAAATGTTGTCCATGCAAACCTCTAACTAAAGCTCGGCTAGTTACAAAGTGTGTTCTCTGTTTGCTCAATCAGAAGGAAAACCAAGCAATGGCGGGACCAAAATCTTTACCTAGGAGGTGCATCTAAAATGTTGTTCATGCAATCTCTAACTAAAGCTCGGCTCGTGTATAGCCCTACACACAATCGTTCATAATATAGTGAATAAAATTATTGAGAAAAGCTTCAAAACTATAGAAGAGTAATTGAACATAGATTAAAATAAGATACTAGAGTTTTATTAAATTAATTGGTTTATAGCACATAGACCAATTATGAAAGCCATACATTTAATAATTTGATAGAGAAATTAAAAAGAAGAAAAAGAATCTCCATTATATATTTATTTGTAAATAAAGGATAATCTTTTTACCAGTAAGATTAGAAATGAGGCTAAAGCAAAGCACAAATTATAAATAACTACCTTAGAGTATAATAGGATAATTCCTAGTAAATTCAAAACAATGTGTATGGAGGACTGCAAGTTTAATAATAACAATAATAAAATTGGTAATATTGTGGATATAACAATTGAATACATGTTATTAAGTAAAGAGTGAGATGTTCAAATCCATTTGTTCAAACATACAAGTAATGGCAAAAAAAAAGAGTGATGCAATTAATAGAATCCAGACTAGTTGGATGAAATTGATGAGTGCTAATAGGATGTTGTATGATAAAAAATCACTCAGATTTAAAGATAAAAGATTTATAAAATAGCTAAAAGGTCAACAACATCAAATGAAATGGAAGGTTGGCCAACAAAGCAAAAACATATTAATAGCATAGCAAGGATGTGAAATGATGATGTTAATGTAGGTAAAGAATCATATACAGAAGGATGTGATGAGAAATGAGTTCATTCATAGCAAGGTTAGAGTGGTTCAATTAAAATAAGCTTAGAGAAAGTCATCTTAAATGATTTGAGCATGGTAAGCATAGATTGTATAATGCCAATGTTTAAGAAATTAAGTTTATGCATTTTGTCCATGTTAAAAGAGAAAGAATAAAATCAAAAAATACATGAAAAGAAACTTTAGAATCTCATGTACTTAGAGCTCAGGATGAATTGTCATTTATTCATACACAATGAAGACAAAGGATTCGTGTAATCTACCCTACTTAGAGGGGCTAAAACTTTGTGGTTGTGCGCTATGTACACAGCATAATCCACATCAAGATGTAATATACAATTTTAGAGGCACAAATATAACTTATCCTATAAATATGATTGATAGTAAAATTCCTAATTTTTTATTTATTATAAGGCTGTCAAAAAAAAAAAACATGAGATTTAAAAGTATGCAGAGATCATTAGAGTGATATGCACAAGTCTTATAGTAGAGGATATTTTGCTAAAGGTCTTTCTCTTTCCATGATATACTCTACTTCGATATTTTTTCTTTCCATTAGAATGTCATGTGTTCCTTTGTTATTACCCTTAGTCATTACTAGAAGAGACGTTAACATCAATTTTGTTTTGCTTTGATTACCCACCAAATTTTGTTTTTCCTTGATTACCCACCAAATTTTGTTTTGAGTTGATTACCCATCAAATTTTGCTTTATGTTAATTCTCCTCCAATTTCTGTTTTTGCGTTAACTTTTCCCACTAATTTTCATTTTATGTTGATTTTCCGCTGATTTTTGTTTGGTACTGTAACAACCCTTAGTCGTTTCAGGACTAATCAAGAGTGATTAAATCCCTTTTAGAATTAATCTTAAGAGGATTTTAAACAGAATTTTATACAGAAAATATTTTTAGCATTTAAGTAAAATAGTTAATTATTAGTAAATAATTTCCTATAATAACGACTTAATTTAAACTAACAACCGTTTTCCTTCCAATTGGCGTTGTTTCATGAAGCGAAGCAACAGTTTCTAGAGCACAGGCCAGGGAACTCACTGTCAAGAAAAATCTATTTATAGCTTTAAAATCCCACGAATCCTTACCGCTAATCTCCCCACTGTTTCCACACTCTTAAGCGTCCCCATCAAGGATTCATCCCGGCACCTCTGCTCTCTCTTATTTTCTGATTTTTTCCTTCGACCTCGAGAGACGATTGCTCGCAAAAGACGTCTTCCAAAATCCCTCGAGAGTTATTTCAACTCCTACCTTGTCGCCGAGCCAGCCGGCTTTTCCTTCTATGTTCCATCTGCTTTGTCGGAGCTACGATTCTTTTCCTTAACTCTCAGAGGCGTAGTAGAGATCAACGATCCAATTCCATACCAGTGAGTGCGCAAATCCAATTTATCTCAAAGGTACTTAGCTATACTTAACTACATTTATAGTATGATTATGTTTCATTTCAAGCATTCAAAAACCTGTTTATCGATTACAGTAAACTCCACTGATTTCTCTAACCCATCAGTGAGCTGTTTGCCATTTTTTTAATCTATGTAAATATATAAATTAAACTGTTGTAAAACCGATCAATAAAATTCTTTTAATTCATTTAAGATTAATCTGTATGATATATGTAGTTTGATTTCTGATGAAGGAATTTTAATGAGGATTATATTACGATTGGCTTATACCATATTAGATCTAATGTTCACCTTGCAGAGCATATCTTGGAAAAATTTGAATCGGTTAGTCTTTAATTAGAAATCAGAAGAATATGTATCCAGCTTTAAGGGGAATCAAGCTAATCTTATTATTTTAACTCGACAAGATTGAGAATATTTTTTAGAGCTTATTTAAAAAGCAAAGAGTTCTGCTCTATGATGCGAAGACTGGTTTCTTAATTCATTAATTGCGAACGGTTTCTTTTGATTAAGGGTCAGCCATTTCAAAAAAAAAAAAATTGAGTGATTATATGGGATCCATAGTTCTTAAGTGTTTATTAAATTAAGTTTATCAAGATAATTAATAAAAAATGCCCTCAAATTCCGCTTTAAGTCTTTAGTGATTATGTTATGTGCATTTGGGTTTAGTTGAAATGTGATTTATGATTTGAATTATTACAGCTAAATCCTACCAATTGAAACATATATCTTAAAGTTGCACAACAAGTGCAGAAGTGGGGATGAATTCAATGGGAATTCATATGAAAAGATTCCATTTAATTGAACAAGAATTTCAATTAGGAATTCACTAGCTGCTGTAATATATACTTTGCTATTATATGTGATTGATTTATTTGGAAGATTCATAGAAGAAGAGTGCAAAAAAAAATGAATTATGTGCTATACATATAATCATTTTGTCCTAGACAGATACGTCTTAAGTTCCTTAAGGATCTGATTTGAAAACTAAAATGAAAATCTGGTAGTGTTAGAATCATAATTCTATTGTAGAATAGATTTAGAAATAAAACAAGCTAGGATGGAAAGTATAAGGCCTACTAAGAGATAAGCCAAAACCTTGGAAATAGAATATATTATCACTTTACAAAGCCTAAGAAATACTAAGAATGGGAAGATAAAGAAAATGAAATAAGCAATTTGCTTCAGAGTTTAGAAAAATAGTTTGTTAAACTCTTAAGCCAATAGAGAAAACTGTTTACGAAACTCCTAAAGAAATTAATCTGAAATTCCTAAAGGCTATCAAGTATGTGCACAACCTTCTAATAAAGGTAGGTTATGATGATATAAGGAAATGAAAATCCAAACTTAATGCCATGAATTCAAATGTGAGGATGGAAAATAGGGAATTAGATTAATCCTAACAATTGATCTTAATGGGAATAACTCCACTACCGAATTTAAATGCAGCAGCCCGTTTAATGAATATTATTTCAATAAGTTGGAGAGTGTGTTATGGGAAAGCTTGATTTCATGACAAAAGCAGTAATTGCAACTGTTAGATGAGAACCTTGTTCTTATCCTCAATACAATGGGAATGTCTATTTTGATATTCAGTTCTGATTCACCCAATTGTGTCTGTACTAAATTGGAATGGTTCAATAAAAGACAAACCCAACATCGTTGAAGTTCCATGATATGTGGTACCGTAAGTTGCAGGAGCTGCATTCGACTGGAACCGGCCTTCAAGGTACATATCTTGATTTGAACTTTAAATTCATCTACATTGTTTTATCTGATCTTCACTTTTATGACTATGAGAAGGGATGTCAATCAGAGTTAACAGATTTAAATCTGGTGAAAACGGAGGTTATGAATTTTGATTTAACCTTAATTGTATGTACTCTGAAGTCTGAATGATGGAGATTCTATTCCTTTTGAAGACATTAACAGATCTGTGTAATAAAAGTAATATAGGAATAGTAAGGTTGGAAATTAAAATCATTATGTACATGGTCTTGATGTTTAATAAATATGTTTAAGTTGAAATCATTAAGTGCAATTAATTGGTAAATCCTTCACTAATCTACACATCATTACCTTACCTTGCAATAATATCGGAACTGGACATGTTTAACGATTACAGTTTATCTCTTCTAAATCCTCTCATCATTTTATTGCCAAAATTCTTTGGACTAAATCATATATCTTGTACTCTTGGCACAGATGTGTCAAAACACCAAACTGAGGGTGCTATTCAACCGGATAGCAGGTTAAACAGTAAATATTAGTTTGTTAACAAGTTTGCATTCTATCAAGTTCATTTTAGTCTCAAATATTAGGTTTAGGAATAATTGAATTTAAATATTGATTTCTCTATTCCTTTCCAATTTAAATAACCACCCCTAATATTTTTACTTCTAAATGAAATCAATCCATCTGATCTTTGATTTAATCAAAAGTTAAGAGTATTTATGTCTAAAATCAAGTGGGACTAAAACATTTAAATTAAATCAAGCCAAAATGGGCAATAAGATTTTATATCAAGTCTAAGAAGTGGAACAATAATTAAAAACAAACTTGAGGATGCAAATATACACTTCGCCACCAACTAGTTTTAAAGCTGATAAAATTACAACCCAAAACTTTTGCAAACACGCCAGATTTTGTTTGAAGAATTTTCTAAGCATAATCAAATTTAAAGGCACCTAGAATATAACTTTTTGCACTTGTTTTTAATGCTTGTTTATGCTTCGCTTTGAAATTGTTTCCATATTGACTATAAAATTATTTTACTACCAAAAAAAATGTCATGAATAGCTTTATTATGTTTTGCGAATAAATGCAAGGGTTCAAAGAACAGTGGATTTTGGGGTGGGTTAAGTTACGAACAAGGCTAGTCCACTTTAGGAGTTATAAGATTATCATACTATAGCCTACGAAAGGGCTAGTATGATATTTATTTTACTATTATGAACCCATGACATCAAGGTCCTAAACTTTCCAAGCAGAACAAAGATAATGTTGTTACATTTAAAATTCATTTAGTGCTTAAGGGAATTCTTTAATTATTGGGAATTTAAATCCTGACATTTTATAATGCCACCAAGTCATGTACAACTGAAAGAGGCTGATTTGGAATGACGATAAGGAAATTAAAGAAAGCAATCCAAATATTTAAGAAAACTTTAGTTTTATTTTATTTTATATCATATTTTTATTTAAGAATGTTATAAGAAACAAAATGTTTGTTAGTTATTTTGCGATATTATTTTGTGATGTATTATTCTGAATATTTTTATATTAAAATGAATGAAGTTTTCTTTCTCTATTATATATAGCTCTGAATGATATAATTTGAATGTTATCTTACTTAACAGTCCAATATGATCCTGTGGGAAGGTGCCTAATGGTGGATTAGTAATACTAACCCAATATCAGGCTATCACACGAATAGTGGCAATCTTGCATTCCAATGGCCTCTCCTTGTGATCATGTTATTTGGGAATTACATGTCGATAGCATTAAAAGTTGCATTACAGCAACAACAACACTAAGACTCTCAAGGTGGGGTCAATGACATGAATCCTTTATTTCCATTGTGTACAATCAAATAAAAGCCCCTCACTTAGTTCCAAATAAGAAATAGATAGACAAACTGAAAGAGTGAATTAGATTTTGGAATATTTTCATTGATTGTGTGTATGATTTTAGAAGGAACTAGAAAGAACTTTTATCATCAGTAGAATTTTCTTATAACAATAGCTACAGAACATTATTGGTAGGCACCATATGAGACACTAGGTAGAAAATGTACTACACCACTTGCTTGGTCTTGAGGTATGGGATAGTCAGATATCAGGTTCTAATTTTATTATTGTTGCAACTAAAAAAGTTCATGATTCAAAATTGCATCAATTTTTTATAGAACATGCAAAAAAATATTTTGATCTTAATTGATCAATAAGTTTTAAGATTTGAGAGTAGGCTTATGTAAAGTCAGTTCTTTAAAGGGAAGCAATTGATTTGGGATTCTACAGAACTTAGTCTGAGATATATAGGTTCATTTGAAATGCTGATGCAAGTTGAAGAGACAGTTTATAGAATGTATTTCACTTCATATGAACAATTCACAATGTATTTCATGTCTCATTATGTTGATGTTTGTCTAAGCCAACCTTCAAAGTTGCAATCAATGACATTTGACTTCAGCCTATCTTACATGCAAATAAGTGCTTGAAAAGACCTTGAATTTTGATATAAGAAGGCCACGTAACAAAAGTATTTCCATGGCCAGAGTGCAATGTAGGAACTATAGAAAATAAAAAATTACATGAAAAAGAAATCTGACATGAGACAGTTTTACCCCGATCTGTTCATATAAAATAATTATTAATATGTAATGTTATTTATATAAAGTTAAAATTATTTTTTGCTTTTTGCGTAGTTATTGTGCTTTGAATTTTGTGGGCGACATTTTGTTAAGTTAAGAGATTGTGACGTCCTGTTAGTTAGTGGCATTATTTTCTAAGTATTATATGTTATTTTGGGTATTGAACTCCCAAAAAGGTGTGCCTAGTGCAGTGTGTCCAAAGGCACTTCTACATGCGTCCAAATGCAACATGCCAAGACGCATCTATATAAGGTCAAACCGCACTTGAATAAATGACCTGTACAGCCCCGTATTGCCACCTGGTGCACCTAAACACACCCATACATGTGCCTTGGCGCGATCAGAGATCTATAAATGCCCCCTTACATAGAATTTTTTTAAGCAAGCAAAACGAGCTTGTAGTCACACACAAAAATCGTTGCTTATTCGTTAGCTACAAGAAAATATCATTATTTGCATGGCTTGTACAAGTAAAGAACTAGAAAAAAAAAAGAGATACAATACTAGGGAACAACGCACTTGCGTTCTCTCGCTTTGTGTGAGGTATATTTAAGTATATATTTTATTTTTGTTATTTGAATATGTTAGTTAATGTAAACTTTGTGTTACTTGTCCTGCAACATAGAACCATTCGGATTTATTGGCAGCTTGATTTAGTTCTTTGTGCTATAAGCATGTTATTGAAATTATTGCAATATTATGTTCAATAAGTAATTGATGTTGTAATATGTCATTTATCTAAATTGTTGTGGCCATTGTCCAAATGTCACCAAATTTAATTTCAATGGTTGCATTCTTGTTTGATCATATGAAAGAAGGGTAACCTGATTTTGCTTGATTAATTAGTATTGTTAAATCTTTTATGTAACAAGTTAATAAAATGTAAAATGTATCAAGAAATGATCATATGATTTGATTCAGATATTGTTATTCTATATCGAATTAGAGATTCCACTTGTTATCTGTAAAGACAGTGCCATCAGCATTGGAGTTATAAGAAGAGTTAAGTGGTCTTCAAAAAAAGCAGCGGCCTAAGTAGATAGGACTCCTTGTATTATTAATATTTTATGCGGACCACCAATAGGTGGGGCAAGCATTCTTTTTGCTGATGAGCTAGGACCCAATTTCCATGGAGGCATGGGTGAAAAAAACCACATGTATTTGCCTCTGGAATTAATCGCAGGTAAGACAGTAGGGTGATGTGTGATTTCCCTACGATAGGGTGTTGTGTGATGTGTTGACCCGATGCCGGCTCAGCGAGAACTGTCCCGGCATTCAGATAGTTACAAAACGCAGTATCATATTGAGCAATTTGAAAGAAAATGAACACGCATATAAAATCCAAAGATATTTCTCATTCATTTCAAAATTTCATATTATAAATATTTTTATCGTACACCATGAACATTGTTCAACTTTTTAGAAATAAGGAGAAAAGAAAAAGATAAATAAAAGTTAAAGTAGTGTCATAGAGAAGCACCTGACCTGGTATTGTAACGAAAATAATACCGTAATGAATTCCCAGTAATTAGAAAATACTCTTAAATACCGCAGTAAACAATAAAATATTATATTTTTATAAAAGCAGAGATGCAATTAGCGAAAATAAAAGTGTAATAAACATGCAGAAAAAAATAAGACAATAGCGCAAAATGAATAATCAATTTCCTACGAAAAATATTAACAAAGCATTAATTTTACTGATGTCATTTTCCAGTAACAACCACGTTATGAAAGGGATATTGGTTTCAAACAATCAACCAAGCATCAATATTACTGATATCATGTTCTAGTAACAACCATGTTATGAAAAGGATGTTGGTTTCAAACAACAAATCAAGTTTCAATATTATTGATGTTATTTTCTAGTAACAACTACGTTATGAAAGGGATGTTGGTTTCAAACAACCAACCAAGCTTTAATATTACTGATGTCATTTTTCAGTAACAATAATATTATGAAAAAGATGTTGGTTTCAAATAACCAACTAAGCTTCAATACGAATTTGACTCAAAGCGAAGCTAAGCAGCAATAAAGTACAAAAAGCAATACATGTCATATACTGGGTACCTTTTTCTTTAAGATCCAAAGTTTGACAGTTCAATTTTGGATCTACATTTAGATTTGGATATTTTAAATTAACTTTTAGCCAATATTCTAAGGAGTAATTATTATCTACTTTTTCATTTTATTTTTATTTCACTTTTACATTAGGTTACTGATGGTAGCAATAATACTTATAATAGCATTATTATTATCTTCCTTTAATGGTATACAGTTCACCCTGGGGACAACAAAATGCATCGAGATCTAAAGGAAGTGTTCTGGTGGCCAAGACTCAAGAGAAGTGTGGCTGAATTTATTGCCAAGTGCTATGTATGTTGTTTAGTAAAAGCTGAACATCAAAGACCAGATGGACTCTTATATCCATTAGAAATTTCGGAATGAAAGTGGTCAGACATTTCTATGGACTTTGTCATGGGATTATTTGTAGAGTAGCCTCATATAGTACATCGTTAATTGGAATGTTGCAAATACAAAATTGCTGAGGGCACATAGTGGCACCAAAGGGCAACCCAATTTTAAGAGTGCTGGCAAGATAACAACATGAAATATTCAGAGTCCTAATGCAATTTTTTGAAATAAAGGAGTGGCTTGCTCCCATATCGAACAAAATGCTAAAGGATTTACTACTAATTTGTATGGCGCCTAATTAGAAAAGGAAACAATTATTATAAAAGGTTTATGCAAGCGTGCTGATAAATTTTTTTAAATGAAAAAGGTAATGTACCTGACACCACGTTGTTATCGTCGAGTGTCATGATAAGAGTGAGGGTGTAAATTCTTGCTAGGACGGTGGGCCGAGAAACCTGCCCATTCCTTTGAGTAGGTGTTGTCGTTACTGCAACTTGCCTAGGAGCACCTCCTCTTCGTTGGTTATTGGCGGGGGCTGCTGGTGTTGAGTTATGTCTTGGGGAAGAACTTGCCCCAGGGATAACATCTCCATCTACCGTCTTCTTGGCGATACAAAAATGATAGCCGTTACCGAAGCACCTGCAGATAGAACAGATGTTCTGCCCATGGTAGCACCTCCCAAGCGGGTGAGGTCGATTACAAAAAAAGCCTCCATTGGTCCTAGGAGCTTCTGCGGACATTTGGTATGCCCTAGCTGGTGAAGGGTAACGAGGATGTTTGTAAGCCTCTTAGTCCCTAGCTGAAGTGATCGGCCTTTTCCCTTGACTTTCTGCGACCACCTGCTGGTTATGTTCTAGCATTGTCGCACAATCTAAGAAATCGGCAAATTTCGTATGCCTAAGTGAAATTAATTTGTATGGATGCTGTCCTTTAATCACTCCAGGAATCTACTACACCTTGAAGCTTCGCAATCTACCAACTTAGGTGCATAACGAGAGAGTTTTGTGAACTATATCTCGTAAGTTGCCACCGTTCGATTTTCCTACATTACCTTTAAGGCTCTCCAAAATCCTTCTTACTGAGTGGGGAATGTAGCGGCTTCTGAACGCAACTGTGAATTCCGCCCACTGGATCTACTCCAAACAGATATCCCCAAAGGTGGTTTCGTACGTGATTTTCCACCACCTTTCTGCTTCATCTTCTACCAAATATTTTACTAGTCTAACCTCCTCGCTTGTAGGACATTTTAAGCTGTTCAACTTGCTCTCTACATGTAACGACCCAATATCGTTACTTTTCAAATTATGTCAAAACTCGCTTCAAACATCAGGATCCCGGAAAATTTCAAATTAGGGCAAACAAAATTTCTATTAGATAGAAATAATTTTTAGATCAAAATGCCATAATTTGGGAGAATTCGGATAACGAAAACTCCCGCTTTATTTTTTTGAATTAATTAAATCCAATAAATCAAGAATATTGAAATACGTGTCAGAACTCATCATTTTTAGTGTCGTTATGTTAAGCATATTATTTATAGGCTACTCGAAAAGTTTCGTCAAATTCTGAGTGCCAATTTGATCGTAGTTAATTTTTGAAGTTTTAAATTTCAAAAATTAATATAAAATAAAATATTTGTCCGAATCGAAAATTTTTTGGCGCGAGGGTGTTCGTAATATCATAACACGTCTCGGTGTCAAGTTTCATTGTATTTGGACCTCAAATGGCGGAAAAATACAAATTATTTAAGTTTAAGTAAATTTCTTCCTTTTTCCTTCCTTCCCCCCACTGTACCCAATCGCAAATCTCAATGTTGCGATACTTTTCTTCCCATGCGGAAGAATCTTCCTCCCATACGCCATTAAGACCTTATCCACAACCAATTAGAGCCATTAAGGCACCATTAATCCCTCCTTATCCACAGCTCACAATCCCTCTCTACTTAAGCAGCCCCCCATTCCCTCCTTCTCCCCATTCCAGCCCTCTCCAAACAGCAACCCACCCCCCCAGCTTTCAGCCCAGCCTCCAGCAGCCCTCTCCTCCCCTCCCCACACAGCAGCAGCCCTCTCCTCCCCTCCCCACACAGCAGCAGCCCTCTTCTCCCCTCCCCACACAGCAGCAACATTCTCCTCCCTCTCCCACAACTACTAGCAGCCCAACCTCTCCTTCCTGCCCTCCAGCAAGCAGCCGGCCAGCAGCAACCCCTCCTGTTGCAGCCCTCCCTTAGCCAGCAGCCCCTCCTGCTGCAGCCCTCCCTCGTCCGGCCAGCCAGCCAACCATCCGACCAGCTAGCCCCCGCTGCCCCGATAACCTCCTGCCAGCTCCCTTTAGCCACATCCGGCCTCCCTTCGGCTTTCAGCAACCCCAGCTTTAGGTAATATGAGAAGGAAAAGAGAAAGAAAATGATATGAGATTTTTAATATTTTATTTCCTTTATTTCATTTCTTATACTATTATATTATGTCATTGCATTATTATTGATGTCATTAATTAATAATGAACAACAGTATAAATGCTAGAAAATAATTATTACTTTCATACTGTCTATTTCAATTCAAGCAATTTTATTCTATTATTTCCATTTTCTTATTATTACTATTATTATTATTACGTTCGGCAATTTATGCAATCGTTTCCATTCTATCTTTCATACATTATTATTATCATTATCATTATTATTATTAAAATGATAATAATAATGCTATTATAAATATTATTGCCACATCAGTAACTTAAAAATACGAACTTTTATCAAGTTGAGAAAACAAATGAGAAGCATAATAGAGACGAAGATAATAATATTAGCTAAAAAGACTAATTTAAAATATCAAAAACCTAAACGCAGATTGAGCGAACTGTCACTCATCCGAACTGTCGAATTGTCGAACTGTCAAACTGTCAAACTGTCGAACTGTTGAACTTAAAGAACAAAGTACCAGATGTTTTTTTTATTACTTCTGTTTAAATATGTTTTTCTACTCAGCATCGCACAAATTTGATAAAAGTATTTTTTAAAGTCACATAAAATGATATATGAATAAGTTTGGATAAGTAAGAAGCAATGGTTCCATGTTGCTTTATATTTTTTGTCTGATCAGACAACCGTTAAGACGGGGTTGTCCGACATCGGGAGTCATAAGGAGCCTATACTAATAAATCTTTGAGGGGGCAGGTATAGAGGGAAGTTGAGATATGTAACACAAAAATGAATCCCCTTTTCCTCGATTTTGTACTTGCCCAACAAAATCATATTTTGCCTTAGATATCAAGCGCTAAAAAATTTTGTAATTATTTTTGTGACTGCAATTATTTTTATGCTAAGTTTCAAGTGCAATTGAAACAGGTTCGCAGGGATAAGTTTGTACAACTTTTATTTCCTGTCAAATATTGATTATTTTGCTTATTATTTAATATTTGTAAAGATGACATCTATCAGTACTTAGTTTCACAACTAACTGGTATTCGAATGCCCGCACTTTTGAAACGTGCCCAGATTAGGAGTTCATTCTCGAGGAAAGGTGCTAAGAACTGAGCAGTGCTGATACTGCTACCTGCTGATCCACCGCTTTCTTTTTAACTCTATCTATTCTTTTAAAGAGTTTGTAATTTTTATTTTATTTTAACTTTTATAATCATAACTTATGAATTAATGAATAAATGAGTTATGTTTGATGTCTATATATTTGTCTCTTAAATCACTCAATATGATCATGCGGCTAGAGGACTTGTTGCTGTTATTTTATCACACCCACAGCAACCGGTGCTGGATTAGCTCCCGCTGACCCGGCACCGGGTCCTCACACTACAGCTTGGATCCAGTCTTTGACCTCCATAGATTTGGCTGAGCCGTTAAATGTAGAAGGATTCAACTTGAGGAAGGCTTGCAAAGCATCGTTCACTCGCAACCTTTGTCCTTGGGAGGGTTCTGGTGTGAGTAGAAATGTAGAGGCTCTCCCTTGGTTCGAAAGGGCTTGCAGTACAGCTTCCAATAGCCTGTCTGTCATATTATCTGCTGAGGATGAGGTAATGGTTGCTTTGACTGGAGTTGCGGAAGGTTCTGCTGGGAAGGTTTCGTTGGAATCCATCTATCAAAAATGATTAATAAAACTTCAGTTTAGAAGAGTTTGTATTTATCTGAAAACACAATCAATTAATCGCAATGATAAATAAAATTTCAACTTTTGATTCAAAAATTTTCATTTAATAATAGATTTGATTACAAAAAGTTGCTTTAATAGTAGTACCTATGCCTTACTGGATGCACACAAAAAAGTATATATAAGATCTTATTCTAAGTTTTCTATTCATCAGAGGAATTGGAACTAGTCGACCTCCTCTTTGACGCAGACTCCTGGTGGTCCCTAGCTTTCCTCATTCCCTTGGAGGTAGAAGCTATTGTGTCGTCATATTTGATTAGTTTCCTGAGGTTAAAAACCTCATTTTGAAGTTGAACGACTTGACGTTTTTCTACGTTGTCCTTCCTTTTTAACTCCCATTCTAACTGTGAAATTTTCCCATTAATGGTACCCTTTAATTCCTGAGTTGCTCTTTCTAATTCTATTATCCAGTTCCTGGATACGGATACCCACCAAGCGAGGGTACTTTCAACTTCGCTTAACTTTTTTGCAGTTGCATCATTTTCTGCTTCTGCAGCGGGGGCGTCCATATTCGAGCTCAGATCAGTTACCCCCGAGTGTGATGAGTCACCATCACTCTCCTCGTCCTCAAAATATTCTATCATTTCATTACGGGAATCCATCTTTAAAAGGCAAAATAATTAATACATAATTGTTATTTTAAAACTCTGACGGTTTAAAAGCAAAGAAGAAGAGCTATCACTTCTGAATATGGTATTATTATCCTTAGTCAAATTTTAACTTTTTGAGAATGAATATATCTTTATTTTTGTATGTATTTTTTTTTCAAATGTGCTCAATCCTGCTCTAATACCAACTGTGATGACATGATGTTGGCTCAGCGAGAACTGTCCTGACATTCAGGTGGTCACAAATCGCAGGATCATATTGAGCAATTTGAAATAAAAGGAACACACATATAAAAGCCAAATATATTTCTCATTCATTTCAAAATTTCATATTACAAATATCTTCATCATACACCACGAATATTGTTCAACTTTTTAGAAATAAGGAGAAAATTAAAAAGATAAATAAAAGTTAAAAAAGCATCGTCGATTCATCAGCAAGTTTGAAAATGTATGAATTAAGGTTCTTGTTTGAATTCTCTCAGAAGCACTTGATCAGATATTGTAACGAAAATAATACCAGGATTGAAATTTCCAGTAATTAGAGAATAGTCTAAATACCGCAGTAAACAATAAAATATTACATTTTTATAAAAGCAGAGATGCGATTAGCTAAAATAATGGTGTAATAAACATGCACGAAAAATAAGGCAATATCGCAAAATAAATAATCAATTTCCTATGAAAAATATTAACAAAATATTAATGTTACTGATGTCATTTTTCAGTAACAACCACATTATGAAAGGGATGTTGGTTTCAAACAACCAATCAAGCATCAATATTACTGATGTCATTTTCTAGTAACAACCACGTTATGAAAGGGGTGTTGGTTTCAAACAACCAACAAAGCTTCAATTGTGATGATATCATTTTCCAATAACAATCATGTTATGAATAGAATGTTGGTTTCAAATAACCAACCAAGCTTCAATATGAATTTGGCTCAAAGTGAAGCTAAGCAACAATAAAGTACAAAAAGTAATACATATCATATACTTAGTACATTTTTCTTTAAGATCTAAAATTTGACAGTTCGATTTTGGATCTGCATTTAAATTTGAATATTTTAAATTAACTTTTAGCCAATATTCTTAAGAATAATTATTATCCTCTTTTCCTTTATATTTTTCTTTCGTTTTTACATTAGGTTACTGAAGGTAGCAATAATACTTATAATTGCGTTATTATTATCTTCATTTAATGATAATAATAATCATAATATATAAAAGTAAAAGACAATGAAAATGCCTGAATTGAATTACAAAAAGTAGTAATAATAATAATAATAAAATGTAATAATGAAAATAATAATCATTTTATAACATATGTAATATTTATCATTATTAATTAATGACAATAATGCTAAAAATAGAGGGAGGTTGAAGTGGGGTGGTCGGACGGCTGACCGGGGTGGATGTTGGCTGGCTGAGTTGGCCGGTTGGCAGCGGCTGGCAGGATATGGGAGGGAGCTTGCTCTTGGCTGCTGCTGTGGGAGGTTGGGAGGAGGCTACTGCTAATTGGCAGGGTAGCTGGGCAAGGAGTTGAGGGAGAGGACGCTGGCTGTCAGGAAGGGGAGGGTTGTGTGCTGAGGGGTATAAGTAGGGGATGGGAGAGAGAGAACAGAGAAGGGGGATCGCCAAGTGGGCCGGCAACCTGCGCCAAAAATGGCGCAGGTATGCCTCGCTCTGGCACGAAAGCTTCTTCCGCCGGCCAGAGCAGGCGCCCGGCGCAGAAGATTCGATCGGGGTGAGGGGGAGAGAAGGAAAGTTTTAAGTAATTTTAAAAAATCAACTTAAACTTAAATTTTTCACATTTTTCTGTCATTTAGCATCCAAAAATAATAAAACTTGACACCGTGATGTGTTACGATGTAATGAACACCATCGCGCCAAAAATTTGATTTGGAGCAATATTTTATTTTTAATTAATTTCTGAAATTTTAAATTACCACCAGCGTTTGGTGCAGCACCTGCATTTTTTCCAAAATTAATTGAGGTCGAGCCTACGCTCTAAAATCGATGAAACTTCTCGAACTGTCTTTAAATAATATACTTAACACAATAACACGAAAAATGATGAATTCGAACATGTATTTAATGTTTTCAATTTATTGAATTTAAGAATATTCAGAAATTAAAGCGGGAGTTTCTATTATCTGGATTTCTCCCAAATTAGGGCAATTTCATCTAAAAATTATTCTCATTTAAAGGTATTTTTGTTTGCCCTAATTCGAAATTTCCCAGGATCCTGATTTCTGAGGCGGGATTTGACCTAATTTAGCGAAGTAACGACAATGGGTCGTTACATGTGATCTCCTTACGATGAAATGATCAAATGAAAAATAAATTGATAAGACTGTTAGTCATGGATTTGAGTATTGCTGCTTTCATAAGAGATGCCTGAGATATATACTAGCTAATTGCATAATATTAAGTAGTAGAATCAACATAATAACACTCTTTAATTTTTATTATACATTTTCATTTTTGGGTTGCATTTTTTGTTTGATAAGAGCATCTTTATTAATGTTTCTTTGGTAAGATTTAACTTTGTTAGTATGTTAGTTTATGTCCTACAACCATTTAATAAAAATGATTTCTTTATGCCAATTCGTTAGATCCTTGCTACTTATGTAATACCTTGATAATAAAAATTAGCATATGAGTAAAATATGATTATTTAAAATTGATAAGACTGTTCATGTGCATCTTAATTCTGATGTGAGTTTTGGATTTGAGTTTTATTATATAAATTATTCCTTATTTTTCTTAATCTAGAACCCTGAAATCCCATAGTATAACTACTCTATAAAAATTTTCTTTAATTTTAATTGGGATTTTCGATCACACGACACTCTAGAAGCACTCCATCTCATCCAACTAGTTTGAATCATATTAATCACATTGCTCTCTATTTCACCATGATTTTCACTTGTCCACAAATTTTACAACAAGATTCCTTAAATTCTCCATGAATATGATATCATAATGGTACTAGTTGATATTTTCTCTAAATAGTTCACTTCATTTCATTTTTCAATCCTATTAATGCTTTTTATAGTGCAAAGCTTTCCTTTGGAGAAAAAGTTAGGTTACTTGGATAGCTTGAAATCAAAGTACTAAATATAGATGTCAATGTTATTTTTTATTATGTTAATAAACTATGAAATGCATTATAAACTATATTATTATTTAGTTGGATTTAGTCTTTACCCTCAAACAAATGTTCAAAGTAACAGAATATACAGAAGCTTTGATAACATTTTAAGAACTCTAGTTGCAATGCACAGGTCATTAAAATATGTATTTACCAACAATTGAATTCACATATACATAACATGCAAATATATGAGAAAAACACAATTTGAATTGGGCTGGAACCTAAAAAAGCTTCTCAACCATGTCTATTAGCTACCATATGCATATTCTTATATCTGGTATTATTTGCATAATACATGCATGATACCTAAGTTCACTGCATCAATTAAATTCAAATTTTGCATGCTCCTAAAATTTTGAGAAAACAGTAGAAATTCATTTTTAGCTTCTATGTGTTTATTAGCACTATTTTCAACATTTAAAATATATTCCTTTACTCAAATATGTTCAACCCACAATGATTGTCTAATGATTTTTTGACAAGAATGATTTTATTACAATTGTTTTTCCACAAATCATGTTATTCCAATTCTGTATGTCAACTGGAATATTGTATAATCAATGGAAAATAAGTGATGCATAAGAAAGCCCTAAGCATAGATTCTTGAGCATGTTAAAAGACATGCTTACTTCATATAATATTCAAAAGACCTGAAGGAAGTGCAAAAACTAGCTTCATAACACTTGGTTAATTGCAATCTTAAGATTATAAACATAAACCCTTTGCTCCCACAAGAAATTTGATACAAATGGACTTCATACAAGTCAAAATAGTACAAAAAAATGTGATGAATATAGGCTGGTTACACAAGTCAAACCATGCTGTGATCAACCAAAATAGGTAATTCAAGTATTTTTTACCAAATTTAATTATGGTCAAATTGTTCCTAACTTCATTTGAAAAAAATATTAAAATTTAAATATATGCTATGAATGAAAAGAGTTAGCTTATGTGTTTCAATGTTTAGCTTTATCCTTGTAACTTAAGTTAATGAATTTTGTCCATGTTAAACGTTCAAGAAACTAACCAAATAAGGCATAGCTAAAAATTAGTGGGAACAATCTTACTTGGACTCTATAGAAAAGTTGTTATTGATCGAGTGTTTGGAGACAACACGTTCATTTAGTGATTGTTATGCCAAGGTTTGGTGGTATTGAAGTATCCTTGTAACCCAATTTCAATAAAACACAAGTTGTTTAATTGAATTACTAGTGATTGTGGGCTAAATAAATTAAATTATATGTGGCCAGATAGGCGTTCTTTATATGAGTTGTATGCATGGATCACTCCAAAAGTATAAGAGAGTTTTTATCAACCAGTTTTTCATAAAAGCTAAATAAGCGTTGAACATGTATTGCAAAAAATATATTTGTGGTTTTTCCTTTGTTTTAGGCTATTAATAGTTGCATGTGGAATAAATCCTCCTGGAACGTGGTTTGCCTGTCCTTCTATTGCTATTTGTAGACAGTGATCGTAATGTTATTATGTTGTACTAATATTAGATGATTAAATCAAAGCTGCAACGTAGATACCATTAGGTATTCACAGTTAGTTTTGTCGCTCGATGCTTATTTTTATTATTATGGTCTTAAGTACCAATAAACTCAATAAGCTATATTAAGGAAACAACATTAAACACTAACATATAGGCATAAATAAAGTGTAAAGCAGTAGCTGACGATTCAAAAAAATAAAAGACTACTCTATTCGATGGGTATTTGAATAGCACATATAATTTTATTGTCATCCCGTTGAAACTAAATTTGTTCCATAGTGAAATGTAGTAATAAACTTTCAAGCATCACCATCACGGCATTACCAGTTTGAATCATGAATATATATATATATATATATATATATATATATATATATATATATATATGTTAGACTTATATATATAGAAAGTGGGCATAGCTCTACTCCCGACACTTGACCGCAAGCTAAGATTTCAGGCATTGTGACGCTCAGCGAGGAAAAGGTTACAAGACTCATGGATTAATGAAACTATACATGTTAGAAAGATACGCACCATTTGAATATGAGTAGGGTCTATGATATGTAATGCATAATAGGAAGAATGGGGCCAAAATACAAAACTGAGTTTGGTAGAATTGCACTCTTAACCTAGAAAGATTAATCGATCTAATAGTTCGTCCCCGGGATACATGGAAGGAGAAAATGTGGTACCTTCAACTTCCTGTATCTCCGCCTCCACAAGAAGAAGCTCCTCTATGACGTCCGTTTCCATGATTCTAACGAATGAGAGGTTACGATTAAAGTTGAGTTGGTTATCTATTTGCCCCCAGACTTTTGTACTTGTGGATGGATCGGCGAAGCTTAAACCGTGGAACGAAGAGTCGACCCTCTGCAAGAATGGGCATTCGGACTCAGCATGTTGAACTCGGCCGCCTGGGCTACGGTTAGGCAGGCTTTTAGACCCTTACTGCATGATTAGCTAGGCTACTGCCGACCTGGCATTTTTAAGGGCAGGTTTAAGCTCAAGTATACCACATTAGTAATTAGCCACTGTTTATAAATCTGAGTATTATTTGAAAATATCTAATTGTTTTGCAATTAATTGATTATTTGTTTTGATTATATGTTTAGAATGCATGAATTTATAGAGTGCGGTATGTCAAATAATTAAAGGCACGACGTATGATGGTGTTATAGCTAAATGGTTGAGTCTCAATATTTGTTATCTCAGATTTTGAGATCAAATCTCACCGATCACACATTTGCAAAATCACCTAACATAAAATTGAAGTATCAGTGGTCAAAACACCCTAAGCTTACATTTTTTTGATGTAGCAAGCTAAAATTGTTCTCTCACATACTTTTTTAAAGTATTTAAGAATTAAACTATCAAAACATAAATTTGATGTATTTACAAAAATTAATAATAATAATTATAATCTTAAGAAAATTTTGTTATAGTATAATGCTCTTTCTTATATTTTAAATTTATTATTAAGTTTTTGAAATCCAAACTCAATTGTTGAGCTTTTTTTGAAACCAAACTATTTTATGGAGAGAATAATCTGACGCTAAGTGGAGCTAATCTGGCATTTTTTAATCGATGCCAGATTAAGGAAGCATGATTTTTTTTTGTAACCGATGGAAAATTACGATGGTAAAAAAATGTTATTATGAGCAAAATCCAGATAGTTACGATTTGACCATCATAGCTTTTCGTCTGTAACTTGTGTTAATTTATGAAGAGTATTGCTACACTTACACACTATTATACATCAATTTATATATATGATATGTCAATCCAATATGTAAGTAGATGACTGTTGAATAAAATTTTTTGTGAGGTTTATATGCAAAAATTAAAAACAAAATTATTGGCTCTAGATACTTTTTGGTGTATATTCTTGTGTAAGCATAATATTTATCATTTATGAATGTATAACGATGATCAATTTATAACCGACATATAATTAAATCGTCATAATAGCAATTTAATTTGTAACTGATAGAGGGGTAACGTTATACATAGGAATGATTGGGTACATCCCAAGGTGTGAGAGGCATTTGTAATGTTATTATATGCATAGTAAAATTATTCCTCCTCCCTATGGGCGTATGTGATTAACACTGAATCACGTAAATTGTCTCTTATGATTTGTGCTTGTGAATTTATGTGAATTATTTTGTTTTATTTTAATTTTTGCTTCAACAGTTTGCTTTGAGATATTTTGTTCTTCAAGAACATTATTGTGATCCCAACAAGTGGTATTAAAGCGATTATTATGCAGGGAAAATTGTTGTCAATTCTACAATTTTTCTATTGTTGAATCATAGCAAATGAAGAAGAAACTTCATCAGTGAGTGTTGTACTTGAAATATTTGTGCATCAAATCATGATGCATCTTGCAAAAATTAATGTTGCTAAAAGAATAATAACTTTGTGATGTGGCGCTATAAAGTGGTAGATGCGATGCTGCCTTAAATCTTGAAGACATTATAAAAGGCAACGGGAAGTTGTAATATATTTTAGAAAAGGAATGGACGAAGATGAAGAGAAACGCATGTGGATTGATCCGTAATTGCCTTACGCAAGACATCAAGTATCGAGCTCATTGGCTACATGGCACTTGAATATCTCAATACTCGTGTCCTTTCTCTAAAAGCAAACATCTTCAACTTTCTTTCGAATAGACTCGAAACCTCCCAAAGTTCACTGAAGCATCATTAGCATTTTCATTGATGAACTAAATTGTTTCCGTAACACAACATTCACTAATTGCCTCTTAATCACCTTGGATCTTGATTAGTGCCTAATTAATTAATTTGAGCTCTATTTTTAGCAAACTTAGTGTCATTTTGCCTCTTATGTTGTTTAGAACCTATAAGTGAGCTTATATCTCTTATACATGCTCTAATTTCCTTAATTATTTTTCTTAGCCTTAAAAAATGATTAGTGCTATTTAGGCTCACTTTAAGTACAAAGTTGGTATTTAAGGTTTCATTCTTTATGTTAGACATTATAAAACCTATTAGAAGTAATTATGACCAATTTGAAGCCCCAAATCTCTAAACCTAAATTTTGACCCTTAAGGGGAGTATTTTAGTCATTTTGTCCAAAGGATAGTTTAAGTGCCCTTAAACTTTAGAAGCCTATTCATATGCTTTAAAATAGTAAGATAATTGATTAAGAGTATTTTAGAACTTGTAGACTTGAAGAATGGAATCCTAAATATTAATCCTAATTCTTTCTAAAATCTGACACTTATAGAATTAATACTAGTTAGCTTAACTAACATATTTCCTAATATTTTCCCTAAGTCTATAGTCTAAGAAAATCCTTAATCCCAACCTTAACTAAGATCTTAAGAAATTATTCTCAATCCTTAATTCTTAGATTTTAATAGCTTAATTCTATTGAGTGATTGAGCTACTCAATAGATGGAGCCTTCTTAGGACTTATTGTGGCAACCCGCCGCTAGATCAGCATAGCTAATTCAGCGTTAGATGTTCACTCCCAGTATCATATCGAGATTTAGTATAACAGTGTATTTAGAGGCATATAAAATACACACTTCCACATTCATTGCAATATTCAAAAATACCAGAATAATAAAAACATATATTTATTATAATGATAATAATTATTTTATAAAATCTATTATACACTAAGCAAAAATTTAAAACTTTAAGAAAATTAGCATCTAAGTTGCTTCATCATCATCACCTCCACCTCAAAGACTTGATCCAAAGATTATTCTTGAATTGCCATATATATATATATATATATATACATATATGTGTGTGTGTGTGTGTGTGTGTGTGTGTGATAGGGCGAACTGAGAAAAAGAAAAGAAAAAAAATTTAATTAGACACAAAAGTCTAAGTAAGGTTTGTATGATATCAAAATTTGTATATAATATTAAGCGACATGATTCTGCATGAGAATCATATACAAATAGAATATGATATTTAAGTATGATATGCTTGCAAAATTATCATGATTATGAATACAATATACATATTTAAGATATATGCTCATTCTAAAAGAAAATACATTAATATATAATATTTATTATGTTGGATAATGTTACAGAATAATTGAGGAGTTAGATACGTCTATCTAACTATATAAGATATGGGTTTCTGACTAACTATATATTCTCCCTCAAAGGCTATGTGCAGTCTTCTTATTTTTCCAAATATCAGCCTGTTCTAGCATAATATATTATCTATACAGACCTGAGATCAATCTGAATGAACCCATAATACTAATTTTTGATTATTTATTTCAAATTTTAAGCACAAAATCTCATATTAATATATCAAAGTGAGTCAAAGCTTAATATTGATGCAAAAGCTGCAAATGAAATAATTAAATAAAAAGAATAATATTCTTCATTTTATTTTAGTAAAAATATCAATATTAATATTATATTAGTTATTTATCTTTATATATTAAAAATAAAAATTATTTTATTATTATTATAAGTAATATATATATATATACATTAAATGAAAAAAATTATTGAATTGAAAGTTAAAGAAATTAAGAAATATATACATATATAAAAAAATGATTGAAATAAAAATTACTGAAATTAGAAAATATACATACATAAAAAAAAAAATAACAAATGAAAGTTGCAGAAATTATAAAATATATACATATATAAGAAAAGAAAATGGCAGAAATAAAAATGGTAAAATTTAATAAATATATATATATGCAAAAATGACTAAAATAAAAGTTACGGAAATTATGAAATATATACATATATAGAAAAAAAAAAGAAAATGATAAAATAAAAATTGTAGAAATTAAGAAATATATACATATAAGAAAAAGAATGACAAATTTAAAATTTATAGAAATTAAGAAATATATACGTATATAGAAAAAAAAATGACAAAAATGAAAGTTATAGAAATTATGAAATCTATACAAATATAGAAAAAAAATGATAGAAATGAAAGTTGCAGAAATTAAAAAATATATACATATATAAAAATAAAAATAAAAATAATAGAATTGAAAGTTTCATAAATTAAAAAATATGTACATATATAAAAAGAAAGAAAATAATAGAAATAAAAGTTATAGAAATTAAAAAATATATACATTTATAGAAAATAAAAAAATGATAGAAATGAAATTTACATAAATTAAAAAATATATACAGATATAGAAAAAAAATAACAGAAATAAAAATGGTAGAAATTAAGAAATATATACATATATAGAAAAAAAAAGAAAATTTGCATAAATAGAAATATAATAATAATAGTAATAATAAAAATATTATTATTATTATTAAAAGAAAAAGAAGAAAAGAATAGAAAAATTTTCCTCTCTTTCTCATTTCTTACCTTCATCTCATTTAGAATCAATTTGCATTCTTAAATTCCTTAAGAATCTCTTAAGTGCTTAATCCTTAAGATTCTCTTCTTGTGGCTTAAGTGATTCAACTATATTGAATAATGAAATTATTCAATAGATTGAATCTAGCTCTTAGACTTATATGTTTAAATAGATTCTTTTTTCTTATGGCCTTATACTTCAACCTTTTTAAATTAGGACCCTTTCATCTTTTTTAATCTTTTAGTCCATAAAATTCTTTATGTTTAGAGTGATATTTTTATGTGAAATCCTAGATCCTTAGATATTATCACATTGGATTTAGAGCTTAAACATCAATTTAGAGTTTAACTTTAAATCACTAAATTTTTATTATCTTAATCAAGATTGGTTATGAATTATTAAAATATATTAATTAAGTCATTGATTAATTATTTAACATTTGTAAACGACACTTTTGATTATGAATTAGAACTTATTAAGTTCTAATTTTTAACCTTTAAGGCCATAAATCTGGGATTTTACTTGATAGTTGAATATTAGAGATCCTAAGTTTGTATTCTCTCAAAATAAATAAAAAACAAATTAAATTAGATAATAACATATATCATATGTATTTTAGTAGAGTATTGCTTACTTTAACTTTATTATTTTGCACACCTTGTATTTGAGCATTATACATTGGACATATCAATTAAACATAAGATATTTGATAAGTACCTATGTTAGTTTTGAAATACATGTATATTATTAAACTTAATCAGTATTCTGTACTTTCAATTATTAGTTCAATAGAGTGTGTCTTAGTTAGCATGTCTCTACAGTTCAGTTCTTTTGTATTATGATCGATTGGATCTAACTCTGTGATTGGCTAAATGATGCATGTCTAATTTTATAGTCCGACTTAATCTAGCTCTATGGTTGGCTAGATGATACATGTGGGACTTTCGGTTTAGTGGTTCGTTTAGCCAATTTTTGTTATGGCAGTACTAACTTAGACACACCTCAGTACTTCAATTTTAGTGCAGTTTCAGTGTCTCTATTGGCCATCTTTTCTATTATAATTTGTTTTCTTATTACTTTTGTTCATCACACTTTACTACTATTTCAATATTGTATTTATTACTGCTTATAGGATGCTAGAGTTGATTTCACAATATGCTCGGTTCTATTTTACTTTAGTTCAGATTTACTTTATGTTATAATTAGTATGATTTAGATAATTATAAGCATGTTTAGGACTTCCTTTCAGTTACTTTCAGTCATATATATATATAGCCTAACTTTGTTGCAGCTTCTAGTTGATATATATTCTTTTACATGCTTCATTTTGTTAAGTTATAAATGCTTCATTTATAGTTATTCTATTTTTCTTTGTCACTTATTGGACTTTCTAGTTGCTTAAAAGTTCATTTAATGTAATATCTTAAAATATGTAGATTTTATTAAATAGCATAAAATGTACTTAGATGATTGACTAACGTAAATTTTTCTTTTCTTGGATGGGGCCCTGATATTGTGATACTGACAATGTCAGATTCAGAGTAATTTATGGAGGTAGCTTCAGGTGAAGAGCTTAACCAGGAGGTGGACCTTCTTACTATTGTTGAAGCTTAGCTAGTTTTGTTTTCATCTTGTGAGGACAAGGGTGTCTTTCCTTTAATTTTTAATTCAGTATTGTAATAACTAATGTTCTGGATATCTTAAATTTTTTGTACTTTTACATTGAGTTGAACTATTGTTTTTTTTCTTTCTGTACTATGGGAATGGATGTTATACATATTTTACTTTCGCACTCTGTTACTTTCATATATGATAATGAATGAAGTATAGCTACAGGTGACATATTTTATGATTATAGATGAATTAGGCGGTAAACCTAATTTGACTTTAATTGGGAATTTGCCACACGGTGACCGCTATATCGTAATCATAATCATATTAATATTAGTATTAATATGACCACGGCAGGGACATGGCTCCACACGGGGAAAGGTGGTACTGAGCCGACAACAAGTCAGGTGTTCAAGAGCGCTCCGGGCTCTAGAGATTACAACCCGAGCAATAAGCGCTCAAGCGCCCGACACTTACGTGCGCCCGAATGCCTTAGACGCAGAGACGTGTGCGTTCAGGCATGCCCATGCTCTCGTTGTGCAGCTCCAGATCAAGACATGGGCACTTAAGCGCGTTCAGGCGCTTGTGACGGACTCAAACAGGAATGGACTTGTCCCTTGAGCCCCAAGGCATGTTTAGGGAAAAATAGAGTTTGATTTGACCATATATAAAAGCTTAAATAGGTAGGGGCTTTTATGATGCATAAGCTAGCATTGTGAGTGCAAAGGAGAATGGGGCGAAATCCCTAGGGTTGAGACGACATCAAAGGCCACAGCGAAGGTAACAATCAAGGGCAGTAGTAGGAGAGACTGCAACGATGGTTGCGTCAGGAAGCTGTTGATGAAGATATTCACTGGAGAGTTGCACATAAGGGCAACAACAGCATGCTACTGCATGTGACCAAAAAGGGGGCTGCATCGGTGGCCGCAGCATGTGATACGGTGGCGACCGTAGTGGAGTATTGCGGTGGTGCGTACAGTGAATGGCTAAAGCAGTTGCTAGTTGTGTGTAGACCTGATGCTGTGTTAGCGAGAGCTAATCCAACATCGGCGGGGTAATATAACAACCCAAATATTTATCATAATAATTAGGACCAAAACTTAACTCAATCAGATCTCAGGCAAATTCAAAATTATAACGAGCCAAATATATTGTTAGAAATAGTATATTTTTGTGATCAATGCCTAGGCTTGTAGGCAATCTAACTAATAGATACTTTTATATTAATTTTTGAATTCTTAAATACAAAAAATTAAGAAAATAAAATATAAGTTCAAATTCAAAAATTTAGTATCGTTAAATTTGTAATAATAAAGAAGGTTACACAAAAATTTCGTCAAAATTTGAGCGTTGATATGTCTATAATTAATTTTTAAAGTTGTTTTCTTCAAAAAATAAAAAAAAATTAAATATAACTCCAAATTTTAAAAATTGTAGGCAATCTAGGTAATATCACATTTTTTTACTTAAATTAATTTCTTCCTTTCTCTCTCTTCATCCCCTCTTCCCCCTTCTCTCCACCTCGCCGATAACTCCAAACCTTCCTCTCCCGGCAACACCCTAGCCTCCTTCCACTCTTCTCCTCCTCCCCTGGCCAACAGGCGCCTCTCACTTTTGTACCTCACATTGTCGACATCTTGCCAAACACCTCAATCTTCTTCTACCTCCTCCTCTGCAAGCCGCCGCCACCCCATGCTGAATCCCCTTCCAACTATGAATAATGATCAAAAGACAAAAAAATAAGGGTGAGCGAGAAATTTTTTCTTAACAAAATATAATATTCAAAATAATAATGATAGATAAAAATAAATAAACAATAATTTTTACTCATAAGTTCACTAACCAACAAACTATTTTTTTTTACTATGCATATTTTTGCCAATTTTCGTTATACTGCTCTTTTTATTCTTATTATCATATATATATATATATAGTTATTATATAACTATTATATAATTACTATAATTATGTTATAATAATAATAATAACATTAATTTGTTATTATTATTACCATTATTGCTACTTTTATTATTATTATTATTAGTAATTAAAATAATAATAATATTTCATTAGTAAATTTTTTATTATTATCATTAGATTATGATAAGAATAATAATTTAATTATCACCATAATATTATCTTCATTATGATGATAATAATAATAGTAAATCATCACTAATAAAAATATTAATCATAATAATAATAAGAATGAAATATTATTATAGTTGTTATTATTATCAAATTTTATTATGTTAATAATTATTCTATATTATTGTTATCATCTTAATTGATAATATTAATAATAATAATAACAAAATATATTATCATACTTATTATTATTATTATATAAATAATAAGAATAAAATTAGAAATGATAACACTATTATTATCATCATAATATTCTCTTTAAATAAATGTGTATTTATCATTATTATAGATGATAATATTATTTCATTCTTATTATCATATTCTCTCTTTATGATAAATATAATAATATCATTTTACTTGTAGATTATCATATAAACGATAAATAATAATAATAATCAATATTATTATTATTGATATTATTTCCATTATCATTATCATCCTTATTATTCATCTGTCATCAAGATAATCATAATAAAATTTCATCATTATCTTTATATTCATAATAATAATAATAATACTCCTATTATTATTTTTCTTTAATAATAAGAATATTATTGTCATTATTATTTTTATTATTATTATTATCATCATTATATCTTCTCTCCTCAAAAATATATTATTATTATTTGCATAAAATATTATTTTCCAAAGACTTTAACTAATTGATTTTTAATTTCTTCAAGAAAAAACAATGATTTACCATTTACAATAAGCATAAACTTGTGTTTTACTTATATTTGACTGTTAGTGTACCTCAAATTTGAGTCTTATATTTTGTTAGCTAGTAAATATGATTTTATAATCCGTAGCACAATTATAAAGATTTTCATAATAAATAAACAAAACCTTACAGAACTGAAGAAAAAAAAAGAAGCTATCAACAACAATATCAACTCATTTCTTCTTTCATGAAACCCGGCATATGCCTATGTATATATATATGGGTCAAAAGTACATCCTCAACCTATACTTTTTCAGGTGGGGAGGCATGGAGCTGTTTCACTTGAGCAAAGAAAAAATCAACAAGATCATCACAAACAATAACCCCTCCATAGGCAGCTTCATTGTGTGGCATGAAAGGCAGGGCACCAATGAAACTGAATGGTACAATGACCAATGGTGGTACGAGAGCCCAATAAAGATGCATGACCAAAGGCGAGGATGACTCTTGCGCAAATGGCCAGTTTCGGGTGCGTCTAATAGTGATCTTTGGCATTCTTGCATCTCCTTGAGTGATATAATATGTAGCAATATATCTGAGCTGAGAAGATTGCATCTTTCCTTCTGTTTGCCAACAAAATAATCTCATGATTGTGAATCTATAATTATTTATAAATCAATTATATTGGGTCAATTGGCAATAAAGTTTAAATAACACACACATATATATTATAGAGCTTTCCTACTTTTTCTTGCAAAAAGTACTTTCAAATAATTATCTGTAATTTTTCTCCCACATCTCTTGGCATTTATATATCAAATTCTAGTCATAAACTTTATTCTAGTCAAAATATAACATAGTATCACTATCCATATATATATATATATATATATATATATTAAAGAAAATGAACAAGCCATTCACGTTTCTTTTCATAATAACTTCTTCAAGTTTGAAGGGACCTTTGTGCACACAAGTAACTCTCACCATGAAAGAGAATGTCTATAGGATTTCCCAAGAAAAATTAGAACTCATCAATCAGTTCTTTAGTTGGTTGGAGGGGACTTTAATACGGTCACCCATTACAATTAGTATAAAAGATATCAAACGTGCATAGTGATTTCACTTTTAATTTTAACAATATCATAAATGATGTTGATTTAGAAGAATCTCAGTACACTGATGCTATTCACTTGGTCTAGTAGTCACAAAATTGCAAAATTAGACCAAACTCTTACAAGCAATCAATGGATAAGTAACTTTTACTTAATATTTTCATTGAATTCGACTTGTTTGATCTTACATAAGCACATCATTTTTAAAGCATTAAATGATAACCCTATTAAACCCAATACATTTAGATTTCTAACATTTTGGTTTAATTAGCCAGATTTCATGAAAAGGGTTGGTGACATTTGGGAAGAACTAAAAGAGACCTGTGGTATGATTAGACTAGTTAATAAATTGAAGAAGCTTAGAAACATCTTTTTAATTGGAATAAAGAGAACAATTGTAATATTTTCAACAATCTTAAATTATAAGAAGATGAAGGTAAGAATCTGTACTCAATTATGAAGCGGATCCTTCTACTTTCAACAAGGTGAGGCTTTCCCTAGCCAAAGCAAAGTTGCTCAAAATGTTATAACAATATTGAATCATTTTGAAACCAAAATTGCATTATTAATTGGAAGCTGAAAGGTGAGCGTAACACTAGTTTTTATCATGTTTGGGTTAATAAGAGAAGGCATAATAATAAATTACCATTATCACTCCTCTGAATGCTTCCCCCATTATGATGAGAAAAATATTATGAACCCTGTTGTTAACTACTTAACCAACTTTATGGGGGGAGCAACTATAATTCTCATTCTTTAAACCTCGCCCCATCCCAAATCATTTCGATTAACACCAATCTTTTTGTGAAAATCTTGTCGCACACTGAAATTTGGGAAGCTATCAAATTTTTGAGTGAAGGCACGATTGCAGGGCCGAAAGACTTCCTTATTGAATTCTATGTTAAATGTTGGAATGCTAAGGAAGATTGCATCAATTCATTAAAGAATTCTTATGTGTTCAAATATTCATAAGTTCTTTACTCACACTGCTATTTCACTTTTCCCAAAATCAAGTACTTATGCTTTTTGGCAGGAAACTACAATCCAATCAGTTAATGCCTTTTGTTTAGCAAAATCATATCCAAAGTATTAGTTATTAGAATAAAACATCTTTTTAATTCCAATGTAGAGATTAATCCAAGCGGGTTTATTCCGGGAAGAAATATCAAAGATAATATTTTTATCGCTCAAGAATTAATTCATACATTCAATCACATTAAATTAGATCTTGAAAAAGCCTAAGAATCTTAATTGAGACTTTCTTAGTAATATTTCTATAGCTATTGGTTTTAGTCCTCAATTCATTAATAGAATTCAAGCTATTGTGCTTAATATTTGATATTATGTTATAATCAATGGCTACCCAACTTACTTTTAAAAATTCTATAGAGACTTGGGACAAGGAGATCCTCTCTCTCTTATTCTATTTATTATTACATTTTACTATTGGTTCAAGAATATAAATCAATATTTCCAAATAGACAAAAGACTTGGATATAATTTAGGGGGCAAATAGTTAAATTCTCACATTGCTAATGCTGATAATCTTATCCTTTTGACCAATGGATATAATGAGTCAATTAGAATCATTGACAATCTCCTTTATAACTTGCAAAAAGACTTAGGTTTGAAAATTAATCTAAAAAAATTGCATTTTTCATACAAGAAGGCTCCTATTGGCAAAGTTAATCACATTAAGGAGGCCTAGGCTTATAACAAAGGCAAATTCCCCTTTATGTATCTTGGTGTTCCTATGTTCAAAGGTCATAATAAAAACTCTAATTTTGACTTGTTGGAAAAAATGAAAAAAATTATGTGAGGGGACCCAAATTCCTTTCTCAGGAGACAGATTTATTCTTTTCAAGTATGTGCTTAATGCCATTCCAATATATTGGCTAGAGATTCTCAGCCCTATTAAATGGATGTCAAACAAGATTAAAAAGATTTAAACAAATTTCTATGGGTTAATACCAATGGTTCCAAGATCATTTGAACAAAATGGGGAAAAATTTGCTTCCCTTTTGATAAGGATAGTCTTGGCATAAAAAACTTAAAGACATTCATAGAGCCCTCACCCTTAAGGTAAAATTTTTGTAGTATGAATTCTATTTCGAGTAAACTCTTGCTTGCTAAATATTGTGTCTCTAAGCATCTCCACATTGCTCTCATAAAATCACGGACTCACTCACATGGAAAAGAATGCCTGGAAATAAAATTACCTTGGAGCGTCTTTTTTGTTGGGAAACCAAAAAATATGAATAGCAGCTTTTGGTAAGATAATTGATCCTGTTTGAGCATCATTAGCGATACGACTGAGGCAGTCAATAAGAACTTAAAGGTCAATGCTTGTATGGTCAGGAGCGAAGCCTAGAACGTTTCCCCCTTATCTACGCTTTTAGATATCGAGGCGGTTAAGCATTTTACATTAAACTGACCTAATCTTGAGGAAAGCAGAGAGGCCAACGCTAAAATTGCCCCTAATGGCAAATCTAATCTGAGTATAGCTTGGCATATTACACTATTAACAACAACCAATGGCACTGGCATAATACTCTTCCTACTTACCTCTCAATTTTCATATGGCGATTTATCAAAGGCTGTAATTCTGTTGATGAAATAAATTATGCGATCCAGGGGCTATAATTCTGCATCTATAAGCCAACATTGTAATGGCATTGAATAATTAAATCACCTTTTTTTCACCTGTGCGACAGGCCAATCTTTCGGTGCTCAATCTTACTAATTGCCAGTAAAATTGTGAACAATTCCTCTTCAAGTGGGCTTTTCTTTGTTACAAAAAAACACATGTGGGTATTCTTATGAATGTTTATATTTGTGGCAAGTTTGGTCAATCAGAAACCAATCTACGTATCATAATTATAGTATAAACATGACCAAAGCTCATCACTGTCATAGAGAATGTGAAAGATATGCTGATTGCTTTCATCATAAATAAATTTTCCTGGTTTGGTGTTAATGTTAGCAATTTAGAATCAAATTTCCTTCAATTAATATTACAATTGAGTAGTCAATTAGTTTGGGGTCTCTGATCGGTTCCATCTTATCTATGTTCTCAGTTGTGGTTTGTTGGATTAAGTGTTTTTGCAATTTATTTGATGCGAGCCCCTATTTACTGCTATGTAAATAACATCGACATTGTCCAAAATCGGGCATTGAACTATTTTTGCTTGTCTGTGAGGATATAATGTTTACCCATTCTGGATGATTATCAACCTGCAGGGGCGCTGTTTTGTTTTGTGGATTATATTCCTTTCGGCTGTTACTGTTAACAACCAGCTCTGTATGCTAGGTTTTATAATGTTCCTTTAAAACAGAAACATCTGGTTTTATCATACTGGCTATCAATGTATATCAAAACAGATTTTTCAGATTTATTTGGTATTTTTTCTTATAATTTCAAGGGTCTTGATGGGGTGAAATGTTTATCTAGCCAAACTACATCCCTGCTTACCAACAGAATTGTTATTCGAGATTGCAATCACAATCATACGATGGCGATCTTTGGGGTATCAATTCAGGTAGCAGGATGCCTGAGACCATGGGTAGGTACTGTATACCCGTTTCTTTTCTACTCTGCAGGAAATCAAAGTATCTGAAGACTAAGTGGACTCAACTCACTTGGGACAAAAGGGCGCATATTCACGCACCAAGACATGCAGAATCACCCGCGAGGTTTTCGCCAAAAGATGCAAGTCAAGGCAGGGGTTGAACTTTAACATTGGATGGAGGATCAAGGAGATCCGAAACAGATGCCAACAAAGGTTTAAAGACCGGTCACCCTATGGTTACAGGATTTAGGCAAGATCCGTTAATAGAAGACAACAATATTGGAGGACTGTTAGTATCAGATCGAGGATTCACGATGATTGAAAGTGGCTCACCAACATTGGAAGTTTGTTTTACTACACTACAATTGGGAACCAATTGATTGCCGCACTACATTTCATGGAACGCTATTTGTTCATGTTGCTTGTATACTTGCAATTTGGGAATTTTTTTTTGGCTAGGACTAAGCTGTAATTTTACTTCATTTAGAACTGTTTGGACTTAAGTAATTTGAGAAATTTGAGTGTAAAGTAATTTGATTACAATGAAATCTGATTATAGTATAACCATGTTAATTTATTGCTATTTGATAATTTTTCAGAAAATTTAATATTTCTTTATTTGGCATAAAGTAATTTGTGATTATGTTATTTTGAGTAAATTGGGGAGGTAAATTTACCCCATAATTTTTTTTTAGGGTTTTCGTGTTACAAAACGAACGAACGAATCATTCGATTTGTTCAAACTTCGCCGGAGAAGACGCTGGATCCAAGTAGGTTTACAAGATGCCAGAGAAGCCGCTCAATTCGTTCGAACTTTGTTTGAATTGCCTCACCTCGCTCGGTTGCTCCTCTTTTGCGAATAATCACTAGTTACGTCCGATTCGGGCGTAATTGGATTTCTCTTTCTATATATATTAACGCAAAATTCAATTACAATGTAAAAGTTTTCACCCGTTTTACTTCATATCAAAAGCCGATAATCTCAATTTACCTGAAATTTTTTACTTTGCCCTGTTTTACCTTAATCTAAACAGCCCCTTGAAAAAATCTTATATATCCCGCTAATATATATATATATAAAAAAGAATTTTATGAACACAAGTCTGGCACAAGATTGGGTATGTAAGGCAAATCTATGGGCAAAAAAACAGTCTTCAGCTTGATCGTTCTATGATTTTGCATTTCTCTCTCACAATTTTGAGTGAAGATAAAAAAACAATAAAGAAGTAAGCAAAATGGTTCTGACCTGAGTAATGATTCTTGTTTTGAATCCATATCCCATGCCATGTAAGGTAGGAGTCGGTCACACTAGCTTGAGCTTGCCTTGATTTTAATGTTAACATATAAATATTGATTGATGATGCGCCACTGGATCGATAAAGGCAAGCATTTTGAGTGCATCTATTATTGACAATAAATAAATATAAACAGCATAATAAAGGATTACCAATGGTAAAATTCTTAAACTAACATCACCTTGATATAAATGCTCCTCCCAAGTTTGATCTTGGAATTAAAGAACATGAAAGTACTTGGGACGACAGATGCAAAGGCATTGTGAATGAATTGATTGCAACCTGCACAAGAAACTGAAAATAGTAATATTATTTATTCTTCAATATTTTGATTTAAATTACTATCATTAGAAGCATATAAATCCTTTTTAAGATGACTTATCATCGTGGTGAAATTTTCAATAATAATAATGTGTTTTTCTTGTTTTTATATGAAAATAGAATCACATGATATCCTTCTAGAATTAATGTCATTTGTAAAAAAATTTCATCACGATATGAAATATATAAAAGCTAAAAGACAAATATGATGATCAATAAAGATGAGAGAGGCGCAAAAAAAACTCATCTATCCTTCTAAATAGATAGCAATGCTTTTTTGAATGCAAAAAAGGAGGTTTCCTTTAATCCTACACTGAACTTCTTCAACTTAAAAGCACATCTCTTGAAACTTAAGGTACACGCTACCTCAAAATGTGACTTGATTGAAGCCAACTTAAATTTGAATAATATTTATAAAAAATAATTTGAAAGATATGTCTTCGTAAAAATTTTAACATTAGTTTTGTTTAAAAATGACATAAACTAGAGCGCAATATCCAGACTTGATATTAGAGCAACCAACATTGGTTTGTTTCATGCTACCCCTTGAGAAAAGATTTTCCAAAATGAAACAATAACTAGTGGTGGAATCTGATTAGTAAGATCATCTTCCTATTTATCATCAAATAAGCCAAAACACTCCAATTTAAATGACTAGAGAAACAGAAACTAACAAAGAGAGTTCCTTTAACGTAATTAAGAATGTGAAGAATAACCGAGTAAAGAGAAATTTAATGGGCAGCCATGAATGGACTAAGCAAATGAACAGCATAAGCAACATCAGATCTTATCATCCTTTAGGTATATGAGATTTCATACCAATTGCCATTGGATCATTAAGGAGGCATTCATTTCTTTAGAAGTTTGACATTTTTATATAATGACAGACAATTTTGTCATCAACGATTCACGTTCCAGGAAATATGTTAAATGCATATTTTGCCCGAGTGAAGTAATAATTAAGAACTCTGTTAAATGATGTTCCAAATGGTAAAATAGTATTAAAAATGGGAGTTGGAGAATGATTAATAGTACGAATAGCAAAGAGCAATTTTGCCTCAGTAATTTTTTAAGCAAGCAGATAGAATGAAAGAAGCACAAACGGTATCAAGAATTAGATAATTTTTGTATCCAACACACCTATTTTTTGGATGTGTGATGAGAAGAACATTGAGCCAAAGTTCTATATTGACGGACAAATTAGACAAAATAACTCCATAACATTATCGGTATGGAGATTTTTTATGAGTGGCGAATTAGGGTTTTGATTGTTATGTAAATAATATATATAAACATATTGCATTTTATAAATCTAATAATAAATGAATACAACAGAAACGGAGTTGGTGACTTTAAACAGAAATCTAAAGAAAAAAATAACAAAAAAGAAGAAAAGGAAAACAGTAATCAAACTCCACATGATTCATGATCCTAACAAAAGATGAAAAGATCTATGCTAGAAAATCTGACTAGCGGTTGCATCTTTGCCTTAGGTTATAGTTTAATTTCCGATTATAGCTTGAATTTTTCTTTTTTTCAGTTTCTTTTTCTTTTTTCTTTTATATCTTACATGAAAATTGTGTAATAGCTCCGAATTCGATAGGTTGTGCTTTCATTCCTCGTTTAAGTTCACCCAATAGTTCTTATCAGAATCTGTAATATCTTCCAGTGCCGAAGTAGCTTAAGCTTCTCCATGAGCGGGCAGATGAAACTCCAATGCTGGGGGATTTAGGTTCGAATATATACCCAAGGAAGAAGTCTTCATGGATGAAGGGTTGATACCTCTTCTACGCAAAACAATCAGAACTTCATCAACATATATATGAAGATCTTCTGAGAGGATATTCTTATCTTCCTCATCAAAAATCCCTCAGCTCCCCTCAAAATTTTGGTTGATTTCAATAGAATGTCCTGGAGCATTAGTAAAGAGTATTCCATGTACCACGCAAGCTCTCCTCCATCACCAAAGGGAACTATCGGACCCTCAATCTCCCCTGCCACATTTGGAAAAAAGCATTAACTTGGCGTGAGGTAGTAACCGGACAAACAGGAACGATCTCATCATTAGTTTCAGTTTCCAATTCAAAGCTATTGTCAACCACCTCCAAAGATGGAACTTCCCCCAAATGATTATCAAGCTCCGAAACTGAGGGGGGAGGGACCTCTAACTCCACCAGACCCTACAAGTTGATCACAACTATGACCATCCATAACAACCTCCATCAAACCAGTAGTCTGAACTTCCAAATTTTCATTAGCAAGAGAAGCCATCTCCCGTGGCAGCCAAAATAGGTGGTTGTTTCGGGACAAACCATGTGTTTCATAGGGGGACATGCGGGGATATTAGCACCAATATTGGATGTGGAGCAGGCTTTAAGGTGAGGATAGAACTTGAAGCAGCCAGAGAGATCATGTCCAATCATTCTATAATGGGAACAAAATAGAGACCTATTTTCAAATATTAATTTATGAAAGTAGCAATTATTTTCATCTCCTATCCATATTTTGTTTTCAAAAGACTCAGTTAGATTGATTTTTGCAAGGACTTATGCGACAAAGGGGTGGGTAAAGTTAGCAATCGCAAAATTCACTTTAAGAGGCTTGCCATAATAAGATCCCAAAGAAAAGAGAATGGAATGGGTGATCAAATGGACCTTGAGCATATGGAAGTTTATCCAAATAGGTACAATTGGATTTTTGTATGTTTGATCAAAATTAGTTGTCCATTTCAACATTTTCATATGCAATTTTCAACAAAATAGGATCCTCTGGAAAACATTACAGCATAATTAGCCCAGCATAGAAAGATCTCGTAAGACCAAGATTGCTGAGAAATTTTTGAACGACAACCAGCAGTTGCTTACAATTAGCAAATTTCCCAACTAATATTAGTTCAAACAGCCAGGCCAATTTTTTAACTTCATTTTTAGTTAAGAGAAAGGCAAGTTTACCTAGTAGTGTTAAAATATGTTTGATCCCTACCAGAGGTCATTAAAAAAGACATTCGTTAAAGCTTCAAGAAAGGAGATGGGGATTGAAGGGGTTGAACAGAACTTGGAGTGGAGATTAGGAAGAACCTCCATCTAGTGCCTCTCCTCCGCCTCCATGCATCTCCTATATGAAAGTACTCAAAAAACATGGCTCCTCACCAATCTGGGAGCCGCAGTTCGAATGACTCCGCCAAAAAAAAAGTTATATATATATATATATATATATATATATGTGTGTGTGTGTGTGTTTGAGTATTTTAAAATCTTTGTATTTAAAATATAGTAAAATAAAATGGGAATAGTTCTTAACAAATATGAAAAAATAATGATAATCATTGTCAAATGATAGTATGATGGACCCTAAATAATTGAATGAAACAAGTCCAAATGTGCATCAAAAATGATCTCACTGCTTTTGTACAAATTAGAAGGCTGTTTTGGAAATCGACAATGAAAACAATTAAAATTTCAAACTCTGTTGAATCCAATAAATCATAATAATAAAGAGATTTGAAGTTTTTAGAGGTGATTTTCAAGACAAAAAAGATGGCTGCACGAACATAGTAAAAGAGAAAATTTGGTGATAGATAACAAAATAGGATGCTGTTAACAATGAAATAGATAGCAGTGGACATTAAATTATCTATAGGCTTTGCATACTACATATATCACTATTTTAAATTATTATAAATAATTGTTTAGCAAGTTAGCATGGAACGTGAACGGTCATATTACATTGAGTGTGTTTGGCACTTATAAAAACATGAAGCAAACTATTTCCAAGTGATTTCTCTCATGAATAGGTTACAAAAACATCACTATAATCATGATATGTTTTACCACCATTAACGAAACTTAAAACTACGTGAAAAGCACAAAACATCTATCTAAAGGAAAAAGAACGAGGACCTAAGACCCTAACAGTTACATAATTCACTGTTTATCATGATAAATGAATATAAATGATTATAAGACAAGTAAGAACATAAAAGACAATAATCCTATCAAATTTATAAAGTAGTTACATACCCGGTCCACTGTCATAATAATTGGAGTCATTCCACTTGAAGCTGAAAAACAGCTCAAATATATTCACCTGCACAAAATAGAAGTGCAACCAAGATTTAAAAATTGTAAATTAATTGAGTAATTGGGCTGATTTACTACTTTGACATTGCAAGCTTACCAATAATCTCTACAAGAACATGAACCATTCCTGAAATGATGAAATCGGTTGGAATCTCTCAAGATTATCTCTCGTTCCAAGATCTTTGATAACAATTTGAATGCAACGTGGCAATCACCGCATACCCGTAAATTCTTCATAATACGAATTGGCATATCCTTGGGAACTTTCAAAAGGCCAAATGCCAATGCTTGTCTCTCACTATGATAACGCAAATCATGTGCCTTTTGCTCCTCATCAACATCGTGAAGAACAAAACTAACATCGGCGTAATAGCCCGAGTCTTTCAAAAAACCATCCATTCTCTCCAACATGCAGACGATAACTTCATGCTCGGGATGTGCAATTACATCTCCACCGGTGAACATATGCACAATCTTGTTAACTTCAATCCAGCTACAGCCAGGAGACTTGCTGACACTTCTTAGGCTCATAGCCTTCCTTAATTTAGCAACATCCTCCCACCTCCCACTTGAGGCATATATATTAGATAACAAGATGTAAGGCCCTGAATTCCAAGCCTCAATCTGCATTAGCTTTTTAGCAGCCATTTCAGCAACTTCTAAGTTCTTATGAATCCTACAAGCTCCAAGTAGAGAGCCCCACACCACAGCATCAGCTTCAACAGGCATATTCCTTATCAAATTCAGAGCTTCATCAACCTGTCCTGCCCGGCCAAGCATGTCCACCACACAAGCATAATGCTCAACTGCAGGTCTAACCGAAGAATTTGAACTCATGGTTTTGAAGATCTCTCTCCCTTCTTTGACCAGCCCTGAGTAACTACAGGCCGAAAGGATCCCAATGTAAGTAATCTCATCAGGTATCATTCGCATTACACACATATCATCGAAAACTCTGAGAGCTTCCTTTCCGAGCCCGTGTTGTGCATATCCTGTTATCATGGAATTCCACATGCCGATATCCTTTCCTTCGAAACTATCGAAAATCATCTTAGCCTTAGAAAGATTGCCACACTTTACATAAACCGTGATGAGAGCTGAAACGGCAAATACATCGGTGTAAAAATATGATCTAATCATTTTAGCATGAATCTGTTTTCCATGATCAATAGTTGCGAGGCCGGCGCAAACAGCTAGGGCGCTGATGATAGAAGTGTAATTTGGCTGCACATTTGCTAACTGCATGGAGCGAAACACGTTCAATGCTTCCAACGGGCAAGCATTCTGCTCGTATGCTTTCACCATTGAGCTCCATGTATCTTCATTTCTCTCCAAAATCTTATCAAAAACATCCCTAGCTTCCGTCACCAATCCACAGTGTCCAAACCCGGAAATCATGGCATTGCAGGCAATCAGAGGCTTCTCAGGCATTTTATCAAACAAGGTAGCAGCTTCCTCAATCCTCCCGGCCTGGGTGCATCCGGTCAGCATGGCAGTCCAAGTCACCTCGTTCTTTGCCGGCATCACTTCAAAAAGCTTCCTTGCAAGATCAAGCTGTAGATTGCGGGCGTATCCAGAGATCATTGCAGTCCAGGCTATGACATTCCGATGAGGCATATCATCAAAGATCTCTCGAGCCTCACTCGTTCTTCCTGCCTGGCAGTATCCCGACATCATGGTCGTCCTGGCAACCACGTCCTTTTCAGGCATTTCGATGAACAGCTGGCGGGCATCATCGATACGGCCGTCTTGTATCAGCCCTCCAAGCATAACAGTCCACGATATGACGTTCCTCTCCGGCATTCTGCGGAAGAGCATTTCGGCCTCATCAACATCGCCGGCCTGAACGTAGCCGCGAAGCATGGAGGTCCATGAAACGACGTTCCTGTCGGGCATATCGTCGAAGACAGCAGAAGCGTCATCGAGGCGGCCTAGCTTGATGAAGCCGGAGATCATGGCGTTGTAGGATGCGGTATTACGCTCGGGCATCCGGTCAAAAATGGCGAGAGCATGGTGAGGCTGCTGTTTCAGGAAGTAGGCAGCGATGAGGGAATTCCAGGAAACAACTGTGCGCTCGGGCATTTCGTCGAACACCTTGCGTGCGGCATCTATCTGACCCAGGCGGCCATGGTGAGCGATGCGGGAGTTGGCCGCACGGACGGCCGCGGCTGATGAGCGCGGAATGCCGACTCCGGGTAGCCGCATTCTTTTAACCCTCCGCTATCGCCGTTATCTGTTTATCATTATATAATTATTTTAGTTACATTTTTTATCATTTTAATTTTATAACTAAATTTATTTTATTTGTTAAGATACATTATATTTCATTTATATAATATACATGTTGTTAATTGACTATATTAATTCATTTATTTAATAATAAGCTATTAATCTAATATTAAAAAAATATGTTATTATTTCTACATTTGTAGTGATTAGTATCTTAGTTTAATGATAGATAGCTATATTAAACTAATTATTATTTAAATAAGTTTATATTTAATTTAATTTTCTACATTGTGTAATTATTTTAATTTTGCTTGAATTAATAATATTAAATAATTAATTGTATTTACATTTGTAATAATTATTTTTATTTCAATTAATATTTATATCATTTATAAGAAAAAGCTGCAAATTTTTATTTTATTTAATTAAGAAGTTATTTATAATTATCTATATTAGTTAAAATTAAATGTTTAATCATATTAATTATGAATGCACTAGTTTTAATTCTATTGATCATAATTTTAATAAAATTTTAAAATCTAATTATTGTTAATTATTTAATTATTACCATTAATTATAATAATAATACACTAATAGAGATTAATTAATAAATATATGCTATTGGAAAATAATAATTCAATTTATTTATATTTGCATTCATTCAAATTTGTACTCGAAAATTCTAACAAAAAATTTTAAAATTTAAGTAAATACTAAACGCTCAAGCAAATTTATGAAGATATTCATAGTTTTCAATTTTTAATTAATAAATAAATTTCTATTTTCATTTAAGATTTTAAGAAAAAATAAATAAATTATAATTTTTTCAAAATTGTATATAAATAGGTTGATTGGTTTAGTAATTACGACATCTTTCCCGTGAAAGACGCCGTAATTAGATCTTGCTAGCATTTTACTAGATATCCTTGTTACTTTAAGATATCCCTATTACTTTAAGAATCCCGTGAACTATCATTTTGCTAATCATCCTTATATGAATAAAGTTTTATGTGACATTTAATACATTTTTCAATATTCTTATGTGAGAAATAAAATCTATAATACTACCATTTATAATAATTTTGTTATTTATTATGTTAATTGAAGATTGCATGCATGGATGTATGCCACATACTTGATAATTAGCATGTTGGCTACTCAACTAATATAGTATGTTAAAGTGATAGCATCCAAATAAATAAATATATAGTTTTGAAGATTAACTAAAGTTGTTGTTAATCATCATGATAATTTAACATTAGCATCTAAATTATAACTTTTGACTTAAGACTCTACTCATTCTATTATCATACATTTAACATTGTATTCATCCGTTTTTATATGTTCACAAAAATTCCACACTATCATATTTCTAATAATGCTAAAATAGCTCACTGACTATATATCTCAATGATTATCGTGTTGACCTGAACTTGGGCCAATGCAACCATTAAGGGCCTCCATCACTGGCATCTAGTTCTAGTCTAGATCATTTCCTTTTAGCATCAGATTCACCCAAAGTAAGTTTAATCCTCCATTTGTTGATCTAATGACTGTCATCACAAGCTTGATTAGAAAAAACCACTTATTTAATCAAGAAGTTTAATGAGATCATTAGGGATAGCAAATTACGGTTTGGTTCGAATAAAGAAAACATTATAATTCTATATTATCTCTTCAAAGATGCTTAATGTTGTTGTGTTTGGAGCTTTGGATGTTCTATTTTCAAGTAAAGTAGATTTTGGATTAGATAGAAACTTTGTGCTAATTATAAATGTAAAATAAAAGAAAACCAACAAATATTGAGAGACTTAATTCTTAATTGGAAAATTACAGAAACACACATCACCTAATTTGTCCAAGAATCAAAAGAATCTGATCATGAAGCACCATACCTAATAAATTTTAAGTAATTAATAAATAGTGAGCAATAAATGATAAACCTTGGAGAAATTATAATCAGCATGAAGACAAAAACAAAATTGCATCTTCCCCCTATTTTTTTTTTTTTTTTTTTTTTTGGTAATTTTCAAAATGATCCAATCTACCAAATATCCTCAATATTCCAATTAGTATCGCAGTCCTCCCCCCCCCAATACTGCTGGAGCTCCGGCATCCCCTGTTCATAAGCCTCCGACCACCACTCGTCGCCCATCTGCGTTACCACGTCACCCTGGACCCCGTCCGGCTCACTGAACCCGGTCGGTGAGCCGGAACAGGCCGGTCCGGGCCCACTGCAGGAGGTCCGATCACCACCAGCTGCGGTGTCGTACTCCGCCAAAGGCAAATTGCCGTTGCCGGAAGGGGAATAGGCGCGCTCGATGAGGTGCGGAATCCATAAATGGAGCTGCTTTGCGTGCTTTTGCACTCTAGTCCTCCAATAATTTTTTATTTCGTTATCTGTCCTCCCAGGGAGGTGCTGCGCAATCTTCGACCATCTGTTTGGAATCATGGAAAGCTAATGAGGAACAGGGGGAGGGGGTTTCTTCTTCTTCTTCAGGGAAAAAAAAAAAAAAAAAAAAAAAAAGAGCTCTTGGAAATTTACCTGTTTCCCCAGCGTGAGTGAAGCTGGAGTATCAGGAGCTGCTCTTCGGGGGTGATGTTGCCTCTCCGGATGTCTGGACGGAGATAGTTAAGCCACCTAAGCCGGCAGCTTTTTCCTGTTCTCTTGAGCCCTGCTCATGATTTTGATTGAGAAATTAGCAAGCGAGACGCTTGGCACTGAAATTGATTAAGTAAAGCTTTCAACTTTTTGATGTTTTGGTGCGGAATCTGAATCATTTAGATTTCAAAATCGAATTTTGATCGATGTGCGCTCTGGAAATGTGGTACCTGCGCAGCGGGCGAGCGTGTTCCAGCGTCCCTCTCCATGGCTGTTTATGTAGTTTGTGAGAATAAGATCTTCCTCCATTGTCCATGGCCCTCTTCTTAAGTCCATTTCCTCCTGGCTTTGTTGTACCGTGTCATTTATCTCACTTTCCATGGCTCTGAGAAAGAGATAGAGAGAGAGAGGGAGGGAGACGATGGGCTATTGGAGCTTTGAGAATGGATTGGACATCTCAAGGAACGGATGTTATATATAGGGAGAAAATATGAGAAATGTTGGTTGAATTGAGATGGAAGAACCTTTACGGATTGGGTAATTATTTTTTTTAAAGAAATAATCTAATTAAGGATTTGAATATTATTTTATTAATATTTATTTATTTATATTAAAATAATATAAATATTATTTTTAAAATTTGTATTGAATGGGTTTATATTAATTATTTTATTAAAGTTATATTAATAATATTGAAATGATGCTCAAATCCTATAAAATAAATTTTTTGAGTACCAAATTTTAAATAGCATTCTATTTTTTTAATATATCTTTTCATGCTCAAAAGTATAATAATATAGAAAAATCATAGACTTGAAATATTAGAATTACATCAATGATATATTGAAATATAGAATTATCACAATATGTGAATATATGATATATTATAACTAAAGCAAAATCTAATAATATAATATATATTTTAAGTTAACATTGTTATATTAGTAATTAAGATTTTGGATTAGTTTAATTTTCTTAAAGTAAAATGAGTTTTATTCATAAATATTAAAACCAGGGAATTAGATATGTATATTATAAAAATTAAAGTATTATGAATACAAATACTTCTAAGAATAATACATTTGATTATTTTTATTTTTATGTGCATGATGATATCTCATATATATTAATAATTGTATTAATTAGTCTCTTAATTGAACTATAATGAAGCAAAGAAAATTTCGTTTTGCATTTAATTAATACTAATTATACTTATAGTATATACTCTTTTTTTCTTTTAATGTCATAATATTGTGGTGCCAACCCATAACCTATATAAATAATTAGTGCAACAAAGAGTTAAACTATGAAATTATAGGATTTTATTTTTAGGGTTTTTGTTTGGATAAGTTTGATATTATAGGTTTTTTTCTTAGCATAATTAATGCATCTAAATCTAGTGTTAAATTAATAATAATTGAAATTCATTAGTTAAATCAGTTTTAGCTGTGCCAAATCTTGAATTATTGTATTAATTTTTAATTTAACTAAATTATTAATTAATATTTATACAAATAAAAACAAAGCTAATAAAACATCTAAAATAATATATTTGCTAATTATAGATCCGCTAGCTCTACCTGCGATCTTTAATTTAGATCTCATTACATAATTCTCAAATAATTTCAAAATAATTTTAAATAATACTGAATATTTTTTTTGTATAAAAAAATCATAATTAAATACATTTTGTATGTGAGACCCAATAAAAATGTATTTGCAAATACAAATCTTAGTCACCCAAATTTCCTTTTGAGCTATTTTGGGAGTCAAATAATTTTTTTTTTGAAATTTGCATAGTATATTAAATATCAACCATAAGAATATTATAAAAGATATATAATTAAAATAAAGCAAAAAAAAAATTTAAGGAGTGCTCCTAAGGAGAGCAAAAAATGGACTATGATTGTCGTTCGTCATGTTGAGAAACAAGTGTATAGTAAAATTTTTTGGGAAATTCAGGAAACCGAGTTTGGTTTGCAGTTAAGCGGACGAAAATTTTCATTCAAACTAAATAGTTCATTCGGCGAAAATTTATGCTGCTATAAAAGTCATCGCGCAAAACTTTTCTGAAAAATTGATCAAATTTGTGTTTTACGCAAAGGTGCTGAAGCGGAGTGGCTTCGTCCGCACCGTTTGTCCATGCCTTCGACCGATCTTTGGTCGAATCAATCCATCTCCAATCCATCAAAATTTTTTATTTACTCATTGGAAGGTATATCCAATTAGTTAAATAATCACTCAGCAATTATTAACTTTTATAAAATTGCAAATATCAAAATAATGAGTCAAAAGGTGCTTTGTGCAAATATTAAAATTTAAATATTAGAAGGATATATAAGTGAACAAAATATGACAGTCTAATTTTAAATGTTTGACCCAAAAGTATTTGTCCCGTTCTGAACAAAAAGATCAGTGACTTTGAATTAACTTTTTTTAAAATTCAAATATATTAAAATAAAAATAAAATTTGGATTTAAAATAAAAATTTTCTTTTAAGAGTATTTAGGAATAATTAATTATGCAAAATGGAAATATAAAAAAAAAGAAGAAGCGAGTTATATATAAAAATATGTTTATAATTTATGCTCCGTGCGTAAAGCATTTGTCCAAGTCGCGCAGAAACGACGGCCACACGTGATCAATTTATTCACTGGACAACTCACCCAGCTTCACTGCATGCAAATCCCCGTTTGACCTTTTTTTTTTTTAGTTCGAATATCGTTAAAATATCTAAGAATATATATTTTGAATGAAAATTCTAATGAGATGTTTTTTTTTTTCTGTTTAGCCTCTTTATATCTATGTAATTAAAGTGCAATATTACGATATGCCCAAACCCTTACTTTTTTTTTGGGGGTCTTTTAGTTTATTGGATGCAGCCCAATGCTCCTCCTTAAGCCCCCTAACTTTGTTCTCCTTGGTTCAGTGATGGCTTGAACCCATTTACTTTGGGCTTGATTTAGAGAATTCTCCGCCACCTGGTGGAGCCACTTGAGCCATCTTCTTCAAAGTATGAGGATCTACTTTTTGCTGTGAGAGTACTGAAAAAACTAAAATTTTGAAGAGAGAGAAATAATGAAAGCGAGGAAGTGAAGATAGAGATGGGCCGTAGCCAAGTTTCATCGTCGACAAGTGATGACAAAGGAAGTTTGTGCTATATTATGCCTCTAATTATATATATATATATATATATATATATATACAAATGCTACATTTATCATTTTCATTTTAATATGTAAATGATGATAGAAGTACAGCAAATTCCATATTATAAACACACATAATACAAAATGATTTTTACTGATAAAAAAAAGGTATAATATCCATCTATTTGCAGTTAGTTTTCTGTTTATTATTTAAGTACAGAATGATAGTTACAAATCACAATTATTGTGATTATATCTTAATCTCTTTTCTGTTCGCACATGATTAATATTCTTGCATGCAATAATATAAGATCAAAACAAGCGTAAGTAGCATTATTTCCAGAAGGGAAGCGACAATTGCCACTTGGTTTAGACTTCTACGGCTGTGAGCGTGTGGAACCCATCAAACGGACCTTTGCGTGATCCTCTCCAGTAAAGTCCACGAGCTCAAACTACGTGGTATAATATATATAATTCTACGATAGTGTAAGTGTAATATTTTTCTCATAATTCTGAATATTTCTTAATGCAATTAGCAGAGAATTTGAGGGTACATCAAGTTCAATGAAGCTGACTGGATGAAGATGAGACAGAAAAACACGTTAATGATTGAGAGTAAATTTCAAAATAAGGTATTTATTTAATTATATAGCAATTCAGTCAGTTGACTTGTGTATAGTATATTTGGAAGAGCTTTTAAATTTATCAATCCATAAATAAACTTACTTTATTAGTCAGCAGAAAGTTTGCATTAGCCATTTAAAGCACAGATTTTTAGTGATAAATCTATTTTATGACTGAGTTGCATCTCCATAAAACCTAAAGATAATTCCCAGCAGTTCGTTTGCTCCGGCTAAGAAAACCTAAGCGCATTCTACTTGAGCACCACTTCTCTGCTCATGACGAATGAAGACGCCCTCCTTCTTGCTTTCTGCCCATCCCCCGCAGCGTCTCTCCCGCAGTCTAAAAGTATGAACAAGCCTTGGCGGGTTACTCAGATAACTAATACTTAGTCTAAAAGTATCTAAATCGGCCAAAGTTAATGCCATTAATGCTGCACTAAACCTCGAAGCAAAATCAACCAATGTCTGAGTGATGTTTCGTAGTAGAATTATCGTTAGCCAAGTAATGCTTCTAATGCAAATCACCACAAACTGTTTTAGGATTATTAAGATTTCATTTTTAATCAATTTGCCAAAATGATTTCTTCGTTCTGTATTGATGTGATACTGCTCCCCAAGTAATTTTATTTGCTTTTATGCTTTGTTAATTCTTTTTCAGTGTACGGTATCTCCCTTAATTTATCAAATAATTAATTATATAAAAATAATATAATATTACAAAGTACAAACCAATACTTAAGCTTTTGGAGAAATAAGAAGATGACAAACTTCATTTAAGAATACACCAAAGCCCTGTCTTTCTTCAACACCCTCTCAAATTCTCTCGCAAATTTTCTCCCAAGAGACTCTATGTTAATCTTAATAAGCACTCACACCTATTCTTACGAATTAAGGCTTCTAACAAGCTTTAAAATAAACCCAAGATCACCCGAATCCGCCACAAATGATCATAGGTTGCCTGTTTTCGCATCTGACCGGTCACGGGAGCCAGGGCACCCCTGGGCGCTTCCACGGGTGCCTGGGCGCCCATGCCTCAATTTGGCAGGCGCCTGGGTACCTGGCCTTCGAGTCCAAGGGCAGCACGCGTGTCGGAGCGCGTCAAAGCCCCTGAATTGACCCCTATTTGTCACTGAACCCCTCACAACTCTGTCAGCACCTTATTTGGTGATCCAATTGTTGGTCTCCACCTCCTGGGGGAGATACAAACATTATTATATGATACAATGATCAAGTGTAATATATATTTAGAAAAAATGTTATGCTGACTCAAAGTACTCAATTTCTCTAAAAAATTAATAGATGTGATAATATAAAATGGAAAGATAGGATTGTAAGATTGACGCACAATTTAATTGCATCATCATACTTTATAATTGAAAAATTAAGATTTTTTAGATAAATATCGGAGTACTATACTAGACCTCTTTTATTTATTAAACATTTAATACATACATATATATATATATATAGTACTGCATAGTATGTAGCATGGGGTGGGCAGAGTGTTAGAGACAAGGTGAGAAGTGGCATTGCATGGGGTCATGCGGCATTACAAATAGGCCTAGCATGGGGCAAAAGGCAGGGAAAGGCACTATGTGGGTATGGAGCATGTCCAGGCGGTCTTGGCCCGGGTGGGCATGCCAAAGGCAAGCAGGGTTGTACATGAGGAGCGTGCCAAATGTCGAGGCACATTGGATGATGTGCGGTCACACGACATGCAATTAGACGATGGGGCATGGGGTGGGATGCTTGGGCACAGAATAATGCATAAAAATGTACCACCAATATCATGTGGGCATTATCCTACAACCATGGATATTGAAGTGTTGACTTCTGTTGACACAATATCTTCAAGTATAACTACCTTCTTACAATATGCGATGTTTACCTTTTTCTGATAGTTTTATGTAGTTGAATAATGTGCGCATATATATCATATTTTAATTACTCAAAAGATAGGGCACATTGCATAAGGTGTTGAAGAAATTTGAGGTTGAAGACTAAGCCAATAGCTTGAGTATACTTTTTGCAACACATTTCTAGTTGAGTGATGAGATGAGTCAATATATGAGAAAATATATGAGCGTTTCTTATGCCAATGTAGTTGGCAATTTAATGTATGCAATGATTTACACAAAATTGATTTAGCACATGTAGTAGATGTAGTCAATAAATATATAGGTGATCTTAGGAGATAATATTGACAATAAGTGAAGCGGATCCTAAAATATTGAAAAGAGCACTAAATGTTTGGTTATTTGAGAGACAAGCACCAGTCTCCAACCTATGTGTTGACTATATGGATTCAGACAATTCAAGTGATATTGAATGATGTTGATCTACAGTAGGTTGTGTTCAAATTGGCAGGAGCATAAATTAGCTAAAGATTTGTATTGCAGGTCATAGTCGCGTTGTTTATAACTAAGGCATCGTATATGGTTGTACGCCCCATCCCATCGCCGCGCGCAACAGAAATATAATGATAATAGTATTGGCGGAGGAACGTGCGTTACTCGGGAAGACTGAACTTCCCATAATCTGACTTTATTACTGTGGCGGCCCTGCCCCGCCGTGGTCCTATTAACTCTTAAGTTAACATGAAATTACGGTGGAGGGGTCTCCAAAACGACAAGGTCCCTACTTAGAATTGGATTAGACACACATTCTAATCCAACTTAACTAAAGACTTTGCCATTCTAAAGGTAAAAGTCTCACTAAATGAAAATACAAGAAATGCAGAGTGCGAAAGCAATAAGTACAACATCCATCCATTATATATAATACAACAGTACAGAATAAGTAAAGTGCTGAAAAGTAAAGTTAACCCTGTATTATTACAACTTTAAATAGTTTAAAAGGAGCTGAAATAGACACTCGTCCTCACAAATGCAGAAAGAAACTAAAGATTTTCAGTAGGACGCTTCTCCTCCAAATGCATATCTCCTGAAGGCTCTATCACCTCAAATAGCTCAGAGACTACCATTGTCAGTATCACAATGATGGGGCCCCAGCCAATAAAAGAAAATTTTAGTTAAACAATTTATCCAAGTACATTTTATGTTGCAAATTTATTATATTATTTGGATATCACTATAAAGAATAAAATATATAAGCAGGTGTAGGAGCAGAAACGTGTAAGAAAGAAACAAGTAAAGCTATAAACAACTAGTTTATAGCTTAAATAAATAGAAAGTAAACACATACCTCCAAGTATAGCTGCATCAATGTTAAGTATAAATAAAGACTAAATGCTAATATAATAGAAAAGAAAATTGCCTAAACATGCTTATAATCAATTTAAATACATGTTGATTGACATAGGTAAAGACGAACATATGAAGTATTTAAATAATTAAAAAGCAAAACTAACATCATATAAGATATGAGTAAAGACCATAACTAGCACCCTATAAGTAAAAGCAAAGCTAGAAATACAGTAAACCAGTAAATAGAAAAATGTTAAAAGTACAGTAAAGTAACTGAAACATAAGTATGAGCTGAAACACTGCATTGGCCAAACTTGCCATCTAAAAGAAGTATATAATTAAAGACTCACTTACTGTCATATCAAAGCCGCGCCAACCGCCACATAAGATGAATAAGATGAAGTAAGTGATACCAAAAGGTATAAAGCTAGTACTACCATATCGGCACCGGGCTAGTAGTCACAAGAGAAGTATAATATGAAGTAAGTGGCAATGAGAGGCAAAAACACTAAGTAGAAGTGCACCTAAAATTAGCACTATCTTATCGGTACCGGATTAATAGCCACATGAGAAGTATAAGAAGAAGTAAGGGACACCGAGAGGTAGACTAATTAGGTTACACATACTTAACTAAAAGCAACGATAAAAGATATGTAAATGTTACTTATGCAAATTCAAAAGTGACATGAGATACTTATCAAATATCATATGTCTAATATATGTACACAAGGTATAATGCTCAAAACAAGGTAAGCGAAACATCAATATCAAAGTGAGCAAGAGACTCTACTAGGACACAAGTGATATCCATTTGTTATCTAATTTAATTGTTCTATCTACTCTAAGTTACACAAGTTCAGGATCTTCAGGTCCTACTATCGAGTGTAACTCAGATTCACGTCCTTATAGATTGAAAATAATTAGGACTAGCTAAGTCTTAATTATAAATAAATTGATGTCGACTATATAAGTTAAATAATAAATCAATCAACCTATTTTAATAATTTTAAGAATCCCAACCTCATATTGATTAGACAAATTAAGATGAAAAAATTAAGAATTAAACTCCAAATATTGGGGTTTAATCACTTAATATAAAGGTATATCTAGGTTCTAAGGTTTAATACTCATACTCACAGATTTAGATTAAGGCAAATCCAAATGAATAATCAATTTATTAGGATAGATCCCTATCCTAAATTCTAAAATTTAAAGATTAAATAATCATTAAATAAACTAAGAAAATCTATAAACTAGTAAACTCAAGGTTTCACTTATTGAGTAACACAATTTACTTAATAGATGAACTCTAACCAAAAATCTATTCTTAATCCTAGAAATTAAAGCTCTTAATTACTAAGATTATCTCTCAGACACACATCTTAACTAGTGTTATAAGACCTATGGGAAGATCTAAAAAGTTTAAGGAAAGAAGGAACACTCACATTTTTACTTAAGGATTTTCTTATGGTCCTAAATTGAGATTTTAATCATAGTTTCTATTAAGTCTTGTGATTATATAAATTATGATCTAAATCACTAATCTTATTATTTATAATGTTTATAATGTGATTCTAGGGCTTAAAAAAATGTTAAACCCTAATTTTGAGCAAAATGATCATTTTGCCCCTACTTAAAAATTTAAATTTTATCTTTACGAATTAGGGCTTAATTCTAGATTTTAATAAATTAGAATGATTACTTATTATCTAATATAAGTTTAGACAGTAAGTTCACTTATTTTGATTAAGTATTAAGCCTTATAAGGTCAAATTAAGAAATTTTGACCTATAAGGGAAAATTAGTAATTTTTCCCTAATGAAATCTAAATTTTCTATTAATTTATTGTAGATTATATCCTAAAATTTTCATAAAACCTAAAATTATTAATTTCTGATATGTATTGGCTAAGTTATAGCCAATACAAGTTCTAAGATTAAAATGGTAATTAAGGGTTCTTAATTAAGGGTCAAAAATCCTAACTTTGTTAATTGATGTCCAAATTAAGTAAAATAAGTGGCTATAAATCACAAATGATCCAGTGATTTCAATGACTAGTGGTAGGCTCAATTTGGACTCTAATTGGCTAATTTATGGCTTAATTAGGATTTAAGGTGATTAGTGAGTGATTAATAAAATTAATCATAAAATCATTAAACTAATCACACTATTAGGTTCTAATTTACTCTAGGAGTTTTCTGAAATTTAAATCACTCAATTTGGATCATTAAATTTGCTAATTTTCACTAATCAGGTTTTAGAGTAATTATGGTTGATTAAGAAATTTAACCGTTGTATCCTAAATATTTTTGCAGATTACTATAAATTATGTTTTTTTGATCTAAATTAATATTGGATCACCTAATTTTGGAGCTAAATTGACTAATTTATGGTCAATTAAAGTTCTAGGTTTAATTGACCTAATTAGGATTAGGTCCTAAATGTGATTAGTCTAAATCTAATTCAAATAGCAAAATAAATATTTTCAAATTAATCCTTAAGATTTTTGATTACTTTAAGACCCATATTGAGTATGTTTGGATTAAAATAGTACAAAGTTAAGACCATTTGAATATTTGTGACAATTATGATTTAATGTGAGGATCCTAAATATCACTATGAGATATACATCTCCAATTGGAAATTTAATAGTATAAAAATATTCCTCATATTTTTCTGATCATTATAATATATTTATTTGTTGCATTTGAGTTTGTATTTTATGAATTATGAATAATTAATAGTTTGAGATTTAAATTTAATTAAATACATTCATTTAAATTGACGTTCTAAATAATATATCTTACTACATTAATAATTAATATTTTTATTTAACTTATTTTCTCTGTCGTCTTACTAATCATGAGATTTAAGCTTACATTATTAACTTATGCATATATTATAATTTGAACTAATATATATACATATATATATATATATATATATATATATATATATATATATGTATATATCTACGTACATAAATTAATGAACTTCATATATATATATGGATTTATTCAAATATATATATTTTTAATTTAATTTTATTGCTGGTTACAATATATGAACTTATAGAATTAATATTATATTTTTTATTTATTAATACAATTCTGTATCTAATATAATTATATAAATTTGCTTGGACTGGGCTTAGAAAGGGTTTCGGGCCGAATTAACACGGGCCCAAATAAAAAAGAAACGGACCGGCCAAGCACTTAGATGTTGGGCCTAATCGCGAATTGGAAGTGTCCAGCCCAGAATGGGCACCAGGCGAATCGCGGCCTTCTTCCCCGATTCAGATCGCGACGGAAGAAGACGGGGCAGACGCAAGCATACAGGGTCTGTCCTAGCGGCGCCTAGAGCTCTACAAGCTCGGCTCGACTGGCACGAGGAAGCTCAATGCTCGACCCTTCCTCAGACTTGACATTAAGCCCTAATGATATACCTGACTCTCGACAGCCCTAGATCGCCGATCCCTTAGCTTAAAAACAAAAATCGAGAGTCAATTAAGAATTGAATTAAATTAATTCGAGACTAAGAATTTGATACATGTTAATAAACATTCAATTGCAGAAATACGATCAAAATATTAAGAAAATTTTGAGATATGAGAATCGAACGAATTCTTAATTTGATTCAGGAATCGAACATCAAAACGAAATTGAATGCAACAGCTATGATACCAAAACATTTATAATCATTAAAGCAAATTGAGAGGGGATTGCCGAAGTGTATAATCGGAGAAGATGGGTACCTGGAGGGATCGACGCAAGCTAGGTCGCAAGTTCAGGAAAATGAGACTCCACCCTTCTGGCTTCAACCCTTGGAATTATCACGGAGATTACAAGTATAAGGGAGCATGGATAAGGGCTATGACGATGGAGGATTTTGCCACATGATGCGAAGCGGCAGCCGCGTGCTAATGGAGGAGATCGACACGAGGTCGATCGAGAGAGACGAACAGATCACGGGCCGCTAAATACGGGCCCTAACCCGTTCTAAAAGGCTTGGGCCCGACCCAGTTGGAGAAGTCCAGCCCGCTTGATAACGAGCGGCCCGACCCGAAATTAAATTTAGGAATTTAGGAAAAATTAAAAATTGGGAAGTTTAATTAAATAAATAAATAAATATTAACTATTTTCAATTTTTTTTTATTATATTTATACTTCCTCATTAAAAATTTTATTAGTTGATGGCTCAGAAAAATCCAAATAAATCACCTCTAACTAATTGAGAGGTGAGGAACGCAACAGAGAAATCAGATTTTTGTTCCGAAAAGTATTTAAGTATCTCGATTTTCGGGGTATTTAAATAATATTAAAATATTCGACGAAAATCCAACGACTTCCAAATGCATCCAAAACTTCACGACTAACTAATTTGGTGGTGGTGAACGTAATGACGAAGTCGGATTTTTGATTTGAGATCTAGATAAAAAGTCAATCTCTAGGATTTTGAGATTTTCTAGAAATCAATATTTTATCCAATTAATTCTTGATTTGACCTATATCGTAGAGATGAGTTCTAAATAACTTAATTAGTATATTATAACCTCAATTAAGACTTAAATTAATCTTAATTGATTTCAATAATAACCTGGGTTGTCACAATTACTAAGCACTAATTCTTAAGATAAGTATAATATCCTTATCTTAAGTATTAGTCGAGGTACTCATACATATTGGGTTTATACAAGAAAATAAGTAATTACACAATGTATATGAGTATCTTATATGATTTTTATATGGATTACACATTACAATACAAAGTAGAAGTAAAAGTAATAACGGAGTGTGGAAACTTTAGCCGTCATACATAACATTCATCTCAGCAATTATGTAAAAAATATTCATCTCAGAAAAAAAAGAGAAAATATATCAAGAGATTAATTATTACAAATCATAGCTTAAAATAAATTGAGCAGTAAAAATCTCTCATCTCACAGCAAAAAAAAAACTAAGATGGTAAATAGTGCAGAACTCACTAATGCTCCTCTAGCTCCTCCTAGATCTCCTGAGTTGCTTCCAAAGCTAGCTCCTCCAACTACTCAGGATCTAATATTATCAGTTTCATAATGTAAGAGCCCCAACCATAAAAGATAAAATCTTGTTAGATAATAAGTCTAAGTATATTTTAGGCTGTAATTAATATTTTCTTATATTTAAGAAATTTTACTTAACATTTAATAAAACAAAAATCAAACTGCAGAAAATTGAAGTATACTAAAACTATAAATCTAAATACTAAAGCTAAAAACAGAAAAAATGGTAACTAAACAGAAGTACTAAAAGCAAGCTAACTAAAATGAAATTATTAACTAAAATAATTGAAAGTAAAACTATGTCATATGTCATTATATATGCATCTATATATGCTACTGAGTTTATGCCACAAATGGAATGACCCAAGTCATTATTAGGATAATTATGACTAAATCAGACTCAAAAATTAGGATCCTAAGTGACTTCAAAATTATGGCAAACTAAAAATAAGATTTTATATAATATATTTTTATGATTATAATACCCATGTTTGGGAGCAATTTGGATTACGAATACTCCTAAATTAATCTCTGAATTATTTAAATATAGTAAATTGAGAAAATTAAAGATAAGTCTAAATTCAACGATTTTAGTACCGTTGGATTAAGAATATTATAAAAATGATACTAAAAAATTTTCGTCAAATTTTAAGCTCCAGATTTACCATAATTAATTTTTCAAGTTTTTATATTCAAAAATTAATATAAAATAAAATAATATTCAAATCAAACAAATTTGGTTCAAGTATGTTCATCTCATCAAAATACACCACTATGTTAAATTTTATTATTTTTTTTAAAAATATTGGAGGAGAGAGAAAGAAGAGAGATAAAGAGGAGAGAGAAAAAAGATAAAAAAGGAAAAACACAAAGCCAAATTAATCACTCAAAGCATTTAAGAGAAAGAACCCAAATTTTTCATAATGGTGGAGAGAGAAAAAAATTAAAAAAAATCAAAATTTTCTTATAAATACCCCATCCTCCATTCCTCCCCCACTTTGCACTTCTCCCCTCCCTTCTTGCCCCCATCCACTCTCCCTCTCTCTTCCTCGACCATCACCGATTTTGTAACAACCAAAGTTATTATTCAGCTTAAGTTATCTTAATCATATCATAATTATCATTCTATTAAGTTCATCTATCTATTAGAATCAAACTCTGAAAATTTAGAGCAATTCGGAGTTCAATCAAATATTTTGGATTATTTTAATATTTAATTAATTAGAAAATTATGATATTTAAATTGACCTCGAAATCAAAATTTGACTTCACCATTATGATTGTCACCCCCAAATTAGATAGGGGGATATTTTGGTCGCGTTTAGAAGTAGTCGAATTTTTGTAGATATTTTAATATAATTAAATACCCTGAAAATTAGCATATTTGGCTAGGGCCATGACATTGTGAAACTGACAATGTCAGAATCGGATCATTTTGAGGAGCTTGTGCCAGAGGAAGAGGAGCCTTTCTTAGAAAAGGATCATCAGGGTGGTACTGTAGTTATATAGTTCTTTTATTGATTTCTTGTGAGGATGAGTGATTGTTATTTATTTCATTAAACTTATTTAAAATGATGTAATAATATATGTACATTTTTACTGTATTTTTTTTCACTGTACTATTTATTATGAGTTGTATGTTACATTTTCTCTATGTATTTGTGATAAATTGGATGTACTATTTACTTTACTTTGCTTCCGCACTCTGAGTTATATTTACTAGTGATTGATTCATGTTGTATGTATTATGAGCATACCTCTTTCTTATTAGTGGATTATTATTTACATCTAATCCAATGATAAGTGAGGAATCTACTAGAGTGACGCACCTCCACTTAAGGTCTCATCTTTTATTTATATATGCTTCTCATGCATAATCATGTTGATTAAATATAAATTTTGATATCCTATAAATCTTACTTAGAGCTTTGTGTTTAATTAAATTTTCTTTTTTTTTATTCTTTGGTTTGCCCTGTCATATATATATATATATATATGTATGGCAGTTCAGGAAAAGTCTCTGGCTCAAGCATTGAGGAAGAGCTAATACATGATGGAGCAACATAGATGCTGATTTTTTAAAAGTTTTAAATTTTTGCTTTGTGTGAAATAGATTTTGTAAGATAATCATTATATTTGTAATGAATATATTTCTTTTATTATTCTGATATTTTTGAATATTGCAATGATAGTGGAAGTGCGTATTTTATATACCTCTAAATACACTGTTATACTAAACTCTGATATGATCATAAAAAGTGAGCATCTAATGCTGGATTAGCTATGCTGACTCAGTGGTGGGTTGCCACACGATAATCCACAATATATGAGCCATGGAGATCATTTAATTAATCAAAGAAAATACGTGATGATCCTGATCTCTCTGATCATAACGGTCGGTCGCAGGAGCGTTCCGGACCATCGAATCACGGGCATAATCTGACATCTACGAATGCCACGGCACGAATCTAAGAGGGTCAACGGTTGGATGACGCGGGCTCCGCTGTCACGTGACTCGAGCTCTGCAGAGGATCGCCCGCTGTTCGCACAGCATATCCCAGACAGTTGGCGACCGTTAGAGGTTATATTTGTAAATTCAAATTATTTGAAACACTTTATACAATTTTCCCTATTTAAAATAAATTTAATTATGGTCTAAATAACCTCCAAATTTTTTCAAACTTACACCCCTAGCTAATTTGGGGGTGAGGAATTCAAAAATAAAATCAAAATTTTATTTGAAGATCAAAATATTTTGTCTAATTTCTAGGGATCCTAAATTGGAAAAATTATCAATTTGACTTGATGAAGTCTGATTGACCCCCAAATTTCAGAGTTAAATTATAATGATTATATGAACATAATGGAATGAAAATTAATATGTGATTAAGCTTATGTTATGCTAGGTAACAATCTATGGTTGTTACAATGGCTATCACAAAGATGATGGCTAGGGCATTTGGATATAGGGTATATTGGAAAATCTAAGAGTGTAACATTAGTAGTTGAGTGTATTTTGTGATAGTGAATGTGTGAACTGCTTGGCTATAAACATAGTTTTTCATGTTATTACTAAAACATATTGATGCACGATACCACTTTATTAAGGATTTGATAGAGAATGGTGACATCGTATTTGAGAAGATTGACATATAGGAGAATTCAATAAATATGCTTACCATCATTCTACCACTACAAATGTTTACTTGTTGCAAGATATTGGTGCATTGGATATCAGTGTTGAGAGCTACCTCTTTGTGTGAACTATGTGCGGCTTGATTTTCTTAAGAGAGGAATACATATGCAACATATTTTGGATGCAGCTACTTCGCTTGCTTGGTTCACTTTGATACTTTCATCTCTCATTTGTCGTGAATGAGAGCTATGGTGAAAAATTGTAGAGATGATTTCATCAAAGAAGATGAAGTTTGTCATTCCATTTTTGATAATTAAAGAAGCTTTAAAATCTTAAAAATGTATTTGGAATGATTATGAGCCAATCGTAGGAGAAATGGATGGAAATAGGTCCCAAATGATCTACTGGACAAAAACTGATATTTGGGCTAGTGTTTGAATGATGTTCAATGTTTGGGCGTCATTTTGGCCGAGAGACAAGAGCACAATATCTAGAGGCCTTTAGTACACCACAAATCTAAGAGATGGGAGCTTGGGCATGAGCGTGCAACAAACTATTTGGGCAATAATATAAATCCCTAAGATGTTTTAGAGTTGTCAGAGTAAAAGACTTCATTTTTTATCATTTTTAAGGCTGCTATTATTTTCTTAAAGTAAGGCACTCATTATTGATTTGAAGCTTGTATCATCTTCTTTTTCATCTTTGATTTAATGAAATCTTATGTTGATTGAATAGCTGGTGGGAGGTGTGCCGCAACGGCTAAGCACCCGAGAGGCAGGCGCTACAGCACGCTGCAGCGGCCGAGCGCCCGAGAGGCGCTCGCTACGCGCGCCGTAGCGTTAGTGGCTCAGTCAGCCCAATTCTTAGCCGCTTATATATATATATATATATATATATATATTCTTAAGCCCTTTTTAGAGTTAGGAGGCAAAAATCAGAAAGTTATCAGCCTCCTTTGATTTTGTGTGTGGCGGTTGCTCCATATAAAGGAAAATGAAGACTCCTAAGGTTTGTGTAAGGATTTGTTAACCCTAAAACTCATTGTCTTAGTGAAATCTTTTGCTCTCCTTCTCGTTGAATATAGATATTAGCACCAAACCATGTAAATTTCTTTATTTGTACTGTGATTGCTTGAATGTATGCTTTTCTTATTTTATTTTGATTTGTTCAAAGTTTCAAACTTTTGTTTCGCATCGTTTTGAATCCCCAACACTCGGTCAAAAGATCTCAATATCTTCTTCATTCCTCCTTGTGTGTGGATGTAGTTGAATCTCACGAAATCACATAAATTATGTGTTATGTGATGTGCATGTGTGAATATGTGTTTATGATTGTGTTATTTGGCAACGACAATTTATATTCTTTGATGTCACGATCTCAAGGAAGGAGGTGTGTTAAGGAGAAGGTGAGAAGCGACATTGTTGGGGGCCATGCGGCGTTGAAAGATGACCTAGTGCGCAGTGCAGGGCAAGGCACTCTGCGGGTGCAACATGGGTGTAGGCGGCTTTGGGGCTAGGTGGGCACACTAAAGAGACATGTGGTGCTGTACATCTTTGGTTGATAGTTTCATGCAGTAGGGTAATATGCACAATTATATTGTAATATTAATGAGAGCTGTCTACCTATAATTATTTAAACATAGTGTTTACCTATAATAAATAAGATTTACAGTAAAAAAATATAATTATAAGTACATTAAAAAGAATTAACAACATATAAAACAGAGTTGAGATATTATTGAAAGTATCGAAAGCATTTGCTTATATTAATTACTCAAAAGCCATAACCTATATATTCGTTATCGGTCACTTTTATAGCTTAAAGTTTTATATTTTAAGTTAGAGAAATGCTATTTAGACCTGTTGACGTGGCACTCAGAAAAACCCATCAATGAAATTTGAGCATCATTTTAATACAAACTTAAAAAATAATATTTGTATTATTTTAATTTAAATAAATAAATATTAATGAATTCTATTGAATGAGTTTTTCTGTTATATGCATTGATCTCTCACATAAAATGACAAATTACTTAGAAAATTAGCACGTGTAAACATTATTTAATTTATTCTTTTGTTATAATTTAGATTCTTAATTTATTATTTATGTTATTAAATATTTTTTAACAATTATATATGTAAGTTTTACTTAAAATCATTTTTTTATTATTGGTATGGAAAACTCTTAACAGCTATATAGTGACAAATTTTTAGGTATTTTTAGGTACCTTACATAAATATTTTAAATTTCTCATTAATATGTTTGTATAGGTAATTCTTATTTCTGTTCAATATGTTATATAAGCATGTAATGACAAATTAATAGGAGGAAAGTGTCAAAGAGATGCAATCACATTATTATTCTTATGGATTTAAATAAATTTGTTGATTTATTATTTTATAAAATATACTCATTTTCTTGTTTATATTTATGGGTAGAGCTATAATCAAATTACTAGAATCTACCTCTTACTTGGTAATTTTATATATTCTAATTTTATAAGTTTTTATGAGTTATTTTATAAGTGAGGTGATGATAGCATTTATTGTGAGAGTAAGAATTTAGGTATTGGATAAATGAGGCTATCGAAAATATTCTTAAGAATTTAGGTATTGGATAGATGAAACTAATGGATCATAAAATTTCTCTTGCTAGAGAGCTCTGTATGGCTTGATAAATGAGGCTATTGAAAATATTCTTGAGAAATTAAACATAAACTCTTTGACCAAATGAAAAACAGTGAATGAGAAAGAATTTGGATGATCGAGTTAGAACACATTAAATTTTTTGTTAGCGATAGGATGATAGAGGAATAAAAATTGATAGTTGAGTAACATGTACAATTACAGGAGGTCCATTTTCCAGATCTTAAGAATAAGTAAGATAGTACGCGTAAAAGATGACATTAATATGCTAATAAGAGAACTAAAAGTTGATGGAGGATGTCAAGGCTAAATAATGGATTCCTAGCAATGGAAGAAAGGGGAATGTCACCACAACAAGAGAAATCACAATATGCACATCTACAGAGGCATTGACAAGCCTATGTCGAGGCGTGTTATTGAATTCTATGCATAAGGACGTGTCACAATTTCCCAGACACAACAACATGAGAGTTCTTATCAGAAACTCCACCGTTATCTGAAAAAGCGCCTCGATATTTACGAGTTTTACTTATTACTACTTAAGTGGGTCATCACAATCTCCCCAACTTAAGTAACTGACGTCCTCGTCAGTATCCACACACAGATCCAAGAACCATCCATTGGGTAGATAGGACTAGAGGCGACCCCTATAGGCACAAGAAGTACCCACAACCATGTAGCACCTTAACCATCATGGGTTCAAGAGGCTGCTCACATGAAGTGGTACTTTGCCCTGTATGGCACTTAGCTCCTATCTGATACCCTATGATTTGCTCTGATACCATTTGTAACAGCTCAAACTCTTAAGCACCAAAGTATTGTCCGCTTTGGCCAGAAAGGCCTTACGGTTTTACCCTCAGAAGATAACTTCCCAGCAGGTCACCCATCCTGGGAGTGCTCCCACCTGAGCACGCTTAACTTTGGAGTTCTTATCAAGAACTCCATCGTTATCTGAAAAGGCGCCTTGATATTTAAGAGTTTCACTTATTACTACTTAAGTGGGTCATCACAAGTTCATCAATGATTGAGAAGATTGGAAACTATGATCCCCTTATTGTAGCACTGCCTACAACAACACAAACTCATAGCCATTAGACAGACAAAACAACATTGACATCATGCGATGTTGATTGAAGAAAATCTTTGGAGGCGCGACACAGCGCGCTGCAGCGTCTGGTGCCCGAGAGGCGGACGCCACACCATGCTGCAATGGTTGGCGCTCGAGCTCGCTGTAGCGCCCGCAGCCCAGTTTTGAGCAGCATATATGTATATATATATATATATATATATATATATATATACCCGTTTTTAGGGTTAAGAGGTAAAATCTAAAAAATTTTTAGCCTCCATTAATTTTGGGTGTAGTGGCTGCTCCATTGCAAAGAAGAGAATGTTCACAATGCAACAGCCCAAGGTTATTATCATAGTCATTTAGGACTAAACTAAGCCCTAATTTTGATTCTCACTCTTAAATAGTCATTAAGATCTTATGTAATAACCCAAGGTTGTTATCCAGCTAAACTTTAGCTTAATCGTATCTTAATTAAGCCCATCCAATCACTAGACCCAATCACCGAAGAGTTTGTGCGATTCGGAGATAAATTAAATATTTTGGATTATTTTAATAGTTAATTAATTAGGAGATTGAGGTATTTAATTTGACCTTAAAATTAAAATCCGACTTCACCGTTGCAATCATCACCCTCAAATTAGGTATGGGTGATGTTTTGGACGCGTTTGGAAGTCATCGTATTTTTTGCAAATATTTTAATATAATTAAATGCATCGGAAAATAAAATAATTAAAAAATCGACTGAATCAAATTCTGACTTCGCCGTTGATTTCCTCACCCCAAATTATCTAGGGGCAAATTTTTGGGAATTTTGGAGTGCGTTTCAAAAATCTGAATTTTTAAATAATTAAGGAAAATAAATAAATAATTATTTAGTCCATAAATTACAAATTTCCATAATTTTCTATTGCTTACATGTCAGCCCCCTCACCATATTTTGTGCCCCCATGCCCCCTTGGGCTGAATTATGATGGCTTCCTCCTCCCATGCCTCCTCTCTCCCTAGGCTCATTGTGGCATATTCCCCTCACATCTCCCTCTCCTCCTTCTTTAAAGAAGAATCCTCAGCCCCTTTTTTTGCTTTGTTGCAAAGCTGAGAACTCTCTCCTTCTCCCATTGCTGCTCCATTGTTGCGCCTTGAAGAAGAAGCTTCCTCTAAAGTCTTAAAGAAAACAGAGAAGTCTTCATCCCCCACTCCTTCCAAGGGCTAAAGGTACTCATTTGCTCCTCTTCCTTGCCTCCTTCATATTGTTATCATGCTTGAATGTATCTTTAAAAATCCATAAGAATGTATGGAAGTCATAAGGCTCTTTAAAACATCATATTTTCTTGAAGAAAAACTGCTCTATTTTTCATCCATTTTGCACACCCTGGCCTTTATCATCACAGTTTGTATAGTTAGAATGATTTGTTTGTGCCATTTTTGGTGTCAATAGAAAGGTATCGGAAAGACCTTTCTATTGATATATGGCACCGCTCATGGAATGCTCTGGATTGAGAGTATTTGAGCTTAAAAGTAAACCCTTTATAAGTTTTGCACCGGCGAAATCACCGTCTGGCGCTGCAGCGCCCGAGTTGCAGAAACTCGTTCGCCATAGCGCACTGTAGCGCGCCGCAGTGTCTCAATAGCTTGTGATGTGTAATAAAAATATATTTTTGATGAAAAACAATGTAAATCCGCCATAGCGCTACAGTGCGTCATAGTGCATCGTAGTGATCACCTTTCAAAAAATTAAGCGTCGAGAACTGTCATAACACGCTGCAGCGATTAAAAGTGCTACCGTGGGCCCCAGCGCCAAAACTCACTGCAGCGTGCCACAGCACTCAAGTTTCGAACTTGATCCGTTGTCGTACGCCATAGAGTGCCGCAGCGCGCCGTAACGTCTGACTTTCAAAAAAAAGGGGCTACGGCGCGCCGTAGCGACCAGGAAATTCCAAAACTACCCAGAAATAGCTGAAATGGCTGAAACTTTACCGTTTTCACATTTTAAGGTCCATAGAACCCTAGTGGCACTGAATTATATCAAACTTGAACCTAGTTTAGTTAAAATTAAGCATTGCATAAAATTTGTGTAATAACTAACTTTGAAAATTGCCCTTTTATAATATGTACAAAGACCCCTATATGCCTTAAGTATATTATACCAAATACTAAATAATAGGATCTTTGAATGCTTGTATTGAATAGGCGTACCTTAACAACTAAATAGCATGAAACCTAAGTCCTTTAGATTGGTAATCAAGTGCTAACTCTTTTGATTTGATTTAGAATTTAGTTAGCCTTAATTATCTTCTATTTTATGTTAACTTTATATTTCTATATTTTTATGATTTTATGATGTATATTAGAGGACTTTAACATTTATTTGGACACTCAAATGTGCTTAGATGACATTCAACTATAATTGAACATAATAATCTTCTTGATAGCTTGATTAAGTAGATGATACTTAATCTAAACTTGAAATTTATCATCAATAATACACTAATAATACATTGATTTGTCATTGATATTTAAATTAATATTTGGTCTTAATGATATGTTCTTTTACAGTACTATTTTATTATGAGCTGTATGTTTACTTTTTACTTGTATTGTGATGGATTGAATGTAGCATATTTTATTGTCTTATTTCCATACTCCGATGAACGTATATACTTAGTGATTAATTTCGCTGCATTATTCAGGGCATATCCTTTCTTTATTAGTTGATTGAGAAATTACACCTTAATTTAATAATAAGTGAGGGATTTGCCAGCATGGCACACCGCTCTTTAGCCCTGGCTATTGGCGATTGTAACAACCTAATGTTGTTACCCAGCTTGAATTTAGCCTAATCGTATCATAATCATTATTCCATTAAATTCATCTAATTATTAGAACTAAACCCTGAAAGTTTGAAGCAATTCGGAGCCCAATCAATTATTTTGGAATATTTTAAAATTTATTTAATTAGAAAATTGAGGTATTTATTTTGACCTCGGAATCGAAATCCAATTTTACCATTGCGATTGTCACCCCCAAATTAGCTAGGGGCAATGTTTTGGACGCATTTGGAAGTCATCGGATTTTCGTGAATATTTTAATGTAATTAAATGCACCGAAAATTAGAATAATTAAATGATCGTCAGAATCAAATTCCGACTTCACCGTTGGATTTCTCACCCCCAAATTAGCTAAGGCTGAAATTTTGAAAAATTTTAGAGTGATTTCAAAAATATCGATTTTTTTAAATAATAATAATTAAGGAAAATAATTAAGCAATTATTCGATCTTTAATTTGCAATTCTCCCCCTCTCTCCTAGCTGGCACCTCATTCAGTGCCCCCTCCCTCTTTGGCACGAAAGGATGGCTGAGGCCATCCCCTCCCTCCTTTTTCTCCATGCCTTGATAGGTGAGGCCTTGCCTCCTAGCTCCTATAGGCCATGATCTATCTCCCTCACACTCTTCTCCTTTTAAGAAGAAGCACAACCCTCACTCCTTCTCTTTGCTGTCATGTTAAAGTTCTAGAGCTCTCTCCCTTCCTTTCTCTCATTGCTGCTCCATTGTTGTACCTTGAAGAAGCTTCCTCCAAGGTCTTAAGGACGCAGTGAAGTCTTCTTCCTCCTTCTCTCGTAAGGCTAAAGGTATCCATTTGCTCCTCTTCTTTTTGCATTCTTCATGTTGTCAGTATGCTTGAATGCACCTTTGGAAGTCCATAAGCAAGTATGAAAGTCAATAAGACTCCTAAAAGTATCTCAGAAAAATGTTCTGTTTTCGTTTATTCTGCATACCCTTGCATTTATTACTATTTTTCATATAGCTAGAATACTCTGTTTGTGTCAATTTTGGAGTCGATGGAAAGATATCAGAAATACATTTCCATTGATATATGACACCACTCATAGATGCTCTGGATTGAGAGTAATTGAGCTCAAAAATAGGGCTTACAATTTTCGTCCAAGCGAAAATCACCGTCTGGCGCTGCAGCGCAGCGCCTAAAGTTACAACCTGGATCGCTGCAACGCATAGTAGCGCACTCCAACGGGCTACAGCAGGATTTTGGTGGAATATATAAAAACATTAATTAACCTATTTGAACAGTATTTTGCAAAATGGACCGCTATAGTGCGCCTTAGCGCACTGTAGCAGAAATTTTAGAAAAACTTAGGGAAATATAAAAAATAAACTAATCGAACAGTGATTTTCGTAAGTTGAACCGCTGCCGCCCGCCGCAGCGGGCTGCGGCGCACCCCCAGCGCTACAGCGCGCTGCCGCGCGAAAAGCGCTACTGCGAAAAGCGCTACAGCGCCCAAACTTGTAAAATTCCCAGAATTATTTAAAAATTGCCAAGTTTTGGCTGAAATAGCCAAAACTTCATTGTTTTGGTATTTTAAGGTCCCTAGAACCCTAGTGGGACTAAATAATATCAAATTTGAACCTATTTTAGCTAAAATTGAACATTACATAAAATTTTATATTGTAACTAAGTTTGAACTTTGTCACTTTAATCAAATGCTCAACACCTCTCATGTACCTTAAAAGTATTGTGCTAATTGCTAAATAATAGATCCCGTATATGTTTAGGTTAAATAGATATACCTTAACAACTAAATGGCATGAAACATAGGTCTTTTAGATTTGTAATCAAGTGCTAATTTTTTGATTTGATTTAGAATTTAGTTAGCCTTAATTACTTTCCATTTTATATCAAACTTACATATCTATGCTTTTATAATTTTAGGATATATGTTAGAGAACTTTAACATTTAAATGGGACATCTTGATATGTAAACTAAATATAAACATAAGAATCTTGATAACTTGATTAAGTAGATAATACTTAATCCTAACCTAAAGTGTGACATCAATAATATAATAATAATACATTGATTTGTCATTGATCTTTAAATTAATATTGGTCTTAATGATAGAGAGGTTAGGGGATAAACTCTAGCTTGTCTTAATTAAGATCTAAACCTTAATCACTTAATTAATTAACTTGATTGTAAGATAATTCAATTGACATTATTCTAATAATACATATGATTTGATATTGATCTTAAATCATCAAATTAAAAGTGCTAAGGATAATATTGAAAATGTGTGATTGAATCATTTGAATCTAAACTTTTGATCTTTGATTTTCACTTATATAAGGATACTAGCATAAGATGGATAATAAAATTGTAATGATTTATGAAATGATTTAACTCTAATAAGATATTTGATTTCATCCCATGATTGTAGAATAGGAAAGGATCAGATGGATCTTATGTATCTGATCTGATCACTTTAACCTAAATTAGTAAATAATTCTTGAATGTTCGCTTAAGAAGCAGAAAAGTGGGATCTTAAGGGTCTTGCTATAGGATCGTTATTGAAATAATTAAAGACCTTAACTAATGATATATTGAGGTAGGAAGGACTTTTGTAACTTATTGAGGTAGAAACCTAGTTGATCCTTCATAACTTTAGAAGTTGAACTTGATATCTTGAAGTAGGAATCACCTAAAGTACTTAGAATGTGGCTCATTCATTATGGTAGCAACCTATATTGAGTGATCTTTTGATCACACCCTTGGATCCTTGTGTAAGATACACCTACTTAGAATAAGGATTAATAGATTTGATAAATCCTTATTGATTAAATATAACTTTCTGAACTTAGATTATTGGTTGGGTATAGTATGGTATACCCATATTACTGGATTATTTTAGTAGTATTCAGGATTGGTTGATTCACTCTAATGTGGACTTATAACCAGGTGCTATCCTGAGAGATTAGATGAATACAGTCCCGTTAGAGTAAATACTCCAAGACTAAGAATGTTATAATTAGTGAACAAGATCCTTAGTTTGAGATGTAAACTGCAACCAAGTTCTACCTTCTATCGTAGTGCACTTCGATAAGTGCAATTTAAGCAAACTAAGTAACTCAAATCACTATGCGTAAGACACTATGTATGCTTATATTTAGGTAATTTAACAGCTTACTTGATATGTAAACTATGACCGAGTTCTACATTCTATCGTAGTGCGCTTCGATATGTGCAATTTAAACAAGCTAATGGTTAAATCCACTTTTCTTGCAAATATGCTAAATATGTGTATACAATTATCCCAGCTAATAATTTTTAAGTAAACTCTCAACCTTAACTAATTATCGAATTAGAATCTATGAGTCAGAATCCTTTTATCAGGATTCTGCATGATGGAGACATAGAATTTATTATCAGATTTTAAAGTATTTTCTGGATTTTTGGATTTATCTCATGTAGTTTAGAAGCATGAGCATGAGGTGTGAGTATTAGAATGATGTATAAGTATCAGTGATGACTTATGGGTTACGAAATGTTGCATACATTATTTGGGAAATTTTAGGATGCATCGGCATCATCAGTAAACAGTATTCCCAACTGAATGTATGTGTACATTAGACCGTACTACTCATAACAGTTCAATGATATTTTGGTGGCATATCAGTAGTATGCAGTGTTGTGACATATTCAACTGTATAGTTTTAGTGACATATAGCATAGTTATACATATGATTACTCAGTTTTAGATTCAGTACTATTTTTATTTATTTTTAGTATTCAATTAGAGTTCAGTTTTACTTTACATTGCTTCACTTTTGTATAGTTTTAGATAGTTTTATACTTTTAATTACCTTTATAGTTTTTATGCAGATTTACTTGTATTATGTAAATGTTAAATGAATAATTAGAGCTGTTAGATTAGTTTCGATGTGTTAGACTTATTGTCTAACATGAGGTACTTTTGGGATCTGACAATTTGCTAGATCCTGAACTGTATATTGAGCCAGGTTAGCTGGACACCCAGGAGATTCAGGAAGAGCCCGTGGAGCACTAGTGGACTCTTCTTCAATTTTATTCTTTTACTTCATATTTTCAGTTCAGTACTTAGCTTTATGTCTATTTCAGTAAATTGTTTGTAATAATTCTGGATATATTTTCTTTTCTTTTCTAAGATGAATGTTTTCATATAGCTTCTATGATGAATGTTTCTGGATTGTTGCTTTAAGCTTCTGCACTCTGTTATATACTACTTATACTTAGTATTATGATATTATCAGTATATTGAAAATACTGATATCTTATACATATATTGGATTCCTATTATATTTTAAATCTAATGTATGTATTTATCTAATACTTAAGATAAGGACTCTACTCTTATCTTAAGATTAACTCTCAACCCTCATTGAGGTTGAGTCAGCAGCCCTTCAAATGGGATTACTTTTCAGCTATTTGAGGAGACGGGTTATTCCTCCCCGAGTGGTGCAGCGCTTCATCGCTAAAATTGATTATAACTGTCTCTTTTGCACGCGGTGATAGGGCGAGGTGTTACAGCGATCAAGGGGCGGGGCGCTACACTTTGCATAAATCATAATAATCTTATTATTCATCTTATGCTAATAGTCTTATATAAGAGAAAATTAAATATATAAAGCTTAGATTCAGATGATTCAATCACTTATATCAATTATTAATCTTAGAATTTCTAATTCAATGATTAAAGATCAATATTAAATCAGATGTATTATTAGAGTAATGTCAAACTAATTATCTTACAATCAAGTTACTTGATTAAGTGATTAAGGATTCAGATTTTAATTAAATAGGTTAAGGTTTAATCCATATTCTTATCCAATCGAGACCAATTATTGATTTATAGATCAAATGTCAAATCAGTGTATTATTGGTATATTATTAGTGGCAATCTCAGATTTCAACCAAGTATAATTCACTTTATCAAGATCTTAAGATTAATTAAGGAATTATGCTGCTTTAATTAAATTTGTTAAATTAAATGTTTAAGATTCACATGATAGATTCTTTACAATTATAACACTGTTATAAAAGCTAAATAATAGAAGTTTGCAAAAAATAGAAGATAATTAGTGCTAATCAAATCTTAATTTAAAATAAATGGATTAGCACCTAATTACAAATCCAACAATTAGAAATTCATGAAATTTGGCAATTATATGCTATTTATTCATATAAGCAATCAGAGACTAAGTTCACTAAATTTGGCTAATCAGAAATCATGATTTTTACTAATCATGCAATTATAAGATTTTGGCATATTTAAGAATATTTAAATCAAAAAATTAAACAACATAGCACATACATTTTACAAGGCATAAGGAACACAATGGCACCTAAACCATACAGTTTGGCTAAGAATACATGCTAATTAATCATAATTAAGATCTATAATGATTAGTCTTAAATAGAAAATCCAATCATTAAAAGTTTAATATTATTTTATATTCTTATTCCTTATGATTTTTTAATCATTTTGGTATGTAATATTATAGAGTTTGAATGAGTTGATCAAAAGTTATTCAATTAATTTATTATGTATTTTTCTAATTAAATTTTCCTATGATTGAATTAATTGAATTATTTTCCTTAAGGAAAATAAATTCATTTAATTAGATTTATTAAAATAGGTCTAGCCTGATAACCAAACTGCGCAGGTCGGTTATGGCCCAAGAGACCCAGGACTGTTGCACCGCGCGGGTCACGGGTCGGCCCGACCTGCACAATGGCTTCGTCCCTGACCCTTCTTCCCGACGGATGCCCGATTAGGAAAACCCTAATTGACCAATTCTCGTGCATCCAAACCATAGCATGACCAACTGAAGGTCGCTGCACCTCCACCATGGCCAAACGTACCGGCAAAGACCCAAAGCCCCAAGTGAGGTGGTCTGGTTCGCCTAGATCTTACTCACCCGACAGCTTCTATTTTGGAACTATTGTGGGGAGAAAATTCTCCCCACATAGGTTATAATTGACCCATGGCTCGATCCCTACACCTTCAGGGAAGTGAGGCAGATCGAAGTCCCCTGGTCTGAGGGTCTGAGGTGGGCCGGATCATTGAGTCCTTACTCGGACCCAGCCCCTTTTTACGAACTTAGCCCAATCGATTGAATTGATCGATCGGGACTATCCTAAGGTGCAATTACATGTGTAATATGTAGCGCCCCGCCCCGTCGCCGTGCTCAAAAGATAAGTATTATGTGTATATTCAGCGGCGGAGCAGTGCGCTACTCGGGAGGACGGATATACAAGCAAAAACCCATCTTCCCGAATAGGCGGGTCTAAGACTGAGCCATGCTGAAGGCTGCTGACTCGATCCTAAGAGTAGGATCGTGAGCCAATACTTAAGATAAGAGTAGAATACTTACCTTAAGTATTAAACTTACACATACATTGGATTTAAAGAACGAGTGAGGATCCAATATACGTCATCAATATATCAGTATTTCTAGTATGCTGGTCATATCACAATACTAAGTATAGTAGTATAATAGAGTGTGAAAGCTAAAAGCAATACATCCAGAATACATTCATCACAAGTAATAATAAACATCCATCTCAAAAAAAGAAAGTAAATGATACATCCAGAATTTATTACACTCTGTTTTAAATACATTAATATATAAAGTCTACTGTAGTACTGAAATAAAACTGAAAGTAAAGATAGATGTTTGATCCACTAAGGCTCCACATACCCGTCCTGGATCTCCTGTGTGTCCTCTTGACCTGTCTTCACAAGCTGCTCGGGATCTAGCAAATTGCCGGATCCCAAAAGTACCCCGTGTTAGATAAGAAGTCTAACACATCGCAACTAACTATGCAGAAATAAAGCTAAATACAGGTAGAAAGTATAGTAAAGAAAAATTATAGGAAAAACTAAGGAAAAAAACTAAGTAAAGAGAAACTGTAACAGCTAAGTAAGTAAGACAGTAAAGTCTAAGTAAGTAAAATGGTCACACAAATGAAAACTGAAAGTAAAGGAAGTATCGAACACTCAGAAATCAGGATGAAAAAAAATACCGAATGCTGTACTATATGCCACTGGAATGATACACCCAAGTATGCCACACTACATATGCCACGGATATATCACTGAATTATCACTAAAAGACTGAGTAGCACGGTCCAATGTAAACATACACCCGGTTGGGAATACAGTATGGTGACGCAGATGCACCCCGAAGTTCCCTAGTATATGTATGTAACATTCCGTAACTCATACTTCATCACTGATACTCATGCGTTACTACTGAAATAATGCTTCAAGTTCATGCTCATACTTATGCCCATGCTTCTATTCTATATGAGTAAAAACCCAGAAGATCTATGAAAGATTAGAATGCTGATAATGAATTCTAAGTCTCCACTGTGCAGAATCCTGCTAAAAGGATTCTGACTCCTAACTTCTAGATCGATAACTAGTTAAAGTTACAGATTTAAATTAAGGATTATTAGGTAAAATGATGGTATATACATATTTAGTGTCTTTACAGGGAAGGTGATTCTCATCACTTAGTTTGATTAAGCCACCCTAACGAAGCGATCTTCGATAGGAGGCATCACCCATTGGCGATTTGTATCTAAAGCTAAGTTGTTAAGATGCCCCACTCATAATTTCATATAGTATTTCAAAAGAGGTAACTTCAGTTACTTAGTTTGGTTGAGCCAGACATATTGAAGCAATCTTCTCTAGGAGGCATTGCTCTTTGACAAATTGTATTTCAATCAAACTAAGGAATGAATACCCATTTAATACACTCTTAGGTTTAAATGATTTATTCTAATGGGACTGCATTCGTCTAATCCCTCAGGTTAGCACCCACTCATAAGTCCTTATTAGAGTGAATCAACCAATCCTAAATACTACTGGGAATCAGTAGTATGGGTATACTATACTACACCAATTAATAATCAAGGTTTAGGCAAGTCTACTTAATAAAGCAAGGAATTATCAAGACTACTAAGGCCTAAGCTAATGGGTAAGTCCTATACAAGGTTTCATAAAAAAAGTACTCCCGAGAAGTGACCGTCAGTAGTTAAAATAACCTTACTAGAGTACTATGAAACCAAGGAAACCCTAAACCAAGAAAAACTTCCAACTCAAAATATTTTCTAATATATTTATTAACCCCTTTGTTTTCTTTTGAGTTGGAAGTTTTCCTTAGTTTGGGGTTTCCTTGGTTTCATAGTACTCTGGTAAGGTTATTTCAACTACCGACAGTCACTTCTTGGGAGTACTTTTTTCTTAAGTGATTTCTACCACGAGGGGATAAGATCAATCTCTAAGGTTGTGGGATCTTTTAAGCTTCTACCTCAAAGAGTCATACGAGGTCTCCTACCTCAAAGTATATGAATTTAGGTATCTTAATATTTTAGGATGATCTTATGAAGAGATGCTTAAGACTCCTCATTCTAACTTCTGATATTAATATATTAGGTTCCATTTCATAATTAGGTTTATAATAATAATCAGATCAGATGATCAAGTCACCTGATCATAACTTAATCTAAGATTATGGGATTTAAATCAGAAGTTGTTATTAAGATCTTAGATCAATTATTTAATCAAGATGATTTTATTAACCTCTTATGCTAATCCTTTTACTTAGGAGAAAATCAAGGATCTTAAGGTCTTGATTCAGATTAGGAAATCACATAGAGTTATTGTTAACCTCATCATGTCTAAGTTGAATGTTTAGAGTCAATATCAAATTAGATGCATTATTGGAAAATATCAAATTCATTATCTTATAATCAAATCAATTAAGTTAAGTTTTAAGGATTTGGATCTTTCTTAAGTAGGTTAGGGTTTGATCCCTTCTCATACCTTAAGTAAAATCAAGTGGGTGTTTAAAGATCAATGCCAAATCAATGTATTAATTATGTATTTTTGGTGGCAACATCAGACCTAGATCAAGTGTTAAAAGCTTGATCCAAGTCTTAAGATTTTTTAAGTTAATTAAGAAGGTTAAGATCTCCAATTTGGTTTTGTCCAAATTATACATTATGGATTAATATCTAAAGTTTCCAATACATTTATCCTACTATTATGAAGTATAAAAATAGAAAAGTTTATAAAAACAGAAAATAATTAGTGCTAATCAAACCCTAAATCCATTTAAATAGATTAACACTTAATTACAAATCCAGCTATTAAAACTAGTTGCAATTTGACACACAAGTTCTAATTAATAGGATAATTAATCAGAGCCTACGTTTGCTAAAATCCAGTGAGTATAAACCCTAATTTTTACTACTCATACTTTAACAAAATTAGGGCATAACTGAAATTACAGAACTCAGAAAAATAATCCACCTAGCACATGCATTCTACTCATTATAAGTAAACTAATGACATCCTAAATATGCAATTTGGTTAAGTAAAACTACTAAAATACCCTAATTAAGGTTCACTGTGATTAAGCAATAATTAAATATCTAACCTTTAGATGTCAATTTTTATTTTATATCTGGTCCATGATGTTTTGCTGATCATTTTCATATATAATATTATAGGGTTTAGATCAGTGGATTAAAAGTTATTCAATTAATACATTATTTATTTTTATTTAATTAAATTCCTATGATTTGAATAATTGAATTATTTTCCTTAAGAAAAATAATTCTAATTATTCGGATTTTATTAAAATGGGCTCGGCCCATTAGCCGAACCGCGTGGGTCGACCGGGGCCCGAAAGCCCGGGACTATCGCACCGCGCGAGTCACGGGCTGACTCGACCCGCACCGGACCTTCGTCCCCGTGCCTTCGTCCCGATGGAGAGGCCGATTAGGGGAACCCTAATCTCCAAATTCTGGCGCCTCCTGACCACGGCAAGACCAGTATTCGATTGCTACACGATCACCGTGGTTAGACGCACCGAACGGGACCAGAAGCCCTCTGTGAGATGGTCCGGATCGACCGGACCTTACTCACCCAAAGGCTCTTCCATTGGAGCTACTGTAGGGAGACAATTCTCCTCTCAGAGGCCACGCCAAACCCCGAGCTCAATCCCTACACCATCGGGGAGGTGAGGCGGATCGAAGCCCTCTGGTCTGAGGGTCTGGGATGGTCTGGATCGCCGGGTCCTTACTAGATTGAGGCGATCCTTAAGGAGCTCAATCCGATCGATCGGGGTTAACACAGATCTTAATCTCGATACCATTGGGTTCGAGACGACAATACGAACACGTACGCATCAAAAGGAAGAAGGTTCGAGCCTCATTTGCTTGAAACCAGCAAACGGGGGTACCTGGTTCGGCGGGGAAGCTCGAGACGGTCGATTGGGACTATGGCTAGCCTTGGCTGAGCTTCCAAACACTTCAAAAGATCCTAAACACCAGGAGAGCCTACTATCAGCGGTTCAGAAGCTCCTGGATCGCCTGCACAAGCTCGGGCAGATGACAATGGCAGAAGAGAAGACAGTGGAGAATTGAGGGCAATTGAGCAGCAAAACGGTAGAGGAAGGATTATTGAGGCTCTTTATAGCCTCGGACGAGCTTAGGGAAGCTTCTTGAGGGGGAAATTGGGCTTGGGAGGATCGGATTGATCGGGCCATAGCCGAGCTCTCAATTTTCCAAATTGAGCTCAGCCGGGTCACGAGGCCCAATCGAGGGTCCTTGACATTTTGGGAGAGGCCTCAATAGTTTTGTTGAGGTGGATGCAGGAGTGGGGGACAGGCTGGGCAGCTGGCGGTACAGGAGATTGCTTCTGTCGGGGACGGGCGTGCTCGGGACGAAGGTCCACAGTGGCAGAGCCTTCAGACGCTGTTCGATGGATAGAAGGAAATGCGCTACGGTCCAGATCCGCCAGATCCTAACGGCCGGCTCGAATTGAATCAGAGCCGCAGGATTAATGGGACTATCTAACGGTAGATCCGCGGTTTCGTGGAACCAGATCCGGACCGTGGGATCTAAGGGTCCGATGGCGAGATCAGCGGGACCCCGCTGTCGCATGACCCGGGCTCCACAGCAGATCACCCGCGGTCCGCACAGCGGATCTCGACCGTTAATTTGGTTTAAAGGGTATTTATGCAATTATGAAATGTTGGAAACCCTTAAGTGCAATTGGACCATTTGAATTTAAATTGAATTATGGTCCAAATAACTTCCAAATTGTACCAAAATTTTACCCCAAGCTAATTTGGGGGTGAGAAATTCAAAAATGCAATCAGATTTTAATTCTGAGGTCAAAATATTTTGGGTCTAGACTAGAGCATCTTGACTGATCAAGATATCATTTTAGATTTAGGGGAGTCCAATGGACTTCAATTTTTTAGGATATGTTTCATTTGATGTTCTAAAAACAATATAATATAATAATGATTACTTAAGCTTTATTTTAGCAGAGTAACAACCTAGGGTTGTTACATAATGAGTTCGATTCGATAATACTCAACCATGCAAATCAAAAGGAGAGAAGTCTGAGCCTTATTGACTCAGAGCTTGCAAACGGGAATAACATGATTGACGGACAAGCTCGACTGGATGACAGGGGGCAAGACTGGCACCAACAAGCTTCCTGAGAAATGCTAAAGGTTCTTGAACACTAGGAGACACATCCTATCAGAGATACACATGCCTGAGACACCTAGGAAGCTTGGACATATAGCAATGGAGGTTTAGGATACATAGCTTTAATTGATAGCAAGCTAATCCTTGGAGTATACCTGAGGTTATTTATAGCCTCGGGGAGGGAATGGGAAGGTTCCAGAGGCCTACGCTCAGGCTGGGGAGGCCTGAGAGATCGGGCCATGGCCGAGCTCTCAGTTTTCCAATTTGAGCTCGGCCGGGCCACAAGGTCCGATCATGGCTCCTCACCATTATGGGAGTGGTCCTAATGACCTGCTTATGTGGATGCGGGAGTGAGAGATAGGGCTTGCGGTCGATAGTAGTGGGGATATTTTCTGCCGGGCACGAGCAAGAGGAAATTGAAGGTCCACAGTTGTAAGACCTTCAGATGCCTTCTGATTGATCGATCAGATGGCAGAATGGCTCGAATTGCTCGAATCATAATGGCCAGTCACGGGAGCAATTCGGGCCATAGGATCGACCTGGCAAATTTAATGGCAGATACGTAGCTCCGTGGATATTGAATCCCAGTTGTAGGATCAACGAAAGGAAAGGTGGGATGGAGCAGGACTCCATTATCACGCGACCCGGGCTCCACAGCAGATCGCCTGCAGTCTGCACAGCAAATCCCAATGGGTAAATTAGTTGATGGTAGATTTGCAAAATCAAATTATTGGAAACCCTATAATGCAATTAGACCAATTTAATTTTAATTGAATTATGGCCTAAATGATCTTTAAAATTTACCAAACTTTTACTCTTAGCTAATTTGGGGATGAGGAATTCAAAAATAAACTTAGATTTTAATTTTGAGATTAAAATATTTTAGATCTAATTTAGAACATCTAGAGTGATCAAAATGCTAACTTGACTTAGAAAATTCCAATTGACCTCTAATTTTTAGGATTATCTTAACTTAATATTCTAAAGCAATATGATTATATCTAATGCCTGATTAAGCTGATAATTAATCAGGGTAATAACTTAGGGTTGTTACACTACCAGTCATGCATTAGAAGGGACCCATATGAAGCTCTGTACGATAAAAAATATAGCACGTCATTGGCCTGGACTGAAGTAGGAGATGTTCAGTAATACGGGTATGATATAGTTGAGGAGATTAATAAGAAAATTCATTTGATAAATAGCATGATTGCTACAACTCAAGATCAATAAAATAAATATCATTATGCTAAGCATCAAACACTAGAATTTTAAGTAGGAGATCATGCATATCTAAAGGTAATCCTAATAAGAGGAGTTATTAGGTTTAGCATATGTAATAGCCCAAACTCTTAAGTACCAAATTATTATCCACTTTAGCCTAAAATGCATCATAATTTTGCCCTCATATGATAACTTCTCAGTAGATCACTCATTATAGGAGTGCTCCCACATGAGTAAGCTTAATTTTGAAGTTATTATCAAGAACTCCATCATAATCCAAAAAGGTGCCTCGATATTTAAGAGCTTTACTTATTGCTACTTAAGTGAGTATTTACAATCTCCACAACCTAAGTAACTGACGTCCTTGTCAGTATCCACATATAGATCCAAGAGCCATCCATTGGGTAAATAGGACTATATGTGACCCTTAGAGGCTTAAGAGGTATCCACAACTTTAAGAGACTGCTCACATGAAGTGGTACTTTGCCCTGTGTGACATTTAGCTCCTATCAGACACTTTATGGTCTGTTCTGATACCATTTGTAATAGCCTAAACTCTTAAGCACAAAGGTGTTGTCCACTTTGACCTAAAAAGCTTCACAATTTTGCCCTCAAAAGGTAACCTCCCAGCATGTCACCCATCTTGGGAGTGCTCCCACATGAGCATGCTTAACTTTGGAGTTTTTATCAGGAACTCCACCGTTAACTAAAAATACGCCTCTATGTTTAAGAGTTTTACTTATTACTACTTAAGTGAGTCTTTACATCACCCATTTTGGGAGTGCTCTCACATGGCATGTATAACTTTAGAGTTCTTATCATAAAATGCACTTTAATGTTTAAGAATTTTGTTTATTACTACGGTCTTTATAATCTCACATCAATTGGATGGATAGGACTGGAAGTGGCTCATACAGGCTTAAGAGGTACATATAACTATGTAGCACCATAATTATTATGGTTCAATAGGCTGCTCACATAAAGTGATACTTTGTCATATTTGGTACTTAGCTCCTATCTGATACCATATGATATGCTCTGATACTATTTGTAATAGTCCAAACTCTTGATCACCAAGGTATTATTCGCTTTGGCCTAAAAGGCATCATAGTTTTACTATCAAAAGATAAATTCCCAGTAGGTCACCAATCCTGGGAGTTCTCTTACATCAGCATGTTTAACTTTGGTGTTCTTATCAGAAATTTCACTATTATCTGAAAAGGCGCTTCATATTTAAGAGTTTCACTTATTACTACTTAAGCAGGTCTTTATATATGTTGACAAAGGTGCTCATGGTTCAGAAATTCACCAATTGTAAAACTTTGGTGAATTTGGAGAGACATTTATATGCTTTTCATTTGTTGGGACTGCGGATGACTTGATTCCTTTTGGAGGATGATACGTAGGCAACCTAATTAGTGTAGCCACATTGATCAAGAGTATAGGGGATTCAGTTCTTACGTGGAGCACGTGAGATTTGAGATGGAGATTACTTATTGAAGAAATTGTTTGGAGGCACCATAGCGCCCCATAGTGTGCTATAACGGCCTGACACCCAAGAGGTAGGTGCTACAAAGCGTCGTAGCAGTTGGCGCTGTAGTGCCCATGACCCAATCAACCCAAATTTGAGCAGTCTGTATATATTTTCTTAACTTGTTTTTAGGGTTAATAGACAAAATCCGAAAATTTTTTAGCCTCCATTGGTTTTGGGTGTGGTGAATGCTCTATTGCAAAGAAGAGAAGGCTCATAGAGGTTGTGTAAGGGTTTGTAAATCATAAAACTCATTGTAATCCATTTCTCAATAGTGAAATTATTTGCTCTCCTTCCCGTAGACGTAGGTGTTAGCACCGAACCACGTAAATCCATTTGTTTGTGCTGTGTTTATAATTGTTTGTGATTGTTTCTTGTTTAATTTGTTTTACTCAACGTCAGAAAGCTTTTGTTCCGCATTAGTTTGTAAACCTAATATCTCAATATGCAAAGCTGGCGAAGGAGGAAGCTAGCATGCGAACATCGGACAAACCCCGACTCATGTTGTTGACAGTGATGAACAAAGAACCAAACGAGGATAAGTGGCTAAAAAGTTCTTAAAAGACTCAAAATTTATAGAAGCCAACCATATATTCGAATATAAGTAGTGAATAAATAAATTATGAAGATTTTGATACATATTCAAATATAAGTTATTGTCTCCGTTTAACCTAGCAACTTATATAATGCCCCGTGCAAATATTTTTAAATAAAAAAAATTGATCTCAATAAAATTATCCCTAAAATTTTCAAAATAAAAGGAGCTAACATTTTACTTATAATGCGATGGATGATATCGGGCTTATAGTTTCCCAATATCTATTTGTATTTATAGAGCTAAGCTAATTATTTGGGCTGAAAAGTGGGCCCAACAGTTCAGCATATTCCAGCTTCTCAGCCTATGCTCGAGCCGACATGCATTTTTAATTTATTATTGATTAAAGTATGAAAACTAAGTCTTATTGGAGAACTTCTTTCATCAATTTCATCATGCTTCGAAAGTAATGTAGGTCTATAGCTTTTTTATACACATTAAAATAGGTAAAAAATGCACCTAGCATTACATTAGAGGAAATACCATCATCTAGCTTTTGTTTAATCCTTTGTATGAACATAAGAGCACACTAATCCTTAGTAGAGGCCAAATTGAGTCCAAACAGCAATTGGAGGAAAAGTATGTTGGGCTAATTTCATTTGGTATAAGGGATCTAAGTTTTAATAGATATGCACTCGATTGTGAATCCACTTAACTCTTTGTGTGGTCAAGGAAAGCTAATAAACATCTGAAGGTTAGTAGATATAGATTGACTTTTAGTTTTTTAAGTTAGCTAAAGCCAAATCATAACCATAACGCTTGTTATGGGTGTTTTCTATCGATTATGAATTTCAACTGTATTTTGTTTAGTTCACTTACATTTTGCAATAATAATATGATGCTATTTAAAGATTGGCTGAGATGGGCAGTTTCTTTAAATAAATGCCAAATTTTATCTGTACAATCAGATAACAGCCGACAATCTATCGCTCAGAGTTCTTCGACTCGGGGAGATCCTCGCGTCGGCTCCGCTTCCGCCAGACGCAGAGCTGGCCCATCACCCCGGTCTTCGCTTCGCCCTACGCGCCAGCTCTCGCGCCTTCGCTTCCCAGACGCAGATCTCTCGCCCGACCGACGCAGAACTCAGCCGACGCATGTGCGTTTTGTAAATGAATGTTTTTATTTTTTTTGAAGATTTGCTTGATATTGTCATTTGATTATGAACAGTTCTAGGGTAATTTGTTTTGTGAGTTATATTTTTAAAGTTTGTTAGGGTTGATTTAGAAGAAATTTATTGTTGGAGTGAGTATATGTGGTCATTAATGTCAGCAAATAATGATTCTTTCTTAGCTGTTTATATAAAAAATTTATGATCATTTTGGTATTGTTTATGCAATTATCTTCTTAGCTATTTGCTGTGCTTTTTTAACTTATATTTGAATCTCAGTGTTGGGAGTAATCTTATCTCATGTATAATATAATGAATGGCAATGAACCAAAAAAACATATATCTGAATAACACTGACATCTTATATTTAAAGAACACTGAACCAAACAGCCCCTGTTATATGCTGTCTGAATAACATGGTATCTTAATAACTTTTCAACTGACGTTCAACCAAGCAGGACCGAAATATCTTCTCCTCCTTCTATATGATGTTCGGTGGTCTTATTGAGTTTGTGGTACCGTAGATATATGTTTTCGGTGATTTTGTTACATTCAATTGGTATTTCATTGAACCGGCAGGTGTTCTACACAATCTTGGAGGGTTAGTTTTGTGGCAATATTTTGGCTAACAGATACTATAAAAAAAGAGATTATGCACTGAATTTGCAATCATGTTAATGAACCTCTAGCTCACCCTAATTGGGATGCTGAATTCGGAATCATTTGTTCCTTTAGTTAGAAGGCTTTTAAATTTCAAACCATTTGTTAGATGGCTTTTAAAAGTTCAAAAATGTTCCTGCTATTTTTGTTTTAAGTTGTGGTCTTCCTTAAAATTTTCTTAAAACTGTTGATATGTGTTATTTTTTCTTCTAATGAGATTGCAAACTTCTTATGCTAGTTATACTCAATATTTAGTTTAATATTATTTGAATATTATTGTGTAGGAAAGCACACCTTAATCAATATTTTGACTATTAGTTTCATAAAATTAAGGATTATGAGCTAAATTGAATGAGCTAAGTTGAGATATTCTTTAAAATATAGCCAACAATTAATCAATTTTTTTTCTAGATTAAAACAATGTTTTTTTGCAGACCTTAAATTTTATCTTCTCTTAAGGTGAGAATGATTTTCCATTCAGATATGGAGGTATTCTAGCTTTACAATGATTATGCTAAGTGAGTTGTTTTCAGTGTAAGAAAGGATCACCTTAAGAGGAGGCAAAGCCGTAGCATACTTATAAGAAAATATGCGTGCATTAATGCGGCAAGACGTTTGAAAATTGTTATGCAAAAAGCATAAAAATAACAAGCTTGTTAAAGTACATGGTGTAAAGTAGAAATATGTTTTAGAGTCTTAAAGAAAGATATATGAAAATTGTCAGTCATTAATCAACACAATCATTCACCTACAAGCCCTAACAAAACATTCATGTTAAGAGCACATTGCAAGATTTTGCTTGAGGTAAAACATGTTATAATCCAAATGAATAAAATCAGAATTGAACCATCTAAGCATATGATTTTTTTTTAATTGAGCAATTATGCGGTGTTGAGAATATAAGTTTCATTTAGACTGATCATTCCGAATGTTCTTAAGCTAATAACTAAATATAGCTTGTGCTTAATGATGCTCAAAATATGGTTGAGCACTTTAAAAATAATCTATAGATTTTGCTTTATTTAAGCTATTAAGCTTGATGAAAGCGGTGAGATAACTGATATATTTTGGGCTGACGAAAAATTTGATTTAAAGTACGCATATTTGGATGATCAAAACGTATTGCTATGATCTTGTATCAGCATTACTACTTGAAGTGAAGCATCACAAACAAACGATTGTGTTTGGGTTGCATTGTTATTTGATGAAATAATCGAATTATTTGTGCAGTTCTTTGAAATATTTCTTATTGCAATGTCTAACAATTACCCACAAATAATTTTTATTGACAAGCGTGTGGCCACGGAGATGGCCATTTAAGTTGTATCATCTAATACAACACATTGATTATGTTTTTGGCATATATTTAAAATTGCAACTAAGAACAAGTCTCACATTTTTAGACAATGTTGATAGCATCATACAGTTTGTTCTTTGTGTCGATTATATCAATGCACTGCTGAAGATTTTGCTATCCTTAAAAGATTAAGTCATATACACTATTGAGAAGCATTTTTATATAAGGATACTAATTTCAAGATCTGCAAAAGAGTATGTTTTTTTCATACAAGTATTTAAGTAATCTTGTAAGTGAAGGATATGATCCTAACTATTGTTTAATTTAAAGTAGATGCTAGCTTTGTATCCATTTTTGTGCATTATCTCTTTTTGCCATAGTAATTCCACCTCCATTCTCAACCTATTTAAGCAAAGGCTAATTTGAATTTCACACGACCTACATATGATGATGTTGCCTTGTTCTTGATAATCATTTATGCATTTATATGTCTGTTGCTTGATCAGTTATTAGTTGGAATATTTTGAAATAACTTTATTAAGCTAAGGGGAACACATATGTTTAATTCTTAGCACCTTTGTTGAATGGCAAGAATTTGCAACCCTGTGATGCTTGAAACCGAACCGAACTCATTTGTTATGCGTATTGAATTTGTATCTACTGTTATCAGCATGTTATAGTATATTGTTTTTCTTTTCTGAAGTATTGGTTGGGGCATAGTGTCTTGAACTTAGCAAATTTTCTGATTGAACCGATGGCCTAGTCAATAAGCCATTTAAAAACTGTCACTAATGTTGTTAATAAACTACTACAAAAGCTAGGCATCATTTCCTCCAAAGTTGCCACGATATCTTTAATTGTGCCTAATGCTACCTTGGACTTGCCATGCTTGAAAATTTATTAATCTTTGGTAAAATATATCCCTTGGAATACAACACCGCATCACCTCATGCAAGATATAGTCAACCCTTCCTGACAAATGCTTTCATGGCTTTTGAAGTTATTGTTGCTTTGGCCCTTTAGTTAATTAGAATTTCAGCCTAAATCCTTGTTAATGTATCATCCCCAGATTGAGTTGTCATCACATTTCTCAATGTGACTCCTTTCCGCATTTGTATTGTTGATATATGAGTCGTATTGGTGCTAGTCTCTATCATTGTGTTAACCATTCTAGCCTAATGGGTTATCCCAATAATAAGCTGAGCTGGCCAAAAGGTTATCCCATAAGGTCACTCATTTCGTTAAGTTGATTGTGTAGTTTATTGATCCCCTTGTCACAGATATCTGGCTAACATTCCATTTGTTCTTGGACTAAGCATGTTAAGCTTTCCTAGGCCTCTTTGACATTATCAGATTCCCCTTTTTACGAAGAGAATTTCTTTGTTCATTTCCTTCTTCCTCTTGCCTTTCATCTAGCTACAAGGTGAACACAAGGGTTACTGCTCGTCTCCCATATACTAAGTAGGGGTCTCTCAAGCATGTTCAACATTGTGAACCGTTTCAATTACCAAGTGCTCTTCAATCACTTTGTTGTTGTTGTATCCATCTTCTTCATCAAAAGACAAAAAATGACACATTGTCAAATACTTGCCTGATGATTTATCGTCTATTCATAAATGCTGGTGACATTTTCTTATACAAACATGGATGAATTGTGATGAATATCACTTGTTGATTTTGGGCTCCTTAGTTGGATGTCAAATTCTCAACTGCACTTTAGTTTAACACCCTTTTCATTTTGATTGAGATTTGGAATTATCTAACTTTAAGTTGCTGAAGGTGTTTCTTATGGAATTCTACAATCCTAAGGAGCCTAGAATCAATTTTTTCAAAAAGTAAAATATGAGGCTAAAGTTTGCAACCTTTTATTCTTGGTATTTGGTTCTCTTCCGGAAATGTTAATCTTGTAAACATTCGAAGGACAGTGATTGCTAAATGACTTCTTTTAGTTTAGTTGGGAGCCATCGCTGACCTTTGAGAAATTTCACTTTTTTCTTCGCTCTTTCTAGGTGCCAAGATAAGCAATTTTAATTGAATTTTATTCGTTTTTCCCATGTTTGGATACTCGCCTTCTGAAATTGGTTTTTTCACCGCTGCTTTGTTTTTCCATGTATCTACTAAGTTGTATTTTTTTACTTAATATAGTGGTTGGTTTCTTTGTGAGTTTATACTTTTGTTAATTTTTTGCTTGTGGTAGTATTTTTAGTTTAAATGATCCATGTCATAATAGGATTTAACTAAATTTTACATTGGTTGCCGATTACCTAACACAACTTCTTCCTTTCACATCAAGAACTTGGGACCTGATTTAGCTCTCAGTCGATATCTTTTTGCTTTATTTATGGGTGTTCTTGTTGAGCACATTGAAGAGGAGAATCCTTAGTGCACATTTTTTGCAGATATTCTATTATTTGATAAGACTAAGGATGAAGTTAAAGCAAAACTTGAGTTATGGAGGACTACTTTAGAATTCAAAGATTTTTGTCTTATTAGATCTAAAATATAATATACAGTGCAAGTTCAATAGTATTAAAAGCCCAATTCTCGAGTACATAACTATTGAAGACCAGGTGATCAAGAAGATCAAGAGGTTCAATTACCTAACCACTAAGATGTTTCAATTTCTGTGTATGTTCAACTCTTACACTTTCCCTTAGAACTTTCCAACCACTTCACTGAGCACCTTTAATAATGTGGTAAGTGGAACAAAGCATGTACAATGCTTTTATGCTTAAGGTACAAGGCCTTCCTAATCATGAAGATTAATTCGAGATATTTGCTGTTTTTTAACTTGAAGCCATGGAGATTCATTCATCAAACTTGCACTTATAATTTAAAATGAGGTAGTATATTGGACTCTGAATTTCAAATGAGGCATTTGGTGAGAAGATTGAAGAGGATATATTGGCTAAGGCTTGAAGTGGAGGTGATATCAAAGCTGAACGTAGAAGTTGTTTAGATCTATGAAAAGGAAACGAGTGTGAAAAGAAAAAAAAAATTCTTTTAATACAATGTAAGAATGCTAAGGACTACATTGCAAATTAGTTGGATGCATGATGCCATCTGTTAGCTATTTTTATACAGGAAAGTAAGAAATTAATACTTCGAGAATGGTATCTCTTAAATACAATCATTCTTAATAAATTGGAAATACTTGGGCTTTATATTTATTGATTGAAATGGTCATCCACATGTTATGATGCCATGATAATATTCTCAGCACTAGTGATCATGCTTCCAGCTTGAGCAAATAAATTGAATGATTAGGAAAATTTATACTATAAAACAAAATGGACAATTTATTTAGGTATCCTGCACTTAAATATTTCTCTTTACAAATGTACCTTCAAGATCCCATAACTGCACCAAAACTACCTGTTTGGTTATACACATTTCAATCATTAAAAGAAAACTAAGCTTCTTACACGTTAAGTTTTGTAAAAATTAAAGTATGAGTGGTGATATGTAAACACTTAAACTTTTGAGTTGCGTTTGAAATTCAAAATAAATTGTAAATCGAGTAAACTTATTTTTTTATTTTTTATCCCCTTTGCCCATCAAATCACCATTGTATAATTTTTTTTCCAAGGTTTTCTTAATATTTTCTAAGGGGCTATTTGGTATGAGGAAATCTGAGTATAAAATAACGTTATTGTAGTGTAATCAAATAAATTTACCGTTATTTGATAGTTTCTTACGAAAATTAGATTTTTTTATTTGGAATAAGGTAAATCCGCCGAGTATAGTATTTCGAGAAATCAAGGGTGTGAGATTACCCCCTTTTTTTTTGTAAGAATATTTAGGGTTTAGGACTCCAAAGAACGAATCAATAGGAATGGTGAACGAATTGAACTAGCCGATAGGAATCAGTTCTATTGGAAGTGATTTATATCGGCTTATTTTGATCAGAATTAAATGCACATGTCTGTTACTCAACAATCTGAATTCTTCTTCGAGTTCCTCTACCACAAATTGAGACAAGGTAATCGGAAGAAGAAAGCTTTTGCTTGAGATCTTTGTGGTTCCTTTATTTGATGCAGCAGATCTTCTTCGATTTGGCAAGATGATGTTGAGATCATACACTAAACCCTTGGATCTTGCGTCGGGGAACTTTCCCTCGTTTGTTGGTGGGAGTTCAAGCATTGGGAGAAAGCTTCCAAGGGTTATGATGGTGCCCGTGCTCCTTACAGAACTCGAGGACGACGACCAACAACTCTCTTTTATTGGGACAAGATTTCTCTCCTTCTCCAACTTAAGGATGGCATACCCAAAGATATAGAGGTCATCTATGTTAATTCCCTTTGTGCCTAAGTCGAGAGCCACTAGCAGGACGACTCATCCCAAACCCTCCTTGAGCAAAGATTTCACCTCTTCTGCGAACGAAGGGGTGGAATGCTTACCGTAATGGCAAAAAATGGCCGATTTGACTGTAGAAGTTTTCCAGTGGCTTTTTATAGTTGTGTAAAAATTTTGCCATATAATTTTACTTTACTTAGTTTTTTACTTCATACTAAACAACTGATTTTTAAATTTATGTAAAATTTTTTAATTTACACCCACTTTACTTCTTGCCAAATACCCCCAAGACAATTAATCATTTAAATTCAGTCAAATATACGTTGTTATTATTAAAATTGAGCCAATACTGACCATGGCTCATGAGCTCATAGTGATGTTTTGCGCTAAAATTTTTTTATTGTTAAACATCAAATTCTCTTTTTCTTTTTTGAAGCTTATGAAATTTATTCATAATCAATTTATTAGCTGTACATCTACGTTTGTACAGTTATAATATGATGACATACAGATTAATTTTGCTTCATGAAGCTTCTTCATAAACTACCAATAATCCTGAAAGTGAATACTCCTGTATATTTTTTAATGTTTTGATTATCATTGCTCAGGAGTTTTACATTATAGCCTACGACAAAAACAATCTTTATTAGATAAGTTTCTGCTCCTATTGGTTTGGTGAATTTCGTTTTGCTCCCTGCTCTCAATTTTGTCTTAGAGTATCTTTCAATTAAACTAGATGATTTACTCTTACACATACATTACTATCTTTTGGATATTGTTGTGAACGTATTGTATAGTAAAAAGCTGTAGCTTTGGACATGAAAATATTTGAATGTGAAAAACATTCTTCCATGAAAGCTCTTTATGTTTGACTGTTGGCTGGTGTTTGCATCAAACGTTTCTTTACTCAAAAATAGATATTTATATTTATCTTCTGCCAAGATAGTGGGCATATGCCAATCAGTGAAGATATTTATCTAAGCAATTCTTATAGGGCAGACACAACATAAATATACAGGGAACACTGTAATTTTGGCAATGTTCTAGCTTAAATAATAGATGCTCATGTTATTATCTATAAATATTATTTTAGTCTATACTTAAGTGCTACAAAGAATGAAATACTATTAATTAGTCTACAAGTAGCTTGTTCTGCTTTTTATTCTTGGTTATGCTTGTCTTAGTATGTTTGCATGTGGTAAACTTCTCAAATTGATTTATCTCATGTGCTCAGTTTTCTATTACTTTATCAATGAGTGTATTTTGGTTTTATAATAATGAGAATTTTACTTGCTGATTGGTCATGCTGCTATACAGGTGCAATTTTCCAATGGATAGTACATTTTAATATGATTTTTCTTACTGGTAGCTAATTTGCTCTCAGCAATTTGTGTTATAAAGATTACATATAAGATGGCTCGGAAAGGAAGCCAACAGAGAAGTAGTCTTGATCGCAAGGCAACAAAACTACAAAATGTAATTCCAGGTTCATTGGATACTTCTTTTATTGAGAATAAGGAAAAGAAAGGAAAAAGTGACCAGAGGTTTACTTATTGTGATCACTCAAATAATGACGTATCTTTCAAATCAAGCCATCCTCTTACTGAGCAATCCATTAATAGTGATATTACAGGAGCAGTTAGTAGTTGCAAGCAAAGAATTTCTGATGTTTCTGTTAGGGAGCAAGCAAAGTCAGGCATAATAGAGGGATCAGATCGAACAAAAATTATATCTGATAAAGCAGTAGACGTTACAGAAAATGAGTTATCAGATGCACCTAAGCCAAAATTAACTAATGGAGTAATGCTTGATGTTAATTGCAATCTTAGCAACAACTTGTTTGGTAAATTTTTAGTAAGAAGCGCTGCAGCTATGATTACAACTTTGGATGCTATTAGTGGTTGGGGTTTTAGACCGGCTTCATATGTCCTGAAAGTTACCGGTGGATGGATTGAGCAACAAAAGCCTCGGGTCTCTCGTTTCATAAGCTATGTGCATCATACTTATGATAATGGCATTGCAAAAATTAAGATAGTGTTCCCTGTGATTTTTGGATGGGTTTTGCACTTTGGCAAATTGGTGCTTTTTCTTTTTGCGATTTGGCTGGGCTGCAGTATTAGGGGTCTTAATTCATTATTTCATTTGGGTACAACATCACTATTTACCATTCTCTGGTGCAGCCTACTTTCAATTATTGCTATAGTTGGATTCATAAAATTGCTTTTTACGATGGTAAGGATGTCTATCTTTTCCTATGTTTAACCTTTTGTTTGCTATCACCATTATTTGCGGACTACCTATGACTTACTAAGTTGTTTATTGGTATGATTAATTTTAGTGTTCTTTTGCTTAATTATTTAAATTTTGTGCATTATCTCATAAGAATACCCAATTTGTTTCTAATTTTCATTTTTTTTGTGATTAATATTTTTCTGTTCTAAAGGACTTGACAATAGTGCTAAATATGCCCATCAAGTGGCATAAAAACATGGCTATGTGGCATTAATGCTTGACTTTATGTCTAGAAATGTCATTGGAAGTGTACCATTGTATGATAACAATAACAACAACAACAACAACCCTAGCCTTCATCACAATAAGTCGGATGAATCTTTTGTTTCCATTGTACACGATAAAAAATAACCCCTCCCTAAATTCCAAATAGAAAAGATCATTTCTAATAGTTTATTCCTATATTTTTTTTGGTTATCTTCCTCTTTAACATGGGAAAAATTCATATTCTCAATTTCTAATGGCATCAACCGATCTACGCTTAATATGCCCGAATCATCTAATAGATGACATTTTCTAACCTTATCCACTATTGGAACCATCCCAACGATGCTATGAATGAACTTATTTCTCATTCCATCCTTTTGAATATACCCATTCATCCGTGTTTGCTACTTATTTCAGTAACTCTTATTTAATTAGTAAGTTCTTTTTTGTTGGTCGACATGCATTCCCATATAACATAGCTGATCGTAAAGCTGCTTTATAATTTTTTGTTAAATTTTGAGTGGGGTTTCTGATTGCACATTACTTCAAAGCGCTCATCCATTTCATCCAAACAGCTTTGATCCTATTAATAACACTTTTTATCTAACCGTTATTTTGAATAATTGAACCAATATATTTTAACCTCTCACGCTTCTTAAACACTTTTTACAATTAAACTTGCACTCCATATATATTATTTTATATCTGCTTAGACAACCTTTTAGATTCTAAAGTGGTCTTTCATAATTTGGGTATTGATTTAACCCAATTTCTAGTCTTATCACTCGAGAGATCACAACCTTATTATGCAAGTCTTTAATAACATTAATATATGCCACACAAATTCTTTTAACTTTTTTTTGGTACTCATCATTTTATTGTGTATGCTCATTTTTTGTGAGAAAATTATTAAAATGGTCTTTTGATATTTGCAAAATGTTCAAAATATTCTTTAACTCTTGTAAATAGTTCATTACTTTTGTTTAAGTATTTTTTTTGGTCGCTATCCCTCTTTCGTTAAATTTTTGTTTTTAATCGGAATGGGCTGCTGGAATCCAGCAGCCAATTCCAGCTGCAAGTGGTCGTTGGAATCCAATGTTCGACTCCGACTGTTGGAATCGGCTGCTGGATTCTAGCGGCCGATTTCGACTTAAAAATACAAATTTAATGGAAGGGGAGGGGAGTTAACGACAAGGATAAAAAATAGTTAAACGAAAGTCAAAGGAGCAAAAATATATTTATCAGAGTTAAGGACTATTTTGAACATTTTGCAAGAGTCAAATGATCATTTTGATAATTTTCTCTTTTTTTTTGATTTTGGTAATAGTAGTTGCCTGAAACACTATTATTTAGTTTGCATTATATGCATACTCATCTTAATTTATCTTATGATTAGTACTACTTTATGGCACACTTCCATCATCTACTCAACAACTTAAATTGCATTTTAAGGAGATAGAAGTCAGCTTTTTTGGCTTATGGGACTGAATTTAAGGCATGTCATATTGATGACATCTTTGTTATGGTCATCAAATTGTGCGGATAAAGTTGTATATGCTTTATTTTTGGAGTTAAGTTTCAAAATGCTATAAACAAAAAGTCAAGGTACCTAGGGAAGGGTCGGTCACAAGGTACATCTTTTTTGAGGAAATATTTTAATGTAGTTTTTTTTTGCAGATCTCATTAAATAACTTTTATTTATTAATGTACTCTTTTTGACTATTTTTTTTCTTCTTCCTATTGTGTTAAGGGACCACTTTCTAAATATTGTACCTTCAATTATAATTTGGATAGAATATTTTTGAAGGTTATTTTTCCCTTGCTTCAACAAGCACAATACTATAAAACAATGATGAAATTGAACTAGCTTTTTGGTTCTTTATTAACTTTCTATTTTCCCATATTTGTTATATCTTTATATAGTTCTCAACGATATTCAACTATTTGTTTTTCCAAATATGTTACATGCTTGGATTTTGAATTTGTGCTTGTACTCTAGGTTTTGTTATTAAGGTGTTGTAGTTATGTTGTTTAACAAAATGTGAATATTTCTACTATCACCAAAATGGTCAAGTTGGGTTGCAAATTTGTTGGTCGTGATCCCATTTTCCTTCCTCCAAACTTAATTCTCACGCATTTCTTGCAAATCCCCCATAAGTTCAATCATGATCAAGAGTTGGCTTTCAAATTCCAACTATTTTCCACATTTAAGTTTATTTAGGAGCTATAAAACCAAAATCCCAATAATGCCGATCCATCAATGCCCTAACCACTTCATCCAACCCTTAAATCTTTTTCACTTGTCTTATTTTGAATCCTCTTGGTGCTTTTGGAATCAGAATATAAAATTTTAGTGGTGCGCATAAGAGGAGGCATTGGATATTTAAAACTCTATACCAATTAAAATTTCAAATTTCAACTCCAAGAACTCAATATGCTGAAGGAAACATCTATCAACAATTTAAGTGGCAATTGAAGCGACCTAACTATTATACACCACACAAGATGTTCTATGCTGTTGCAAATACATATATAAGCTTAGTGAATAAGTGATTATTGGCAAAATAACATTTGTGTATGGAATAGAATTTCTTTTGTCACAAACTATAGTAAGTTATCCCGCATAAATATTTTAAATGTGTCAAACACGAAAGGTGTTTTAAATATTATATACTATAATTAAAGAGATAAACTCTTTTATGGGTTGGATGAAATGGTTTGTTCACAAAATCCTATAGTTTGTAAACATCACTTTGGAAAATAATATGCCTATAAGAAATTGAAAATTGCAAATAAGTAAAACTATAGAACCCAACTATATATTGATAATTTTAGGTGGTACAACTGCTCTCTACCTCTACCACTTACTACTTAGGAGGATCTTTCCCTTCCACTAAAAGCTCGATCCCATGGAAATGAAAGAAAACTATGCTCCTTTTAATATTAAGCACAGCCTTACTCAACTGCACACCAAATTTGCACATCTTTAGAGGCAATGGATCAATCTTTTCACTAAGTCACTTCTAAACCCTTGTGCAGTTTCTTTCAAATTAATATTCAAGTTTAGAAACCTCACAAATACTTAAGAAAATAAATTTTCTAAACGAAAACAAAATTACTTGGAGGCGAACCAATTTTTCACTAATTCATTTAAAGAGTTGAAAATATGCAATGCAAAACGACAATACAAAATTCTAGCTTCCTATAAGGGTAAAGTGGGAACTTAACCCTAGAAGATTGTCTTAAAAAAGTGGGAATATGCTATTATGTAGTCATGAAAAGCTGTGAACACTTTAATTCTCCAATACATAGTAATGTGAAACCATTTTACAACAATGTTAAAATACTAGTGGATTTTATTTAGAATGAATCCTTAAGATAGGGCATCCATAAATGCCTATGATGAATCCAAAATACTGTCTCAAATCTTTTTCAAATAGCTAGTCAATGAGTGTACAAACGTATAAACTTTTGCCCCATTATTGAGGGAAAGTTGTAAAGACTGGAGCTTATAGAGCATTTGATAAGGTCATTCAAGTTTTGAAAAACTCGATAAATTGAATGTATCTAGTATTATTTAGAAAGTGCACTTCGGTTATTTCTCAATAAAATGGCTTTGTGCACAGCAGTTTGGCCTATAAATAAATTGGTCGATTATTTTGTTTGACTTTGATCAAGATTGAGTTTTGTTGATCTTATATTAAGATTATTTATTATAATAACATATTAGTCAATTATATGAACTTTTGAAATATAGATGGTGTTGTAACAACTCAATAATATTTTGCTCAAGAATAATTTGGGAAAGTATTATTTGGCAATTTCCTTCTCCAAAAACTCAATATGCTAATGGACACATCTATCAACAATTTAAGTGGGGCATTTGAAGTGACCTAACTATTACACACCACACAAGATGTTCTATGCTGTTGCAAATACATGTATAAGCTTAATGATTAAGTGATTATTGGCAAAATAACATCAGTGTATGGAATAGAAATTCTTTTGTCACAAACTATAGTGAGTTAGTTCGCATAAATATTTCAAATGTGTCAAACACCAAAGTTGATTTAAATATTGGATACTATAAATAAAAGAGATAATCTAATGCTTGTATTTTGGTTTGGTCATAAAATCCTTCTAGAGTTTGTAAACATCACTTTGAAAAATAAGCATGCCTTGTAGAATTTGAAAATTATAAACAAGTAAAACTATAGAACCCAACTGTATGTTGATAATTTTTAGGCGGTACAACTGCTCTCTGCATCTACCACATACTACATAGGTTGATTTTTCCCTTTCACTAAAAGCTCGTTCCCATGGAAATGGTAGAAGCCTTGTTCTCCTTCTAGTATTGACCAAATTCTACATACTTCTTTAGAGGAAATGGAGCAATCTCTTCACTTAGTCACATCTAAACCCTTGTGCACTTTCTTTCAAATTGATATTCAAGTTTAGAAACCTCACAAATACTTAAGAAAAGATATTTTCTAAACCAAAGCAAAATTATTTTGGAGACTAACCAATTTCTCACTTATTCATTTACAGGAGTTGAAAATATGCAATGCAAAACAATAATACAAAATTCTAGCTTCCTGTAAGGGTAAAAAGTAGGAACTTAATAATAGAAGATTGCTTTAAAAATTGAGAATATGCTATTATGTAGGTATGAAAAGCTGTCAACACTTTAAATATCCAATACAAACTAATGTGAAACCATTTTCCAACAATGCTAAAATATTAGGGCATGCATAAATGCCTATAATGTATCCAAATGACTAGTCAATGAATGTACAAACTTACAAAATTTTGTCCCATTATTGAGGAAAGGTTGTGAAGAGGGGAGCTTATAGAACATTTGATAAGTTCATTTAAGTTTTGAAAAACTCGATCATATGAATGTATCTAGTATTTTTTGGAAAGGACACTTCGATTATTTCAATCAAATGGCTTTGTGCATTGCAGTTTGGCCGATAAATAAATTGGTCTTGGATTATTTGTTTGACTTTGGCCAAGGTTGAGTTTTGTTGATCTTATATTAAGATTATTTATAATAAGAACATATTACTCAAATATATGAACTTTTGAAATATAGATGGTGTTGTAACCAACTTAATATTTAGGAAAGTAGTTCATCTGCCATTTTTATTTTGCATTTTCTTCTCAGGCTATTCAATTTGGCTGATTTAATTTCCAGCTATTTAATGTGTAAATTTACTTATATTTATTTTGATACTAATTTTGTCATATGAAATAAATTATGAACTTAATTAGTTTTAAAAATGAGTTGGTGGATATTATGAATAATAGGAGGATAATTTTTTTTTGTTTTCTAAAAATAAAGTTGTAGGAGAGAAAGCAAAAGCAATTAATTGCTTAGGCTTTAAACTCAAAATTGATATTGGTAGATAAATATGTTTTGTTTCATAATATGAATCATCAAAGAAATGACATGAGTATTATGCTAAATAATAACGTGGAAGTTATAAGATTGAAGTTAGAAATATATCTTTAAAGATTATAATTGGAGTAATTTTAATATAGCAAGTGTTCTTGCCTCAAATAAGATTTGATATAAGTAAGCATAAATGAAAAGTTTTGGTATAATTTGGAGTAGTTGGTTCAAAGAATACTCAAGAGGAATGTTATTAATAAGATGAGATTTAAATAAACATTTGTTATTATAATTTGGAGTAGTTGGTTGAAGAATTTGATAATATTCATGATAATTTTAGCTTTGGGAAGATTAATGAAAAAGGAAGAATGATTTTAATGTTTGTTTATGTTATAATTGTATGCTTGTTAATTCATACTTTAAGAAGAGAACATGTTTATCACTTACAAAATAAGCTTTTAAAATTCAGATTGATTGCTTTCACTAAATGAAAAGAGATGTTTATATTGCAAGAATTGCATGATTATTCCAGGTGATTGTTTGACAACCTAATATCAGTTATTAGCGTTTGATATAAAAATGTTGAATAAGAAAATTAATACTAAATCTAAAATATGTTTTAAGAATTGATGGTTGAATCTTAAGATAAGTAATTTAAATATTTCAAGGAGTGAAGTTTTAAATTTTGGATAGTGAGATTTTGAGGGTAAGGCCAATCATATGTGTAATTCGATTGCTTATTGCATTCGATTTGTAGCGAAAAGTATGCTTGGTGAATCAAAAGATAAAGCACCTAAATAGTAAAGATGCATGGTTGTAGAAATAAAATACATAACTAAAGATTAAATATTAAAAGGTATACAGAAGAATAACTCAAATGCAAGTATGATGAAAATTAGAAGCAATATAAATTAGTTTGTCATGAATCTAAAATAGCAATATATGATGTTAATATTACAACACTTGAGGAATTAATTGATAAATTGGAAATTCTTGAAGGAGTGAGCACATATTTAAGCTTGCCAAATTAAGAGTTAATAGAATTTTGAACTTGACTCAAGTATATAATATGAAAATTATGATAAAAAAATTATTTTTAAGGTTGAAAATATTCAATATAGATGATCATATTATTTTATTAAACTTTTAACAAAGATTATATTAATACAATTCATATAAATGAGTTTATTTTTTAGAAAATTAATATTAATTATACTTTCAGTCGACATATTAGTAAAGTTGAGATTTGGAATGCTTTAAAGGAGATGAAAAGTGAAAAAGTAATAGAATTGATTGAAATTCCTAATGATATGCGGAAATGTTTAAGCTGAAAAAGAATTTCATGGCTTATCATACTATTTAATATTATTTTGAAGGCTAAAATGATGCTATGTGAGTGGAGGAGCAAGATTGAGGGAGTGATTAAATATAATTATGAAGAGATACTTATATTTTATAAAACTAATTTAGTTTTATGACTAGTATATCTACCATGAAAGATGATCTTCGTTTATTTTTTATTGATTTTGAAGAGGCTTATGATTATTTTTTATTAATTTTGAAGAGGCTTATGATAGAGTATCAGAAATTTTATCAGGAGTTTTGTTAAGATAAGGAATGTGGGGCATATATTGAAGTTATTAAAGATGTGTGTGATGTGGTTGTTACATTTGTTCGATCTCAAGGTATCATGTCTAAAAATTTTCTTGTACTATTGTATTACATCAAGACTCTAATTTATGTCCATATCTTCTTACTTTAATTATGAATGTTTTTGCTGAACACATTAAGTGAAGGTTCCTTGGTATATGTTATTTGCAAAGAATATTCTATTAATGACATGACTATGAATGGAGTTAAATCAAAACTAGAGTTATGGAGTAATACTTTAGAATATAAAGGATTTCAACTTAGTAGATCTACAGTAAAATTGTCCAGTTAACGTGGTTGTTACTATTGTTCGCTGCAGATGAGGAGATTGCAGTCTTAACTGGGGTCTTGGTGGGTACTGAGAGGAAGCCTTTGTCGAAATTCATTCGTTTGGAGTGGTTTAAAAACGTGTCATTAGAAGCATTTGTATTTACGGAATACACAAGCAAATAATTGTAATAATAATAAGATTGCAACTTTTGGTTCTCAAAAAGTTTCATTTAATATCAAAAAGATTTTGCATACAAAAAGAGTTGCCAAAATTTTACAGGGTATATATACAAGATCCTGTACTAGGTTTCCTACTAATTAAAGGAGTCAGGATTAGTTGACTTCCTCTTTGAAGTGGACGCAAGATGGTCATTGTCCTTCCTCTTCCCTTGGAAGAAGAAGCTGTCGCATTTCTAGTTTTGATGAGCTTCTTCAAGTTATGAAGCTCATCCTGCAGCAAAAGGACTTGACGTTTCCGTACGTCGCCCTTCCTCAAAATCTCCCACTCTATCGTGGATACCCTTCCGAACAGGACCCCCTTTAGCTCCTTGACCTTTTTCTCTAATTCAAATATATGGTTCCTGGACGCAGATACCCACCCAGCCAGGGTATGCTCCACCCTTCAATCTCTCGGTTGATGCGTCATTTGTTATTTTTGTAGTGGGAGCGTCTATATTTATTTTAGGATAAGTTACTTCCGAGTGCGAGGAATTTTCATCAATCTCCCAGTCCTCAAAATACTCAATCATGTCATTGCGAGGATCCATCTATAAAAGATTAATAATAAAAATGTTATTCTTGCATTTTTCATGATAATGTGCATGGCACTATTACCCTAAGTTATTAGAATCTTCTTAAATTGAATATATCTTTTACTTTATATGCATATTCTTTTCTTCCACACATATTAAATCCTGCTCTGATACCAACTGTGATGTCCCGACATTCGGGTGGTCACATACCGCAGGATCATATTGAGCAATTTAAGAGAGGAGAGCATACACATACAAAAGCCAATGATATTTCTCATTCATTTCAAAATTTCATATTACAAAAGAGATCTTCATCGTACATCACGAATATTATTTAACAAAAGAGAAAATAAAGAGATAAAAAGTTAAAGTAGCGCCGTCATAGATCCATCGACAGTTTGAACATTTTAAGCATTATGGTTCTTGCGTGTATTCCCCTAGGAGCACTTGACCTAGTATTGTATAGAAAATAATATCGGGATTTGAATTTTCAGTAATTAGAGAATACTCTAAGTACTGCAGTACACAATAATATTTACATTTTAAAAGATGCGATTAGCGGAAATAAGGCGGTAATAAAATGCAGGAAAAATAAGGCAATAACGCGATATAAAAAAACAATTTCCTGCAAGAAGTATTATCACAAAATAAATGTTACTGATGTCATTTTTCAGTAACTTACCCGAATGTTACTGATGTCATTTTCAATAACAACCCTGAATGTTATTGATGTCATTTTCCAATAACAATCCCAAATATTGATGATGTCATTTTTCCAGCAACAACCCCAAGTATTACTGATGTTATTTTCTAGCAACAATCCCGAATGTTATTGATGTCATTTTTCAATAACAACCTCGAATATTATCACGTTGGTTCCGAACAACCAACCAAGTTTCAAATTGAAATTGGCTCAAAACAAATAAAATGTAATACTTGTCATGTACTAGGTATCTTTGTTCCTTAAGTTCAGAAGTTCAATAGTTCGGATGAGTGACAGTTTGCTCAATCTGTATTTAGATTCGGATATCTTTAAGTTAGCTTTTTAATCTAATATTTTAGGAGGCATTTTTTTTAATTTTTACTTTGATTATGTTTTCTTTCTATTTTTCTATTAAGATTGAAGTTCGATTTATTTAAGCTGGTATTATCATTAAAGCGTTATGATTACGATCATAATAATGTACGAAGGAAAAAGTCAGAATAAAAATGACTGAATTGACAAATTGAAAATAATAGTCATTTTATAACATTTGAATTATTCTCATTATTAATTTATGAGAATAATATTAATGTGAATGGCTAATTATTAATTTAATAGCTATGGTTTTAATAAGTAGAGAGTAACAAGATTAGAAAAATGTTCCTTCCATTTTCTTCCTTTCCAATTCCTTTTACCTTAGGATTAGGACCACCGAAAAAAGGAGGGAGGCCGAAATGGGGTGGCCGAAGGCTGGAGGAGGGCTGGCTGGGCTGCTGTTAGCCGGTCGCGCGGGGGGGGGGGGGCAGCTAGCCGGAGAAGGGAGCTGGCCGGTGGTAGGGTGCCTAGCTAGCGGGGCTGAGGAGGAGGGGCTGGATGTGTAGGGAAGGAAGGGGAGCTGCTGCTGCTGTGAGGGAGAAGATGGGGGCTGCTATGTAGAGGGGGGAGAGGGGAAGAGGGGGTTTATATAGAGGAGGGGAGGGATGGGGGTGGTCTGCTGTGGAGGCTCGACCAACCTGCGCCAAAAACGGCGCAAGAGGCACTCTTGGCAGGCGGAAACTTCCGCTTGCAGGCTCTGTCGCAGGACAGAGCCTGTGATCGCAGGCGGACAGGGTCGGGCGAATGGGGGGAAGAAGAAGGAGAAATTTAATAAGGAAATATATAAAATATTTAAAGTTAAATTTTTCACATTTTTCCACCGTTTGGCATCCAAATACAATGAAACTTGGCACCGAGGTGTGTTATGATATAATCGGCGCTCAGAATTTGATTCGGAGTAATATTTTATTTTATATTTTTTTTTTGAGATTTAAAACATCGAAAATTAATCACAATCAAATTGGCGCTCAGAATTTGATGAAACTTCCCGAGCAGCCTTTAAGTAATATACTTAACACAACGACACTGAAAATAATGAATTCGGACACGTATTTCAATGTTCTTGATTTTTTAGAATTTAAATAATTCAGAAAAAAAGCGGGAGCCTCCTCTATTCGGATTTCTCCTAAATTATGGCACTTTGATCTAAAAATTATTCTCATTTAAGGGTATTTTTATTTGCCCTAATTCGAAACTTCTCGGGGTTCTAATGTTAGTGTCGGGATTTTGACCTAAATTGCAAAGCAACGACCTCAGATCGTTACAAGTTACTGCAGATTTCCCCGACAGAGGCGTAGAAGACCCTAATTAGGGCATGGAATATCGTTGCGATCCGGGCATCTTAGATAGCTATTCGTAAGCCAATTCGAAGCTTTGGGAGAGGTTTATATGATGTCCTAACTAATTGCATGAGAGGAAATTCGAGTAGTTGATCTTAAACACGATCAGTCGTAGTTAGAGTTACTATGGATTCCTGCTCATGGCTTGCATGCCTATATCTTGATCGGGCTCATTCAAGCATGTTTAAGTTTCGATATGATATTGGCTATATAGGAATAGATTTTCGAATTGAAATGCTCGAAAACAAGAACTGAGAAATACCTTAAAGATCACGATTAGAGTTCAAGAGGTTGTCGTGCATTCCGCCTAAATCCTTTGCGATAAATGGTGAACGATGAGATATAAAGTGTCTAGATAAAAAAGATAGACTAATTATGGGCTTAACTCTTATCAAATTGAAGCTTTTGGCGGTTTTCTTACGACCTGCGATTGGGGCTTGGCGCTGCGGGTGACACGCGCTGCCCTGAGGGTTTCAGCGGGGAAGACGCACCCCGCCGTTCGATCGCAATGCCGAATAGATCAGATGATGCAGATCAAACGCGTCGTCTGATCGAGTGATTAGGTTATTATGGCAGAGTGAACAGCGGATAGTTAAATGTAAAATTATAATTATTGAATTAATAATTATTACTAATTAAATATTTTCTATTAAAAAAAGAGGTTATTAAAAACATTCCAAAAATTTGCCCTTAACTAAAATGGGGGCAGGGAACTCAAAAATGCAGTCAAAATTTTGGTCGGAGGTTGTTTTAATTATTTCATTTTTCTGGGTATCAAAAATACAATAAAATATTCGAAAATTTTTAAGGATTTCCAAAACTTTCCAAACTTTCACTCATAGGTAATTTGGGGGTGAGGAGTTCAATGTCGAATTCCGATTTTGATTTGGAGATCAAATTAATTATCATGACTTTCTGATTTAATAAAAATATTAAACTATTCAAAATTTTCTATTGAGCTCAGATTATTAGGATCTGCTCTAAACACCATTTATGGCATGCTTTTATGCATTTGGAGGTACTGACGGAAACTACAGTTAGGATCTCCCAATGGAGCTTTTTTTAATCATAGTGGATTTTGATAAAAATGTTTTAAACTAGACAACAAAAATACATTACAAGTATAAGTAGCTAATGAAAACTAAGGCAGAAAATTTTCTAGATATTCTCATTTCGATTTTAATAGATTTGCTTAAAGGAAAACTAAAAAAATCATAACATGGAGAAAAAAAGTGAAGTTCAGTCATTTCATCATAGTTTCTTTAATTTGTAGTACATGATCTTAACCTTCTTCTCATAAAAACTTTCAGTATTCAGAACTGCAGGAGAAGTCGTGCGTTTTATCTGTTGAAAATAAAGGCTCTAATTACTGTGGCATGTGCAAGAAATGGAAACAGAGGAGAAGGGGAATTTGTGAATAAGAGAGAGAGTGCGACGGAGAGATAAAAAACTGAAGATATATGAAAGGGACTCTTCAGAATTTTGAGAGGCTAGCTTACTGGTATTTCATTGTTTTAAGAAATTTCAAATTTGGAGAAGCCTTTTAGCTTTCTTATTGTTTAAATTTAGGAGGGATTTCAATTTTATTTATGTTTTGGTAACAAATATATAGATTTCTAATTGTTAGCTGTTAATTACTGTTCTGTATTCTCATTTCCATAATTGTATTTATATATAGCTCATTTTACAAATGGATTTACTTCTCATCCTAGGAACAAAGGGCTTGTGTCGTTTGAGATTCATTTTCAACTTGTGAAGGGTAGTTCCAATGGGGCAATGGCTATTTCGCTAAATTGCATCTCAAACATAGAGTTGTAACCTGCGTTATTGTATTAAAGATTTATTACGCTGTTGTAGGGCTTTGGATTTGTTGTTCATATATGGAGATATACTCTCTAGTTTCATGTGTGCAAATGTTTGGAAAGGTCACATTATGCTTGTACTATTGAAAACTAACTAAATAAGCGAATTAAAATATTGATTTTGTTGAATAAACTTTTTTTAATTCCACTGTTTGGTATACTTCTCATTAGTTGTTTATGCATTATAACAAATCTTAGGAGCATCTTTTTCTTATCCTTCTGCTACTGTTCATTTTTGCTGCTAATCGTTTATTGACTTTTTGCAGAAAACATTTCTCATTGTGATAGAGCAAAAATACATTAAATTTTTTATTAACTAACCGCTCTTAATTGATACTTTGCATGATTTTGTTTTCAATATTTATGAATTTATGTGTGTTTTTTTATTTTAAATTTGGTGTTCATTATTCCATGTTGAAATACATTAAATTTTTTTCATTTTGGATAATTGTGTTATAAATTTTGGGTTCTCTTTCACTTACAGGTCATTGCCTTTCTGCTGTTGATTTTTATTGGTATGGTTCCTGCAATTTTGCTGCTCGCCATTTCTGCAACTGTAGTTTTGTGGCTTTACGGCAGTTTTTGGATGACAAGCTTCGTCACTTTTCTTGGAGGTTCATCTCTATAAGACTTTAGCAGATTTCATTGTTTTGATAGTTTTTTATCTTGCATGATGCTGAACAAATAAAGAATTCTTAAAAATTTTGTGACCTTACTTATAGGTGCCTCTTTTTGTTTGCGTCATGAGAGAATTGCACTTTTTGTGACTACTCTGTATTCTCTGCACTGTGCAAGAACTTATACTGGCTGGCTTGGCTTATTTCTGGGTCTTAATCTGTCTTTTATCTCTAGCGATGTTCTAGTTTATGTCTTAAAGAATAATTCTAATGAATATAGGTATGCCATTTTACAAACGCAAGATTCTTATGCAAAGCCTGGAGCAGATAATGGTATTTGCTCACATTCTCAGCTGCAGATAATGCCTTTCATTTTTCATGCAGGGGACCTGATGATTGTAGCCGTGAGATTCCTTCAACCAGCGGGAGGGAGGCAGAGCTAACATCTGATGATGAAGTTTCTCGGTTGTTGAGCAGTAGTGATCACTATACAGCATTGGGCTTCAATCGGCTTGAAAATGTTGATGTTTCTGTGCTCAAAAGGGAGTACCGGAAGAGGGTAAATCAATTTTTTTAATATTCTCTGTTGCAGCTGCAGTAAAGTTTGCCATTTATGTAATATGGCCTGAAATAATTGAAGATAAACAGTTAAATTCTTTTCCAGGCAATGCTAGTTCATCCTGACAAGAACATGGGCAATGAAAAAGCTGTAGAAGCCTTTAAAAAGCTTCAAAATGCTTATGAAGTAAGCTTTCTCCGTTAATGTGAGTTGTAGGGGATTACAATTTTCTTTTTTTTAACAATTAACTTTTGACATAAGCATCATTTTGTTTGTAGGTTTTGCTAGATTCCATCAAGAGGAAGAACTATGATGATGACCTAAGGAGGGAGGACCTTTTGAATTATATTAGAAGCTTCCAGGCTTCAGCACACAAGGTGTTCTTAGCTTTGTTTTCATATAATTTCTTGCATTAGTTATTACCAAAGAGAAATGATGATTGAATTCATCTTTGCAGAACCCATCAACCCCCTCCCCCCCCCTCCCCGCACTGACGCGGAACTCACATGAAGAGTTAGAGTTGTGTTTCCCAGTGAAAAAAAATCGCACCCCGTGGAGCACTCCATCTCCTCCTTCAACCTCAAGTATTCATAATGACGCCAATAATAAAAAGGGCAAAGCAGTGGAAAGGGGCAACATTTGACGTCTAAGAAGGAAATGGAGTGCTCTACGGGGCGCGGTTTTTTTTTTCTATCATAAAATTTAATTCTATCTCTTCACATGAGTTCAACGAGTTAGTTTGTCAGTGAGTTTTTGATGAGTTACAATGGGTAGCTATCAAATATAAGCATCAAGCATTCACATTACCAAATATAAGCATCAAGCATTCACACAGTCTCACTATTTAGGACACTTGTTCTTATTTTTTTAAAGATTAGATACTCAGTTGTAACTTGTAATCACAATATATCCATATAGAATGGTTTAGCTGTATGAATGATGAGAATTAGAAGAGATATGAAGTAGCTTGTTGTAAATCTAAAATAACAATTTGGTATACTAAGATTACAATATTCAATAAATTATATGATGAATTAGAAATGCTGATGGAGAGAGACATATATAAGCTTGTCAAATTAAGAGATAAAATTATGAACATGTCTCTAGTAATGAAGATATTCAATATAGGTAGTTGTATTATTTTATTAAATTTTTAGTGAAGGTTGTATTAATACTAGTAATATGAGTGGATTAATAGTTATTAAAATAATACCAGTTATACTTTTATTTAGTGGATTAGTAAAGCTGATATTTGGAATATTTTAAAGAGGATGAAGAGTTGAAAAGAGGTAGGATTGGTTGACATCTTAATTGATTTGCCAAAATATTTATGTAAGAATGGAATTTCTTGGCTTATTATTTTATTTTATAATTTTTTGAAAAGTAAAAAGATGCTAGATGAGTGGAGAAATATTGTTGAATCTATTTACAAGAATAGAAGCAATGCTCAAAATTGCAAATTAAAATTAAATTAATGAGTCATATATTGAAGCGTAGGAGGGAGTGATTGAATAAGGATGACAAAGGGATACTTGTATTTCACAAAATGAATTTTGTTCTGTGTTAGATAGATCTATCATGAAAGTTATATATTACTTAAAGATTTGATGAATAAATTTAAAGAAAGAAAATAAGATCTTCATTTATTCCCTATTGATCTTGAAAATGCTATAATATAATATACCAAGAGAAGTTTTTTAGAGAATCTTGGAAAGAAAAAGAATGTGGTATATGTTAACATTTTTAAAGATATGTATAATGGAGTTGTGACATGTGTTTATTCACAAGATGGCTTGTTTAATGATATTTTTGTTACTATTGGATTACATCAATATTTTTCTCTTAGTTCATTTTTTAATTTTAATTGTTGATGTTCTTATTTAACACATTCAAGAGGGGGTTCTTTGGTTCATGTTATTTGAATATATTATTCTATTAGGTAATAAGATTAGGGATAGAGTTAAAGCAAAACTTGAGTTGTGGATAACTACTTTAAAATCTAAAGGTTTTCTTCTTAGTAGATTTAAAGAAGAAAATGTGGAGCGCAAGTTTAATTGTAATAGAAGCCATATTATCGAGGACCATGTGGTCAAGAAGAGCAAGAGGTTCTATTATCTTGTTTAATTATTATAAATAGCGGTAAAACAAAGAGCAATGTAATTAATAGGATCAAGGTTGGTTGGATGAAATGGAGGAGCATTTCCAAAGTGTTATGCGATCATAAATCCTATGCAAAATTAAAGTAAAATTTTTGAGCTGTTATGCCCCGGCTGAGGCTGAAGGTTTTTCAACAAGGAAGAAACTTATCGATAAAATAAGTGTTACGGGCATAAGGATTCTAAGATGATGAGTGGGTATACTTGTAAGGATAGAATGAGAAATGACTTCATTTGTAGCGAGGTTAAAGCGGCCCCAATAGTGGATAAGATTAGAGAATGTCATCCTAGATGGTCTGTCATATTAAGCTTAGACTGTTTGATTACCTATTAGAAAAATTGAGTATATGAATTTTGCACATATTAAATGAAGTGAAATCTTTGTTTTTTGGAACATAGGGAGGAGCTTCTATTTGATAGTGCACAATGTAAACCAAAGAATTATGTAGCTGACCTCCCCTAGTGAGACTTAGGCTTGGTGGTATTGTTCTTATTTTAAAAAATTCATATTTTTGAATGAATTAGAATGAAAGGCATGGAATCTTCAGTTCTGAATCCACTAATATTGAGGCTGAAGATAGTGGCTCTTATGGAGAATCAAGAAAAATTTTCTGCAAGAAATGCGGCAACTTCCATATCTGGACTCCTATTGAAAGATTAAAATCTCAAGCAAGATGGTGTCAGGTCCTTGTTCTTTGTAAAAATTATTTGTTTTAAAATAACTTAAACTGTGGATATCTTGATCTAATCTGGTATACAGTATTATGGTGAATTTATTTGTAGGATTGTAATGATTTCCATCCATCTAAAGATGGTGATGGGTGGCTTGAACAGTCGAGCATTCCCATTCTTTTTGGATTAATGCAGAAGGTTAGTACTTATGCCGTGCAGAGTTGAACTGATTTTTTGCATGAATTCAAGTATGCTTTTTTTGCCATTTGCTTTAAGAATTGGGCACCATCATTTAGTTTTCTTTGCTGATACATTTCTTGCTTCTTTGGTCAATAAAATGTAGGTTGATACCCCACGTGCATATGTTTGTTCGGAAAGCAGGATATATAATGCAACCCAATGGCTCAATTGCCAGGTTTGTTTTAATGTTTCCTTTGTTCTTAGACTAATATTCACTTTATGTCACAGTAACAACAAAACCAACTTTTAGTCCTATTAAGCGGGGCGACTTAGTAGTTCCTTGCAATATGCTTTGGGTCTTCCTCTTCCTCTATTGACATGCAAAAAATTCATATACTCAGCTCCCTAGTCGGGACATCTAATAGCTTACACGCATAGTATACGCAAATCTGTTAAAATGACTTTCTTTGAGTTGATCCTTGATTGAAGTCCTCCACCCTTGCAGTAAATGAACTCATTTCTCATCACATACTTTTGTGTTTACCCACTTATCTACTATAGCATCCTCATCTCCGCAACACTTGTTGTATCAATGTCTCTTCTTTATTGGCTAACATTCTTCATTGTATAACATAGCTGGTAAAATAGATGTTTCATAGAATTTTTCCATCAAGTGGAATTTTTTGATCGCACAATATAAGCACTCAATTTTATCGAAACAGTTTGGTTCTTGTTAATCTCACCCCTCTATATAACCATCATTTTGTATAATTGAACCAAAATATTTGAATGTTTCACCCTTCTTAATAACGTGATCTTCAATTATTACATTCTTGTTATTATTGCTTTTTATATGATTAAACTTGCACTCTAAATACTTGATTTTGATCTACTAAGATGGAATTATTTAGATTCTATGGTAGCTCTTGACAGCTTGAGTTTTGACTTAACCCTATTTCTTGTTTATGCTCTCTCCCTAGCACAAATTTTTAAAAATTTCTATGCCATATTAATTTGACAAAGTTTTATAATGTCTATCGTCTACCTAACACAGCCCTTCACCTTTCTCATATTGGACTTGGGATTTGGCAACAGTGTTAGAAATCTTCATCTTCTGTTCATCCATTTTATTTGTTGCAGTTAATGCCTTATTTTCATTTAAAGAGCTAGTGCCTTCTATATTTGACTATATTTGCCTTGTGTATGGCTGAAACGTATTCAGTTAGTATAATTCAAGAATAGACAACTGTTTTCTGAGTGATTTCATGATATGGGCGATATAATTATGGGTATGCACTGCTGCATGTGGTTTTCTGGATTTTTTGGGTGATTAATCATTCTTTTGTGAATTCTCTAATAGAACCAGTTAAACTATATTTCAGAGTAAAAAAGCTATCAAGTAAATTTTTTGGCTGGTTTGGTACTCCAACTTGGTTTAGTGTTAGCTGAAATTCACCTTTGATTCTGTTTTTTTAAATTTAATTATAGTGTTCAAATGTTCAATCCTATATATGGGTTGCAAATTAGTTACATAATCCTATTCTAGATTGTATTGGGCTTTACATAATTAGTCTATTATCCTGCATACAGTTCGAGCTTAATGAACTTTGTCTGGCAATATTTAAATTTACTGTATACATTTTTGGGAATGGATTTAAATGGATCGGACTCTAATTAGGGCTCATATACCAGACGATTTTGATCTCAATACCTTAACTTTTGTGACTTTTCTATTTTATTTTGATGCAAACACTCTTTTGCAATTTTTAGCCATATCTTGACACCATGTCAACAAGCACAGTCATTTCTTTCAGAGCAATGGTGTTGGATAGCAATCATCACCCATTGCGTGTAATAATCTACATCCAAAAATGTGCTATTTTTGCCTACCACTAACTTTTTAATTCCTTCCCATCTTTTTATTTGCAGCTCTTTCCTACCTATTGTGTACTTGGCTAGCTGTTGAGCATATTTTGGCACGAACAAGTTACTGGGACATCATGTCTCATGTGACTTGTAAGCTGGCATTGCTAAAATAGTAATGAGAAAAAACAGTTGAGAAATAAAATGCGATAAATGCACAAATACATTCATACATAAATGATGAAGGGAGTCCCACATATGTCAATGGCACATGTAGAAAGAGTAAACCATTCGCATCAGAAAGGGTCATATGAAGAGGTTTCACTTCATGCAATTTGGGGATGCTACCAAAATTTTCACTTTGTCAGTATTTGTTGGTTGAGAGAAATAATATTTCTAGAATCAATGCCTGGGCTGTTTGGTTCAAGCTGGTTATTTGCCAGCTGCTGAAACCAACTGAAACTTGGTAAAATTGGTTTAAATAGGTGAATTAGTAAAAACGATTACTTAAAAAAACCAGTTTGTGTACCAAATAAAATCCCTTGATCGCATTCTATACTTACAGACCGGGAGAGTACTATAAATTGTTACTGCTCTTCGCAATCTTTGGCCATTGACACAATCTTTGCTGCCAGGAATATTGAACCTAAACCCTTTATTTAATCAAAATCTTATATACCTGGTTCTATTGCAAACTTGAATCTTATTCGTGTTATAGATGAATTTTCAGGGTTAGGATGCAACATTGCTCATGATTATGTCAATAACTATAAGTGACTTGACTGAAATCCTGTGCTCATCTCAATTTGTATGCTTGTTAAACTTTCACAGGACTTGCAATCGGAAACATGCTGTTTTTGCAAAACTTCCAATCAAGGAAAACAAACACAGCAAAGGGCGCTATCCATTCCCTGATTTTACGTTGATAATTGAAAACAATGCTAACATTACCAACCCCAAAATGCATATATGTATCTAGATAAGAAATATTAGCCAAGGGATTTGGAATGTTAGATTACAACATTTCTAAAGAAAGTCATATATATGTGTGTGTGTGTGTGCGTGTGTGTGTGTGTGTATATATATATATATATATATATATATATATATATATATATATATATATATATATATAGATTTCCGTCTTCTAGATATTGGGCGGTTTTGTGGCCACCACTGTGATAAAAGTCGCGCTCTATTTTCAATTAGCCGTGCTCTTCATCGTGTGTACTGGTTCGTCGTCTTTACACGATATGACATCGAAACATATTTCTCTCCATCGGTACACGATACATCCTCGATTCGTCTTCCTCGTCATTTATTCATCATGATACGCCTTCCTTGACGCGACACCTGTTGTCGCGCCGCTTGTCTCGTTACGGCTTAGCGATGCTTTGTGGCGGGATGGAGCAACTTCTAGACCTTCATCTCAAGCGTCTGACCGAGGTTTTAGCCCTAGCTCTCGTTTTGTTTTTCAAAATGTTCTGATCAACGATCTTCATGCCAAATCGGGTTCAAACCTAATTTTCAAGGTAAACCAACTCGCATTCTCTCCAATGAAGACATCAAATGCTTGCCAAACCTTTTGAATACACTATTGCAGGAAAAATTGCGAATGGAAAATCGCCTATGGTTGGCTTGGGGTTAGCGGGCTCATATAGCGCAAGATTATTTGATTCCCGCCATATCCTCGTCAAATTATCAGATGTAGTTAATTACACAAGATTATTTGCTAAAGGATCATACTTTGTTGACAATTTATTTATGAAAGTGTTGAAATGGACGACGCTTTTGATCCAAGAATTGAACCTTCCATTGTTCTAGTTTGGATAAATTATTCCTTACTCAAGGTTCATTTGTTGCCGCATTCTATTTTGTTCGCATTGGTTCTTGTATTGTCGCATTTTATTTTGTTTGCATTGGGATCTTATTTTAGTAAACTGCTCAAAGTCGATTTTGCTACTACCAATATTAACAGACCATCTTATTCATATGATGATGCCAATGTGATGGAGACAATGAAGTTGAATGATCCAAGTATTAGTCCTTTGACTGTGGAGGCATATCCTGAAATCGGGGAGGTTGTCTACTATCCAGTTATAGAAAATAGTTTGGTTTATTCTTTAGGTGGTGATGGTGTGCAACTGGTTGTCTTAGATTTAATGCATCATTCGGTGGAGGCTGACCCATGCAAAAAATGGAATTACCATAATTTGTTTGTCTACTATCCTGGAGTGTTGTTCGAGCCATTCTAAAAAAGATGGCCGAGATATTGTGGTTCTCGCATTGGATACTGATACATTGGAGAGATTTTAGGTTAATGCCTCAGATGAAGGAAACTCGATTGATGAGAATGAGGACTACAATTTGATTGAGTTTCCGGGGGTTGATGACGCTCTCGTGGATGATAAAGGATCGATCAAACCTCATTCCGTATGCGGAGGAGTATCACCCGATTGTGAAGGGATAGCCTCATAATACTTCGCCACCGGTTGACATATGCGAGTCTAATATAAAGTATGAGGTCGATTCAATGATAAAGTCAATTGATATTATTTCGGACAAAGAGATTGATCGATTACCTTGCTAGAATCTAGAGGGAAAAAAAAAGAAAAAATGTAAACGTTTTGGACCGAACAAAAATTCTAGTTATAACTTAAGGAAAAGGAGGGATTGATAACGGGAGAATTGCTTTTTCTTGTGCTGAAACAGTCAGCATTGGCTCATATTTCTTCTTTTTTTATCTTTTTGGAGTTGGTGACTGTTTTATATTTTCTTTCTTTTTGGTTTGCTTACTTTTTTATTTTGTTTTTGTAGTTTAAAGTCACCAACTCATTATCAGTTGTGTCTTTCATTATAAATTTATAAAATCTGACAGGTACATACATATATACATTAGCATGTATATATTTATAGAAATTTAAATAATTAAATAAATTTCATAAATTGATTATATTATTATGAAAAAGTGTTACATTCGATTTTATTCTTTATTTGTAGTTCTTCTATACTGTATTAATCATCATTATTAATAAGTAGGTTCAAGTGCCTGGTTCATTAAAATTGGTTCCACTGGTTGAACAATTTTTCCATGACCTAGTGGCTGGGCAAGGAGGGGCAGGGATTGCATGTGTGAAAATAAAAGTTTTTCTTATTTATAAAGCTGATAACTTCTCTTCTTGCTATAGTCGAAACTAAAAACGCCTTTTTCTGTCTAAGGGTAGACTTTTGATGCAGATAGAGCTTTTAGTACTTGTAATTGTAAGTCTTACAATAATGCCATACCAAGTCTTTTAACTTTTTTCTATCCTATTTTTGTACAGCTGGCTTACTATCCAGCAACCGTTGATTAGTTCTTCAAGCTGCATTTCGACTATCACTGCCTTCATCTTTAATATTCCTACACTCAGAGCTCTTATCCACATCATTGGCGAGTTACTATTATTTATCAATAACTTATTTATTTATTTATTTATGAGTTGGGGGATGTGGGTTTTCCTAGCTGTTAATAGTAACAAAATGCAACATAAGATCACAAAATATGTGGCATATTCATCACATTAATAATATCAACAATTACAGTCTTCATTTAAATTAATTGATAATATAGGCTTACGATGATGCGATCTATTTTCTAAATGAAATCACAAACTGGTATTTCATTGTGAGATAAATGAAAATTTTCAATAATTTTATTCCTTAGGATTGATTTACACACACACACACACACATATATATATATATTGCTGCAGATTTTCTAATAAAGCACTTTCAAAAAAGCGTTGTCAGATTTCATCTGACAGTGGGAAAAACAAGATCAGGTTTGCAACACAATATTATTGATGGTTAATTAGATTTGCAGAGAAACCACAGTTGAAAGCATTAGGCAACTAGAGAAAAAAAATCAGATTAGAGTTTTTTCAGAAATTAATCACATGAGGTGAAAAAAAACTTGAATGGAGCTCTGAAAATTCACAAAAGCTGTAATTAATCTGATATTTTTATTGTGTAGAAAGAAAAATCGAATCATTGTTGCTGCTCTTTGAGACGATGGGAAGAATAGGTGTTAACCAGTTCAATGATGCTCCTGTTGCTGCTCGTATGACTAAAGGAGTCCCGTGAAGGAGAGGTTAGAGGTGCTAAATAATTGAAGTTTTTCTATCATTTGATTGTGTATTGTTGCCTTTGTCCTTTCGCTTAAAGCTTTGAAAACTCTGCAAGTTGATGAGGAGGTGAAATAAGTGAATGTGCTAAACAACTTAATCGGACTGCATATTGGATTTCATCTTACAGATTATGAATCTCTGCTGATTTGATGAAAAAAAAAAATGGGACGGATTTCGACACTTACAAAAATGGGGCAAGTCAGATTTAGTTCTTGTAGCATACATGCACCGCCCCCACCATCAACAACGACAATACTAAGTCTTTGTTCTACTAGGTGGGTTGGCTACATGAATCCTTTGTTTCCATTGTTGTTTTGGGTTTTTTCTACCTCTTTTAATATGGGAGAAGTTCATAAACTCAATTTTTCTAATAGGGGCATTGCACGCCTACGCTTAATATGCCTGAATCATCTAAGACAACATTCTCTAGTCTTGTCCACTATTGGAGCCACCCCAACTTCCTATGGATAAACTCATTTATTGTACATGCACCATATTCAAAAAATTTTGCTTATGCTTGATAAACATTACGGGTCAGCTCTTATCATTTTTTGAGTGAGCTGACATAAATTCTTAATAAACTCATTTTTAAAGATTAAAATTTTTATTCATTACTTGAATTGGTTCAATTTGAATTGATTTTCATTTAATCAAGAGTTGAGCTACTTCCAAACTAGTTTTGAGTGATCTTTGTGTTTTGAGCAAATTGTCTCCCCAACCTAAATAAGTGGTCCCATCATTTCATATTTTGTGAGTGCCTTTTGCTTATTACTTGAAATAGTTTTCCATTGTAGCTTGCGTTTGTTATAGTGTGGAGGCTAATTTTCTGAGGGCTATTTTGGGTAATCTTTTGGGTCATATTTTAAGCACTATTTTGGATCCTATTTTAGGCAATCTTTTAGATCCTATTTTAGGCAATTTTTTGGATCCTATCTTAGGCACTCTTTTGGGTCCTATTTTAGGTAATCTTTTGTCCTATTTTAAGTAGCTTTGGACCCATTGGGAGTTGTATTTAAATCCCGTGTTGTGAGGATTTTATACACGGTATGAGATCATTTTTATGGCTTGCTTGAAACCAAGAAACCCTAGAGTAAGGGCTTGAGAGATAATTAGAGAGGAAAAGATTGGAGGCTACGAAGGATGTAATTTTTCGGTTCTGTTGAGATTGATAGGTTCTTTGCAACTATGTACTAGTTTCTTTTATTGTGAATTTTTTCTTGTGGTGGTGTGGCTGTGTTTTTTCTCGTTATCGGATTTTCCACATAAAAAATTTTGTGTGTTCGTGTGTGGCTTGTGCTGAGATTATATTTCTTATTTGTGTTGTTATTTCATATATTGCTTCGGTGACTCTCAACGTTCAAACCCTAGTAAGATTCTCTACAGCTGGCCAAGGCTTGTAACTGCTGGGTTTGATTATTAAACTTCTTAATTTGTTTTTTCATATTGTTGAATCTTAATCGTTAAATGTTTGGTGATGATGATTATTTCTTAAATATTTTTATTAACAGATGATAATTTCATTGGTTGGAGGGTAGCCATGCAACATTATTATTTCAAAATAAAACTTGTTCTGTATTATCCAAAGATACTGAAGAGAGCATGGATTATTGGAAGATGGTTGCAATGAAGGAATAGATCAGCCACATGCTAAACATGAAACATAAGTATTCACTCATACCTGTAAAAAATATTATTTGGAAAATAAAATTTATTGGTTAAGATAGGAATTTTTGCTAACAGATGAATACCATTAATTTTCTTGACTGGTGTGTTAATCATTTGGCTTGCTGATTGATTACACACGGAGTAAAACGAAAAGCTTGAAAATGGATATTCTTCTTGCACAATTTTAGTGTGATAAATTTCATTCTTTCATTAATAATTCTTAGAATCGAATGAACTTAATGCGATATTAACCTTTCTTTTATAAACCCCACAATTTATGTTAGCAGATGGGCATCTCTGTCCAAAAATGAATGTCAATTAGGCAATAATATCTAAGAGATTTTGCATTTTGTTATAGCAACAACTTGACTAATAACTGTGGAAAGCTTCACAATCCTAGTATATTATTTAGCTTATTAATGAACTCAATAAATATAGTGAATTTTTTGTTAGAATTTATGTTTTTATTAAGATTAGCAGTAATTTTAGTGTATTTCTATGCCATTTAAGGTGAGAAGAGATCAAAACGTAAATGAAAATGAAATTGAGTGAAAATGATGTTAAAGTGTGCTATAGCGCGCTATGGAGCGCCACGGCGCCCTTGTTCCTGAGACTAAGGCGCCATAGTGCGCCATAGCGCCTGAATTTCAAAGGAAAATGCGCTCCACTGCGCCAAAGCGCCAGAACTCCAGAGAACAAAGCTATATAGTGCGGCACAGTTCCACATTCACAGAGAGAAATGCACTATAGCTCGCCACAATGCCACATTCACAGAGGAAAAGGTGCCACAGCGCGCCACAACGCTAAGACTCCAGAGAACAAGGGTTCTATAACGCGCCACAACGCCAATTTTCTCGAAACCTTCTTGCAAAATGTATTATCACTTAGATGTATGTTATTGATGTCATTTTTTCAGTAACCAACTAACGTATGCTGCTAATGTCATTAACCAATCAACGTATGTTACTGATATCATTTTTCTAGTAACCAACCAATGTATGTACTGATGTCATTTTTTCAGTAACCAACCATTTTATAAAAGGATGTTGGTTTCAAACAATCAACCAAGCATCAATATGGATTTGGCTCAAAGTGAGCTAAGCAACAGTAAAGTGCAAAAAGTAATACATGCTTATATACTGGGTACTTATTTCTTTAAATTTCAAAAATGCAACAATTGATTGAATTTGCATAAGTTTTTGATATTTAAATTAGCTTTTTTTTTCCAATACTTAGAGATTTATTGAACTGAGATGAAAACAAAGTAGTATGATATTTTTAAAAATATTTATTATCTTCTTTTCTATTCAATTTTTTTTCACTCACTCATCTTGATAGAAGACAGAATTTTAAGTTATAGAAGGTAGCAATAGTGTTTATAATAGTATTATTATTTTCATTATTTAATGATAATAATAATGCAGGAAAGAAAAAGACAGAATATAAATGATTGTAATTATAAATTGCTGAAAATAATAATAATAAAAAAAGAAAAGAAAATGGTGGAATGAAAATGACTGAATTGAAATAATAGTAATTACAATATAAGATTTTATTGTTATCATTATTAATTAATGACAACAATAATAATATTAATAACATGTTTATTATCATTATTATGATAATAATGACATATTAGAGATAAATAAAGAAATAATATAATTATTATGTTTATAAAAGTAATAATGATTATATTATGAAAAATATGCAAAAGAAATAAAGAATAATAAATAATGATAAAAAAATGAAAAATTTTTCTTATTCCTTCTCTTTCCCTCACCTCTCACCTAGGGTTAGGGTTGTTGGAAGCTGGAGGGAGGCCGAATGTGGCTAAAGGAGGCCGGAGTGGGTGGTCGAAGTGGGGAGGCTGAAGCAAAGGAGGCGGCAGCTGGCTGGTGGCTGGCTGCTTGCTGGCTAAGGGAGAAGGGTTTTTGTTTAAAGGGAGTGGGGGGGTATATACATAAAGGAGAGGGAGGGGAGAGGGTGGTGCGGCCGGTCAGTTTGGCGGCCGCCGACTGGGCGCCGACCAGTCGCCAATTAGGGCAGCGCGTGAAGCTACCATGCGCTGCACGATACCGTCTGCCAAATGCGACAGAGCCTGCGCCTTAGCGGGGGGCGGGGGGACATGAAGGAAAATGAGGAATTTTAAATAAATAAAATTGATTAAAATTTTCTCATTTTTTCGTCGTTTGACTTCCAAAAATAACGAAACTTGATATAGACGCGTGTTACGATGAGACGAACATTCTCGCGCCAAAAATTTTCGCTTCGGCGCAATATTTTATCTTATATTAATTTTTGAAGTTTGCAACTTCAAAAATTAATTACGATAGAACTTGAGCTCCAAATTTGATGAAACTTCTAGTGTAGCTTTTAAATAATATTCTTAACCCAAAGACACAAAAATTGATGAATTTGGACTTGAATTTAATTTTCTTAATTTATTGAATTTAAATAATTCAAAAATTAATCTTGGAGTTTCTGTTATCCGGATTTCTCTTAAACTAGGATATTTTGATTTAAAAACTTTCTATCCAATTATATTTTTGGTTTGTCCTAATTTTGAAGTCTCCCGAGATCCTAATTTTTGAGTTGAGATTTGACAAAATTTCAAAGTAATGACATTAGGTCGTTACAAGTATTCTCACCCTTTTTTATCTATGTTTCCTTATAAGAGCAATGAATACGCTCATAATCTTTTGTTGCTTTCTTTTTGTATCTCTTGTAATGACAGCTTAAACCCCCTTTTGGGGAGGGTTGGGCAAGAACATGTAGAGTCACAGTGTAGTGCATGTTTTAATGAAATATCATTTAAAGCTCAAAGTAATTGAATGTTTTATTTTATAGAATGAGTTGAAGAATGAATAATGTTATGAACAACTTTTAAATTAAATTTATTGAAGAAAACCTCGTAGAGCTTAATGATCGCATTGTCAAAAAGCAGTGTACTTTCGAGCGTTAACGCCGTGAATGAGTATGGCAACATTCATTGTGTGAAAACAGCTCGTCGATTACTTTTGAACAAGAGCTTGATCGTTTGTGCCATGTGAATACATAAGAAATTCTCTAAGCTCCATAGCTCAGTTCATACCACTAGGAGGAGGCATGTTAGGTAGTGAATGATGTGACGTATTCCATGTAGGCCATTGCCAACTCCAAGTTAAAGTATGAACTTGATGCATGTGAGCCAATAACCACCTATAGAGCTCCATAGTTTACTTCTAATTTACGCGAGAAACTCGAGTGCGTCAACTATGAGCAATGTGACAAGCTCGTTTAGCTTCGTAGCTCATTTCTTTAGATAAATTAAGAATAGAAGTGTGTGAGCTATAGATGGAACCAAGATCATGTGATCTTGAACTTAAAATGTAGATTTTATCACTTAGATGTAAGAGATAATTTTACTCATGAAAAGATCACATAGATATATGTACTGAGATTGAAGTTAGTGTGTTCTTCTCAAAGCATTAGATAGGATTTAGTACATTTAATGATTTTATTAGAGAATGCTAAATCTTTGATAATAAAATGAATATGAATTCAACTTATTTGACATGAAAATTATAAGAAGTGTAACCGTGCACAAAATCATGATGAACTGCATGTTGAACCCTAAGTCTCTCCAATTTTTCCAAATTGATTCCAAACCAAAGTATTTTAGGAATGATAATCTAGGAACAAAAATCCAAATAAATTATTAGTTAAACATTATTGAAAGTGGATAAACTCTAGTAACAAATCACCACCGTTCTTAGAGGACAATAAATTTCGGGATCTTATCATCTCATATTACTTCGGAACATGTACACTTGCATGTAAATGCAAACAACATATATTAGGTCTGTCAGCTATCATATAATTATTCTCTCAAACAGTGTACCACATGTTAAAGTTTTAATAACACTACCAAACAGAATCCCACGAAATGGTATTTTGTTAAGTGAATTTTTTTTTCCATTTTGGTCAATCAAATAATAACTTCTTCCTTAGCTCCAAGGATGAAAGATCAATCATAACAATTTGATTTATTTGCTTAAAGGGTCATTTAGTAGGGTTGACAATTTAATTTGAAACTTGAAAAATTGCTCGAACATGCTCGAATTTTTAGTCGAATTAAACTCGAGTTAAACTTTTGAGTTAATTTTCGAGTTGAACGGGTTGATTCGAACCCAATTCGAGTCTAGTTCGAGTTGGGCTCAACTTGAATCAAATTGAATTCGAGTTAGTTGAAATATATAAAATAAATATACATATAGTTATATAGTATTTGTAAAATAGTAGAAATCATTATCAACGCCAGTGCTAATGAGAATGTGCGCTATTTTATAAATTATTTTATAAAAACATAATTTTGGCCATTGCAAGACTCGTAGATAGCACTACCAGCGCCCACAAAATTTTCAGCAATAACATAAGATTTTTTATTTTATATATTTCAAGTCTAACTTGAACCAAATTTGATTCGGCTCGAATTTGAACTTTTTTAATCTAAATTAATTCGACTCGAACTCGATTTGAATTCGAGTCGAGTTAAAGTAGTATTCAACTCGAAAATTTCGAGTTCGAGTCTGAATTGACTCGATTGAAATCGAATCAAATCTAGCCCAATCCTTTAGTCTTGTTCTTATTTTTGAGTTTAATTTTGTTTATGAAAATGTTGGCTGAAGTTATTATGGAAGGGCAGTTTGATCTTTTTATTTATTTAATAAAAATTAAATTGTCTTATCCTTTTTTTTTTTTTTGCAGTATAAGCTTTTTAAATTATAACTATGAGTTTTATTCTTATTTAAAAAATAAAATTTTTAATAAAAAGTAGCATTTTATGATTAAAATAAATAAAAACTTTCACAAAGAAATTTGATAAAACGACCTCATCCGAACTTTTTCATCCAAAACTAATTCCCTAATTATACCGCGAGACTAAGTTTAGCACTTAAATGAGAAAGTTAAAGGAATAAAAAGTTAATTTTAAGATGGAGTCAGGTGGTCACATTAGCAGTTAACTCTAATAATTTTTACTGTCTTTGGTGGTCTTTATCTTCTTCTACTGACATTTGAAAAATTAGTTAGCTTTTCTTATTGCAGCATCTAATAGTCTATACGTAATATGTTTGAAGTTCGAACCATCTAAGTACACGCTGATCTTATTTTCAACTGGGGTTGCTCTAGGATTGTTACTAATGTACTCATTTATTATCATGTATTTTCATGTTTATTCACTCGTTTACTTTAGCATCCTCATACCTGCAATATTTTATTAGTATGCTTTTGCCTCGCAGGTCATTATTCTATCATAACGTATCACAAATTATAATGAATTAAAAAAAATGAATTGAGAAAAAAAAAAACTCGTGTAAAAGTAATAGAACCAGTAGTTCATAAATATATGATACTGAAGATGAACTTCCACTTCCCATAGAACCCACACACTCCATAATTCTTCACACCCTTAAAAATTTGAAGTATACAAGGGTATTTATACCTTTCCTCCTAAAAGTGCCATATAATTATATTATGTGCTTAATTAAATGTCCGGGCATATTCTTGATTTTAACACTCGATCTTCCTTCTGGGATCCCAGATGCCCCGTGCTTTCTTTAGATGGCCCTCTGTTCCAAAGTTGGAACTAGCGCCCGGGCGCCAGGTCAAAATCAGCCCAACATCTGGGTTCCGCTTTGATTTCGCTTCCGGTTGATCTGTGGCTTACCCAAAGCTATTCCAAAGCTTTCAAATGTTTCGAGACTTGTCCAAAAACACTTTAAAGCACGCATGAAGATTTCACCATAATTCTGGATTACGCTTACAAGAAATACATTGATGTGCGTTTGGGTGCATTCCATTATGGCACACATATTTGGACTGCACTTGAGGCTCTATCACACAATAAATTATATTCAAGTTTAATTATATATTAAAAGTTTTTTTCTATTGAAGCCAGAGCAACTGAGCTTGAACTTTGGAAGCTGAAGCTCAAACATGTTTATTTATCATGGACACTGTAGTTTCAGTAGCAGGGCATGTGAATGAGTTAACTGGATGACATCATTAAGTATACTTAAATTAAGTTGTAAATAACATGTTGGTGTTCTTAAATGATTGCAATCTAACTATACTTGCTCCAAATCTTAAATTGATTATGTACTTTGCCTTTTTCTGTAGCAGGGAATTAGAGTTCCTGCAAACACACACAAGCCCAGCTTCCATGTAAACATTAGCTTAAGCAACTCTAAACATGGAGGCAATCCTAAAGCCTCCACTAGTTCGCCTCATAGAGACGGCGGCGGCGACATGACCGAGGAAGATTTGTATGAGTGGCTGCAGAATGCGATGAATTCAGGCAGATTTGAGCCTGATTTCGCCCCCAAGGAGGGCGCTTCAAGCAGCAACAGCGGTTCCAGAAGTAGTGGAGGCTCTTGCAGCAAAAAGAAGAGGAAGGGGAAAAGGCAGTGGTAGGCTTCCCTTGAGCGGATATTGTAAGTGTTTTTCTGCGATGAAAATTCCTGCAAGGTTTCCTACCGTTGTTGGTACTCTTTTGATAAACTATACCTCTTCAATGATAGCATTTGCATTATCTTCCTCTTCATATATATATATATATATATATATATATATATATATATATATATATATATATATTAGGGATGACATTGAGTATAAAGCAAATTAGCCAAATTCGAGTGCTGCTTTTAAAAGAAGGCAGTTCTAAGTGTTGAAGTTTTAGGATTAGGTGTTTTAAAGTCAGATGCGTTACCTTTTAAATGATTATTTTTAAACATAATTTTTTACTAACGTTGCACCCAAATCTTATATATATATATATATATATATGTATATATATATATATATATATATATATATATATATATATATATATATATATAGATATTGCGTGCTTGAGCACGAGTTAATTTGAAAAATTATATTGGTAAAATGAATAGGTGGTATATATGTATATATATATATATATATATATATATATATATATATATTATAGAAACAAATAGTATATTTTAATCACAGAAACAATCGAATGAAGTAAAAAATTGTAAAAATATCGTTGTAAATATTGCAGGATAAGAATGCATGATATAAAAAATTGCAAAAATTTGCGAAGTTATAAGAAAAAAAAAAAAGAAAACTCACCTACTCATTACAGAGAATGCTTCATATTGTTTTAGAATATAAAAGAGTGGCGCATTGGATTCGCTTGACACTTAGGTTCAGCAATTAAAAGTATGCTGCAACATTTACAAAAATATACTTTAGCATTTTAAGTTAATTGTGTGCTGCTGAAACGAAGATTGACACTTGTGAATCTCAAACCTTTGTTTTTCTGAATGTCTATAAGCTTGTTTTCTTAGATTCTATGTAAAGATGTGATTAATGGGTGGATCAAGTTCGGCACAGGTCGGGCCTTAGTAAGTGGTTCTGTTTTTTGTTGGGCTCTGGTCAGACTTGAACCCTTACTAAGTCTGTCCAATACGCTCGTGCTCTCAAATGTCTTTTTATATTGTTTCTCTAAGCATTCACAATATTTTTTTAAATGGGTATCTGGAGTTTGAATGGTCGAATTTGTTTGTGATATGGTTCAGCGTACTTTTGAGATCTGGCTAAAATACAATAGCCGTAACATTTTAAAACTCTATACTTGATAATATGATATCTATATTTTGTGTATTACAATTATTCAATTTAAAGTTTACAAGGTATTATAATCTAACCGCTTAGTGTTGAGCCTTGAATATTTTCAAGCTCAGTTGAGTGACGCGTGTATTTGGATGAAGTTCAATCAATGTAGTATCTTATGGAAAAATATTTTAAATGTTTGGCTAGGTGATAGTGAGGCTATGCAAACATAGGATAAAAGAAAGTGAGCATTTATAGCGGTTTGATTCTTGTTAAATATCCGTATCAGATCGACGGATCCATTTCAATGCGAACACATTCAGCCATCAGATAATCGCTTTCGATCCATTGGCGGTTTGCATTTGAATGGCAGGATTTATAACGACCATCGGGTTGACAACTTCGATCCAATACAACAAATAAATCAAACAACATGCTAATCTGCATTGTCAGATTGACAATTGGATTCGGCTACAACAATTAATCATGGAGAAACTTAATTATTTTTATTTATAAAATGTGAGATTAGATCTCAGTCGTCGGATATGCAGCTTTGATATGATGGAGGATTGGTATTACTTATTATTTGTTAATATATGAACTGTCGGATTGATTATAATTGATCGGATAGCTGAAAAAGGCCCAAGCATCGACCATACTACCTGACTTGATTTGATCCATTGCTATAACAAGATACCATTTTTTATTTTTCAAGAGTTGAAATTGGTCGCAAGGACGAGAGGAACAAAATGAAACTTGAATAATGCATCTTATGTTGCAAAATTTGATAAGATGCAAAATTTGCTAAATCTGATGGTCAATTCATTGGGCAATTAGTACTCATAGACTCCCTTCTTTTTAAGCAACATTTTCATACTAATTTTATCCTAAGAAATTTTGTTTTTTTTTACCAAATATTAATTCCATTTAGCTCACCAATAAGGCTTTTTTGGGTCCTTTTTTGCTCATTTCCTGATGCCTCAAGGGCTCCATTGTGATCAATTTGATCATCTCAACATTCCTAAGTGGTTTTCCTAACCTCCCAACCATTATTTCTAATATTTGGATCCCACCATCAATGGTGGTTGACTAAATGTTGGCCAAGCGTGAGCTAATTAACATCCTAAGCATATCCAAATGAGTTTATTTAAACCCACTCAACTCTAGGAGGCAACTTGTGATGATATTAGGTTAGCATCAACTAAACCAACAATAGCCTTTTGGATTCGTGGGACTATATTTGGTATTTAAATGAGATGACAAAGTAAAATGACATACATTCATAGAAAAAAAAAAAAAAAAAAAAGAAATTTTAACCATTCATATTAATTCATCATTACCAAATAAAGTTTACATAAGATTCCATACATAGCAATGGTTATGTTCTTTTTTAATGGAACTAGAAGTAAATGAAGATATAATTGTTTCTAAATTTTGATGACAATAAACCTCTTACTAAACTAGTTCCTGCTTCTCATCTTGCTCATGACTTGAACTTCTAAAAATATGTGAGAGAATTCGAATACTATGAGTCATGAGATTGAGTACTATATGAATATCAATCTTCAAATTTTTTCAAAATAACAAATAGGTACAATAGGAAAATTGCAGGAGAATAAATATCATAAAATACAAGAGCATATAAACAATAATTTGTCCTTGCAAAATAATCCATAATGGTGCATAAAATTTAATATGCATTTTAATAATGTTTCAATCAATGTTTGTAACACCCAGGTGTTAGATTAGGTAATATAATCAAACACTATGTGTTACTCTAATACTTAATACTGAGTTAGTGAATTCTAATCTACTATTAAGCACTAAGGGAAAAATCAAATGCATAATATTATATATAAGTATATACCTTTTCAGCCATCCTGAAAAGAAAGAAAAACATATCACAGAATAGTAAAGTAAAACATCCATAGTTAATTAAAGTTAAAAAACATTTATGATTAATAACACTGGTCCTCAAGGGATAAATAAAGTAAAAAGACTAAAAATAGAAAATTCTTTAGGCTTCAACCAAGCTCCTCTCCAATCTCCTAATCTAACGTATTTAATATTTAATACGGTATAACACAACCAGAAAAATAGAAGTAATTGAATAACTTAAAGTGCATTATAGGGCAACTAAGTTGTTTTATATTTAATGGACACACAATGCAATAAAAAGAATAAGTAAAGAAATACAATAAACATAAGTAAAAAAGGGGTAAAAGCATTAAATGAGAAGTTGATCATAATATGCATCGAATATGCAAGTAAAGAAAGATATGTACAGCTACACATACAATTGTCCGTCAAGATAATGAAAATATGTACAATAGGATATATGCTAAGCAAGCAGAGTAGTAAATAAATAAAAATATAAACTAAAATAAATTGTAGAAGTATAAGTAAACTAAAATATATGAATGCAAAGAGATCTCAATCTCAAAAATTGAATAAATTGTAAATATAGTTATAAAGATTGTAAATTGTAAATGTATTTTATTTATCTTGATTTAAATATGTATTTTATTCTACGAGCAAAATTACAAATAAATGAGGAGTTACGCACGTTTGCTTAACTAAGTAAAGCAGGGTCTCCCATAACACGCATACACACTCCTCCTTTATGATATGTGTGATCTCCAAATCACTCCAGAGCCTGCCCTAACATAATAGTCCACTATATGAACCCTTATATAAATGTTATATGTTTAATTTATGCATAATATCTTTAATGAATATTTTCAAGTATTTAGTCTCAATATGTTGCAACATTCAAGCTTTTCAAAGCTAATTGTAAACTATATGATATCCATTGTTATTGTGGCGGCCGCTCCTTAATCATCCGGATTAGGGGGTGTTCGTCACTTAACAACTCTCACTTAGCATTCAGATTAAGGAATGGTCCTTCTTAATCAAATGCCAAGGGAGGATGTGCTTTAATAAGGAAAGAGCATCAAATGAAACAATCACTTAAATGAGTATACTATAATTTATCAGAGTGTGAAAGAAAGATTAGTGTAACATCCATACAATCCAGATAAAAATTGTACAACTCAGAATACATAAGCATGAAAAGTAAAGCAGTTAAATCCTGTATTATTACAAACAACATTAAAGTTTATGCAGTAAGAAAGGTAAAGTCTAACATATCCTCACAAATATCAAAAAATGACTAATGATCTTCTCCTGTAAGCTCCTTCTCCTGAACCGGATCTCTAGAAGGTCCTCCAACCTTGAACAGCTCAGAATCTACCATTGTCTATTTCACAATGGTAGGGCCCTAGCTAATAAAAAATATATATAGTTAGACAAAATGTCTAAGTACATTTTTAGCTGTAAATTATTAAGTTTTAATGATATCACAATACTAAGCAACATAGGATCAGTAAGCATCAAAGAAAGATAACAAAGTTATAATTAACATAATTATAACTTAAACAAGGTGTGAGATAAGCACACACCTCAACTCAAGCTGCAGAAAAGATTAAGTAATACATAAAGAAATCTACTAAACACAAGTGAAACTTCTAAGTATATGATCAATATAAAACATATTGATTTACAATTAAGTTAAAAGTATAGAACTGAAAGTAAAATTCTAATATCTTAACATGCCAAAAGTAAAAGTGAAATGATGAAAGGTAAAAATGAATATTCAAAGCTATGAGTACAAAAGAACTACATAAAATGAAAATATAGCAGAAGGCGTACTAAACTATAAGACAAAGTAAGAACTGCAGAAAATGAAAATATAACAAGAAATAAACTGAACTGTAAGGTAAAAGTGAGCCAAAACTGTAAAGTAACAAAAAGGCAAATGCAAAGTGACTGTAATACAAATGAATTAATTGAAAAGTAACTGCAAAATGTGAGATATTCCTACTTAGTACTGCCATAAGTAAAGTCAATCTGCTCATCTAAAAAAGTAGTTCCAGATTTCATCTAAAATTACTGCAAAACATCTGGAAAAGTAGTCCCAGATTCCATCTAAAAAGTACTGCAAAACATCTGGAAAAGTAGTCCCAGATATACTAGTAAAGTAGTCCTAGTCAAAAACAACAGGTACTAAGAAAGTAGTCCTAATCCAAAACCACAGGCACTAGGAAAGTAGTCCTAGTCCAAATACAATAGGCACTAGGAAAGTAGTGCTATCCCAAAGGTATCTTACAGGCACTAGGAAAGTAGTCATAGCCCAAAACATACAAAAGTAAAGTCATACTATATGGCAGACTAAAAAGGCACATCTCCTCAGTTTAGTAAAGTTATTTTCCATCAAATTTCCTTCTAAAAATATGAAATGCCATATGAATGTATTCAAACTCAACATAGAAATAATCATCTAATATTGTATGTTTAATACAATGGATCCAAATGTAAAGAAGTCCAAAATAAGGAAGCATAACATACAATATTCAATGTATATAAAATAGCACTAAACAATACTTGTGATATCACTTTGTTTTATATTTAAGATGTTCTAACTAATCTGAACTTATACAAGTTTAGGATCTCCAAATATCCAACTATCGAGTATAAGTCTAGAATATCGTGCCTACAAGTCAAAAGAATGTAAGAACTAATTGAGTTCTAACACTTATAAATCACATGATGCTTAATTAAGTTAAAATAATAAATCAAACATCATAATTAATGATTTTACGAATCCCAAACCAATCTTGATTAGTAGGAATCAAAATTGGGGAATTAAGATGTTAAAATCCAAGTATTGGATTTTAACTTCTTAATCTAATAGATTCTAATCCTAATGATATAAAGTTAAACCTAAATCTCACGAACTATAATTAAGGCTATCTTATTAAGCAAAATCAAGCCTAATAAGATGGATCTCTAATCTTAAATCTAAAGTTTAAATATAAAATAATCATAAATAAAGGATGAAATCTAGAAAACTATAAAACCAAGGTTTCATCTATTAAGTACCAAATTACTTAATAGATGAACTCTAACCTGATTTCTAAGCTAGATCTTAAGGAATTAAGATCCTAAAGATTTGAAAGAAAGTCCTAAGAGAATAATTACAATTTAGGTTTAATCTTTCTTAACAACTATTATGATGAATTTAACTTAAAGGAGGCATAAGGTGAACTAAATTCACCTTATGAGATTTAATTTAGGACTTAAATAATTTTAGGCCATTTTTAGGGTTTCTCATATATTATTACTTAAATAGGTTTAAATATTCCAAAATGAGTTCAAATCAGTTATTTTACTGATTTTAGTAGTTTAGGAATGTATTTAAGGTTTTAAGATATTTAAACCTAAATTTGGGCAAAATGACCATTTTGCCCTTTACTTAGGGGTCTAAATTTTATCTTTATAAATTAGAGCTCAAATCTAAAATTTCTTAAAGTGGAATAATTACTTACTGTCTAATATGAGTTTAGACAGTAAGTTTATTAATTTTGGTTAAGGATTAAGCCTTATAAGGTCAAATTAAAAAAATTGACCTATAATGGCAAATTGGTAATTTTATCTTAATGACACATACATTTTCTATTAATTTATTAAAGGTTTTATCCTAAAGTTTCCATAGAACTTAAGATCATCCAATTCTGATATGTATTGGCTAAGTTATACCCAATACAAGTTCTATGGTTAATAATTAGGGTTTTAGTGTAATTAGTGAGTGATTAGTAAAATTAACAACAATATCACTAAACCAATCACTTAGCTAGGTTCTAATCTACTTTAGGAGTTCTCTGAAACTTGAATTATTCAATTTGGATCATTAGATTTTCTAATCTTTACTAATTACATTTTAGAGTAATTATGGTTGATTAGTAAATTTAATCGTTGGATCTTAATTATTTTTTTAGATTACTGTTAATTAGTTTTTTTTAATCTAAATAGATATTTGGATCACCTAATTTGGAGCTCAATTGACCAACTTATGGTCAATTGAAGTTCTAGGGTTAGTTGACCTAATTAGGGTTAGGTCTAAAAGTCATTAGTCTAAAACTAATCCAAACAGCAAAATAAACACTACTAAGTTAATCCTTAGAGTTTTCTAAGTACTTTGAGACCCATATTGGGTATGTTTGAATTAATAGTTTAGGAGTTATGGTAATTTGAATGAAATGAATATTTTGGTAATTAATTAAATGCCTAAAATATCACTATATTAAATATAGGTCCAAATGCTAAATTAATAGTTCTAAAATATTCCTCTCATTTTTCTGATTCTAATGGAATATACCTTTGCTATGTTTAGATGGGTAAATTAGGACTTATGGAAGTTTAAAGTTTCATAATTAATCATTTAATTAAATTGTATAATCAAAATTGCAATTCTATATTATACATATATTTATTAATTTAATAGCTGCAGGTCAGATTCACGGCGGGACCCACGTAATTCGAACGGCAGATGCGAGATCCGGGAAAGCCACGTGGTGAGGCGTGATTCACCGAGGATCGATTGCAGGGCCCCCAGGCGCGTACCACGACAGAAGGAAGTGACGCACACGCGACAGACGCGGGTCGGGCCAGGGTCGACCCGGCCCGACCCGATACTTTGTCTTCTCTGATAGAACGCTTGAGACTGAGGTCTATGGCTTAAAATAATTTGGTCTTCCCGGCGGTGTTTCGACCAGGCCCGCACAGCGTTGGGTAGATACCGATGAGATCTTCCAGTAGGTTGAACTAGGACCTATGACAACCTAATTCGATCGAAACCTCTAAACCTAGTCGACCATGTCTCGGCCCAATCTGGTTGTAACGAATTTCACTGTATATCATTCCTTTATTTCGATTAATTGAACTTAATTTAGTTCGATCAGATCCGATCAAATGACAATCAAGCTTGCGGAATAGGTTTCTGAAAGTGAGCGACTATCAATGCAAGATTAAACGAGGAGATTGAGATATACCTGATCAACGACTGCGGATGATTCCAAAGTTGCGATCGTCTCCTCTTCCTTGACTGATAATGGTAGAATTAAAAATGCATGCTAGAGAATACAAATTCATCTATATTAACTGTTCAAGCGGTGGGATAAGCCATGTGTGGCGGTGGTGAGAGCCGCGTGTGCAGCAGAGGACACGTGCAGCCTCCCGAGGTCTCGCGACAGGGATGATGGACAAACCGTCCGATCTTTTGATCGGACGGTTACGATTATCCGTCCGAATTAACCGCAAGATGAAGATGGCACTATAATTGAAGAGACGGCGCTGTTAACTCCTTTTATTTAATAATATTATTAATTATAAATTATTTAAATTTTACTAATCAAAATTAGATAATTAAGCGCATTCCAAAATTTTCCAATATATCCCCCCTAGCTAATTGAGGGGTGAGGGATGCAACGGTGCAAACGGATTTTTGTTCCGACGAGAATTTATTTATTTAATTTTTCAGGGTATTTAAATAATAATAAAATATTCGACGAAAATCCAACGACTTCCAAATGCCTCCAAAAGTTCACCCCTAGCTAATTTGGGGTGGTGAGCGCAATGGCAGAGTCAGATTTTTGATTTGAGGTCAAAATAGAAAGTCAATTTCTAGGATTTTAGAATTTTCCAGAAATCAAGGATTACTCTATTTGATCCCTGATTTGATCCAGCTCTTAGAGATAGGTTCTAAATGTATTAATTAAGATATTAGAACCATAATTAGGACTAAGATTAGTCATAATTGACCTAAGTAACAACTAGGATTGTTACAGTTATCTACTTTAGTTATCCATCGTATAATTGGAGCAAATCAAGCTCCTCAATTGACTTAGAAATTCGTTAAATATTTCAATCAATTGATACATAATATTTAATATATAATTTAATGAGGTTTGAAAATAGTGATTTGATTAAGGTCTTATTTAATTGACAAAATAATTTATAGATATAATTGCAATATTACAAATAAATAGATCCCATTCTAGTGCTAGTATTGCAATCATCTAAACTATCTCATTCTCTACAAGTCTTACTACTTAGATTGTAGGATTTCTATGATTACACAATTCTAACTTCTAAATTATCACTATTCTCTAATCATCCTATCTCATTAACATCTTAAATAATCTATACTTAATAAGGTTCTTCTATCTTACCAGATAGGTTGACTTATTCTTTAGATAATTTTATAAGCTTACTACTTTAAATGGGTTAGTCCTAAGAGATGCTCTCACTTTGGATACAATTACGTAGTTCTATCAATCATTAGATTACTAACTTAAATATCCAATTTCTTATATTTTATCTAGTGCTCCAAGTCCTAGTGTTATCACACTAAGTCATAGTTCTTACTTCGTTAATCAACACTTAAAGGTTCTAAGCCTCTTTATCTCCTAAGACTACATCTAGCATTAGCTCAATCACTAATCATTCTAAATGATCCTAAGCCTCACACTTAGCTCATTATGTGATAGCCTTCACTACACTAGATATGTCACATACTAAATTCTAATAGAATCCCAACACTAGTTATGCACTAATACTTCTAAGGTGGTTCCATCATTGGATCTTATGATTCTCCTCCTAGTCTCAAGTTCAACACTAATATCTACTCATTTATATCCTAAATAGTTCACTAAATCAAGACATAAAATTGTCATATAACTTCTCTCTCCTAAAAGTAGGGTTCAATCTAAGTTTATTAAACACTAAGTGAAATTAGGTTATTCTAATTATTTTCCTATCCAAATTATCATCTAATGTTGAAACATGACATAAGCTAAGTTTTTAAAGGTGTCTTAGGATTTATAAAACCTATCAAGGTAAAAATCATAATTTGAAAATTTAATATTAATTAAATCAATGGTCAAAAACTCATATTCTCCATTTGTTGTCCAAATAATGTAAACATAGTAGCTATAAATTCTTTATAGCATAATAGGCACAATGCAGTGAATAGGGTCAAATTGGACATCAAATGACTAATCTAAGCCTTAATGAATTTTAATGACAATTAGAAAGTGATTAACAAATGATATACAACACTTTTACACTATTACACATGCCCACTCAAAGAGAAGAATAAAATATGCATCCTTTCTCCAATTGTTACACCTCCTTGAATAGACTCCAAATGCTCCAAAATTATTCGTGAAACCGATCATGTAATTGCTCATGTAGCCGCTTACGTAACCATAGAATAACATAGCATCGATTCTCCTATCTAGAAATTTAGAATAACCTATGTTACTCTAATAAAATTTAAACTAATTACATGAGATGCATCTCTAAATTTTTTTCTTTTCCATTTTTCTTTATACACACATATAAAAATAAGCTGAGGAAAAAATTCATATTGTAAAGTTTGAGTAAAATAGGGCAGCAAACAACCTATGTTTTGAGTTGTTAAATAAAATATTGTTACTATTTTATGTTGCTTTAAGAATAACAGAAGAGCTGCTATGATTGAAGTGTTTTAGAGATGCTTTAGCTGCTCTTTTATAGTTGTTTGTGTGTTGTGTTTATAATAGAAGAATCATGTCACATTGATCGTTACAAATAAAATATAAGATGATAATTTTTTAAATATAACCTCTTGCTTGTAATTTGTGTCATGCAAATAATTATCTCACACGAAACAAAGTAAAGTTCAATACTTTATTACTACTAAAACCCGAAAAGCACAAAGCATGAACATAAAAATACTTTCAACTAATTGTTAGCATAATAAAAAATAACACACATTTTGCATACAAGTGCTATTGCATAGAAAGAACATAATAGAATCATAAACCGCATAAAAAAGTAAAAACAAAATATAGGGAAAAATTTGCAAGAAAATTAAATAAATTTTGTTTTTGGATGAGAAATCATCCCTCCAAACTGCAGGTTCTCTCTTTGGAGATTAAACAAATGTAATTTTCTTTTGGATCCAAGGAGAAGCAAAATATTATGTGAACTTTCTAATAAAAATGCTAGCGAGAAAAAACGTGAAGAAAATATGTGTCTTTAAGCAAGCAGGCGATACCAATCTAGAGAGATTAAAAAAATAATAAATACTGAAGACATAGGAGAAGATTAGAGAATTTTTAGCAAGTATATTGTGAATGCAATCTCATTAAATCAACAAATATGAAAAAAAAGTTATTAGCAAGTAAATAGAACAATGAACTTCACTATAGATTGGCATACAATATATCTTAAGTAGAAACCATCGCTCCTTTAAGTTATAACCTCTATTCTCATAAATAATTTTATGCATTTTTTTTCCAAGTAATAAACTTTAATATACGATATTCAAGTCAAATCGATCGGTAAACATCATTAAAAAACATAAAATGAACCAAACAAAACAACAAATTAGGAGATACTCCACCACCATCTTTTCTTTTCACAACACAGCTCTTGTCAAAATATGATCACTTAAAGAAATCTTCAGAATCATTAGTCATGAACATAACTATCCTTACCTCCCAAGATTCATCTTTCAATCCACCAAATTAATTATTATTACATGTTAATTAGCTTAGCATTATCTCATTTTCCCATTCTCTCTGTGCACTTCCTCCTCCGCGCCCCAAAGGAAATGGGTGCAGCAGCAAACCATCACATAGCTGGAATTTAAAACTCCTAAGAAAAAGATAAAAAATATGATATGAATGAAATCCTTGTTGGGGAAAATAATTTTAGATTAAAAAAAAAATCAAACTACAATTCTAAAGTTTTTCAACATATTTAACAAAATAAATAAATAAATGTTAAAGTTCACGAATATATAAAATTGAAAATAAATGACAACATTGAAGATTAGTAATCCCTAAAAGGAATATCGATATGTGCATGTCGTATATATGTAACAACAGAGAAAGCCTTATTTTAAACTTCCTCTCTCACATATGCATGCCGCATACATGTAACAAGAATAAAACTCATGCAATGCTAGGAAAAAATTGCAAATGACTCTTTAACTGTGATGGCCCTGCCTCACCGTAGTTCTGTTAACTCTTAAGTTAACATGATTACGGTGGAGGAGTCATCTAAATGATATGGTCCCTACTTAGAATTGGATTAGGCACACATTCTAATCCACCTTAACTAAGAACTTTGTCATTTCTCCAAGAACCCATCACTAAATGATCATACAAGTAACACAGAGTGTGAAAGCATAAAATACAATATCCATTCATACAATACAATAATCCAGAATAAGTAAAGGGCTGAAAAGAAATGTTAACCCTAAATTATTATAACATTTTAAATAGTTTCAAAAGAACTGAAAATAGACTCATCCTAACAAGTACAGAAAGAAAACTAAGTATAATGATCTTCTGGCACAGGCTCCTCCTCCAATGGCAAGTCCTCCACTGGATCAACTGCTCCAAGAATTCAGAACCTATCATCATCGATTTCATAATGATATGGCCCCAGCCAATAAAAGAAAAATCTTAGTTAGACAGTTTATCTAAGTATATTTTAGGTTGCAAGTTTATTAAGTTACTTAGATATCATTATAACTCATATAAAAGCATAATAGGAGCAGAAAAGCATAAGAAAAGAATGGTAATAAGCTATAAATAATAGTTTATAACTAAATCAACTAGGAAGTAAATACATACGTCATTCAAGCAACTGCAACAAGGTCAGGTAATCAAAAGAAAGACTAAACAAATACTATAAAGTAAATATCTCCTAAACATGCTTATGATCAATCTAAAGTATGCTGAGTGACATAAAAGTAAATAAGTGTATGAAAAATTGAAAACCAATCTAACATCCTATACATATGAAAATAACAAATAGGACTAGCATCCTATATAATAAAGCTGGAAAGACTGAAAAGACTGTAAATAAAAGCAGTGCAGAAGTGTAGGAAAATGTAAAGTAAAACAGTAACTACAAAATTGAAACTGTATTGGCTACTCAAGCCACTCGAACAGAAAGTACACATAGTCTCACTTAGCCTGATGGGCTAAGACTGAAACTCTAAACGGATAAAAGTACTGAAATTAGTATACCATATCCAATCCTGATAATTCAATCAGTTGGATTGGTCTGACCCGACAATGTAGCCAATCCAGAACGGGTAAAATGAATAGGTATACTAATCAAATTAGCATCTGAACGGATATTATCAATGCACTTAGCCTGATAGACTATAACAGAAAAATCAAGTATAAGTGTACTTAAATTAGTATAACCATAACAAATCCTGACAAATCAGGTAGTTGGATTGGTCTGACCTGACAATGTAGCCAATCTAGAACGGGTGAAATGAAGAGGTATACTAATTAAGCTATACCCTACTAAAATATGAGAAAAGAACAAAATGTTACTTATGAATCATCAAAGTTAACATAAGATATTCATCAAGTATCTCATGTACCTAATATATGCTCAAGGTTTAAAGCTCAAAAATCAAGATAAGCGAAGCATCAAAATAAAGTGAGCAAGAGACTCAATCTAAAACACAGGTGATATCTATTGTTGTCTAGTTTATTCGTTCTATATACTCTAAGTTACATAAGTTTCAGAATCATCAATTCTTACACAGTTTGTGACTCAGAATCGAACCTACAAGTTGAAGATAATTAGGACTGGCCAAGTCCTAACTAAATCTTAATCAAAAGACGACTACTTGATTTAAATAAACAAATCATCGACCTAATTTGATATTTTAATTAACCCCAAACCATCTTGATTAGCCAAATTAAGATGAAAGGATTAAGGATTAAACTCCAAATATTAGGGTTTAATCACTTAATCTTAAAGTGTAACTAAGGATCTAAGGTTTAATACACATACTCACTGATTTAGATTAAGGCAAATCTTAATGAAAATCAAGTCATTAGGATAGATCTCTATCCTAAACTATAAGGTTTAAAGATTAAATAATCATGTAAAGAAACTTAAGAAAAATCTATAAACTAGTAAACTCAAGGCTTCACCTATTGAGTAACCCAATTTACTCAATAGATAAACTCTAACATAAGATCTAGTCCTAATATTAAGAATTTAAAGCTCTTAAGTACTAAGAGTATCTCTCATAACACACATCCTAACTAATGTTATAAGACCTAAGAAAAGATCTATGAATGATTAAGGAAAGATGAGCACTCATATTTTACTTCAGATTTTCTTATAGACTTAAAAATAAGGTCTTGATCCAAAATGAAATTAAGGTTTAAATTTACCTAATTTCTATCCTAAATCACTTTATTTACTATTTGAAATGTTTAAAATGTGATTTTAGGGTTTTAAAATGTTAAACCCTAATTTTGGATAAAATGACCATTTTGCCCCTACTTAAGGGTTCAAAAGATCAACTTTTGATCTAGGGTTCAAATTATGAAATTTTATATTATAAAGTGTTTCTTACTATCTAATATAAGATTAGACAGCAACTACACTAAATTTGGGTGATTATTAAGCCTTATGAGGTCAAATTAGTAAATTTGACTGATAGGGGCATTTTGATAATTTGGCTAAATAAAATTTAAATTTTCTTTCAATTTACTGTTATTTACTGTATAAGCTTTCCATGGAATCTAACTTTGTGGAATTCTGATAAGTATTGGCCAAGTTATGGCCAATACAAGTTTAGGGTTAAAAGGGTAATTAAGGGATCCTTAATTAAGGGTTCAAAATCATAACTTTATCAATTAGGATCCAAATTGAGCAAAATTAGTGACTATGGTTTACAAATGGTCTACTGATTACAATGACATGTGGTAGACTCAATTTGGACTTAATTTGGCTAAGTTATGACCTAATTAAGGTTTAGGGTGATTAGTGAGTGATTAGTAAAATTAATCACCAAATTACTAATCCAATCCTACAATTAAGTTTAAATGAACTCTAGGGGTTCTCTAAAACTTAAATTGTTAAATTTGGATTATTAGATTTGCTAATATTCACTAATCAAGTTTTAGGATAATTAAGGGTGATTAGCAAATCTAACCATTAGATCATAAATATTTTTATAGATTATTATAAATTAGGTTCTCCTGATTTAAATTGATATATGGATCACCTAATTTGGAGTTCAATTGACCAACTTATGGTCAATTGAAATTCTAAAGTTAAATAGGCTAACTAGGGTTAGGACCTAAAAGTAATTAAGCTCAAACTAATACAAACAGTAAAATAAACACTACTAAGTTAATCCTTAAGGTTTTTTGATTACTTTAAGACCCATATTGGGTATGTTTGGATTAAGGGTTGAAAAGTTATGAGCTTTGGAAGATTAGAGATTAGGTCAAAATGTGGTTAATCTAATAATGTCTCAAACCATAAAACCAACACTATAGAGATGTTCCTTAGGCTTTATTGATTATTTTGAGACCCATATTAGGTATGTTTGAGTTAATACACACAAAGTTATGACATAATGAAGTTTTGTGACATTTTAGGATTAATTTAGGGATCCTAAATATCACTAGATGAAATAATGATCCTACTGAAATTTGGACAGTACCTATGTGTTCTCTTTATTTTTTTGATTCCAACCATATATAATTTTGCTATATTTTATTTATTAAATTAATTATTATTAATGGTTAAAGATTTCAGAATTTATTTAAATTACATAAATCCATTTAATGAGGCTGATTAAGACTAATTACATTTTCTAATATATGTTAATATATTAAAGATTTTTTTTTAGCAGAGGCGGGACCCACAGGTTTTGATTTCGCCGACAACAGTGGGTCCCGCAACCTACGTGTCAGCACGGGAGAGGAGGCTACGGCGCTGGCGGACCCCACATGACTCGGCCCGAGGTGACAGCGGGGCCTGCTATCAATGCCTCGCACAGTTGATATGTCACACGGGAATTCGGGTCGGGCCCGGGTCGACCCAAGGGTTCTCCTCCTTTAGGCGAACCTCCCGAGCGCCGATGCCTAGGGCATCAAAATCGGCAGCCGAAATGTTAACACCGGCGGCTAGTTCATATGCCAATCGATATGTCTCGTAGAGACCCTTCGATTGGTATTAATTGTGTAGCTGGAGGAGGCACCTATCTCCGTTAAGATCAAACTCTAGTGAGGCCCTAATGAGACTCGAAGCTTTAACGGTTTGCACTGCATAGCCAAACCAATTTTACGCCGATCGAACCCATTTAGGTTTGATCGGATCCATTGATTTTACAATCGAACACATGAAATAGATAATCGAAACTAATTTGATAGTAATTGATGAAAATCGAGGGTGTATGGTGTACCTTAAGTTGAACGGCAAAAATTCTAAGTTTGCGATTTTCTCCGGGACCGATCGATCTTCACTAGCTTTTCTGCCAAATGAGCTTAGAAGGTCAATTAGGGTCCTAAATGGGCATCGAATCATCCCCTTAGGCAGTGTATGCCATATGGATGGAGGAAACGCTACGCGTTTGCGAGCGAGACATGCGCAACCCGGACGCAGGCCTCGCGAAAGAGATGAAGCCCGACCGTCCAATCCTTCGATCGGACGGTTCGAATGAACCATCTGATCAGACGACATGCGCAAAGGAATGGACGGCGTTGCGAAAACTTAACGGGATCCGTTAAGCAAATTGATATTTAAATTATAAATTTAAATAATTTCAAGTTATTTTTTAATTAAATATTAAATAATAAATTGCATTCATAAAATTTTCAATAAATCACCCCTAGCTAATTGAGGGGTGAGGAACGCAATGGTGCAATCGATATTTTGATTCGACGAGTATTTAATTATTTGATTTTTCGGGGTTTTTTAAATAATATTAAAATATTCGATGAAAATCCAACGACTTCCAAATGCATCCAAAACTTCACCCCTAGCTAATTTGGGGGTGGTAAACGCAATGGCGAAGTCAGATTTTCAATCTGAGGTTTAAATAAAAAGTTAATTTCTAGGATTTGAGATTTTCCAGAATTTTTGATTTTGATCCAGTTGACTTCTGATTTGACCTAGGTTTTTGAGATAAGTTCTAAATTACTTAATTAGTGAACTAGAACCTCAATTAAGACTAAGATTAATCTTAATTAACCAGAATAACAACTTGGGTTGTTACATCAACAAACACAGTAAATAACATTATGGGAAGTCAATCAAACTCAATTATAGGCTTAAACATAGTGCTTATTGGATGACAAAAGAATATTACTATTTATCTCTCCTTCTTGACAGAAATGGGTGTTGAAAGCTATAAAAGAAATGAGAATTTTTAAGAGGTGAAGATGTGGAGATCGAATAGGATTTAAACCAAAAAGCAGAACAAAAAGAAACTTGAGCGAGCATTGAGAAACTGAAAAATTAAAGTAAGAAAAACAAGCACATAAAATAATCACAGTCACAAGACATAAATTATGTGGTTCGGTGATCACATCTACGTCAACGGGAAGGAAAGCAAAGTTTCACTAAAATCAGAGAGGAATACAAATGATTTAAGGTTAGAGAACCCTTACAAAACCTTCTCTTTGAGATATTCTCTTGTGTCTTGTGTATTTAAAAACTCTTGCATATCAAGGCATATTTATAAGTCATCCTTGATTTTCAAGAGTTACAAATTCTAATCTCTCAATTAAGGACATAAATAAAACTTTCAAATCCATAATTCTCGAAACAGAAGTTATTAATGCGGCAGTTTCTTAATACCATAATTGAGAGATTTAATTCTATATATATAGAAAATTAATTTCCTTTAATTTTTACTCTAATTAAGGAAAAATAGATTTCCTTTAAATTTCCTTCAATTAAGGAAAATTAAATTTCCTTCAATTCTCTACCTCAAGTCTCATGTGCTTCACATGAGAACTGAAACTTTATACTCTCGATCAATGCGACTGCACCAAGTTGGTTGCATACGTATCCCCCTCCCAAGGGAATCAAGCCACCTGTAGTTCCACCAAAGGATAAGTCTATTAATGCTTCTCCAAATTTACCAAAGATTTACAATGGGTGAATTTCTGAATAGTGAGCACCTTTGTAATCATATCCGCGTGGTTGTCTTTGGTATCGATCTTCTTTAGTAAGATCTCACCATCTTCGATAACATCTCGAATGAAATGATGTCAGACAAAAATATGCTTTGTGCGAGCATGACAAACTGGATTAGTAGCCAAAAATATAGCACTCTGGCTATCTCAATGTACTACTATCTCCTTTTGCTCCACACCCAGATCTTTCAGCAAGCCTTTCATCCAAATAACTTCCTTGAATACCTTAGTAAATGCCATATATTCAGCTTCCATTGTTGACAGAGCAACTGTAGATTGAATGGTTGACCTCCACCCTACTGGACCTCCTGCAAGTGTGAATACATAACCAATTGTTGACCTTCTTTGATCCAACTCTCTGGCATAGTTGGAGTCCACATATCCCACGCACAAGTCAGCTATTGATGATTACTTCTAAAATAATAATCCAACACCAATTGTACCTTTCAAGTACCTGAAGATTCCCTTCAATACTTGCCAGTGATCCTTCCCCGGATTATGCATGTAGCGGCTCACAACTTCAATAGCTTGTGCCAAATTTGGTCTAGTACAAACCATGGCATACATCAAGCTCTCAACTGCACTAGCATACAGCACTGTGTACATTTCTTCTTTTTCAAAATCTGACTTTGAACATTGCTCTGCAGATAGACAAAAATGAGGTGTTAGAGGTATGCTTATAGACTTTGTATTTTCTTCAATCCCAAACATCTTTAGCACTCTCTCCAAATACCCCTTCTGGGTCAACCAAACCTTCCTTACAATTTTGTCTCTACAGATTTCCATTCATAATATTTTTTTTGCTTCTCCCAGATTTTTCATTTCAAAGTTCTTTGATAATTGATCCTTCATATGATTCATTTCTAATTGATCTGAAGAAGCTATTAACATATCATCGACATACAATAACAAATAAATGAAGTTATCTTGAGGCAGCCTTTTGAAATACACACAACGGTCAAACTGGCTTCTGCAGTACTCCTCTTTTTGCATAAATTGATCAAATTTTCTGTACCATTGCCTCGATGATTGCTTTAGCCCATATATAGACTTGTTTATTTTACATACCAAGTCTCCCTTTCCTGGCTCACTATACCCTAGGGGCTGCGTCATATAGATATCCTCCTCTAGTTCTCTGTGCAAGAATGCTGTCTTCACATCAAGCTACTCAAGCAACAAGTCAAACTATGCCACCAAAGCTAAAAGCACATGGATCGAGGAGTGTTTCATAACTGGAGAAAATACCTCATTATAATCGACCCCTTCCTTCTGAGCAAAGCCCTTTACCACAAGTATAACTTTATAGCGCACATCAGCTTCTGAGGAACCTTCTTTTTTCGCATACACCCATTTGCACTCAATAACCTTCCTTCCTGGAGGGAGTTTCTCCAACCTCCATACCTTATTTTTGTAAAGAGACTCAATCTCTTCATTCATAATCTGCTTCCATAAATTTCCTTCTGAGCCTGTCACCGCTTCTTTGAAGTGAGAGGTAACATCTTCCTCCACTACTAATAATACAAATGTGACGCAGTCTCTAAGCTAGGCTGGATGTTTAGGTGCATTCCTTCTATGTCTATTTCTAGCAATTGACTCCTGAGTTGGAGCCTCACCATCAATATCAATTTGCTCTTCATCAACACCAACATGATCTTCATCTGTAGAAGTATCTTTAATGTGATATGAAGTTTATTATTAAACAAATGGGGTGGTATCAAACCCCACTCTCTACCTTCCTCTAAGAGTCTTAGTATTATCCTCCACCTGATGAGAACTTCTCTATCTCAAGAAATATTCTTCATCAAAGGTGCCATCCCTGCTCACCACGATCCTCTTGTCAATTGGATCATACAATTTATAGCCCTTCACAATGCATCTGAAGCCCACAAAAATTGCTTTCCTAGCCTACGGTTCAAGCTTAACCTTCCTAACATGGTAGTAAGCTGGCTGCCAAAGGTCTTCAGCTGATCATAATCTGTCGTAGGATGTCCAGACCACAACTCAATTGGAGTTTTCTTGTTAAGTGTGGTAGATGGCAGATAGTTCACCAAGTAGCAAGCATAGTCTAGGGCCTCCTCCCAATAGACTCTCTCCAACCCAGCATTGGACAACATACACTACACATTTTTCACCAAGGTACAGTTCATTCGCTCTACTACCCCGTTCTGCTGCAGTATTTCTTTTACTGTAAAGTGGCGCTCAATCCCTGAATCTTGACATTCATTTACAAAAGAATCGAATATGAATTCTCCGCCATTGTCCGAACGGATTATCTTGATTCTTTTGCCCATTTGATTCTCTACCATCTTCTTCCAGTTTATGAATACCTCCAGTATATTTGTTTTGCTCTTCAAAGTGTACACCCATACAAATCTGGAGTAATTATCTATAAAAGAGACAAAATATCTTCGACCACTGAATGATGTAGTCTTTGTTGGTCCACATACATTTGTGTGTATATATTCTAATATACCTTTGGTGTTGTGGAGGCCAACATCAAAGGGCTTGCATTTTTTCTTGCCAAAAATACAATGTTCACAAAATTGTAATTTGCAAGAATTTATATCTTTGATGAGCCCCTCTTTTTCCAATGCCTTCATTGATGGTTCCCTTGCATGTGCTAATCTCATATGCCACAGTATCATGGCATCTTCAGAGTCTTCAGCCACAGCTACTGTACCTGTCACTGTACTTCCTTGCAAGTAGTAGAGGTTCTGTTGTTTGACTCCTCTTAAGTAAGTCATTGCACTTTTGGTGATCTTCAGAACTCCTGCCTCAATCACCACCTTAAAGCCCTTGGCTTCTAATGCCCCAATAGATAGTAGATTCTTCTTGATTTTTGGCATGTGTCTGACTTTCTTTAGTTCATAAATTATTTATGAATGAGTCCTTATCAGCACACTACCAACTCCTATAATCCGGCAAGTAGCATCATTTCCTATTGTAACTACACCGCTGTCTGTTTCCCTGTATGAACAGAACCAATCCTTTTAGGAGCAAATATGATACGTTGCATCGGTGTTCATGATCAAACTAGAGATGTCTGCTATTAGACCCATAGAAATTGTTACAAGAGATACATCAGAGTCTGAACCCTCCACCATATTTTGAATCATATTGGCCTCTGAAGATCCACTCACCCACTGCTTATCTTTCAACTTTGGGCAGCCCTTCTTCCAATGTCTAGTCTCTAAACAGAATGCGCACCGATTGCGTCCAATGCTTCATCCTCTAGATTTCCCCCTTTTCTGAGAGTCTACATTCTTCTTTGGCCATTGCTTCTTCTTCTCTGATCTTCCCCTCTATAGTGTAAGAGCCTCTGCCATATCATATTTGGTAGACTCCTTATCCATTCTTCTGAACTCATGATTCACAAGGCCTGTAGTCACCTCCTCATACTTCAGAATCTCCTTCCCATGGATCAACGTCATGGTGAAGTACTCGTACTCGTATGGCAATGAGTTTAACAATGACAGGGCCTTGTCTTCATCCTCTACGGTCTCATCCAGATTTAGCAAATCTGCCAATAGCTTTGTGAATTCATTCAGGTGCTCATCAATGGAAATCCCTCTTCTCATCTGAAATTTGTAGAGCCGCCTTTTCATGTGGAGTCTATTCTCCACGCTCTTCGTCAGGTACTTAGCATCTAGGAATTTCCATAATTTTCATGCTGATGTCTCCATCATAACTGCATACTTGATCTCCTGAGTCAAACAGTTCCAAATCAAGCTGCATGCACTGCGATTCATCTTGATCCAGTCCATCTCTAAAATTTTCTTTGGTTTTTCTTCGCCATCCAGAGCATTTTCAAGATTTATGGCACACATTGCATCTGTCATCTCGTACCGCCACATCCCAAAGTTGTTCTTCTCATCAAACAATAAATGAAATTCCCTCACTTTTGAACCAAATCAAATTAATCAATTTAGAAAGAAAAAAAAAAAAAAGAAAATATTTCAACCAAAATAGCTTCAAAACCATTCATTTAAAATTGATAAATTCTTAAATGAATTTTGCTTCAATGACAAAAGTTCTGCTTATATCTTGTCCTATATCTCATTCTAATCGTTTTGAGAATGGAGCCTTAGACTAATGTTGTAACAACCCAAGTTGTTACTTTAGATAATTAGGGTTAACCCTAAGTCTTAAACATAATTAGATGTGCTAATTAGGTCAATGGAGTCAACCTCCTAAACCTAGCACAAATCAGAAGTCACTTGGATTGAATCTTGATTTCTAGAAATCCGGAAACCCTAGAAATACCTATTTAAATTGACCTCCGATCGAAAAACGGACACCGCCATTGCGTTCCTTGACCCCAAATTAGCTTGGGGTGAAGTTTTCGTGTCAATCGGAAGTCGTCAAAATTTCAACAAATATTTTAATAATAAAAATATCACGGAAATCGAGGTTTCAAAATACTCATTGGATCAAAAATTCGACCGCATCATTGAATTCCTAGACCCCAAATTAGCTTGGGGTGAAGTTTTCGTGTCAATCGGAAGTCGTCGAAATTTCGACGAATATTTTAATAATAAAAATATCACGGAAATCAAGGTATCAAAATACTCGTCGGATCAAAAATCCGACTGCGCCATTGAATTCCTTGACCCCAAATTAGCTAGGAAAAACATGTTCAAAATTTTCTGAAATTTTTTCAAAAAAAAAAATTAAAAAAAAAAATTTATTTTTTTTACTGTAGCTAACGGCGTGCCGTTAAGTACTTAACGGGCCGATCCAACGGCTGCGGAGTCGTCTTCCTCGACGACTCCGCCCGCGTGACACACGGCGGCCCGTCGCCATTTCTGGCCAATCCGGCCCATCCAGGCCTCGACGAGGTTGCCGTCCGGTCTATAAGACCTCGGCCTACCCCAAGGCTCTGAGTTTTCACCGATCGGAGCCCGGATCGAGCCGGAATCAAGCCCGGAAGTCAGCCTTTCTTTTCCGCCGAATCCTTCACCGATCCGAACTTCAGGTACCCCGATCTCCCTCGTTTACCGTTCGATCGTTGTAAAAATTGTATGATAGGTAGATCAACATGTCCTCTTCACATCCACCGTTCCGATCGGGCTAAAACCCACCCGTCGGGAGCACCAGGTCCCCGAAGTGGACTGGGTTCGGTCCGCCGAACCCCCGGAAGGCGAAGGGTCACGCCTTCGGGTCGGGCAGGGCCGACCCGAGCCCGACCCGACCGGGTTGGGTCCGCGTCAGCGCGGGTGGGGCCCACCCGGCCACGTGGCAGCCTACGGGCCCGCCATGTGTCAAGTGGGGCCCACAGCCCCGTCAGCCAGGCTGAGTCAGCAGCCGTGGGACCCACAGTGCCACGTGGCAGCCTCTGACAGTGCCACGTGTCAGGTGGGCCCACTGTCCAGTCAGCCGGGCTGAGTTAGCAGCCCGTGGGACCCACTGTGCCACGTGGCAGTCTCTGGAAGTGCCACGTGTCAGTGGGGCCCTCTGTCAGTTAATTAGAAATTAATTAAATTAATGTTAGTGTTAATTAATTACTGTTTAGCCATAATTAATTATTGTTAGTGGTTAATTAAGTTAGGATTAGTACTAATTACTTTTAAACAGTAACTTTAATTAAATAATTATAATTAAAGATTAATTGAGGATTAATTAACTGTTAATTAAATCTTAAACAGTAATTAGGATAATTAATTACTTTTGAACAATAAATTTAAATAATTAAATATATTAGAGATTAATTAAGATTAATTAAACAGTAATTAGCACTAATTACTTTACTACAGTAAAATTATTTAATTAATTAATTAATAATTAAACAGTGATTAATTAAATAAAAACTTTATGAATGAATAGTAAATTTAAATAATTAAATATAATTAGAGATTAATTAATATTAATTAAACAGTAATTAGCACTAATTACTTTACTACAGTAAAATTATTTAATTAATTAATTAATAATTAAATAGTGATTAATTAAATAAAAACTTTAGGAATGAACAGTAAATTTAAATAATTAAATATAATTAGAGATTAATTAAGATTAATTAAACAGTAATTAGCACTAATTACTTTACTACAGTAAAATTAATTAATTAATTAATTAATAATTAAACAGTGATTAATTAAATTAGGAATGAACAGTAAAATCATTCAATTTGAATAAATGAATAGTAAATTAATTCAAATTATATATTTTGAATAGTAAATCTTAAAAGTTTAATAACTTTTTGTAGGATGATTCAAACATAGCCAATATGGGTCTTAAAATACTCAGAAAAATATTTAGGATCAAATGGCATCATGTAAAATTTCGTTTTGGGGTACGCATAACGAGGTAACATTTTAGAACCTCTTTAAGACCCCATAACTTTTTACCCGATTATCGAAACATAGTCAATATGGGTCTTAAAATGCTCAGGAGGGCGGCCCCATCATCGTGGTAGTATTAGTTTTCCTATTTGGACATCAGGACAAAAAGTCAACTCTAGAATTTAGAGTTGACTTTAGTGAAAAATGACCAAAATGCCCTTGGACTTCAAATGGCCATAGCTTAGTCAATTTAACTCCAAATCCAAAAATTCAAGAAGCTACCTAGTTTAGAATTTCAATGTCATCATTTTCACAGAAATAATATTTAGGATTTGAACTCTAAAATTTAGGAAAATGACCAAAATACTCCTAGCCTTATTTTAGCCATAACTCGGTCGTTTCTCGTCCAAATTGGACGTACTTACTGTCTATCTTCAAGTTAGATAGTAAGGAATTAGTTGGAGAAGATAAAACTTAGTTTGGACACCTAAATCAAAAGTTGATTGACCTGTAAAGTAGGGGCAAAATAGTCATTTTACCTTAAAATTGGAAATGCGCAACTTTAGCCCTTAATTAAAATCTTAGAATACTAGAATTAATAATGTAATCATATTAGTACCATGTAAGTAAATAAAATAAGTCATTAAATTGAATTCTAATAATTTTTCCTAAGTCTTAAGCATCCCACCTTAAGGACCTTTTTTGAGAGTAGGACTAAATCATAGGTTAGTGTTCATTCATTGGGTAAATTGGGTTACCCTATGGGTGAAACCTTGGTTTTAGTAGTTTCTAGATATTATTTTATTTTATAACTCATTCTGATTAGTTTATCTTTTAACTTTAGATTTAAGATAGGAGATTCATCCTATTAAGTTTGATTACTTAATAGGATCTGCCTTAACTAGTAGATCACTTATAGTATAAAACCTAGAACTTAGGTCTTATCCAGTTGGGATTATGTGATTAAACCTAAAACCTCGTAGTATTTAATCCATAATCTATAGGTGTAGAAGATCTTGATCAGATCTTAGTTAGAACGTCTAAATTCACAAAAATTAGGATGTATGATTTATTCGTTTAATTCGTAGTCGTCTATCTGATTGAACTAGATTCGAACCTGATCAGTTCCAATCCTTTTTAACTTATAAGGACGAATTTCTGAGTTATACTCGATAGTAGGAAAACGGTGATCCTGAACTTGTGTAACTTGGAATAGTTAGCTGGTTAAGTAGAAAACAAATGATATCACCATGTGTAGTCGAGTCTCTTGCTTACTTGTTATTTGTTGTTACGCATACATTGTAATTTTGTGCCTTATATTTTTTTTGAACATATCATATAAGACATTTGATGCATAAATAAAATATTAGGAAATTATGGAGACTCCTTAGATTCCTTATGAAAATATTAAAGTAAATAAGTGAAATGATAATGAATTGATGTGATTGAGCTGCCTCTCAGTGTTCTTTTAATCATACCGAATGTTGCCCTAGCCGTATCGTGCTAGGAGTTGCCCTAGCCGTATTGTGCTAGGATATTTCGGTATGATAGTTGGTGACCTAACTGTATCGAGCTAGGAGTAGCCCTAGTCGTATCGTGTTAGGGCCATATATGTGACTGTTGTTGGCTTAGTCGTATCGAGCTAGGAGTAGCCATAGCCGTATCGTGCTAAGATCTTCAGTTTCTTTTGGCAAGCTAGTGTAGCTCTTTTCTGTATGGCAGTTGATGTATTATAGTTTTATATGCAGTTGTGGTTGTTTTAGTATATTCTTTTTCAGTCAGCTATTTCCTTGTATTGCTTTATATATATCTAGGATGTAGAATATTGCTGCTATATGTATATATCACTGCTAAGTTATTCATTTTTAATTAGCATGTTATTTTTATTGATCACCAACATGTTTAGGATGTAGAATTTTTCTTCCAGCATTATTCAATTATATTTACATTTATATGCCTTTCCTTGATTACTTGTTATGCGAGGCATGCTTCAGCCTCATTTCTTTGCCTTATTTATACTATAGAGCATAGTCTATAGTTTGCCTTTTTACTTGTGTTGCTTACTGTTCCTGTATTTACACATCATGCTTAGAAGTAAATGGTAAAATGGTGATATTATATAACCTTATTAAAAATTTAGCCTAAAATGTACTTAGATAATTGTCTAACCAGATTTTCTTTTTTTTTGGCTGGGGCCCTACATTGTGAAACCGACAATGTCAGGCTTAGAGCAGTTTGAGGAGCCTGCACCCGAGGAGGAGCCTTACTTAGAGGAGGTGCAGCAGTTGGGGCCAGAAGATATCTAATCATTTACTACTTGTGAGGATGAGTAGATTTTGAACATTTATTTTATTAAATTTTAATTAATGTAATAATACAGGTACCTGTGACTGTGTGTTCAGATTTCACTATGCTACTTTTCTGAGTTATATTTCTCTTCTTATATACATTATGATGCTTGGATGTCATTTATTTATCGCTTCCGCACTCTGTATTTTTACTTATATAGTGACTGCTTGATTGATTCTGAGTTAACCTTTCTCTAATCAGGTGGATTGTGAAGTTTATCCTAATCCAATGTAAGTGAGGGGTTAGCCAGAGTGACACTCCACCCTTAATCTAAACCTATTGAGAGTTAAGGGTGAGGGTCGTCACAAATGTCCAGTCATTGTATTGGCGCAATTAAAATGTTATGTGAAGCACAAATGTAAATTAAATGTAATCTTCAATGTACAAATTTTCAGTATTCCTTAAATTGTTTATCATATCATAGTTTCATTATTTAATCAAATATTTATATCAATCAAACTGCTAAAATAAAAATTGAAATTAAATATAATTCAGCATGATATGATGCTTGGCTAAAATAATAGTCCACCATGAAAACCAATTACAATAAAGCTGAATAGAGTTCATGTAACTGAACCAAATTTTAGTATTAAAATTAATAAATGTAATATTTGCTATAGTATATAGGAAAATTGATAAATGTAATATTTACGCTGAAAGAAGAAAAAAAAATTATGCTCTCATGTGAATTAACTCAACAATTTTTACGAAAAAAGCTAAATGAAAATTTTATTTTATTGCATAAAAAAAAAGTAACACTACAACAAATAGAAATATTGGTAAGAGAAATGATAAACCTCTTTTTGATCTTTATCAATTATCATATTTAGTTTTGATTAACAAACAAAAAAAATATATGAACTTATCTGTCAAAATTTCTACATGAGCAAATAAATTATACTTAAATAGTCTCAAAATCATTTTCATATAAAAATGAGAAATTCTTATATGAATTTTACTTCAATTACAAAATATTTGCCTACCTTAAAGTATATTAACTTGACAAACTTTATGAAAAAAACTTAATGAGTATCAATGGTTTGTCATTCTGGCTTGACGTGATAGAGGTATTTATAGGTAAATTGTGAGTCATTTAGTTTCAAATGAAAGCATGTGGTTTTAGTTAGATGTGGGTGGTTAGGATGTAACGCGATTGTTATGATTTGATTGATATTGTGACATAATGTTTTGCTATCAATCTTTGTTTTGCAATTCTACATATTTTACATTCATTTCAATATGCTGGATGACCTAATCAAACTCAAAATAACAATATATACTTGAGTGGTCATGACATAAAACATAAAGAAGCCAATTAAACATGTAAATCAAAAAATTATAGGAATCAAATTCGCTAATGTGATAACTATGAACTACATTTCTAATTAGTTGCTCAATTTGAACAAAAAAGAACTTATAGATAATATATTCTTAAGCATATATAAAAAAGCATTAAATCTAAATAAGCATCATAATACATCAATTATTGAATCTATTGGAATCAAATAAGAAATTAGAGAGTTGTGCAAATTCTTAAAAATTGAATGATTAAAAATTGATTGGTAGACTACTAATAAATATAAAATAGTTGAAAGTAAATGATCTAAGAATTAAGGCAAGAAAATCTGCATATAACTACTCTTTCCAATACATGCTTTAACTATCAAACTCCTGGAACTATTATAATGCCATCAATATCATTTGTTAAAGATGTCATACTCATGAGCATGATCGACAACTACGAAATTGCGCCAAAACTGCACTAATTTACAGCAGGCATCATACAGCCGTTTCAATAATTGACCCTTCAATAATCCAGAATCGAGCACCAAAACAGTTCAATCATCAAAAATTCACTTAAGCAAGACATACTTGAAATTCTTTAAATTCAGTAAACCTTCTGAACACCTCAACCAAGAAAATTATCGCCTCTAATAATAAAATTGCCAAACCTGAGATTGAATTGGGGGGTTGAGTTCCTCTGAAAAGAGATAGCAGTTAAATTCCTCAAGCTAGAAGATTGAGCGGGAAACTTTATCCTGATTGAGATAGTGCCGCTGCTGCCTGATATGCTCGATGATGCGCTCGGCATCGTCATTTGTGCTAGAAGAATCTCCCTGCGTCTCGACCAAGAAGCGGCGGAGTTGTTCTGGGCCAACTTGAGCCCCTCCTTCTGCAAGCAAGGCGCATGCCACCTTCACGTCTGCTAGAGGTTGAGCATCTATATGTCGGAACTTCATTGTGAAGCAAAAACAACACTTATAGCTACCCATTTGCCCTCCGCCGCCGCACCTTCTTCACCTTCGTTTGATTCCTCTTAGGAAGAACCGGAACAGTCGCTGCTGTGTGAAGATTGATAGACCAAATTTGCGGCTGCTTGCGTTGGACAAATAAATAAAAAAATAAAAAATATATATTATATTATATACTATATATTATTATAACATAATTATATACATTATATATATATTATATTATATATTTTATGTGAGAAATACTATTTAGACTCGCTCACGTAGCATACAACAAAACCGATTAAATAGGATTTGAATATTATTTTGTTAGTGTTTATTTATTTACATTAAAATTTATAAATATTATTTTGTTAATTTATCTTTTTCATATATATATATATATATATATATATTTGTCCTCTTAAAAAATATATATTTGTGGCAAATCGCACCGGGCTGTCGGCGAGCTTTTAAGGCGTGTTGAAGGCAAAATGTTTGCAGCTATCGGAACAACGCAATTTTTTTTTGGGTGTGAAGCATTTTTCTAATGCAAATTTGATCTTTCTCTTTCAAACAATGGGGTAGTTTCATCGTTCAAAGGGTTTGCTTTTGGCAGTGGGATGATTTTTTGAATTTTTTTCTTTGTTTTTGCTGTCGGGTGTGATGAACTTCGGGAGCTTTCCTGGAGCTCTCAAGCTGCTCGATTTACCATCTGATTTCTTGATCTTTGCGGCCTCTCCGTGAAACTTGTTTTTTTCTTTTTTCCTTTTTTTTTTTAATTCTAGTTGTTCATTTATTTGTTTGCTTGAACATTTCGGTCAATTCCAGTATTCGTTTCTTAGCTGCAGAGCCCGTGCTTTTGAATGCTAGGGAGTACACACTCACAAGTGTTTTTTTGGAGAAAGTTTTCACATTCCTTTCCATTAAAGAAAAACAATAACTTCAGCTGTTTTGGGTTCTTTTTATTAGCTGGTGATGAATATTATGGGCGGAAGAGACAATAATCTTATTATCGATGTGGAAAGGTTCACTAATGCTGCAATTGAGAATATCAATACTGTCGGCGATGAATTAGACAAAGGCGAAGGAGCTCTGAGAATTGATAATAGGATACATAATTGTTCTGAGGTTCGGCTGGAGAATGGGGAAGCTCTTCTTGGCTACATGGAGATTAAAGGGGATGCGAAGCTTGAAAATGCGGCGTTAGCTGAGAATCCAAAGAAGGGATTTAAGAAACCTCCCAAGCCTCCACGCCCTCCGCGCCCACATTCACTGGATTCGGCCGACCAGAAGCGCATAAGGGAGATTAGTGAGATCGCCATGTTGAAGAAGGCTAGAGCTGAGAGAATGAAGACATTCAAGAAGACTAATAAGAATGGAAAGGCTGCCTCATCTTCTTCTGGAAACGCTTTTGCTCTTGCCGTTACTCTTATTTTCTGCATTGTCATATTGTGGCAAGGTAAGTATCATCCATTTTCTTACTTATGCATGTAATTGATTCTTGTTATGAATTTTTTACTTTATAATATTTGCAAAAACTGCCATGGTTAGATTGACACTTGTTTAATTGGAGCTAGATATACACGCTGTATCTGTTGCATCTGAAAAAATATTTGTTCGTTCATATGAAAATGCTATTTAAAATTCTTTGCTGGTATGAATATTTAATTAGAGATGAATGGTAAAATTTTCAATATCTGAAATCAATTAATATCAAATATATAATATGGATCAATGGTTTCTGGCTACAATTGAAAGGCATCCATAACATTGCTTGATTTTGGCTTACATTTTTAATCCTGTATTGATAGTTAAAAGCAAAGGTAGAAACCACTGCTTGACATTGGCTTTCATCACTGATTGCAACTTGAGCAACAATGATTCTCCTGCAGAACTAATTTATCTATAAAGTGACACATAAAACTGTTAAACCATAAAACTACAACATTTTAATAAAAGTCATACGTAATTGAGGCCATAAATTTATTTCTTCTTATGTTGAAACTTTTTGTATCTCTTTAAGGTCAATTTTGATTTATATTCTAACTGAGTTGGCTTATTTTCATAACAAAATGTTCTTAATCTGTTATATTTTCTAGTCCCAACTTGGCCCTTAGACCTTATTCTGTAGATATGAAACAACTTTTGCAATGTGTAAGAAAATATGTGTATTCATATCCATTCCTTTTCCAAATTTATACAAATTTTAAAATGGTTCCTATAGCGCTCTGCTGCTTGGTTCAAGAAAGATTTATCTTTTTATTGCATTATGGTTGATTGTTTCATTCATTTTTTTGGGTGACAATAATTGGAATGTTTAGCAGATTGATATGCTTAAGAAACTCAAAAGGATATGGGAGTACCACAAGGAAATGAATTTGTGAAAGTAATCCCTAGCTTTTGGGGCAAGTGTAATCAAAGATAAGAGGCAGTTATAAGGTGATTTAATTTGCTTGAGGGATTTTTTGGGTGACAATAATTGGTATGTTTAGCAGATTGATATGCTTAAGAAACTCAAAATGATATGGGAGTACCACAAGGAAATGAATTTGTGAAAGTAATCCCTAGCTTTTGGGGCAAGTGTAATCAAAGATAAGAGGCAGTTATAAGGTGATTTAATTTGCTTGAGGGATTTGGAAGGTAAAGGAGTATAGCAAAATACAAAATGATAACCTGGCCAGAAAATATGAAAATCGCTGGAATTTAGAATTCACACTTTAGGTAACAATATTATAAAGAGATATAAAGTAATCCCCATATAGTTGGTACAAGGCGAATGCTATTATTATTAAAGCTAAGCAGATTTGCTCTTCATTCAATGCACATGGCAAATTGATATTTGAAATACTAACAATGATTTTGTGGCACCAACCCATTGTTATGTGAAAAATGGCCTGAAGTGTTATATTATTATTCTTAGCATTGGAGCTTTCTCTTGTTTGCTGCATATTAAATCTCTTCTATTGGGATGCATGGTTAATGCGTATGGGTTTCATGGTATGCTTTTATAAGATGATTATATTATAAAAAGTTTGTAAATGATATTTGAAATAAGAGACTTCAATATAGATGTGTCGCTGATGCCAATAATTTAATATGCGAGGCTTTTATTTAAAACATAAAAGATTAGTCAGAGAACATGTTTTGAAGATACAATTCGTAGGATTAATAAAACCCGGGTGATTTTAGAGTTTGCAAATTAGCAGGTGCACAAAATTTATTGTTTGATTTTAAGGTTCAAAATGTCTGAGGTTGGCTGCAAAATAAGTTCACATTTAGACCAACTGATCCAATTGGTATGAATTATTTTTAATTTAGTTCAAAGCTTGAAAGGTCATTCTAAATTAGATCAAGCTTTTTATCTTGACCTTTTAATATTTCTTTCAGTGTAATAAAAATTTCTCTATTATAGATGGTGATGCTTCTTTTTCTAGTGGGCTAGTGATATTGCTTAAGTTATCTTTTTATCACATGGATTCTTGAACCCCTAAAATTTTTTTTGCTCGCCCAACTCCATCCGCTTTGTTGGATACTTTGTTGCTATATTTATAAAATTCAAATATTTGTGTAATTCCGCATTTCTTTAATTTTAAGGAGTCATTTATGGAGAAAACCTCTCATAATTGCATTGATTGTTATGAGAATAAATTACCCATTTGTGCACTGGTGGTTTTGAATATATTACTGCCATTACTACATTGGTGGTTATAATCACCCATTACTGTATTGGTGGTTATGTGTTGTAGTTTTTCATAATTATAGACTTCTTTAACGAATGAAATATATTAATAGAGGGTTATTATTTGGGTTCCCTAAGTCTAGCTTTTTTTTGACATTAAATACACTATCAATCAATTATTGCTCATTGTTAAAAGAACCCAGGTATTCTAAATTTGTTTGCAACAAATTTAAGATCACCAGTGATTAGAGGTATACATCATGTTTGTGTTTTATGATGTAAATTGTTAATTGGTTGTTTTGAATTTGAACCTTGGATCGATGATTTTGGTGCATAGATGTCTCAAATAACTCTTTTTTTTAACATTATAAAAAGACATAATTTGGTCCTAAAGGGGCTACTCTAATTTGTGGAAATGGCAGGTTGATTTTCTTGCACCAAAACAAAATGATACATCATGTTTACTTGGAAATTCATATGGATTTGCATAATTAATTTAGTATACATCATTTAGTTTTTTCTATATTATAGATGCATGGTTTTATAAATAATTTAATTATAAAATTTAATATTTATGATCTGTATAGTTTTAATTAATTAGGAGTAGCTATAATATCTTTAATTAAGGAAAGTTATGCATTATTTTATTTAGTATCACTTTTGGTTTGTTACATGAATTGTAACCATATCATATTTAGTATATTAAATTTTATCCCAAGGAATTTTCTGATATTCATGAGATTAGTTTGAATGAAATATTGAATTATATTTCTTAAGTTACTCGTAAATTTAATAATTAATAATTTCATAATTGCTGGACGTCTTGTTCGCGCTAAATCACTATTGTCTAGATCTGAACCCGGGCGAGTCTCATGGGGCAAAGAAGAATTGCACAGCAGGGTGGGCCTGGCCCGGCTTGAGAACAAGGCCACAATATTTAGCCCGAGCCCGGCCAGCTGCTTGCCCCGAGCCCCAACCAGGTAAAATATAAAATGAGTAAAATTAAAGTTCTCGGGCTAGGCAACTGCCAACCTTTTGATGCACTTCTACAATCAACCTATCATAGTGTGCTACGTCAGCAGCTCCAGCAATCCAAAATTTTCTGAACTGTTTATATATAGCACCTTTCCACTTTTGGTGAAGGGAGTCCAAGCACTCATGTCAAAGCTCTGTCTAAGTGAATGTTTAGGCTCACATATTTGCAGCATTTCCTTCGAGCGGTCTGATGTTCAAAGCTTCTGGCGTCCAGTTCTTACTTTTCTTTTGCATTCTCCTGCTAATACTTATTCTTGCATGAGAGAGATCCTTGACAAACAGATTCAATTCTCTTCTTCTTATATGTAATGTGTAATAATCTTCTCATATAGTGAAAATATCCAGAGATATCTTCTCCAAAAGCCGACATAGATTTCTACATGGGCTGAACACTATAAATCGGCGCCTTCTTTATCTATTTATTACTTTCCCATGTTCGTGTGCCTTTATATGTGAGTGGATTGAAATTATAGATTGCAATTTTTTATCACATCTCGCAAATTCCTCGGCAAAACCTCAAGCTTAACTGTACATCACGGTATTTTTTAACCCAAACTACTAAATATAGAAATGTTTGAATTAGCCGCCAGCTCACAGGCAATTTTTATGTCATTTAATTCATATTTAGATGTGCTTTGCATTGAAGAGATAAAACACTATCATTTGTTTCAAATTTTTGAAATTAGCATTCATGTTTATTTTTATGCTATCATTTCACTGAACTTTTTTAATTTGAAATGTGATGTCCCTCAGCCAAAATGTGATTACTATAAAGTATGGAAGAAGATGATTCTGATTTTGGGATGAATGAATATTAATTTTGTTATTTGAAAAAACCAGCTCTCGTTGATCATAGTGATTTTTATGATAAATGGGAGAGGTCTAATCGCCTTGGGGTTATTGTTCATAATTACCAATATTTTTACTTGTATTTGTGGCTCGATCGATCAACATAACAATGCATGGCTCTGCTGAAGGCTATTGATGAGCAATTCGAGTTTTTAAACAAGACACTTGCTAGTACCTTAATTATGAAATGCTTATATTTTAAGTGTACCAATATTAAAGGAGTGTGTGAGCAAATCATGTATATGAGGGATATTGCGGCTCAAATGAAAACTCATGAGGTTGAGATGTATAAGCTTTTTCTCGTGCACTGCATTTTGAACACTCTCACAATAGCATGGATTCTTCATGATTTCATACAACACATTAGGATAAGTGGTCAATTAGTGAATTGATGATTGTGTTCAAATGGAGGGTCGAATGCTTAGGGAAGCTCGAGAAAGTGTGCATTTGGAAACTCAAGGAAAGAGCAAGGATCAAGCCATCTGTAACGACCCAATGTCGTTATTTCACAAAATTAGGTTAAATTATGTTTCAGAAATCAGGATCCTGAGGAACTTCAATGTAGGGCAAACAAAAATATCATTAGATAGAAATAATTTTTAGACTAAAATGCCCTAGTTTGAGAGAAATTTAGATAACAGAAGCTCCTGCTATAATTTCTAAATTATTTAAATTCAATAAATTGAAAAAATTAAATACAAGTTCAAATTCATCTATTTTTGTGTCATTGTGTTAAGTATATTATTTTAAGGCTCTGTTAAAAATTTCATCGATTTTGGAGCTCCGGTTCGATCGCGATTAATTTTTAAAGTTTCAAACTCCTGAAATTATTTTAAAATAAATTATTTCTTCGAATCTAAATTTTTTGGCGCGAGGGTGTTCGTCTCATTGTAACACGTCAATTTCAAGTTTGTTATTTTTGGAGGTCAAACGACAGAAAAATATGAAAATTTTAATTATTTTTTTTTCTTAAGCTTTTTTATAAATTTTTCTCTGCCCCCCCCCCCCGACGCCATGCGCTAGGGTCGCTCGACAGAGTCGGCAGGCGCTGCCAAACACGCGCAGAAGGCGCTGCCAAAGCCCACGCGCGCTGCCCTGGTTGGCCAGCCCCCTTCCCTCCTTTCCTATTTAAACCCCCTCAAACCCTCCATCCCCTAAATAGTCGAATCCTCAGCTTCTTGCCAAGCCTCATGCCAGCCCTTTAGCTATAACCACAACCACCCAACTTCGGCGACCCCCTTCAACCACGTCCGACCTCCCTCCGACTTTTGGCAACCCTAACCCTAGGTGAGAAGGAAAAGAGGAGAAAAAATAAGGAGAAATTTTGCTATTATTTATTTATTTTCTTTATTTCTTTTTCATTTATATATATATATATAATAAAGATTATTATTTTCATAATAATGATAATTATTCATCATTAGCATTTTTATTGTTCTCATTAATTAATAATAAAAACAGTATAAATATTATAAAATGACTATTATTTCTATTTTGTCAATTTCAATTCAGGCATTTTTATTATGATATTTTATTATTACTATTATTATTATTATTATTATTTGCAATTTCTTACATTCATTTTTATTTTGTCTTTTTCTTTTAAATATTATTATCATTAAATAATGATAATAATAATATTATTATAAATATTATTACTACTATCAATAACTTAAAATACTGTCTTCTATCAAGAAGAGAGAGTGAAAGAAAGATATAATAGAAAAAAAGAAGGTAAATATTCCTAAAAATATCACTTTTATTATAATATTGGTTAAAAGGCTAATTTAAATTATCAACAATCTAAATGTAGATTTGATCAAACAGTTGCACTTTTGAACTTGAAGAATAAGGTACTCGGTATATGAACATGTATTACTTTTGCACTTTACTGCTTAGCTTTGCTTTGAGCCAAATTTATATTGATGCTTGGTTGGTTGTTTGAAACCAACATCCTTTTATAATGTGGTTGGTTACTGAAAAAATAACATAAGTAACATTCGTGGTTAGTTATTGGAAAATGACATCAGTAACATTTATGGTTAGTTATTTGAAAAATGACATCAATAACATTCGTGGTGGGTTACTAGAAAAATGACATCAGTAACCTACATCTTTGTGATAATACTTTTTGCGCTATTGCCTTATTATCCCGTTTGCGTTATTGCCTTATTTTTCCTGCATTTTATTTCATCCTTATTTTCGCTAATCGCATCTCTGCTATTATAAAATGTAATATTTCATTGTTTACTGCGGTACTTAGAGTATTATCTAATTACTGGGAATTCCAATCCTATTATTTTCTTTACAATATCAGGTCAGGTACTTCTGGGAGATTTCGAACAAGAACCTAAATTCATAAAATTTAAAATTTGTTGATGAACCTAATATCAGGTCAGGTACTTATTTTTTTATTTTATTTTGTTTCAGTTTCACTTTTGTTCTAAAAAGATGAACATTGTATGAGGTGTACGTGAAAGATTTTTGTAATATGGAATTTTAATGAATGAGAAATTTCATCTTGTTTTTATGTGTATCTGATGGGGACCATCTTCGATGTGGGTCCCACCACCGAGCCCGCCCGGACCCATACCGGCCTTGATATTCAGTTTTATTTTTATGCATTTATTTTTGTCCGTTTCAATTTTATTTTCGCATTTATTTTTGTCCGTTTCATGTATTGATCGGAGGGATGAATATTAGCCCTCCGATCGTTTATTAAAAATACTCTAAGGTCTAGATTGCTTTGAGGGTATTATAAATACCCAAGATGTGTATGTTAATTTCAGTTTTTTATAAATAGAAATTCTGAGTTTTCTCCAAACAGCTAGAACGGCTCTTGTTTCCCCCGGGAAACCCTAGTTTCCAAATCCTCCCTCTCCAAACCCTAGTCGCCACCTTCCGGACCCCTCCCCTTGCTGCCTTCGGACCTCTCCCTGTAGGACAGCCGCTGCCACCACCCCAGTCGCCGCTGCCTGATCGCCGTTGTACTACCGCTGCCCAGCCGCTGCTGCCAACCACCGCTGCTGTCCAGCCGCTGCTGCCAACTGCCGTCACCGCCCAACCGCTGCTACCAGCCGCCGCCGCCACCCAGCCGCTGCTGCTAGCCACCGCCGCCGCTGCCCAGCCGCTGCTGCCAGCCGCCGCCGCTGCCCAGCCGCCGCTGCCCAGCCGATGCTGCTAGCCGCCGCCACTGCCGGCCGCCACTCGCCGCTGCTTCCCCGGTTGCCGCTGCAAGCTGCAGCTGCTGTCGCTGCCCCTGCCGCCGCCGCCACCGCTGTCCAGCCGCCTCCACTGCCCAGCCGTCGTTGTCCTAGCCGTTGCAAGAGATCTATTCGGATCACCTTTCTCGCTCCCGGTTTAAACCGGCGTGTGTTCGTTCTTCCCATACCCTAAACTGAATTTATTCAATTAATTTCTTGTGCGATTTTCGGGTAGAAATTATTTGTAGGAGCGCAAATCTAAATCCGGTCGTTGCGAGTGGTTTCGAAACGGAAACGCCTCCGAACACACCCGCATGGCAAGTACAACTCGAAGTGCGAGTTACCTTTCCGGACCGGAGCCTTTCCTTTGATCCGGAACCGGTGCCGACCGCTCTTCCTGTTCGTGGATCAGGACACCCCGTTGCCAATGAAAGTTATTTTCAAATTACTGTGAAATCTTCTTAGGTAAATGCTGAAGCTTAATTGATCTAAAGCGGCTGCGCGAAAAGTTCTTAAATTTTCAAATACATCTTAAAGAAAAACATCTGCATTCACAAGCATTCACAAACCCTATGATTGCATTAGAGCCCGGCAACACCAAACCCTAGTGTTGCCCTGCATCAGTATCCCTTCTCTTTTAAGTTGCTCAATAGGATTCAACGGTACGTGGATACCTGATGTTAGGACAGTTCTCGCTGAACTGACATCGGGCCCTTGCACCATCAGAGTAGAAAGGTACCCAATCTCATTTCTTTTTTATTAATCTAATATGTTTGACGCTGATTGTAACACATGTTGGATTGTTTCTGGTTCTACAATCCATATTTTAAATTTCTTGTAGGGAGGACAAAACCTAAGGAAACGTTGGAAAGTGAGAAGTGCATCTATTTTGGAAATAAGGCGCTCATGAAACATACAATCTAATACTTAATAGTGACTATATTCTTACAAAAAACCTTTGTATCCCAAAATTTTCTATAAGTTTGATTTCAACTACAAGACTTGTATCTTTAGTATATTCATTCAGCTTTTTAGATAGTATTCGTAATTTATTATATAAATTTGCGCTTGTTGGAAATGGTTTTTAATACGGCCTTTTTGAGTTAATTTGTAAAATGATGCCACAAGCTGCTTTGAATGTTCAAAATAATGCTGGTATAAAGCGATGCATAATGAATGGAATTTCTTCTATGTTGTGGTATCAAGGATTGAGAGAATTAAGAGATTAAATGATGATGAGGTACTAAGTGCTCTAGATTTTATTGATTTTGAGAAGCGAGGATTAGATTATGGGTAAGCTGACCAACATGCCAAAGAAAGGCACCATGGGGAGTTCAGTTATATTGATGAGGTACTTACCTATACATGTTGTTTGGATATTGATGCTTATTGTTGCAAGTACTTCATTTTTATTATTAATGAATACTCACGATGCATGTATCTCTACTTGTTTAACAATAAAAAATAAAATTTTAGAGGCTTTTAAGGTTTTCAATGCAGAAGTAGAAAATCAAAGCAGAAAGTACATTAAAAACATGAGATCATGTAATGGTTGTATCATGGTAGATACTCCAAGAATGTACACGCACCTAGTTTTTTTGTGAAAGTTCTTGCTGAACATGGGATTGCTACCCAATGTACAATGCTTGGTTCTCCAAGCCAAAATGGTGCAGCAGGAAGAAGAAATCGAGCATTATTGCACTTGTGGTAGAATCTTCTAGAGTTCAAATTGCTATGCGAGCTAGTTCCAATCTTCTAGAGTTTTCGTGGAGTGAAGCCCTTAAGTCAAATATTGTACATATTAAATAGAGTTCCTATCAAGGCTGTTCAAAAGTCACCCTTTGAGACATGGAAAGGTTGGAAACTGAGTTTGCAACTTGTACGCATTTGAGGATGCCTGCATAAAGTAAGAGTTTACATTTCACAATAAAAGTTGGACAAGTTGGATCCAAGAACTAATTGCGTGCATTTTAATAGATACACCGAAAGGTCCAAGGGTTATAAATTTTGCTGTCCAACTCTTAGCACCAATATTCTGGAGTCAAGAAATGCTAAGTTTCTTGAGAAAGCTTTGATTAGTGGGAGTGATAATTATTGGGCATTAGATCTATGGCATACCATTCTATTGCACAATCTTCCACTTCAAGTAACAGACCGACTGTTATTGGTCACAAGAAATCGAATTTAAATGCTTGCTGCACAATCTTTCACTTCAAGTAATAGACCGACTTTTATTGATCACAATATTTCTCAAATTTAAATGCTTGTTGTACAACCAGTCGCTCCATAAGTTGCTTGGATGTTCCACTGATTGTATTTAATGAATGCCAAAAGTTGTTTAAGAATTATTTGAACAGCAGACTCCTCTATTGAATGTTGGAACAATATTAAGAGGATTTAAAAGAATGAGGAGATCAGTAATTTCATATGACCATATTGTGTATCTACAAGAATTTGAGTATAATATTAGGGTCGAAAATGTTCTCAAAATATTTTCACAACACATGAGTTGCAAGGAATTTGAATTGTGGTAGAATGCCATGAAAGAAGAGATAGATTCCATGACATCAAATGAAGTTTGGGACTTTATCAAGTCGCCTAATGGTGTAAGCAAGGCTCGTCACGGATTTACTCAAAATGAGGGAACCGATCACGTGTGGACTTTCAAGAAAGATTCTTTTTGTGTTGTTGTGGCATTAACTGCCCATTATGATAATGTGAAAACAACATTCTTTAATGTAACCTAGAGGAAGAAGTTTGTATGAATTATCATTAAGATTTTTTCTCTAGTAACGACGAGCATTTGATTTGCAAGCTTAAAAAATTCATTACAGATTGAAACAAGTTTCATGTTAAAGGTAATTGAAAGTTTCATGATTTAATATTTTTGTATGGTTTTGAAATGAACATTATGAATGAAAGTATGTATCAGATAGCTAGGAGTGAATGACATTTAACTTGCAAACAATGATAAGTGATTCTTGGATGAGGTGAATCAATTTTCTTAAAAAAAAAAATCTGATATGAATGATATGTGTGGGGGGCATCTTATGTCATAGATATTAGGATCTATAGAGATAAATCTCAATATAGTCTAGGTTTATTTAAAAAAAATGCATAGTATATCACCCATTATGAAGGGCGGTAATTCAATTTGGATCAGTGCCCCAAAAAAGAGCTTGAGAAATGTGAAAATTGTCAAAATGGTCCATTTACTTGCTAATTGTTCATTTTAGTTATTAACTTGTAAATAATTTTTGTTAGTCCCATAACTTTGAGTTAAGCTTTTTTTTTTGTTCTATGCCGTTAATATAGATGAAAACCATTAAATATAATGGATAAAATTTTCCAATTATAATTTGGCTAATAAAATTCCACCCAATAAATTTTTTCTAATTTTAGTTAAAACAACAACAGTATTTGGAGCATTTTCTTAAATATTATACGCCAGGCACCAAAATCTTTTTCAATTGCACATTCAACATTCAACAATTTCGGAAGCGTCGACAACGTCGTAGATGTTGGAAGTGGTATTGACGTCGGAAACGTCGACATCTTAGATGTCGGAAGCGGTGTCGACGTCGTATAGGTAGGAAAGGGCGTTGACGTTGTAAGATTTGTAGGTGTCGGAAGTGACGTGGACGTTGAAATCAGCATTGAAAAAGGCTCAGACGGTCAATGCAGAGAAGAAAACCGGCATCGACACAGAGAAGACGATAAAACAAAAGCTCAAATGGTCCTCACTGCGTTGACGACATTGATGCCGCTTGTCTTGCTTGTGTCTCTCTGTGTCGACCGTCTGAGCCTTCATCGGAATCAGCATCAACGTAGATGTTGTTGAATGCTGTTGTCATTTTAACAAGGTTTTAAAAAAGGCTTGTGGAATTTTTTTAACTAAATTATAAAAGTCAAATTTGCTTTTTATATTTAACTGTTTCCATCCAAATTAATGGCATATAATAGAAAATTGACACTTTATTCAAAATTAGGGGACAAAAAAAATTATTTACAGGGGTCAATGACTAAAATAAACAATTTCAAAAGTCAAGGAGTCACTTTGATAATTTTTTCCTTGAGAAAACATTTTGCATCTTTTTAGTGTTGGAAGCCTGATGTATGCTCAAGTTTGCACAAGACCTAACATTGCATTTTCTATGAGAATATTGGGAAGATATCAATGGAGCTCATGTGTGAACCACTGGAGGGCTGCAAAGAAGGTGACATCTTTAAGGAATGAAGGATTACAAGCTTGTGTATAGACGAATTGAGGATCTAGAGGTTATTGTCTTCTTAAGTGCAGACTTTGCTAGCTGTGTTTATGCTTGTCAGTGGAGCTGTATCTCGCAGGAGTGCAAAGCAGACCTTGATTGCAACCTCTGCACTATTGAACCTTAGTTTGTTTGAGACAACCTCTTATGGTGTATTGTTGAAGAGTTTCATAATTGGGCTTGGAGTTGTGAATTCCGTTTCTAGGTCATTGAGATTGTATTGTGATATTTCATGTGTCATAATATGAATGGCAGTTTAAGAAATTGGCATCAAGTTCCAGGGCCATAAGAGAACATTTTAAGTAAAAGAAAGTAGTCATTGAGCACTTTAACAAAACATTGATAATTGCTTATTCCCTGGCCAAAAGCATGCTCCCAAAGAAGTTCAATAATCCTGCAGTTAGTACGAGACTTTATTCCATTATGTACTTTGTTAATGCACTACATTTTCCAATTTTAATGAAACTCTTATTTAATTGTGATGCTTCTCATATAAAATTGCTCATATTTTTTAATTCTTTAGATAAAATATATTAGGATGGACCTAGAATAAGCTTATGGCTTATTTGTTAGGTTGTGTTATTACATAGAGTTTAATTTTATAGGGACAAAATGTATTGTAATACATGAAAGATAATACTCATTTTAAGGACTTGTTATGATTTGTGTATTTTATTTCACCATTGCTGCTGCATTGGTGGTTACAGCCACTATTATTGCACTGGTCGTTACATGTGGGAACTTCTATAATTGCAGATTTCTTTTTGAAGGTAGGAGTTCATAAATAGAGGGTCATTATTTGATTCTTTTAGCCTAACACTTTTTTAATAGAAAATACACAATCACATAGAACTCTAATTAACATCTTTTTGATAGAATAACCCAAATTATTAAATCTGTTTGCATCAAATTTTAAATTATCAATGGCTAGAGGTATGCATCCTGTAACAATTTATTTTGTATTCTTGATCCATTGTTATTTGAATGTTCATATTGTATATCAGATTCTGAGATAACAAATTCTATCATGGGATGCCATCTCTTCACCATCCATCCTGTTCTACAATAATTGTTTTTTTTTGAAAATTTTAAAGATATTTATCATCCAAATTTGAGGGAAGATGGAATCTGATGCCATTTCTTCCCTATTGCACCTAAATATCTTTGAAAAACATTTAATAAGCTTCTTCTTCCATTATATTTTGCTTTCAAGTGATTATGATCATAGCTTGGAGCTCAGTTCACCGTAACATGAACATTGATGTCTAGATTTTGTAGTTGGCTGTTCTAGAAAATTTGAAAGAATTCTCTCCCATGGTCATATTTGTACTCGCATCTGGTTCCATGGTTTTGAGGTGCATCAAATAACAATCTTATGTACTAAACAACATCATCAACCATGCAAGACCTATATGCATATATGTAGTTTTGCAAACTTTACATTGTTTCAAAAACATGAGCTTTAATTTACTTTGCATGGTTACCTCTTGAAATGTAGTGTTGAAGTCCTCAGTAGTCGAAGTTCTTTGCAGTTGAAGCCTATTGAATGCAGAGTTGAAGTTCTCTGTAAAGTAGCCCTGGTTTGTAGGTGCTTCTTTACTCAAGCTTTTTCTCAACACATCACTGAAGTGTTCATCCTGGTTGTATTGATTAGCATATTCATCATGATGTGTTTGTTGAAATTTCATCCATGTAGTCAAGGTAACCAGTTGCCCAGTAAGCATATCCATGGCCACTGCACTGCATGCAAAGCCCCCTCTGATTTATTTTGGAAGATGTTTTCTATCTGCCTTTCCAAGAAGCGAAAGCATTGCTCAGGAAGCAGTTTTCTAAGTGCTGCCTTGCTGCATTTTGTCTTTGTTGTGAGCATGCGGCGGAAGCATTTTTTTTCTTTTTTTTGAGCTCGAGGACCGGGGTTACGTTGACGGTTACCAAGCAATAGACGAAATCAACCAAGCACAAAAATAAAACACAACACAATCACCTGCACAAATCACAAGCATCCAAAATACAAGGATTTTTAGGTGAAAAACCCAATAACTGGAAAAACCACGAGGCCATTCCACATAAATTTATACTATGAATCAAGAAGATTATAGAGTTACAGAAAGCTTCATCTTCACAAGAACAAGAAAGATCTACTATTTACACAACTTCTACACTTTAGGTTGAAGGAGAGGAGTAGTAGCCACAACTTGATTAGGGTTTTCTCCAACATGCAAAAGCATATGCCCAGCCTTTTCCAACATTCCATAATGTTTTCTTAAATACTTAGGCACTATTCAGACCCCAAATGGTACGCCGTAGCGCCTCGGTTTCGGGTGGCCAGACGCTAGGGCGTGCTGTAGCGCCCAAGTCCTTGATGGCCTAGCGCTGGGGCACGCTGTGGCGCCCCAGTCTCTGGACTGCCTTGACGTCATGGAAGCCCAAATGAAACTGAACCTCTCGGAAGCCCACCGGAGCTCCATTAGCACCTCAACGATGATCTAAATGATCTTCACATCCCAACAATCTTCACCACCATTATTGGCTCTACCAATTTGCCAATCATCTGTACAGTCGTCAGCTGCTGCTTTCGATGTAGTGCACACAACTGTATGACACAATATATATAACAACAATAGCATTTCCTTTGCAGCAGCTTTACAACTTCTACACTTGCATCATAACAGCTTCTTAAACAAATGCACCTGTCCCAAACAGAGCATGGAAATACTCGATGATATTGCTGCAATTTAGCCAACCACTTTAGGTGCACGTCCTGTTCTCACTTTGATCGTGTTTGCAGATATTGATGCTGCTTGCCATTGTGGATCACGGTTTTCTCCATAGTTGAGATTTCAATGCTTTCAAACTTAAAATAGGCAGCTAGAACTTTGTAGCATTTCAAGTAACATGCCAATTTTTTTTTTATTTAAATTTCATATCTATGGATCATGGATTTCATTGTATACATTTAACAACTTACAAACATCGTTTCAGTTGTACTGAACTGTACATAATTTTGCCGCATGCTTCACTCATTCTCTTAAATTTGTGTGCATGATTTAGGATTCTTCTTTCCCAGAAGCAGCTCAACCTCAAGCTTTCATGGATCTCCACATTCTTTTCAATTCACTTTACAGGTATTGCCTCTATCGACTCCGGATCAAGCCGAGCTACCTCATACTTTGCCGAACCCCGTTAATGGGTTAACAGGTTGACGGACAATGCATGGAATCTGCTTGCCCTTTCCTTTAACAGTTTGCTTCTTTCTTCTAGCATGCAATAGCATCACATTTTGTTGGATAAATGATCGGAATGTGAAGGGGGAGATGGCAGTTTGCTAAAGAGAATTGGGAAGATGGTTGTATTTCTAGCATTTTGTTATATATATATATACACATATATGTATATATATTTATATATATCGCAAAAAATTAAACATTTTCTCTTTTGCCAGTTATTTTCAGTGAAGTTTATGTTATTGTATGCATCTGCTATAGCTTTAGCATTTTTGCACTTCCAACCTTCAACTTTTGATTTAGATTTATTCACTTTGTATGATATAACTGATGCAAGTTATGGAAATTACAATACTAACATAAAAATACCCATTATTTAATATTTACAAATAAACCTAATTTCTTGAATAAATAAATCTCCATAAACAAGAAATTTCACAAAGTTCAAGTCAGCATTGCCCGCATTAGACCATTGCTCAACTACTATAACAAAAAAGCATTCACAATGAGAAGTTAACAACCTTCTTTGAAGTAGTGATGAAAAAATGAGTTAATCCCTAGCTTTGGATGAGTTCAATAACATATAGTCTTTGCCTGATTGGTCATTTTGCAATTTAAGTAATACTTAAGAGAAAATTTTAATAATCACTAAATGCTAAACATTAGAGATTCTTGTTCCAATTCATATTTGAGATCGAAGATCTAGTGTGATATTCATTTGCAATACAATTTCAAGCCACAAACAACCTTGGTAATCTTGATGTAGGTTTATCCAATTTTAATAGTTTCCTAGAGTAATCCAAAATGTTGCTTTGTTGCAATAGTAAATTTATAAGATGGGAAATGCAATCTAAACTAATTTGATTGGTGATTCTAGTTCAGTATTAAACTTAATCCATTCAAAAGAGAAGCATAGAGAAAATTAAATTTAAGAAGTATAAGTAAAAACTCTTTAAGTAGTTTGCATTATTGTTAAACTTTAAAAAGGGCTTTTGGCCACCAATGTAATCAACATACCAACAATTAAGATTAAATCTATTATAACATCCCAAACCTTAAGCTATGCTTGATCCTGGCTTGATTTGACATTTATCTCAGTTAGCTTCAGTTGTTGATTGTTGGGCTTTTTATGTGCCTCATGTTAGTGAGCTCAACATCGATGTTGGCAGGATTTGAGCCCCATTCAACTTTGATCTTCAAATTTTATTGCTCATTTCGATTGCCTGAGGTGGTGGGGGTTGTGCATGCTAGCTTTCATGCTTAATATCTTTACCCCCCAGTCCATGTAAATATATTTTGTTGGCCATTAAAATGAGGTTCTTTCTAAATTAGTGCTCCTTATATATTATTGCCCATATTCCTCCATTGAGTTTTCAGGGGGGCTTCTAGTGTCACTTTCAAGACTTCTGACGTGGATTCCTATATGTAACGTCCCGTCCCGTCGCCGCACGTAACTGAAGTATGTTTAAGGTTTTACAAACAATTGATCGCGGAACGGTGCGTTACTCGGGAAGGACTGTTGAACTTCCCCTGAATAGTTGAAACTAGAACTGAAGGGCTGCTGACTTAATCTCAAGAAGAGTTGAGAGCTAATACTTAAGATAAGGGTAATGTCATTATTCTAAGTATTAGGTAAATACATACATTGGATTATGAGTGGAATATGAGAAATCTAATTTATATGAGTATAACAACATTTTCAGTATGCTGATCACATCACAATACTAAGCATAAGTAGAAATAAACATAGAGTGCAAAAGCTAAATCATACATCCAAAAATATTCATCACATAAGCTAAGTAAAGCATTCATCTCAGAAAAAAAAAATAAAACACAACAAGAACTATTACAATAGTTTACTGAAATACGGAATAAAGTCTAATTGCAAAACTGAAAATAACTAAACAAAAAATAAAGGCTGAAAAAGAGTCCACTAGTGCTCCTTGAACTCCTCCTGGATCTCCTGAGTATCCACCTGATATGGCTCCATGAACTGCTCAGGATCTAGCAAATTGTCGGATCCCAAAAGTATCACGTATTAGACAATAAGTCTATACATCGAAAGCTACTATAACAGTTATAATTATCTACTATTTAGCATTTAAATAGTTTAAGTAAAATTGTAGAAAAGATAATAAGGTAGCTAAAAGCTCAAAATAGTGTAATTCTAAAAATAAGGTAAATTGAATACTGAATATAGAGAAATAGTGAACAAATCTGAAACTGTAACTAACTGCTGAAATATAGGTGAAATAGTAAATAATATGAAATTGAATAAATAATGCTGTAAAATTGTACTGTATGCCAATAAATTCATAATTAGGCATCTCAATATGCCACATAACTGTATGCCACTGATATGCTAACATGGTGTCTCATGGACACTCCACAGATTCTAAAGTGAGCGAACGCTCTACTAACATAGTCCTTAGGTGAGCCAAGTGCTCCGCTAATGCTAACATGACTTATGCGTTTATGATATGCCAAGGTTTTAATGATAGTATGCTTTAAATCATCTAAATCAAGAAATCAATTCAATATTAAATATTGATTCCATTTATCTCTATTGTGTAAAAATCACATAAGTGAATTCTGACTCCTAATTCTAATTTACTGAATTATCTTAGTTAAGATTATATAGAATCATGACCTAAAGGGATTGTATACACATAGTTGGTATATTTCCAAGAAAGATGAATTTAACACTTAGCTTGTTTAACTGCACTTATCGAAGCGCACGACGATAAGGGGCATATCTCAGTCACAGTTTATTCTCTCAAACTAAGCTGTTAAACACCCTAATTACAACCATACTTAGTGCTCTAAGAAGGATTAATTGAGATATTTAGTTTGTTTAACTACACTTATCGAAGTGCACAACGATATGGGCAGAACCCGGTCACAGTTTATTCTCTCAAACTAAGCATCCAAGTTACCTAATTATAAAATACTTAGGCTTGGAAAACTTACTCTAAATTGGATTGTGCTTATCCAATCACATAGAATAAGATCGAGACTCTACAATCCTATTTAGAGTGACTCATCCAATCCCAAATTTTTACTGAAATGATTCAGCACTATGGATATACACTTTCACATTATATTGATAATCTACTGATTTCAACAAATTTATTTAATAAACAAGAATTATCAAACTAATAAATCCTCACTCTATTAGAATGGATCCTACACAAGGTTCCAAGGATATGACCTAAAGGCCACTCAATTTAGGTTACTATGACATGGGAAAATCTCATGCTAAGTTCTTAGAAAATCCTACCACAATGGTCTAAGATCAAGCATCTAAACTAATAAGGAGCATCTAAGTTCCTATCTCAAGATGTAAATAATAAGCTCTTCCTACCTCAATAGATTATTTATTAATATGACTTAACAATTATTTACTTATACTATGGCAAGATTATAATGATCTTGTACTTCTAAAATAAAGAAAGATATAGACTCTTTGAGTTTTACTGATTTCACAACTCTTATATTATTTAGATTTGATTTGATCAGATCAGATGGGTAAGCCAATCTGATCACCACCTATACTACAATCATGAGTTTCAATCATGTACTTTATTAGAAATTGATCATTTTGCAAATCAATATAGGATTATGACTTATCTTATGCTAAGGGTCTTATATAAGAGAAAATCAAAGAGTTAAGGGTAAGTATTCAGATCTTCAATCACATGACTTTATTATAGACCTTAGCACTTTTAGTTTAATGGTTTAAGATCAATATCAAATTAATAAGTACTATTAAAATTATGCAAGTTGATTTATCTTTCAATCAAGATGACTTAATTAAGGTGATTAATATTTAGATCTTAATCAAGACAAGTTAGAGTTTAACTCATAACTTAACCAAAGTAAGATAAATTGTTGGTTTATGGATAAACGATAAATCAGTGAATTATTGGTGTCCACATCAAGTTCAAGATCAATTATTAATTAACTTAATCATCTTTTAGGATTCTTAAGGTTTGAAGTTCATTAGTATCCAATCAAATATTTAAAGTGTTCAATTCATGATTTAAATTCTCTAACATGCATATTACTATTAATGGAATATATAAACATTATATTAATTAAAATAATGCGTAATTAAGGTTAATCAAATCTTAAATTAAACCAAAAGGGATTTGCACTTGACTACAAATTTAAAACACCTAAATTGCATGCAACTTAGTTATTAAGTTCAATTTATTCATGCAAACAATAGTTTAGTAAACCTTCACTTTCAATCTTTTCTACTAGTTTTCTAAAATTTAATCATTAATCAATTTGATTTGATTAGTTTATGACTAGTGTATAATAAGTTCCAATTTGCATGAATATACTAATAAATTATTTTCTCATTTCATAAACTAAATAAATCTACTATTTTCCAAAACTTCTTCACCTATACTATTACTTACAATTGACTTAAAAATCAATATCTATAAGTTAATTAGGAGCTCAATAGCTCTAATTCTTAAGTAGATCATTAAAAATTAGACAATTTCAGGTATCACATAGTTTATAATTATTTGAATTTTCTTAAATGTTTGATTCTCTTTAAGCCTATTCCCTTGAATATACATACAAGATATTATGCATAAATAAAACTTTCACAATAAAATTAAAGGGCTTTTTATTATGGTGGATAGCCATGGTAGGCTAAACAAGAGATATAAGGATACCTTACATTCTCAGAGGTGAATGTGAGTGTTTATTTTCATTTTGACCCCGCTATCCCTTATTAGTTAGGCAGACGTGCCTAACTCCTCATGTTATTCTATAATATGTCGGCAGAATGAAGCTTTCATAAAATAACTTTAACTAATAATATATGAGTCATTTACAATCTTATTGATTATAAGAGCTTATCATAACCTTTTAGCTATTTTTATTGTATAGTTCTAGACTATATATTCTTAGTCCATGAGACTAAGATTATTCTTTACTTACTATGCTTTGCACTTTCTATCTTCAGTACTATACTTTACTTACTTACAGTTCATATAGAATACAGTGTATATTGCTTTAATTTCATTAAAATGCTTCACTATTTTTTTTTTCTTACTTAGCATAATTTCCATTGGACATATACATGTTTCCATTTTATTTACTTTCAAATGCATTTTAATAGTTTCTAGCTTTATTTAAAATGCTTTTCCATTACCTTTTTAGTTGCAGGCTAGAATGATTATTCATGTGAGTATTTTTACTTCTTTACTTTCAAATATTCTTCTTTATAGTTATGTTTATTTTCATTCCCTACTTGAATATTTTCAAATGCTCCTCTACTTGTATTAAATTGTAAATTAGCTTGTGATATCTAAATAAAACTTATAAATATTTAGCCAATTTTAAAATGTGCTTAGACTATTTAGTCTAACTACTCTTTTTTTTTTCTTGCCTTCACGTTATCATATTTAAATACCAAAATATAATATATCAAAAGCATTATAATTCAGGTGGAGCTGGGCCTAGTACTTGAAGATCTTACAAAATTGCTTTTGCTTATTTCTTATTACATGCACTTTTCATTATGTGAGGAAGTGACTTATTTTCTTCTTACTCTTTCATTTAAATGACTTGTAATAATTTAAACTGTTTGTGATGTTTTTCCTATTTTTGTTCTGAGTTTACCTTATTTGGAACTGTTTTGATTGAATGAGTGGATAAATATTACATATTTTACTTATACGTGTACTTGTTTCATACTTTACCTACATGCTTCTATTGCAACTTTTGTTAACTTAACAGCACTCACAAAGAGATTTGGCTGCTTAGCATTTAATATTGGGTTAGCTTTCTCTTAATTCAATTTTGTTAACTAAAGTTACACACGATCATTGCACCTAGGTGAGCAGAACTGCTTCGTTAATGACATAATATGCTTATGTGATTCATGATATGCCAATGAGTTTAATAAACTAAGTGTTTTTAAATCATTAAAATTAGAAAATAAATAGACAAAAGTAAATATCCTTGCTTGTTGTTTAACTATTTAGCCTAATTCTTATGATATGCACATTCACCTTAAAGGCTATACAAATCATAATGTTTATTTATATGAGCTATATAATTTGAGTTTAACTCTACTAAAATCAATAATTACTTAAGACTATACTTCCATAGCATCCTAATTTATCATATGTTTAAGAGTACATATACATGATTGGTATGCCCTAAGAAAGGTGACTTTAAATAATTAGTTTATTTAACTGCACTTATCAATACACACAAAGATAAGGGATAAAATTATTTTACTATTTTTAATCTCAAACTAAGCTATTCAATCTCCAACTTGCAATATACTTTGGGTTTGAGATGTTTATCCTGAATTGAACTGTACTTATCTAATTACTTAAGATAAGACTAAAACTCTATAGTTCAATTCAGGTTAAATCAACCAATTCCATATTCTACTAAATAAATCAATTCTATAAATATGCACTATAATCTCTATATGATATCACTAACATTCTCATCACTTATAATTATAGCAAATTAATTTAAAACCAAGGAAATTTCAAGCTATATAATCAATTCTCCATTGTAGTAAATCCTACAAAAATGGCTCCAAGGAATTGATATATAAGTCATTTAATTTAGGTTAACTACCACAAAAGATAACTCAATCTAAGTCTCTTTAGGTTATCCTACCATAAGAATTAAGATTAGTCTTCTATGTTTGATAAGGTTCATTTAAGATCCTACTTCAAAATAAGACAAACAAGGCATTTCCTACCTCAAAGGTTACATTGTTTAAAGATATAGTATTGTAATGCCCCATTATATCGCTACGCGCAACACAATATCCGGAATACATGTTAACTGGATAATAAGGATCTCCTTCTACTTAAAACTCTAGGTTGAGCAGTAATAGTTAACCCGAAGCATTAATCTAGGAGGTGACTGGAGCTAAGGAACTCCATCATTAATCAAGTTAAGTATTTCATTAACCTGATTAACAATGTGAATTTGCTAAACTGATAATCACAGCACAATATATGTAGTATAGTATAACATAGAGAACATAGTGTGGAAGTTAAAACAGTATCCATCCATTCATTCATCCAAAAGCAGTAAGTAAAAGAAATACACCTTATAAAAGAAGATGGAAAATATATTTAAATATGATTACTTATTATAGAATTTAATAAAATTGTAGAAAATAACTCTTATCTCACTAAAATAGAAGAACACTTAAGGATGAAGATTGCCACAGTTACTCAGCAACACCGTGCTTTATGTTCTATGTAGTCTCCTGCAACTTTACAAACAAAGGTTCTTCAAAGCAACATAAATCTGACATTGCTGGTTTCATAATGCCAGGGCCCCAACCAAAATAGAGAAAATCTTACTTAGAAAATAAGTCTAAGTATATTTTAGGCTCACTAAAATGCATTTATTTAAGCTGCATTGATATTTAACTTTAAGCAATAATTAAATAATAAAGTTAACTAAAGCAGAAAGTAACTATTGCAAGTACTGAAAAGCATTGAAAAACGTATATGAACCAATACTATAATGCAACAACTAAATATATGCAATATGAACTAAATCTAAAAGTGAAGTGAACAAAACTGAAATGTACTTCATAGTATAAATGCAAAACTATTGTGCCCAACGCACTCACAACACATGAGCACAACACTTCCAAATACACATACATATACACATACATTACATATTCATATACATGTGCCCAACGCACTCGAAAATAAGTGAGCCCAATGCTTCCGAAAAGAAATGAGCCCAACGCTCTTGTAAACAAATGAGCCCAATGCTCCAAAAAAAAAAGCCCAACACTTCCGAAATCATATGTATGCATATATATCATGCATATACACTTTGTGCACAACACACCCAAAAGCACATGTGAGCCAAACGCACTCGAATTCAACAGAAGTATGCCCACTAGGCACATGATTAACCATAGCATACCTATACATGGTATGCCATCCTAAATATCCCTGAATCTCCTGACATAATCACTGAGTATGAACTAAATGTTGTACGTAACTAAATGCAGAAATCATAGAAAATAATATCACTTTTGATGTCTATTCAACCTGAATCTGAATATCCAATCATGATGCTAAGACATCAATAAATCTTATCCTAACCATTATGTAACAGATCTGATTAACTACACAATAATCTCATTAAGTCAATTTAACAAATTAATCTTAACGATTCTAACCTGAGTTGTATTAAACTAAGCAATGTCAATAATTATCCCGATTCATCTTAATGAATCGACCACCTATACAAGCTTAACATCTTAAGATTGTATCTAAACTAATTTATCGAGAAATCAAACATAAACTAAGCTTATTAATCTACTCTTAGAACTACCTTAAGGTTGTGAAGACCCACTTAAGTAGTAATAAGTAAAACTCTTAAACATCATGGCGTCTTTTCAAATAACGGTGGAGTTCATAATAAGAACTCCAAAGTTAAGCGTGCTTCTGCAGGAGCACTCCAGGATGGGTGACCTACTGAGAAGTTATCTTCTGAGGGCAAAGCCGTGAGGCCTTCGAAGCCAAAGCGGATAATACATTGGTGCTTTAGAGTTTGGGCTGTTATAAATGGTATCAGAACAGGCCATAGAGTGTCAGATATGAGCTAAGTGCTATACAGGATAAAGTACCACTTTATGTAAGCAGTCTCTTGAACCATGATGATTAAGGTGCTACATGATTGTGGGTATCTCTTAAGCCTGTAGGGGGTCACCCCTAGTCTTATCTACCTAATAAATAGTTCTTGAATCTGTGTGTGGATACTGATGAAGATGTCAATTACTTAAGTTGGGAAAATTGTGAAGACTCACTTAAGTAATAATAAGTGAAACTCTTAAACATCAAGTTGGGAAAATTGTGAAGACCCATTTAAGTAGTAATAAGTGAAGGCATCTTTTCAGATAACGGTGGAGTTCCTAATAAAAACTCCAAAGTTAAGCGTGATTATGTGGGAGCACTCCCGGGATTGGTGACCTACTAGGAAGTTATCCTCTTAGGGCAAAACTGTGAGGCCTTTCAGGCTAAAGCGAACAATATCTTGGTGCTTAAGAGTTTGGGCTGTTACAAAGGTTCTAAGGGAAAACTACTAATTCAGACTTAAGAACTAATCCACAAATTAAGATTTTAAACTAAGCAAAGAGCTAAGGCTTAAGGATACTAAAAAGGCTCAAGGATTCTAAATATAGAATCCAAATAATCAAACTTAAGGTTTAGGGCTAAACCATTACAAATCTACAAAGGCTAAGGTTAGAGAATTCTAACCACAAAACTAAGCTTATTAGGAAGCCAACAAAACTAAGTGAACATCATCACTTAATAAGGAATGCAACCAAAGAAAGGATACCAACATTCAACTAAGTTTGAATGTAATCTTAAAGGATTAAAGGTTAACTCGTAAGTCATAACATATGACTTAGCACTTAAGGATTCTAAGGCTAAAGTAAACTATTACTTAGCATGTAATATCACATACTGAGCATAGGTTAGCTAAGGATCAAGGATCCTAAAGGTTTTACACTTAAGTGACATTCATCACTTAAGAAAGCTTAGGCTAGTTAAGTAACTATAGGAGTTAACCAAGGCTAAAAGATAACTAATACTTCTAATTCAATGAATTATAATCCAGAGGCTTGGTATCAAATAACTAAAGTTCTTTGACCACTTAAACAATAAGAATCTAAGCTAGAGGACTAGCTAAAGTGCCATTATTAAACTAAGTCTAATAATGAAACCAAGGGATTGGCTACTACGCTATATACATGAAATTACACTTAAATGTCCTCTTCATTTAACAATGTGTAATCTCAACCTAAGGAGGGATTAGAATGACCTAACAATAAAATTAATCCATTTTAAGGTTTTCACCATTAAAGAGATATTCATTTCATGCTAAAGGATTCTCCTAAGGCAATAATGGTAAATACTTAATTTAGATACTTAACCTTAACATGCATGGGGAAAGCTAAAGTATCAAGTCACATAACGTGACTTAACAACAAAATGTTCTAAAGATTACTAAAGACTATCCACACAAGCCATAAACTATGACTTGATCAGAGGAAGGGGTTCACTTAATCTAGTTGAATAAGTACTAAGAAGCTTAAGAAAATATTGAGACTACAACCATAAGTCATAATTCATGATTTATGCTAAAAGTTTAAAGCTATAAATTATAGAAATTTAAATTAAATATTGGGAATAAATTCTTCTTGTCACAATTAGCAACTAGAGACTTTAAATGAGACATTTGGGTAAGGAAAAGTTGCTACCTAACATGCTAATTGGATAAGAGATGAATTTCATATTTAAAAATTACCTCTGCATTTACACAATGCATGATTTCATTATAATAAGTTTTAATTTTGATATATTTTTGTATTTTTAGGGTTTTGAAGTCATTAAAATACAAAAATACAAAGTTTGAGCAAAACTTGGCAGTTCTGTGCGCTACGGCATGCTGTAGCACTTGCTTAGCTGAGAGCCAGACGCCATGGCATGCTTTTGCGCCATGGCGCGTTCAAGCGCTATGGCGCGTGTGATGACCCACTTAAGTAGTAATAAGTGAAACTCTTAAACATCGAAGCGCCTTTTCAGATAACGGTGGAGTTCCTGATAAGAACTCCAAAGTTAAGCGTGCTCAGGTGGGAGCACTCCCAGGATGGGTGACCTGCTGGGAATTTATCTTCTGAGGGCAAAACTATGAGGCCTTTCAGGCTAAAGCAGACAATACCTTGGTGCCTAAGAGTTTGGAATGTTACAAATGAATGGTATCATAGCAAACCATAGGGTGTTAGATAGGAGTTAAGTGCCATATAGGGCAAAGTACCACTTCATGTGAGCAACCTCTTGAACCCATGATGGTTAAGGTGTTATATGGTTATGGGTACCTCTTGCGCCTGTAAGAGTCACCTCTAGTTATATATACCCAATGGATGGTTCTTAGATATGTGTGTAGATACTGACGATGACGTCAGTTACTTAAGTTTGGGAGATTGTGATGACCCACTTAAGTAGTAATAAGTGAAACTCTTAAATATCGAGGCGCCTTTTCAGATAACGGTGGAGTTCTTGATAAGAACTCCAAAGTTAAGCGTGCTCAGGTGGGAGCACTCCCAGGATGGGTGTGGCGTCCCGCACCCTTAATCCGCCAAAGTATTAGGTTAAGGGTGGGGTGTCACTCTGGCTAACCCATCACTTACCATTGGATTAGGATAGACTCCACAGTCCATCTGATTAGGGAAGGATTAACACAGAATCAATCTAACAGTCACTATACAAGTAAACGTACAGAGTGTGGAAGCGATTTAAGGAAATGTAAATCATTCAAGCATCACAGTATAAATATCAAAATAGAACTCAGAATATATAAGCATATAATCCAAATACACAGTCAATGTACCTGTATTATTACAATATTTAACAGTTTAAATAAAGAAAGTGTAAATACACTCATCCTCATATATGAACTAAAAGGGGCTAAACAGCAGCTTCATCCACGGGCTCCTCCTCTGGGTATGGCACCACTCCTAACTCCTGCTCATCTAACTGAAGAGGGTCTGCCATTGTCGGTTTCACAATATAGGGCCCCAGCCAAAGAAAAGAAAAATCTGGTTAGATAATTGTCTAAGTGCATTTTAAGTTGATGAATTATTATATGTGTTAAGTAATATCACCATTCTACAACATCTAAGTAATATATATTTATATAAAGGAGCAGCAGATAATACAAGAGAAAAGGAAAAGCTATAAACCATCATTTATAACTTAAGCAAAGAAAACGAAAGAGGCTGAGATATGCCTCGCATACAAACTAAATAAGAAAGGGCATATAAATATACATAACTAAACAAGTGCTGTAAGAAAAGTTCTACATCCTAAATATACTGGTGATCAACAGAAAATATGCCAATTAAAATAAACAACTCAGCAGTGGTACATATGAATAGCAACAAGATTCTAACATCCTAAATATATATAAAAAGCAGCACAAGGAAATAGATGACAGAATAAGAAGGCTGAGAAGTAAACGAAACAACACAACTGCATATAAACATCCGTGCATCGACTGCCATATAGAAAAGGACTAATCTAGCCCATCGAATATCAAAGAAGCTTAGCACCATCACGGCTAAGTCATAAAACTGTGTACCCCTAGCGACATAAGGAGGCTAGGCAAATAAGCACACAAAGCAAGCAAAGGGTCTTAGCACAAGTACAGTTAAGGCCCAACTGTATTCCCCTAGTGATATAAGGAGGCTAGTAAACTAATCATACAAGGCAACCTTAACACCAGTACGACTAAGGCACCAACGGTGTACCCCTAGCGACATAAGGAGACTAGTAAACTAGGCACACAACAAAATAGGTCCTTCCCCTAGTGACATAAGGAGGCTAGGAAACAAGGAAACATCTGAGAGGCAGCTCATATAATTATCATCTTTTCATTAATTACTTTAATATTTTCATAAGGAATCTAAGGAGTCTCCATATTTTCTTAACAATTTATTTATGCATCAAAAATCTTGTATGACATGCTCAAAAAAATATGGCACAAAAGTATAATGAATGCGTAGCAACAAAATATCAAATAGAAGCAAGGGACTCTACTAAACATGGTGATATCATTTGTTTTCTACTTAACTACTATAACTATTCCACATTACACAAGTTCAGGATCACTCTTTTCCTACTATCGAGTGTAACTCAGAAACTCATTCTTATAAGTTAAAAAGGATTAGAACTAATCAGGTTCCAATCTAGTTCAATCAGATAGACGACTACGAGCTAAATCAATAAATCATACGTCCAAATTTTGTGAATTTAGACGTTCTAACTAAGATCTAATCAAGATATTCTGAGCCTATAGATTATGTATTAAACACTACGAAAAAATTAGGTTTAATCACATAATCCAAATGATAAGACCTAAGTTCTAGGTTTTATTCTATAAGAGATCTATTAGTTAAGGCAAATTCTATTAAGTAATCAAACTTAATAGGATGAATCTCCTACCTTAAATATAGGGTTAAAAGATAAAATAATCAGAACAAGTTGTAAAATAAAAGAAAGTCTAGAAACTAATAAACCAAGGTTTCACCCGTTGGGTAACCCAATTTACCCAACGAATGAATTCTAACCTATGATCTATTCTTATTCTCAAGAAAGGTCCTTAAGGTGTAGTGCTTAAGACTTAACAGAAATTATTGGAATCTAACTTAAAGGTTGATTTCACTCACTTGATTGATACTAAGAAGATTATAACATTAGTCTTGGCATTCTAGGATGTTATCCAAAGGGTAAGGGTACTCAATCCAATCTTCAGGCAAAATGACCATTTTGCCCCTACTTTAAGGGTCAAAAAGTTAACTTTTGACTTAGGGGTTAGAATTGAAATTCTCTTAGTTTCAATTGATTCCTTACTGTCTAACTTGAAGATATGCAGTAAGTACGCCTAAATTGGATGAGAAATGATCAAGTTATGACTAAAATAAGGCTAGGGGTAGTTTGGTCATTTACCCAAATTTCTAGGGTTCAAATCCTAAATATTATTTTAGTATAATGATGACATTGGAATTCTAGGTTAGATAGCTTCTTGAATTTTTGAATTTGGAGTTGATTTGACCAAGTTATGGCCATTTGAATTCCAAGAGCATTATGGTCATTTTTTACTAAAGTCAACTCTAAGTTCTAGGGTTGACTTTTTATCCTGATGTCCAAATGGGAAAACTAATACTACTACGGTGATGGGGCCGCTCTCCTGAGCACTTTAAAACCCATATTGACTATGCTTCGACAACTGGGTAAAAAGTTATGGGGTCCTAAAAAGGTCCTAAAATATTACCTCGTTATACGTACCCCGAAAAAAATTTCTACGATACGTTATTTGATTCCTTACATTTTTCTGAGTATTTTAAGACCTATATTGGCTATGTTTGGATCATCATACAAAAAGTTATTAAACTTTTAAGTTTTACTATTCAAAAATACAATTTGAATTATTTTACTGTTCATTTATTCAAATTAAATGATTTTACTATTCATTCCTAAAGTTTTTATATAAAATTTCTGAAATTATTAATCCTTAATTAATCTGTGATTAATTAGGCTTAATTATTAATTAACATTAATTAATCTATTATTTAATTAATTAAATTATATTTATTAATATTTTACTGTAGCAAAGTAATTAGCACTAATTATTATTTAATTAGTCTTAATTATCTGTTTATATTTATTTAGGAATAATTAAGTATATTTTATTGTTTAATAATAATTAATTATCCTAATTACTGTTAAGATTAAATTAATCTTAGATTATCCTTAATTAATCTCTTAATTACACTTAATTAATTAAGGTTACTATTTAAAAGTAATTAATACTAATCATAATTTAATTAACCACTAACTATAATTAATTAATCATTAACAGTAATTAATTAACACTAATAGTAATTTAATTAATATTTTAATTAACAGACAGTGGGCCCCACTAGATACGTGGCATTGCCAGAGGCTGCCATGTAGCACTGTGGGCCCCACAGGGGCTGAGTCAGCTCTGTGACTGGGCAGTGGGCCCACCTGACACGTGGCACTGCCAGAGGCTGCCACGTGGCACTGTGGGCCCCACGGGGGAAGCCGAACTGCCGCGGGTGACCGGGCAGTGGGTCCCACTTGACATGTGGCGGGCCCAGAGGCGGCCACGTGGCACTGTGGGCCCCACTGGGGAGCCGAACCGCTGCGCGGGGCTCGGGCTGTGGGACCCACATGCCACGTGGCCCTGGTGGGCCCCACGGCCGAAGCCAAGGGTTCGCGGGCTCGGGCAGTGGGCCCCCGCATGCCACGTGGCATGCCCAGAGGCTGCCATGTGACACGTGGCGGGCCCGGAGGCTGCCACATGGCGCAGTGGGCCCCACCCGCGGCTTACGCGGACCCGACGCGGTCGGGTCGGGCTCGACCCGCACTCCGTCTCCTTCGCGGAGACACCCGAGGGCGCCGGGCTAGGGCACGGCTTTTGCCGGCCTTCCCGGCGCTGGACCACCTCGGCCCGCACGGCCGACGGTAGCCCTCGACGAGGGCTACACGCCGGTGGGCGGACCTTCGCCGGAGGTGGCCGGAGGCGGCGACTATGGCTAACCCTAGATCCTAGGGTTTCGGTGGACGCGCGAAAATTTGGCCCGAGGTTTTAAGCCTCGGGGCCTGAGTCAGCCGGACCTGATCGAGGTCGATCAGGTCCGGTTGATTGTCGATCCTAGTGCAGATCTACAATTCATATACTACACGACGATGAAATGTTGAACAGAGGGGGAGATCAGGAGTACCTGGTTTGGATGGCGGTCGGTGGCTCGGCTCTGTTCGGGCTGTGCTGACTCCGGACGGAGCAGCCGAGGCGGGGGAGGCCGCCGGTTGGGCAGGCGAGCGTCGGGGCCGAGGACGATGGCCCCGGGCCGTCCGATCCCGCGTCACGCGGACGGCCCCGATCCATCCGGACCGCACAACGCGGATCACGGCTGCGAGCCATTGGATCAGCGCAGATCGGACGGTCCAGATGGATCCGTCCGATAGGACGACGCCGTTAGCGCCGTCCACTTAAGTTGACGACGTCGTATGGCACCGTCAATTAAATATATATATATATATTTTAAATATTTTCCAGATTATTTTGAACATATTTTTCCTAGCTAATTTGGGGTCAAGGAATTCAATGGGAAGTCGGATTTTCGATCCGACGAGTATTTTGATACTTCGATTTCCGGGGTATTTTTATTATTAAAATATTCGTCGAAATTTTGACGACTTCCGATTGACAAGAAAACTTCACCCCAAGCTAATTTGGGGTCAAGGAACGCAATAGCGGTGTCCGTTTTTTGATCTGATGTCAATTTAAATAGGTCAATTTCTAGGGTTATTGAATTTCTAGAAATCAGGATTCGATCTATTTGACTCCTGATTTGGACTAGATCTCAGAGGTTGACTCTAATTGACCTAATTAGCACTTATAATTGTGTTTAAGACTTAGGGTTAGTCTTAATCAACTATGATAACAACTCGGGTTGTTACAATGGGTGACTTGCTGGGAAGTTATCTTCTGAGGGCAAAACCGTGAGGCCTTTCAGGCCAAAGTGGACAATACCTTGGTGTTAAGAGTTTGGACTGTTACAAATAGTATCAGAGCAAACCACTGAGTATCAGATAGGAGCTAAGTGCCATACAGGGTAAAGTACCACTTCATGTGAGCAGCCTCTTGAACCCATGATGGTTAAGGTGTTACATGGTTGTGGATACCTCTTGCGCCTGTAAGGGTCACCTCTAGTCATATCTACTCAATGGATGGTTCTTGGATATGTGTGTGGATACTGACGAGGACATCAGTTACTTAAGTTGGGGAGATTGTGATGACCCACTTAAATAGTAATAAGTGAAACTCTTAAATATCGATGTGCCTTTTCAGATAACGGTGGAGTTCCTACTAAGAACTCCAAAGTTAAGCGTGCTCAGGTGGGAGCACTCCCAGGATGGGTGACTTGCTGGGAAGTTATCTTCTGAGGGCAAAACTGTGAGGCCTTTCAGGCCAAAGCAGATAATATATTGGTGTTAAAAGTTTGGGCTGTTACAAATGGTATCAGAGTAAACCATAGAGTATCAGATAGGAGCTAAATATTATATATGGTAAAGTACCACTTCATGTGAGCAGCCTCTTGAACCCATAATGGTTAAGGTGCTACATGGTTGTGGGTACCTCTTGCGCCTATAAGGGTCACCTCTAGTCCTATCTACCTAATGGATGGTTCTTGGATATGTGTGTGGATACTGATGAGGACATCAGTTACTTAAGTTGGGGAGATTGTGATAACCCACTTAAGTAGTAATAATTGAAACTCTTAAATATCGAGGTGCCTTTTCAGATAATAATGGAGTTCTTGATAAGAACTCCAAAGTTAAGCGTGCTCAGGTGGGAGCACTCCCAGGGTGGGTGACCAGTTGGGAAGTTATCTTCTGAGGGCAAAACTGTGAGGTATTTCAGGCTAAAGCGGACAATACCTTAGTGCTTAAGAGTTTAGGCTATTACAAATGGTATCAGAGCAAACCATAGGGCGTCAGATAGGAGCTAAGTGCTATACAGGGCAAAGTACCGCTTCATGTGAGCAGCCTCTTGAACCCATGATGGTTAAGGTGCTACATGGTTGTGGGTACCTCTGGTGCCTGTAGGGGTCACCTCTAGTCCTATCTACCCAATGGATGGTTCTTGGATCTGTGTGTGGATACTGACGAGGACGTCAGTTTCTTAAGTTGGGGAGATTGTGAAGACCTACTTAAGTAGTAATAAGTGAAATTCTTAAACATTGAGGCGCCTGTTCAGATAACGGTGGAGTTCCTGATAAGAACTCCAAAGTTAAACGTGCTCAGGTGGGAGCACTCTCAGTATGGGTGACTTGCTGGGAAGTTATCTTCTGAGGGCAAAATCGTGAGGCCTTTCAGGCCAAAGTGGACAATACCTTAGTGTTAAGAGTTTGGGATATTACAAAGTTTGGGCTGTTACAGCGCGCTACTGCGGATTTCGGTGATGTGGGGCATCACAGTGCTTTTGGGCGCTACGACGCGCTACGATGGATTTTTACGCTACTGTGTGCTGTAGCGCTTTCAGGCGCGCTACGATGCCAAATAGCTCGAGGCGCGGGCACTGCGGCTGTAATAACCCGATGCCAGTTCAGTGAGAATCTCTGACATCAGGTGTTCACATACCTCAGGATCATATTGAGCAACTTGAGAGAAAAAGAATCACACATACAAAAGTCAAAGATATTTCTCATTTATTTTAGTATTTCATATTACAAGATCTTTCTTCGTACTCCTTGTACAAAAGTGAGAAATAAAATAAAAAGATAAAAGATAAGCAAAACATCGCCGTGGATCTATCAGCAAGATTGAAAATTTTAAGCATTAGGGTTCTTGCGTATTCTTCCAGAATTAGTTGATCTGGTATTGCATTGAAAATAATACCAAAATTAGAATTCCCATCAATTAAAGAATACTCTAAGTACTACAGTACACAATAATATTTATATTTTAAAAAGGTGCGATTAGCTAAAATATGACCGTAATAAAATACAAGAAAAGTAAGGCAATAGCACGAAATAAATAAATAATTTTCTGCAACAAGTATTATCATAAAATCAAGGTTACTGATGTCATTTCTAGTAACAATCCCAAATATTACTGATGTCATTTTCCAGTAACAACTCCAAATATTACTGATGTCATTTTCTAGTAACAACTTCGAATATTACTGATGTCATTTTCCAGTAATAACCCTGAATGTTACTGATGTCATTTTCCAATAGCAACCCCGAATGTTGGTTTCGAACAACCAACTAAGCCATAAAATGAATTTGACTCGAAAGCAGGCTAAGCAGCAGTAAAAATGCAGAATGTAATATTTGTCATGTACTAGATACCTTTTGATCTTTAAGTTTGGATGCGTGATAGTTCGTTCAATCTGCATTTAAGTTTATGATATTTTAGCATTTAATAAATATTCTTAGAAATATTATCTTCTTTTAAGTCTTTGATTCATATTTTAAATTTTTGTTCTTTAAATGATAATTCATTATGGAGAAGTCATTTTATTCCATTAATTACAAATTAACCAGTTTGTAAGCTGATTCGCTCGTAAAAAATTTAGCTCGAGCTTAAGATAGAGCTCAATTAATAAATTGAGCTCAAGCTCAAGTCGGAGCCAACTTAAGCTCGACTTGGCTTGCCTCTTCTCATAATACAATATGCGTTAGAATCCTTTCTTTTCTTACAGCATTAAAAAAGAGTTAAGAGAAGAATATCTCTTACCTTCAAGATTAAGTTTACTGTAACAACCCTAATTGTTGTCATAGCTAAATTAGGATTATTTAAGCCAAACCAACATTTGATTTTAATTCCATTAGACTCAGTGGGTCCTTTAAATCTAACCATAGAAGTTTGGAATCAATCGGAGCTAAAATGGCAAATTTGGTATTTTTGGCTATTTTTAAGCTCTGAAAAATACCTAAATTAATTTGATCTCCAAATCAAAATCCGATTTCATTTTTAAATTTCTCATACCCTAATTAGCTAAAGGTGAATTTTTGGAGCTCATTTGGTCTTAAATTAGATTTAGAATATTTAAGAATGATTATATATTAATTAATTGGTTTTATTTATATTTAAATTAAATTTTATTTTAATTTTAATTCAGTTGGATTTGCTGTCTAGACCGCGGCAGATCTGCTGCGGGGTCCCAACAGCGGCACACCGAATCAAGCCATCCAATGCATTAGCACGCATCCAAGCGCACGGGATCCAACGGCTCACGTACTACGCACCTTGATCGCATCTCAGCCGCTCAATCAGCACCCCAATCCAACGGTTTTCCGCGCCCGGCCCTAAGTAGCTTAGATCGAGCGTTGGATCACTCTAGTTTGATCCGACGGACGACCTATCCCCTGATCGACCGTTGTTTGTCAATAAATCGGAGCCACTCATTTCCAACGGAAGATCCATCGTATGGCTGAGCCTTACCCCGTCATTATTCATCTTCGTCCCGAGCGTTCAGTTGCAGGTGGCACCCGACAGGATCCCAATGGCTTACGAACGTGGTAGTACGGGGATGGGATCTTGTCCCCCACGTTCCTCTTCGCGCCCTAATCACCATAGCATGGTGATCCTCCCGGAATTTCCCTCTCCCGTTCGGAGCCCAATCTGCAAGCACGGGCCGAAGCTGTCGGCTCGGTTAGGGCTCTAGAAGCTCTCCAATGGCTATAAATAGCCATAGAGCTCTCCTGGGACTTCCTTTGCTTACCCCAGATCTTCTCTGGAGCTCAAAGTTCTTCTTGCTAAGTTCGGGAACCTCTGCATCCAATGGGTGAACCAGGCCTTGTCAGTCGAGTCTGAGGGTAGACTTGGCGTTCAAGTCCCCTAAAGCTACGCCTGGATCAGTGAAGGTCGTCTGTCCTTCTACAATCTTCATTCGAACGCTCGACTTCGTTTCAAGCACTCCCTTCTCCTAGTGAGCCAATTCAGCTCACTGTCATGCGATTTTTGATCGTCCGCCTTAGGTGATGATGAGTTAGGATCCTTCCTTATTAGTCCTTGTGTTTCGTTGGATTACTGGCGATATCTGGCAATGAACCAGGCAGTATCATCACTACTCGCAGGCCCATTGCCAGTGTGCCCTGAGCCTTTGGCAATCCCTGAGGGCTGGAGACCGTCCCAATGCTCGATCATCAGCTACCAGTGTTGTGCGATCGAAGTGGTGATGGTCATGCATACATAGATTGATCGATTCAGCTCGAATTGATCAATACAGGTTAAGCTCGCTTTAGTGTCTGGTCGAATAGCACTCCATCAATCTGGCCCGAGGCTGAGCCAGGTTGTTCCCTCAATCGCTCAGACTTAGTAGCCTTAGTAAGTCGAGCTATAGGTCGAAGTGTATCTTCCTCTCAGTGACAGCGATTCTATCAGTTCAGCTCCGCCTTAGAGGACATTTTGGGCAAGTAGCGTCCCAGCAATACGGTGCACCCCTGATGGGGGTTAATGGTTCAATCGACGCGCCCTCGAAGCTTGAACGTGTAGGGATTTAATTGGTAGCGTGGCGTGGACGGAGTGCGGTGAATTCAATGATTGAAGTTAGCCTAATTCACGGCCGTCGAGAGGTAGGGAATGCAGTCACGGGTCGGGCCGACCTGTGACCCGCGTGTTTCGAAATTGGGCCGACCAAATTATAAAAAGAATTTTAGAATTTAAAATCCTTAAGGAAATTAATTCATAAATCAAATCCTAAAGTTTTTATTTAAATAAAAATACAGAATAAATAATTGAAATAACTTTAATAATATAGATCCAAATGGTATGATCCAATATACCATTTGAATCAAAAAAATACAAAGAATCTAAATATGAAATAAAATCACAGATCCAATTGTTAGATTTAAAATAATTGCTTAAACCTTTTCTATTTTTAATTAAATCATAATAAATTCAATTAATAACCAAATTAATTGATTAAGGGCTCTGATTGCTCAGTAAACCCTAAAGAACAATTGCAGACTCTTAAAAATAATTTTGGATATTTAATTTTCTTAATCACTCATTAATCACCCTAATTAAAGATTAGATAATTAAACTCTAAATTAGTCTCTGATTTTGGGTAGGGTAATTCCTAGTGCTATCTTAAGTCTATTATAACTTAAGTGTAAGGTTGGATTATCCTAGAATGTCCTAAATTCTCTAATTATTCTAATTAGCCAAAAAATATGATTAGTGTAAATTAGCTTAATTAGGTTGTCAAAACCTAAGATAAGGGTATTTCCCACTTCATTAATCAATATGAAACCCATTAAAACAAATTAGATTTAATTTAGATAACTAAACCCTAAAATCTCAATTTTAGCCTTAAAATGGGCATTTTGGTCATTTTGACCAAAAGTGCTTAAATGCTCCTTAAAACTTGAAAATTTTAGTGAACCACCCTAAGATAGATTAGAAATGTTCTCTGAACCCTTAGGCAAATAATACTAATGACTTGGACATTAATTCAAGAAATCTCCACTTAAACCCTAATTTAGACACTTAAATCTTAAGTGATCCTAAAAGAGTCATTTGGCCTTAGTACTTAAATCTAATAATTGCAAGGGTTAAATATCACCTTAATAAGTTCCATTTAGTTAGATTTTGAACTTAAATGCTAAAAGAAATACAATTGGTAAAGTCTAAATTGAAAACTTAGTTTAAAATCTAAAATAATAAAAAATCAGATCTTAGATCTTAGACCTTAAACTTTAGATCTTCTACTTGAATTGAACTATCTCCTTTGGAATTCTTTAAATGATTGATTATTTAACCCTTTGAAGCCTTCCTTGCAGCTATAGGGTGATTCAATATATGAGATAATGAAATTATCTTAAAAGATTGAATATATATCTTAAATTCTCAAGTTCTTAATTGATTATTTTATCTTATAATCAGTAGAATAACCTTTCAATAAGTTCATAATTCCTGGATCTTTCAGCTTATAAGATTTTTCACCTTTAACTGGGGTATCTTGAATGAACCTTAGACCCTTAGTGGGATTTGACTTGGGGTTAGGATTTGAATACCAAAGTGGAGTTCAAGTCCTGAATCCTTAAATCTTGATTTCCTTGATCAAGATTTGAGTAAGAGAGTAAAATATTAATAAATTAGGTCATTGATTTATTTACTTAAACTATATAGTCATCACATGATTTTTGGATTAGAACTTGTTAAGTTCTAATGTTAACTATAAGGACGTAAATCTGAGGTTCTACTCGATAGTTGGATATTGGAGATCCTAAACTTGTACCTTCTCAAAGTAGTTATATTGAGTAATTAGATAATAACAGATATCACACCAGTTTAGATTGAGTCTCTTGCTTACTTTGACTAGATTTACTTTGCATATCTTGGATATTGAGCCTTATTCCTTGAGCATAATAGGAGAACTTAGGATGTTGATGATACATCCTAAGTTAGTATTTGAATTACATATCATTCAGTTTTGCCTTATTTGCAGTTGGTAGAATATGTCATAGCTTGATTTGCCTCTTCAGTAGTAGTATTGTATAGACTGGACTCAGACCTAGCATATTTGGATGGCTAGGCTGGGGATTGATTAATTGATATTGGAGGCCATGTATGGCCTATTGGCTGGTATGGCAGTACTATATCTTAGGTTTATTGCTACTTTAGCTGGATTGTTCAGTATTATTTTCTGTTTTGTTTTGTCACATGCTTCAGTGGCCTTATTTTCAGTACTTGCTCACTTTGCCACATGTCTTAGTGGCTTTACATTTCATAGATTGCTTTGCTTTTATCACATGTCTCAGTGGCCTTTTATTTTCCTTTCTTAACTAGCATGCTGTATGTATACTTGCATGGCTTACTTATATATATTGGCATATTTAAGATGTTAGAATTTCATGTTTTCAGTACTTGTATTTCTTTTATATACCCAGCATGGGTTAATATGATCATAAGCATGTTAGGTTCAGAATTATATTGTAGTTGCTATTTCTTTTAGCTTTTAGCCTCACCTTACTTATTTTACATTGTATGTTCTTTATACTAGTTGCTGACTATAAATGGATAATTTATAATTACCGTTTCTCCATAGCTTGTTGCACCTATTACTGCTTGCATGTTTAGCTAATTTAAATGTGATATCTTTAAAATATTCAGTTCATTAAAATAGCATAAAATATACTTAGACAATTGTCTAACTGTAACCTTTTTGTTTTGTTAGCTGGGGCCCTGGCATTTGTGATACCGACAAATGTCAGATTCAGACGTGTTTGTGGGCAGTGTCGCAGAAGAGGAGCAGGTTCAGGAGGAGGATCGTGCTGCTACTGTTTAGATAAATCTTGCATTTTATTTCAGTGAGATTGAGAGACATTTTCATTCACTTTAAAGTTTAGTTTGTAATAAGTAATTTTGGATGTATTTCATTTTTGCATTTCGATGAGTTACTATATTGTTTCCCCTCTTTTTATTATGTGTGCTTGTGGATGTTACTACTCGCCTATTGCTTCCGCCACTTTGATATTTATATATATATATATTAATGAATGTTATAGTAATTGGTAACAAGTCCTTGGCTTAAGGCAGGTTGGGTTTACCTAACTTTACTTAAGCTGGGGATTTGCCACAGTTGGAGCACCGTACTTCCTTGTTGTTAGTACGGAGGCCCCACAGTTTCGAACAACCAACTAAGCCATAACATGAATTTGACTTGAAAGCAGGCTAAGCAGCAGTAAAAATGCAAAATGTTATATTTGTCATGTACTAGATACCTTTTGTTCCTTAAGTTTGGACGAGTGATAATTCATTCAATATGCATTTAAGATTCTGATATTTTAGCATTTAGTAAATATTCTTAGAAATATTATCTTCTTTTAAGTCTTTGATTCATATTTTTAATTTTTGTTCTTTAAATGATAATTTATTATGGAGAAGTCATTTTATTCCATCAATTACAAATTAACCAATTTGTAAGCTGATTCGCTCGTAAAAAATTTAGCTCGAGCTTAAGATAGAGCTCAATTAATAAATTGAGCTCAAGCTCAAGTCGGAGCCAACTTAAGCTCGACTTGGCTTACCTCTTCTCATAATACAATATGCGTTAGAATCCTTTCTTTTCTTACAGCATTAAAAAAGAGTTAAGAGAAGAATATCTCTTACCTTCAAGATTAAGTTTACCAAAAACAATATGGAGAGAGGTCAAAATGGGTGGCCGGACGACTAGCTGGGGTGGTTGCAGCAAGAGGGTTGGCTGACAGCGGTAAGATGAGGCTGCTAGGTGGCCGATGGACTTGCTAGCTGGCAGGCAGGGGGTTGCTGGGTGGCCGACAGCTTGCTGGCTGGCTGGCAGGTGCTGTTGGATGGCCGACTGCTGCTTGAGGGCTAGCAGAGGCTGAGGGAGAGGAGGCCAGCTGTTGGGGAAGGGAAGAATTGGCTAGAATGGTAGGAGGCTGGCTGGGAGATGTGGGGGAGAATGGAGGGAAGCTAATGGAAATTAAATAGGCGCAGGGGGGGAGAAGGGAAGAAGAAATTCTTAAGGAATTTTAAAAAAAAAATACTTAAACTTAAATTATTCGTATTTTTCTATCGTTTGATGTCCAAACATATTAAAAATTGACAGCGATGTGTGTTATACCATAATGAATACCCTCGCGCTGGAAATTTTTTATTCAGAGCAATATTTTATTTTATATTAATTTTAGAGGTTTAAAATTTCAAAAATTAATCACGATCAAACCAGCGCTCAGAATTTGATGAAATGTTTTGAGTAGCCCTTAAATAATATACTTAACACAATGATACTGCAAATAATGAATTCAGAAACATTTTTCAATGTTCTTGATTTATAGAAAAAAAAACTCAAAATACATAGCAGGAGTTCCTGTTATTTGGATTTCTCCCAAACTAATGCATTTTGATCTTTAAAATTATTCTTATCTAATAATATTTTTGTTTGCCATAATTTGAAAATTCTCCGAAGTCCTGATGTTTGAGGCGGAATTTGACCAAATTCGCAAAGTAACAATTTTGGGTCGTTACAGTGGCGCACACAGCGCTTTCAAGCGCTGCGGCGCGCTACGACGCCATATTTCTCGAGACGCGGGCGCTGCAGCGCGCTGGAGGGCTCGACGGTGATTTTGCCTGGGCGAAAAATGAGACATCTTCCCTATTTCACCCAAATGCTCTTGATTTAGGATACCTCAAGTATGGTCCCATATACCGATAGAAATATCTTTTCAAGACCTTTCCATGGGTACCAAAATTGACACAAAAAGATCATTCTAACATCACTTATAACGATGTCTTAGCGTATATGCAAGTTTCTTGCTGCACAGCATATTCATCTTCTCTCATAGAAAAAATAAAAATTCTGATCGAGCACCATTGAGCTCTCCATTGAGCTCAATCGCTCAAATGCATGTTCTTAGAGATGTGTTAAATATACACACGAAATCAAGTATCCATTGGATCTACCTGTAGCGCCCCGCCCCGTTGCCGCGTGCAAAAATGGGTAAAGTTCATAATTCGGCGGCGGAGCGGTGCGCTACTCGGGGAGGGATAACTCGTCTCCCCGAAATAGAGGAGAACTAAACCCATCTGAAGGGCTACTGATTCAACCTCAATGAGGGTTGAGAGCTAATACTTAAGATGAGAGTAGTATCCTTATCTTAAGTACTAGATACATGCATACATTAGATTTAGAATACAACATGAAGAATCCAATATATGTATAAGATATCAGTATTTCCAATATACTGATCACATCACAATATTAAGTATAAGTAGTATATAATAGAGTGTGGAAGCTTAAAGCAAACATCCAAAACATTCATCACATAAGCTGTATAAAACATTCGTCTCAGAAAAGAAAGAAAATACATCCAGAATCATTGCAAACAGTTTACTGAAATACTGAAATGAAACTAGGTACTGAACTGAAAATACTAAGCAAAAAATAAAACTGAATGAGAGTCCACTAGTGCTCCACGAGCTCCTCCTGAATCTCTTGGGTGTTCTCCTGACCTGGCTCAATATACTGCTCAGGATCTAGCAAATTGCCAGATCCCAAAAGTACCTCGTATTAGACAATAAGTCTAACACATCGAAACTAATCTAAACGGTTCTAGTTATTCATTTAACATGTACATAATGTGATTAAATCTGCAGAAATACTGTAAAGGTAACTGAAAGCATAAAACTATATAAAAGTGTTCAAAACTGAAGCAATGTAAAGTAAAACTGAACTGTAACTGAATACTGAAAATAAATCAAAATAGTACTGAATCTGAAACAGAGTAATCATATGTGCAACTATGCTGTATGTCACTGAAACTATGCATCTGAATATGCCATAATACTGTATGCTACTAACATGCTACCAAAATATCACTGAACTATTATGAGTAGTACAATCCAACGTATATATACATCTAGTTAGGAATACTGTCTACTCATGATACCGATGGATCCTAAAATTCCCCAGACAATGTATGTAACATTTCGTAACTCACAAATCATCACTGATACTTATACATCATTCTGATACTCACACATCATTCTGGTACTCACACATCATGCTTATGCTCATGCCCATGCTTTTAAACTACATGAGATGAATCCAGAAAATACCTTAAAATCTGATAATGAATCCAAGGTCTCCATTGTGCAAAATCTTGCTAAAAGAATTCTGACTCCTACATCTAATCTCATTAATTGGTTAAAGTTGAGTATTTACTTAAGAATCATTAGCTAGAGAGATTGTATACACATATTTAGCATGTTTATAAGAAAGGTAGATTTAACCCTTAGCTTGTCTAAACTGTACTTATCGAAGCACACTACGATAGGAGGCAGAACTCGGTCACAGTTTACATCTCAAGTTAAGCCGTTAAATGCTCTATTTATAAGCATACTTAGTGGTCTACACAAAGTGACTTAAGATACCTAGTTTTCTTAAACTGCACTTATCGAAGCGCACTACGATAGGAGGCAAAACTCTGTTGCAGTTTATATCTCAAACTAAAGATCTTGTTCACTAATTGTAACACTCTTAGTCTTGGAAGATTTATTCTAACGGGACTGTATTCGACTAAACCCGCAGGATAGTACCTGGTCATAAGTCCACATTGGAGTGAATCAACCAATCATGAATACTATTGAAATAAACCAGTAATATGGGTATACCCTACTATACCCAACCAATAATTTGAGTTCAGCAGATTCTATTTAATCGACAAGGATTTATCAAATCTATTAATCCTTACTCTGAGTAGGTGTATCCTACACAAGGCTCCAAGGATATGATCAGAGGATCACTCAATATAGGTTGCTACCACAAGGAATGAGCCACATTCTAAGTACTTTAGATGATTCATACCACAAAGTATCAAGTTCAACTTCTAAAGTTATGAAGGATCAACTAGGTTTCTACCTCAATAAGTTATAAAAGTCCTTCCTACCTCAATGTATCGTTAGTTAAGGTCCTTAACTAATTCAATGACGAATCCTATAATAAGACTCTTAAGATCTCACTTTTCTACTTCTTAAAGTTTGCTTGTTATACTTAAGTTAAGTGATCAGATCAGATGATTAAAATAAATTTGATCCTTTTCTATTCTATAATCATGGGATAAAATCAAAGATCTTATTAGAGTTAGATCATTGCATAAATCATTACAATCTTATTTCCATTTTATGTTAATTATCTTATGTAAGAGAAAATCAAAGATCTAATGTTTAAATTCAGATAGTTCAATCACACATATTCAATGTTATTTTTAGCACTTCTAATTTAACGATTTAAGATCAATATCAAATTATATGCATTATTGAAATAATGTCAATTGAATTATCTTACAATCAAGTTAATTAATTAAGTGATTAAGGTTTAGATCTTAATCAAGATAAGCTAAGGTTTAACCCCTAACCCCTAACCATTACAATCATTATATAAAATGCCTTAGGTTTGGATTAAGTATAATCTACTTAATCAAGTTATCAAGATTCTTAAGTTCAAGTAAACACATTTAAGTATTCAAATAAATATTGAAGTTCTCTAATATACATCCTAAAAGTGATAAAAGTATATAAATGGAAAGATGACATAAAAGGGTAATCAATGCTAATCAAATTCTAAATCAAATTATAGGATTAACATTTAATCACAAATCTAAAAGAGTTAGGTTTCATGCCATTATTGCTATTAGGATATACATATTCAATTCAAGCACTTAAGACTCTATTACTTAGCATTTGACATAATACATATTTAGGATCCATAATAAGTTTTGAGTACTAATTTAATTTCAACATGAAATTTTATGCAATGCTCAATTTTAGCTAAAATAAATTTAAATTTAGTATAACTTAGCCCCACTAGGGTCCTAGGGGTCTTGAAATATCAAAATAGTGAAGTTTTGGCCATTTCGGCCAAAACTGGGCAGTTTTACAAAAATCTAGGCAGTTTTCTGAAATTCTGGGAAGTTTTGCAAGATTGGGCGCTGTAGCGCTTTCCGCGCGGTAACGCCTTTCGCGCGGCAGCGCGCTGTAGCGCGCCCTAGCACCATTAGCGCGACAGCGCTGCGACCCGCTGCGGCGTGCTATGGCACGCCTCGCAGCGGTTCCCTTTGCAAAAACCACTGTTCAATTAGTTTATTTTCACATTTTCTAAAGTTCCAAAAAAATATTTCCACTGCAGCGTGCTACGGCGCACTGTAGCGGTCCATTTTGCGAATTTACTATTCAAATAGTTTAATTTATGTTTTTATATACTCCGCTGAAATCCCGTTGCAGCTTGCTGCAGCGCGCTGTAGCGGTCTAATTTGAAAATTTACTATTTAATTACTTTAATATATATTTTTATAAGTTTCTGCCAAACTACTGCTGTAGCGGCCTAGCTCTGCAACTTCGGGCACTGCAGCGCGCTGCAACGCCAAACGGCATTTTTCGCCTGGATGAAAGCTTAAGACATGTTTTTTGAGCTCAAATTTTCCCAATCCAGAGCATTCCATGAGTGGTGCTATATATCAATGGAAAGGTATTTCTGATATCTTTCCATCGACACCAAAATTGGCACAAACAGAGCATCCTAACTATACAAAAAATGTGGATGAATGATAGGGTGTGCAAAATAGACGAAAACAGAGCAGATTTTTGTGAAGCTTTTAAGAGTCATAATGGCTTACATACATGCTTATGGACTTCCAAAGTTATATTCCAACATTATAACAGCATGAGAAAGATAAAGAGAGGAGTAAAGGGGTACCTTAAATCTTGCAAAAGGAGGAAAAGACTTGGAAGGAACCTTTGTCTTTCCTCAAAGCCTTAGAGATGAGCTTTTTCTTCTTCTTCAACACAAGGGGACAATAGAGGAGGAGGTGAGGAATTTTTTTAGCAAGCCAAGAAGGAGGGCTGTGCTCTCCTTTTAAAGGAGGAGAGGAAGAGGGGCTTCATCATTAGCTAGGGTGGGCTAGGTGAGGGGAGAGGCAAGCTCTCTCCCATCAAGTGTGGGAGAGATGATGGGAAGCAAGGACCAGTCGCATGAAGGAGATGGCCAGCCTAAATTTAAGTGCCAGCTTGGAGAGAGAATAATCAATTTAGAGAATGAAATTAAAAATAAGTAAATATTTATTTCCTTAATTATTCAAAAATTTTGATTTTTGAAGCGTACTCCGAAAAATCCCAATAATTCACTCCTAGCTAATTTGGGGGTGAGAAATTCAACGGCGAAGTCAGATTTCAATTCTGATGATTATTTAATTATTCTATTTTTTCGGTGCATTTAATTATATTAAAATATTGACGAAAATTTGACGACTTCCAAACATGTCCAAAACATCACCCCTAGCTAATTTGGGGGTGATGATCACAACGATGAAGTTGGATTTCAATTTTGAGGTCAAAATAAATACCTTAATTTTCTAATTAACTAAATATTAAAATAATCTAAAATATTAGATTTAGCTCTGAATTGCTCCAAACCTTCAGGGTTTGGTTCTAAGAGCTAAATAAAATTAATAGTATAATAATTAAGATATGATTAAGTTCAAATTAAGTTGGGTAACAACCTTGGATTGTTACACCTAGCTCAAAAAGGCTATGAGAGTTTCTGTTCTACCTTGGTCCAGAAAGGCTATGGGGATTTACTGTGGTTCAATTGGCCAATGATTCTGATATGACAGTCTGTACATACATGTTTACTGTTTATAGATTTACTGTAGCATTTTACTTCAGTCAGCTTTACTTTACCTGTTTACTTACTTATAAGATATTAGTTTCTGTTATTGATTACTATATATATCACAGTCAAATTGCTTATTTTTAATTTACATATGTTATATGATCATCAGTATGTTTAGGATTAGTCTTCATTTCAATACTTTTCTTACTGTATTTATATATGTATGCCTAGTCTTATCTTAGTTTATTTTTAAAGTATGTCTTTGCTCATTATTGCTTAGTTATAAATACTGTTATTTAAAATGTACCCCCTTCTTTGTATGCTTATTGCTCTTATGCTAATCTATTTTATTTAGTTTAAGTAAATAATGATATTAATAAACTTATGAAAATTTGATAGCCTAAAATATACTTAGATAATTGTATAATAAAATTTTTATTTTATTGGCTGGGGCCCTGACATTGTGAAACTGACAATGTCAGATTTTGATCATTTTGAGGAGCTACTAACTGAAGATGAGCCTTTTCTTGAGGAGGAACAGTCGGGAGAAGCAGAAGTCATTTAGATCTTTTATCTGCTTTATTGTAAGGATGAGTGATTTCTTATTTCTTTTTATTAAACTTATTTAAATTGTTGTAATAATGCACGTACCTTTAAACTATATTTTTCTTACTATACTGTTTGTTCTGAGCTGTATGCTGCTAATTTTCTAGTTATATTGCTGTAAACTGGATGTACTATTTACCTTCCTTTGCTTTTGTACTCTGAACATTGTATTTATTTAGTGATTAATTCATAATGTATGTATATCCTGGGCACATCTTTCTCTTATTAATAGATTGTAGATTATACATAATCCAATGATAAGTGAGGGATTTGCTAGAGTGACACACCTCTCCTTGACCTAATCTTGTGGATTATGGGGTGGGGCGCCACAAGTAGAAACTAAATCTATGTGCTGCTCAGTTGGCCTCGGTACATGATAAGAAGGCGGGGTGAGCCACACCACATCCTTTAGCAAGGATGGAAGCAAGGTTGAAAATGATTCAAGTTTTGAAGGTGGAATGATCCTAATGAGTTTTGGAACAATTCAAGGGCATTTTGGGCACACCCATCTATGGAAGTGTTAATGAAGTTCTTGTGGGTTTCTGAGAGGTCCTAGGGTGTTTTGGAACAATTCAAGGGCATTTTGGGCACACCCCGGTGTGCCATGCAGTCACTGGACTCGATGGCCAGGTGCCCCGGTGCACCGTGGTGGCTAGGATTCGAGTGCCATGCGCCATGTTGCGCTCTGGAACTTGTAGTTTGAACCTGGGGCGCTCTGGAACTCGTGGAAACTCTGTCATAGGTTTTCGCGATGCCCTAAGTAATTTTAGGGCTATTTTGAGTTCTTTGGAGTTTAATTAGGCCTTGAGTATTTAAGGAAACATGTGATGGATGTTTCATATTCTGAACCATAATTTATTGGAGTGTGGAGGCTGCTTCTTTTTCCAACCCTAGAATGAGAGCTAGAGGAATATTTGAGAGGAATTGATTGGGAGGCATGAAAGAGACCAATCCTTCTTTCTGTTGAGATAATAAAACTCTCTGTAACTTGTAACCTTCTTGTTCATAGTGGATAATTTCTTGCTAGTGTTGTTTTATGATTTTTTCATTATTGGATTTTTCATATAAATCTTTTTTCCTTGAATATTCTTGTGGTTTATGTTGTTATTGCTTTGTGCTGTGATTTTATTTCTTGCTTGTGTTGGCTTGCATTTCTCTAATTTTGTTTCGGTAACACCAATGGAAATTCGTCTTATTAGCTCCTAACACATCATCCATTTTTATTTGTACATTTAAGATTTTCCAAGTTGATATGGGTTAGTGTGATTGCTTGCTTGTCATCCCTTTTTGTGACTCACATACCGTGTTTCTTTGTTCGGCTTGATCTATCTTTAATTTTAGTTGTGCCTTCTTCTTGGCTTGGATTGGCCTATTCTTTGCTCAAGTGGTCTTTGAGTCTCATTCCCGTAAGTTAAGAATATCATTTATCTATTCATTCTTAAATTCTCCATTCTTCAACGAGGAAGAACTCACTTCTTTGCTAGTGGGGAAAATTCATAAAATGACTTATTCATTCAAATTTTCTCTAATAGAAAACTTTCTGGTAGGCCGATCATTCATGACAAGTATTTAAATGATTTAACATCATGAAAATTAATAGATATTTTGTCAGGTAGTTGTTCGACAGTAGGCATGTTTTCATTATGTTATCTAACCATGATGATTGTATACACATTTTCTTCCATTCAATCACTTATGTAGATGATTTCTAAATATGGATGCTCAAGTGGTCTCAATTACTTGTTCGAATTTTGAGTCCATGATAAAACTAGTTTAGTTAGCTTTTCGCATGCTTTGGATCCATTTCTAAAATGAGCCTACCATGTAGTTCATCAGTTTTATATTTGGCAAACTGATGAAGTTCGATGTGTTGACAAAGCGCTTGATTCACCATTAGTTGACAACATTCATCAAGAGCTGGATATCACCAAGGATCATTTGGATTTACATTAATGTTTTTTGGGTTACAACAACATGTTATAATTGAAAATTTCCCAAAGCACTATTTTTATTGCCGCACTATGCGTCAGGCAGTGGTTACTTGCTATAAACTTTATACATAGCTCAAACTTCTTCACCACAATTGGCTCATGTGAAGCCACCATTCATTTTCTATGGTCGACTCAAGTCGATCAAGTCCCCCATAAAGATGAAGTTATTATTCTTTTGTTGAGGTTCACAAAGCCAAAGCTTACAAAGCATATGAATTTAAATGACATTGTCTACAAAACAAACACAACAAGTTTGTTTGGCTTGGATGAAGATAACTATTGGATAGAGCATAAATCTATCTCTTAGATTAGGTCCTCATTATCCTAAAACACAAGTACTTTGCCTTAAGAAAGGATAATTGCAATTACATGAGTGCCAAAAAGTAAGATTTTCAAAATTCTTTTCGAGTTGTCATAGAGATTTGAGGAGAGAATAATCTTAAGTGGATGTAGTAATCTTATTTTTCTTAAGTATGCTTTTTGCTTTGATTTTATCATTCTCATCGTACCTTATTTTTGTAAGGTTCTTTATGCATTATTAATGAAATATATATATATATATATATATATATATATATAAGTAATATACTTTGGCCTGTTGTTCTAACTGTATGCACATGGATTCACATGATCACATTAATTGATGAATACCCATACTAATGGCTCTCATGATCCCTCTCCATCAAGACCCCCATGCATCTCTCTTTATATCATCAGTACACCCTGTTTTATTCTCTTTTCTCTTCCTATTTCAGCTCAATCAAAAGAGGACATTATGTCCCATAAAATTACGCGGCCCTATAAGAGGAAATGCACCCAAACATAAGCTTGCATCGATAAATCTGCACAATACTTCAATTTGCTGAATAAATAAAGTGGGTGCTGGAACTATTTTGCAATGTAAATTTACTGTTAAATAAGGGTTTTATGTTAATCGAATTTGAAATTTAATAAACACAATGACAAAATATTATGGTAAAAAAGTCATCATTATCTTTCAGAGCTTCGTATTCTTGCCATATATTGATCACGTTGTATTTAAATTGAATTCTTTTTCTTAATGTAATTTCACACAATTAAATTCTTCTTCGACAATGTCCATGGATTCCATTATTGCCAAGTATTAGAAGAAGCAAATTATCATTTTTTATATTTCATTGTCCGTTGAAACAGTGTGAACTCATACTGTAATAACAGTATAAGTAAAAAAAGGAAGTTGCCACCCATCTGAAGATCCCTCGCAAATTTAAAAAAAAGTATCACAAGCCAAATAGATTGTGCCAACAATAAGCTTTCTCTCTATTTTGCAGCTAAAGCCATTAGTACTTTTGCTTTTAATGATATATATGTATATGTAGAGAGAGAGAGAAAGAAAGGGAGATGAAGGAATCAGTTTAAAGCATTTTGTGTAGAAATATGGACCCCCCCCTCTGCCTCTGGCTATGAGACTGTCAATGCTTGCTAGTTTCATGATTGTGTTGGAGAATATGAACAGTCAGTCTTGCACACCCCATTCACGCTAACTTCCATAGTACTGTTATATACACTTGCAATGATTCTTACTTAATTTTTTTTCATTCTAGCAGTCATGCCACACCGGAGTTTCCCACTATCCTGCCTCTTCATCTTTATGACAATTGCCCATCGAGTGATCACGAATTTCTATGATCATGATTATTCAATATAGTTCAACCATAACAAATTTTAGATGAATTCCTTGTTCATTATGACTCATTAGTAATTTAACAAACTTACGGGGTTAAAGTTCTCCTCTTCTTAAACATGGAAAACCTCTAAGCAGACATGTGTGCATCCTATAGTGTGGAGATGATTGGATTAAAGAGAGCCGAGTTTCACATACTTTTGTTGATTAGAGAAGTTTGAGGAGCTTAAAAATGCATAGAAAGCGATACGGAACAACCGAAGGCGAAACGGACGCAAAATGAGCCTAAAACGAGCACTAAGACAAAAATTGTTTTTTGGGTCGGCACGTGGGCGCACCCAAGTGCCACCTTGCTGTTTTGGGGCTTTTTTTGCTGAGAAGGGCGCTTCAACCCAAGGGTTCGACACAGGGTCTTAGGGCGCTGTAAACCTAAGAGCCGGATGCTTGGGTGCGCCCAAGGGCCCGAAGGACTGTTTTTTGCCCATTTTGGGCCGGTAAGGCTGCCTGCACACCCAAGTGCCGGACGAATGCTACAACACGTCTTTTCTTGATAATTTTAGTAAAATTTGCTTAATGGAGGCAGTTTTGTGCAATCATGAGATTTTATTATATCTCTTAGAGGTTTTAGAGTTTGCCAATGCATTGTAACTGTAATTTTTTTTCTCATGGAGTGGCCACTATTTTGGTTTTGCATAAGCAGCCATTGAAATGTTTAGAACCCTTTGTTAGTTGTAATTGCTTTTCTCCTCTATCATTTAGTGATATACTCTTCTTTACTCTTCGTAAACGTAAGTGAATCTCGCGGATCTATATAAATTGTCTTTTTTTTTGTGTTTCTTGGAGATGCAATCTCAAAAATTGGTATCAAAGTAAGCAGTTGCTGCTACTAGATTCGATTGTTTGTGCATGTTAAGACTATTACTGTAGATATGAGTTGTTGTTAACAAAGCAAAATATAAAAATTTACACAAAAGCACAGAATCACAATACAAGTCACAAGCATCCAAACACAAGAATTTACATGAAAAATTCAAAATCTAGAAAAAACTACGGAGCCACATAATCACAAGAAATCCACAATATGAAGAATACAAGATTACAGAGTACAAACTAAGACTTGGACCTTTGGAGGAATAAGAAGACAACAAACTCCGCCTAAAAACACACCCAACCCTTGTCTTTCTTCAACACCCTCTCAAACTCTATCACAAATTTTCTCCCAAAAAGCTCTTTGTAAATCTTAAGAGGCACTCACACATTATCTTTACAAATTGAGGCTTCCAACATGCTTTAAAATAAGCCCAAGATCGATTAAATCCACCCACAAATGCCCACGGGACACTTGTTTTCACGTCTGACCCGTCATGGGTGCCTGGGAGCCCAAGATGATGTTCCACGAGCGCATGGGCGCAACCGATCACCCATGCCTTTGTATGGCAGGCGCCTGGGAGCTTGACCATTTGATTCAGGGGCTGCAGGGCGTGTTGTGGTGCATCGAAGTGCCCGAATTGCCCCCAGACTTGTCCCAAAAACTCACTAGAACTTCATCGGGACCTCTTTTGATGATTCAATTAGTTTATATGTATTAACAATTTCTCGCTTGGAAACTAATTACAATCGACTCATCTTCAATTATGGAATTTCCTCTCCCATGCTTCAATCATTACAAATTACATGGTGTGGCTCACCCCACTTTTGATCACGTACAAAGGCCAACTAAGACTTCACCTTGCTTCTGTTTCAGTGACGTCACCCATTCCTTACTCATATGATCACGTCTTTGGTGCCAAAGACCAATCTTAATTTATGCTCCAGCGAAAATTAGACGTTTTATTACTCACATAAAGTGTCTCTTCCACTCAAACGACAAACCTTAGAACCAACTCTATGATATCACTTGTTGGGGTTATTATGGTGGTTTTGAGTTAATCTAACCAAAGCAAAACACAAAAATTCATACAAGAGCACATAATTACAGCACAAGCCACAAACATCAAATTTATGTGGAAAACTCAAAACTTGGAAAAGATTACTGAACCACACCATCATAAGAAATTCACTATATGAAGAATACAATATTATATAGTGCCAAGCAATACTTGAACCTTTAGAGAAATAAGAAGATGACAAACTCTGCCTAAGAATACACCCAAGCTCTATTCTCTTCAACACCCTCTCAAAATTTCTCACAAGTATTCTCCCAAAAACTATTTGTTAATCTCAAAAGGCACTCACACCATATCCTTATGAATTAATGCTTCAAACAGGCTTTAAAACAAGCTCTAGATCGCACGAATCCATCCACAAATGCCCACAAGACATGTGTTTTTGCGTTTGACCCATCGCGGGCGCCTAAGCTCTTGTTCCACCGGCGCCTGAGCGTAGAGGCGTCTGCGCCTCTATTTGGCTGGCACCTCAATGTGCCTAGGCGCCTGGCCTTCTAGTCCAGGGGCTGTCGAGGCGTGCCGAATCCCCCGAATTGCCCCCGACTTGCCTCGGAACACCACGGGTCCTCCCAAAAACCCACCAAAACTTTGTCGACACATCCTTTGGTGATTCAATTAGTCTCCACACTTTAACAGTGCAATGACAGAAAGAGGAGAAACTTCATCTATATCTACAACGGTTGAAAGATCTGTTCATCATGTCGTCACACATCCGACAATGATTGATGTCGTCAAATTTGACGGGAAAAACAACTTTGAGATGTGCCTTAAATCTCAAAGGCGTTCTTGATGGTGATGGGAAGCCCGGTGAGACTTCGACGAAAGATTAGGCAAAGAAGAATTGTAGCGCATGCATGCGAGCTGATCCACAACCCGCACGATCACAAGATGCAGTTATGTGAATGATCACAACTCATTTACATGCTCCTCTCAAGAGTGATGCAGTTGATATCCACTTGCAGAAGATGTCGATCTTCAGATTGATAACCTACGGATGAATCTATTACATTGTAGAATTTGAGATTCACCAATGACTACTAAAAAGCAGCCTTAAAAAGCACCCTCAAAATTCTAAGCTTCGAAAGGCTTCAACTGTTGAGAAACAAATATTTGTAACCTATAAAGGATGAAGAATCTCAGAAATAGATGTTGACATGGCACACGCCCATTAGCAGGGAAAAAAGTGTATCCTCCTGGTACATGTGCTCGATGGTGCAATAAACGCAAAATCACGATGTGGTTGCATTATTTGTACAATTAAATTTAGGTGGTGAAAGATTCTCGATCTGAATGGGAATTATATATAAATAACAAATTAATTCTTAGAACAATTTGTTTTGAAGCACGAGGTTAATAGAGATGGAGAGAATCTCTAATTTGAACCGAGCGAGATAATAAAAGTCATTTATTAAATCAATAAAGTAATTAAGATACTAATAAGGCATGATAAAAGAGTGGGGAGCACATAGTTGTGAGGGCAATTAGGCATGCCTTCGTCAATGCTAGCGGGTAACATGGGAAGAAGATATGATGAGCAGATGGTGCTGTTGGAATAGGGATGAGAGCTGTTCCCTTTAATTTAGTAGCAAAGGCATCGACACCCATATAGAACTTTATGAGGTGTCCTAAGCTTGCTCCACATGAGCAAACATGCATGCACGTGTCTCACTTGATTAGCCTTTTTTAATAGATATTAGAAGGGATTAATATATGCTTATTAATAATTGAGATAATGGAATAACATGTGCTTCGCTTCTCTTTTAATGGGAATATTAAAACTTGTATCCCTGATTGACATCGCAGCTGTTCATGGATGCTTTTCATGTACACCTCAAATTTGCCATATTTTTCTGTAATTTAAGTGCAGATAAACATCAAATTAGAGCAAGTGCTTTCAGCCAATGGTAACGCTATCTTAATTTCATCAAGTTTTGACCTTTTTTTTTTTAAATGTGCAAGTTTCTGGCTCCGGAGAGAATCGAACTCGCGTTTGTGGATGGGTAAGCTGCTTTGCAGGTGACTCGATTCGAGTCATGCCCAAGTCGAACGTGACTCGAACCCATTTCGAGCCGATACTCGAATTTTTAAATTTCAGGTAAAATATTTCAACTTAGTAACAATCCCTGCTCATATGGAGCTCACATAATTTTTACAATTACTACTTTTGTACAAGAAAATAATGAGTAAACCCAAATTCAAAGCTACGGATCATTTTTCGATAATATTTTTATCTGGTTAAGCACAGCGAAGACTCACACGAATTGGAGCTGTTCGTCCATCCTCTGAGTGTTCACTCATCAGCAAAGTCATATGCATGTGTGCATGGCGCGAGCTCTATTCTATATAAGGCTATGAAGATAATACTTTAAAATTGAAGATTTGAAAATTATGATAATTTTTTATGCAATTATTATTGTTTAATATAAAGTAATTGTAATTTGGGTATTATATACTAGTAAGATTTTCTTTTGCTGTATTTCTCCATAATTTGTGCTCATTTGTGTGTGTGCAACGAGCCATAACTATTTCTATTTTATGATCATTTTTACAAATTTGGAATTTGTCACACTACATTGTGTTAAAATAATTTAAAAAGTACTATAATTATTATTAATGACATAATGGATTATGACTTTTGACTGGGGACTGATCCTGATATTTTTTTAATTTCTAATAATTGCAAAAAGACAGAAAAGTACTGATTTTGAAATATTCATATTGCAAAAAATTACCATTAATTTAATTCTATGCAAGATGTAAAATCAAAGCGGGTAGATCTCAGCTTAATTTTGTTTTTCTTTATATATATATTTATATAATTTGCCAGATATTAACCCTAAAAGATGACAATGAACTCAATAAAGGGGTTCGTTATATAAATAAAAAAAAAGTTTTCAAATTAGCGAAATGACAAATGCTATCCGTAATTATTATGCTGTTGCGACCCATACTATTTAATGTCATCCCGCACTCTAGTCAATCGTTCTTATCGCTCGATCTTGAGAGATCTCTTCGTCCCCTCTCCGATCCTTCGAATCGAATGGTGGATCTATCGTTTTGTTCTTGCGAGATCGAAGCCTTCTAAGATCGCGCGTCGGCGGAATCATTGAGGTAAGCAGAACAGTTACTTTCTCGATCGATCGATCGAATCTAGCATTTATTTGAAGGTTCCCCGATCTCGATCGGCTAGTTGGCTCAGATGATGGCGATTTCGAATGCTGATGGGGATTCGATCGGCGCTGAAAGGAAGCGGAAAAAGATTGAAGAGCAGGATTGGAAGAAACCGCCGCTGAGAAAATGGCGCTCAGATGCCGAGATGAAAATATATTCATCGAAGCTGCTCGACGCGCTCCGGCGCGTCCGCTCGCCGGCGCACGGCTTCGCCCGGAGTCGCGCCGTCCGAGAGGCAGCAGATCGGGCTCTGGCCGTATCAGCCAGGGGACGAACTGGGTGGAGCCGCGCCATTCTCTCCAATCGGAAGCTCAATCTCAAACGCCGCCGGCCTGCGGCTTGGCCTCTAAAGCCAAAGCCCTCTTTAGGCGTCCGATCTGCAGAGAAGAAGAGCAGGGCCTCAATCTTGGAGGGGAAGGCCGCGGTTCTTGGCCGGCTTGTTCCCGGCTGCCGAAAGCTCGCCTTCCCCCTTCTTCTCGAAGAGGCCGCGGATTACATCGCTGCTCTGCAGTTGCAGATCCGCGCCATGAGCTCTCTCACCACTATTCTTTCCGATTCCGGCGGAATCCATCTGCCGGATTCCTATACAGTTGCACCCTGAGGCGTTCCTTCCATTTCTCTCCTTTTCCGCCATTTCTTTCTCTCTTATTTTTTCCTTTCCAGATTTCTATAATTTGTAGCATGCTGTAAAAAAAGTTTTCTATCGAATGGCATTGATGCGATTTTCCGATTTTCCTTTGATTCGCACATACTCTGTATTTCTTTTTCATCTTTTCTTCTTCTTTACTTCGATATTTCATTTATTCAAAGTTTATCATTGTTTTTTTTTTCCTTTTGGGTAAGAACTCATCTCTATCTGTTGCAATAGTTGAATGGTGTATCAGAGCCCCAACCAAAAACAAAATAAATAAATTATTTATCTGAGAATTATTTTGAGCCTTGTCATGTGAAGATGAGCTGTCATCGTATTGAATTCAAACCTGATTATTCTATATTTTTATATATATATTTAAAATTAAAATATTATTATTTGGGGATATCAAAGTGCCCAAATATTGCAAGGCCTATGATATTGCCTTTATCCCTGACAGATTTATATATACAAATATAAATTCATAATTATATAAAAATTAGAAGAAATAAAATTATTTCCGGAGTAGCGTGTGAAGGATAACGACAAAGGGGAGAGAGGGGGGTGGCGGGGCGGAGGTCCCTTGTTTTTGGGGCACGGGCACGGGCACGGGCACGGGCACGGGCACGGGGGATGCCTTGCTGCTATCATTAATTTCCAGGTGCGAAATGGGCCTACCATGTGGGATTTATCTATTTGTAAACACGCTCATGCACACATCTTCTTTTGCCCCCACAAATTGAGTATTATTATATATTAATATTTTAATATATAAATAGATTATTTGTTGAATATATTTTTATAAACATTTATATATAAAAATTTAAAAAAATATATTTATTGTGAACATTTTTTTGATATATATTTTTATATATTCATTGAATTTTTCTTCTAAATTATATGCTTCTTTTATATAAAATATAATCAGACTCTTTAGCTTTAAAGATCCAAAAATCATAATTTGAATTTTTGAAGGCCCCAAATGCTTTAAAGGTTAAATATGTGTGATTTTTGATAGTTTGGAAGTGACTTTGGCATTGTGTGGAGGTTTTGGCCAAGTTTAGCAAGTGCATATACTAAGCTAGCTCAATTGTTCAACTTTTGATTTTAGGATTTTCAGTGCTAAAATTATTGTGACACTTAATTAAGAGTGCTGCTTCGATCAAAATCAAATTTGGAGATTCATGGGTTACTTTGGACTAGAGGTGGCTTGGGCTAGTCCATGCTAACTCAATTGACCAAGTGATCCTCGAATAGGCCAAATCTTGAGTTTATGATTTCAATGAGTGAAAGTGATCTTATTATTACTCATAAGTTTGATTCAACTTATTTAGACTAAGTTATAGAGTAAACTCTAATTTGGGTCAAGTTCGATTAACTTGAGCTTGAGCTAGCCCAAATAATCTTTAATGAATTTGATAGATCTAGGCCTAAAAATCAAGATTACGTTTCTTCTTAAGGCATTTAAAAGTGATTTGTGCCCTTGGATTGACTTTTGGCTCAATCATAAGAAATTTGGCCATCTATGATTAGGGTTTGGTTTTGGGCTAGCATGAGCTAGCTTAATCTAACCTTTTTGGGTTCTAGGGTTCCAAGGGGCGTGATTGTATCACACCGCCCTGTCAGCGCACTCAACAAAAATATTAATAAAATACTTAATAGTTGGCGGCAGGACGGTGCGTTACTTGGGAATGCTGAACCTCCCCATACCTACTTACTACTGCTAAAAATTAACCCTTAAGACAAGTAACATCCTTATATTAAGTTTTAGTTAACATACTTATACACATTAGATTTAGTAAAAGGATAAGATTGTACATACAATTGGTCCCTCAACATCAACAAAATGTTCCTTAATGATTCTAAACTTTATTATAGCTTTGGGGGAAAATTCATGGTTTCTCACATTGCATTTGCTAATAATCTTATTCTTTTCTCTAAAGGTGATCTCAGATCCATAAAAAAAATCAAAGCCATTATTACCTCTCTTGAAAAAGATTCGAGATTAAAAACCAATATTTTCCAAGTCCCAATTCTTCTTCAAAGACAAATTTATCCTTCATAAAAGCAATGTTGTTGCCAACATGTTTGGCTTTAAAAAAGCTAAATGTCCCCTTCATTACCTTAGCATCCCTATCTTTTCTAATCATAACAAAAACATATATTATAAAAATTTATTGGAGAGCATTTTCAAGAAGCTTAGAGGTTGGGAGCATAAATTCCTATCTCAATGGGGTAGACTTACTGTAATAACACAATGTTGTTACTCTAGTCAATTATGACAAAACTAAATTCTGATTTTGATTTTATTTCTCTAAATAAGTCATTAGGACCACACATTGAAGTTTTGGTCCAAATGATGTTAAATGGATCAAACCCTGATTTTGAAAATTTTAGGAATCCTAAAATTTGACCTATCTAAATTGACCTCAAATAAAAAATCTAACTTCGTCATTGCGCTCATCACCCCAAATTTAGCTAGTGGTGATATTTCAGAAGCAATTGGAAGTCGTCGGATTTTCATCTAATATTTTAATATATTTAAAATGCCCTAGAAAATAGAAAAATTAAATATTTGTCAAAATTGAAATTTGACTTAGTTGTTACATTCCTCAACCTCTGATTAACTATGGGTAATTTAATTGGATTTTTACGAAGTCAAATAATAAGTTATTTTTAATTAAGAAAATATGAACTAATAATTAAATAATTATTATTTATCTTCCATTTAGCGGTCGTCAAAAATCCCTCTGCACCATGTGAAAAGCTTGCTGCATCGTCTAATCAAATGGTGCAGCAATCCAACCATTGGATCGGACGGCTGATCCATTATCTTCCTTGCCTCCGCTCCGTATGTCGGCGCGGAGACGTGCGGTAACCAGTCGCATCGCCAAGCGTCATCCACTGCTCTACAACAAATTTAGTTTCTATGGAATCTTTAGACATATTAGAACTTATGTATAGCAAAAATAATAAAATTTTAAGTGATTTCACTAATCAACCCTTAATGAAGTTAAACCCTAATTTAAGCTCAATAGCCTTAATCATTGGCCAAATTAGGTGATCTTAGTGTCTATCTTTATATTAGATAGTAAGAAATCATTTGGCATTAATATAATTCAAATTGGAGCATTAAAACTTAAAATCTCATTTTTGACCCTTAAAGAAGGGCATTTTGATAATTTTGCCCAAGTTTTGATTTAAGTGCCCTTAAGTCCTATAAATATTTTATTTCTCTTAAAATCAATAAAGTAAATATTTAAGGATCAAATCTAAATCTTATGGTGAATAATAATGTGATTTATTATATTGATCAAAAAAGTTTTCAACTCTCTTAATTTTTTTTTAAATAAGAGAACCAGCATGTAATGATCTTTAATTAATTAATAAGAGATATTTGATTTATCAAACAATCTAATCTTAAGATTGTAATGACTTATCTCTTAATTTAATTATTAACTTTAGAGATTTAATATTAATTAAATTGCATCCTTGATTTGTGTGGCACTCCCGTGATCCTATTAACTCTTAAGTTATTATTACGGTAAAGTGATCACCAAATGACAAGTTCCTCACTTATAATTAGATTAGACAATCATTTTAATCCAATATGATTAAGTAAATTATCATTTACAAGAGAACTTCACTAAAATATAATACAAAAAATGTAAACAGAGTGCAGAAGCAAAATATAACATCAATTCCATCACAATACAATTGAAAAAATATACAACTCAATATAAGTGTAGTAAAAAAAATATAATTCAACCTGTATTATTACAAAACATTAATAAAGTTTAAGCTGAAATAGAAAGAACAACACTTATCCTCACAAGCAACAGAAGTAAAAGAACTAAGAATCTTCAGCAGCACGCTTCTCCTCCTGATGCAGATCCTCGGATGGCTCTACAACTTCAAACAGCTCAGAATCTGCCGTTATCGATTTCACAATGATAGGGCCCCAGCCAACAACAAAAAATCTTATTAGACAAAATATCTAAATACATTTTAGGCTGCATAATATTTAATGTATTTTAAGATATCACCATTAAAAGTTAACATCTAAACAAGCAAGTATAGGAGCAGAATACATATGAAAAGAAAATGTAATTATAAACAATAAGTTTATAACTTAAACAAGAGAGGAAGTAAGCACATACTTTAAATTCAATTAGTAATCTTATTCCCATTCTCTGATTGTAAGTTTATAGCGTCCGATTAATCAATAAATGCCTGGATTCGACGAATTTTTCGATCTGTATACAATCGTACCATTAATATATATGCGATTCGTTGACCTTAGTTGCTAGGGCAAGCCATGATCGATAGTAGGGTTCATCTCCACCAACGTTTCCACCACTGTTGGATAGGTTACATCCACATCTAACTAATTCTTTGAGGGCTGCGTCACTAAACCGCCGGGAAAACAACGAAATTTCGAACCCTAGCCCTCGGACTCGGGATATTTTGTGAAGAAGACGAAGCTTCAGGATGGGCCGGGTTGACCCGGCCCGATCCACGTTTGTCACGCGTGGTCTTCGCGTGGGTCCCGCCTCATCAAAGCGGGCGTTTAGGCACGCGACGCGTGTACCTGTGGGGCCCACTCCACGCTGACACTCGTCTCATCGAGTGGTCAGCTGTGGGTCCCGCTTTTAAAGACCCGTCAAATGAACGAGTGACACGTTTAGCTCTCTAGTCCCACCTGCAGCAGAAAATATTAAAAATATTTATAAATCAATAATTATTAATATATATATATATATATATATTAAAATATAGATAAATAAGTATAAATTTAACTGATAATATATATAAATATATCCAATAAATCAATATGATAATAGCAGAAAATTTTTATAAATATATTTATAAATAGAAAGTATAATATTATTTGATAAATATTAGATTAATAATAACATCTTAATTAGTTTAAATAAATATAATTAATAGATAAAATAAAATAATTAATTAACAGAAAAATAAAAGAAAATAATTAAATAATAAATAACAAATTAGTAATTTTATTAAATGAATATAATTAATACAAAATTAATTATCAGAAATATTTAATATTAATAATAATTTAATTTAATTAAATAGCAAAATATTAAACATCCATAACTCCTAAAATAATTATCCAAATCATAAAAACAAATATATTAAATTAATCAATAAAAATCAAAGAATATTTTAGTGTCATCCAAATTTTAGTAGGATTAATATTTTGCATAATGATAATTTAGGATACTTAAATAAACACAAAATATCACAAAACATCAAACCCTTGTATCTTTGTACACACTACCCCAAGCATATCAAATATGGGTCTCAAAATACTCAGAAAACCCTAAAAAATATTTTAGTAGTGCTAACGTTGTCATTTGGATTAAATTGAGAATAATCATAATTAGGACCTAACCCTAATTAAGCCCTTTAACCCTAAAACTTTGATTGACCATAAGTTAGTCAATTTAGCTCCAAATTAGGTGATCTAAATATTAATATAGATTAGAAAAACTTAATTTATAGTAAACTGCAAAAATATTTAAGATCTAACGGTTAGATCTCCTAATTAACCTTAATTACTCTAAAAACTTGATTAGTGAATATTAGCAAAACTAATGATCCAAATCGAGTAATTTCAGTCTCAAAGAACTCATAAAGTAAATTAGAACTTAACTGTATAATTAGTTTAGTAATTTTATGACTAATTTTACTAATCACTCACTAATCATATTTAACCTTAATTATTAACCCTAGGAATTGTATTGGCTATAACTTAGCCAATACATATTAGAATTAGATGATTTTAGGTTCTATGGAAACCTTAGGACATAATCTATAATAAACTAATAGAAATTTTAAACTTCATTAAGGGTAAAATTACTAATATACCCATATAAGGTCAAATTCATAATTTGACCTTATAAGGCATAAATAATTAAATAACTTAAACAATAAAGCAAATATTCAAATATTAATTATTATTATAAATCATGTTACAATCATAAAACATTAAATTAATAACTTAAACTTTTGGCAGATCAGAGAAATTAAATTGGTTGATATTTTGTCAAAACAGTCAGGTAGGCAAATTTACTTATAAGTTTCATTTCAGTATTCTTATTTTGAGTCATTTTCTTTGAGTACTATTTATTACAAATTTCTTACTGCTATTAAACCTTCAAAATAATGATATCAAATAGCATGTAACAAAAAGAATGAAACATGGTATATATTTTGTAGTGTTTGTCTTTGGAGGATGGAACGCAATACTGAGAATCTATACAGATTGGGCCTACTGGCAGCCCTTGGGAGTTATATGGAGGGATTTAGCCCCTGTAGGAAGTGGGCAAATCCAGAGGAAAGACACATCATCAGTTCCTATTTTGAGTAAGCTACCGATGGGTAGCGAGATAAGCTTCTACAGGTTATGCCTATAGGTTTACCCATTTGGGCTTAGGAGTCTACGGACTCGACTTATTGTTACAAATGCTTTTGATATAATTATTTATTTATGCTTTCATATTTATGGAATTTCACAGCTAACTTGCAGGGCAATACTTAAATTTAAAAATTTGCTTTACTTATGCAGATATTTCAGTCACTTTCATATTTGATTTATACCTATTTTAGGATACTAGAATTAATCTTATAAGAACGATTTGCATACTCATACATGACTGGTAACTGTGTTTTTTAGGTTTTGATAATTAAAATTTAGAAGATCTGCCAAATAAAAGAAGAAGAAATAAAGAAGCGAGAGAATATGAATATTTCATCTTTATTTTGTAAAAGATAAACTGTTATAAAATTTCATATATGTTTTGGCTCTATCTTTAAATGTATAATTGGATTTTAGACTTTTATTATTTTATGTCCTTTTGTTTATAAAAATGTATATGTTTACATTGAGATGAATTATTCTTTAAAGACTCTCGAACTTCGATCCCCGGTCGCCACATCATCAGTCCTGCCTGTTTCATTCTATTCTGCCCTAGCCCAGAAAGGCTCTGGGAATATTGTTGTGGCCCGATTAGCTAATTTCTGATATGATAGTTTATATATACTAATTTTTTGTTTACTATTTTATTGATGCATGTTACTTCAATTAGCTTTATTTTACTTACCTGCTTACTCGTATATAATAGGATGTTAGATTTTGTTGTTGGTTACTATATATATCACAATCAAATCATTTATTTTTAATCTGTATATGTCATATGATCATCAGCATAATTAGGTGTAGTCTTTCATTTTAATACTTTTATTTACTTTATTTATACATGTATGTCTAACCTTGTTTTAACTTATTTTGAGGTATATCTTTTGCCTCGTTCTTGCTTATTTATAAATGATTTATAAATGCTTTATTTATAACTTATCATTTCTATTTGTATGCCTGTCGCTCCTATGCTAGTTTAGTTTTGTATTGTTAAGCAAATGGTGACATTAATAAACTTATGAAAATTTATCAGCCTAAAATATACTTAGATAATTGTATAATAAAATTTTTCTCTTATTGGCTGGGGCCCTGACATTGTGAAACTGACAATGTCAGATCCTGATCATTTTGAGGAGCTTGTGCCTACAAAGGAGCCTTATCTTGAGAAGGAGCAGCCGGGTGAACTAGAATATATCTAGTTCATTTATTGCTTTCTGGTGAGGATGAGAGTTTTGCTCTTTTATTTTATTAAACTTATTTTAAAATATTGTAATAATACATGTACTTTTATGTTGTATTTTTCTTTACTATATTGTTTATTTTGAGCTGAATGTTGCACTTTTCTTGCTTATTGTTGTAAATCGGATGTACTATTCACTTTCCTTTGCTTTCGCACTCTAAATTTATATTATTTAGTGATTGATTTTCATGAATGTATTCTGAGCATATCTCTCTCTTATTAGAGGATTGTGGTTTATATCTAATCCAATGATAAGTGAGAGATTTTTCAGAATAGCACACCTCCCCTTGGCTTAATCTTATGGATTAAGGGGCGGGACGCCACAACTTCCTTCACCCACTATCCATGACTATTTACATTCCTTTTTAAATAGATGGAAGGCCCACTATCCAAAAAAGCTTTACATCGGCCACCTTCTTGACACCATTACTCTCTAGAATATTCGGGGTGCTCGTAATAAAGATAAATACTTGAACATCTCTATGAATACTAATAAGATCACTTACTCCACGATTGCTAGCATCCACAACACCATTAAAGCTAATCCTGAAAAGCAGGGTTCCCAATCTTGCTGTTAGATGCAGTTTTAATTTACTGTATGGTGTGAAGCTCAATTATAATACCTAAAATTCTATGGCAAATCTTGTAATTTTTTATTTCCTGAGCATTGGTTTTCTCCACTAGCTGTACTTTACTATCCCACTCACTATGGATTGCATCTCTGCTTTTCAAGTTGCTTTATACTATCATGGTGCTTATAGTATGTATTCTCATACTCTGAATAGCTACTGCTCCCCTCACAAGATTATAGAGGCTTTCACACCTTCAGCAACCCAATGTTTGGCTTGAGTTATAATGCTAATGCTTTATTTTGTAATTTCAAGTCTAACGTTATTGAGCTGAACCTTTGTATTGCCATAATCTATTTAAAGTTTATGAATAAGATCCAGTACCTTAATCTTATCATCTTTAGTGGTTTATCATTATACTATTATGTTAATTATGGTTTTAGTAGCACCAATCCTTTGTTGTCAGATGGACGGGCTCTCGCATTTTAGCGGTATTGCAGTATCCTTCTCTGTTGTATGGTGTGCCTTACGCCCCTCTGATGAAGGCTCAAATCCCTAGTGTAGTTGTGATCTCACTGGTGATCTCCCATGGTTTTTAAAGCCACTACATGGTAAATGGACTCTTTTGGGTGTGAAGTCAGCGAACTCCATCGACGATCTGTTAGCGTCTCTTGCGGCTTGTAACTCTGAGCTGCAGCCTCGTTTATTGTGTACTATGATCCAAATGCTTGATTCATCATTCAAGGCTAATATGTTTTAATTGTTTATTTTTTTCTTAGCCATAGTTTTTTTCCTATCTATCTAAATTCTCCTTTCTACTCTAGGTCTTTTATTTTTCTTTTGTGTGGGGGACTTTTTCGATTGTACACTGGTTCCTGTTTTTGGGGCTGGCTTCAGAATTTTAGTTTTGATCAAGGACTACTTTGTGCTTTGACAACCCTTTGGTTTGATGGAGCCAACGGCGGGGCGAAAGTGAAAAACCCTGAATTCGGGAGCAATGTGAGTTAAATATTGGAATTTTGCGAGAGAGCTTTAATGATAAAAAAACAGTTAATCGATTTCCTATGTCAATGCATGTGTAATAATTAATGTAGCAAAGCAAATAATTGGCAAAAGATTATACATCCAAGTGGGCTAATTATACATCTGAATGTCCTCTTCATGCGAAAGAAGCCTCCATCTATTCAGAAACGACATAAACGAAGACAAAGAAGAGAGGCAACTTGTGAATCATGTGAACTCTATTCATTGCCCATATAAGGAGCACGTGACTTGCTCCCTTCCCTTCCCTTTGATACCATAAAATATACAGGAGAAATAACGCTTCTTCTCTCATAACAAACTACAAAATATTTCTGATTAATGTTTGTTAAGGCGAATAACCTTAAACCACAGATCAAACTATATTTTAAAATGTTTTTTCTTTCATGAGAACGCAATGTATCTAATCTAATCTCTTGATGGCTGAATATTGTATCCAGGTCTGGCAATTTCTTAAAAAATTTCATCTTTTCACAACTCTCGGACAAACTTCTACTAAAATGACACTTCCTCTGATTAAAGTGTATAGCTAACATTCTCCACAGTCATTTGTGAGCGCCGACCAACGGAAGAGGAAAGAACGATTCAAAGTAGTGGACATGAGCCCATCCATTGCATGTTCGAAAGAGGAGACAAAAAATTCCATCTTGCAACAAGCTTTAGCCTAAAACTGCCAGAAAATCATGACTTTCATATAGTGTACTGGCATAAGATGCCGCGGCAGTGAACCTATGCCGGAGTTGTCGCCCAACTGCTTTCTTGGCCTAAAACTGCTTTCTTTCAGTTATATCAGCCATCAATAGAAAATTTTGTTAGAGAGAATCATTTTATAACATTATTTTTGTTAGGAGAATAGAGCCGAGTTAATTGGAAGATAACGATGAAAAAACAACTTGCTAAATAAAGAAATAAAATGATAAGATGCTCCACCCAAAGCGTAATACTGTAAAATAGCAGAGAGAGAGAATGAAAAGGATAAATTGCAAATATTATGTTAACAATTAAACTATTGATTAATTAATGTACTTCAGGCTGTTCATGTACCTTGCGAGCTTCACCCGCGCATTGACCAAGCAGAAGGAGCCGGTCCCTGCTTTGGCAACCTTTTACTGGAGCAGAGCTTGACTTCACCTGCTTGACTAATGAGAATAAGCAGTCATATTTATTGGCATACACACTATTGTCAAATTATTAATTCTTTTCTTGAGGGTTTAATTGGGCATAACATCAAAGCAATAAAATATAAAATATGAGCAATGAGTCTTTAAATATTTAGAAAAGGTTATCAGCCGTCATTTTTGCATGGCCAGCAGAAAAGAGGAGCAATTGATGCCCATCGCAATGATTCCTTGTGTTTAACAAAGTATGGCAAGGCTTAGTGCTTGCAGCCCACTTCCCATATTCTTAGATTGGTTGAAAGGATTAAGAAAACCCTTGTTAATTAAGTTACCTTAATGCTATATGTATATATATATATTGCATAAATACAAAGCATATGACAGCTGAATAAAGGTAAAAAAATATGAATAGTTCCACAAGAGTATTAAGCAAAAACTTGTACAAATTGTAAGATGGACAATAATGTTGGGATCCTTAGAGTTCAAATAAAGTGGAACAAAGTGTGTATACGTTGAGCAAAATTAAAATAAAATAAAGGAAATTCACATGCAAACACAATCACAGTACATGACAAGAATTATATGGTTAGATACAACACCTACATCCACAATGAGGAAAAGCAAAGAAAGTTTCATTATTTGAGAAGATTACAATAATTTTTAGGGTTTAGAAACCCTTACCCAAATCTTAGGAGCCCTCTTTCTTCTCTTTGGAATAGTCACCACACACCCAAACAAAAATGGAAGCTTCTATTTTTCATTTCTAACCCTAAAATGGGCTTAGAAAATATTGATGGAGGCTCCAAAATGGGATAGCTGAGTCGCGGGCGCCACGACGCGTCGTGGTGCCCGTTGTCGAACGCCATGGCGCGTTCTCTCGAACGCCCAGGCGCTGCGGCGCACCTTAGCGTTCTGCACGCGCGCTGTGGTGTGCTGCCATAAAGAATACCTTTGATCAACAATCTCCACCTCATATCTCAAGTGCACCATATGAGAACTGAATTAAATATGTTTTCCAGCATTATGGTTGCACCAAATTTATTGCCTACATATTCCACTCCCAAAGGAATCAAGCCGCCCGTAGTTATAACAAACGAGAAGCCTAAGAATACTTCACCAAATTCATCAAGATTTTACAATGGGTGAATCTTTGAACAGTGCACTTTTGTTAATATATCCGCTGGATTATCTTTAGTGTCGATCTTCTTCAGTAAGATCTCACCCTCTTCAATGATATCATGAACAAATCGTGTCATACATCTATGTGTTTTGTGCGAGCGTGATAGATCGGATTAGTAGCTAATAATATAATGCTCTGGCTATCACAATAAACTACTACCTCTAGTTGCTTCGCACGCAAAACTTATAGCAAGCCTTTCATTCTTATACCTTCCTTGAATGCTTCAGTAGCTGTCATGTATTCAAATTCTATTGTAGATACGGCATGTGGGGCCCGCACCCCGCCCACCCCCCCCCCCCCCCCCCGCGGTTAGCAACATGACTACGGAGAGTGTGGTCCCCGCGCGACAACCCTCCCAACTATAGTCGAGTCAGGTATAAACCCAACCCACCTTAGCTGAGAGGCTTGCCATCTGGAACTGAAGGTCAAGCATCAAAATATGAAAGTAGCGGAAACAAATAAGAGTATAACATCCACATCATAGCACATTAAAAGAAAGAAAAGACAGTAACTCAGCTCAATATGAAAATGCATAAAAAGAAATATATCCAAAATATTTAATTATTACAAATAAGGTTTAATGAAAGAGAACTCTCTCATCCTCACAAACAAAAAAATAGAAACTAGTTAAGCCTCTACAGCAGAAAGATCCTCCACTTGACCTAACTTCTCACCTCAAGTAACCTCGATGAATAGCTCTGAATCTGACATTGTGTGTATCACAATGCCAGGGCCCCAACCAAAAAAGAGAAAAACTTACAGTTGGACAAATTGTCTAAGTACATTTTAGGCTGATTAAATGTAGCCCCGCCCCGTCGACGCGCGCAAATGAAGTATAGAATAACAAAATAGTCGGCAGCAGAGCAGTGCGCCACTCGGGAAGGCATTACCCATCTCCCCGAATAGGCTAAAAATAAAACCATACAAAGGATTGCTAACTCACCCCAAAGAAAATGATCGAGAGCTAATACTTAAGATAAGAGTAGCATCCTTATCCCAAGTACTAGACAAATACATACATTAAATTTACTTATGAAATAAAGAATCTAACATATATATAAGATATCAGTATTTCCAATATGCTGATCACATCATAATACTAAGTATAATTAATATATAAACAGAGTGCAGAAGCTAAGCATACATCTAGAAACATTCATCACAGAAACAGAATAAAAATATTCATCTCATAACATAAAAGTAAATACATCATAAAATAATACAAACGATTTACTGAAATGATACTGAAATAAAGTTAAGGCACTGAAGTGAAATAACTAATCAAAAGTGATAAAGTTGGAGGAGAGTTCTACTAAGGCTCCACAAACTCCTACGAAACCTCCTACACATCCTCCAGATCTGGCTCAATAAACTGCTCAGAATCTAGCAAATTGCCAGATTCCAAAAGTATCATGCATTAGATAATAAGTCTAACACATCGAAACTAATACAACAGTTCAAATTACTTACTTAACATTTAAAAAATGTAAGCCAAACTATAGAAAAACTATAAAAGTAACTGAATTTTGAAAATGTATAAAAATGAAGTAAAGTAAAGATGACTGTATACTAAATACTAAAAATGAATAAAATTGAGTAAATAATATGTAAAACTAAAGATAATTGTATATTAAAGTAAAGATGATTGTATGTCACTAAAGTCATGCATCTGTATATGCTACGATACAAAATGCAACTGATATATAACTAAAATATTATTGAATGGGTATGAATCATACAGTCCAATGCCTATAAATATTCGATTAGGAATCCAGTACTAGTCATCCTGCAAATTCCCTGATTGATATATGCAATATTCCGTAATCTATAAATCATCACTTATACTCATACATTATGCTCATGTTCATACTCATGCCTCTGCACTACATGTTTAAAATCTAAAAATCTAAAAATCTAAAAAATGATGTAAAATCAAATAATAAATCAAATGTATCCATTGTGTAGAATTCATCTAAATAAATTTTGACTCCTAGTTCTAATTATGATAAATTTGTTTCACCTAAGATTTATTTAAAATTATCAGTTGGAAAGGTTGTATACACATATTTAGTATATTTCCAAGAAAGATGCATTTAACACTTAGTTTGTTTGAAGCCACACCTATCAAAGTGTTCTTCAATAGGATGCTTCACCCATTGGTTATTTGTATTTTACTCAAACTAAGCTGTTAAATACTTTAACTACAAGCATACTTAGTATTCTAAAAAGGGTAACTTGAAATACTTAGTTTATTTAAGTTCACCATTATCAAAGCGTTCTTCGATAGAAGGCATCACCCGTTAGCGATTTTTATTTCACTTAAACTAAAGATTTAAGTCCCTAATTATAACACTCTTAAGATCAGAGGATTTACTCTAAGTGGACTGTATCCGCTTAAGCCCATAGGATAGCATAAAGATAAGTCTTACTTAGAGTGACTCAACTAATCCTGAATACTGCTAAATTGATCTAGTACTATGGATATAATTACTATACTCAACTAATAATTAGAGTTCAGTGAATGCTATTTAATCAATAAGATTCACCAAAGCTATGAATTTAGACTTCATTGAGATAAATCATATACAAGGTTCCAATGATGTGACCAAAATGTCACCCAATATAGACTACTACCATATAGGAGGAATGTGGCACCCCACCCCTTAATCCACAATAATTAAGTTAAGGGGTAGTGTGTTACTCTAGCTAACCCTTCACTTATAATTGGATTAGGATGAAATCCACAATCCACTTAATAAGGGAAGGAGTGAGCATAAAATCAAATATTCAGTCACTATCTAAGTAAACATACAAAGTGCGGAAGTGATTTTTAATATAAAACATCCAAGCATCACAATATAAATATAAATAAATGTATCTCAGAACATAAGCATAGAATCCAAATACGCAGTCATAAGTACATGTATTATTACATCAATTTAAGTTCCAAATAATAATAATAAAAGTGCACTCATCCTCACTTATACTGGAAGGTCTAAATAGCTGCTTCTTCCACATGGTCCTCCTCCGGATATGGCTCCACACCAAGATCCTGATCATCCAACTAAAGAGGATCTGTCATTGTCGGTTTCACAATGTAAGGCCCCAACAAAAAAAAAGAAAAATCTGGTTAGACAATTGTCTAAGTACATTTTAAGCTGAGAAGTTTTATATGTGTTATGTAATATCACTATTCTATAACTTCTAAGCAATAATATATAAGGGAGCAACAAGCAATACAAAAGGAAGGAAAAGTTATAAACCATCATTTATAACTTAAGCAAAAATAGAAGCTAAGACATGCCTCAAGTGCAAGCTAAACAAGGTAAGGCATACATATAACTAATCAAACAAGTGCTATAAGAGGAATACTACATTCTAAATATGCTGGTGATCAAAAGAAACATGCCAATTAAGATAAAATAACTCAGCAGTGTTACATATAAATAATAGCAAGATTCTAACATCCTAAAATATATAAGCAATACAAAGGAATATCTGCCTGAATAAAAATGCTGAAAAGTAAACAAAACATCGTAACTACATATATATATAAATATCCGTGTATCAACTGCCATACAGAAAAGAGCTAATCTAGCCCACCAGATATCGAAGGATCTTAGCACCAGTACGACTAAAGCACCAACGGTGTACCCCTAATGTCAACAAGGAGGCTAGGCAAACAACACACAACAGAGTAATAGAAGGTAAGGTCTTCCCCTAGTGTCAATAAGGAGACTAGGCAATTAGAAGATAATACTGAGAGGCAGCTCAAATATATTATTATATTTAATTAATCTCTTTAATATTTTCACAAAGAATCTAAGGAGTCTCCATATTTTCCTAACATTTTATTCATGCATCAAAAATCTTATATGATATGCTCAAGAAAATATGGCACAAAAATACAATGAATGCGTAGCAACAAAATATCAAATAGAAGCAAGAGACTCTACTAAACATGGTGATATCATTTATTTTCTACTTAACCATTCTAACTATTCTAAGTTACATAAGTTCAGGATCATCATTTTTCTACTATCGAGTGTAACTTAGAAATTCATCCTCACAAGTTAAAAAGGATTAGAACTGATCAGGTTCTAATCTAGTTCAATCAGATAGACGGCTATGAGTTAAATCAATAAATTATACATCCTAGTTTTGTGAATTTAGATGTTCTAACTAAGATCTGATTAAGATCTTCTAACCCTATAGATTATGGATTAAATACTATGAGATTTAGGTTTAATCACATAATATAAAAAGGTTAAGATCTAAGTTATAGGTTTTATTCTATAAGTGCTCTACTAGTTACGGTCAATCTTATTAAGTAATCAAACTTAATAGGATGAATCTCCTATCCTAAATCTAAGGTTTAAAGGCAAAATAATCAGAATAAGTTGTAAAATAAAAGGAAAGTCTAGAAACTAATAAAACCAAGGTTTCACCCATTGAGTAACCCATTTACCCAATGAATGAACTCTAATATAGAATCTAGTCCTAGTCTCAGGAAATGTCCTTAAGATGTAGTGTTTAAAACTTAGAGAAATTTCTAGAATCTAACCCAACGGTTGGTTTTACTCACTTAGATGTCACTAACATGATTATAATATTAGTTTTGGTGTTTTCGAATATTAACTAAAAGTTAGGGGTACTTAGTCCAATCTTAGTGCAAAATGACCATTTTGCCCCTACTCTAAGGGTCAAAAAGTCAACTTTTGATTTACGGGTTGGAATTGAATTCTCTTAGTTCCAACTGATTCTTTACTATCTAACTTGAAGATAGACAGTAAGTACGTCCAAATTGGACTCCAAATGGTCAAGCTATGACCAAAAGTAAGGCCAAGGATATTTTGGTAATTTTCCAAATTTCTAGGGTTAAGATCTAAATATTATTTTAGTTTATTGATAACATTGAAATTCTAAACTAGTTAGCATCTTGAATTTTTAAATTTGGAGTTGATTTGACTAAGTTATGGCTGTTTGAAGTCTAGGGGCATTTTGGTTATTTTTCACTGAGAATTCTAGGGTTGACTTTTTGTCTTGGTGTCCAAATAAGAAAACTAATACTACCACAGTGATGGGGCCGCTCTCCTGATCATGTTAAGACCCATATTGACTATGTTCTGATAATTGGGTAAGAAGTTATGAGGTTCTAAAGAGGTCCTAAAACGCTACTTCGTTATACGTACCCCAAAACTAAATTCTGCACTACGCCATTTGATTTTATTTATTTTTTTGAGTATTTTGAGACCTATATTTGCTATGTTTAGATTATCCTACAAAAAGTTATTAAACTTTTAAGTTTTACTATTCAAAAATACAATTTGTATTATTTTACTATTCATGTATTCAAATTGAATTATTTTACTATTCATTCCTAAAATTTATATATATAATTTCTGAATTTATTAATTTTTAATTAATCTGTGATTAATTAAGCTTAACAATAATTAATCTATTAATTATATAATATTATTAATTTACTATTGAAAAGTCATTATCACTAATTACTATTTAATTAACCTTAATCACTTGTTAATATCTAATTAAGAACAATTAATTATAGTTTACTATTTAATAATAATTAATTATTCTAATTACTATTAAAGTTTAATTAATATTAAAATAATCCTAATTAATTATTAATTAATTACAGGATTATTGTTGAAATATCATTAACACTAATTATAATTAATTAACCACTAACTGTAATTAATTAATTACTAACAGTAATTAATTAATTTAATTAATCGGCTGAGATGGCAGTGGGCTCCACCTATGACACGTGGCAGCACCTGATTGGGTGCTTCTCATCGTGTGGACCCCACTAGACATGTGGCATGCCCAGAGGCTGCCACGTGGTGCTGTGGTCCCACAGGGAAGGTGGACGGTCTCGGGTGACGGGGCAGCGGGTCCCACCTGACACGTGGCGGGCCCAGATGCTGCCACGTGGCGCCGTGGGTCCCACAGGGAAGCTGGACGGTCTCGGGTGACTGGGCAGCGGGTCCCACCTGACACGTGGCTGGCCCAGAGGCTGCCACATGGCACTGTGAGCCCCACAGGGAAGCCGAAGTGCCGCGCGGGCTCGGGTTGTGGGCCCCACGTGACATGCGGCAAAGCCTGGAGTGATTATATTTTCTTATGTAATTATATTATGGACCAACTTGTTGCATAATCTTTATTTTAAGCTAGTTTGTTACTCGACCTAGAGTGATCATTTTAGTATCCTGATTTATCTTGATTTTTAAATTTTGGTTTTAATTAGGTGAGAATAGTGAGGAGTGTTAGCTCTTAACTTAATCATGTAGCTGAAATACTTATGACCCAGCAATTTTAAGCTTAATGAAACATAAATGAAGCTAGCCGTATCATATAAAGGCAATTAGTGTTGGTTAGATTCAAATTGAGTTTTCTAACCCACTTAATGTACTAGTCATGTTCAAGTTTTGTTAAATTAGATTGGGTCAAATTCAAGTTTAATTCAAACTCAATCATCATATCTATTTAGATACTTTATGTTAAAATCATTTTAATATTAAGCTATGCTAACTAATATGAAATTAAATAGATAATTAGTCTATAATTCATTAAAAAAGTAGAGGACTTGCTAATATATTAATATAATAAATATAAAAGATTTCATTGTTAGTATTTAAAAGAGTTTAAAACTAAATAGAGCAGTTATTAGTAAGAATTAATATTAATTTTAATATAAAATCAAGATAATCATTATTTATTTGTATTGACTTAATTTTTGATAAATAGTAAAATAAAATAATACTCTTAAAAAGATTTTGTTATATTTATACTATTATATACATAAGAAAATATGAAATATATTTTTATTAGAATTCATATGTAAATAAAAATTATTAAATAATTATATATTTTTTATGAAATTATAATAATAATTTTTATAAAAGAAATATTATTTAAAAGTTTATCTTAAGCTATGAACAACATTTCGCAACATTTTTCCTAATTTAATTAGAGCCTTCTCCGTGTAGACAGAGATGCTCACATCGCATTTAGCACGCCCCACTGCCTAATGTATTCTATGTATGTTGTTGTTATTGAAATAATAATTACGGACTTCTTATGTGTCAATTTCTCGATTTTTTTATATATTCGGGATGAACTTTAGAATATAATTTTGGAGATGCGTCCAAAAGAAATGTGTGAGAAGTCGTAGGCCGCAGCATTTTCCCGGTTAATGGCAATGGCATCTCGCCGCACAGCCGCCGCGCGGCCACGAGTGATCCGAGATGGACGGTCAAGCGCGGCGCATATCCGGAAGCTTGTACGCAACTCTCCTCCAATGGCAGGTTCGCTTGCCACTGATCCGACCTCTCCATTAGTATACCAATAGCCATGCCATTAAACAAATCCCTTTCCCTGAAAATGCTCATAAAAAGTGAATCTTTAATGGTTCGCCGTTAAAAATATTCTGCATTTTGCTATTTGTTCTCCCTCCACTGCCGAAACGCATCGATTCCTGAGTGTAAAACCCTAAGCGCACCATTTCGCCTTTCCGCCGATTCTCCCTTTTCAGTTCTATGAGTCCGTGGCTGGCGCATGGTTGCGTATCTGCAATGCTGATGGATTCCCTGGTAGGAAGAAGGTTAAAAAAAAGCTCTTTTGCTTTCCTCGCCATCTTTGTCTTTTCTAATTCGGCTTGTCCCTTTCTCCTTTAGCGCCGTGTTGATGTTTCCAGGTCTTTTCTATCTACAGCCTGTTATACGTGGTGAGTGGGTAGGGTGGGATTCCAGTTCATGAGTTTATTTTATTCCTATTCAAGCTTCCTTTTTTGTGTATAAATAGAGCCATCCTGGTTTCTGTTTGTGAAGGAGAACCGGCGCCAAAGAAGGTCTGGTTTTGAGATTTAGATTCTGATATTAGTTGGTGAAAATGAGCTATGGGAGCAGCTCTCTTAGTTCTGGTTTGCTTTATATGATACTTTTTTATATATTTTAATTCCATGTTATGGCCTTCTATTATTGAGATGGGAATGCAGGGGGGAGGAGTAATAGGAGGGCTTTTGAGTTTGGGAGGACACATGTGGTTAAACCGAAGGGGAGACACCTGGCCACTATAGTCTGGCTCCATGGCCTTGGGGACAATGGTGCAAGGTATTGTTTAATTAGTCACAATTATCTCAAGTAGTGGTAGCCTTACTCTCCTTTGCTTAGTTTTTTGATAATCACAAATGTTTAGTTGTATACGTTCTTGTAATTGAATAGTATTTATCTGCTAATTTTGGCTTATGATATGAGCTTTGTCAGCACATGCATGTCAATAAAGAAGCCACCATAAGGTCTACGGGGGTTGTGCAAGATTATCCTTAAATATGATTATACTCAGTACTTTATTCTCTACTTTTTCACAAATGATTGCCATGGTTTTGTTCTTTCTGGCATTCCTAGTATAACTTTAGTAATTCGATTATGGGTTTCTTAAGCTTGTACGGCTGCTTGCTAATAGGGAAAACCGGGAAGGGGGAGATTCTTTTTTGTAGTTAAACAGTGAACTAGAATATGGTGGGGGATGCCATCGTTATTCTTTTAATTGACAAGTAGCCATGCTATTCTGTTTAACGCATCATTTTTCAGTTCTTAAAATATTTTATACTCTTTTTTCGCAAAAAAAATTCCATTCTGCTGGATGGTATTGAGAAGACTCCCCAAGCAATAAACGAGAATAAATGTATCGTTACTTTTTATTGTCCTTGTCCATTACTATGTGGCTTCCTTTACAACTGTGAAGAATAATCAATACGCCTAAATCCTTATTTGGGACCACTTCTCACTATCTTGGTGTGGATTTCTAGCCTTTTACAACTTAAATTATTTTATGGTTCTGCTGGCAACCCCTTTTTTAAAACCCAATTACTGTTGATAAGAGCAGTTTTTGGAAGCACGCCGCAGCACATGGTCGCCCGAGAGGCGGGCGTTATAGCGCGCCGCAGCACATGGTCGCCCGCGGCTCAATGTACACAAATCTGAGCCGCCTATAAATATTCTTTTAGCCCTTTTAGGGTCATGGTGATATAGATCCGAATTTTGACCGCCTCCATTAGGGTTGTGGGTATGGTGGCTGCTCTATCAAGGAAGAATAAGGCTCCTAAGGGTTTGTGTAAGAATTTGTTAACCCTAAATCTTTGTAATCTTCTCCATATAGTGAAGTTTTTCTGCTCTCCTCTCTGTGGACGTAAGTGTTAGCACCGAACCACGTAAATCTCTTTGTTTGTACTGTGATTATTTTTGCATGTGGGTTTTTTTACTTTATTTTGATATGTTCAACATTTACAAGTTATTATTCCGCATTGTTGAAATCCTACCACCCACTCTAAGATCCCAACAAGTGGTATTAGAGAGAGGTTGTCTTGTTTGTACTTGAGTGTTAATGTTTGTTACGAGCTGTGTATTGTTTGTGATTGAGCTTTGTAAAGCAAAGGAAAAATATGGGAGATAGAATAGAAGAGGTAGTTGGAATTTCGTTATCATCAGTAGTGGAGAGATCTCTCTACCAAGTTGTGACACATCTAGCGAATATTGATATGGTCAAGTTCGATGGGAAGAATAACTTTTGCATGTGACCGTGCGAGGTGACAAATGCTCTATGTGCACTAAATCTGAAAGATGTTCTTGATGACGAAGATAAACTGGAAGAAATTTCAGAGAGAGATTGGATCAAAATGAATCGCAGTGCATGTGGTTTGATCCGAAATTGTTTAACCTAGGAGATCAAGTATGCTGTGATAATGGTGACATCAATGTTGAAACTATTCAAATTTCTAGAGTGCAAATACCTGACAAAGAGTGTGGAAAATTGACTCCACATGAAGAGGTGGCTCTATCGGTTCCAGATGAAAAAGGGAATCTCCATAGATGAGCACCGTAATGAGTTCACAAAGTTGTTGGTAGATTTGCTAAATATGGAAGAAATTGTGGAGGATGAGGACAAGGCTTTGTTGTTGTTGAATTCATTGCCATATGAATTTGAGCACTTCACCATGACATTAATCCATGGGAAGGATGCTCTGAAGTACGAGGAGGTGACTGCAGCCCTTGTGAACCACGAATTCAGGAGAAGGGATAAAGAGTTCACCAAATTGAATATGACAAAGGCTCTCATATTCCAGAGAGAAATATCATAAAGGAAAAAGCAATGGTCAAAAAAGAATGACTTCCAGTAGAGAGAAAAATTGTAACAATCCCAATATTAGATCGGGAATCCAATCCAACACTGGAGCGCTACCATAACACTTAACATTGGATTAGAAAGAAATTAGCCCAACACTAAGTGTTATGTGGTCAAATATTTTTGTGAGTGTTAAATTAAGAAAAATGCATTAGTAAAGAATGAAGAATATGAAATATGTGCAAGTAGAACTGAAAACTATCCACTTAACCACCCAAACAGTTAATATGAAAGTAAATTCATCACAGAAAGAAATAAAAACATTACAGAAATTAATTATTACAAACTTTGAAATTGAAAGAGCAATATTAATAAATTCACTCTCTCACATAAGCAGTAAAGGAAATGAAATGCGAAAGCAATTTAAAATTCTTCAAGCACTTTAGAGCTCAGCTTCATTAGCCTAAAAATGCTCCCGATCTACCGTATTTTTGGTATTCAAAATACGGCAGGGTGCAACCAAGAAAAAAAAGTAGTTAAATTAAACAATTTAAGCACATTTTAAGATTGGCTAATTATTAATTGAAATTTAGTTAGAAATCACATAAGCTAATTTACAATTAGGAACTACAGCGGAGCATTTAAAGCATCAAAGTAAATGAAAGAAAGTAAAATATAACTATAAAGAAGAACAGTATAAAGAGAAGATGAGTAAAAATTCACAATTATAATTGCTCTAGCCTATAACAAAAAGTAAGAGAAAAATCATTCTAATAAGGCTAGAAACTACTAATGTGGATATAAAAATATGAAATAGAAATACGTATATGTTCAATAAAAATTATGCCAAGTAAATCAAAGAAAAATAGTGAAGTATTAAATGAAATTAAAGCAATATACACTGCATAAATAATAAACTGTAAGTTAGTAAAGCACAATACTGAAAATGAAAGTGCAAAGTAAGTAAAGGAAGACTTTAGCCTAGGACTATATATAGGAAACATAGCTTGAAGGTTATGAAGATATCTCACAATTAATAAGATTGTAAAAGACTCGTAATTTATTTGTTGAAGTTATTTATAAAAATTCTCATTATGCGGGTAAATTTACAGAATGAAGCGATGAGTTAAGCACGTCTGTCTAGCAAGTAAAGGAAAGCGGGTCTCATAAAAAATAAACACTTATATTTATCCTCTGAGAATGTGAGGTCTTATTATATCCCCCTAAGCCTGCCCTTGACTATTCACCAAGAAACCCCTATAGTTTTATGAAAGTTTTATTTATGCATAATATCTTGTATATATTCAAAAGTATAGGCTCAAAGCAAAGCAAGTATTCAAGGATTTCAAGTAATTGTAAATTATGTGATATTCAAAGTTATCTAATTTTAATGATCTACTTAATGATTGAAACTAATTGAACTCTCAATTAATTTATAGATATTGATCACTAAGTCAATTGTAAGTGATAGTATAAGTGAAGAAGTTTTGGAAAAATAGTAGTTTGATTTAGTTTATGAAATGACAAAATAATTTATAAGTATATTTATGCAAAATGATATTTATCCTACACTAATTCTAAACCAATCAGATCAAATAGGTTAATGATCTAAGGTTTAGGAAACTAATAGGGAAGAATAAAATTAATGGATTACTAAACTAATTGAAGTGGAGGTTAACATACTACTTGCTAACTTCATTTAATTAGTTTACAATTGAAAGGCTTCCAACTAAATCAATCACTAACCTAGCTAGGATCAATTGGTAGGAGACGTCTAACTGTATGGGAGAGATAATACTACTAACTTACAAGTTCTAGTTTATTCTAGATTGTAGGTTAATAAAGTTTATAAAACAATTAGATCACCGTAGGAAACTAATGGAAACTAATCAACTTATAAGAGAACCTATGGTAGGGACTAGAAGTTAAAGGATTATTGCTAAGCTTCAATCTAATTGTAGGATACTAATTCTATTGAGTTCACAACATGAAATAAAGACATACTAGAAGCATAGAACAACTATAGGATATGTTAACTAAAGTCATAATGGCAATTCAAACAAGCTAAGGTTTCTAAACTTCATAAGATTAATACTAGTAATGAAAATTGAATCTAGAAAATATGCTAATTAAACAAGCACTTAATTCATGAAATGTCAAGTTTCAACATGCAATTGAAATGATAAGAATTTTTTTTTAAATGTAACAATTTGTTGTCCTAGGGTTTAAAAGCCTAAAACATGCATTTTATGAAATTAGGAAATTGTAAAATTATACTAATTAAAGAGTCAAATACCTAAAATATTCAATTATTGTTCAAATGAAATAACGCAAGCAAATATGAAATCCTTATAGTAAAAGGAGAAGAATGACACTAACTAGGTCAAAATCGAACAACGTTGAGTTTTTTAGGGTTTTTGGGACTCTTAATTATGATTAAAAAGTCATTAAGAAAATTATGGTTTAAAGCCTAAATCTGATGTTATAATATTGTCCTGCACATTTTTGTAATTGAAATAGATTATTGGAACGTCAAGTCTGGACAATAATTGCTCAAGTTATGCCACTTTTAAGTTTTATATTAAAATTATATTTAATTAATTAGTCTAAAACAGTGATTAATAAAAATAATCATCGAAACAGAAATTTAATGTCGTATTAATAATCTACGCATTTTTTTTGGTCAAAACGATATACAACTTTGCATTAATTGGCTAAATATATTTAAAGATATGAGCAAATGAAATTTTAGGTCGATTAATCAATAAAATATGATTAATAATTATTCAGAGAGAATTTAAATCACTCTAAAATAATTATTCAGTTAATTGTCTAGCGCTGAAGTCAAGACAGGCGCAGAAATTTGAAAACGACGGGCGCTGCAGACGATGCGTCGCCCGCAGAGATGATGTGGCAATGGCATAGAAAATTCATCTGAACCGCACGTTAGTCTCGCGGGCTGTTCGTGGGTCAGCCCACGAACGCGGCCCGCCGCTTTAACACACGAGCGAAGCCCAGATAAGAACTCGATCGGGTCACGCAAGCCCGGCCAAGTCTAGACTCGTGAAGAGGATCCTGTCGGGGAAAGGAGGGCAGCAATTGGGGTTCCAACCCCCGAGCGAGTCCGAGCACCTGACAGCCTAGTTCGCTCGACGGCATGGAGATTTTTCCATGCCGACCTGCCAAGTGTGAACCCAGCACCCGATGGTAGCTAAGTCTTAAGCAAGATGATGCCCTAAAGTAGTAATGGCGGTTAGCGCATCCTCTGCTCTTAACTCAGATGATTAGCAAAATTAGGAAATCAAATTTTTCTTCTAACTTAGTTTAAATACAATAAGGATCTTAAAGCTTCAAGAAATAAAAAATGAAAACGTAGGATGAAAGATCGATAAGTGAAAGGTAAGGACCATACCTTGTCCTTGTCGAAACTGGCGGAGCTAGGGTTTATGGGGGAGCTTCAATCGACGGTCGCAGCGAGCTCAGCAGGTCTTTAGCAACTAGGAAAGGAGAGAAAAATGAGGGAATGGAGCCAATGGAAAAACCTTTAGGCTGGGATGAAGCCGGGGAGTACGACGTCTGCCCCTCTGCCGCGCACGATTATGCGCAGCAGGGACTTACAGGGAGGCTCTGTGGGCCATTTGATCGGCCCACGCAAGATCGAGCGGCGGGGATTGGTCAGATCAGCTGCTTTGTGTTTGGCACGAGCAGCTGATTCACGTACGGAAATAAAATAACAGCCGATGGAAGATTTTAAATATTAAAGTATAATACTTTAATAACATTAATTTATTATTTAATTCACTAATATAATTACACAAATTTAAATAATCAAACGGACTTCAAAAAATTCATAAAATTCACCCTGTCTAATTAAGGGTGAGGAACTCAAAAATGCAGTCAAATTTTCAATTGGAGGTCAATTTAATTATCCTAATTTTTTGAGCATTTAAATATTATTAAAATAATCGGGAAAATTCGACGATTTTCAAATACTCCCAAAATACCACCCCGAGCTAATTTAGGGGTGATGAGTCCAATGACGAACTCCGATTTTGATTCTGAGTTCCAAATAAAATAGGCATTTTTAGAATTATCGAAAAAATCAAGAATATTGGGAAATCTCAAATAATCTCCAAATCGCATGAAACTTAAGCTGGAGATCCTTAACACTAATATAAGAGTATTATAAGAGAAATGTAGTTGATTATGATACTAAATTAACGGGTACCAACACTAGAGTTGTTACAAAAATTCAAAGGATAGAGCATTGGGCTCAAACAGTGCACGTTCTGTTTGGAGATAGGACATTGGAAGAAAGATTGTCCAAAGTTGAAAGAAAGGCAAAGGGCAAATGGATTTTCTGAGGCAAAGACTAATATGATTCAGAATGTGGTGGAGGGTTTAGACTCCAAGATATCTTTTGTTATTGTTTCAACGGGTCTATTAGCTGATAGCTCCAGTTGGATTATAGATACGAGTGCAACGTATCACATATGTTCCCAAAATGATTGAGTTTGTTCATATAGAGAAATGGACAGTGATGCAGTCACAATGGGGAATGATGTTACGTGCCGGATTGCAGGAGTTTGAAGTGTATTAATTAGGACACATACAGGAATAATTCAAGAACTGAAAGAAGTCAGACATGTACTCGAGATCAAGAAGAATCTTTTGTCTATTAGAATTTTAGAAGCCAATGGCTTTAAGGTAATGATTGAGGCAGGGGTCCTAAAGATCAGCAAGGGTGCAATGACTTATTTGAGAGGAGTCAGACAACAGAGCCTTTACTACCTTTAGAGAAGTTCAGTGACAGGTTCAGTAGTTGTGGCTGAAGATTTTAAAGATGCTATGACATTGTGGCATATGAGGTTAGCACATGCAGGAGAGCCTTCACTGAGAGCATTGGAAAGAGACGGACTCATTAAAGGTATAACTTGCAAATTATAATTTTGTGAGCATTGTATATTTTACAAGAAAATACGCAAATCCTTTGGTGTTGGCCTCCACATCACTAAAGATATATTTGAGTATATACACACTGATTTTTGGGGACCAACGAAAATTGTATTATTTGGTGGTCATAATTATTTTGTTTCTTTTATAGATGATTACTCCGAATTTGTATGGGTGTACACATTGAAGAGCAAAGCAAATGTACTGAAGGTTTTCATAAATTAGAAGAAGATGGTGGAAAATTAAAGGGGCAAGAGAATCAAGATGATACGATTGGACAATGGCAAAGAATATACTTCTGATTCTTTTGTAAGAGAATGTTAGAATTCAGGGATTGAACATTATTTCTGTGATGACCCACTTAAGTAGTAATAAGTAAAACTCTTAAACATCGAGGCGCCTTTTCAGATAACGGTGGAGTTCCTGATAAGAACTCCAAAGTTAAGCGTGCTCAGGTGGGAGTACTCCCAGGATGGGTGACCTACTGGGAAGTTATCTTCTGAGGGCAAAATCGTGAGGCCTTTCTGGCCAAAGCGGACAATACCTTGGTGCTTAAGAGTTTGGGCTGTTACAAATGGTATCAGAGCAAAACCATAGGGTGTCAAATAGGAGCTAAGTGCCATACAGGGCAAAGTACCACTTCATGTGAGCAGCCTCTTGAACCCATGATGGTTAGGTGCTACATGGTTGTGGGTACCTCTTGCGCCTGTAGGGGTCATCTCTAGTCCTATCTACCCAGTGGATGGTTCTTGGATCTGTGTGTGGATACTGACGAGGACGTCAGTTACTTAAGTTGGGGAGATTGTGATGACCCACTTAAGTAGTAATAAGTGAAACTCTTAAACATCGAGGCGCCTTTTCAGATAACGGTGGAGTTCCTGATAAGAACTCCAAAGTTAAGCGTGCTCAGGTGGGAGCACTCCCAGGGTGGGTGATCTACTGGGAAGTTATCTTCTGAGGGCAAAACCGTGAGACCTTTCTGGCCAAAGCGGATAATACCTTGGTGCTTAAGAGTTTGGGCTGTTACAATTTCATAATAAGAGAAACACTGCAGCAGAACGAGGTAGCATAATGAATGAATCGTACCTTGGTGGAAAAGGACGATGTATGTTGTCCAATGCTGATATGTTGGTGGCGACTTCTAATCAGTTTGAGATGGGCCACATGAAAGAATAATTATCGAGGAACTTTGAAATGAAGAACTTGGGAGAGGCAAAGAAGATACTAAGAATGAAAATTTATAGGGACAGAAAGGTGGGAAAGATTTAGCTTACCCAAAAAGGGTATTTAGAAAAAGTGCTGAAGAAGTTTAGAATTGATGACTTTACAAAATCTGTGAGTATACCTTTAGCACCTCATTGTTGTTTATCTGCAGAATTATGTCCAAAAATAGATTTTGAAAGAGAAGAAATGCACTCAGTGCCTGATGCTAGAGCAGTTGAAAGCTTGATGTATGCTATGATTTGCACTAGACCTGATTTGGTTCAAGCAGTTGGAGTCGTGAGCCGATATATGCACAATCTAGGGAATGAGCACTGGCAAGCAGTGATGGGGATATTTCGGTACTTGAAATGTACAATTTATGTCAGTTTATTATTTCAAAAGCAGTCTTTAATAGCCGATTTGTGTATTGGATATGTGGATTCCAACAATGCTGGAGATTTGGATCAAAGACGATCAACAACTGGGTATGTATTCACTTTAGCAGGAGATCCAGTAGGGTAAAGATTGTCTCAGTCTACAGTTCTCTTATCTACGACAGAAGCTGAATACATGGCAGATACTAAAGCATTCAAGGAAACTATTTGGATGAAAGGCTTGCTGGAAAATTAAAGTGCAAAGCAAAAGGAGGTAGTAGTTCATTGTGATAGCCAGAGTGCTATATTCTCAGCTACTAATCCGGTTTGTCACGCTCACACAAAACACATTGATGTTAAACACTATTTTGTTTGAGATGTTATTGAAGAGGGTGAGATCTTACTGAAGAAGATCGACACTAAAAACAATTCTGCGGATATGTTGACAAAAGTGCTCACGGTTCAAAAATTCACCAATTGCAACGAGTCGGTGAATTTGGAGAAGCATCTATTCTCGTTTGTTGGAATTACGGACGACTTGATTCATTTGAAAGGGGGATACATAGGCAATCAAGTTGGTACAGCTGCAATGTTAGAGAGCATAGTTGATTCAGCTCTCATGTGGAGCACATGAGATCTGAGGTCGAGATTGTTGATAAGAGTAGTTTTTGGAAGCGCACCATAGCGCGCCGCAGCGCCCAATTGCCTGAGAGGCGGGCGTTATAGCCCGCGCAGCACTTGGTCGCTCGAGAGGCGGGTGCTATAGTGCGTCATATCACGTCGTAGTACCCAGTAGCCCAAAAGGCGGGCGCTATCGCGCGCCATAGCATGCTGCAGCACCTAGGTGCCCGGAAGGAGCACCCGCGGCTCTGTAGGTTCTGAGCCGCCTATAAATATTCTTTAAGCCCTTTTTAGGGTCAAGGTGATATAGATCCAAATTTTGATAGTCTCCATTAGAGTTGTGGGTGTGGTGGCTGCTCCATCAAGGAAGAAGAAGGCTCCTAAGGATTTGTGTAAGGGTTTGTTAACCCTAAATCTTTGTAATCTTCTACATATAATGATATTTTTCTGCTCTCCTCCCTGTTGACGTAGGTGTTAGCACCGAATCACATAAATATCTTCGTTTATGCCGTGATTGTGTTTGTACGTGGGTTTTCTTTGTTTTATCTTGATTTGCTCAACATTTAAACATCTAAGATCACAACAATTACTTATAGCCCTGTTGAGATTGTCAACAAGATTTTCTTCTTCAGTTACTTTAGCATTCTGCATTCTTTCGTGGTTTGCTATGTATACATAACTGTAGACATCTAAATGTTAATAAAATCTTTTCCCTATGCTTTCAATGTTGTCTGATGTTTGTTGAACTAGTTTATCTGTAGTGTCATCTATCCACTTGTAGATTTTCTACGAGTTTGATTGATATTTTCTGCATTTTTCTTTTTATGTTTTGTTTGACAAAACATTAGCATAACTCTGTTAATAACAAGAACATGAAACGTGAAGTAAAATGAGACTGCTTTCTTCCTTGAGCTTCTGTTAAATTTATTTCTAGGCTTGGAATGAAGTTAACTTTAATGCTGTTTTGTGAAGAACTTCTTGCTCCTCTTAACCTTAGAGGTACTTTGAGCCTTGCCGCTGATTATTTTGATTGTGTAATCAGTCTTTTAAGTATTAACTGCTCACTGGTAAAGCTTCTTAAAAAACTTTTCAGCTATATCTAACCAAATTTTTTTCTACATCTTTGTCCGCTGCTCTAATATAATCTGATATTCTTGCTGTTTATTTATCTTTCCAGCTGGTCCCAACTCTTAGAAACGCTTCCTCTTTCTAATGTAAGGGATTAGAAAACACATTATTTCTTTTTTGGATTATCTAAGAAATTATTTTTGGGATATCCATTTCTATGCCTGTACAGATTAAATGGATTTGTCCAACAGCACCTACTAGACCCGTTGCAGCTTTTGGAGGATTCCCTTGCACTGCATGTGAGCATACTTATAAATGACTATCTTCTTTTACTTCTGAACAATCTTATTTGAATGCTTGTTTAGAAATGCGCTTGCTTTGCTTAGTTCGACTCTATATTTTAGCTTCTGTAATTCCTTATTGGAAGTTGAATTTAATTTTCTTGGTTTGTTAGGGTTTGATGTAGGAGAATTTTCTGAAAATGGCCTTGATGATGTAGAAGGAACGGATGCTTCAGCTACACATGTTGCAAACTTTCTGTCAACTGAACCTTTTGGAAGTAAGTTTAACAGGGAATTTAACGCATATTAACTGATCTGATAATTTAACTTAGCTCTTTGAAGATTTATTTTGCTTGGTTGTATATGTTGAGCCAGGATAAACTTGAAGGTTATTTTGTGAATGTTTAGCGTGAAGCTAAGCTTTCTTAGATTGGTTATACCTACTAAATTTTACAAAACATTAAATTAGTCTAATTAGCTTTTTTCCAGCTTAACTCTGCTCAAGTATATATCCTTTGATAAGCTTATTAGCTACCCCATAGAACTTAAGCTTATTCTGCAGATCAAAGATGCTTTTTCTCTTTTCCCTATAACCTTAAATACCAAGAGGAGGGATGAAATGGATGACCATGGGCACAATGAAACTTTTTTTGAGGTTCTTTCTAACATACATGTTTCACCATCGAGCACATAGAATAAAACAATTAAAATTTGAACGCACGTGCACACTTGTATGCTAGTTGATAAAATGTTTAGAGGTGTTGGAAATATATAGCATGCTTGTAAAGATTGAGATTTACAAGATGGAAAAATATGTTCACAATTACTCTAGGGTTCTTCCATTTGGTTTTTAGAAAAGATGTGAAAAGTTATGGTTATAGAGTATGCTTTTTTTTTTATTTGATGTTAAAGCTACTGCATTTGCAAAGTGAATTTTTTATATTTATTTTCTATATTGATTTGGATAAAATATATTATTCAAGTCATTTTTAATCATTCTTGATTATATTATCTAGCTATTGTTTTTTTCTAAGTTCTTAAATTTTTAATTGTATTATTAATTTTTAAGTAGCTTCGTTAATCTACCTAATCAATACCACAATCAATTTTTTCTCATAAGTAGTTTAATTAATTAGTTAGTTAAACCCAGTAGTTTAATTATTTATCCTTGTCGTTATTTATTCAATAATTTGCATCACTATTCCCTTATTAATTTTAATGAGTATTTAAAAGCTATAATCGTTTATCCTACTTAGTAGGCTAAATCAATATCTAATTTCTTACTTGCATTCCAACTTATCATGCTATTAATTAACTTGTCATAAGAAACTAATAAGTTCTTGCAATTAACTTTAGTCGAGTAAACTAGTTTCATAATTTATTATATTTAGAAAAATAAACGGAACATATCCTTAACTCATTAATTCTCTTAAACTTTTTGCTAGCTATTGTATCAAGATAAGGTAAACTACTTAAATCACTTCAAGCCACTAGCAAAACTATGGAGGTCACTATTTGAGGAAGTTATGGGCTAACTCTTAACCCATTAACTTGGCTCTTTAAAAATCTTTTATGGACTAACTTTAATCGTAATATAAACCCACAACTAGCCATTTCAACAATTTATCATTACGCTTGATCCCAAGTCTTAGTCCCTCTAAGCGGTGTTAGCTACATGAATCCTCATTTTCATTGTGCATGATCAAATAAAAGTCCTTCTTTAAGTTCCAAATATAGGCCCTGTATTATAGTTTCTTTTTATATATATTTTTAATTTATCTTCTTCTTTTAACATTCTCAAATTTCATACATTGAATTTTTTTAATATAAAGAAGCATTGAATGACTTTTGTTTAATGTCCAAATCACCTAAGATGACATTCATAATCACTCAGTCATCATAACATCCTTATCTCTACAGGATTTTATCATTTTTTTTGTTTGCCAACATTCCACCCCATATTGTATAGTTGGCCTTAAATTTTTTCTTGAATGGGATTTTCTTATCGCACAACACTTCAAAAATATTCCCTTATTGTATCCAACTATTTTGGATCCTACAATCAGATCGCCCTCTGTTTCATTGCTATTTTGTATAATTGAACCAATAAATTTGAATCTGCCACTCTTTTTTATTACATGGTCCTCAGTAATTATTTCTTTGAGATTAAGGCTTCTATTATGATTAAATTTACACTTTATATATTTTATTTTAGATATACTGAAACAAAATTTTTTAAATTTCAAAGCAGTCCTATGCAACTTATGTCTTGTTTTATCCTTGTCCCTAGTCGTATCAGTCAAATAACATGCATGAAGGATCCTCCTCATGAATGGCATCCATAATTAAAGAAAAGATATATGGGTTGAAAGTAGAAATTAGATGCAATCTCTTAATAACAAGAAAATCATTATACAAACTACCTTGTGAGCAAACACATGTTGCAGCCTTATCATTCCTAGTGTTACTAATATCAATATATAAGACATTATTATTTTTTTCTTTTCAAAACTGTCCAATAAACTTTTCTTAGTACTTTATCATAAGTCTTCTTAAAAGTGATAAAAGATTAAATGAAAATCTTTTTCTTACTCTCTAAATTTCTTTATCAAACCACTTAGTCAATGTAAGACAAGACATTCATGGTTGATTTTTCTAGCATAAAATTAAATTGGTTTTGTGAAATTTGGATATCCAACTATATAATTCAAGCACTCTCTCTCTCTCTTAAAGGTCTAACGTATAGCTTGTTCACTTTATTCCCTTATAATTTGCATAGAATTGAGCATTGTGTTTATTTTTGCAAATAAGTACAACAATTCTCTTTTATATTCATTTGACATCCTTTTAGTTTTCAAAATTATATTAAATAATATAGTGAGCTAAGAAATTTTGTCTTCACTCAAGCAGTTTTGCTCATCGATAGATATGTCATCCAATCCTACAACTTTAAGTTGTATCCATTGTTGATTGTTGTTAAATGAATTTGAATGGGTTGCGTTAGGACTTTCGGAATGTAAACTAATTTCAGGATTGTTGTTTTGCTGTTTATGTAGTTAAACTCGGTATTGGGGGTTTCAATATTGGTGCTTCTACTGCCCTTTACTCTGCAGTTTGCTGTGCTTATGGGAGATTTGGAAGTGGCGTTCTTTACCCAGTTAACCTCAGTACAGTGGTCAGCCTGAGTGGCTGGCTTCCATGCTCTAGGTTTGCCTCTCATAATTCCTTCACTATTGATTTTTTTTTTTATAAGGATGCATCCAATAGTTCCTTTGGTACTTTCGCCGATTGAAAACATGGCTGAAAAATGTGTTTTATTTCTGTTTCTTCTCCCTTTCTTTTGAATATAAAATTGAGAGCAAGACTCTTTTAAAAATCATAATAATTTCTTTCTACATCCAACCTAATGAATGACTCATAAAACATTTTTGAAAAGTGATTATATTGCTTCTTTTCACTCACGAACTGAATTGAAATTCATACGTTCAAGAAATGTTGAAGGCTTTTGCAAGCTTCAAAGTCATTGTTGTTGTATTTAATGTAAAAAAATCATCAAAGGGCTCGTTTGGTTGCTTTTAGATGGAAAACATGTTGAAAAAGTGGTGATCATTCACTTTTTTCACTCTGTAATTTAAATTTGCATTCTAAAAGATTTTGAAGGCTTTTGCAGGCTTCAAAATCCATATAAATATCTATCTAAAGCCATCCAAACGGTGGAGCTTATTAAATTCATTGCTTCTCAAAACATATTTTCTAATTTGGCGCTATACTGCACATTAATTTTCTTCTTCTTAGGAGCTTGAAGAATAAAGTTGAGAGTTCACAAGATTTTGCAAGAAGGGCTGCTTCCTTGCAACTACTGCTTTGTCATGGCAAAGGTCTGATTTTATCCGAACAATATTAATATTCCTGTTCTTATTCACTTATAAATCTTTTTATTTACCTCCTGTAAACACAATAGCTTGACAAAAATCTTAAATTCTGCCTGTTCTTGATCCTGCATATGCCAGTTTTATTTGGGTGAATAGGCACCTTTTAAAAATGATTATAACCATCGAATCTCAACAAACCATTGTCTCACATTAATGCATTTAAACATAACACATTAATAAAAATAAATGAAATCATACCCTTTATCAAATAACTCCACTACCAAGATGCACATAAAATACAAAATATTGTAAAGCAAGCATTCATTGATACATGTGGCATGTTCACAATGAACTAACTACATTTTTCTAACACCGTTACATAGGAAAAAAGGGTTGAATCAGCCATTTCATTTTCTTATGTTTCCAACTCAACAGAACATATGCTAAATGAATACTTATAAATGAAGTAATGTATTAGTAAACGCAGGATTATTGATCTTAATTGAAGCTCTAAATGACTTGGAAAACATGAACAAAAGAGAGAACCTATCTGATCCATGTTCTTAATAATTGATTTTTTTAATGTAATATACTGGTACATATTCAGATAACATTTTTGTTTTTTTTTTGAATTCTTGCAGCTGACGATGTTGTGCTCTATAAGCATGGACAGAAGTCTGCTGATGTTTTAAGTTCATATGCTTTCCGAAATACTACATTTAAAACTTATAATGGGTATTTAAATTTCAGTTTGAATACTCAAAAAAAAAACAAAAAAAAAACAGGGCAATATGGCATCCTTCTAATACACAAGATGATTTGACACTTGCAGGCTTGGCCATTATACTGTTCCAGAAGAAATGGAGGATGTCTGCAAATGGCTAACTGCGAGGCTGGAACTTGATGGATCCCGTTAATATGCTTTTTAAAATATAATTAATTTGAATGGATGGTTATGTTAGATCTATAGCATTGGCTGTGATATTTTCTAGGATGTTTTTCCATATTCTGGTTTCAGTTTGTGCATCATCATTTCTTTGTAAATAGTTGTCAGTATCTATTATAATTTGAAGGTGTTGATGTATATCTCTAAGAACATATGGGTGTGTGTTGCTTTGTTCAAGGGGTGTTATTATGTTTTTATTAAAATGATCTGTTGGGTAATTATTATATATAATGATTCACATAAAAGCTTCATGCACTAATTTTTGTTTAATTTGAATATTTATGATGAGTTATATCATTATCTCTAGCTTAGTTTTAAGCATGTGATCTCTGTGATGTTAATAATTCGTATTTTGTCTTAACACCCTATTTAAATTTATGGTGGTTTGGTAGAAGATAGCTCATATATGCTATATCTTTTGAATGTTTTTTGTTAAAATGTAAGTATTGTGAGCACAATATGTTATTAGAAGAAAACAGAGAGACCTATATATGATTGTGAATGTTTTAAATTGATTGTGAATGCTTTAAATAATACTTTGATTGCCAATACACATTGATGTAACCAAAGTAGATCTTAAGTGGCATCACTAAAAGCATGATATTCAGAGTTTCAATGATATGTTTCTTATTATGCCGTAAGATAAGAGAGTTCTTCATAAAGAAATAATAGCTAGCTACTAAAACACGATCAGTTGCATCACCTGCCTAGTCAGGCATATCAAAAAGGCTCTATTTTATATTGATTAGAAATGTGAAAGGCAATAAACAATCTTATTAATATAATAAAAGATTGGAAGAACAATTGAGAAATGAAAATTTTAAGGAGCTAATGTGTATTATGAATTAAATGAATATCATTAATGTAGTGAAAAGTATCTGAGCAAAAATGAAATAAAGCAGATCACATATTGCAGAAAAGCAAAATAAAGAATGCTAGATTTATGTAAAAATTCTAAAATTAGGAAAATCACAGATGTACACGAGCACAGAATTTCACTATGAAAAATATAGAGATTATAGATCTCTCAAACCGTAAACCTTGGAAGAAGATAACGGCTGCATAGTAAATTTAATAGCACACAAGCCATAGCTTTAATATAAGTATATATAAAGGTTAGGGGACCAACACATGTATTACAAAATGATGAAAATACCTCTTTGAAAAATTAGAATCGAAATGACAGTACATCTCACGTAGATCCAATCAATTTACAGAAAATAACAATTAAAAATATAAAGTATTGATATTATTATCTATATGAGATATCTCATTGATTATTGGTATCTGGTTAGATTGTTGATTGTGTCTTTTGAGGGCATTATAATTATAACCAATGGTGTTATCCAATTTCGTTATCCTTGCCTAGGATATGATGCATGCATAGTTGGCTTAAGTATGGTAATCATTACCACCTTGTTAGAGTAGATGACAATATCAAAGCCTTCCATCTTAATTTATTAATTGAGGTATTATTGAAGGTTTGAAATACTTGCCATATCATCATTAATAATAATAACATCTCATCTACATATGTAAGTACAAGAGTAATTCTATGGTCTAATTTTTGATGAATTTAGAAGTAAAAAATGTATGGAAAAATCTAATTTTATTAACAAGTGAGCTAAAGTTTGCAAAAATAAGTTTTGGTGCTTATTTTAATATATACAAGTCAATAACTTTGTTTTTAAATGAGAACATTAATAAAGAGGACAAATCAATTTTTGCCTAAAGATTACCATTTAGAAAAGCATTTTACATTATTCAAATTTTTTTTGATTATATGATAGCACAATTGCAAGAAACAAAGTCAATAACTTTGTTGGCCCACTCATTCTCCCACCAATATTCGGCTTCTTCTTGGAATAGATGAGTTATTAAGCGAATAGCTTCAAAATTAGGGCACTTGATACTAGTCAAGTTCTTTTCGGCCATCTTGAGCCAATTTACTGTGTCCATTGGGTTCAACGCTCCATTGAACGTGGGAGTTCTAAGGCGAAGGAAACTGTGTATGATTCTATCACCAGTATAATGTGAAGGTGATGAGAATTTTGATGGGGGTGCAGATTGTTGCTTGACAAAGAGAATTAGAGCACGTGTCTCTTGCGCTTATTGCTCATTGCTTTCTATTAAAGCTTTCATCAGACTAGCCATTGCATTTAATTCTTCGGGTCCGCCAGATGACGAAGCCGCATTCTTAATCGGGGTAGGAGCTGAAGGAGATCCTGGATTCATGACTGTAATAAAGCATGAACTTTAGCAAACGAGGCAAAGATCTACTATCTTTCTTAATCATCACTTTCTCAAAAGAGAAGTTACATAAGTGGACAAAATGATAAACTAATACAAAGGCAAGATATGATATGAAACCTAAGGACATCAGCTACAATACTCTACCATAAAAGCGGCACAAAAATCATTGAATGTTACTAATCGATGCTTCCTAAATAATCTTCTTTCTGTCCAGTACCACCATCTATCGGCAGAACCACCAAGCAGAAATCCCAAAATCTGGAGACGATAGTTGCCAGGACAAGCTGTCTCTCGAAACGCCGTGGTCACGCAATTCAACCATTCTTTGGCAAGAATAGGGAGACTAGTTCCTCTGAAGGTTGGACAAACTAAAATTTTATCTAGTACTTCTACTCCACGAGGAGATACTCCTTCTATGGTCCTTCCATAGATTCTGTCATCTTGGAAATCATCTGCCCAATACTCGTCGAATAATCTAAGGTAGTAGAAGAAATCGAACTGTTGATATTCCATCCCTAAAATTTCATTCAATTATTAGTTTTGATTTCCAATAATTTTAGTTATAAGAGTTAAATTTGTATATATTACTTATTTAAGGTCCGTTCATATCCTAAGATATCATATGTTACTTGCTTTTAACATTTAACCATATTTTACTCGTTTTATGGTTCGTTCAATTCCTAAAGTGTCATTTACAGATATTCTTAGTTTCATTTCTGAGATTTTAGTAGGATGAACTATGGATGCTGCTTTTCTTACACTTAGTAATTATGATCATATCCACTGCAGAGAATAGTTCATAAAGTAGATATGAACATTTTCTTATCTAACACTTTATGATATTTCTCTGATACCAACTATAGCGCCCCGACCCGTCGCCGTGCGCAAAAGGAAATAATCATAATTAAGTTCGGCGGTGGAGCGGCGCGCCACTCGAGGAGGAATATCCCGTCTCCCCAAAATCGCTAAAAACTAAGCCCACCTGAAGGGCTGCTGACTCAACCTCAAGTAGGGTTGAGAGCTAATACTTAAGATAAGATTAGTATCCTTATCCTAAGTATTAGGCAAATACATATATTGGATTTAGAATATAATAGGATTCCAATATATATAAAATATCAGCATTTCCAGTATGCTGATCACATCACAATACTAAGTATAAGTAGTATAAAAATAGAGTGTATAAGTTTAAAGCAAACATCCATAAATATTCATCACAGAAGCTGTATAAAACATTCGTCTCAAAAAAGAAAAGAAAATACATCTATAATTATTACAAATAGTTTACTGAAATAGACATAAAACTAAATACTGAACTGAAAATACTAAGCAGAAAATAATTCTGGAGGAGAGTCCACTAGAGCTCCACAGTCTCTTCCTGAGTCTTCTGGGTGTCCTCCTGACCAGTCTCAATATACTGCTCAGGATCTAGCAAATTGTCGGATCCCAAAAGTACCTCGTGTTAGACAATAAGTCTAACATATCGAAACTAATCTAAATAGTTATAGATATTCATTTAACATTTATATAATATAATTAAATCTGCTAAAATAATGTAAAGATAACCGAAAGCATAAAATTGTATAAAATTATACAAAACAGCAGCAAAGTAAAGTAAAACTGAACTGTAAACTGAATACTCTAAATAAATCAAAATAGTACTACATCTAAAACTGAGTAATCATATGTAAACTATACTGTATATCACTGAGACTGTGCATCTAAATATGCCACAATACTGTATGCTACTGATATGCTGCCAAAATATCACTGAACTGTTACGAGCAGTACAGTCCAATATACACATACATTTAGTTGAGAATATTGTCTACTGATGATGCTGATGCATTCTGAAATTCCCCAGACAATGTATGCAATATTCCATAACTCATAAATCATCACTGATACTTATACATCATTCTGATACTCACACATCATTCTGATACTCAAACATCATGTTTATGCTTATGCTTCTAAACTACATAAGATAAACCTAAAAAATACTTTAAAATCTGAGAATGAATCCAAAGTCTCCATTGTGCAGAATCCTGCTAAAAGGATTCTGACTCATAAACTCTAATCTCGATCATTGGTTTAAGTTGAGAGTTTACTTAAAAATCATTAGCTGGGGAGATTGTATACACATATTTAGCATATTTGCAAGAAAGGTAGATTTAACCCTTAGCAAGCTCTTAAGAGTCATAATGGCTTACATACATGCTTATGGGCTTCCAAAGCTACATTCCAACATTACAACAGCATGAGAAAGACAAGGAAAGGAGCAAAGGGGTATTTTTAGCCTTGTGAGAAAAAGAGGAAGATGGAACCTTTGCCTTTTTTTCAAAGCCTTAGGGGGGTGAGCTAAACTTCTTCTTTCTCTTCAACACAAGGGATCAATAGAGAAAGGGAGAAAGCCTTAGTATTTTTAGCAAAGAGGGAAAGGAGAGGATGAGCTCTTCTTTTAAAGGAGGAGAGGGAGGGTAGGGAGCCATCATAAGCTAGAGAGCCTAGGTGAGGGGAGAGGTAAGCTCTCTCCCATGAAGTGTGGGAGAGAGAAGAGAGAAGCATGGTTCAGCCGAAAGAAGGAGATGGCCAGCCAAAAATATTTGGAAATAAATGGGAAATTACAATTTGGGGATCCAAAGATAACTTATTTATTTTTCTTAATTGTTAAAAATTTTCAATTTTTGAAATGTGCTCCAAAAAATTCCAAAAATTCACCCATAGCTAATTTGGGGGTGAGGAATTCAACGACGAAGTCAGAATTTGATTCCGACGATTATTTAATTATTCTATTTTTCGGCGCATTTAATTATATTAAAATATTGACGAAAATTCGACGACCTCCAAACGCGTCCAAAACATCACCCTTAGCTAATTTATGGGTGATGATCGTAACGATGAAGTCAGATTTCAATTTTGAGGTCAAAATAAAAACCTCAATTTTCTAAATAATTAAATATTAAAATAATCCAAATATTTGATTTAGCTCTAAATTGCCCCAAACCTTCAGAGTTTGGCTCTAATGACTTGATGAACTTAATGGAATGATAATTATGCTATGATTATGCTAAAATTAAGCTGGGTAACAACCTTTGGTTGTTACAAGCACTACCGACGAACAACTCTGAATCTGACATTTGCCGGTATTACAAATGCCAGGGCCCCGGCCAATAAAAGAAAAAGGTTACAGTTAGATAATTGTCTAATTATATTTTAAGCTATTTAAGTGAACTGAATATTTAAGATATCACATTTAAAGGTTTTAAACATGCAAGCATTAAAAAGGTGCAACAAGTTATAAGAACAGGGTAGCTATAAACTAATTATCTATAGCTAATCAATAGGTATGTAAAATAACATATAAAAATAGCAACTAAATATGGTGAGGCTAAAATCAAAAGTAACTATAACTACTGAAATAAATCTAATTCTAACATGCTTATGATTACATGGAGACATGCTGAGAACAATAAGAACACAAGTACTAAAAATAAACATACAATTCTAGCATCCTAAACATGCCAATATCTTAGTAGTAATCAATGAGAGCATATATACAAACATGCAGATTGACATGAAAAAGCCACTGAGACATGTGGCAAAAGTAAACTTAGTACATGTATGAGCAAAAGTAAAGCCACTGAGACATGTGGCAAAGCAAGCCAAACACTAAAAGAAAGGCCACTGAAGTATGTGGCAAAGAAAAACAAATAGTAACAACTGAAGTAAAGTAGCCGTAAGCCTGAGACATAGTGCTGTCATAACAGAACAGGGCATACAGGGCCTCTGAACTAAAAGTTCAGCATGTATCCTCCTAGGCATCCACAGAGCTAGTCCAAGTTGAACTTATAGAATAAGACATGTATCCATCCTAGACATTCATCGAGCTAGGTCAGAGTCTATTCTAAAACAAAACTAGAAATGAAGAGGCAGACTATGCTAGGACGTACTCTACTAACTGAAAGCACTGAAAGATTTGAATGAATGCTATGCTTTTCAAATACTAATTTAGGATGTATCTTCCATATCCTAAGTTTACCTACTATGCCTAAGGAATAATGCCCAATATTCAAGGTGTGCAGAGCAATCAAGTCAAGTAAGCAAGAGACTCGATCTAGACTTATGTGATATCCATTATTATCTACTCTATCCAAATCTAACTATTCTGGGAAGATACAAGTTTAGGATCTCCAACATCCAACTATCGAGTAAGATCTCAGATTTACAACCTTAATGTTAATATTAGAACTTAATAAGTTCTAATTCATAATCATATGATGACTATAATGATTTAAAATAAATGAATCAATGACTTAATTATTATTATTTTCCTCTCTTAGCCCAAATCTTGAGTAAGTGAATCAAGATTTAAGGATTCTGGATTCAAACTTCACTTTGGAGTTCAAATCTTGAATCCAAGGTAGTATCCTAATAAGGAACTAGGGTTCACACTAAAAAAAATCCAAGTTAAAGGTAAGGAATCCTATAAGCTGAGGGATTCAGAAATTATGATCCTAATGAAAGGTTACTATACGGGTTATAAGATAAAATAATTAATAAGAACTAAGAATCTAAGATCTATATTCAATCTTTTAGGATAATTACCTTATCCTATAGATTGAATCATTCATGTACCCACATAGAAGGCTTCAAAAGGATTAAAGAATAAATCACTTAAAGAATTCCAAATGGAGGTAGTTCAATTCAATTAGAATATCCAAAGTCTAAGATCTAAGATATAGGATTTGATCACTTTAGACTTAAGCTAAGTTTGGATTTAGAATTCTACCAGGTATTTCTTTTAGGATCCAAGCCTATGGATCAACTTAATTAAGTCATTAAATAAGGATTTAACATTTTAAGATAGTTTAGACTTAATTCTTAAGATAAAGTGATTTTTGAGTACTCTTAAGATCTTAAGATCTTAATAAGAACTAATTTAAGATTTCTTTAATTAATAACCATACTATTATATGAGATTTCAGAAAGATGCTAATATTCTAATTAGAAGTATTTTACTAAAATTTTAAGACTTAAGGGGTGCTTAAACATATTTTGGTCAAAATGACCAAAATACCCCTCTTAAGGCTAAAAATGGGTTCTTAAGATTTAATTATCCAAATTGATTCAAATTTGCTTTAATGAGTTCCAACATAGTTAATAAAGTAGGAAATACACTTATCTTAAGTTTTGGCAACCTAATTAGTTTGATTAATACTAATCACATATTTAAGTCAATTAAGGTGATTAAGGAAACTATGGTATTCTAGAGTGATCCAACCTCATTTATAGGCTCTAATATACTCAAGAAGCATTAGGGACTTATTTTACCAAAATCAGAGGCTTAACCATAGTTAAATCTACTAATCCCTAATTAGGGTAATTAAGAGATGATTAATAAAGTTAGGGTTCCTAAATAACTTTTAAGGGTCTACAAAAGTTCCTTATGGTCTCATGAGCAATCAAAGACCTTAATCAATACTTTTAGATATTAATTGAATTTATTATGATTTAATTAAAAATAGAAAAGGATTAGATAATTATTTAAAACCTAACTATTAGATCTTTGATTTTATTTTATATTCAGGTTCCTTGCATTTTTTTGATTGAATTGATATATTGGATCATACTATTTGGATGAGTGTAGCTAAAGTTATTTAAATAATTTAATCTATATTTTTATTTAAATTAAAATCATATGATTTATTTTCTGAATTAATTTCCTTAAGGAATTTAATTCAAAAATTCTATATTATTATGTCAGCCAAATTTCCAAAAGGCGCGGGACGGGGTCTGACCCGGCCCGAAGCACCAGTGCTTCGTCTTCGCGGAGACACCCGACGCCCGAACCCTAGGGTTTACTTCCAGCACCAAATTCTCCATGCTCTGACCACGCCATGCCAAGATCTCGATGGCTACAGCTTCAGGGACTGGAGACGTGTCGTCTGAACCCGAAATCCCCATCTGGGATGCACCGGATCGCCGAGGTGTTATTCGGTCGAGACGTCCTCTTACGGCGCACCTGTGAGGATCGAAATCTCCCCCCAGAGCTGACGAAATGAGATGAGCTTTATACCTATGCGTTCAGGGATCAAAGGGACATCGATTCGGCATCTAACTTAGCCCCGAGCGTGGAGGAATCAATGGGGTGCTACTCATGGCATTTCATGGATGTAAGCTCACTTTGAGTCGATCGATCCCAATCGTATCGATCGATCAGATCGAGCCCAATGATTGCAACTAGTTTGCAATCACCTCTGGAGGCTTTATGGATTGAAGGTAGGGCTCGAAGCCTCGGGTAGACGCCGACATTCAGCTCCTTAAGAATCAGCTGGTAGTGCACATTCAGAAGGGATTACGTAGTCTGGTCCATTACCAGTTCCCACCAGAGGGCTTAGACGCTCACTAGGGAGCTAAGGTGAGGTCCTATCATAGCATCTAAGGTTAATTGAGTACGAGTCGAGCTGAAACCAGCTCGATAAAGGAATGGGATCAAAGGCTGTACCTGTGCTGGGAAAATGGCTGCGATTAGGATGAAGGGAAGGACTCCGAGTACTCCAGACAATTGCAGAAGCTAGCTGGGGGTGAGAACGCCAGACACACACCCACTATCAACGGTTCGCAGTGCTGAAATTATCGGGAATGTCGAGAGCCTTAGGAACTTCAGCTAGGAATCACAATGAGCAAATCGACTCATTGTGATGACCCAGGGGTATTTATAAGCCAAGGGAGACTCTAGGGTGGCTGTCGAGGTCGGGAGCCATGGCATAGGCTCGGTCCGAGGGTGCTCCCTAAGTTTCCAAATTTGGGATGGGCCCAAGCTTCCGGGTCACCATACTAGGCTTGGCCACAACTGGAATGATCCTAACGGCCTAAGGGCAAGGCAGGAGGGAGTGGGGGACAGCGCTGGCATGGCATTGTACGAGCAAATATTCTGTCAGATGCATGATCAAGCGAAGACAACGATCCACAGTGGCGGGGTCCATCTCTGTCGTTTGATCGTGAGACCATTGAGGATAGACGGTCTGATGCGGCTCCTAATTTAAAGAACCGTAGAGAAGGTTTCGAGCGTTGGATGGAAGATACGGATCGAGCGGATATGATTAGATCACGGCGCGAGGTAGCGTGGGCCGTTGGTTCAAACACGCTGAGATGCGTGCTCACCATCGAGTGGCTTGCACATATGCGTCGCTGTCGGGACCCCGCAGCGGATCTGCCGCGGTCCTGACAGCAAATTCCACCATTTAATTTTTTAATTAATAATTATATTTAATAAATAAAATCAATATAATAATATATAATTATTCTAATTAAATTATAAACCCAATTTAAGCTTAAATGAGCTCCAAAAATTCCCAAAAATTTACCATTAGCTAATTAGGGCATAAGGAATTTAAAAATAAAATCAGATTTTAATTTGGAGATCAATTTAATATAAGTATTTTCTAAGGTTCAAAAATAAACAAAAATACCAAAATTCTCAATTTAGCTCCAATTGATCCCAAAATTCTAGGGTTAGTTTTAAATGACCCATTGAATCTAATGGAATCAAAATCAAAGCTTAGTTTGGCTTAATTAAATCTGGATTTAACTAGGGTAACACTAGGATTGTTACATCTATAGTTGAAATATACTCAAGTGGAGGGATATAAGGTGGTAGATGTGGCGGCCCTGCCCCGCCGTGGTCCTGTTAACTCTTAAGTTAATATGATTACAGTGGAGGGGTCACCAAAATGATAAGATCCATACTTATAATTGGATTAAACACATATTCTAATCTATCATAATTAAGGACTTTGTCATTCTCCAAAGAAGTAAATTCTCACTAAATGAAAATATAAGAACAGCAGAGTGCGGAAGCATAAATATAAATATCCATCCATTTTATAAATACAACAGTTCAGAATAAGTAAAGTTCTGAAAGTAAATTTAATATGTATTATTATAATATTAAATAGTTTAAAAGAGCTGAAATAAACACTCGCCCTCACAAATGCAGAAGGAAAACTAAGGATATTCAGTAGAACGCTCCTCTTCCAAAAGTAGATCTTTTGAAGGCTCTACAACCTCGAAAAGCTCAGAATCTACCATTATCGGTTTCACAATGATAGGGCCCCAGCCAACAAAAGAAAAATCTAGTTAGACAAAATGTCTAAGTACATTTTAGGTTGCAAAATTTATTATGATATTTGGATACCACTATAAAGAATGTAACATACAAGCAGGTGTAGGAGCAGTAATGCATAAGAAAGAAACAATGTAAAGCTATAAACAACTAGTTTATAACTTAAACAAATATGAAGTAAATACATACCTCCAAGTATATCTGCAACAAGGTTAGGTAAAGACTAAATGCTAATAGAAAAGAAAACTGTCTAAACATGTTTATGATCAATTCTAGTATATGCTAATGGACATAAAGTAAAATGAACATATGAGAAATTTAAATAATTAAAAAGCAAGACTAACACCCTATAAGATATGAATAAAGAACAAAACTAGCAACCTATAAGTAAAAGTAAAGCTAAAAATGCAATAAAGCAGTAAATAAGAAAATGCTAAAAGTGCAGTAAAGTAACTGAAACATAAAGTATAAGTTAAAACACTGTATTGGCCAAACTTGCCATCTGAAAGAAGTATATAAATAAAGACTCACTTACTGCCATATCAAAGTCGAGCCAACTACCACATGGGATGAATAAGATGAAGTAAGTGATACCGAGAGGTAGAAAAACTAGTACTACTATATTGGCATCAGGTTAACAACCACATGTGTTGAATAAGATGAAGTAAGTGGCAATGAGAGGCAGAAACACTGAGTAGAAGTGCACCTAAAATTAGTACTACCATATCGGCACCGGGTGTAGCGCCCTGCCCCGTCGCTGCGCACAAAGGAGTAAAATAATAATTCGGTGGTGGAACGGCGCGCCACTTTAGGAGAAATATCCTATCTCCCCAAAATAGCTGAAAGCCAAGTCCATCTGAAGGGCTGCTGACTCAACCTCAAGGAGGGTTGAGAGCTAATACTTAAGATAAGAGTAGTATCCTTATCCTAAGTATTAGATAAATACATACATTGGATTTAAAATACAATAGGAATCCAATATAGGTATAAGATATTAGCATTTCCAATATACTTATCATATCACAATACTAAGTATAAGTAGTATATAACAGAGTGCAGAAGCTTAAAGCAAACATCCAGAAATATTCATCACAGAAGCTATATAAAAATATTCATCTTAGAAAAGAAAAAAAAATATATCCAAAATTATTACAAATATTTACTGAATAATAGATATAGAGCTAAGTACTGAACTAAAAATAAATTAAGGAGAAAAGTAGTAAAGCTAGATGAGAGTCTACTAGTGCTCCACAGGCTCCTCCTAAATCTCCTAGGTGTCCTCCTGACCTGGCTCAATATAATGCTCAAGATCTAACAAATTACCGGATCCCAAAAATATCCCGTATTAGATAATAAGTCTAACACATTAAAACTAATCTAAATAGTTATAGTTATTCATTTAACATTTACATAATGTAATTATATCTGCAGAAATAATGTAAAGATAACTGAAAGAGTAAAACTATATAAAACTATACAAAATTAAAGTAAAGTAAAATGAAGCTAAACTATACTGAATATTGAAAGTAAACCAAAATAGTAATGAATATGAAACTGAGTAATCGTATGCAAGACTATGCTATATGTCATTAAAACTATTTATCTGAATATGCCACAACACTGTATGTCACTGATATACAATCAAAATATCACTGAACTGCTATGAGTAGTACGGTCCAATGTACACATACATCTAGCTGGGAATACTATTTACTGATGATATCGATGCATCCTGAAATTTCCCAATCAATGTATGCAACATTCTGTAACCTATAAATTATCACTGATACTCATACATCCTTCTGATACTCATACGTCATGCTTATGCTCATGCTCATGCTTATGAGATAAATCCAAAAAAAATTTTAAAAATCTGATAATGAATCTAAAGTCTCCATTGTTCAAAATCCTGATAAAAAGATTATGACTCCTACATTCTAGTTCGATACTTGGCTACAGTTGAGAGTTTACTTAAAAATCATTAGTTGGGATGATTGTATATATATATTTATCATGTTTGCAAGAAAAGTGGTTCTTAACACTTAATTTGATTAATCCACCCTAACGAAGTGATCTTTGATAGGAGGCATCACCCGATGACAATTCGTATCTCAAGCTAAGTTATTAAGATACCCAACTCACAATCACACTCAGTGTCCTAAAGAAGGTGACTCGAATTACTTAGTTTGTTTATGCCACACATATTGAAGCGATCTTCGCTAGGAGGCATCACCTGATGGCAATTTGTATTTTAATCAAACTAAGAAATGAGTCCCTACCTATAACACTCTTAGTCTTGGAAGATTTACTCTAACAGGACTATATTCATCTAATTACTCAGGATAGCACCTGGTCATAAGTCCACATTGGAGTGAATCAACCAATCTTGAATACTACTTAAGTAATTCAGTAATACCCAACCAATAATCTGAGTTCAAAAAAATTCTATTTAATCAATAAGAATTTATCAAATCTATTAATCCTTACTCTAAGTAGGTGTATCCTACACAAGGCTCCAAGGGTGTGATCAAAGGATCACTCAACATAGGTTGCTACCACATGTAATAAGTCATATTCTAAGTACTTTAGGTGATTCCTACTATAATGTATCAAGTTCAACTTCCAAGGTTATGAAGGATCATCTAAGTTTCTACCTCAAAGAGTTATAAAAGCTCTTTCTACCTCAAGATATCAATAATTAAGGTCTTTAAATATTTTAAGAATAATCCTAAAGCAAGACCCTTAAGATCTCACTTTTCTACTTCTTAAGGTTTACTTGCTAGACTTAGGTTAAAGTGATCAGATCAGATAATTAAAATTCATTTGATCCTTTTCTATTCTACAATCATGAAATGAAATCAAAGATCTTATTAGAGTTAGATCATTTCATAAATCATTATAATTTTATTATCTATTTTATGTTAATGGTCTTATATAAGAGAAAATCAAAGATCTAAAGTTTAAATTCAGATAATTTAATCACACATATTTAATATTAACCTTAGCACTTCTAATTCAATGATTTAAGATTAATATCAAATCATATGTATTATTAAAACAATATCAATTTAAATTATCTTTCAATCATATTAATTGATTAAGTGATTAAGATTTATATCTTAATCAAGATAAGTTAGGGTTTAACCCCTAATCTTTCTACCATTAAGACCAATGTTAATTTATAGGTCAATAACAAATCAATATATTATTAATGTATTATTGATGTCAAACTTTGGTTTTAGATTAAGTATCACGTACTTAATCAAGTTAGCAATATTCTTATGTTTAATTATAGTTTAATGTCATTTATACATGATTAGGTGTCCAAATAAATATTTAGTTTTTTAATATACATCATAATATCATGAAAGCATCTAAATATAAAAATGATATAGAATAAAAAGGTAATTAAAGCTAACCAAATTCTAAATCAAAGTAAAGGGATTAGCACTTGATTATAACTCTAAAAGAATTATGTATTATGCCATTAAGTTGTTAAGATATACCTATTCGATACAAGTACTTAAAATTCTATTACTTAGCATTTGACATAATATACATTTCAAGTACATAATAAGTTTTGAGCACTTGATAAAATAATAAAGTTCAAACTTAATTATTATTATTTAGTTCTATTATGGTCCTAGGGACCTTAAATGCAAAAATAGTGAAGTTTTGGCCATTTCAGTCAAAACTGAGCAATTTTAAAGAATTCTGGGCAATTTTGCAACTTTGGGCGCTCAACGCGTTGCAGCGCACTGGAGCGCGTTATGGCGGTTCTGGCGCGGCAGTGCGCTGTGGCGCTTTTCACGCTATGGCGCTTTTAGCGCTGGAGTGCGCTCCGGCCCGCTGCAGCGCACTATGGCGCACTGCAGCGGTCCAACTTGCAAAAATACTGCTCCATTACTTCATTTTGATATTTCTTAAAGTTTTTCGAAAAATATTTTTGCTACAGCGATCCATTTTGTGAAATGCTGTACAATTAGTTTTATTAAGTGTTTTTATAAGTTTCACTGAAATACCACTGCAGCCCGCTGCAGCGCGCTACATCATGCTGTAGCGGTCCGATTTACAACTTCGGGCGCTGCAGCGACATTTTCGCCTGGATGAAAACGGTAAGGTCTATTTTCGAGCTTAATTACTCTCAATCTAGAGCATTTTATGAGCGGTGTTATATATCAATGGAAAGGTCCCATCGACACCAAAATCGGTATAAACGGAGCATTTTAACTACACAAAAAGTGGGCATGAATGCAAGGGTGTGCAGAGTAAATGAAAAATAGAACTGTTTCCCTTCGATAAATAAGATGCTTTTAAGAGCCTGAATGGCTTTCATCCATACATATGGACTTCTAAAGATACATGCAAACATTGTAACAACATAAGAAACACAAGGAGAGGAGCAAACGAGTACCTTAGCCTTACAAGGGGGAGAGGAGGTAGGAACCTTTGTTTTCTTCAAGACCTTAGAGAGGAGTTTCTTCCTCAAGGTGTAGCAATAGAGGAGAAGGGAAGAAAATTTCAGTAAGAAGGTGAAGAGGGCTGTGCTCTCTCTTTAAAGGAGGAGAGTAAAAAGGAGGCTCCATCATGAGCTAGGGGCTAGGATGTGAGTGGGAGTAGGGGCCAACATGAATGAGCATTAATGGAGCATGGCTAAGAGGAGATGAGAGGGATAGCCAATCAAATTTAAGACTTAGAAAAAGGAGGGGAAAATGGCCAACCAAAACTTTAGGAGAGATAAGGAGAGAGAAAGGCAAATTAAATAGCGATAAGTTATTATTCATAATTTTTAATTTATTAAAAATTTGGATTAATTAAATGTGTTCCGAAAAATCCTAAAAATTCACCCCTAGCTAATTTGGGGGTGAAGAATTCGACGGCAAAGTCGGAATTCCATTCCGATGATTATTTAATTATTCCATTTTTCCGGTGCATTTAATTATATTAAAATATTCATGAAAATCTAATGACTTCTAAATGCGTCCAAAACATCACCCATAGCTAATTTGAGGGTGACAATCACAACGGTGAAGTTGGATTTTGATTTCGATGTCAAAATAAATACCTCAATTTTTTTATTAATTAAATATTAAAATATTCCAAAATAATAGATTGGACTCCAAATTTCTCTAAACATTCAGGATTTGGTTCTAATGACTAGATGAATTTAATGAAATGATAATTACAATACGATTAGGCTAAAATTAAGTTGGATAACAACCTTGGGTTGTTACACCGGGCTAATAACCACATGAGAAGTATAAGAAGTAAGTGACAGCGAGAGGTAGACTAATTAGATTACACTCTACTTAACTGAAGCAATGATAAAAAGAAATATAAATGTTATTTATGCAATTTCAAAGATGACATGAGATACTTATCAAATATCTTATATCCAATATATGTAAACAAGGTATGATGCTCAAAATAAGGTAAGCAAAACATCAAAATCAAAGTGAGCAAGAGACTCAAGTAAGACACATATAATATCCATTATTATTTAATTTATTTGTTTTATCTACTCTAAGTTACATAAGATTCAGAATCATTAATCCTTAATCTAAATGTAACTTAGATCACAGTCTTATAAGTTTAAAAAGAAATTAGAACTGATCATATTCTAATCTTACTGAATCAATATTGAATATAGCATTCAATTAAACAAATCAATCGACCTAATTGGATGCTTTATCATAATCCCAACCTATCTTGATTAATCAATCAAGATGAAAGGATTGAGAATTTAACTCCAAATAATAGGATTTAATTACTCAATCCAAAGGTATATCTAAGGGTCTAAGGTGTAGAACCCATTTCTCACAAAATTAGAGAAAAGCAGAGAGAAAACTAGCGTTGCCTCGTGAGATCCAAGTGGCGGTTGTGCTCACGGGGATCGACTTGAAGGATCCGGCTGTGCTCGTCGTCGGTCGTCAGATCTCCGTTGATCTCAAAAGAGCCGCCCCAGTGGTTTATGGACAGCATTTGTAGCAGGACTCTATTCTCAAGATTGCATTTTTAATTCATTGAAAAAATTGGAGGAGCAAGTAAAGAAGAGAGAGGAGTCTAGATAGCTTTAATAGAGCTATCGTGCATATTGATAGGAACCCAAAAGACACAAAAAATTAATTTTTTCTTTAATTATTTCATTTTTTACTTATAAGTTTAATTTGCATTTTTACATTTCCCTCTTCTTCACATGAACTCACAAATGCAAGTTGCTGCAAAATAGTTGTGGATTTCTCTCTGAGGGTCAAAGTATTTGGCAAAAATAATAAAGAGAAATGTTATTTGAATTTGTTGAGTTAGCACCTAAAAAAGTTTCACCTAATAGAATTTGAGCATATTTTATTAGTATTTTTTTATTTACATTAAAATAATATAAATATTATTTTTAATATTTGTATTAAAATTATATTCAAATTTTATTAGATAAACTTTTTTGAATGCCACATCAATAGTATTTCTCAAAAATAAAACAAATGTCAATACAGTGACCGGAGGAACGTCAAGTCGGCCGGTACAATTTCCCGAAAAAAAAACAACAAGTTAGAAAAAGTATTAGGCTTTTGATTGTGATAGAATGCTTAATTAATTATATGATTAGCAAAAAGATCATAAATATATGCACATGCGAATTTATTACTCAAAAAATAAATATGCAAATTTAAATAATTATTAAAAAATTATAAAGTATAATCATAATCTTTTAATAGAATGCATCTCATCAAATTTATTTCAACATAAATACTATACTTTTATTTGAATAGATATCTAATTATTACATGCACATATGAAAAACATCTGTCAATTTATGTGCAGAAAAGATGTGAGAATTATTATATGGTTTTCAAATATCTCTCAAAATATATTGATGATTAGGATTTATGAAGTTAAGTGAAATAAAATTTTTTTATTAAATCCACTTTTACTTGTGGAGCTCATAAAAATATATTTTTTAAATCTTAAATCCTAATCATCTATAATTTTTAAAAAATATTTGAAAGCTAATCCCCTCATCCTTCTTCTTCATCTAGCCCCATTCTCCTAGAGAACCCCAAAGATAAATTCTAAACATATGGTCTCCTCCTCTTCCCTACCTCTAGTGACCATGAATTTGAGCAATAAAAATGGTGTTAAGAATGGTTGCAATTGTTGATAGCACGCCAAGCCAAAATAATTGTATATTTTGGCTGTCCATATCAATTTTTTTTGTTTTATTATTCACTCTATCATATATTTCAATTATCAAAGTTCTAGTTTTTCCTTTGATTATGACCTAGAATGTAAGGGGTTTTCAATCTAACATGCTTGTAAAATATTTGCTTTTTCAAACCTATAATATAAAGCTGAATTGTTGGGAATCTTGAACCCAAACTTTATGTGTAAAGACCCACTTATATAACATTAAGCAAACTCTTAAACATTGATGTATCTTTTCAGATAGCAGTGAAGTTCCTGATAAGAACTTCAAATTTAAGCTTACTCAGGTGGTGAGCACTCTCAGGATGAGTAATTTACTGAAAAGTTATCTTATGAGAATAAAATTGTGAAGTTTATTTAGCCAAAGCAAATAATATATTGATGTTTAACAATTTGAGCTATTATAAATGGTATCAAAGCAAGTCATATGGTGTCAGATAAGAGCTAAGTGTCGTACATGACAAAGTTCTACCCAATGAGAGCGATCTCTTGAACTTATAAAGGGGTTAAGGTGCTACATGATTGGGGTACCTCTAGAGCCTATAAAGGTCAGCTATAGTTTTATTTATCTGGTAGATGGCTCTTGGATTTGTGCTGGATATTGACAAGGACAGTAATTATTTAAGTTTGGGAGATTGTAATGACTCTTAAGTAGTATTAAGCGTAACTCTTAAACATCGAGATGTCTTTTCAGATAAAGATGAGTTGTTGATAAGAACTCCAAAGATTAGTGTGCTTATGCGGGAGTACTCTTAGGATGAGTGACTTGCTATAAAATTATTTTCTAAGGGCAAAATTGTGAGGCTTATCAGGCTCCCATGGTAGATGATTTACTAGGAAGTTATTTTCTAAAGGCAAAATCGTGAGGCTTATCAGACAAAATTAGATAATACAATGATACTTAAGAATTTGAGTTATTACAATATGTTTATCCTTAAATTAGATTTGTCTATAACTAAGTATTAGATTTTTATAGCAGAACCTAATTGTATAACCCTAATACTCCTTTGAATAGTTATATTTGGGTATAGTGGAATAAGGAGATAATGAATTTTCACCTCGCCTCCATTACTTCTCAATTCATACATAGTTGTATGAATAATTGTCATTTTATATGCCGAATTTATTTATTTATACCTTAGATGCTGAACAAGATAATAATTACGTAATGTCCCATCTAGTCGTTGTGCCCAATAAAAAGATAATGATAATAATAATAACACATGATTAGTAGTGGAGCGGTGCGTTACTTGGGAAAAAATGAACTTCCCCCAATCTGACTTAGTGCTGGATACTAATTCTTAAGATAATTGTAAAATTTTTATCTTAAGTATTAATTAAGGTACTTATACACATTAACTTTATGAAGGATAATAAGAATATATCTAATCTATGTGAGTATTTTATATGAATTTTATGTCGATCACATCGCAATACTAAGTATAAATAGTAATAATAACAGAGTGCGGAAGCTTAAACATCCATTCAAAATATTCATTACAGGAGCTAAGTAACAATTGTCTCAGAAAAGAAAGAAAAAATACATTCATAATTAATTATTACAAACCAAAGTTTAAAAGTAAAATGAGCAGCAAATAAAATTTTTCATCTCACAGCATAAAAATATATGAAGTCCACATTGTAACTCTATTGCTCTACTAGCTCTACTAGCTCTTCCTGAAGCTCTTGAGTCTCCTCCTGAGCTAGTTCTTCAAACTACTCAAAAGCTGACATTATTAATTTCACAATGTCAGGACCCTAGCTAAAAAAAAAAGAAAATCTTGTTCGACAATAAATTTAAGTATATTTTAGGCTGCAAATAGTATTTTCTTACAATTATGGGATTTTACTTAATATTCAATAAAAACAAAAATCAAATTACAGAAAATAGAAGTAAAAACTGTAACTACAAATTCAAACACTGAAACTAAAAGCAAGAATTGTAATCAAATAAGGTACTAAAAGTAAATTGATTGAATAAAATTGAATATAGAACTGTGTTGTATGTCACTAAATATATATCTGAATATGTCACAAATATGCATGACCTTGATGCTACATAGGATCCCACATTCATATGTGAGCACAACGCTTTGTTAACATATTCTATGTGAGCATAACCGCTCTTCTAACAGATCCTAGGTGAGCACAATGCTCCGCTAATGATATGTTATGCTTGTGCGATTTATGATATGTCAAGGAGTTTAATACAATAACTGTTTTCAAATTATCAAAACTAAAAAACAAAAATAAATATCCATTCTTGCTGCTAACTATTTATCATATTTTCTTTAATATGCACATTCACTCAATGCCATATTAATCAGAATGTTTAATCATATGAGTGTAATTTATATTTAATTCTACTGAAGTCAACATTTACTTAAAATTATATTTTCGTATTATCCTTCTTTACAACATGTTTAGGAGTATATATACATAATTAGTATGTTCTAAAAAATGTGATATTAAACATTTTGTTTGTTTAATTGCACTTATTCCTGCACACAGAGATAAGAGATAAATATCATTTTATAGTTTATTCTCTCAAACTAAGATGTTCAAACCCTCTACTTATAACATAATTTGAACTTGTGATATTTATTCTAAAGTGAACTGTACTTATTTAATTACTTAAGATAAGATCAAAACTCTATAATTTTATTCAGGGTAAATCAATCAATTATATATCCTACTGAATCAAGTCAGTTCTATAGATGTGCATTGCAATCTTCACATGATAATACTAATATTATCATTATTATAGTTCTAAACTGACTAATTTAGAAATCAATGAATTTTCAAGTTATAGAATCCATTCTCCATTGAAGTAGGCACTAAATCAAATGGTTCTAAGGAATATGACATTTAAGTTATTTCAATTGGGTTAACTACCACAACTGTATAAGTTTGTTCTAAGCCCCTTTAGATTACTTTACTATAAGGACATAAGATTCAATCATCTAAAGTTTATGAGATTCATCTAAAGGCCTACATCAACATGTACTTAATAAAGCATTTCCTATCTCAAAATTACCTTAGCTAAAGTTGTGTTATTTAAAAATAAAGCTTACCTTTACCATTAAAGAATCTAAAGCTCTTAATACTTATATCTACAGCCTTCAATTATCAAGGATCTATTTAAGATCAAAATAGTTATAATTGTATACAATTTATTACGTTCAATCATTGATTAAATGATACAATCAAGGATGCTAATCTTTAATCTCTAATCTTATCATTAACATTCAAGTTATGAGATAAATTATTAATTAATTAGGAGTTGGTTATTTGATAATCAAGCACATTTTATTAATTTATTAAAGATCAATTTATATTAATTTTTTTAAGAGAGAAGTCAAGAAAGAATAAGTTTAAGATTAAGATGAAGCATCACATTAATCATTTTAATACTTAATGATCTAACATACCAATTTAAGATCAAATGACAAATCAAAAGGGTTAAGTTGATTCTTGTTGTCTAATGAGTGTAAATTAACAATTAAATCAAGTTTAGTTTACTAATAAATTTAATAAAGGCTAATTAAGATTTTAGGTTAATTAGGCATAATTAAGATTTGAGCATGCATAATTTGAAATGTAATGATGTTATTAAGTTGTTTACTGTTTAAGGATCACATAGATGTCAAAATTATAAAAATTAGATAAGTAATGAGATTAATTTTTATTAATTAAGATTTCATGTGATTAGGAATTAATTGGCATAATTAATCATGAAAAAATAAATCTAATATTGTAATTAAGTTATAAATATCATAAAGAAGAATTAGAGACTGTAAGCATACTATTTGGATAAGTAATTATACTAATTTTTCACTAACTATAATTTAATGCAATTATGGCATAATTAAAAAAATTAATCATATAAATTAAAATATTCTTGCAATTTATTATTCATCATATTTTTTGATTAAAATAGCATATAATATCATAGCATTTGGATAAGTATTGAGTAAAATAAATCAAACCCTAATTTCATGTATTATTCATAAGTTAGAACTTTAGGAAACCAAAGTTTATTTGAATTTATATCCATTTAATGGCTCTGAACATGTCGAGTTGATCGGGACCCGACAAGTCTGCCCAGTACAGAACTGCGCGGGTCGATCGGGACCCGACGATACTGCATTGTTACACAGCGTGGGCTATTGGTTAGCCCGACCCGCGCTGTTCGTCTTCGTCCCACAGTTGGAAATGGAAACAGAAGGTTTAGAGTTTCGATTAACCCTAAATCCTCCACTTACAGAGCATCAGATGGATTGATTAACATCTAAAAAATGTTCACAGAGAAGAGGGCTTCTTTCTAACCCTAAAAGCCCTAATGGGTTTCACCCAGTTACTGGAACCCTAAATCTCTAAATCGGTCCTTAGGGTTTACTATGGGGAGTCAATTCTCCCCACAGAAGCTGAGCTAACGACAGAGCTCGATCCTCACACCATCAGGGTGTTTAGGCGGATCGAAGCCCTCTCTTGGCTCAGCCTGAGAGTGGTTGGAACGTCGGGGACTTACTTGGGCTCCACCACTGTTCAGTGTTGTAGCCTGATTGATTATTGATCGATCGAAGCTTAGCCCAAGTCCCCGGGACATACTAACTGATTCAATCAACTAAGGAATGCAATTACGAAACGCAATGGACTGGAACTAAGCTTGGAAATCCAGTGGAGCTTCTTCGTCTCTACTAAACATTGGCTCTGTCAAGACAATGAATCCTCGCTGTCTGGACTGAGTTTTCTTGCTTAATTCAATCCACACTAACGGCCTAACATCCATGTAAGGCGCACAAAATCATAGAGCTGCGCATAGAGCACACTTGGAGTGACATTAAGCCCACACGACTCAATAGGGTAAGGGAGGTACCTATATTGGAGGTTCTCGCTAACGTGGAGTTGATTGGATCCTTGAGGTGCCTGGAGAGTTGTTGAGGATTGCTTGAGCTGTTCTGGGGTATGAACGTCAAACCACACCCACTTATTGGCTGGGGAAACGCCGAGAACAACAATGGTCGCTGGGAGAAGTCGAGGGAGTGCAGGGATAATCAGGGATTCTAAATTGAAGTGCACAGTGATCAAAACAGTTCACTGTGGGGGAGGTAGAGGCTATTTATAGCCTCGGGGAGAGCTCGGGGTGGTCGGGTTGAGGCCCGAACTTGGGTCGACGAACTCAACACCTGATTTCCAAACGGGGATTGATTGGGCCCAAGACCCATCGGAAGCTGCCTAACAGAATCAGGAAGAGTGGCTAACGGCTTTGGTGACGTGGCATGCGAGTGGGGGACAGCTTCTAGCGCAAGCGCACGGGAGATTTCTTCAATCGGGGACGCGAGCGAAGCCGGGACGAAGATCCACAGTGCCGAGACGCACGTGATCTGTCTGATCGATCAAAGGAACGGCGCAACAGTCATGATGCGATCCTGCGTAACTGATAGCTGCAATGGTCATGATCTGACGCCTGCGAACGGATGCGGCTTGGATCCAATCTGGGTCGTCCGATTCGTATGGACAGACGACCAGATGGAGTTGGCCCTGCTGTCACGCGACTCGGGCTCCGAAGCGGACCACCCGCTGTTCGCACAACGATCCCAGAGGAGCCGTGGGTATGACTGCAATTATGAATTGTTTGAATCCCTTAAGTGCAATTTTCCTTAACTTAATAAATTCAATTAAGGCTTAAATGACCTCCAAAAATTCTCAAACTTGCACTAATAAATTCTCAAATCTCAAATTCAATTCCTTAACTTAATAAATTCAAAATGAAGTTAGATATTGATTTTGAGAAAAATTTAATTTAGCTATTTTTCAGGGTTCTAAAATTGGTCAAATTATCAATTCAACTTATTGAGATTTGATTAACCTCAAAACTTTAGGGTTAGATCCCAATGACTAGATAAAACTAATAAAATAGGAATTAGAACTTGATTAAGTTTGGATTAGCCAAAATAATAATTTAAGGTTGTTATAAGTAATCTATTGAAAATGTAAAAAGGCACTCTTGTTAGTTATCTTGAGCCATGGATCATCAGTGATGACTTAAATTGTATCAGATTTGCTCACGAAAAAATGGGTGTCTCTTGTATTACCTCATAATATATCTACATTTTATAGTTTAATTTTGAACTAAGACAATCATAGAATTGAGGATCCAATTAAAGCAAAATATTGTGCTTTATGTAATGCAATCTAGATTAATTCTTTTCTTAATTCATTTTGTTATGTGTCCTTCCTCTACTTCAAACCACCCTCTGTTATCTTGTTTTTCTCCTATTTCTATTTGGAAACATTTTCTTTTCTAATTTAAAACTTTTGAATTACAATGGATTGGTTGCCTACTACTATTAAAGCAACTTTGAATGCTAATTATAGTGGGGATCCTTAATTATAACTCAGTGTAAAAGGATCTCAAATTGCTAAATATTGGATGGAGAAAAAAATTGATTCAAAATTCTAAAATTTTAAGAGCAACTCAAATGGAAATTATATCATAATGATTTGGGCAATTTTATTATTATTCAAGAGCTTTTATAATAACTCAAATATTTATTAAACTAATTAGGACAAAGTTAGGATCATGACAAGTTCAAATTAGGTCAAACCAAATATACTATTGGAAGATGTATATTTTTTGTGATCATAATACCTAAGTTTGGAGTTAATCTTATTAACGAATAATTTTGTGTTAATTTTTGAATTTTTTAAATAAAAAAAATTAGAAAAATGAAATATAAGTTTAAATTCAAAAAATTTAATGTCGGCCAAGCGGGTAGCCCTTCCCCCTCCCTTTTCTCTCTTATGAATAGCCTTCCCCTCGTCTTCTCCTCACAACCGCCACCCTCGTCCTCCGGCTGACCGCGGACCCCTCTTCCCCCTTCTTGCTACCTAGCTGACAACTCCCAGCCTCCCTCCCCTCTCGGCAATGTCTAAGTCTCCCCCTTCTTCCTCTCTTCTCCCCATCCCCGGCCAACCGTCGCCCCTCGCATTGTCAACACTCAACGAAACTTTTCAAACATTATTCCCCACTTTCTCGATAAGTTATCGTCTTTCTACAGTGAACCCTCATTCAAACAGGAAAGAAGGACCAAAAAGACAAAAAAAAAAGTAAATGATGAATTTTTCGTAGCAAATTATATTATTAAAAAAAATAATGAGAGATAAAAATAATTAAATTTTAATTTTAGCTCTTAATTTCACTAATAAACTAACACTAATTTTTATTTTTGTTCATAACTATTGAATTTTATTTATGCTATTAATATTTTTTTATTCAATTTTTTTATCTACTCTTTTTATGATAGTGCTTTTTTATTTTTTATTATAAAGTAAATCATAATTTCTCGAAAATTAAATATCTCAATTTTAAAAATAAATAATTTTTAATAATAATATGTAGTGAGCAAATCAAAATGGATTATTAATAAAGAAAATAAGAAAGCATTTTTAGTTTTTTATTGAAAGTCTATTTAGAATTATTGACCTAGTCAAAAAAAATTCATCAATAAGAATTTAATATTATTCAATATAAATTTTAAAAATAATATTTATATTATTTTAATGTAAATAAATAAATACTAATAAAATAATATTTAAATTCAGTTGAATAAATTTTTTTAAGTCTAAATAATTATTAACATTTATTTTTGTTGGGAACACTAGCTTGGAAATTCTTCTTAAAACCCACTGCAAATTAAATATTTAGAAAAAATAGATATAAAAATTGGACTGAAAGTAAACACTAATATTTTGAAACGCGACGTGGCTCGTGCCAAATAATGCAATTCTAAATCATCACACGACAAAAATAAGAGTCACTTTTCTTTTTCCCTTTTAATTTAAATTTCTATATTTTCCATGAAAATTCAACGGCAGCACCTTCGAAGCTGTAAGGCACGCCCGATCAGTGGCTGCCCTGAAGAAGAAAGGATTAATCCAAGTTCATTTTAGCGCTAATCTAGATCATAATCAAAGCTTGTGTATCTTCTCTCAAGTAGAGGATAATCTTGCTACGATAGAGAAGATAGTAAGATATGAGGAGAAGTGTTTTGCTGCTAGATATTGGTTAGCATCATCGCACAAAGAAAATACATCATTTTTTGAGCATGTAAGAAATTTACATGTGTCAAGATACATACAATTCAATCTTTTTTTTAATGGATGGATATTCTAGGCTCTATATGTGTGAATGCAACTCTAAAATAAGAAAAATATTACATTAATATATATCAAAAAATATTTAGAACTAATATAATTTTATTTTATTTATTTTTGCATATGAGCTCCATAAAAAAGTGTATTTAATTAATATATTTTAGTGTATATTAGTATAACGATATTCTTAAAATAATTTAATGCAACTCTTAAAAAAAGTATAAAGAGTCAAAATCATAAATAAAATCAGAATTAGGTACATAAATGGGAGGATTACCGAACATGAAAATTAGTAAATATCATTTGAATCAATTGATTGGGTGAAGAACCCTCCACAATGCATATAAGAAAATTTTAGTTTGTCATTTGTATCAAATAGGATTAAACCCAATGGAGAATATGAGCTGTTTATAAACTATGAGGCCATGTTGCATCTTTCATCATATTATTTTATATATTTTATTTTCTTTCAGTGGGTTATCGCCGAGTTTCATGCATGTGCGGGTTCCACAAATTTCTCATCCTATAAAAACTTCACTCCTTAGTCTTTTAATATTAATATTCTGCATAGAAAATATTATGATTACACAAGAATATACATAAAAAAGTATTCATGACAAATTAGAAATTTTTTTTTGTAATTTTTGAATATAGGTCTTATCAAAAAGTGCATTCAACTAATAATCTACTTACACATTGGATTGACACATCATCTATATATTTTGGTGTATACTAGTTGTAAGTGTAGCAATACTCTACATTAAATAATAATAGAAAAATATTACTTAGCTCTCAAATATCTCTCAAAAAGTATGGATGACTAGAATTTAAAATTTAAAAAATATATTTTTATAGGTCCCATAAACAAAAGTGGATTTAATAAAAAAATTTTATTTCACTTAACTCCTTAAATTCTAATCATCAATATATTTTGAGAGATATTTATGAGTCATATAACAATACTCATAATAATAATAATACTAATATTTATTAAACGGAATACAGTTACCTCCTCGTCTGATCCACTCCCTTTTATACTCGTCAATTAGCTGAATCTTGTTGGAACGCAGCACAAAGAAAGTCCTCTATAAATACGAGACGAGGAGCAGATACATCTGGAGATCTCGGAAAGAGGGTGAGGTGGAGCGGCACAGAGGACCCAATCCAGGATTTTTGCCTCTGCCGTAACGCGACTGGCACATCTCCATCTCTCCGCGGTTCCATTTTGAAGAGGAAGATGCCGTTAACGTCAACTATAAAGTAGGAAGAAGATAGATGACGGAAATGGCTGAATGCGGGCTCTAACCACATGTAAGCGTTGGGTTTTCATTCTGCAGCATCAGGATTTCGTTTGGCAATGGCTAGAGAGATGAAGAGAATGCTTCTTTGAGGATGATTCTGATTTTTCTTTTATTTTTTTTTCAGCCGAAAGAAGATCGGTGTCAGAAGGGAGAGGAATGGATTATGCGAAGATAGGGGGTTTTAATGTGCAGGCGATGTGCGGGCATCGAGCGGAGGTTATTTCCAGAGATGGAAGCCATTACAGCTTGACCAGCGGCATACTTCCTGCACTTGGGTCTAGAGGAAACCGTAGAATAAAGCTCAGGCCGTTCATTTTGTCGCCCTATGACAGAAGATACAGGTATCGTTCATTTGCATCACTTTTTTATTTTTGGTTTTAGTAGAGGTGGCGGCTTCCATGTTCTTGGGTTTGAATTAGAAAGGAAAATTGCAAATCTTAATGAGAGATTGAGGTGCATGGATGCTATTGGTGTTGCTTCTTTTATTCCTCTTTTTCCAAAACTCGGAAATTCCCTTTCTAAATTTATCACTTTCTTAATCTGAAAGCTTTTCATTCATTTCCTTAATCTAATTTCGCCATTATTGACTTTAAAGCCAGGCCAATAAATTGGTTTCAGATTCAAACACCTTAAACTTCGATTAAAGTTGATGACTAAATGCACTTTTTGTAAACATTATTTTTCAGTTTTCTATAAAATTAGCTGTATTTTTACTTCCTTGCAGTTTAAGGATTCGCATTGTTTTTCACACTTTTGATTCTGCAGAGCTTGGGAAACTTTTCTGATTATTTTGGTGGCCTATAGTGCATGGGTATCCCCATTTGAGTTTGGATTTCTCACAAAGCCAGTAGGACCCCTGTCTATTGTCGATAACATCGTCAATGGATTCTTTGCAATCGATATCATCTTAACTTTTTTCGTAGCCTACCTTGAGAAAACAACTTATCTTCTTGTTGACAATCCCGTGAGTATTGCACGAAAGTACATGACCAGTTGGTTTATTCTGGACGTTGTCTCCACCATCCCTTCAGAAATTGCTCGGCAGATGCTTCCAAAATATCTCCGGTCGTATGGGTTCTTTAACATGCTTCGGCTATGGCGATTACGAAGAGTGAGTTCGCTGTTTGCACGGTAAGGTTTTATGCTTTCTTTTGTATCAATCTTATTGTGCTTATGTTACTTCTGGCTTTGCTTTTGTTTGGTTATGAAAAGCCCGAATCTTCTTTTCCATCTTGTTTTTCTCTGAAATTCTGCTGTTGATTCTTTACTAATAGTTTATGTGTTCTTCAATTTTAAATTGCAGCTTGGAGAAAGACAGGCACTTCAACTATTTTTTGGTTCGTTGTGTAAAGCTCATTTGTGTAAGTTATTAAAGATGTTTTTGTTTCGATGCTTTGATTCATTAAATCCTGATTCTGACATTTGATAGTTTTGATTCATAGGTCACTCTCTTTGCAGTTCATTGTGCTGGATGCTTCTATTATCTTCTTGCAGCCAGGTATCCGAACCCCAGCATGACTTGGATTGGTGCGACTATGCCTGATTTCCATGAAAAAAGCTTGTGGATCCGGTATGTGACATCAATATATTGGTCAATTACTACTCTTACAACTGTGGGATATGGTGACCTGCATGCTCAGAACACTAGGGAGATGGTCTTTGATATCCTATACATGCTTTTTAACCTTGGACTGACTGCTTATCTAATTGGAAATATGACTAATTTGGTCGTCCATGGAACCAGCAGAACTAGAAGATTTGTGAGTTATCTAAGTTTAGCTGCATTATTGATTAAGCTGTTTGATTTCTTACTTGTTCTTACATCTTGATGGATGCTATCTGCTCTAGAGGGACACTATTCAAGCTGCCTCTGGGTTTGCACAGAGAAACCAGCTTCCTTTGCGCCTTCAAGAGCAGATGCTTGCACACCTCTGTTTGAAGTACAGGACGGATTCTGAAGGGCTTCAGCAACAGGAGACCCTTGATGCACTTCCAAAAGCCATTCGATCTAGCATCTCTCATTATCTTTTCTATAATCTTGTTCAAAAAGTCTATTTGTTCCAAGGGGTTTCCAATGATTTGCTTTTCCAATTGGTAAAGTCTTAGCTACAATTTTAAGAAAGTTCATCATCAATGCCTCAAGCATTTTGTATTATAAGCATGTTTTTTGAAGGTGTCTGAAATGAAAGCTGAATATTTTCCCCCAAGGGAGGATGTGATCCTTCAGAATGAAGCACCATCTGATTTTTACATACTGGTTACTGGTACTGTCGTAAGTTTCTTGCATAGCACATTTTTATCATTCGATTATGAGCAATTTATTTAAACAAATTCTTGATCTATAAGCACTTATTTTATTGACTCCGAGTGTCTTGCTGCACAAAAATTTAGGTTTTGCTTATGTTTGCAGGATCTAATAGATCACAAAGGTGGAATTGAGCAGGCAAGTTTTCTAATGTAAAAAGTTGACAGTTTCTTCACAGCGTTAGATCATACATGGCTGTGATACTGCAGTATTTATTAAAGAGAGTTATATTTACAGGTTGTTGGAGAGGCAAAGACGGGTCAACTTTTTGGAGAGATTGGGGTACTTTGTTATAGGCCTCAGTTGTTCACTGTTCGAACCAAAAAATTATGCCAGTTGCTGCGGTTGAACCGCACTTCATTCCTGAGCATTGTGCAGTCAAATGTTGGAGATGGAACTATAATAATGAACAATCTACTTCAGGTTAACCTATGAATTGGTTGTTAATATGTCATAATGCAAAAAAAAATTATAAGATTAGTATTTTTTTTGTTTATAAATGAATTATCATGAACTAGACCTGATAGATTTCTATCATTGTTTTTGGGCTTTCAGCATTTGAAAGAGCAGAAGGAACCCGTTATGGAGGGAGTTTTGAGAGAAACTGAGAACACACTTGCTCGGGGAAGAATGGACTTACCTCTCTCGCTTTGTTTTGCTGTCATCAGAGGAGATGATTTGTTATTGCATCAACTTCTTAAGCGTGGCTTAGATCCAAATGAATCTGACAACAGTGGCCACACAGCTTTGGTTTGTGTTTGTGCTAGCTTTGCCATGATTTTAATTCAAATTCTCATCATATTGTGCAAATTTTTAGAATTAAATAACATGATTGACTTCACACAGCATCTGGCAGCATCAAAAGGAAGTGAGAATTGTGTGCTTCTCCTGCTAGATTATGGAGCTGATCCCAATTGTCGAGGTACGCTGGTTTTATATGTGCTTTTAGGACCGTGTGACTCTTCAGATTATCTCAGTTTTATTCATTTACCCATCTTTATTGAAACCTTAGTCTCTGTTTTAGCCATTCGATTTGATAGATTAATTTATTTCAATATATCTGTAATAAATTTTTTTAATTATTACCTCTTTTAATTTGTGGAGGTGTCTTGGTGCCTATTATTTGCAAACGATATTCCTCATATCAATAAGACCAGAGATGTGATTAAAGCTAAACTTGAGTTTTGGAGAATTATCCTTAATGAAATATATGAAATATAAGTTTAATCATATTAAATGTTATATTATTCAGTATATGACAATTGAAGATTACCTTAACAGGAAGAGTGTAAGATTTTATATAAATTTAGTCATGCAAACTTATGGAAAAATTGAGGGCGGTGTGATTAATATGATCTAGGAAAATTGAATGATAATGGAGGGGTGATTTTGGGTGTTGTGAGATTTTAAAATTTCACTCAAATTTAATAGAAAATTTATAGAACAACTATCAAACCTACAATGTAATATGTGATAGAATGTTCGATTGCAATGTATAACCATACTAATAAAGTAAATATTACAAAGATGAGGATTGTAGTGGATGGTTGCGTATACTCACAAAGATATGAATACATTTATCATAATAAAAACTTATCAAAATTGTTCTTAACTCTTGAAAAATATTCAAAATGATTCTTAGTTCATGTTGTGATGACCCATGTTAGGTTGGTAACAACCAAACTAACATCGGATGCATCTTCCCGCAGAATCATATTGGCAGTTAGGTAAAATAGCAGTTAAACAAACATCCAAAGCTTTTCAAATATAAGAAATAACATTCATTCAATTTAAAGTAAACAATATCCAAAATTTATTACATGACTTTTTATTATACATCAAATTATTATTCCTGGAAGGGGGCAGTTATTTTCCTACGCTATGCTTTTAAACTAAATCAACCGCCTCCAGCTGTAACTGATCTGGCATTATAAAAATAATGCCTTAGTGCACAATCTAAATACAAGGATATTAAAAATATACTTTAAGCAAAAGCGGAAGGCAAAAATAATAACAATTGTAGGAAAATACAGTGTGTTTCAAATAAAAGATGATCATGTCTCCTGCAAAATAAATGTTCTTTCACATGCCAAGTTTCAAAAGAAAAAACAAATATAGCGTAAAATTTATGTTTATGTTTATATATATGATATCATGAAATAATAATAGCAGTTATGATGGGCAAAGCCAGAACCATGAGGCTGGGTTCATATGCATTTAAGCATAAACCTTCACCTGGACCCTCTTAAGGGCCTCAGATGGCAATAAACATGCATTTAAGCATAACCTTCACCTGTGCCTCCCTCAAATGCTCCAGATGGCACCCTTATAGCTCCCGAGGACTAGCTCCGTCCCTAACCTATTCATGCTTCGTTTCGGAACCCTTCTTGCAACATTCACAAGATACATAAATATCATTCAATTTCTCTTACATCATTAGTAGTAAAAATAACGTATTAAGTAGCAATACAAAATAGGCTCAAAGCGATGCATATGCAGCAAATGATAGTAAGAAGTATAAAAAAAATATCCAGTGTACCTTTTGTGTTTGACTTATTCAAGACGATTCACTCACAAATTCGATGTGTGCAAAATTTATAATTAAGATTTTATTAAACTTTGCCATGATCTAATTATAAGATTAAAACTTATATTCTTATTCCTAAGCCTGATTTTAGCTAACAAACTTAGGATCTCCTTAAGATGATTGTCTTAGGGAATTTTAGACTAAAATAGTATTTTTCCCAAAATTCCTAATTTTGTTCTACATTTCATGCAGATTTGAATCCATCAATGAGATCTATAAATTGAATCGAATACATTGAATTGATTAGAATTTCCCTTGCATGTTTCAATAATTTGATATCGATACATAATCTTTAATTTATTTTACTTTTAGGTTAAGGTTTATCATTATTCACTAGACTAGGAAACTGAGATTGACCCTATTGCAATGTACATGTGGTTTTATCATCAAGTTAAACCAAGTTACTAATAATAATAAAAAAATAATTAATTTGTACTCAAAATGAAATATCATTAGCCGCTACCTAGTTTAGTAACTAATCATCATATGAACATCAAACAAGCATTCATAAACAAAAATATCAAAGGATACCATAGGGAATTTATAAATTTATCAACCATAAAAATTGTTATTACCTCGTAAGATAATATTTCTCTTATGCTTTATTTGCATTATATTTTATGCTCTTAGTCAACAAATAAAATATGAGCTGTATCAAAAATATATTGCACCTTCCTTTGGTGTAAGATAAAAATATGATGCATATTAGATAAATTTTAGAATTTAAATGCAAGATTTAAAGATTTATACATATAAAATCTTCTCACGTATTTTTATCATTCGACTCTTCTTCCTCACCTCTTCCGCTCGATTCGGCGGCAATCCAGCACATTCGATCGAGAGCAAGGTGCGAACTCTTGCCGCCTCCTATTATCTTCAGCCGATCGAGTGAGATGGAGAGAGTGAGAGAAGGAGAGTCGAATGATAGAAATTCTTGAGAAGATTTATATGTATAAATCTTTAAATCTTGCATTTAAATTCTAAAATTTATCTTATATGCATCATATTTTTATCTTACACCAAAGGAAGTTGCAATATATTTTTGATACATCTCATATTTTATTTGTTGACTAAGAGCATAAAATATAATGCAAATAAAGCATAAAAGAAATGTTATCTTACGAGGTAATAACAATTTTTAGGGTTGATAAATTTATAAATTCCCTTTGGTGTAAGATAAAAATATGATGCATATAAGATAAATTTTAGAATTTAAATGCAAGATTTAAAGATTTATACATATCAAATCTTCTCAAGAATTTTTATCATTCGACTCTCCTTCCCTCGCTCTCTCCATCTCACTCGATCGGTTGAAGATAAAAGGAAATGGCAAGAGTTCGTACCTTGCTCTCGATCGAATGCGCTGGATCGGCGCCGAATCGAGCAGAAGAGGAGAGGAAGGATCGACGCACAGACGAAGGGATCAAGCGATTGGGCGCAGAATCGAGCTGAAGAGAAATCGGCGCAGAGGAGAAACGATCGTGCGTGCTGGGACGTCGACTGCACTCTTGTCGGCTTTTGTCGTCGGTCGCAGGCAAGGATCGAGTCCCCATTGCTCGCTCGCCTGCTGTGCGCTTCTGTCGGGTGCTGTGCAGTTCGTCCGTGCGGGAGAGAGTCGAGCGACTGAGAGGGAGAGAAGGCTTGCTCGAGTGGTGAGAGTCATTCGGCTCCTTCCGGTTAAATAGGATGTGCGTATGTAACGCACGTCCGTTTCATTCGGGCTGATTAGCCGGTAAGTTACGGGTAATTACCTTTATTACTCTATGCATACCTTCCTAATACATCTGAGATTTAATTGTTTAACAGTTTCTAAAAGGGGCAGCAGATTCTTGCCTTGAATATGGGTCTTAATGAGGCAATTTATGCTTTACTAATTTAAGTATGCGTTAATGACGGGTCTTAATTTGAAAACTTTAAACGAATTTGAAAACTTCCTTAATCAATATTTGTAATCGAAGAGTTATTTTAGCGAGAGATGATTTTAATGACAAATATAAATTCCTATTTCAGCATTGAGTTTGAAAAAATTCCTTAATCAATATTTGTAACCGAAGAGTTATTTTTGCGGGAGATGATTTTGATGACAAATATAAATTCCTATTTCAGCATTGAGGTTGAAAAAATTCCTTAATCAATATTTGTAACCGAAGAGTTATTTTTGCAGGAGATGATTTTAATGACAAATATAAATTCCTATTTCAGCATTGAGTTTGAAAAACTTCCTTAATCAATATTTGTAACCGAAGAGTTATTTTAGCGGGAGATAGTTTTAATGGCAAATATAAATTCCTATTTCAGCATTGAGTTTAAAAAACTTCCTTAATCAATATTTATAATCGAAGAGTTATTTTAGTGGGAGATAGTTTTAATGACAAATATAATTTCCTATTTCAGCATTGAGTTTAAAAAACTTCCTTAATCAATATTTGTAACCGAATAGTTATTTTAGCGGGAGATGGTTTTAATAATAAATATAAATTTCTATTTAAGCATTGAGTTTAAAAAACTTCATTAATCAACATTTGTAACCGAAGAATTATTTTAGCGGGAGATGGTTTTAATGACATCTTATTTCAGCATTGAGTTTGAAAAACTTCCTTAATCAATATTTGTAACCAAAGAGTTATTTTAGCGGGAGATTTTTAACGGAATGAAAACTAAAAATTGCGAGAGATTTTAATGGAAAAGAAACTGAAATTTGCGGGACATTAATATTTTTCTTATAAATGACCTAGGGTCATTACAAACTCTCCTACTTAAAAATAATGTCATCCTCGACATTTCACCGCAATAGAAAATATTTAGTTGAATGCAAAAAGATTTAATTATGAGTACCTGAATTATGTAAGCGTCCGGTATATTCCTTTCTCATATCGTCCTCTCTTTCCCATGTTGCTTCCTTGGCACTGAGACCTTTCAATTGCACCTTAACCATGGGAATAGTTCTCTTCTTTAATCGACGATTGTCTCTTTCTAATATTCGCATATTTAATTTTTTCTTATTATGGTGAAAATATATAAATTCTAAAGTAATACTTCACAACATGAATTTCTCATCATCATAAAGTGTCTCAATATTGTGTTACTGATCTCAAACATTGCTATTAGTTTCTTACTGTTACGTGTTGATGTCCTTGTCATATTGATGTTTGCTCAAACTGCCTATTTTCTTAGCATCGAAATTCCAAAACCTTCAAATTAAATTGAATTGATCTTACTATGAGAAATTAAATCTCTAATAGATATACTCATGAACCATTTAAGCTCATCTGTCTATCCTTTTGGTTTTATCTTTTCTTCTGACGTCACTACCAATATTTGTATAACATCAAGATGCTTCACCAGGCCATTAAGTATTTCAGGTCATTGAATGATAAATTTGAAGCACACTTCGATATTGTGTTTACGCATTATCGAGATATAGGATCTTACTTATCTATTACTTAAGAACCCCAATGAAATAATATGATGACATTAAAAAGAGAAAAGAGATGAAGTCTGAGTTTAAACAATGGATCATATTTAAATTTAATTCATTATTATGTAATGAACCAAAATCAATTTTCAGTTTAAATTAAAAAAGTGAATCATATTATAAGCTTAACATCTTACCTGAATAAAGCATACCCTTCTATTCTCAAATATATGATTGAGATTCCAAAGTAGAGCATTTGAACAAACTAAGTAAGATAAATACATGCATAACCATTGAAGTGAAATGCATTTGTTTAAATGGAAGAACAATCAAAATTGTTTTAGCAAAATCATGGAAACAATCTCCAAATCAAATTGAAGCTATTGTTTCTAACCTTGTGTTTCAAAAAGAGAGGAACACAAAAAAATCGGGAAGGAAACTGATAAAACTATACTCACATATTTCATACATAGGAAAAGATTCTAATTTGTTAGATTGCAATAGAAACATGATTCAAAAGCATCGATACATTTCGTTTGGATTTAATGAGCGTACTCACAAATTATAAGATGAATTTTGTGGTCACAAGTAAGTGAAAATCAAATATCTTCAAGCTTTGATCATTTATGAGTGTAGAATTGTGAGGGCCCAGATGCCGATTCAGCGGAAACTGTTCCGACATCGGGCGTTCACTTGCCGCAGGATCATATTGAGTAACTTGAGAGAAAAAGAGCAAACACATACAAAAGCCAAAGGATATTATTCATTTATTTCAATGTTCACATTACAAGGTCTTTTCAGCGTTCCTCGTACAAAAGTAAAAATAAAGAAAAGATAAAAGATAAACAAGCAAGAAAAGCATCGTCGTAGATCCATTTGCAGATTGAAAATTTTAAGCATTAGGGTTCTTGCTTAAGCTCTTCCAGAAGTACCTAACTCGATATTGTACAACAAACAATACCGGGATTGAAATTCCCAGTAATTAGAGAATACTCTAAGTATAGCAGTACATAATAACGTTTACATTTTTAAATGATGCGATTAGCGGAAGTAAGACAGAAATAAAATGCAGGAGAAAATAAGGTAATAGCGCGAAATAAACAATTCCTGCAACAAATATTATCTATCAAATAAAGATTACTGATGTCATTTCCAGTAATCTACCCCGAATGTTACCGATATCATTTTTCAGTAACAACCCCGAATGTTGCTGATGTCATTTTTTCAGCAACAACCCCAAATGAAAAGAAGTGTTGGTTTCTAACAACCAACCAAGCATTAATATTACTGATGTCATTTTTCAGTAACCCCCGAATGAAAAAAGATGTTGGTTTCTAACAACCAACCAAGCTTCAAATGAATCTGGCTTAAAGCAAAATACGCGAAGCTAAGCAGCAGTAAAAGTGTAAAATGTAATACATGTCATGTACTGTGTACTTTTAATCTTTAAGTTCAGCAGTTTAACAGCTCGAATGAGTGATAGTTCGCTCAATCTGTATTTAAGTCCTCGATATTTCTTTAAATTAGTCTCTTTTACGAGTGATGCTAGTTCATGATTTTTATTCTTTATTTTGTCATTTTTCTTTATAATAATTTAAAATCCGTATTTCATAATAATGTTACTGTATTGTAAGAGTAACGATAAGAATAGAAATAGTAGTCATTTATAGCATTATGAGCTGTCTTCATTATTAATTAATGAGAATGATCAAAATACGAATGACTAAATATAAAATTATATCAATGATTTAATAAGATTAGCAAGAAGTGTTTTCTTCAATATCCTCCATTTCCAACCTCTCATACCTTAGCTTTAGGATTGCCGAAAAACAAGGAATGGTTGAAACGGGGTAGCCGGATGGCTGGCCGAGGTGGCAACGGCAAGAGGCTGGCTAGCAGCGGCTACTGAGTGTCTTGGCGGCTTGATAGCTGGTCGTCGGAGGCTGCCGGGGGCTACTGGAGACTGCCGGAGGGGGAGCTGGCTGGCTGAAGGGGACTGCCGGGGGCTGCCGGAAGCTGCTGGGAGGGTCTTTCGGAGGCTGCCGGAGGTGCTGGATGGAACTGCCGGGGGCTGCCGGAAGCGGCTGGAAGGGGGCTGCCGGAAGCAGCTGGAAGGGGGCTGCCGGAAGCGGCTGGAAGGGGCTGCCGGAAGCGGCTGTCGGGATGCCGGAGGGGCTGGCCGGTTGCTGGAAGGGCTGAGGAGGAGGGCCGGAAGCTGCTATGTAGAGGAGAGGGGGAGGGGAGGGCCTCCATTTATAGGCGCAGGAGGGAGGGGGCGTAAGAGGCGAGAGGGAGGGCTGATCGCATCCTGCGCCAGATTCGGCGCAGGCGGGCCCTCCTCACAGACGGCTTGCAGGCGGAATGGGGGATTGGGGTCGGGGTCGGCCCCATGGGCCGACAGCCTGTGCCAAAAACGGCGCAGGCAAGCGCAGGGGGCACGCGCAGGTGCTAGGCTCCCGCATGGCGTGGAAGCTTCTTCCGCCCCTTTGGCGGAAGAAAATCGCAGAATGCGATTTTTTAAGAGCGGGGGGGGGGGGGGAGGAAAACTGAGGGAAAAAAATGAGAAAAATGGAAACAAAACTTAAACTTTAAATTGATTGCATCTTTCCGCCGTTTGGGGTCCAAATGCAACGAAACTCGGCACCGAGGTGTGTTACGACATGACGAACACCCTCGCACCGAAAATTTTCGATTCAAAGCAAAACTTTATTTTATTTTAATTTTTGAGATTTAAAACTTCAAAAATTCGTCATGATCAAATCGGCGCTCATAACTTGATTAAACTTCTCGAGCAGCCTTTAAATAATATACTTAACATGTCGACACTGAAAACGATGAATTCGGACACGCATTCAATGATTTGATTTTTAGAATTTAAAGATTTCAAAAAAATAGAATGGGAGCTTCCGTTAATTGGATTTTTCCCGAATTATAGCACTTTGATCTTTAAAGTTGTTTCTATCTTTTGATAGTTTTGTTTGCCCTAAATTGAAATTCTCCGGGATCCTGATTCTTAAGGCAGGATTCTGACCTAATTTACAAAATAACGACTTTGGGTCGTTACAAGAATACTCATAAAATTACATCAAACTTGTTGAATTAAATAATCGAATGATGAAAGACAAGTTCTAAGTGAACATTATTCATAATAACTTATTGAGGGCATTAATTCATTTATAGCGATAATTAAACACTAACATATATCAAACTTGGTTAAAATCTAGCACATGAATAAATAGCATGTGGTTGAATTTAAAATCAGTGTACCAAATGTCCTAGATCTTACAAGAGCTGATCTTCTTGTTAGTTTGTTATACTGGTAGAATGCTTATGAATCTGAATCGAAAACTAATTAGATTCAGAATTAGCTAGTAGCTAGGCCGAATTTAGCATTTACTGAGTCAACTTCTGTTGAGCGCCTTCATCGAAACACCCCATTCAAGATGAGCACCAAAATTCGGGTTTGAAGAAAATTGCCCAATCTTCAATTGATGGTTCCAAATTTAGGATTTAGTGTATTATTAATATACCCTTAATACTACACCTTTTAGATTGCAAGTTATCTCAAAATAAAACTTTTACTACGGTTGCAAAATGCCAAATTCTATAATAAAAAAGGTTGCTAAATCTACTATGCATCTCAATTCTAAATAATTCTACTTTCGTTCTCTTTGTCAGGTAGTTTGCCACAGCGACAAGATACAAAATCATGTAGTCAGATGCATACGGTAATAAATCTCGATCGGCCATATAATTTCGTATCAAAATTCTATGCGTAGAAGAAAATTTGTATGCAGTGTTGCCTTGATACAATTGTTAGACTCAAGAAGAAGAGTTTGTTACCTTTGTAGAAATGACACTACAATAATTAAGAGATGTCATTTCATTTCTAATTAACTTTTCTATATGAAATGGTTTATCAGCGCATAAGATTCTGGATTAAGACAAATACATGCACAAATGAAACCATACAATTCAGATCTTCAATTTTAATTTGTAAGTATGAAGTTACTTCCCATGAAATGTAGGTTAGTTAAATATGCTACAACATAAACTCAAAAATGCAATAAAATAAAATTTCTTTACATGGAATGTGAATTCTTAAGAACGCATTAAATCTAAGTCCACATGATAAATTAGAATAGATGGCTTTGCAAAATTAGAAGTTGAATACATGTAATGTAAATCATGTGCAAGTTGAACTCTAACATACTTGTATAACATAAGCATTTTATCCCAAGTTCAATTTTGGTAAATCAAAGTTTAATTTAGAATTTAGCTCCCCACAATTTAATTCAATCATATATTTCTTTAATAAATCTTTTCAATATTTTCACAAAATGCATGTACAAAGAATTCAAGATATGAAGTACAAAACTTTATGTAAGGGTTACTTTAAATTAAGATTCTAAGATTCATACCAAGACTCGCACAATTTCAGATATGATAAGTTTTTGTAGCTCAGAAGATATTAAATCTCCAGGAAATTCCAAGAACACTACTCTTGCAATTCAAATCAATATCTAGAGGGGACTAAACTTGTACCTTATTATTATTAACAATTTAATCTTATCACCCTTACTTTCATTCTCATCAATCATCATAGATTATAAGGAAACAAGAGCATCCAAATGTTCATATATAAAGGAAATATCATATTGAAAGCAGCATGTAAGTCTTTTTAAATATAGATCGAACAAAAGATAGTTATCTAACTATTCCAACAAAACTTAAGCAATTAAAATTTCCAAAATTATATAAGATTTTATTGAATTGATGATAATTTGCAATCATATTTTTATCATCACAAGAAATTTTTTTGAAATTCCCATATGTTTATAAAATATTCTTAAAATGCCACAAAATAAATCATAAGCTCACTAGAAGTTCTCGAATGGTTTAAAACCATGGCACCGAATGGATGCATAATATAATACATCACTTTGCGTTTGTGAAATAATCCTAATCATGGAAAAGGATTGCAACGTTCTTGTTTAACCTCACATGTTTTGTGTTTACTAAGGATGATTGCTAAAAGAACCTAAGTTGTCAAATCATATCGTCTTAAATTTGTGTTATTATCTATGATTGTCATTTATCAATATATGTAATGTTAGGAATTTCTTAGATTAAATTGAATGAATTTCCCTTGGGCTCTATTTTTATGCAATATTTTACTTAAACACATCCAATCCTGCTCTAATACCAACTGTGATGACCCATGCTAGGTTGGTAACAACCAAATTAACATCGGATGCATCTTCCTGCAGGATCATATTGGCAGTTAGGTAAAATAGCAGTTAAACAAACATCTAAAGCCTTTCAAATATAAGAAATAACATTCATTCAATTTAAAGTAAATAATATCCAAAATTTATCACATGACTTTTCATTATACATCAAATTATTATTCTTGGAAGGGGGCAATAATTTTCCCGTGCTATGCTTTTAAAGTAAATCAACCGCCTCCAGCTGTAATTGATTAGGCATTATAAAACTAATGCCTTAATGCACAATCTAAATACAAGAATATTAAAAATATACTTTAAGCAAAAGCGGAAGGCAAAAATAATAACAATTGCAGAAGAATACAGTGTGTTTCAAATAAAAGATGATCATGTCTCCTGCAAAATAAATGTTCTTTCACATGCCAAGTTTCAAAAGAAAAAGCAAATATAGCATAAAATTTATGTTTATGTTTATGTATATACGATATTATGAAGTAATAATAGCAGTTTTGATGGGCAAAGTCAGAACCATGAGGCTGGGTTCATATGCATTTAAGCATAAACCTTTACCTGGACCCCCTTAAGGGCCTCAGATGGCAATAAACATGCATTTAAGCATAACCTTCACCTGAGCCTCCCTCAAAGGCTCCACATGGCACCCTTATAGCTCCCGAGGACTAGCCCCGTCCCTAACCTATTCATGCTTCGTTTTGGAACCCTTCTTGCAACATTCACAAGATACATAAACATCATTTAATCTCTTACATCATTAGTAGTAAAAACAACGTATTAAGTAGTAATACAAAATAGGCTCAAAGCGATGCATATGCAGCAAATGATAGTAAGAAGTATAAAAATAATATCCAGTGTACCTTTTGTGTTTGACTTATTCAAGACGATTCACTCACAAATTCGATGTGTGCAAAATTTATAATTAAGATTTTATTAAACTTTGCCATGATATAATTATAAGATTAAAACTTATATTCTTATTCCTAAGCCTGATTTTAGCTAACAAACTTAGGATCTCCTTAAGATGATTGTCTTAGGGAATTTTAGACTAAAATAGTATTTTTCCCAAAATTCCTAATTTTGTTCTACATTTCATGCAGATTTGAATCCATCAATGAGATCTATAGATTGAATCGAATACATTGAATTGATTAGAATTTCCCTTGCATGTTTCAATAATTTGACATCGATACATAATCTTTAATTTATTTTACTTTTAGGTTAAGGTTTATCATTATTCACTAGACTAGGAAACTGAGACTGATTCTATTGCAGTGTACATGTGGTTTTATCATCAAGTTAAATCAAGTTACTAATAATAAAAAAATAATAATTAATTTGTACTCAAAATAAAATATCATTAGCCGCTACCTAGATTAGTAACTAATCATCATATGAACATCAAACAAGCATTCATAAATAAAAATATCAAAGGATACCATAGGGAATTTATAAATTAATCAACCCTAAAAATTGTTATTATCTCGTAAGATAACATTTCTCTTATGCTTTATTTGCATTATATTTTATGCTTTTAGTCAAAAAATAAAATATGAGCTGTATCAAAAATATATTGCGCCCTCCTTTGGTGTAAGATAAAAATATGATGCATATAAAATTAATTTTTAGAATTTAAATGCAAGATTTAAAGATTTATGCATATAAAATCTTCTCAAGAATTTCTATCATTCGACTATCCTTCCTTTCCTCTTCCGCTCGATTCGGCGCCGATCCAGCGCATTCAATCGAGAGCAAGGTACGAACTCTTGTCGCTTCCTTTTATCTTCAGTCGATCGAGTGAGATGGAGAGAGCGAGAGAAGGAGAGTTGAATGATAGAAATTTTTGAGAAGATTTTATAAATCTTTAAATTTTGCATTTAAATTCTAAAATTTATCTTGTATGCATCATATTTTTATCTTACACCAAAAGAAGTTACGATATATTTTTGATACAGCTCATATTTTATTTGTTGACTAAGAGCATAAAATATAATGCAAATAAAGCATAAAAGAAATGTTATCTTACGAGGTAATAATAATTTTTAGGGTTGATAAATTTATAAATTCCCTTTGGTGTAAGATAAAAATATGATGCATATAAGATAAATTTTAGAATTTGAATGCAAGATTTAAAGATTTATACATATAAAATCTTCTCAAGAATTTCTATTATTCGACTCTCCTTCTCTCGCTCTCTCCATCTCACTCGATCGGCTGAAGATAAAAGGAAGCGGCAAGAGTTCGTACCTTGCTCTCGATCGAATGCGCTGGATCGGCTCCGAATCGAGCGGAAGAGGAGAGGAAGGATCGACGCACAGACGAAGGGATCGAGCGATTGGGCGCAGAATCGAGCTGAAGAGAAATCGGCGCAGAGGAGAAACGTTCGTGCGTGCTGGGACGTCGACTGCACTCCTGTCGGCTTTTGTCGTCGGTCGCAGGCAAGGATCGAGTCCCCATTGCTCGCTCGCCTGCTGTGCGCTTCCGTCTGGTGCTGTGCTGTTCGTCCGTGCGGGAGAGAGTCGAGCGACTGAGAGGGAGAGAAGGCTTGCTCGAGTGGTGATAGTCATTCGGCTCCTTCCGGTTAAATAAGACGTGCGTATGTAACGCACGTCCGTTTCATTCGGGCTGATTAGCTGGTAAATTACGGGTAATTACCTTTATTACTCTATGCATACCTTCCTAATACAGCTGAGATTTAATTGTTTAACAGTTTCTAAAAGGGGCAGCCGATTCTTGCCTTGAATATGGGTCTTAATGAGGCAATTTATGCTTTTCTAATTTAAGTATGCGTTAATGACGGGTCTTAATTTGAAAACTTTAAACGAATTTGAAAAACTTCCTTAATCAATATTTGTAACCAAAGAGTTATTTTAGCGAGAGATGATTTTAATGACAAATATAAATTTCTATTTCAGCATTGAGTTTGAAAAAATTCCTTAATCAATATTTGTAACCGAAGAGTTATTTTTGCGGGAGATGATTTTAATGACAAATATAAATTCCTATTTCAGCATTGAGTTTGAAAAACTTCCTTAATCAATATTTATAACTGAAGAGTTATTTTAGCGGGAGATGGTTTTAATGACAAATATAAATTCCTATTTCAGCATTGAGTTTGAAAAACTTCCTTAATCAATATTTGTAACTGAAGAGTTATTTTAGTGGGAGATAGTTTTAATGACAAATATAATTTCCTATTTCAGCATTGAGTTTAAAAAATTTTCTTAATCAATATTTATAACCGAAGAGTTATTTTAGCGGGAGATAGTTTTAATAACAAATATAAATTCATATTTCAGTATTGAGTTTGAAAAACTTCATTAATCAATATTTGTAACCGAAGAGTTATTTTAGCGGGAGATGATTTTAATGACAAATCTATTTCAGCATTGAGTTTGAAAAACTTCCTTAACCAATTTTGTAACCGAAGAGTTATTTTAGTGGGAGATTTTTAACGGAATGGAAACTGAAAATTGCGGGAGACTTTAACGGAAAAGAAATTAAAATTTGCGGGACATTAATATTTTCCTTATAAATGACCTAAGGTCATTATACTTGTAAGTATTTTTTTTGGTCCCTTGACCTTTGTTTAATTGCTTTTTTGCTCCCTATTACTCAACCGGTAAGCATCCGTTAAAAATGAAGGGTATTTGTGGAAGAGCCTTGGACCGAATATGGGCCTGTAGTATGGAGAGTCACGAGCTGAAGAAGAAAAGGGAATAGAAAAGTGGAGTTCGGTTGTTTCCCTGTGGAGAGGGAGCTGCTTATAGAATTTATGAGTAGAGAAAAGATTCCCTTGGCATATTCTGTATCAATTTAGAGAGTTAAACGTTGAACAGTCCTCAAATTAGTACTGCAGTTAAGTTGCTTTCGTTATTGCAAATTCAGAGCTTTGCTTTTGGCTAAATCTAAATTTTTGAATTTCTCAATGTAGTATGTGAATAATTAGTAGGGCTTCATAATTATTTTCATATTAGTTCTTTATTAATACATTATTCATCCAGATTGCATCATCTGATCGGTATTGAATTTTGAAAAAACAATTCAACTTGACAACAGATTAGTTTAAGTGATTAAATAGAGCTAATTTACTAATTGGTTAATTGTTATGTTAATTTAAATTGTGACTATGCTATTTAAGTTAGATGGAATAAAATCAATTCAACTAAGAATTTTATTGAGAAGTCTAAAGCTTATTTGTATAATATATATTTTCACAAAGACTATGGGCCACAGTGAGCCATTGGTATTGCAGCCATCGGCATTGCAGTTCAACTTCATCCCAGAAAATATGATCCCACATAATAACCCAGCCAACAGTTTATTAAACTCAAGTATCAACCAAACATACAAATGGTTCGATTGACGTAAGGTAAGAAAAGCCACTGCTTCGATTTGTCTTTTATAAGGTAAAATCTTGAATGTGTGTTAATAATAATTCAAATTAAAGTTCCAATTAAATTAGCAAATGAATATCATATTAACAAAAATTAATGATAAATATTTATGTGAGGAATTTAGAAATATTGAAATCTCTATTAATTTACCTAGTTAATAATTGGGTTAAAATCCCATCATTAATGAATTTGTGTTCATAGATGTTGATTTTATATGGAATCCAACGTCATTGGATAAGATAGGGAGCAGTCCATCATAATTGAGATTCTTATTTATTTTACTCTTGTAATTACTATTTTATGCAAATAGGCGCCATTCATTTTAAACTCTGAAATGAAAACCTGCAGTAGAATATTGCCAGAACCTTGTTGTACTAGTTTGATGTAATTTCAATTTAGATCATATCAATTTCATATAATGGTTGATTATGGAGAATAGAGAATAATGGAACTATGTTAAGGTTATAGTAAAATTACGGTGAAAATAATGTGTTGATGCTATCTGGATTGATAACATAAACCTTTTATACTTCTATTCTTTAATTGAGCTACAAAATTTTTGCTTCAATCTACTGCTAATTCCAATTAAGGATGGAATATAAGGGAGGAGAAATCGTCATTTATAATAGAATATATTGGCAAATTATCACCTCATGGCAAATTGTAATCCCTACATAATGAATTAGGCGCACGCTAAGAATTTTGACGCATTTCGAATGAGAAACTATAAAATCATTGTAGTCACATTTGGATTCGTTAGTATTGATCTTATTCATAAATGTATTAAATGAATTATAAGGACTTATAAGATTAAACTATAGGCTTAGTTGTGCATGTATTCGTATGAGAGACTAATTATTCCTTAGAGTCTAATAAAGAGTATAATACAACTTTTGCAGACACAAACTTTGTAAGTGATTCATCTTCTTAAAGTTAAACTCAAAGGTACATTGGATATTACTTTATATACTTTTACTTTCATTGCTGCTTAAGCAATGCTTTGAGCCTATTTTGCATTATTACTTAATGCATTATTCTTACTACTAATGATATAAGAGAAATAAAATGATGTTTATGTATCTTGTGAATGTTGCAAAAGGGTTCTGAAACGTAGCATGAATAGGTTAAGAACGGGGCTAGTTCTCGTGAGCTATAAGGGTGCCATCTGGAGCCTTTGAGGGGGCCCAGGTGAAGGTTATGCTTAAATGCATATTTATTATCATCTGGACCCTTAAGGGGGCCCAGGTGAAGGCTATGCTTAAATGCATATGAACCCAGCCTCATTGTTCTGGCTTTGCCCATCTGAACTGCTATCATTATTTCATAATATCATAGACATAAATATAAATATGAACTATCAAGTTTTATTGTATTTGAACGTCAAACGAATGAAAATGATGATTAATTTAAGTTTTAGTAAATTCCTTCATTTTTTTTCATTCTCCCCCTGCTGCCCAATCACAAAAGCTGCGATCCATTTTCTGCCCATACGCCTTATCCATGCCTAATTAGCACCTTAATGATGCTTTAAACCTTATCCCCTTATCCTCTTACCCCTTATCCCCTTATCATGCTCCCTTTCTCCACCTAAGCATCCCCCCATCCCCTTTCTCCTCCCCTCCCCACACAGCAGCAGCCCTCTCCTCCCCTCCCCACATAGCAGCAGCCCTCTTCTCCCCTCTCCACACAGTAGCAGCCCTCTCCTCCTCTCCCCATACAGCAGTAGCTCTCTACTCCCCTTCCCACACATCAACAGCCTCTCCTCCTCTCCCCACACAGCAGCAGCCTTCTCCTCCCTCTCCCACAACCACTAGCAGCCCAGCCTCTCCTTCCTGCCCTCTAGCAAGCAGCCGGCCAGCAGCAGCCCCAGCTGCAGCCCTTCCTTAGCCAGTAGCCCCTCCTACGGCAGCCCTCCCTCGTCCGGCCAGCCAGCCAGCCATCCGGCCAGCTAGCCCCGCTGCCCCGGTAACCTATAGCCAGCTCCCTTCAGCCACGTCCGGCTCCCTCCGGCTTTCGGCAACCCCAGCTTTAGGTAACAGGAGAAGGAAAAGAGGAAGAAAATGATATGAGATTTTTAATATTTTATTTCCTTTATTTCATTTCTTATACTATTATATTATGTCATTGCATTATTATTGATATCATTAATTAATAATGAATAACAGTTAAATGCTAGAAAATGATTTACTTTCATACTGTCTATTTTAATTCAAGTATTTTTATTCTATCATTTACATTTTCTTATTATTACTTTTATTATTATTACGTTCTGTAATTTATGCAGTCATTTTCATTCTGTCTTTCATACATTATTATTATCATTATCATTATTATTATTAAAATGATAATAATAATGCTATTATAAATATTATTGTCATATTAGTAACTTAAAAATACGAACTTCTATCAAGTTGAGAAAATGAAAGAGAAGCAGAATAGAAACAAAGATAATAATATTGGCTAAAAAGGCTAATTTAAAATATCAAAAACCTAAACGCAGATTGAGCGAACTGTCACTCATCCGAACTGTCGAATTGTCAAACTGTTGAACTTAAAGAACAAGGTACCAGATGTCTTTTATTATTTCTGTTTAAATATGTTTTTTCTGCTCAGCATCGCACAAATTTGATAAAAGTGCTTTTTAAAGTCACATAAAATGATATATGAAGTTTGGATAAGTGAGAAGCAAGGGTTCCATGTTGCTTTATACTTTTTGTCTGATCAGACAACCGCTAGGACGGGGTTGTCCGACATCGGGAGTCATATGGAGGCAGAAGATTGGCTAAGAGAGATAGAAAAGACACTAAAAAGTATGGAGTGTCCAAGTGAAAAAACAGTGCGTGTGACTCGCTACCTTTTAAAGGTGAGTACTGATTTCACTGGCATAGAATTGGAGAAAATAAGTTGTGAAGCATTTTCAAAAGCTTTCCGAGCCAAATATGTCCCGCAAGCTGCCCAAAGCATCATGGAGAACCAATTCATGAAATTGGTTTAGGGTAACAACTCTATGGCCAACTATGAGGCCGAGTTCACAAGATTGTCAAGGTATACTCAGAACCTGATAAGTACAGAAAAGGCAAGGTGCAACCGTTTTCTATCAGGGATGAAAGACATCCTTCGTTGGAGCCTGCTTCCATTAAGACATGCTCGTTTCTCCGAACTTTTAGAATGCACTTTAATCATGGCTCAAGCCTTCTAGCAACACAGGTCAAGGGAAGAGGCAGGATCATCCTACAAAGGACCAAAGGACATTTAAAAGACAACAACACAACCCACCTGCCAAAATCTTTCAACTAACTTCTGAGAATTTTGGACAAGGAGTAAGAGGAGATTGCCGGAGGCATCATCCCTACGCCAAGTGCTACCATGATGGCAGAAGGTGTTATCAGTGCGGCAAGCCCGGCCACCAAATTCGGGATTGTCGATCCGTAAGGACGATAGATGGAGTGGCCATCATAAGAGGCACAAACACCACAACAGTTGTAACCCCGTTCCATGCCCAAACAACAGGAGTTGCCCTAGAACCAGCCAACACCCAAGGCCACCAATTGCATCGGCATCCAACCAGAGGAAAGGACCCGCACCTCGTAACCCTGCTTCTGCGAGAATTTACACGCTCACTCCAGTCTTAGCACCTGGTGACAATGATGTAGTATCGGGTAATTCACTATTCTCATTCTCCTTTCTCTTTTGCACTTATATCAAGTACAAAATGCTTATAGTTCATATTTAGGCACACTATTAATTAATGACGTATCTTGTAACACCTTATTTGACACTGGGGTAAGCCACTCCTTTATATCAGAAAAACTTGCAGCCACATTAAAACTACCATCCTTCCATTTGGCTACAACACTAAATATTGGGTTACCTTCTGGAGCTAGCATGGAGGCTCAAAAATTCTATATTTTTAGTATCCCCATCAAAGGAAAATTATTCAAAGCTACGTTAATCATTCTACCCATCACCAACTTTGACTTTATTCTAGGAATGGATTGGTTAAGCAAGTATGATGCTGTAATCAACTGCCAGAAGAAAAAGATCACAATCAAAAGTGGCAAAACATCAACAGTATTTATGGGAAGATAAAGCCTGTTAGCTTCTCTAATTAATCCAATAAAAGCAAGAAAGCTGATTCAGAAAGGATGCGGTGCATACTTAGTAACTATGATGGGAGAAAGAAAGGAAGTTGTGCCTTTATTAGAAACGCACATCGTTCGAGATTTTGAAGATGTATTCTCAGAAGATTTACCCGGGTTACCACCCATAAGAGAAATTGGATTCTCAATAGAACTAGTTCCAGGAACCCAACCCAAGTCAAAATCACCATACCGTATGGCACTAAAAGAGCTCCAGGAACTCGACCAACAACTTCAAGAGCTAACCAGCAAGGGATTGATCCAGCAAAGCATGTCTCCCTAGGGAGCCCCAGTACTCTTCGTGAAAAAGGACGGATCTATGCGTATGTGCATAGATTTAGAGACCTCAACAAGGTAACTGTGAAAAACAAATATCCTCTACCCCACATCGATGACCTCTTTGATCAACTGGCTGGAGCCAAAGTATTCTCCAAAATCGATTTAAGGTCGGGATACCACCAGATGAGAGTCAATGAAGAAGACGTCCTAAGACTGCATTTAGAACTCGCTTCGGACACTATGAGTTCTTAGTTATGTCATTTGGACTCACAAACGCATTTTCTATCTTCATGGATTTAATGCAAAGAATATTCCAGCCCTTCCTCGATAAATTTGTGATAGTCTTCATCGATGATATCCTAATTTATTATAAGTCTATAGAGGATCACGAGATTCATTTGAAAGTAATATTGGGAACTCTTAGGGAGCATCAATTATTTGCCAAATACTCAAAATGTGAGTTTTGGTTGGATTCAATAGCATTTTTAAGACATATAGTAAATGCTGAAGGAATCAAGGTAGACCAAAAAAAATCAGTACCATACAAGAATGGCCTCAACCATCATCCGTGTCTGAGATTCGCAGTTTCTTATGACTGACAGGATACTACCGAAAGTTTGTTAAAGGATTCTCAAATATGGCAAAACCATTAACTCAGTTGACTCAAAAGGCAGCACCATTTGTATGGAGTCAGGACTGTGAAGAATCATTTCTAAAAATAAAGCAAGCCCTCACTACTGCACCTATCCTAATCCTACTGCAAGAAAGGAAGAACTACAAGGTATACACGGATACTTCATTAACAGGACTAGGGTGTGTCCTCATGCAAGACAACCACGTCATTGCTTACGCTTAAGGCAATTGAAGACTCACGAAAAGAACTATCTTGTTCATGATTAGAGCTAGCTGCAGTAGTCTTTGTCTTAAAGATTTGGAGGCATTATCTTTATGGAGTGAAGTGCGAGATCTTTACAGACCATCAGAATTTAAAATACATCTTCACACAGAAAGAACTAAACTGTCGCCAAAGGAGATGGTTAGAACTACTCAGTGACTATGACATAGATATTCAATATCATCCTGACAAAAGTTAACTTGGTCGCAGATGCTTTGACTAGAAAAAAAATATTGAGTACTTTAATCTCAGCAAGTCTATTTGAGGAAGAATTCCAGAACCTTAATATAAGACCCATTATTAAAGATCAATTGAATGAATTGCTTAAAGCTAATACTACAGGACCTACCTTCGTATAAAGCATATTGAATGCTCAAAAAGTCAGCAAGGAATATCCCAAGCTGAAAGCAGAAATAGAAGATGGTCGCATAACAGAGTTGCAGCTGCGAAAAGGAATTCATATTTTTAATGGTAATAGAATTTGGGTCCCGAATAATTCGCACATTCGAAATCAGATATTAAATGAAGCCCACAACTCAGGCTATACAGTACACCCCGGAAGCAACAAAATGTATCAAGATCTAAAGATAGCCTTCTGGTGGCCTGGACTCAAAGAGAGATAGTTGAATTTGTGGCTAAATGCCACGTTTGTAGCCTAGTCAAAGCAGAACACCAACGATCGAGTGGACTTCTACACCCATTAGAAATCCCGGAGTGGAAATGGTCAGACATCTCTATAGATTTCGTAATGGGTTTGCCAAAAGGAAAATCAAGAGCAGATGCCATTTGGGTCATAGTTGATAGATTAATAAAGCCAGCCCACTTTATCCTGATAAAGCAAACAGACTCAGTGGAGAAACTAACAAGATTATATATTAGGGAGATCGTCAAACTGCATGGAATTCCTAAAACTATAATTTCAGATAGAGATGGCAGGTTTACTTCGTGATTTTGGCAAGCAGTACACAAAGATTTGGGAACCATTTTAGCCATGAGCATGGCCTTTCACCCTCAAACGGACGGGCAAACTGAGAGAGTCAACCAAGTACTTGAGGATCTCTTACGTTTATGCTTGATAGACTTTGGTGAAAATTGGGAGAAACACCTCCCACTTGTAGAATTTGCTTATAATAATAGCCACCAGTCAAGCATTATGATGACCCCTTATGAAGTCTTATATGGGAGAAAGTGCAGTACTCTTCTAGCCTGGACACAAGTTGAAGATATACAAATTTATGAATCTGAGTTAATTGAAGAAACAAACAAAAAGATAGGCTAATCAAGAGCAGAATTGCGGCAGCCCGGGACCGACAAAAGAAATACTTCGACACAAGACACCGGAGGCAAGAATTTCACATTGGTGATCGGGCTTATATAAAGATTAGCCCTATGAAAGGAATTCATATGACTGGAAAGTTGAGTCCCATATATGTTGGACCCTTCGAAGTAACTGCAAAAATTGGATGCTCGGCTTATAAACTTAAACTTCCTGAAAGATTTTCAGTCGTGCACTACGTATTTCACGTTTCAACACTCCGTAGATGCCTCCAGGAATCCACTCAGCAAATTTCAGACTCAACAGTTGAAATTCAACCTAATTTAACTTATATTGAAAAATCTCTTAAAATTATCGAGAAAGATCGCCGAAAATTAAGAAGCAGAATGATCCTGATAATCAAAATTCAATGGTATAACCATACTGCGAAAGAAGCCAAGTGGGAAAAAGAATATATGCGAAGAAAGTATCCAGAACTATTTCTAAATTAAGGTATCCCCAAGACCCTTTTAAGTCGTTATTTTTATTCTTGATGTCGAGGACGACATCATTTTTAAGTAAGGGAGTTTGTAACGACCCAATGTAGTTACTTTTCAAATTAGGTCAAAACCCGCTTCAAATATCAGGACCCCGGGGAATTTCAAATTAGGGCAAACAAAATTTCTATTAGATAGAAATAATTTTTAGATCAAAGTGCCCTAGTTTGGGAGAATTCGGATAACGAAAACTCCCTCTTTAATTTTCTAAATTAATTAAATTCAATAAATCAAGAATATTGAAATACGTGCCGGAATTCATCATTTTTAGTATCGTTATGATCAATATATTATTTAAAGGCTGCTCGAGAAGTTTCATCAAATTCTGAGCGCCGGTTTAATTGTGGTTAATTTTTAAAGTTTTAAAACTCAAAAATTAATATAAAATAAAATATTATTTCGAATCGAAAATTTTCGGCGCGAGGGTGTTTGTGATATCATAACACAAATCGGTGTCAAGTTTCATTGTATTTGAACGTCAAACAACTGAAAATGACGATTAAGTAAATTCCTTCATTTTTTTTCATTCTCCCCCTGCCCAATCGCAAAAGCTGCGATCCTTTTTCTGCCCATACGCCTTATCCATGCCTAATTAACACCTTAATGATGCTTTAAACTTTATCCCCTTACCCCTTATCCCCTTATCCTGCTCCCTTTCTCCACTTAAGTATCCCCCCATCCCCTTTCTTCTCCCCTCCCCACACAGCAGCAGCTCTCTTCTCCCCTCCCCACATAGCAGCAACCCTCTTCTCCCCTCCCCACACAGCAGCAGCTCTCTTCTCCCCTCCCCACACAGCAACAGCCCTCTCCTCCTCTCCCCATACAGCAGTAGCTCTCTACTCCCCTTCCCACACAGCAACAGCCTCTCCTCCTCTCCTCACACAGCAGCAGTCTTCTCCTCCCTCTCCCACAATCACTAGCAGCCCAACCTCTCCTTCCTGCCCTCCAGCAAGCAGCCGGCCAGTAGCAGCCCCTCCTGCTGCAGCCCTTCCTTAGCCAGCAGCCCCTCCTACGGCAGCCCTCCCTCGTCCGGCCAGTCAGCCAGCCATCAAGCTAGCTAGACCCGCTGCCCCGGTAACCTCCTGCCAGCTCCCTTCAGCCACGTCCGACCTCCCTCCGGCTTTCGACAACCCACCCCAGCTTTAGGTAATAGGAGAACGAAAAGAGGAAGAAAATGATATGAGATTTTTAATATTTTATTTCCTTTATTTCATTTCTTATACTATTATATTATGTCATTGCATTATTATTGATGTCATTAATTAATAATAAATAATAGTATAAATGCTAGAAAATGACTATTACTTTCATACTGTCTATTTCAATTCAAGCATTTTTATTCAATCATTTCTATTTTCTTATTATTACTATTATTATTATTACGTTCTACAATTTATGCAATCATTTTTATTCTGTCTTTCATACATTATTATTATCATTATCATTATTATTATTAAAATGATAATAATAATGCTATTATAAATATTATTGCCACATCAGTAACTTAAAAATACGATCTTCTATCAAGTTGAGAAAATGAAAGAGAAGCAGAATAGAAACGAAGATAATAATATTGGCTAAAAAGGTTAATTTAAAATATCAAAAACCTAAACGCAGATTGAGCGAACTGTCACTCATCCGAATTGTCGAATTGTCGAATTGTTGAACTTAAAGAACAAGGTACCAGATGTCTTTTATTACTTCTATTTAAGTATGTTTTTCTGCTCAGCATCGCACAAATTTGATAAAAGTGCTTTTTAAAGTCACATAAAATGATATATGAATAAGTTTGGATAAGTGATAAGCAAGGGTTCCATGTTGCTTTAAACTTTTTGTCTGATCAGACAACCGCTAGGACGGGGTTGTCCGACATTGGGAGTCATAAGGAGCTTATATTGATAAGCCTTTGAGGGGGCAGGTATAGAGGGAAGTTGAGATATGTAACACAAAAATGAACCCTTCTTTTCCTCGATTTTGTACTTGCCCAACAAAATTATATTTTGCCTCAGATATCAAGCGCTAAAAATTCTGTATTTATTTTTGTGACTGCAATTATTTTTGTGCTAAGTTTCAAGTGCAATTGAAACAGGTTTGCAGGGATAAGTTTGTACAACTTTTATTTCCTGTCAAATATTGATTATTTTGCTTATTATTTAACATTTGTAAAGATGACATCTGTCAGTAGTTAGTTTTACAACTAACTGGTATTCGAATTTCCACACTTTTAAAATGTGCCCAGATCAGGAGTTCATCCTTAAGGAAAGGTGCTAAGAACTGAACAATGTTGATACTGGTACTTGTTGATCCACCGCTTTCTTTTTGACTCTGTCTATTCTTTTAAAAAATTTGTAATTTTTTTTTTATTTTAACTTTTGTAATCAGAACTTATGAATTAATAAATAAATGAGTTATGTTTGATGTCTATATATTTTTCTCTTAAATCACTCAATATAATCCTGCTGCTAGATGATTTATTGCTATTATTTTATCACACCCACAGCAACCGGTGCTGGATTAGCTCCCGCTGACCCGGCACCGGGTCCCCACAATATGTGATACGTCGCGCTGATATCCTTAATCCAACTGGAGCTGTCAGCTACTAGTCCCTTAACAAAAGATACATCGGAGTTTGAACCCTCCACCACATTCTGCATCACATTTGCCTTGGCCTCGGAAGATCCGCTTGCCTGGTGCTTGTCTTTCAACTTTGGGCAGTTCTTCTTCCAATGTCCTGCTTTCAAACAGAATGCACACTGATTGCGCCCAATTCTCTGGTCTCTTGATTTATCTCTCTTCTGGAAGTCTGCATTTTTCTTTGGTCATTGCTTTTTCTTCTCTTGTCTTCCCCTCTAGAGTGTAAGAGCCTCTATCATATCTGATTTGGTAGACTCATTGTCCCTTCTTCTGAACTCGTGATTCACTAGGGCTGCAGTCACATTTTCATACTTTAGAGCATCCTTCCCATTGATCAAAGTTATGGTGAAGTGCTCATATACTCATCTGGCAATGATTTCAACAATAACAAAGCTTTGTCTTCATCCTCCACAGTCTCATCCAGATTCAACAAATCTGCCAACAGTTTAGTGAACTCATTCAGGTGTTCATTTATGGAAATACCTCTGCTAAGCTGAAATCAATAGAGCCGCCTCTTCATGTGGAGTCGATTCTCTACACTCTTCGTTAGATATTTGCTCTCTAGGAATTTTCGCAATTTCCACGTCGACGTTTCCATCATCACAGCATCTTTGATCTCCTGAGTCAATTAAATTTTGATCAAACCACATGCACTACGGTTCATCTAGATCCAATCCCTCTCTGAAATTTCTTTCGGTTTTCCTCGTCGTCAAGAACATCCTTCAGATTTAGAGCGCATAGTGCGTTTGTCACCTTGCACCGCCACATACCAAAGTTATTATTTCATCAAATTTGTCAACATATATATTCGCCGGATCTGTCACAACTTGGTAGGGGGATCTCTCCACCACCGATGATGACGAAGTTCCAATCACCTCTTCTTCTCTTTCTGTCATGTCTTTCTTCTTGCTTTAAAAAAACTCAAACACAAAACATGAACAGCTCAAGCAAACCCTAGCCCTCAAGAACAAACAAGACAACCTCGCTCTGATACCACTTATTGGGATCTCTTAGGGTTACAAATTAATGCGAAACAAAGCTTGAGATGATAAGTAAATCAAAATAAAGTAAAAAAATAACACATGCAATTAATCACAGCCACATGATAAAAAGATTTGCGTAGTTCGGTGTTAACACCTACGTTCACAAGGAGAAAAGTTAAATTTTCACTATGTAGAGAAGTGAGTACAATGAGTTTTAGGATTTACAAACCCTTACAAAACTTCTAGGAGCCTTTCTTTTTTCTTGTAAATGGAGCAACCACCACACAAAACCAATGGATGCTAAAAATATTTTGTATTTTTCTTCTTCTAACCCAAAAAATCTGGGTTAATAATATATAGGCGGAATTTTTGGACCGCGGGCCCTACAGCGCGCTGTAGCGCCTGCCTCTCGGCGCCAAGCATTGCAGCACGCTGTGGTGCCCGCCTCTCAGGCACAAGGACGCTGCGGCGCGATGAAACGTCCGCCTCTCGGGCGCCAGGCGCGCTGTAGCGCCCGCCTTTCGGGTGCCAGGTCGCTGCAGCGTGCTATGGCGTCCTCTTCTCAAGCGCCAGGTGTTGTGGCGCGCCTCCAACCTTCTCCTTGTTAACACACAATTTATTCTTTGTTCTCCAACTTTTATTAAAAAAAAAATTCTTATTTTGCTTTTCTTATATTGACTTCAACAAGACTTGGATCAATTAACGCTTTTGTCTTTAGCTAGCACGAAATTTTGATGGTTACGCGTGAATTTATGGGTTAAAATCGGGCTTGATATAATGATGGTCAAATTTATTTTAAAGCAAAAACTTAAATTGTAAAGTTGGCCCAATCACTGGTTATTTCTTTTTCCGTGAAAACCAAAATTTACTGGGTATTTCTATATTAACATAGTCTTTAACTACAAGATATGGAGAAATGTTTTACTCATGTGACTCTCTTTAGAAACTCCTCTTAGCTGAATTCTTGAGATCGACCTGCACTCTTCCGCTAATGAAATTTGTTAGCATGCACTGAGAACACTCAATCATATCAATCTTGAATCTTTCTCAATGTTAGTATAATGTATCAAAGGTCAATGGAAATCATAAACTGCATGAATCACTTGATCCAAACTAATACATTGATTTAATAATTTTGATCATGGACTGTGGATTGAAATAGGGACTAATGCTGCTTTTGATAATCAATATGAACAAACTAGTTTTTCACCATAGTTCTTAGAACTTTGTGCAAAAAACTTTTTATTTGTGTTGTCATACTTTATGAACTATATTGTATAATCGAACATTTTAATATAGCCACATACCTTTTTGTTTGATATTTTATTATCTTTGCCAAGTTCATACCTCTGGGTTTTAAATTTTAAGAACGTATTTTGGTTTTCATTCTCATAATAATTTATCAAATAGTATTTGGCAATATATATATATATATATAATCTAATCCGATTCAATAACTCACAAAGCAGATTCAATGGGAAGTGTTCCTTTATGGGAAGCGGTTCTCGGCAAGCACGAAGCTGTAATAAGGCTGCTGATAGACAATGGTGCGGACCTCTCTTATGGCGACATGGCTCAGTACGCATGCACGGCGGCGGAACAGAGCAGTGTGGAGTTGCTCAATGACATTGTTGAATATGGAGGCGATGTTACCCTTCCGAGGAGCGATGGCACCACAGCCTTACACCTTGCTATCTGTGAAGGAAACCTTCAGATGGTCAAGTTCTTGCTTGAGAAAGGTGCTGATGCCGACAAGCTAGACATGCATGGGTGGAACCCGTTAGAATTGGCCGAACAGCAAGGTCATCAGGAAATAATTTCGCTCTTGAGGACAAAGAAAGCCTGCGACTATGAGAGCCCTCACGGCAATCAAAAAGATGACTGCCCTTCTGAGTTGAAAACTCCGGAAGCGCCAGCATTTCGATCTCTCGGAAGATTCAGGAGCGAGCCAGCTATGGTGCCTGGTTCACAGGATGGCATTCCTCCCTCAGGCGAAGATGCCGCTTTGAAGAAAAGTCAACAGAAGCTGAGCTCTTCTAACTTCAGCAACTCCCTCTTCGGCATCATGTCAGCTGCTCATGCTGATAGGGGTGGCAGCCCGCTGCTGTCATCCCGATCTGTTAATTTAAAGGCTGGATTTGGGTATTATCCCCCTCATCATCAACAAGCTCATCCTCATCATTATCATTCTCTCCTCAGGATAACAATCAACTGCCCCGAAAAACGGGATTCTACTGGGAAACTCGTTCTTCTCCCGAAATCTATCGAGGAGCTTCTCTCGGTTGGCAATAAGAAGTTTGGTTTCCAAGCAGCCAGGGTTGTGACAAGGGATGGCGCTGAGGTTGATGACATGTCGGTTATCCGAGATGGGGATCACCTTCTCCTCGTGAGTGCTTTGTGGAGAGTGAAAAATAGCAGTGTTTTGTAGCGAGAGATTCTGATCTGCAGTGGCTGTAGATGGATTGTTTCGATGAGAATGCTGCCTGAGAGGGCTTTTTGCACAGTTCCTATATATTTAGCTGCTCTTTTAAAAGGGATTTTCTGCTCTGAAATGTATAAGCATGTATGCAGAACAGGTATTCCTTTCTTATAAATACCCTTCGAAATCTCATACCTTTTCAAATCCCCGATGATTATATATATATATATATATATATATATATATATATGATGCATTCTTTAGGTTTAAAATTACAGTCTGGCATTCAAGTTTTTGTTGTGTGCACAACAGGGCTTTCTCCTCTGACAAGTAAATTAATTGTACATGCATTGAAGGCTCTCTTGTTTTATGTGAGTGTTGCTGTAGCGTTTTGATGCATGTTTTAAGAGCTCACTGTAGTTTGTTAATAGCTGTAGCATTCATATTCATTAAATTAGCATAGATATGCATATGTGTTGGGGGATTCTCTTACAGCTTGTGTTTTGAGTTTTACAATCTTGTAACTAGCATTGATATAATGATAGTTTCGCTAAGTCATGAGGGTGAACTCTTCAAGTCAAATCAAACAGTTTTCTAGCAAAATTATGAAAAAGATGCAGGTTGACTTCATTCAATCTAGATTTTGTGTAATCTTTTATTGCTTTTTATGTTTAAATTAAAATATCTAAACAACAACAACAACAATACCAAACCTAAATATCACTAGGTGGGGTTAACTATATTAGTGCTTTGTTTCCCTTTTTAAAGGCTTTTCTTATGTCTTTTTGGTCTTCCTCTTTTAATATAAGCAAAATTTATAACAAGAGTATTGAATAATCTAATCTCCAATCTTATCCACTATTAGGCCACTCTGATAGATCTTTCCTTACAAGTATACCCACTCATTTACCCGAGTATTTTATGTCTTTGTTAGTTAACCTTTAGCCCCTTAAAACATAATTGGCTGTATAGTTGCTTTATAACATTTCTTTCTTCTTAGGTGAAATTTTCTAATCTCACAGTACCCCTAAAGCAATTTGCAATTGAAAAATAAGAATCAGTTTTACACATTTCCTTTATAGTGTCATTCTAATAATTTTAAGATGTTATAAATTAATTACATTAACTTAAGCAAAATTTTTGGAGAAAAATGAATAAATAAACTGTTTTTTGAATAATATAATATTCTTAAGTTTAACTTTGACCTGATGTTAAACCAAACTTGAATTACAAATGTTGCAAGTTCCATTCAAGCGATAGAATAATTATCTAGTATTGTTGCTTTGAAATGATTATGTGAAAATATATATGTATATGTATGTATAGGAATGTATGCATGTCTATATATAAGTAAAGATCATTCATAATATTTAAGGAGATATATATTATGTATATATGAATGAGTCCATGGGATATACTATGTATAATTACATTAATCTTGTTGTCATATATACATTAGAAGTTTTCTTACGTATCTTTATAGATTTTTAAAGTTGGAGGAATAAGGGAGATTTGTGATGTTTCTTTAGGGTGAATGTTTCAAATGTTTATAAGATTTCAAGAACTTATCATACAAACAAAAATGATTGCTTGATCTATTTGAATGTCATAATGATCATTGTTTAATTTAAATTCTTATGATTGCTTAAATTTTTTTATAGCACATGTGATGATTTATTTAAAATATTTTTTGAGAAATGTTATTTAGATCCGTTGATGTGGCACTCAGAAAAATTAATCCAATTGAATTTGGATATTATTTTATTAGTATTTATTTATTTATATTAAAATAATATAAATATTATTTTTAAAATTTATATTGAAATGATATTAAAATTTTATTAGATAAGTTTTTCTGGATGTTATGATAAAGATGTTAAGTTCTTTTTACTCATAAATTTGTAGTATTTTATATATTTAATTTATCATGATTTGAATTAAAATTATGACATTTTTATGTATTATTTATAAAAAATTAAAATTATTTTTGTGTGTGAAGCTCACAAAAATATATATTTTATATTTAAATTATAATCATCAATATTTTTTTTTTAAATAAATAGGAAGCCAACGAACTTTTTAAAATAATTTAACTTCCTCCTAAGAGCTGTGAGTGAGGAGATATTTTGACTTCCACAAGAGAGGGAGATATTACTTCCACCTCAGATGAATCATACGACCTGAATTTATGCTTTGACTGATATATATTATTAAAAAGTAGTAATACCTTAATTTATATTAAAAATTAGTTATTTGAGTGCTATAAATCTATATTACAAAGCAGCACAGCACAGCGCAGCCCCTATTTAAACCCCACTAAATGACGAAAACCTTTAAAAAAAAAATGGGGCAAGAAATGGAAAAAAAATGGATCCGCCCCTTTCTCCTCCTCTTCCTCCTCCTCTCCGGCGTCTTTCTCGACCTCTCCGGCGGTGACGTCGGTACGGCGTCATCATATTCGCCGCCGTACATCCCGACAAGGTGCTACGGCGATGACCGATCCCAATTACCAGCGGACGCCACCCTCGCCGCTGCCGGCGCCGGAATATGGGACAACGGCGCCTCCTGCGGCCGTCGTTACGCCGTCCATTGCCTGAGCTCCGCGAAGGCGGGAGCATGCATCGCAAGCGCCACCGTCTACGTGACCGTCGTCGATGAGGCCTCCGCGCTCGGGGGCCGCCCGTCTTCCGCCGGGACCACCATGGCGCTGTCACAGCTCGCTTTTAGCCTGATTGCGAGCCTCAATGCGTCGGAGATCAACATCGAGTTCGCCCAAGTCTGAGGAGCCCCCTCATTGGGCCGACTAGGGTTTTTTTTGTTCGTTGCTTTTATTATTCCTTTGCTTTTCCTTTCTTTTCTTCTCTTCTCTACAAATTAATAGTTTTCATTCCAACCTTTCTTTTTTGGACATTCCAAAGAAAAGAACAAACAAACATGAACAGAGAAACATAATACACAGAACAATTAACTTTAGGTGAGCAATTCGTTAGATTCTTCGGATCTAAATTCTAGACATGTCAATGACTATATAATTGTCTCATTAAAATTTAATTTTTCTAGAAAAAAAAAAGAGAACGATGTGTTGTCGAGCACCCATATTTTGTCTGATTTAAATTGGCTAAGCGTCAAGCATAGCTTGTATGACATTAGAAATAGAAAGATGAAAAGCATTCTCCTGAAAACTTGCGTAATTTGATTGAAGTTTGAAATTCTCGTGTTCCTATCTTTCCATACGAAGTAAGCCATCGTACCAATTAGTATACAATTTTTCCTTTTTGAGAGAAAATGAGTAGAGAGCCGCACTTCAGTAGTTGGAAGGAAAGAGTTGATTTGATTATTGTTAAAGAATCAATGAGTTCATTAATTATTTTTTTCTAACAGCCTACTCCTCTTAGGTGTTGTCGTCCACTCCTCTTAACCTCCCGCTCTCTCTTTCTAACCAACCGCTCACTTATCTTCATCTCTTACTCCGAGCCAATCATTATATATCACCACAACACTTGTATCTTTTCTACCCCCAACCTCTCTTAATCTATGCACAAGCCAATTTAGTCTTCCTCCATCTAATTATTGTGAACTGCAATGTGTAATTATTATTTCTCCTTTTTTTTTTTTTGTTTCTCTCTAATTAAAATAAGCATGCACTTGAATTCTTGTAATTTGTTTGATATTGTATTAAAAATATTATTCTTAGTGTTCATTGAAAGTATTTTGTCCAAAGAATGTGAGGTATACTTGGGCGTAAAAAATATTTCATGGTATCAGAGCCATGGAAGTTTTAGCAAGGTTAAGTTCTTTCGTTTTGCAATTGTCCGGATTTCTCATCAATGGAAGGCAATGGTATTTCTCGTGGTTTGGGGATCGATATGCTCACCCATACAAATTTCAAGAAATGGAAGTCATGCTTGGAGTTATTTGTTGGAGAAGATCTGTGGGAAGTTGTTGGTGGAGATGCACAGGAAGTTGTAGCACAAACTGGAACGAATGATCTGGAAGTCAAGGCATGGAAGAAAATGAACGTGAAAGCAGAGTTCAACTATCAAAAGAATTATCTCACTGGACTTGTTCAACCATACCATAGGGTGCAACTCGGCATCAGAGATTTGGGCCGCTCTCGATGGTTTGTTTAACAAGAAAAATGTGGCAATGCTTCAGTTTCTGGAGAACGAGTTGGTGAAAGCAAATCAATGAGAGCTTTCCATCTCGGCTTTCTTCCTGAAGTTTAAAAATCTCTCTGTATAGATTATTGCATTGAATCCAAAAGAGCTGATCTCAGAGGCAAAGTTGAAAAGGCATATTATCAGAGGGTTGCGGAATGAGTATATATCATATGTCACAGTGGTGCAAGGATGGGCTTCACAACCGTCTCTGATGTAGTTGGAGAACCTCTTGGTGTCTCAGGAGAGTTTGGCTTGATAGATGGTAGGGGTGTCTATCTCTAATGAAGGAAGTGAAGGTCTATACATTGGGAAGAAGAAACACTGGGATAAGAAGAAGAAGAATGACAGAGAAAGTTCTTTTACCTCATATAGGGAGAGCGGTGCTCAATTCACTCCCAGGAATGATGAAGGAAGAAAAATTGTCAAATGCTTCAAGTGTAACCAGGCTGGATATTACAGGCGTGATTGTAGGGTCAACCTCACATTGAGTCATGCAGCAGAGAGGGAGGAAGGTACAACGGAAGACGAAGGTTGGGGGAGGTGTTTACTTGAGGAGAGGATTTCTATTGTGGAGGCCTTAGCCTCTATAAACTTCGAAGATAATTGGATCATCGATTTCGGATGTGGGCATCACCTTATCGGTGATGGGTCTAAATTCTCATCTATGTGGAATTATGAAGGAAGATATGCGATTGTGATAGCAGATAACACAGTCCATCCGGTGGAGTAGGAGGGGATTGTGACAGTGGGCAGTGAACAAAGTGCACTCATACTGAAGTGTTTGTATCACGTGCTGAGTATGAAGAAGAATCTATTTTCAGTGACAGATGCGGTTGATGTGGGGTACCACGTGCTCTTTGGGCAGAAGGAGATGAAGTTCCTACGGAACTTAAATTCAGTGAAGGCGGAGGTGACTCACAATGGAAGACAAGTTTTTCATATGTTTGTTCTTTCTAAGACGTCATATGTAGAAAATATGAAGGGCAATGATAGTGTTGTAATTTGGCACGAAAGATTGGGGCTGCTAAAGTGCATCCATTTGAGAAGTCTCATTTCTTCCATTTGACACATCTCTCTCGAGGAGCAAGAGGCCGCTAGAGTGCATCCATAACAATGTGATGGGACCGACGGCTACCCCATCCTATTCAAGAAACAGATATATTAATGTTGGTTGTGAATGACTTCTCACGCTATACATGGGTATATTATTTAAAGAGAAGTCAGAAGTGTTCGACAAGTTCAAGTTTTTGGAATTCAAATAGAGGGTGGAAGGCGTGCTTGGATAGAAAATCAAAAAGCTAAGAACCGAAAACAGAGGGGAGTTTACATCCGTTGAGTTCTCTTCTTTTTACAGTACGTATGGAATCAAGAGGGAGTTATATTGTGCCTATATGCTGCAGCAAAATGCGATAGTCTAAAGGAAGATTCGGCACATTACTAACTTGCAGGTGTTAGTTACATGCCAAGGGAATTCCCAAGGCCTTATGGGCTGAGGGAATGGCTTGTGCGGCATATGTGATCAACCGAATGCCATTGAGCCTGAACAATCAAAAGTCGTCGTACTAACTCATGTTTGGAGAAGTGCTAAGTGTGAAGCATATGCGAGTGTTTGGAGCGACTTGCTATGTTCATATCCCAGATACATGAAAAACAAAGCTTGAATTCAAAACCATAAAGTATGTTTTCATGGGCTACGACGAGCGGTAGAAGGGTTGGAAATGTATGGATCCTCGGACTTGGAGGTTCATTGTCTCTCGTGACGTGGTGTTCAGCGAGTTAACATCATACGATGGAGGCTCTATCATCGTGTTCGAAGAGAACGGAGGAGAAGAAAGTCTTGAAGAGGAAACTAAAGGAGGATCAACTGAGTTACTAGAATAAATCCCCGAAGATTTAGAGCTGTTACTTAGCTTAGGCTGTTACTTAGCTTAATTGTATTCTAATTATCATTTCATTTGGTTCATTAGTTACTAGAATAAATCCCCGAAGATTTAGAGCAATTTGGAGCTCAAGCAAATATTTAGAATATTTTAATAATATTTAACTAATTATAAAATTGAGATATTTAATTTGACATCAAAATTGAAATCTGGCTTCGCCATTGCTCTCGTCACCCCCAAATTAGTTATAAGTGATGTTTTGGAAGTCATCAGATTTTTTTGAATAATTTAATATTTTTAAATACTCTGAAATATAGAATAATTTAATAATCATCAAAATCAAAATCTAACTTCGCCATTGCGCTCGTCACCCCCCAAAATAGTTAGGGTTGATGTTTTGGAAGTATTTGGAAGTCATCGAATTTTCTCAAATATTTTAATATATTTAAATACTCTAATAATTATGATAAATAAATTGATATCCAACTAAAATTCGACTTCGCTGTTGATTTCATCACCCCTAAATTAACTAGTTGGTGAATTTTTTGGATTTTTCGGAGCACATTTATCTAATTTGATTTTTAATGCATAAATTAAAAATTAGAAAAAAAAATATTATTCATTTCCATTTTTCTTTTCTTGCGCCTTGGACCCACTCCCCTCTCCTATTCGGCACCTTATCCTTTTTTTCCCTTCCTAGTGCACACAAAGGGCTCAGCCCCTCATCTCCTTCTTCATACTGTGGATGGGAGAGGACTTGCCCCCTCTCCTAGCTCATTTCTTCTCCTCCTCCTTAAAGGTAGCTCCCTCAACTCTCTTCTCCATTTTTTGGTTATCAGCTGAAGCTCCCTTAACTCCCCTCTCCATTTTTGCTAAAGGTGTTGAAGAAGAAGCCCCTAGCCGTATTCTCTTTTGCTGGCACCAGAAGAAGCTGAAGCTCCTCCTCATTCTATGTAACAACCCAGGTTGTTACCTAGGTTAATTAAGACTAATTTAAGTCTTAATTATAGTTTTAGTACACTTAATAAGTCATTTAGGACTCATCTCTAAGATTTAAATCAAATCAGGAATCAACTGGATCAAATTCTGATTTTGGGAATTTCCAGAAACCCTAGAAATGGACCTATTTAAACTGACCTTAAATCGAAAATATGACTTTGACATTGCGTTCACCACCCCCAAATTAGCTAGGGGTGAAATTTTGGAGGCATTTGGAAGTCATTGAATTTTCATCAAATATTTTAATATTATTTAAATACCCCAAAAATTTAAATAATTAAATACTCATTGTATCAAAAATCCAAGTGCGTCGTTGCATTTCTCACCCCTCAATTAGCTAGGGGTGATTTATCAGAAATTATTGAAGTGCATTTGATTAAATAATTTTAATTTATAAAAAGCAGATTAAATTAATTAATTACTTGCATATTTAAATGTACTTAACGATTTACGTTTATCATCAACCCCGCGCCGTTGGGATCTCGTGCAATGTCGTCTGACCTAACGGCACAGCGATTCGCTGTTGGGATCCCGTGCAATGCCGTCTTACCTAATGACACAGCGATTCGCCGTTGGATCGACCCAGCCGTCTGGATAGAACGGCTGGAGGGTTTCGTTCCAAACCATCCTCCGCGTGTCACGAAGGAGAGCTCGTCAAGTCGAAGTGTTTGACGCGTGTCGGCCGCCACTCTTGCATCCATTGACTAATTCGAATGCCAAAATACCAGGGGATTCACTCTTAACTTTTGAAACTCACTGCTCAAGTCTCACCGAAGCAATAGGGGACCTCAATCAAACCCTAAGTTCAGAAGTCGCCAAGCCAGAGGTACCTCAACTCCCTTCCAATCTACGTTAAGATTTCAGATTATTATTGCTACATATTATATGTTTAAATCAAAATATTGTTTGGATGTTATTCAAATTATCTGGTATCCATCTGTATATGGATCGATTGTTTCATCCTAAAACCCTAAATTTCTAGGGCATAACTTCTAACGCCATTGAAGGGAAGATAAATTAGAGTTTTTAGGATCTATAAATTCGCCTCTTCGTTGTCTTTCGAATGGCATGTGGCTCGAGCGCAAGGGTGTAGTGAGCATCTTCATGGAGGATGCCTGTAGCGCCCCTCCCCGTCGCCACGCGCAAAAGGGACAGTTATAATCAATTTCGGTGGCGAAGCGGCGCGCCACTCTGGGAGGAATATCCCGTCTCCCCGAATAGCTGAAAACCAAGCCCATCTGAAGGGCTACTAACTCAACTTCAAGGAGGGTTGAGAGCTAATACTTAAGATAAGAGTAGTATCTTTATCCTAAGTATTAGATAAATACATACATTGGATTTAGAATACAATATGAATCCAATATATGTATAAGATATCAGTATTTCCAGTATACTGATCACATCATAATACTAAGTATAAGTAGTATATAAACAAAGTGCAGAAGCTAAAAGTAAATATCCAGAAATATTCATCACAGAAGATGTATGAAAAATATTTGTCTCAGAAAAAAAAAATACATCCAGAATTATTACAAACGTTCTACTGAAACAGACATAAAAGCTAAGTATTGAACTGAAAATAAACTAAACAGAAAAGTAAAACTGAAGAAGAGTCCACTAATGCTTCACGGGCTCCTCCTGAATCTCCTGGGTGTCCTCCGGACCTGGCTCAATACACTGCTCAGAATTTAGCAAATTGTCAGATCCCAAAAGTACCCCGTGTTAGACAATAAGTCTAACACATAGAAATTAATCTAAACAGTTATAGATATTCATTTAACATTTACATAAATATAAGTAAATTTGCAAAAAAATTGTAAAGATAACTGAAAGTATAAAACTGTATAAAATTATACAAAACTAAATTAAAGTAAAGTAAAGCTGAACAATAAATTGAATACTGAAAGTAAACCAACACAGTACTGAATCTGAAACTGAGTAATCGTATATAAGACTATGATGTATATCATTGAAATTGTGCATCTGAATATATCACAACACTGTATGCTGCTGATATGCAACTAAAATATCACTGAACTGTTATGAGTAGTATGGTCCAATGTATACATACATCTAGTTGGGAATACTGTTTACTATTGATGCCGATGCTTCCTGAAATTCCTCAGTCAATGTATGCAATATTTCGTAACCCAGAAATCATCACTAGTTCTTGTACATCATTCTGATACTCACACATCATGCTTATGCTCATGCTCATTCTTCTAGACTACATGAGATAAATTCATAAAATGCTTTAAAATCTGATAATGAATCCAAAGTCTCCATTGTGCAGAATCCTGCTAAAAAGATTTTGACTCATAAATTATAATCTCGATAATTGGTTAAAGTTGAGAGATTACTTAAAAATTATTAGCTGGGGAGAGTGTATACACATATTTAGCATATTTGCAAGAAAGATGGATTTAACCCTTAGCTTATTTAAACTGCACTTATCGAAGCGCACTACGATAAGAGGCAGAACCCGGTCACAGTTTACATCTCAAGCTAAGCCGTTAAATGTCCTAATTACAAGCATACTTAGTGTCTTACGCAAAATGATTGGGATACTTTGTTTGCTTAAACTGCACTTATCGAAACGCACTACAATATGAGGCAGAACCCGGTCGTAGTTTACATTCCAAACTAAAGATCTTGTTCACTAATTGTAACACTCTTAGTCTTTGAAAATTTACTCTAATGTGACTGTATTCGTCTAATCCCTCAGGATAGCACTTATTCATAAGTCCAAATTTGAGTGAATCAACCAATCCTGAATATTACTAAAACAATCCAGTACTATGGGTATATCCTACTATACCCAACTAATAATCTGGGTTCATAATATTCTATTTAATCAACAATGATTTATCAAAGCTATTAATCCTTATTCTAAATAGGTGTGTCCTACACAAGGCTCCAAGAATGTGATCAAAAGATCACTCAATATTGAATTCTACCATAAGGGAGAAGTTCCATTCTAACTGCTTTAGGTGATTCCTACTACAAGGTATAAAGTTCAACTTCTAAAATTATGAAGGATCATCTAAGTTTCTACCTTAATAAATTACAAAAGCTCTTCCTACCTCAATATATCAATAATTAAGGTCTTTAAATATTTTAAGAACGATCCTAAAGCAAGACCCTTAAGATCTCACTTTTCTATAACTTAAGTTAACATTCAAGTGATCAGATCAGATGATCAAAATTCACTTTTCATATTTCCTAAAGTTTTCCAAAAAATTCGCTGCAACGGTCCATTTTGCATTTTACTGTTCAATTACTTTATTAAATGTTTTTATATGTTTTTTTTGTCGAAATATCGCTGCAACGGTCCAGGTTGCAACTTTGGGCGCTGCAGCGCACTGCAGCGCCAGACGATGATTTTCGCTGGACGAAACCTATAAGGCCTATTTTTGAGCTCAATTACTCTCAATCCAGATCGTTCCATGAGCGGTGCTATATATCAATAGAAAGGTCTTTCTGATACCTTTCCATTGACACCAAAATCTGCACAAAATGAGCATCCTAACTATACGAAAAATATGGATAAAGGACAGGGTATACAAAATGGACGAAAGCAGAGCATTCGTTTTTCAAAGAAATGAGCTACCTCAATGAGCCTTAATGGCTTCCATACATGTTTATAGATTTCTAGGGATACATTCAAGCATTGTAGTAACATGAAGGAGAAAAGGAGAGGAACAAATGGGTACCTTAGCCTTACAAGGGGTGGAGGAAGAAGGAACCTTCGTCTTTCTTCAAAGCTTTAGAGATAAGCTTCTTCTTTCAGCACAAGGGATCAATGGAGGAGGAGATTAGAAAATTTCAGCAAGAAGGAGAAGAGGGGTTGTGCTCTCCTTTTAAAGGAGGAGAGTGAGAGGGAGGCTCCATCATGAGCTAGGGGCCAGGGTGAGGGGATGAGGATGTGACCTCACATCAAAGCATGGTGTAGGAGTGGCCTTTGCTTGCATAGGAGATAAATGGGGGTGACTTTCAAAGCGTCCAAAACATCACCCATAGCTAATTTGGGGGTGACGATCGCAACGGCGAAGTCGAATTTCGATTTTGAGATCAACATAAATACCTCAATTTTCTAATTAATTAAATATTAAAATATTCTAAAATAATCGATTGAGCTCTGAATGACTCCAAACCTTCAAGGTTTGGTTCTAATGACTATATGAACTTAATAGAATGTTAATTACGATATGATTAGGCTACGATTAAGCTGTTTAACAACCTTGGGTTGTTACAATGCCCTAGCTCCTCGTCGCATGCCTTCCACGGGAAGGTGCTAGTGTTCGGGTCGAACCGGGCTACCTCGGGCCCGGTTCGCTTTCTGAGCGGGTCGGCTTCGTCTTCATAAAGTATTTGGGGTGGGGCCCGCACGCATAATCCTTTGAGTCTGTGTAGAGAGTCAGCGTCGTACCTGATCGCAACTGTGTGGGGCCCGCCGTTTTACTGATCTGAGAATAAAAAAAAAGAAGAAGAAATTATTAGTTTAAATTAATTTAATTGGTTTTAATATATTCAATCCTTCATAAATTGAGTTTCAATAATCCAAACTTAACAACAAATGAATATACCATTAAGATCAGTAAAATTAGAGGATTAATATGGAACTGTCAAATCTCAGTTTGGATAAGTATTTAACTTAGTGTCATTTAGGACCCCTAATTAAGCCCTACATGTCCCAAAACTTCATTTAACCATAACTTTGTAACCACTTACTCAAACATGGTCAATATGGGTCTCATTTTAATCAGTAAACTCCTAGAAATATTCTAGTAGTATCAATTTTGCTATTTGAGACATATTTAGACTACTCACTTTGGACCCAAACCCTAGCCTTCTTAAGCTCATAACTTTTTAACCACTAGTCCAAACCTACCCAATATGAGTCTTAAAGTGATCAGTAGAACCTCTAGAACAACCTAGTAGTTGAGAATACAGTTTACTGTGATGCCGATGCATCATGAAATTCCCCAGTCAAGATATGTAACATTCTGTAACCCATAATTAATTACTGATACTCATAAGTCACCACTGAATTATTCATCATGCTCATGCTCATGTTTATGCCCATGCTTCTATTCTATATGAGAAAAATTCAGAAATTTATAAAACTTTGAATATCGATAATGAATTCAAGGTCTCCACTGTGCAGCATCCTACTAAAAGCATTTTGACTCCTAGCTTCTTGAATGATAATTGGTTATAGTTGAAGATTAACTTAAAAATCATTAGATGGGATGATTATATACACATATTTAGCTCATTTGCAAGAAAGGTGATTCTTAACACTTTGTTTGATTAAGTCACCCTAACGAAGCGGTCTTCGATAGGAGGCATCGCCCATTGGCGATTTGTATCTCAAGCTAAGTTATTAAAATGTCCAACTCACAATCACACTCAGTGTCTTAAAAAATATGATTCTAATTACTTAGTTTGTTTAAGCCACACCTATGGAAGTGGTCTTCGCTAGGAGGCATTGCCCGTTGGCAATTTGTATTTCAATCAAACTAAGGAATGAGTCCCCGTTTAATACACTCTTAGGATGGATTGATTTACTCTAAGCGAGATTGTATCCGCCTAAACCCGCAGGATAGCCCAAAGATAAATCTTACTTAGAGTGACTCAATCATTCCCGAATACTACTAAAATAATCCAGTACTATGGGTATACTCTACTATACCCAACTAATAATCCAAATTTAGACAACTTTGTTTAATCATCAAGGGTTTATCCAGACTATTAATTCTTATGCTAAATAAGTAAGTCCTATATAATGCTCCAAAAAAATGTGATCAAGGATCACTCAATACAGATTCTATTACAAGGAGAGGTATCATTCTAATATCTTAAGTGATTCTTACCATGAGGGGTTAAGATCAACTTCTAAGGTTAAGGGATCATCTAAGTTTCTACCTCAATGAGTTATACAAATTCTCCTACCTCAATGTATATTTAATTTAGGTCTTTAAAATATTTCAGAGACGATCTTATGTTGAGATACTTAAGATCTCACACTCTTAATTCTAATGCTAACATTCTAGGTTTTACTTATCATTTAGGTTTAGAGTGATCAGATCAGATGTAGTGCCCCGCCCCGTCGCCGCGCGCAAAAGCGAAGTATAAACAGATCGATAGCGAAGCGGCACGCCACTCGGGGAGGAATATCCTGTCTCCCCGAATAACTGAAAACCAAACCCCTCTGAAGGGCTGCTGACTAAACCTCAAGAAGGGTTGAGAGCTAATACTTAAGATAAGAGTAGTATCCTTATCCTAAGTATTAGACAAATACACATATTGGATTTAGAATACGATAGGAATCCAACATATGTATAAGATATCAGCATTTCCAGTATACTTATCACATCACAATACTAAGTATAAGTTATATATAACAGAGTGCGAAAGCTTAAAGCAAACATCCAGAAATATTCATCACAGAAGTTGTATGAAAATATTCGTCTCAGAAAAGAAAAGAAAATACATCCAGAATTATTACAAATATTTACTGAATAATAAATATAGAGCTAAGTACTGAACTGAAAATAAACTAAGCAAAAAAATAGTGAAACTAGAGGAGAGTCCACTAGTGCTCCACTGGCTCCTCCTGAATCTCCTGGGTATCCTCCTAACCTGGCTCAATATAATGCTCAAGATCTAGCAAATTGTCGGATCCCAAAAGTACCTCGTGTTAGACAATAAGTCTAACACATTGAAACCAATCTAAACAGTTTTAGTTATTCATTTAATAGTTACATTATGTAATTAAATATACAAAATACTGTAAAGGTAATTGAAAGCATAAAACTGTATAAAACTGTACAAAAACTGAAGTAAGGTGAAGTAAAGTAAAACTGAACTATAAATTGAATACTGAAAGTAAACCAAAAATAATAATGGATATGAAACTGAGTAGTGATTTATAAAATTATGCTGTATGACATTGAATCTGTGCATTTGAATATGTCACAATACTGTATGTCACTGATATGCAACCAAAATATCACTGAACTGCTATAAGTCGTACAATCTAATGTATACATACATCCAATTGGGAACTGCGATGCTGATGCATCCTAAAATTCCCCAGTCAATGTATGCAACATTCCGTAACATATAAATCATCACTGATACTCATATGTCATTATCGATACTCAACATAATGCTTATGCTCATGCTCATGCTTCTAATCTACATGAGGTAAATACAGAAATATGCTTAGAAATCTGATAATGAATTTAAGGTCTCTATTGAGCAGAATCCTGTTAAAAGGATTCTGACTCTTAAATTATAATTCGATAATTGGTTAAGTTGAGAATTTACTTAAAAATCATTAGATTGGATGATTGTATACACATATTTAGCACGTTTACGAGAAAGGTGATTCTTAATACTTAGTTTGATTAAGCCACCATAACGAAGCGATCTTCGATAGGAGACGTCACTCGATGGCGATTTGTTTCTCAAGCTAAGCTATTAAGATGCCCAACTCACAATCACACTTAGTGTCCTAAAGAAGGTGACTCGAATTACTTAGTTTGTTTAAGCCGCCACACCTATTGAAGCTATCTTCGCTATGATGCATCACCCGATGGCGATTTGTATTTTAATCAAACTAAGGAATGAGTACCTATTTATAATATTCTTAGTCTTGGAAGATTTACTCTAACAGGACTGTATTCATCTAATCTCTCAGGATAGCACCTGGTCATAAGTTTGCATTGGAGTGAATCAACCAATCCTGAATATTACTGAAATAATCCAGTACTATGGGTATACCCTACTATACCAAACCAATAATATGGGTTCAGAATATTCTATTTATTCGATAGGGATTTATCAAAGCTATTGATCTTCACTCTAAACGGGTGAGTCCTACACAAGGCTCCAAGGGTATGATCAAAAGATCACTCAATGTAGATTGCTGCCATAAGGAATAAGTTCCATTATAACTGCTTTAGGTGATTCCTGCCATAAGGTATCAAGTTCAACTTCTAAAGTTATGAAGGATCATCTAAGTTTCTACCTCAATAAATTACAAAAGTTTTTCCTACCTCAAGGTATCAATATTTAAGGTCTTTAAACATTTTAAGAACGATCCTAAAGCAAGACTTTTAAGATCTCACTTTTATACTTCTTAAGATTTACTTGTTAGACTTAGGTTAAAGTGATCAGATCAGATGAATAAAATTCATTTGATCTTTTTGTATTCTACAATCATGGTATGAAATCAAAGATCTTATTAGAGTTAGATCATTCCATAAATCATTACAATTTTTTTATCTATTTTATGCTAATAGTCTTATATAAGAGAAAATCAAAGATCTAAATTTAGATTCAGATGGTTCAATCATACATATTCAATATTAACCTTAGCACTTCTAATTCAATGATTTATGATCAATATAAAATCATATGCAGATGGTTCTCGTGATCTATTTTACTTTTTGAATAAATCAAAATATCGTTGATGAAGACGATAACAAATTTATCTAAATACTCTTTCAACACGCGCTGCATTAAATCCATAAAAATGGATGGCGCATTTGTTCAGCCAAAGGACATTACTAAAAATTCATAATGTTCATAGCGGGTTCTAAACACTATCTTCTCCACATCTGGATCTTTAACTCACAATTGGTGATATCCATATCGCAAGTCTATCTTTGAGAAAATCTTAGCCCAGATAACTGATCGAATAAGCCATCGATACGAGATAGAGGGTACTTATTCTTGATAGTTACTTTATTTAATTTCCTATAATCGATGCACATTCTCATCGATCCATTTTTATTCTTTAACAAAACTGACGCTCCTCAATGAGATGAACTTGGACGAATAAGACATTTCTCCAGCATTTCTTGAAGTTGCTTGTTCAATTCTTGAAATTCTTTTGGCACCATACGATGCGGAACCTTTAACAGTGGTTGTGTTCCGAAAATTAATTCTATAGCAAATTCTACTTCTCTAATGGGAGGAAGACCGGGTAGGTCTTCAGGAAAATATCAGAAAATTCACAAACTATACGGTTCTCAGAAATATGCACGACTTCTTTCTTCTCTCTCAACATTGTTACGAGATATGCATCGCATCCTTTCCTGACTAGCCTTTCTGCTGTCACTGCATTGATCAATGATACTTGGGTGCTAAATTTTTCAATAAATGATTTTGATTGACTTCCACTGTCCAACGTTATTTTCTTATTTTGGCAATTTATGAAAGTACCATGTTCACTTAACTAATTCATGCCTATGATTATATCAAAATTTGCGATTGACAATAAAATTAATTTAACTCTATAATTTTGTTCACCAATAGAAATACCTATGTTGCAGAATTATCGGGACTGCATATGGGAAGGCAACCCGATGCTCAACGAGTTTGCTAATCGATAGGTTGGTAGCTTAAGAGTTTTAGCTCAATATTTCGATACGAAGAATGACTATCTCCATATCAAAAAGGATGTTACAAAATTTATCGTTTATTGATAAGGTATCTATGATTACAATAACTTATTATGTACTCATCTTTGCAGCAACCAACCCTTTTCTTTATTAGTAAGGAATTATAATTTTGAATAGAGCGGAATCAATGTGCTTTTCAGCCTTCCCACTTGGATCGGATGGCTATGATGGATCCCACATTTAATATATATAATCAATTGTTTAACATTTTATAATATTAATAGTTTTCTCATAAATTTTGGGCTAATCCATCTCTTTGAAATAATGAATTTTAGGTATTATAATATTTTTCATCTTTCTTAATATGTAAGACTGATAATTTGACCAAAAATTCAAATTCGAATTCAAATTTTTGAGTTAAATTCGGATCGAACCGACTTACTCTAACTCTATATTAAATAAATATCATAATCATTATTTGAAGTTAAATAATTATTTTTTGATATAAAAAAGTAAGTTTTCTTTGTCATTGTTGAATCTTCAAGAGAGTAATATTGAATAATATTTTATAATCAAGTATAATACTTAAAAAAATTTATTATCATTTTAACACTTTTGAAAACTCTAAGATTATTTAGCTTGTTAATGTGTAGCTTAATCTATGGCAAATACTCTTAAAAGAGATTAACTCAAATTTGAGTTATTACATTTAACTTTTTTTTTTTTTTTCCCTAAAAAAGCATGTTATAACAAATATTTCTTTCATATGTAACCTTCTAATTAAGGTATGATCAAAGATTATCATATTAAGTGTAAATTAACATTTATAAATAGTATTTTATTATAATAATTGAGATTCAATAATTAAAATTATAATTATAACTTTATAAAAAATATTTAATTATCTAAAAATAAAAATAATAATAGGAACCAAAAGTGGTTGGATATAAAAATATAAAAATTTTTGAATGATCTAAAAATTTTCATACTTAGGGCGTCCAACTTAATGCACTGTTGGGCCTAGTGATTATGCCGCCAAATTTATAATCTGTCTATCAGACGGCGTACAAATTTATGGGGCCATAATTGCGCCAATGAACGGCCAGGATTAAGGAGGAGCGCATTGGGCTATGATGGCAATTTTGTAATTGCGTTTCCAAAGGGTCAACCCTGTAACCGGCTTACTAATACCTTTTGTGTCGCGGCTTCGACATACTTCGCCTCTCGTCTCTGCTCGTTTTATTTTCTCCTCCGTTTTCGAGTTGAGCTCGCGCTTTGGCGGGAAGCAGCTGTGTTTTAGGCGGGAAAGATGTCTGGGAAAGGCGCCAAAGGCCTGATCATGGGCAAGTCCTCTGCTCTGAAGGAAAAGGACAAGAAGAAGCCGGTGTCTCGGTCCACCCGAGCTGGTCTTCAGGTTTGATCTCCGACTTTTCAATCCTTACTCGTTGTGTCCTGAAATTTTGTGTGCATGCATGATTTCTAGGGATTTACTATAATCTTTGTCTAATTGTGTGCAATTCTTAATGCTGTTGATCTAGGTTTTTTTTTGTTGTGGGGTGGGGGAGGGGTATTTATGCATGAAAAACTCAAATTTTTATAGGGATTTTTACTCTTCTTGCACCAAAACTTTATAAATACATATCCAGCACCTAATATCTTATATTTAAAAAAGCACTTACTTTCCCCTATTCTCAAGGTTTGTGACACATCTATATTTACTTATAATTAGAAGAAACAATAATACTTGATTTGTAAATATTAAAGATTTGAGTGCTATGTTTATAATAAACCAAATTTTTTTTACTAAGATATTAAAGATGGACCGACGTTACGGTTCTTGATATCAGGAGTTTTCGAATTATACGAGCGTATCTTTAAAAGATTTTTTTTATGGGAAAAATTTGATTTTTGGCATCTGAACCGCCTTTTAAATTTATCGATTAGTTTGTGTGGAACGGGTTGCTAGATGCATAGTAGTGCTGGAGGAAAAAACTTTCTATGTTGATTTTGGCATTGAAATAATCATCTACTCCTGATCTTGCACGGATGACTTATATGCATCTGCATTCTATGTGAATTTCTTCTTGAAATCAGTACAAGTGCAGTTATAGAATTAGTTTATAAAGTTCATGAAAACATTAATGTTTGTCCTTAAGTTGACTTAGGATATATTGAGGATATCTTGTTCTTAAGATGCCCTTTAGGTTTTGGGAAATTGCTCACTGTAAGAATTTGGTTAGATTGTTCAGATTATTATTATTCTTCTGCACACAATTAATTTTGAATTCTGTTCATCAAATCATTGTTCAGATTTCCCGCCTTGTCTTAGTTTTGTTTTTTCTGCATCATGTGCAAATTGCATCTCAAAGCAAGTTTGTGCATTGCCATTTTCATTAACCTTGAGTCAATAGTATTCTCTTCTCTCTCTATGCAAGATGTTAACCTACAATTACTTTTATAGAAATCCCACTAGTTTTTTAAATATTATTTTTATATTCTATATGCTTTTTATGATCTGTTCTTCTGTATTTGCGAGTGAAATGCATTTCTTGATGATATTAGCCATATCTACAAGTAGATGCCATCTATAAGTGCATTTCTATGGTATTGATCATAGAAGTACTAGGAGCCAGTAGTCTTTGGCATTAAAATTGTAGAACTTGCTGTACAAATTGTAATTGATATACATCTGTGAAAATTCCACTCCTTGCAAATGAGAATATGCATATTTTATCACTAATAATATATTTTGCTTGTTCCATCATTCTTAGTAGGTAATGCTCTCATTATTTAAGTATACTACATCCAGCAAATTGGGTACGAGGAAATGTGTTAATGATAATAATTATTTTATGTTACTATTATTTATCATGACTCTTGCCTGTAGTTTCATTCTACTTAACTGCATTATATTGTTGATGTGAGATTGCAACAAATAGTTGATTTCATTTTACCATAATTGTAAGCTTATATTGAAACTATGATGATTTGTTATTCCATATGTTTAAGTTATGCTCAACACACTGATTTTTTATTCACTTATAAATTTACCACATAGCAATGTTATAGGAACTGTTATTTTTAAATTAGTAAAATAAAAATTAACAGCAAAATGGTAATGGACACTAAGTAGCCTTGAATGAATCATAAAATTTCTAAATTAAACTAAAGACAAACAGTAGCTGAAAAATTTAACTTAAACATATTTCAAACTAACAGGGGAACTAAACTATTATCTCATTAGAGGAATGAAATGTAAAGTCTGCCCGTTTTACAATTTGAAGAATTTTTCTCATGCATTGTGAGTTTTGTTTACAATTAAACTTTGTCATTATAGGAGTCAATATACTTATCATCTTTATGGATTGATGTTCTTTTTGAATAAATTTACCAGCTGGTTTAACTCAGATATCTAATTTGTAATGGTTTTACTTCAATCATGTTTGATCCAATCATCAAAACTTTAAATCAATCTTTTATAGCTTAATGCTTTTTTATGAAAATCAAAATAGTGCACAATACAATGTTCTTTTTCTTTGTGTGACGCATATGTAAATCAAAGGTTGTTTTTGGTTGTCTAGACATAATGTACCGACTTATATATTCATGCATATTTTTGATGTAGCATTGACTACTATCAAGGGTAGTTTTAAAGTGACCATGTTATTTTCAATTATGAGATGTTTGAAATGTAATTTACAAAGTTATATTTTGAATTGGTAATGAAGAGTAGTGGCAAAGGACGTATAAAGTGAATCCTCTTAGTTCATGTTTTTTGAGTGACAATTCAAATCAGAGTTGCTGCTGTTGAAATAATTAAAAATTGGAATGGAGAAAATCTTTAGAACATTAAGAACTTAGAGCTGGTAAAAAAATCTCAGTGATATGAAATGGAGAAGTACTTCTAGAGTGTTGTGATAAAAAATTCTCATTTAAAATTTATGAAAATCTTAGAGCAACTATATGATTGGCTATGTTATATGAGCTTGAATGTTGGCCAACACAAGAGTGACTTATTGATAGAATAAGTGTTATAAAGATGAGGATGTTTGGGTGGATGAATGGTTATACTCTAAAGGATAGAATGAGAAATGAGTTTATTTATAACAAGGCTGGAGTGGCTTTAATAGTGAATAAGATCAGAGATTGTTGTATCTGATGGCTTAGCCATATTAAGCATAAGATCATTTGATGCTTTTGTTAGAAAAATTTAGCACATAAATTTTTCCCATCTTAAAAAACCAAAAAGGCTTGGGAAGAAGCCATTCTTTATTTGGAACTTAGGACATGTCATCTATTTGAATGCGCACAATGGAATTTATTATAACATCCTTATATCGAAGTGATGCAGTAATACGAAATATTATTCTGGTGATAATTATTTATGCTTGAGTGCATAAAATAGATAATTGTGCTTTTAAATTTTATTAACAAACCTAGAAGGTATGTGCCATATGCAATAAAAATGATTGCTTGGAGAATATTTAATATTAATTGTTCATATTTTATCACAACTTTGAAATATTTTCTCTTTTTATCTTTTGTTTCTCGCATTCTTACCATCCATAAGTTAATCTCATTGAATTAAACAGAAAATTCTAATCAATTCATATTGCATGATGTCAAAACTTCATATTAAGCGTTGCTTCCAGATAATGATACTTCATTTTCTATCCATTTACTGGTAGACTTTTTTGACAATAAAATTCCTCACTCCCATATAGTTATTTTTGTTTAACTGCTAAGTTTCATCTACAGTAGCTGTTCTTCTAGAAGTTTGTAATATTTGTACAGACTTTGTATTTGATTTTAAAGTTAATTTTGAATTTTTTGCTTTACCGTATTCATCTTAAGAAGCCATTCTCTGTTATATATCTTTCACATGCAAGCACCAAAAACTCCCTTATGCACACATTTACAGACACTTAACCTATTTTAGTTACCACTGATTATTTAGTTCTAATTGCCTATTTTCACATGAACCATGACTATCAAACATTTTTTGATTAGTTTTATCATTGTTTGAATGGACAACCTAGTAAATGTATCATACCAAACAAGAGTATAGTCTAATAGAAATTTTGCAATTCAGCTCCCTTTTAGATACACATCATTCAAAGCATACTATATTGAATTTTTATGAGTATACATTTAAGTGTATTTTTCAACAATTTTCTTACATGTTTGTGAAGTGAGAAAACACTTTTGCTGATGCCCATGAAAATGTGTACAAGTGAGTTTCTTATTTGAAAGAAAGTTTTTCAAATTTGATTCCTTTTTAATCTTTAATATGATAATAAGTATATTGATCAAAGTATGTGTATGTACAAATATCCAGAATAAACCCTAATTAGAAACCATAGTCCTATGTTGCAAATAAAATTTTTTATAATGCTAGCAGATTGAACTTTTAGAAGAAGCATACCAGATATTTTTTGGCAAAAAATGGAAAATACTTGTTTGTAATCCGGTGGCACAAGATAGAAAAACTCTCTAAATGTGAAGGTGCTTCTCAATGTAGCAAACTCTTTCTTCATATCTTATAGGAGTAGCTTCATTTACTATTGCTAAAAAATTTTCTAGTTGGGTAATATTAGCCATAGAGATGAAGCATATAAATTTTAGACTGACCTAGTCATAGTGTTTATTGGATTTTCTTCAAAAAGGTTATCTAGATGAGTTTATGCTTATAACTTTTGTTCAGGCATTAACAAAATGTTACCATTGTTATAATTATTCATAAAATATGACTGTTAAAAATTTAATTTTTGTTTTTCAAATTATAAACAAATATGAATTGCCTCATATGATCAGGCACTTGAATGTTAACCAACCAAAAGAAAATCAAGGAGGAATTAAGCTATAAATTAAGGTTAAATTTTTATACCAAACAGAAGTTTTAATAGTTGCTATGGTAGGTGAAAGATGAAGCATTGTTAGTGTTTTATTTTTGTTCTTTCTAAAATAGATAACATTGTGATATGTGTATGTGCATGCAATTTAGAATTTATAGTATGACATTGACGAAAGAAATGAAGGCAGAAATTCTTAACAAGTTCAATGCTGTGATTTTTGTTTTTCAAGAGGGGTTAAGCATGTCCATCTACATGTTTTGTTTATAATTTGTGATGTGTAGGTGTGCTGTTATCCAAATTATTTGAAACTTGGTCAGGAACGCCTTGTTGAATTGACCATGTGTCATATCATTTCAAATTGGCTTAACTCCAATCTTAGAATAATGGTAGTTTGTTTGTTCTGTTTCTACTATTTTTTGGCATTTTGTTTTTAAACGTTAAGATGCCTACCTCAATTTGCATTTCAGCCGCATGTGATCAATTTTTTTCATTGTTCTTATATTAAGTATGTAACTTTATCAAACGTATTCTCCTTGTCTGCATTTTAATTTTTTAGAGGTTTTTTACAGAACACCTAGAACATCAAAAATTACATATTTCACAGAAACCTTGAAATTTTCCAAAGATAACATAAGAATTTATAAATGCATCAAGGTACTTCATTCCACTTGGTTATCTTTTTGCCTATTGCCAGGCCCTATTGTTAATTCTTAACAAACTGACAACCTTGTAATTATCACAAATATTAAAAGGAAAGATGGTGGTATGTTTAGAGGCTAGAGGTGGTATGTCTAGAGAGTTCAATGACTGAGGTTAGGATATTGAGAGGTACTCGCAGACTTTGCCTGATTCTAGAATTGAGCAACCATTATGTGTAGGCAGAGGAACATGTTCAATAAGTAGATTTACTGAAGCAAGGGATCCAAAGAGGTTTTAGCAATGGAGATGTATGATGAACGGATGGCAGGGCCTGGGTGGCTGCTAAAACAGTGGTTGTGAGTGGTGGTGGTGAGGAAGTTGAAGATTGGGAAGCAAGCAGATGAAAATGAAATCTTTAATTTTGATGATTTGTAAGTTTTTGGTGTCTTTTTTTGTAAAATTTAAAGGGCATTTAAAAATGAAGTTCATGTGCTAGTTTTGTAAAAATCCTTTTTAATTTTGTTGGCATTTGTCACATTTGTGTTGTGTTATAGAGATCATTTAGTACATCATGGAGATGCTAGTGGTGCTCCGGTATGCTTCTGGGAGGTTCTGAGGAGATTCAGAGCAAGAAGTGATGTTCAGAAACAACTCAAATGCTGCAGCGCGCTTTGACGATCCAAACCTGTGACGGAGGTGCTATTGCGCGCCTCAGCGGTCAGCAAACAGAGAAGCAGGCGCTGCATCTCGCCGCAGTGGGTGCCAACCTAAGACGCGGGCGCTACCGCGCGCTGCAGCGGGTGCCAACCCGAGAGTCGGGCCCTACGGCGCGCCGTAGCGCATGGCGGAAATTTGCTTTAGTCCAGTTTTTCCCTAAGCAAATTGGAGGGCATTTTGAACTTTTCAAGGTATAATTTCAGCTAGGTGGTACTTAAGCAAAGAAGCTGGGAGGAGATGACTGTTGGCATTTTTAGTTGGAGGTTTGTGTTAGCTGTGAGGAGGAGATCCCTATGTGAAGTCCTAAGGAAGCTGTTGTGCAAGATATCCCTTGCATATTGGAGGAGAGACTCCTGGTGATGGCTGCTTCCTCTTCTCTCCTTATTTGAGTAAGAGCTGATATATTTCTAGTCAAGAGATAAGCTTTTTGTAACTCTGTACCTCTTCAAGTTATCTAATGAATTTTTTTTGGTGTGGTTTCGTGGTTTTCTTGTTCTTGGGTTTTTCATATAATCTTTGGTGTTTGAATGTTTTATGTGTTGTGATTTATTGCATGTATGTACTGTAATTTTATTCTTGTAGTTTTGTGATATTAAGTTGCTTGGTAACAACTCTGATCCTCAAACGAAGAGAGTGCACTCTATCAAATCGCTTCTGCTGCGATTATTGTGGGCTATTGTGGGCTGGAAGTTCTTTGTGCTCAAGGTCAAAACTTATTTTACAACAAGTGGTATCAGAGGGAGATTTCCCTTGTTGGTCTTAGAAGGGTTTGTTGTTTGAGTTGGAGCAATGGTCGAAGAGATGAGACATAATATTGAAAAATTTAGCGGAACAAATTTTGGGTTTTGTAAAATGCAGATGGAGGATCTGCTCTATCAGAAGAAGTTGTATCTTCCATTGACAGGAGTTGACAGAAAACTTGCAGCTATGACTTGTGAAAAATGGGAAGTTCTCGATAGAACTGCATTGGGTTTGATTCGTTTATCATTGTCTTCTTCTATTGCTTTTAACATTGTTAATGAGAAAACCATTGTAGATATTATGAATGCCTTGACGAGGATGTATGAGAAGCCCTCGGCTTCGAATAAAGTTTTCTTGATGAAGAAATTGTTTAACATGAAGATGATGGAAGGCCATTAAGTGACTAAACACCTCAATGGGTTCAACGCGGTGACGAGCCAGTTAAGTTCAGTGGGCATCAGTTTTGATGACGAGGTTCGAGCTTTGTTGTTCCTCTTCATTGCCAGACAGTTGGGATGGGCTTGTTACAACCATTAGCAATTCATCAGGAAATGCGCCGTTGAGGTTCGACCACATAGTCGAGCTTATGCTGAATGAGGAGGTGCGGAAGAAATTTCATGGAGAGGCATCTATCTTAGCACTGAATGCTGAGAGCAGGGGAAGACACATTGAAAGGAGACGTAACAGAATTATGTCAATGTCTTGATGAGAAAAATCAAGACTCGGAAAGATAGTCGAATTGCTGGAACTGTGGGAAGGCAGGTCACTTCAAGAAGGACTGTCCTACCTTGAAGAAATCAAGTGGTGGTGGTAAAATTATGAACCCCACTGTGAATGTTCTAGTTGAGAAGGATCAGGATGCTTTGATGCTCTCACTTGTCAACACAGAGTCTTGGGTGGTGAACTCGGGCGCATCATTTCATGCGACTCCATCTAGGAGTGCCTTTAAGAGTTACACTAAGGTTTACTTGGGGAAAGTGTATCTTGGAGATGATAAGGTGTGCAACATCATTGGCAGAGGTGATGTGGATGTTAAGCTACCAAGCGGCGCAGTTTGGAAGCTCAAGGATGTTAGACATGTGCCATGTTTAAGAAGAAATTTGATTTCTGTGAGCCAGCTAGTCAGAGAAGGCTACAACACTTGTTTCACATGAGACTCGTGGAATGTCACCAAGGGTGCACTCGTTATTGCACAAGGTAATATGGAAGGTACACTTTATCTAATCAATAAAGTGTCTGATACTATTGCAGTTGCAGAAGAGATAGATACAGGTCTATGGCATCGGAGGCTTGGCCATATGAGCGGGAGGGGGTTGAAAATCCCTACAGTCAAAGGGGAAGGTCCAAGGACTGAAGTCAATAGATTTGGATTTTTGTGAAGACTGAGTGCTGGACAAACTGAAGAAGGTTTTATTCTCCAAAGTTGGAAGGGAGCTGAAAGGCAGGAAACTTGAGCTAGTGCATACAGATGTATATGGGCCAGCTCTTACTTTTTCCATAGGTGGAGCTACATACTTCATCACCTTTATTGATGATCATACGAAGAAGGCATGAGTTTACTTTCTAAAACATAAATCTTATGTGTTTGATGTGTTTGAAAAGTGGTTAGCTATGGTGGAGAACGAGACAGGATTAAAGCTTAAGTGCTTAAGGTCTGATAATGGCGGCGAGTATTGTGATAGGGAGTTCAAGGAGTTATGTGCCTTGAGAGGCATTAAGAGGAAGTTCACAATCCCTAAAACACCACAACAAAATAGTGTTGCAGAACGGATGAATAGAACAATCACAGAAAGAACTAGAAGCATGAGATTGCATGCGGGTCTCCTAAAGCAGCTATTAACACGGCTGTATATCTATTCAATCGGGGACCTTCTTGTGGCGACCCGCCACTAGGTCAGCATAGCTAATCCAGCGTTAGGTGCTCACTTCCCATGATCGTATCGGAATTTAGTATATCAATATATTTAGAGGCGCGTATAAAAGAAGAAAAAGATATGAAAAGAATAAAAAATATTTCATTTCTTTCTCATTTTTTACTCTATATTGACATTGATGAGGTTTTACTGGAGGTTGACGGGAGGAATCGGTGGTGGCCAAGGAAGAGAGGGAGGAAGTGGAGGGGAGCGGAGTGGGGGAGGATGTGAGGACCCGGTGCTGGGTCAGCGGGAGCTTATCCAGCACCGGTTGCTTGTGGGATAGCAATAACAATAACAACAAGTACTTTAGTCGCATGATTATATTGAGTGATTTAAGAAATATAAGTAGACATCAAACATAACTCATTTATTCATTAATTCATAAGTCTTGAATACAAAAGGTCAAAATAAAAGAAAAGTTATAAATTTTTTAAAAATAGATAGAGTAAAAAAGAAAGTAGTAGATCAACAGGTAGCATGATTTTGTTGGGCAAGTACAAAATCGAGGAAAATGGGAGTTCATTTTTGTGTTACATATCCCAACTTTCCTCTATACCTGCCCCCTCAAAAATTTATCAGTATAGACTCCTTATGACTTCTGATGTCGTCAACTCTGTTCTAGCGGTTGTCTGATCAGATAAAAAATATAAATCAACATGGAACCTTTGATTCTCAGTTATTCAAATTTGTTCATATATCATTTTATGTGATTTTAAAAAGCACTTTTATCAAATTTGTGCGATGCTGAGCAGAAAATCATATTTAAACAAGAGTAATAAAAGACATCTGGTACTTTGTTCTTTAAGTTCAAAAGTTCTATAGTTCGGATGAGTGACAAGTTTGCTCAATATGCGATTAAGTTTTTGATATTTTAAATTAGCCTTTTTAGCTAATATTATTATTTTCAATTCTATTTTGTTTCTCTTTTATTTTTTCAATTTGATAGAAGTTAGTATTTTTAAGTTATTGATGTGATAATAATATTTATAATAGCATTAGTATTATCATTTTAATAATAATAATGTACGAAAGAAAAGACAGAATAGAAATGATGACTAAAAAGTAATAATGACAGAATAAAAAATATTTGAATTGAAATAGACAGTGTAGAAGTAATAGTTATTTTTTAGTATTTGTATTGTTGTTTATTATTAATTAATGACATCAATAATAATGCAATAATATAATATAGTAGCATATTTATTAATAAGAAATGAATTAAAAAAATAAAATATTAATAATCTCATATCATTTTCTTCCTCTTTTTCTTTCTCTTAAACTTCTCTTACATGGATTGGAGTTGCCGAAAAAGATGGAGGGAGGTCGAACGTGGTGGAAGGCAACTGGCAAGAGGTTGCCGGGGCAGCGTGGGCTAGCTGGCTGCTGCGAGCTAGTCGAGGGAGGGCTGCAGCAGGAGGGGCTGCTGGCTAAGGGAGGGTTGCAGTAAGAGGGGCTGCTGCTGGCCGGCTGCTTGTTGGAGGGCAAGAAGGAGAGGTTGGGTTGTTAGTGACTGTGGGAGAGGGAGGAGAAGGGAGGGCTGGCTACTGGAGGCTAGGCAGGGGGTTGCCGGCTGTGGTAGGGGAGCTGGTAGGGGCTGGGGCTGCTGTTTGAGAGGAGAAGGGTAGGATGGCAGTGCTTAAATAGAGAAGGGAGAAAGGGAGAGGAAGGGCGCAGGATAAGGGGGGCTTTAAAGCGCCATTAAGGCACTAATTAGCGCATGTATGGGTGAAAGAATCTTCCTCCTGGCGGAAGAATATATCGGAGGGGGAAAGAAAAGAATTTCTTAAGGAAATTTCTAAAAACTACTTAAAACTTAAATTAATCGTATTTTTCTGTCGTTTGGCGTCCAAATACAATGAAACTTGACACCGAGGTGTGTTATGACATTACGAACACCCTCGTGTCGAAAATTTTCGATTCAAACAAATATTTTATTTATATTAATTTTTGAGGTTTAAAACTTCAAAAATTAACCATGATCAAATCGACTCTCAGAATTTGATGAAACTTTTCGAGAAGCCTTTAAATAATATACTTAACACAACGACATTGAAAATGATGAATTCAGACACATATTTCAGTGTTCTTGATTTTTAGAATTTAAATAATTTAGAAAATAAAACGAGTTTTCGTTATTCGGATTTCTTCCAAACTATGACACTTTGATCTTAAAATTACTCTTATCTAAGGGTATTTTTGTTTTCCCTAATTTGAAATTCTCCGGGATACTGATGTTTGAAGCGGGTTTTGACCTAATTTGAAAAGTAACGACATTGGATCGTTACAAACTCCTTTACTTAAAATTGATGTCGTTCTCGACATCAAGAATAAAATAATGAATTAAAGGAATCTTGGGGGGTACCTTAATTCTCTTTCCCACTTAACTTCTTTCGCAGTATGGTTATGCCATTGAATTTTGATCATTAAGATCGTTTTGCTTCTTAATTTTTGGTGGTCTTTCTCAATGATTTTAAGAGGTTTTTCGATATAAGTCAAATCAGACTGAGTTTTAACTGTTGAGTTTGAAATTTGCTGAGTGGATTCCTGGAGGCATCTGTGGAGTGTTGAAACGTGAAATACATTGTGTACGGCTATTATAAATCTTTCAGGAAGTTTAAGTTTATAAGTCGAGCTTCCAATTTCTCTCACGGGTGGTAGCTTAGGTAAATCTTTGGGAATACATCTTCAAAATCTCGAACTATGTGCGCTTCTGATAAAGGCACAACTTCTCTTCTTTCTCCCATAATAGTTATTAAGTATGCGTTGCATCTTTTCTGAATCAACTTTTTTGTTTTTATTGGGTCTATTAGAGAAGCTTACAGGCTTTGTCTTCCTATAAATACTATTGATGTTTTGCTGCTTTTCATTGTGACATTTTGTTTTCTGACAGTTGATTACTGCATCATGCTTGCTTAACCAATCTATTTCTAAAATAAAGTTAAAAGTTGCTAATGGGTAGAATGACTAATGTAGCCTTGAATAATTTACCTATGATGGGGATATTAAAAATATAGAATTTTTGAGCCTCCATGCTATAGCTTCATAAGGTAACCCAATATTTAGTGTTGCTGCCAAATGGAAAGATGGTAATTTTAGTGTGGTTGCAAGTTTTTCTATTATGAAAGAGTGTGTGACGACCTCAAAATTGAGAATTACTTAGCTCAATATTGATACGTCACCACAATACCTAATACTAGATTAGAAGAAAATTAATCCGAATCATTAAGTATTGTGTTTGGCCAAGGATTTAGAAGAGGGTATTAAGTTAAGATGGGAGGAACATTGTGAATGATATTAAGTAAATTTTATAATTAAAAATATAATACATGATTCTTAGGATGAAAATAAAATATGACTTAAGTAATATAAGCAATAAGACATGAGATTTAAATTTAAACAATTGATATGAGTTTACATTCAATTATATATATGAAATTCTAAGTATTTGGTGAGTATTTAACATGTGAATTATGGGTCTATATATTTCCCAAAATATTCTAAGTCTAAATTTTTTTTAAAAATTTCGGCAGAGTCTCCTTTGTAAATGGTTAAGGAAACACCTACAGAATTACATGCAATACTCCCATTCCAATAGGAGTTATAATTTAAACGAAAAGACAACCTAAACTAACATGCAATCAATCTAATTTAACTCCAGTTCTAGTATTGAGTTCAATCTTTTTGATAGGATTACTCATTTCCAATTCTAAAGTAGAGTTCAATTCATTTTATAGGATTGCTCATTTACAATTCTAAAATAGAGTTCAATTCATTTTATAGGATTGCTCATTCATAATTCTAAAATAAAGTTCAATCTATTTTATAGGATTGCTCATTTACAATTTTAAAATATTTATGGGAGAAATCATATGTATAATAATTGTCTACCCTAAAATTTATATCATCACAATATTCAACATTTATATGTAAATATGCCAAGATTATTGCTTAAGTAAGAAACTAAATTCTAATTTTATAATAATTGAACATATAATGAATTCCATTTATCATTCTAAGTATGAAATGAAGGATTTAATTAACATACAAATTTATTACATTTATAATCATTCATCCATTCAATTCATTCATCCATTCATTATATTCATCCATTCATTCATCACAAGTATTTAAGTATATCTAAGCTCCAACAAAGTGTAGTAAATTAAAGTAAATGATATTATTACAAAATGATAATAAATTAAATAAGAGAAAGAAAATTTGATAGCTCACTTGAAGTTCTTAATAAGCTATAGATTTATAATATATGATAAGTGGAAGCAATTTAATTTTTAGCATTTGGTCCAGCTCCACTAGCCTCCAAGTGTACTTGATCTATCACATTTTGGCATTTAAATGTGATAGGGTAAAGTCAAGAAATAAAAAATCTGGTTAGACTAAATAGTCTAAGCATATTTTAAGATTGACTAAACTTATTATTGTTATAATTGTATATCATAGTCCTAGTTACAAAGTAAGCACAAGCATGGGTGCAATATGATAAGTATACAAATAAGGAAAGGTAAGTAAGGAAAACAAGTGAGTTAGAAAACTCACTTAATATACATTCTAGCCTGTATATATAATAAGGGTAAAAGCATCCTAATTAGGCTAGAAATAACTAATGTGCATATGAAGTACATGAAGTAAAGCATGGATATGTTCAAATGAACTTATATTAAGTAAGGAAAATAAACAGTGAAGCATTTAATGAAATTATACAATATTCACTGTAATCTAAATGAACTGTAAACAAGTAAAGTATAGTTCTAAATCATAGAAAATGCATAGTAAGAAAATTGAAGAAAAAATCTTAAATTTTAATCTAAGATACACATAACTTAGGACTATATAAAGTAACATAGCTAAAAGTTATGATAAGTCTTAACAATCTAAAAAATTGAAGATCTCACATGTTTATTAATTGAAGTTATTTTAATATGTGCTCATTCTGTGGGCATATTCAGAATGAAATGAGGAGTTAAACACATCTGTTTAACAACTAAGAAGAGCGCGATCAATCATAAAACACTCACATTCACCCTTTGAGAATGCAATGTCTCCTTATTACTACTTATTCAGTCTGCCCTAGATTGATCCACCAAATGAAACCCCTAGTAATGTTAATGTGAGTTTTATTTATGCACAATATAATATATGAATGATTCAATGAATAAGGCTCAAGCATAAGCAAGCATTCAAGGAAATTTAATAATTGTAACTAAGTGATTTCCAAAGTTATTTAATTTTTAATGATCTACTTAATGATTGGAGCTAATTGAGCTCTTAATTAACTTTGAAAAATTGATCTCAAGTTAATTGTAATATAGTGGTAATTGGGATTTTAAAAGTAATAGATTTAATTTATTTAATATGATATAACAAAATAATTTATAAGTATAATTGTAGTTATTAGAGACTAGCTCTTAATTTCATCCTAAACTATAAGATCTAATTATAATAATTAAATCTAGGTTTAGGTACTTAGTAGGTAGAGATTTAAATAAGAAATTATCTAACTTAAGAAATTTGGAACTAAGGTAAATCTACTAATTTTCATTAGCGTTAAATAGCTATGTTATATTTTGAATATTCAAATCAAATAATATTAATCTTGCTATGTTGTAGGAAATTGTAATATTTAGTTTAAGTACTCACTAGACTTAAGAACTATAAATTTTATGTTTACTATTAATTGATGTTTAAGGAGTTCAATAGGATTCCTAAACTAATTTAAGTAAGTTAGGGATTTCTATTATTACAACTTAAAATAATTAAGAAAAGGCTTTATGGATTATAATGTAATAACTAAGTCCTAATTTAATCATTAAAGCTAGATCTAGTTGATTCAAAATTCTACAATTACTAAAGCATTAAGACTATCTATTTTTAATGGGTGTAACTAATAGACTTGGGATTCAATTATAGATCAATTGTAAATCAATCCTAGGATTTTTATCTTAGGGTTGAAAGGTGAATTAAATACTTGGCAATTAATTCACATTAAAAAAAGTTGAGAACTAAGCTCATAAAATACTATCTAATTGGTAGGGGAAATAATAAATGTAACAAGTTAGCTATCCTAGGATTTTATGAAATCTAAAGTAAGCTATCTAGAAATTTAGGTTAATCACAATAACCCTAAGTAAGAGTCAAAACCTAAAATCCTAAATTTATTGTCCAATGGAAATATTTTATAAATAAATGAAATCCTTATTTCATAAGGAGAAGATTGACACTAAGTATATCAATTTTAGAAAAATTAGGATTTTAACGACTCCTAAATTAGGTTAAAAAGTGATTAAGAAAGTTATGGTTCAAATATTAAATTTTATTTTATATTATTGTTCCTCATATTTTTGTGAGTGAAATGGACTATTTGAACATTTAATTTGGATTTTAAATGATCAAATTAGGTCATATGAAATGATAAAGATTAATTTGAAATTAATTAATTAATCCTAAATATTGACTCATTAAAATATTTGTCAAAATGGATATTAAATTTCATATTATTGATCTACTCATTTTTGTGATCAAAATGGTGTATAATATTGTATATTTTGGATTATTATTTTAAAAGTTATAATAAAAATAAAATTCATATTATTTAACATTAATGTTATTAATTTAAATATACTAATATCCTTTAATTTACTTGAACATCTGTCTGCGATACTTAAGGAATCGGCGGAGCGAATATGGGTGCGCCACGTGTCCAAAAGAGGAGACGCGGTTCAGAAAATGAAACGAACCGGACCGTATCGTAATCCAATTTAAGGGATTCAGGGTCTGCACTTCACCTATCCCGTTAGACGCGAAAAGGAGTTCCTAGTTCATCAAAAACGGGAGAGATGGAACAATTTGCAGAACTCCAGACTTTACAGAACGCAAGCCGATCGAAGACCTTGGAGAAACGCTTATGGATTTCAATCGAAATTAAGTTTAAGGTAAGTAGAGTGAATGCCCTAACTTAATTCCTTCTATCCCCTTTTTTACGAATTCTGTAGAACGAGAGTAGTTGAAATTCAGATAGAGTAATTAAATTGATACTAGTTGATTATTGTTGAGCATAAGAAACGACTTAATCCTTAAGCATCTTAAGAGATATCATCTAACAGCATCTCAAGAGGAATTAAATAAAGACGCAATTGGATTTGAACAGGGATTCACATACTTTAAACTCAGATTTGCAAAGCTCAACAAGGCTAGATGACATCAAATTTGGTATGTGTAAGCACTTCTTCATAGGTAAAAACGAAATTAATTGAGGTACCTGGAAATCACAAGAAATCGGAGAAGCTGATGGCAAGAGGTCACTCCAGATGGAGAAATCGAACGGAATAGGTTCGCAGCTCCCTCAGATGTCTTCCGCTCGCAGCTAGCTCCCAGCTCCCAAAGGATCTCACGGTGAAGACAAAGAAGAGAGATGGCCGAATGCTTGGTTCCCAGCTCTCGGTAGAAAGTAGAAGGAAGAAAAAGAATAAGGAAAAGAGCTAAACGAAGATAAGAAGAAGTGGCCAGCGATTGGGGCGTGTGCCTGCATCCGTTCGTGACATCGAGCGTGGATATCAGGGCTCGATCACGGGAATGGAGAATAGAAATATCGCTTCTCTAATAGCCGTTGAGAAGGTAAATAAAAATATAATCATTTTATTTAATTTATTTACTTTTTAAAAACTTATTTGATTAATTTATTTTAAAAGGTTGTTATAGACTCCCCTTCTTAAAAAGAGTGTCGCCCACGACACAACCAATAAAAATAAGGAAAATAAAATACACTAAGAAAGTTTAAATACCTGATTAAGAAAAGAATCATGGGAACTTCTTTAGCATATCCTTTTCATTTTACCACGTGGCTTCTCCAGCTGAATGATTCTGTCAGTGGACTTTGATCATAGGAACGCTACGGTTTCTTAACTGCTTAAGATCCCATCCCAGAATCGCAACAAGTTTAACGACGAAAGTCAGATTAGGTTGCAGTTCCATTTCAGGTATTTGAACTTGCTGACTTGGATCAAGTAAACACCTATTTAGTGATGAAACGTGAAACACATTATGTACAGCCGAGAAGCCTTATGGCAACTCTAATCTGTAAGCAGATGTTCCAATCCTCTCAATCACTTCAAAGGGTCCCAAATACCTTGGACTCAGCTTTCCAAACACACCGAATCTCTACACACATCGCATCAGACTAATTTTAAGATAAGCTCTATCGTCTACTTGGAGCTCCAACTGATGATGACGAGCATCATAATATTTCTTCTGTCTATTCTCAGCTACAGTCATATTATGCTTGATCAGTTGAACTTTCTTAGTAGTCTCTTCTACTTACTCAGAACCATAAAGTTGAGAGTCTCCTACTTCAGTCTAAGTAACTGGAGTTGTACACCTCCTTCCATAAAGAGCTTCATAAGGAGTCATACCAAAACTGAACTGATAACTGTTGTTGTAGGCGAACTCAACTAACGCTAAATAATTTTCCCATGATCCATCGAAGTCTAGAACACAATGACGCATGAGATCTTCCAAGATCTGATTAACACGCTCAGTCTGACCATCTGTCTGGGGATGAAAAGCAATACTCAACCCTAAACTCGTCCCCAAGTCTTGCTGAACAGCTGACTAAAATTTGGAAGTGAATCTACTGTTTCTGTCAGAAACTATACAATTCGGTGTACCATGCAAACGAATGATTTCTTTAATATAAAGCTTAGCTAACTTCTCAATCGGATCTGTTTGACGAATAGCTAGAAAATGAGCTGACTTTGTGAGTTTATCGACTATCACCCAAATAGAATCAGAACCAGATCTACTCTTAGGCAAATCTACGATGAAGTCCATGGAGATATCGGACCACTTCCATTCAGGAATGTATAAGGGTTTAAGAAGTCCACCAAGCTTCTGATGTTCGGCCTTAACCATGGAACAGGGATGGCACTTGGAGATAAAATAGCTATATCCCGTTTTATGTCGAACCACTAAAATGATTGCTTGAGATCCTGATACATCTTACAACTACCGGGGTGCACAACATAGCCAGATTTATGAGCTTCAGACAATATTTATAACTGCAAGCTTTTTGGAATCCACATTCTGGACTTCTGAAATACAACATCTTCGTCATCAAGACGTAATTCAGATCTCTTGCCACTAACGATTTCAGAACTTAACGTAGAATAACTCGCATCTTCCTTCCGAGCTTCAACAATTTTAGATCTCATGGAATCGTCTGACTGAATAGCAAATAATAAAGTGCCTAAATCAGCTGAACTGATAGGCTCAAGATTCAATCTGACAAAGTCTTCGATCAAGGATTCGTTGCAACAAGATAAAGTGACTTTACGATTAAGGACATCAGCTACTACATTAGCTTTATCCGGATGGTATTAGATTTCCAAATCATAATCGCAAAGTAACTCAAGCCACCTTCGTTAACGACAGTTAAGTTCTTTTTGGGTGAAGATGTACTTTAAGCTTTGGTGATCAGTAAACATCTCACACTTAACTCTATACAGGTAGTGTCTCCTGATCTTTAGAGCAAAAACTACGCCTGCAAGTTCAAGGTCGTGTACGGGATAGTTCTTCTCATTAGGCTTAAGTTGTCTAGAGGCATGGACTATGATGCGGCGATCTTGCATCAGTATAAACCTGAAAATCTTTACCCTCACGAGGTAGTACTAGAACAGGAGCTGAAGTCAATAATTGTTTCAACTTTTGAAACGATTCTTCATAGGCTGTGCTCCAGATGAACGGAACGTCTTTTCTAGTTAACTGAGTTAACAACGAAGCAATTAGAGAGAAACCAGGAACAAACCTTTTGTAATAACTAACGAGTCCTAAGAAGCTACGGATCTCAGTTACAGATTTAGGTTGAACCCACTGTTGAATAGCTTGGATCTTCTTTTGATCCACTCTAATGCCTTCAGCATCAATCACGTGTCTCAGAAATGCCACGGATTTGAGCCAAAACTCGCACTTATAAAACTTAGTAAAAAGTCTATTCTCTTAACAGTTCCAGAACGATATGCAAATAATGTGCCTAAATATGAACTATAAGCATTTTGCATTGATATAAGTGCAAAAGAGAAAGGAGAATGAGAAGAATGGATTACCTGATACTACATCGTTGTCTCCAGGTGTTAGGACTGGAGTGAGCGTGTAAATTCTCGTGGAAGCAGGGTTACGAGGTGCGGGTCCTTTCCTCTGGTTGGATGCTGGTGCAATTGGTGGACTTGGGATGTTGGCTGGTTTTGGGGCAACTCCTTTTGTTTGGGCATGGAACGGGGTTACAGTTGTTGTGGTGTTTGTGCCTCTTATGATGGTTACTCCATCTATCGTCCTTACGGATCGACAATCCCGAATTTGGTGGTCGGGCTTGCCGCACTGATAACACCTTCTGCCATCATGGTAGCATTTGCCGTAGAGATGATGTCTCCGACAATCTCCTCATTTCTTGTCCGAAATTCTCAAAAGTTAGTTAAAAGATTTTGGCATGTGGGTTGTGTTGTTGTCTTTTGAAAATCCTTTGGTCCTTTGTAGGATGTTCCTGCCTCTTCCCTTGATTTGTGTTGATAGAGGGCTTGCTATTCTCTTCATGCATCATGATTAAGGCACATTCTAAAAGTTCAGAGAAACGAGCATGTCTCAATGGAAGCAGGCTCTAATGAAGGGTGTCTTTCATCCCTGATAGAAAATGGTTGCGCCTTGCTTTTTCTGTACTTATCAAGTTCTAAGCATACACTGAACCAATTTCATGAATTTATTCTCCATGATGCTTTGGGCAGTTTGTGAACATATTTGGCTCGGAAAGCTTTTGAAAATACTTCCCAACTTATATTCTCCAATTCTATGCCGTGAAATCAGTATTGTCGACGAATTCCAACCAACGGTCAGCTTCACCTTTAAATAGGTAGCGAGTCACACGCATTGCTTTTTCACTTGGACACTACATACTTTCTAATGTTTTTTCTCTCTCAGCCAACTTCTGCCTCCATAGGACAAGTAGTCCCATGATATGTCGGCGAATTTAATTTGAGGAAAGATTGGAGGATAACCTTAGAACGATGCTTTTGGGGTGATTGAACGGAGTTTGATAAAGCTGCGTTCTTTTGATTTGCTAGGAGTTCTAGGACGACTTTCATGAAGCAGTCGTTAGCGGTCGTTGGTACTTCCTGAAACCTCTAATGATATTGGTGTTTTGATTGGGGTTTCAGATAGTGTGCTAAAAATCCTTCGTCTGAATTCATCTTTTTGCTTAAATGTTGAAAGTTTAAGTTACTTAGGTTTATGTTATTCTTCTCCCTTTTCTAAATGAATTATGATTTGACATTTATATATTATCTCTCAAATTTACACTAAATCCTGCTCCGATACCAACTGTGAGGACCCGGTGCCGGGTCATCGGGAGCTAATCTAGCACCGGTTGCTTGTGGGATAGCAATAGCAACAACAACAAGTCCTCTAGCCGCAGGATCATATTGAGTGATTTAAGAGACAAATATATAGACATCAAACATAACTCATTTATTCATTAATTCATAAGTCTTGGATACAAAAGATTAAAATAAAAGAAAAGTTATAAATTTTTTAAAAATAGATAGAGTCAAAAAGAAAGCGGTGGATCAGCATGTAACAGTATTAGCACTGCTTAGTTCTTAGCACCTTTTCTCGAGGATGAACTCCTGATCTGGGAACTTTTCAAAAGTGCGGGCATTCGAATACCAGTTAGTTATGAAATTAATTATTGATAGATGTCATCTTTACAAATGTTAAATATTGCTAGAAAATAAAAGCTTTACAAACTTATTCATGCAAATCTGTTTCAATTGTACTTGAAATTTAGCATAAAAATAATTGCAGTCACAAAAATAAATACAGAATTTTAGAGTTTGATATCTGAGGCAAAATATGATTTTGTTGGGCAATTACAAAATTGAAGAAAATGGGGGTTTATTTTTGTGTTACATATCTCAACTTCCCTTTATACCTGCCCCCTCAAAAGCTTATCTGTTTAGGCTCCTTGTGACTCCCGATGTCAGACAGTTTCGTTCTAGCGGTTGTCTGATCAGACAAAAAGTATAAATCAATATGGAACCCTTGCTTCTCACTTATCCAAACTTGTTCATATATTATTTTATGTGATTTTAAAAATACTTTTATCAAATTTGTGCGATACTGATCAAAAAACATATTTAAACAAGAGTAATAAAAGACATTTGGTTTCTTGTTCTATAATTTCAAAAATTCAACAGTTCGGATGAGTGACTGTTTGCACAATCTGCAATTAGGTTTTTGATATTTTAAATTAGCCTTTTTAGCTAATATTATTATTTTCAATTCTATTTAGTTTCTCTTTTATTTTCTCAATTTGATTGAAGTTCGTATTTTTAAGTTACTGATGTGATAATAATATTTATAATAACATTATTATTATCATGTTAATAATAAAAATGATATTATTAATGTACGAAATAAAAGAGATTGATAATAGATAGTTTTTAGTTTTTGCAAGAGGGTAGTAATAATATATAGGTTAAAAGTACAGGAATTAAAGCTTCTGTTAGTGCATATGTACGAGTATGGAACTATAAATTGTTAGGCTTTCTGATTTATGGTTTTATCATATTACAATCATCTTAGCCTGATTATTTTACTTAAGTAATATGTATATTAAGTTATTGAATGCTCTTTGTGATGTAACTTTAGTTTGCAAAATGATTTAATTGTGACTAGAGAAGTTATGTCCAGCGTAACATTCTTTCTTGTAAATTTCATTTTTTTAATAATTTTTGCAACTTAGTATATTAAACATACAATGTTTTCTCTTTGTGCCATGCTAATGATTGTTTTGGTAGTATCTGTTTTTAATGTACAGTCATCTCTGTACTCTTATTACTCTTGTACTTGTTTCTTGTATGTTGGAGCTTTCCCTTCTTCTGTTTGCACGTTTATTTCAGCGCTCTTTTTTTCCATGCTTTATTACTGATTTTTGATCATGATTGTAGGTTCTCTGTTACATAGCTATTTTAAACATCCTTTTCATGTCTAATATTATTTATTATGATATACTCTTGACCCTCTTATATTGTCTCAGCTTTAATCTACCAGTTGTATTATCCTATGCATTCTGCATCATGCATATGTAAAATTTTCTAATTCCATTAAAAAGTAGAGAACTTGTATTATTTTTCAATCCACATCCTATTTTTATTAACTTCTATATTTTATTATTTTGGCTTACTTCAGTACAGTTTCATTTAAGCTTTTATTTATAGATATCTTGCAAGATTTGCACTCATGTGTATCCCTGTGACTATATTATAAATAATTGACATTGGCAAACCTCTATATTAACATTAGCGTGACCGCACTTTGATTCTTACTTTGTCTCTGTTGGCTGTTTATTTGCACATAATTTAGTTACAGCATGAATATGCACATCCCCCGCTTCCAACCCCACCCTTGCTCCCACCCCTGCCCCACCCCACAATATTAATAAAGCTTTTTTGCTGTTCATCTCTAAGATTTTTGAACGTTATATACACAATGCAAAGTGTTTTACATTGTGTTTTGTGCATTTTTCTTGTTATCAGAACCTTGATTCTCAATTTAGATTATGATTCTTTATGTTCACTTGTTTTTCCAATCACTCGATTGATTTATATGGAATGTGGTCTGTATCAGCTATATGAGGTTGAAACTGTTCAATTGGCTTTTAAAAGTATTTAGGTTGTGTATTTTCCATCTATTATGATGGGTTTTCCCTTATTTGAATTCACGTGCTATAATAATATTTAGATTCACTTGCAGATGGTTGCAACTTTTAGAGCTGAACATATGCAACAATTGTACTTGTTGGAGGTGCTCTGTTTTACCTAGTCGTGTATTGGTTTGCGGTTTTATTGTGATGAACTGGAAATTGCATTATTTGAAGGTTTAATGTTATTTTTAATTTTGTAAGCTCAATTTGGCAAAAAACACATTGAACCTAAGGAAGCATGGCTTTATAATGCAATATAAATACTTATAGCTGTTGTAATACTTATTTTAGAATCAATTTGTCGTTTGTTTTGGAGTTAAGCCCAATGATTCTTTTTTTAAAATGAGCATAGCCTTATGGGATTGTCAAGCTAAGGGCTGACATTGGTGAGACGGAGAGTTGTGCAGGATGTAATAACATTGGGCTATGATCTGGATGGTTGAGGGCCATGGATGCCAACAAGGTCGATGATTGCTTGTGTTGGAACTCAGATTCAAAGTGCTCTATCACGTTTTGTGAATTATTGTTTATTTATTTGCAAACCTCATTTTGTTGGTTTTTGTTGGCTTCATGTTCATATCCATATTGTTGGTAGTTGCATTTGTTGCCATACTAGTTTTTTTTTTCATGTTGAAAATATAATTTCAACATAGGACCTCTTATTTAATTATATCTCTAGCATAAAATATAATTTACTTAAAATTCACTTTCATTTGTACATAGTTATAATTATAACTAATCTTTTATTCAATTAAATTGATTTGTTAATTTGCTGATGAATATAGAACTTATAAGGATCTGATCTGCATTTATTATTTGTAATAGCTTTGTTTTGACTTTTGTGAAGTTGAACAAGGTCATGTATTTTACATACTATTGGAATACTTGTTAAATTAGATATTTGTTATTAATAGCACATCATAATTAGTTCAAAAAGTAACCATGATCAAACAAATTCTTGCTTAAGTTGAAGTTAATGAGCTAAATCCTGAGTCGGAGACACTTGCAGTAAGGCATGGTATTATTTCAAGATCAGATCAAATGACTTTGTGCCAATTTTAAGCTGGTGTTGAATCAGCTTATGATTAAATTGTTTTAACCCTGCATACTAGAAACTGTGCTGAGCAGCTGCATTGTATTTAGCAAATGATGTCTCTTTTTCAAATATTGAATTCATAAGATTTATCATCTGCATTTCTCCACATGGTTTTCCGCATGATTCTCAGTTCCCAGTTGGCCGCGTCCACCGATTGCTCAAGTCACGCATTGCTGCTAATGGGAGAGTGGGTGCCACCGCAGCCGTTTACTGTGCTGCGATTCTGGAATACCTCACAGCAGAAGTGCTTGAGCTTGCCGGGAACGCGAGCAAGGATTTGAAGGTGAAGCGTATCACTCCGAGGCATCTGCAGCTTGCCATTCGAGGGGACGAAGAACTTGATACCCTCATTAAAGGCACCATAGCTGGGGGAGGTGTTATACCTCACATTCATAAATCCCTCATCAATAAGTCCTCGAAAGAATGAATGAGTAATTAGTTTAATCCTTCTTCCCACATTGCTTTCTATGCTTGTTTGTTTAATGAGAAGTGTTATTATTATATTAGTCCTTTCTTTTTTTCTTTCTTTATTGTGTTTGTAGCTCTATATACATTTAATGTGATGAACCATGGCTTAAAATGAATGAACATATGTCCTCCAATTTCAGATTATAAGCAGAAACTGGCTTGTCAACTGCTGCTTGATTCATAATTTTTTCAGTAATTCTGCCACCTGTTTGGAGGCGTTTAGAGGGGCAATTACAGATAATAAGAATAATAAATTCATTTGTTTGCTGATTTTGCTGGAAGTGTTTTTATTTATCATCCATATATTAGGCTGCTGATTAAGCAGCTATTAAAACATAAGATGACTAGTGTTAATAAATTCCTGGTTGCATTATTTGAGATGCTTAGTGATGCTGCTGTTATTTCTTTCTTTTTTTTTTTTCTTTTTTTTCTTAAATACTTTGGATAATATGTTCATTAGCCCTATTTACTCTATAGTTGCTTGTACCATGAGTACATGGATTTCTTAGTATTTGGACTACTGTAATGTGGGATGTGAGCATATTCTCTCTAGGTTAGGTGTGACAAGAACATACTCATCTTTTAAGTAGTTGAAGCTAGCAGTTTGACTCAACTTGTGAGTGATGTAATTGCTAAAGCTACTTTAAATAAGGCATCTATGGATTTGTTCTCAGCACTAGATTTTAGAATGCAGGTAAAGTTTTGTAATTATCTTACCCACTTTGTGTTTTGCATTAAGTGAATGGTGGTCGTTGTGGATGATGAATCCTCGATATAATATATAATGCATCCAATTGAATAAGGTAATTATATTTAACCTATGAGTGGATGTATAGAAATATGAAATATAAAACCAAAGTCAAAGATATATAATTTAAGTATATAGGCTTAGATTTTTTAAAATAATATGTTTTTATGAAAAGAATAAATACATTCTTACCTATGGTTTGCATGTTGCAAGTTTAAAAATAAATAATATATTGCTTAATATTTGTTTTACAGGTAAATTGTGATGTTTTATGTTAGGTTAATAATAATCAATCTAATATTAGATACATCTTGACATGAACATATTGGTGTTTATGTAAAATAATATTAAAATATAAAAAATATTATTTATTCACTTTAAAGATAACATCATCAAGAATATTATATATTTGATAGCATACAAAAATTAAGGCTTGCCTTTAAAAAAAGTCAAAACTAAAATTTTATTCTTCTATTTTGCATTAAAGTTTCTTATAATATTCTTAAGCTATCTCAGCCTCTTCCACCTGAATTTGATCTGGCATTATAAAAATAATGTATTAATGCACATTCTAAGTACAATAATATTAAATAATATACTTTTAAACAAAAGCGTAAGACGAAAATGATATGATAATAATTGCAAAAAAATATGATTTAATGCAAGAAAATAATAATCATAATTCTTGTAAATAAACATTTTTTGTCGTAGTTATGTCAAATGCCTAATTAAAGAAGATAATCACTAAAAATTCATATTTGTGTTTATTTCTTAATATCATGAATTAACTTTGACAATTGTGATGGCAAAAAGCGAGAACCTCAAAGCTGAGTTTAATAAAAATATGTTCATTATCTGGGCCCTTCAAAGGCTCCGTACTAAAACAAGTTCAAAGTGGTGCTAAAGCAACAAATAAAGCAAATAAGAAAAGTATAAAAGTAATATCCATTGTACTTTAATATTTGACTATGAAAAAAAGTTTTTTCAATTCTGATGTAGCACTCAGAGATTTGATGTGTTTGTAAAAATTATGTTTTGTAATTTTATTATGCTTTACAATGACCTATTTAAAAGATTAAAATATATACTATTATTTCTAAGCATAATTTATAGATTTAGACTTTCCTTAAGATTATTGTACTCGAAAACTCTCTAATTAGATCTCTGGATCAATATTTGATCACATTCTAAATTACTTACATCCTATTACTGAATAAGTTTCAGTGTATAATACTTTGTCTTCCTTTCTTCTAAGTATACTTCCATACCTCTCAATAGCAGTACTAACATGAGTAGGAAGAATTACAAAATAAGTTAGATCTCTTTCCATATTAAATAGACTTGAGAGATTGTTCATTCAAATAAAGATAATCATTATACAACCAATTCATAAGATAATATACATCAAACAGCATTTGGAAAGTACTAGTTTGGTTCATAGGTTTGCTTAACTTAATGATTTTGGAAGATCAGTACTATAAGAGATGCAAGATACAAAATCAAGCACAGTAAGATGAATGGCTACAGATCTCAAATTTTAACTAAGATAAAAGTTTATTAACATGTATTGTTAAACTAAGTTTTGAATCTCATTAGAATATAAGGTACATTGTTCTAAATATCAAATTATAAGCATTGATATTCAATCAACCAAATTGTCATCGAAATCTTGATTTAGTGCTATAAATAGAACCTTTTAAACCTAATGCTATGAGTTTGCATATTTGGTTCAAAATTAACCCATGTATACTTCAATTTATTTGAAGCGAGGTAAAATAACCACATGAATAATTAAATTCATCAAAAGATTAAAGTATGCTTAAACTAAAATAACTATATACCGTGAACTTATGGGTTTGAAAATTTGTATATATTAAATAATTGCATATGCTTAATTACAATAACTTCTCTTAAGAGTTTGAAGTGCAGGTAGTCTAGTGCATGTTTTTTCATATGACTCAACTCAGGTCTAGACAAGACTTCAAAGCATTGATCCATTCAAAAAAATTCATATATCTGATATCAAGTGAATTAGCTATACTACTTTACAAGATTCATTTCAAAATTTTAATAATATGCCTCTAGAATAATATCCTATACTGGTTGAACATTCCACATACATTTTGCTTATAAGCCATAAGCATGTGAAGCAGGTTGCGGTAGTCCACATAAAATAAAAATATTGGCGTAGCACAAGGAGACTTTTCATACTTGTCATTTAATTTAGGTATAAATTTATAAATCATAATAGAATTTCATAGAAGAAACAGAGTACCTCTGCTATCTGACTGATTTTAGAAATTCAGAGGGAAAGGAGAGGAGCAGTTGTTGAACGTAGAAGGAGATCATGTGAGAAGAGCAGGCGTCGAGCGTTGGGATCGTCTTGCTTCTGTCGAGGGCTCCTATGAATTTCTGATCCCGTCTTTGCTCGTAATGGAGTATGAGCAGAGAGATGTGAGAGCTTGAGGAATCAGGCGACCGAGAAGAAGAGGAGGTGTGGTCGTCACTACGCCTTGCGTGGCACCGTGAGTGGAGAGAAGAGATTGATAGGATCTTTGATGTTTTCATGACAAATTTGTCGGTATTCGGCGGTTTATATAGAGTGTCTCTGGAAATCGTCGTATTCAATTCGGCGGTTTCAGGAGAAGATTAGACGCAGCGCTCTGCCGAAGCGAGTAGAGAGGGAAGGAAGGACCTGCTCTTCTCCAAGTTGATTCTCCTTTGGAAACCGTCAGCTTAATTGTCGACAGTTCTGGAAAAAGGGCATAGCTCTTGTGTAACTCCTGCGTCGATCACGGGTGTGGAAGGGGGAAGGTCGCTCAGAGTCAGCATTTATGGAAATGTATTGATCGATTTTTCCTTTGACTCTTCCTTTTGAAACCGTAGGTCTTGATTTCGAGATAATAAGTATGAGAGAAACGTATTTTAGATCACTAATTTCAATAAAGTATTTTTAGATTAAAAATTAATAGCAAATCAAGAAAATAATAAATTCCCAAAATAATTTATTTAGCTATAGTACAACGGAAACAAATGGGAATTGACGAAAACGGCATTTAGCGGGAAATACAAACTGAAAATAAATTTTGCGAATGTTCAATAGAAACTAAACATAGCGGGAAATAACGCCTTCCTCAAAAATGACCTAGGGTCATTACATAAATAAAGCTCAAGATATGAAAACATTTAATGAGGCTATTCTTATAAAATACACATAATTATTTATATACAATTTTATTTATTTATTTTAACATTTATGTTCTTATAGCTTTGCATGCCATAAATAAATAAATAAATAAATATTTATTTATTTATGTGTGACTATTAAAAATTGAACTCATAACATAAGATAATAAATCATGAGTTTTAATCACTGAGCTGCAACACTATTCACGCACACACACGTGCGTGCGCGCATACACACACACACATATATATATATATATATATGATATAAAAAATGATATTTAAGTACTCAAAGTGATTTAATTGGGAGCTATATGGATTTTGAGATAAATGTGAAGTAAATGTATAATCATATTGAATACTTAATAGGATTCTGCGAATTAGATCAAGCACCCAATGTTTGATTAGTTTCTTAATCTAGCATTGGATCACCACCATAGTTCTTATCATAACTCTCTTTAGCTATGATAGTAGTTGGGGTCACCAAACAAGCGCCTAAGGCCTTGTCCAAGCTTTATGTTGTAAACCTTTGGGCATTCAGGTGCGCTCAAATGCCAAGCCTTTAGTTGCTCCAAAACATCTTGATGCATGGGAACACTCAAGCGCTGGCTATTTTGTTACTTCAGTCTATTAGCCTCTATTGGTGAAGTAAGCCGAATAAAACCTTTATCATAATTGAAATTGTGACATTATTAGTGAAGTCAGCCTGAATAAGATTTATGTCACAAAATATTAATGATATAAATTTATTGATTTTGTTAATGTTAATGTTTATTATCAATAGGTTTTGCAGTGTATTACAACATTTATTGAATGATTACAATTTTGAATAAATTTCCTTCCATTTAATGCAAATAATTGTTCATTTTCTACCTCATAGAATGTTAGAATATATTATTATTAAAATTTTAGGTACTCATACATAATTGATAATTGATATATTTTCAAGGTTTGAGAGTTAATAAGGGAGATTTTTTTTTTGGTTGAACACAAGAGGGTTGGCTAAAAAGTGAGAAGAATAACAAAATAAAATTTTTATTTATTTAAATGTATGATTTTGAGGCCAATTATATAAATATCACGTAAATATATTGCTATGTGAATGATGAATATTGTTTAAAAAATAAATTTGTTATTTAGTATTACTAGTAAAATTATTGTTTGTAAATTCTAGACATTAATTCAAGGACTTGATATTAGTTTTGAAAGAGCATATATATATAATCCACTTAAGAAAGAGCATATATAATCCATCATATGCCAATTTGAACATAAGAAAGAGCATGTATAATTTACAATTCTTACCACTTAAGAAAGAGCGTATATAATCCATCATATGTCAATTTGAACATAATAATATACACTAAACTTTATGTACTCGAACATAAATTAGTTTGTCGTTAACAATTTTAGATGCCGAGAGCCTTCGTAATTTTTTTTGTGAGCATGTTTGAAAAGCATTGCTTGTGAAGTATTATTTGTATTTAATGTTTATTTTCAGTGACAGCGTTGCATTTTGTCATTTATTGTTACTATGTGGTGTGTGGGATGTTGTTGTTGAATGAATAGTAGTTTTATTGTGATGTATGAAAAATATAAGGTAAAGAGATTGAAAATTATTTTATTTAATATATTTTTTTTGAATTTTTGTTTCATTTTCCTCAAACTTATCCCTAAGGATCATATATAAAGGCAAGTTAAGTTAGTGCAAAACGTGCAACCCAATGATGTTAACAACATTCCTCATATAATTTTATAACCTTAAGACACATTTAATGATTTTTTGTATCACTCAAATCAAGATTGCATCATTAAAGTGATTTTTCGATGGGTATGTGCCAGAAAATAAATCTTTGTATCATGGTATATGTTAGTTGAACACTCATTTCATTGATTGAGTATTCACAAACTTCTTAACTTTCTTGCTTCAAAATCAATTTTGCTAAAGACAACGTCACAAAGAAATATGTAGGGAATGATGATCCTTTTAAATATTCAAACATTTGTTATCTATCTTATTGACCACATTTATAATGTTGACGATTTGCGGTACATTACATCTCTCGCATGGTTAGGTGATCCCTATCCTTCTCTACACTTTCACCTTCCTCAAATGTCATTCCTTTATTAATTTGTCTAAAAAGGCTTTTAGTGCAAAACCATTATCATTAGTGGCTAACAACATAACAACATTATGATCAAGATAATGCATAGTCACCAACTGCTAATATTTTGTAACAGCTTAAATTCTTAAAGCACCAAAGTATTGTCCGCTTTGGTTTGAAATACTTCATTATTTTCCCATTGAAGATAACTTCCCAGCAAGTCACCCATCCTGAGAGTGCTCCAACCTGAATATGCTTAACTTTGGAGTTCTTATCAGGAACTCCACCATTATCTAAAAAGGCACATCGATGTTTAAGAGATTTATTAATTATTATTTAAATGAGTCTTTACAATCTCCTTAACTTAAATAATTGACATCCTCATTAGTATCCACACACAGATTCAAGAACTATTTATTGGGTAGATAGGACTAGAGGTGGCCCCTACAGGCTCAATCACAACCATGTGGCACCTTAACCATCATGGGTTTAAGAGATTACTCACATGAAGTGGTGCTTTGCTATGTATGCCACAATAACTTATATCTAACACCCTATGACCTACTATGATACAATTTGTAATATCATAAACTCTTAAACACTACGATATTGTTCGTTTTGGCTGAAAAATCCTCATAATTTTTCCCTTAGAAGATAACTTCATAGTAGGTCACCCATCTTGGGAGTGCTCCCACCTGAACATGCTTAACTTTTGATTTCTCATTAGGAACTCCACCGTTACCTGAAAAGATACCTCAATATTTAAGAATTTCACTTATTATTTCTTAAGTGAGTTTTTTTATGCTTGCTCATGGTTATGCTGGGGTTGTAAGGAAAATATCTCTTTGTCTTTATCTTGCAAACTAGGATAACTATGGTGCACTTTGACATGTAGAATAAATACAATGTATATATTGTTATGTTCGAAGACCTTGTATGAGATCAAAAAAAATCAAACAAGAATAAAAATAAGAAAATCACACAAATAATCCTAGCACAAGCACAACAAAAGGTTTTACGTAGTTCAGTATAAACTCTTACGTCCACAAGAAGAGAGGATGATAATTTTTCCTAAATTTGAGGAATAATACAAGTTAGGATTTCACAAACCCTTCCTAAGCTCCAATAATGGAGGCTTTCTGTAGGCTTTAAACCATTACAAGCACACACACAATAATATTTGGATGGATTGCCCTAAAAATAAGTTACAAGCATATTTATATGCCTAGAAATTGGGCTTGTCAAACTGAGGGCCCAGGGAGTGCCTGGGCGCCCGCCTCTCTAGATTGGCATCAAGGTGCGCCGGAGCGCCCACCTTTCAATATGTCATGCACTAGAGCATGCTTGGGCGCCTATGTAGTGCCCTGTTTTGTCACCGCATGCAACCAATGTGTTTTTAGGGAAACAAAAACAATTCACGGTGAAACGGTGTGCCACTCGGGAAGCCTGAACTTCCCAAGGACTAGCCTCAAGAACTGCTGAACAGTAATCCTTAAGATAAGTGGTTTCCTTATCTTAATTATTAGCTAGAGTACTCGTATGCATTAGGATGGGTAGAATAATGAAACATTCCCAATGTATACTAGTACTTTATAAATGAGTGTTTTATTTACATTTGATCACATCACAATACTAAGTATAAGTAGTAGTAAACACAGAGTGCGGAAGCTATAGCATTCATCCATACCATTCATCATAGAAGCTAAGTAAAAGCTCTAAATGTTTATGCTTATATAAATATGCCAATACATATCAATTCAATATGATTCTTAAATCATCAAAAAGAATAGAAATCAATCAAAGAAAAATAATTTAATTTAGCATTTGTTGACCTTTCACATTCATCCTAATAAGCACGCATGCTATGATTAGAACTTAATCTATACTGTTATAATCATAATCACAACTTCCTAATTTATCATATATTGGAAGTACATGTACATAAGTAGTAAGTACTTAAGAGGGTAAACTTGAATTTATTAGTTTGTTTAACTGTACTTATCAACACAAGGATAAGGGGATGAAACCCTTTTACAGTTTATTCTCTCAAAATAAGATATTTAATATCATAATTGATACATAACTTTGTGTATGTTCTAAGAAAGGTAATCTAATTCATTTAATTTATTTAACTACGCTTATCAATGTGTACAAACATAAGAGGACGAAATCCTTTTACAGTTTATTCTCTCTAACTAAAAGGTTCAATACCTTAATTGAACATACCATGGAAGTAGAATGTTTGTTCTAAACAGAACTACACTTATTGATGCGCATAAAGATAAGGGGACAAAATCCTCTTACAATCTTATTTAGGACAAATCAACATATTCTATGTCCTACTGAACTAAATTAATTATATGAATATATACTATAATCATCACATGATAATACTAATATTATCATTTCCAAACTGACTAATTTAAAATCCAAGAAATTTCAGACTAAATGAACTCGTTCTCCATTGGAGGTACAAAGCAATAGGATTTCAAGATTGTGATATAGAAGTCATTTAATATAGGTGTTTTACCACAATTAAATATCTTCAAATTAATGTCTCTTAGGTTATCTTACTATAAGGTGTAGGATCAATCATCTAAATTTTTAATGGCTCATCTAAATGTTTACCTCTAAAAGAGACAAATAAGGTATTTTCCTACCTCAAAATATGTAACAACAAGAGGTTATTAATTAGCATAATCTTAGCTTAATCATACCATAATTATCATTTTATTATGTTCATTTAATCATTATAATCAAACCCTGAAGATATGGAGCGATTTAGAGCTCAATCGAATATTTAAATTATTTTAATAATATTTAATTAATTAGAAAATTGAGATATTTAATTTGATCTTGAAATTGAAATCTGACTTCTCCATTGCGCTCGTCACACCCTAATTAGCTAGGGGCGATGCTTTGGAAGTATTTGGAAATCATCAGATTTTCTCGAATATTTTAATGTATTTAAATACCCCAAAAATTAAAATAATTAAATTGATCTAGAAATTAAAATTCGACTTCGCCGTTGAGTTTCTCACCCTTGAATTAGCTAAGGATAAATTTTCAAGATTTTTCGGAGCCCGTTTATTTATCCAATTTTGATTTGAGAAATATATTAATTAAAATTAGAAATTTATTTAATTAATTCCTCAAAAATGCATTTCTCCAATTCTTCCTCTTGCGCCTGGGATCCATTCCCCCTCTTCCTGCTATAAGCACCCTCTCCTCTTTCTGGTACATGCAAGGAGTCCTCCCTCTCCTTCCCCTTAATGTGGATGGGAGAGAACCTGCCCCCTCTCCCAGCCCATACCTTCTACTCCTCCTTAAAGCCACCTCCCTCAGCTCTCCTTTCTCTATTTTGTTGTCAGCTGAAATTGTAACAACCCTAGGTTGTTACTATCACAACCCTGGTTGTTACCATTGTAGTGCCCTGCCCCGTCGTCGCGCGCAAAAGAGGAGTAATTAATCAACGGCGGAGCGGTGCGCCATTCGGGAAGGAATTTCTCATCTCGCCGAATAGCTCAAACTAGCACTGAAAAGAAGCCCATCTATAGGCTGCTGACTCAACCCCAAAGGAGGGTCGATAGTTAATACTTAAGATAATAGTAGTATTCTTATCATAAGTATTAGGCAAATATATACATTAAATTTAAAATGCAACATGAAGAATTCAATATATGTATACAATATCAACATTTCTAATATGTTGGTCATATCACAATACTAAGTATAAGTAATATATAAACAGAGTGCAGAAACTAAGCAAATACTAGAAACTTTCATCATAGAAGTTGAATAAAATATTCATCTTAGAAAAAAAAAATACATCCAAAATTATTACAAATAATTTACCAAAATATAAGAATTGAGTCTAAGTACTAAATTGAAAATAATAATTAAGCAAAATAATAATACTAGAGAAGAGTCCACTAATGCTCCACGAACTCTTCCTAAATCTTTTAAGTATCCACCGGATCTGGCTCCACTAACTTCTTTAGATCTAGCAAATTGTCGGATCCCAAAAGCACCACATGTTAGACAATGAGTCTAACACATTGAAACTAATCTAAATAGTTTTAATTTTTTAATTAATATTTAAATAATGTAAACAAAACACTGCAGAAAATTGTAAAATAGCTGGAAGTCTAAATTATATAAAATTGAAGTAAAGTAAAGCTGATGGTATACTGAATACTGAAAAAAAATAAAAAAAATAGTATATGATCTGAAACTGAGTAAATAACATGTAATACTATGCTAATATACAACCGAAATATCACTGAACAGCTATGAGTTATACGGTCCAATATCTACATACATCTAATTGGGAATACAGTTTACTGTGATGCCGGTGCATCCTGAAATTCCTCGATCGATGTATGCAATATTCCGTAACCCATAAATCATCACTCATACTCATACATCATGCTTATATTCATGCTCTTATCTCTTACACTACATGTCTTAAAATCCAAAAATCTAGAAAATACTTTAAAATCAGATAATGATTCACATGTCTCCATTATGTAGAATTCATCTAAATTAATTCTGACTCTTAGCTCTAGAGCATCAGGTGGTTTTACTTAGTATTTAAATTAGAATTATCACCTGGAAAGGCTGTATACACATGGTTGCATATTTCTAAGAAAGGTAAATTTAACACTTAATTTGTTTAAAACTGCACTTATCGAAGCGCACTTCGATAGGAGGCAAAACCCGGTCGTAGTTTATATCTCAAAGTAAACTGTTAAATACCATAATTACAAACATACTTAGTATTATACGTAGGGTGACTTGGATACTTAGTTTATTTTAAACTACATTTATCGAAGTGCACTACGATAGGAGGTAGAATCCGGTCGTATTTTATATCTCAAACTAATGATCTTGTTCACTAATTGTAACACCCTTTGTAATAATCCAAGTTATTACCATTGTCAATTAGAACTAATCGTAGTCTTAATCTTGATCCTAAATGCTAATTAAGTCATTATGAGTCAACCACCAAGATCCAGTCCAAACCAGAGTCAAACGGATCAAATCTTTATTTTGGAAATTTCAAGAACCATAAAATTTGACCTATTTAAATTGACCTCCGATCGAAAAATGGATTTCACTATTGCGCTCGTTTACCGCAAATTAGCTAGGGGTAAAATTTTCGTGTCAGTCGGAAGTCATCGAAAATTCGACGAATATCTTAATAATATTTAAATACCCTGAAAATTGAGGAATCAAAATACTCGTCGGATCAAAAATCCGACTTCGCCGTTGCGTTCCACACTCATCAAATAGCTAGGAAGAATATGTTCAAAATTTTGTTAAAAAAAAAAATAATAATAATAATATTTTTTTTAGTTGACGGCGTCGTCCTGCGTCGTCAACTTAAGTGGACGATGCCGTCTGATCGGACGAGTCCGTCAGGATCGTCCGATCGGCTGGAATCGGATGGCCCGCAGTCGCGATCCGTGGCCCACGAACCCGACCGATCCGGGCCATCCACGCGTCACGGATCCAACGGCCCCGAGCCCGTCTCAATCAACCCCGTCGCCCGCGTGCCACGCGGCGTTCCGCCGCCCGCCTCGCCCAACCGGCGAAGCCTCGGCACCTCGTGAGCTTCGTCCGTGAGCCCTTAAGGTCTCGCTCGAGCTCATGACCCCGGTTCGCGCAATTGGAGCTCCGGATCGAAACGCACCCCCCCCCCCCCCGCTGCCGAACCTCCTCCGCGAACCGTCGATCTTCCAGGTACTGGATCTCCCTCCTCTGTTCGTCTTTTGCCATTACTATACCTGTATATTGTAGATTATAGGTTAGATTAGCAATCCACCGGACCTGATTGACCTCGATCAGGTCTAATCGACCCAAACTGAGGCTCAAAGCCTCGGGTCGATCGCGTGCTTTCGTCCCCGTAACCCTTGGACCTAGGGTTGCCCCTAGCCGCTGCCTCCGGCCACCTTCGGCGAAGGTCCACCCACTGACGTGTAGGCCCCGATGTGGGCTACCGTCGGCCGTGCGGGCCGAGGTGGTCCGGCACCGGGAAGGCCGGCAAAAGCCGTGCCCTAGCTGGTGCCCCCGGGACGCCTCCGCGAGGGAGGCGAAGTCCGAGTCGGGCCGGACTGACCCGAGCCCGACCCGACCGCGTCGGGTTCGCGTAAGCCCGGGTGGGGCCCACTACGCCATGTGGCAGCCTCCGGGTACGCCACGTGTCAAGTGGGCCCCACTCGCAGAGCTCGCGACCCCTCGGCTTCAGCCGTGGGGCCACCACGCCACGTGGATTGTGGGGCCCACTACCCGAGCCTGCGGCTCGTCAGCTTATGCCGTGGGGCCCACTGCACCATGTGGCAGCTGCTGGGCAAGCCACGTGTCAGGTGGGGGCCCACTGCCCAAGCCACCGCGGCGTTTCGGCTCCCTTGTGGGGCCCACTGGCCATGTGACAGTCTCATGACCCGCCACGTGTCAGGTGGGGCCCACAACCAGGTCTGCCGAGATCTTTTTGGCTTCCCATGGGACCCACATAGTCATGTGGCAGCCACCGTGCATGCCACGTGTACTGTGGGGACCACACAGTGCAGCGCCCAAACAGACGCTACCACGTGTCATAGGTGGGCCCACTGTCATCTCAGACAAATAATTAAACTAATTAATTACTATTAACCAATAATTAATTATAGATTAGTGGTTAATTAAATGTAATTAGTACTAATTACTTTTAAACAGTAACTCATATAGTTAATTAGCTGTAATTAATAATTAAAGAATAATTAGGAATATTTTAATACTAATTAAATCTTAACAGTAATTAGAGTAATTAATTATCATTAAATAGTAAACTATAATTAATTAGGCATTAGCAGATAATTAAGGTTAATTGAACAATAATTAGACTTAATTACTTTTCAATAGTAAAATAATAATATTATATATTTAAATTAATTAATTATGGGATTAATTAATGCTAATTGATAATTAAGCCCTAATTAATAATTTCAGAATTTATATATATAACTTTAGGGATGAACAGTAAAATAATTCAATTTGAATAAATAAATAGTAAAATAATATAAATTGTATTTTTGAATAGTAAAACTTAAAAGTTTAATAACTTTTTATATGATAATCCAAACATAGCCAATATAGGTCTCAAAATACTCAGAAAAATAAAAAGAATCAAATAGCATAATGCATAATTTAGTTTTGGGATACGCATAATGATATAACATTTTATGACCTCTTTAGTGCCCCGTAACTTTTGACCTAGCTGATCAAACATAGTTAATATGGGTCTTAAAATACTCAAAAGATCAGCCCAATCACCGTAGTAGTATTAGTTTTCCCATATGGACACTAGTATAAAAAGTCAACCCTATAACTCATAGTTGACTTTAGTGAAAAATGACCAAATTGCTCTTAGAATTCAAATGACCATAACTTGGTCAAATCAACTCCAAATTCAAAAATTCAAGATATTCACTAGTTTAGAATTTTAATGTCACCAATAAATTAAAATAATACTTAGGATCTGAATCTTAGAATTTAGGAAAAATGACCAAAATACCCCTGACCTCATTTTGGTTATAACTTGGCCATTTGAAGTCCAAATTGGGCGTACTTAATGTCTATCTTCAAGTTAGACAGTAAGAAATCATATGGGAAAAGAAAGACTTCAATTTGTACTCTTAAGTCAAAAGTTATTTTTTAGACCCTCAAGTAGGGGCAATACAGTTATTTTGCCTTAGAATTGGACTAAGTCCTCTTAACCTCTAATTAATATTTCAAAACTCTAAAACGAATGTTATAATTGTATTAGTAACATTTAAGTGAGTAAAATTGACCATTAGGTCAGATTCTAGAATTTCCCTAAGTCTTTAATACTGCACTTTAAGGACCCTTCCTGAGAGTAGGACTAGATCATAGGTATCATTACTGAGTTCAGCTATTTTAATTTGTATATTTTTTTTGATCACCAGCATATTTAGGATGTAGTATTTTCTTCTAGTACTTGTTTAGTTATTTATATTCATATGCCTTACCTTGTTTAGCTTGCATTTGAGGCATATCTTAGCCTCTCTTTTTGCTTAAGTTATAAATGATTGTTTATAGCTTATTCCTTCCTTTTGTATTGTTAGTTGCTCCTATATTTGTTATAGTTATTGCTTAGAATTTGTAAAATGGTGATATTACAAAACAAATAAAAACTTATTAGCTTAAAATGTACTTAGACAATTGTCTAACCCAAAATTTTTCTTTTTTTGGCTGGGGCCCTACATTGTGAAACCGGCAATGGCATATCCTCTTCAATTGGACGATCAGGATCTTGGCGTGGAGCCATATCCGGAGGATGAGCCTGTGGAAGAAGCAGCTATTTAGTTTTCCTTTATAAGTGAGAATGAGCGCATTTTACCTTTATTATTTAAACTTAAATTGATGTAATAATACAGGTACTCGTGATTGTGTATTGGGATTATTATATGCTTATATTCTGAGTTGTATTTCATTTTATTCATATTGTGATGCTTGGATGTCTCTTATTGTAAATCGCTTCCGCACTCTGTATGAATTCTTATTAAGTGACTGAATGTTTGATTCTATGCTTACTCCTTCCCTTATTAGGTGGATTATATATTTTATCCTAATCCAATAATAAATGAAGGGTTAGCTAGAGTGACACACCACCCCTTAGCTTAATCTTGTGGATTAAGGGGTGGGGCGCCACACTCTTAGAGTTGGAATATTTACTTTAACGAGAATGTATTCGTCTAATCCCTCGGGATAAGACATGATTATAAGTCCACATTGAGTGACTCAACCAATACTAAATATTGCTAAAGTGACTCAGCACCATAGATATGCATATTTATATCCAACAATAATTTGGGTTCTAGCAATTTTATTTAGCAACCAAGTATTTACCAAAGTTATGAATCCTGACTCTAATTGGGTGAATCCTACGCAAGGTTTCAAGACTGTGACCAAAAGGTCACTCCACATAGGTTACTACCACATGGGAGGAATTTCATTCAAAGTACTTCGGGTGATCCTACCATAAGGGTGTAAGATCAATCTTCTAAGGCTAAGAAGGGTCATCTAAGTTCCTACCTCAATTTTCGACAAAAGATATTCCTACCTCAATTTTCAATAAAAGATTTTCCTACCTCAATATATTATCAATTATTAGGCTTAACATTTTCTGCACTATTAATTATAAAGTAAGATCATAAAGATCTTACACTTCTATTGTTCTAATTCACATGAATTCTCCTGAATCCACAATTCTTGTTCTTTTAAGTTTAAAATGACCAGATCAGATGAGTATTATCAACACCTATGCTATAATTATGAGATACAATCAAGAATATTATTAGGAGTTGATCATATTGCAAATCAATATAGTTTTATGGTCTTTCTCTTGCTAAGATTCTTGTATAAGAGAAAATCAATGATCTTAAGATACATATCTAGATAATAAATCATGTAAGTTCTTTAATAATCTAGCACTTCTAATCCAATATTTTAAGATCAATATCAAATCAAATGTATTATTAGAATTATGCTAGTTAAATTGTCTTTCAATCAAGTTGATTGATTAAGTGATTAAAGATTTAGATCTTAATCAGATAAGTTAGGGTTTAACCCCTATCCTTACTAAATTAGGACCAATTGTTGAATTATAGTTCAATGACAAATCAAAGCATTATTTGTAGCGCCCCACCTCGTCACCGTGTGCAACTAAAGTACATAATAACAAAACAGTCGGCGGTGGAGCGGTGCGCCACTCGGGAAGGCATTACTGTAACAACCTAAGTTGTTATCTTAGTCAATTAGAACTAATCTCAGTCTTAATCTTGATCCAAAGAGCTAATTAAGTCATTAAGAGTCAACCTCTAAGACCTAGTCCAAATCAAGAGTCAAATAAATCGAATCCTGATTCCTAGAAAAATCCAGAAATCCTGAAATATGACATATCTAATTTACCTTTGATCGAAAAATGGACTTCGCTATTACGCTCATTACCCCCAAATTAGTTAGGGGTGATCTTTTCGTGCCAATCGAAAGTTGTCAAAATTTTGACGAATATTTTAATAATATTTAAATACCTCGAAAATTGGGAAATTAAAATACTTGTCGAATCAAAAATCCGACCTCGCCGTTGCGTTCCTCACCCCTCAATTAGCTAAGGATGAGTGTTTGTAAAATTTCGAGAATTAAATAATTAATTAGAATTAAATAAATAATTATAATTTAATAAATTTAAATATTTAATTCTTTACTTATTTAAGATAACAGCACCGTCAAATAACCGCCCAAGCCGTTCGTTCGTGCATGACACTGTTGCCTTCCATCTGATCAGATCAGACAGATCTGAGCCGTCCGATCGGGGTCGATCAAACGGCTCAGGCTCGTCTCCTACATCGGGCTCTCCGTGCCAACCAGAGCGCCCCGCCATAGGCGCCGCCCAACCAGAGCGCTCCGTCACCTCGTATGTTCCGCCTCGACCTCCTTTAACTCCCCTCACACCTAATCTCGTCGTTCTGCTCGATCCGAAGCCAACCTGGGAACCCTAGGAGCCCGAGCCCGAGCCCGAGCGTCAATCCTTGATCATCCGACCTTCCATCATGTACTTCGATACCCCTAATTTCTTTTCATTTCTTAAATACAAGATGCTGCAATACTCCTCATTTGACTGCATTCAAAAAGTGCTTAGTATCGCCAGTTCGATCGATATTCAATTCTATCGACAGTAGGGTTTAACTGAGTTCAAAATGTCCGTTGGTCTGGAAATAAGTTTAGGGTTTACGCTCAAATCGACACACCTTATGCATTGATTCGACCTCTAATAGGTAGATCTCACCCTCCTCCGTCCGAAGCCGTGCGGACTGCCGCTTGAGATCGCCGGGAACCAACCCTAAATCTCTCGTCTCGGGATGAGTCGCGGGGGAAGAGGAAGGCTTGGGTCGACCCGGGCCCGACCCGTGCGGTCAGGGCGCATGCATGGCGGCAGTGGGACCTGCCTTGCTGGTGTGGCACCTGCTCGAAGCGCCACGTGGCGACTTCAGTATCCGCAGCGGCGACGAGACCCATGGTCAGCTCTGCTGACACCAAGTGGGGCCCGCTGCCTCTATCGTACAAATTCAGAGGCCGCCATGTGTCATGTGGGCCCCTCGTCCTCTACCGCAGCCATCCGTGGTATGCCACATGGCAGTGGGTCCCATCGCCATCATTGATGTGCAGGATTAGATGTAAATACAAATTAAATATATTGTATGTACATATATATATATACTTATATATAAATAAAATATTAAGTTAGTTTTATCTAATTTTTAATTAATATTTAATTAATTATGATTAGACAATAGAGTTAGCTGTTAATTAAGCATTAATTAGTTAATTAGGTTTTAATAAATGATTAACATAGGGATTATTTATTTAATTAATTATTAATCATTAGTTAGTTACTTAACATTAAGTTGTAGTTAATTTAATCAAATTGAACATTAAATAATATTAATATAATTAATTAATATTAATCTAATAATTATGATTAATTAATAGTAAAGATTAATAGAATAGTTAACCAATTAATATTAAACCATTAATATATTAATCAATTAATAGATTAATTAAAATAATAATTAGTTTAATTTAATTGATACTACATAAATAGTAAATCTAATTAAGAAAATTATTAATTTAATAAATAAAGTGAAATAATATTAAAAGTAATTAATTAAGAATTAATTAACACTAATCCTAATTAAGCAGTAATTTTAATATTTAGATTAATTAAATAACAAATTAATTATTAATTAATTAATAATTAAGAAAAAAAAGATTAGAAATAGTTGATTAATTAATTAATAATTCATTTTAACTTTAAGAATAAATAGTAAAATAATAAAATTTGAATAAATAATTAGTAACTTTATTTATTTAAATTATTTAATTTAAAATCTTTAAAAATTTAATAGCTTTTGTAGGATGATCCAAACATAGTCAATATAGGTCTCATTTTATTCAGAAAAATAAAATGAATCAAATGACGTAATGCAAAAATTAGTTTCGGGGTACGTATAACGTAGTGATATTTAGGACCTAATTAAACTATCACAACTTTTAACCTAGTTATCCAAACATAGATAATATGGGCCTTAAAATACTCAGGAGAACAGCCCCAACACTATAGAAGTATTAGTTTTCCCATTTGGAACTTAGTTTGAAAAGTCACATTTAGGATCCTACCCTAAAAATGACCAAAATGCCTTTAGACTCTAGTTAACTATAACTTGGCCAATTCAACTCCAAATTCAAAAATTCAAAGTGCTAACTAGCTTAGAATTTTTATGTCATCAATAAACTAAAATAATATTTAAGATCTGAACCCTAGAAAATTAAAAAAATACCAAAATACCCATATTCTTAGTTAGGCCATAACTTGATCATTTGAAGTCCAAATTGGGTTTACTCCCTGTCTAAACACTCAGTATATTATAAGAAAGTTATATAAACTAAGTTTGATGAAATTGGATTTCAAACGGAAAAGTTCCATTTTTATCACCCATTGACCAATAAAATTACCAAATTGCCCCTATAAATTGAAATAGCCATAACTTAGTCATTTGACCTCAAAATATAGTGTTCTTAGACTCTATGGAATCCTTGAATATTAACCAACAATAAACTGTATAAAAATTTTAAATTCTATTAGGAGTAAATTATAAGATTGCCCCTTAGGTCAAAAGTCTTAATTTGGACATATAGGATCAATTTTTTATCCAAATTGAGCGTACTTAATGTCTATCTTCATGTTAGACAGTGAGGAATTATTTGGCATCAAGAAATTCTAATTTGGAACTCTATTTCAAAAAGTAGATTTTTGGACCCTTAAGTAAGGGCAAAATGGTCATTTTGCCCAAAATTTAAGTTAAGCATCTTTATTTCTTAAATTAGCTTCTAAATTAAACTAATATTAGAACTCTAATAGAATTAGTTAAGAAATCAAAATTAATAATTCAATCAATTTTACTTTTGTATTATTTTATAAACAGTTTGTAATAATTTTGGATACACTTTTAATTTTTTTTTCTGAGATGAATGCTTACTACTGTTCTGTGATGAATATATTTTGATGTTTTATTTTATCTTCCATATTCTGTTATTCTATTATTATACTTAGTATTGTGATGTGATCAGCATATTGGAAATACTGATATTTGAGAACATATATTGGATTCCTTACTTCCCTTTATAATCCAATGTTTGTATTACTCTAATACTTAGGATAAGTATCTTACTCTTATCTTAAGTATTGAATCTTGACCATCCTATTGGGTTAAGTCAGCAACCTTCAGTGCGGCTAGTTTCATTAGTTGGCCTATTCGAGAAGATGGATATTCCTTCCCGAGTAGCGCACCGCTCTGCCTCCAAATTTGTTTGTTTTGCGCACGGCGACGGGCCAGAGCGTTATAATATCTAACCCCAAGAACCTTAAGAATTGATTAAGTTAATCAATACTTAATATTGAACTTGAAATGAACACCAATAATGCATCAATAATTCATTAATTTATTGTTGATCCTTAAACTAAACAATTGATCTTAATTTGGTTAAGTTAGGAGTTAAATCCTGACTTGTCTTGATTAAGATCTAAACCGTAATTAACTTTGATTGAAAGACAATTTAACTTGCATAATTCTAATATTACATTTAATTTGATATTGATCTTAAACAATTAAATTAGAAGTACTTAGATTATTAAAGAATTCATATGATTTAGTATCTAGATATATACCTTAAGATCCCTGATTATCTCTTATATAAGACTCTTAGCATGAGATAAACTATAAAAATATACTGATTTACGATGTGATCAACTCCTAATAATACTCTTAATTGTATCCCATTATTATAGCATAGGTATTGATCAGATGGATTTACCCATCTGATCTGATCAATTCAAACTTAAAAAAATAAGAATTAGTGAAAATATAAGACTTAACTGTCCTTTCTTATCAGAAGTGTAAGCTCTTTATGATATTGCCTTAGGTTATTATTATTATTAAGCCTTAATAATTGATATGACATTAAGGTAGAAAGATCTTATTATTAAAACTTGATGTAGGAATCTAAATGCTCATTTTTAGCCTTAGATGCTTGGTCTTGGACCCATTTAAAATATAATGAGTTTCTCCCATGTAGTAGTAACCTATATTGAGTGACCTTTTGGTCACATCCTTGGAACCTTGTGTAGGATTCCCATCAATGAAGTAAAGAGTCACAATTTTGATACTCCTTAGTTATTAAATAGAATTATTAGAACACGAATTACTAGTTGGATATGATAGTGTATGTCTATACTGCTGAGTCACTTCAACAAAATTTTAGGATTGGTTGAATCACTCTAAGTAGGATTCTAGAGTTTCAGTCTTATCCTATGTGAGTGATTAAGTGCAATCCAGCTTTGAGTAAATCTTCCAATCTTTAAAGTGTTGTGATTAGGGAAATGAAATCCTTAGTTTGAAGAAATAAACTGTGACTAGATTTTGCCTCCTAGCATTGTGCGCATCGATAAGCACAGTTTGAGAAGAACTAAGTATCTCAAGTCACCTTTCTTAGTACACTAATAGTATGTTGGGATTAAGGAAATGAAATTCTTAATTTGAGAGGATAAATTATGACCAGGTTCTGCCTCTTATCGTCGTACACATCGATAAGCACGATTTAAAACAAACTAAGTATCTCAAGTCACCCTTCTTAGAACACTCATTATGCTTGTAATTAGGGTATTTAACAACTCAGTTTGAGAGAATAAATTGTTACTGGGTTCTGCCTCCTATCGTCGTGCGCCTCGACGAGCACAGTTTTAAACAAATTGAGCATTAAATTTACTATTCTTAGAAATATACCAACTATATGTATACAACTTTTCTAGCTGATAATTATAATTGAAATACTCTAGGTAAAACCATCTAATAATCAAAGTATAGGAGTCATAATCCAATTAGATGGATTATGTGCAATGAGGAAAATGGAATCATTTTAGTAATTTTTAGGATTTAAAATATACAGTCATAAGAGCCTTAGCATAAGTATCAATTATTTATATATTACATGATATAGCATACACTAAAGAAGGAATTACATAATGCAACAGGCATCAAGGTATCATAATTTTTAAGGGGATGTATGTGAGCATCAAATTGTATATTCATAACAATTCAGTGACATTCCAAATGCATACATAGTGGCATACAGTACAATGAAATATTCAGATGCATAATCTCAGTGGCATATATCATAATTTTATAGCATTACTTGCTTAGATTCTAATCATTTACTATTTTACTTATATTCAGTATTCAATTTACAGCTCAGTTTTACTTTACTTCTACTTTATATTATTTTCAGATTCTCAGCTATTGTATAGTTTTTCTACAGTTTTATTTAAAGTACTTAAATGTTAAGTTTTAGATAATTGTAACTGCTTATAATAGCTTTCAATGTGTTAGACATATTGTCTAACATGTGGTACTTTTAGGATTCGGTAATTTGCTAGATCCAGAGCAGTTAGTAGAGCCAGATCAAGTGGATACTTAGGAGATCCAGGAGGAATTCATGAAGAACTAGGGGACTCTTTTCTAGCCTAACTATTTTTCTTAGTTATTTTTCAGTTCAATATTTAGACTCTATTTCTATATTTCAGTAAACTGTTTGTAATAACTCTGTATATATTTTCTTTTCTTTAGAGATGAATGTTTTATTCAGCTTCTTGAGGTAGTAGCGCTAGAAGATGAGCTAGTTCAGGTGGAGGAGTGCCCTGTTGCTGAAGATTATTAGCTATATTGTTCTTTATATATTTTCAGTGAGATTGTTTATTTCATTTTAGTCAAACTATTTTGAATGTTTTTATAATACAGGTACTGCATGTATTTTCTTTTACTGCACATTTTTTAATTTTTTACTATATTATGGTTGAATCGATGTTAGCTTTTGTTTACTTCTACACTCTGATATTCTTGTATTTACATTTAGTGAAACCATAGTTCAGCATGTGGCATATTCCTTAGTTATCAATTGATTATAGTGAAAACCTAATCTATTCATAAGTGAAGGATCTGTCATGACAGCCACTCCACCATAATTATGTTAACATGTGTGTTAACAGGATCACGGTGGAGTGGCGCGCTACAAAAAAAAAGCATTCATGTCTGTAATTTAGCTATATACTCTGATTTATCCTAATAAGCACATCTGCTTCAGTAGAGCGTGATGTTGCTGAGTAGCTGTTGCGGCCTCTTTCCTTACTGTTTTCCTGCTTCAATGAGATGCTAGTTTATTTCTTTATTTTAATTCAAGTCCGTTATAACTAAATCTATATTGATGTATTTTCTATCATCTTTTTTGAGATGTATGTATTTACTAAATCTATCTTACTATTTTGGATGAATAAATGCATAAATGATATCTTTAGCCTTTGAACTCTGCTCTCTATGTTATATTATACTACAAATTATGTGTTGTGATCATCAGTTTAATGAACTTATATTATTAATCAGGTTAATAAAAGACTTAACTTGATTAATAGAGGAGTTTTCAATTCTTCCCTTTCTAGCTCTTTTCGTTGATGTTCTAGATTAACTATCATTGTTTAACCTGGAACATTGTAGGAGGCGAGTTATTATTTGGAGTAATGACCCGTTCTGTCGCTAATAATACTTGGTTGCGCATAATGACGGGACTGGGCATTACCTATTTAGTCATAATTTGCATAGTAATGACACCGAGTTATTATACCCTCTATGAAATGTCATCGGGTTTTTCTTTTCCATCGAGAACATCTTTCCAGATTTAGCGCGTATAGTGCATTTGTCACTTCTCATCTCCACATCCCGAAGTAGTTCTTTTCATCGAACTTAACAACATCGATCTTCATCGGATGTGTCACAATTTGGTGGAGAGTTCTCTCCACCACCAATGACAATGAAGAGTTGAAAGCTTCTCCTCTAACTCTATCTTTCATGATTTCTCTTGCAAACATGTCTCTGATCCCACAAGTTAGGATCAAAGTCCTTGTACGAGATCAGGAAAAACCAAATAAGAACAAAAAGAAGAAAAGCACACAAAGAATTCAAGCACAAGTAAAACATAAGGATTTACGTGGTTTAGTGCAAATACTATGTTCACGGGAAGAAAAAATGAGAACTTTCATTTATTGAGAAGGAATACAATTCAAGGTTTTGCAAACCCTTCACAAGCTCTAATAATTGAGATTTTTTATATGATTTGAGTCATCACAAGCACACACAAAAATGTTTGAATGGATTGCCCTAAAAATAGGTTACAAACATATTCATAGGCCCCAATAATCGAGCATATCAAATTATGAGAGCTTGGATGCCCTCTCTGTGTCGAACACGTAACACTTTGTCAATGGGGCCCCTAAGCGTGCCCAAGAGCCGATGCCCCTATCTAGCTTCTTAGCTTTCTTTGGCTGATTCAAATCATCTTCGATCTCCTTTCAAATCAACATACACATGCACGCACAGACACCCGCGTGCGTTCGCGCGCGCGCACAAGCACTCGCACCAACATGCACGCACCCGCGCGCGCCAGCCCACGTACGCGCACCCACACCCCCACATACACACACACACATGCACGCGCGCGCACACACACACATACGATGAGAAATGTTATTTAGACTCGCTGACGTGACACTTACAAAAACTCATTCAATGAAATTTGGACATCATTCAATAAAAATTTTAAAAATAATATTTGTTTTATTTTAATGTAAATAAATAAATGCTAATGAAATAATGTTCAAATCCTATTGGATGAGTTTTTTTGGATGTCACGTCAACGAGTCTAAATAGCATTTCTCATATATGAGTACATGCACTACTATGTCAAAAAAATTGTCAAAAAAAATATGAATGTTATGACAAATTTATGTGTAATCATCTAATTTATGAGATACATTTTTTATGTGGGCCCATATGTAAAAATAAAAATATCATCGAAACTTAATATTACTATGTCATTATTATGGGCCCACATTGCAATTTTTTTTTAACTTAATATTACTTATAAAGATACTTGACCAAATTAACACTAGTATTTGATTATTCATGTGAGTACTTTTATTCTTTTACTTTCAACTGTTCTTTTTTACAGTTATATTTATTTTTCTTTCATACGAATGCTTTCAAATGCTCATTTACTTATATTAAATTATAAATTAGTTTATGATATCCAAATAAATTTATAAATATTAGTCAAATCATAAAATGTGTTTAGAAACTGTTAATTATAACTATTCTTTTTTTTTTCTTAACTTTTCCTTATCATATTTAAATATCAAAATATGATCGATCATGAGCAATATAATTCGGGTAGAGCTGAACATAGTATTTAAAGATCTTACAAATTGTTTTCGCTTATTTTATATTACTTGTTTTTATATTATGTAAGAGAGTGATAAATCTTCTTACTCTTTTAATTTAATGGTATATAATAACTTAAACTGTCTGTAATATTTTTAATTAATCTGTGTTGAGTTTACTTATTTTGAAACTGTTGAATTGAATGAGTGGATAAATATTATATGTTTTACACGTATTTGTTACATACTTTTCATATATGTTTAATATATATTGCTTTTATTGCAAAATTTCATTAACTTAATACTACTCATAAAAATACTTAGCTAACCTAACCACATAATTGGAGAATTAGAATATATTTTAATCTTAAGAATTCACCTTTTATAATTGAGCTCCCTAAATCGAATTACTAAATTTTAAATAAAGCCATAATTAAATTTGAGTATAAAATAATTCGATTACAATGTAATCATGTATTTTACTGTTAAATGATTAATTTATAAGAAATAAATATTTTCTATTTGACATAAATTAATTTGTGCGTATAATGTTTTGAGTAAAATAAAGAGATAAATTACCCTTTTTTAGTGTTTCAAATCGTTTGAACACACGAATTGTTCGTTCGAATGATTGAAATATTCGACAGACTCATCTGCCGGAGAAGATGACCAACAAAATCATTTGTCGGCGGTAAGAATCATTAATTCGAATGAATGAAATCGTCGTTAATTCAATTTCGTTTGTTCGTAAGAACGAATGAAATGCTCTCATCTCTTCCACTCAAACTGTGTAATCTTCTATGATATTGACGCATAATTGAGTTATAATGTAAAAGTTTTTCACATATTTTACTTTGCCAAAGGCATGTAATCTTAGTTTACCTGAATTTTTTTCTTACTTCACACTCGTTTTAGCTCAATTCAAAATACATATAATTCCATAAACCAAATTACTAAATTTTAAATGGCCGCATTATTAATGGGCTGGTTAGTTTGAAGTAAAATTTAGGTAAAATAATATTTTTTCAGATAAAATGAGATTGTTTGTGTTTTGTTTAAAGTTAAGAGAGTGAAAAACTTTTACACTTGTAATTCAATTTTATGCTCGTATATAAGGGATGACATAATGCAGTTACGCCAGAATCATACGTAACTCGCGATTATGCCGTTTCGGCAAGGAAGCCGAACAAACGACACACGAGAAGCGAGAAGACTTTTCTGCAGGCCAAGTGATTGCTACAAGAAACTTCATTTTTCGACAACCAATCGAATGATTCATTCATTCGATCGAACGAATCGTCAAATTGTAAATCGTTCCATCAAATCCTACTCATTTCGTTTGAGAAACTTAAATAAAAAAAATAAATTTTTTTGAGGATAATTTTACCTCTAATCTATTCAAAATATCATACTGTCTAATTACTTAATTCAAAATAAAAAATTTTATGTAATTTAAAAAAATTTAAATAGTAAAATAATCTTATTACAGCTCACATTTGTCTGATTTACTCAATTATTTACTATGCCCACATACCCGTTAACCTAAATCCACTTAAAATTTTTAGAATGTTCCATTAGAAACAACCCCGGCCGCCATTAAAATCACGGAAGGCCTTTGGTTGTTGGCCTAGGGTTAAGCGTTAAGGTTCACCGTTTAGTAAGGAGGCAAGATCGATCGAACAAGACAGCAGGAAGAGGGAGAGAGAGGGGGAGAGGGAGAGAGGGAGGGAGGGAGGGAGAGAGGCATGGGAATATCCCTCGACGGCTTGAGGGACAAAAATTTGATGCAGCTGAAGAAGCTCAATATTGCTCTCTTCCCCGTTCGCTACAACGAAAAGTACTACGCTGACGCCCTCTCCTCCGGGGAGTTTACAAAGCTCGGTTTGTTTTTCTTTTTGTCTCCCTCGCTTTTACATTAGTTCTTCATAGCACCTCTATTGGCGACGATCCCATTTGTTGTTGCCCTCACTTTTTCCATACAGCGGTTTCTCGTGAATGTTCGTGAAAAGTTTTTATTTATCTATTTATATTTCTTATGATTCGTCTACTTGTCTGTTTATTTATTCTAGCCCTGCGTATGGATGCCCATGCCAGGCTATTGATCTGTTATCCTGTTTCTTTGTTGATGCTTTGAGAATATGAGAGAATACTTAGCCAGATGCATTGCATTTCTTTAATTGAATGCGATTATCCTAGGATTTGGTTCAGATCACACAGGCTACATATTTACTTCAAATGATTTAAAGCTCACCTAATTTAAAAAGATTAGTTCATTAACGAGCATCAGCCGTGTAGTTGCGTTGTTTTGGTCTTGCAGACTCTCAATTCGAGTTTTGTGTACTGATTTAATAATGGATCATCCTTTCTCTTTGAGCTTATTTGAATCTGCTTTAGCCTGGTTTAAACGTGCATAGGTTAGCTAAGCTAAACTATTTGACTGCTGAGCTTGCAGAGTTAAAACTGTTTGTTTTAGGTTTTAACTTACTATTTAAGTATGCAAAATATATTTAATTATTATATTGGGTTATAATCAATAAATTAATATATGAAAAGAAAAAGATTAGTTAATTTTAAACCTACCTTTTATTAGATATAATCAATATAATTATATCTTAATATTAATAATGTATTTATAGTTAATTACAACTAATAAAACTAATTATAATTAATTTATAAAATAATATAATATACTTAAAATAAATTAACCATATTAATTATTAATAATTAATTTAATGATAGCTAATTTCTTAAAGTGTACTTATGACTAATCAAAGTTAAAAGAATTAATTATATGTAATTGTGGATAGTTAATTAAGTCTAATCAATGTTATTATTGATAATTAATAAAACTAGCATTAATTTACTGTATTTATAATAAAAAAATGCCAATATTAATTATTTAATGATAATAAACTTATTAATTGAATTAAATAATGATAATTCATGTAATTAATCAATTATTGAAATACAATAATAATCAATTTTGTCTAATTATGAATAAGTGATGAATTATTTATGTTTTGTTATACGTGAATATATATATATATATATATAATGTACTTATTTTTATAATTGTAATCATCATTATTGTAATTGTAGGTAATATTAGTAATTACTTTATTACAATTAATCATATTTATCTTAAATAACAAATAATTATTAAGTAACACAAAGTATAAATTAATTACTTTAAATTAATATAAAATGATAATTTATTTATTATTATACCTAGTTAAATATTAGTTTAAATTTCTAAATATGTTTAATAATAATTATTCTAACTTAAGCTTAATTTACTTAAATTCAGACCTATTGGTTTGAGCTTAAGTTTAAACTAAGTTAAGTTGTAAAAACAAATATTTGGATAAGTTAAGCTAAATTTGTGGTAACCAAACAGAGGTTCTATTTAAATGAATACTGAGCTTCACCAAACCTAGTTTGAGATACTTGGTCAAATAGAACTTCTTATAAATTGAACTCATGGGATTGAGAATATGGCTGATCGCATTTGTAGAGTTAGAGCCAATCTACTCTCCACTGAAGCCATAAGAATAGCTTAGGGAACACCACATTCCACCATTTCAGAGTTCAAGGTTCCGTATACCGGCATTGCAACATTGAAGACATTAGCAAAAGCAAGTCCAATGCTTCCATTGTGATCTAAAATGAAAACTCTTGAGCTGCCTTGAAGTTTCTGTCCACTTTAAAATTTTATTCACACTAGTGCATTAATTTTTCTCACAGTTGCATGGGAAGGTAGCTGAGGAGTTTTTTTAATTGTAAAAGAGTGGCGAGTTAATTGATCTTGTTGTAGGTTTTTTTGTATAGAAATATTCACTCTCTTTCAAGAGAAAAGTCAATTAAAACTAAACAGCTGCAGCATGATCATAATTTATGCGGCCTTCTATTTTTTTGATGATCCGAATTGGTGAAACGTCTGCACCCTCATGTTTTGTTTCATATTTTATTAAGATGTACCTTAGAATAAGATTTGAATTAGCACTCTAACATGGCTAGCTTGAATGTGATTTATGGAGTTCAGTCAAATAACCTTTCAACTAGAAACATTTAAATGAACTGTTAAATGGAACTGAAACAGGATGAATAATTGTGCTCTTACATACGGTATTTGTTTTTAATAATAGATGCTGACTAGTTCAGTGCTTTGAAAACATTGACAGTTTGAAGCAAGACATAAGTTTTCTTCTTGCACATTGGACTTTAATGGAAGAAACCTTTTGAGAAACTTCAATATGAGTACAAAAACTTTAGTTGGAGTGCTTTTAGCTGATATATATACACGTATACGCATATATACATGTACATATGTATGCATATAGATACACACACATGTATACACACATATATATATACATGTACATATGTATACATATAGATACACACGCATGCGCATGCGCACATATATATATACACACATACACTTGTACGCTTCTAATATATTTCTTGATATTTTGAGTTCTATAAATGATGGAAAATGAACTTCTTTGACTTGATTTTCTTGAAGAGCAGTCTACCCTTTTTTGTTTGAGGAAGTTTTTTGAAGCACTTAACTGACAAGGGAAGAGGAAATTGCCTCACGAAGCATAGCCACATTCTATCATTATTCTTAAATGAGCATTTGAATCTCCGTTTGTAAGGTTTTTAAAATTGTGGTTGTTAATATATACAACATTCTAAAAGGATATTTTCATTTATCGTACTCCCCAATTAATGTTATTTCAGGCCCCTTTCTTTTTCTAAGTGTTTTCAAATAGGTGAATTTTAAATTTTGTATCCATTGCAACACTTGAACAACCATTAATGAACTATTTAAGACTGCATTAAATGAATACAATAAGTGTTTTGTACTCTAGTTTCCACAGAGTTTAATATTAAGACACGGATCCACTCCATTCTTTTAAATCCCAGGTGACCTTTCTCTATAGGAAATCAGGCGTTCCCACAACGCTGATAGTTTTTTTTTTATGGTATTCTTTAAAGAAACTTCTCTGTGGATGTTGCGTGTTGAAGTACATACAAAAGCATTGCATGGAAGGTGATTTTAATCTGCATTAATTTTCCATCATGTGAAGTATTTAAATTTCAGAGTTATATTACTTGTTTTGAATTTTCTATAGTATATCCCAAAAAAGGAGTAATGACAATAATCTTTGAAGGGATTTGTTAAGGTAAAAAAGAGGACAAGGAGGTGAAGAGTAGAGATTGAAAATGTAAAAATGTTCTCATTAATCTTATTTACTCCTTACATGCTATATATATAGTGCTTACTTGGATAGACTAATACATTGTATTAGATTATTGCTAAACTATATTATGCTAATTACAGTGTATTCACTAATATCCCCCCTCAAACAAATTGCTTGGAGAAGACTAGAAGTTTGTCTTGGAGAGCTTTGAATCGATTGCTTGCAAGGGGTTTTGCAAGGGTGTTAACAATCTGATCTTGAGAGCATATGTGCTGGATCGTAATGTGTTTCTGAAGAACTTGTCACAGATGAAGTGAACATCAATCTCAATATGCTTGGTGCGAGCATGAAAAACTGGATTGAACGAGAGATAGGTTGCGCCAATGTTGTCGCACGAAAGAATTGGAGTTGTAATATGAAGTTCTTTAAGTAGAGCAACAATCCATGTGACTTCGGAGGCTGCATTGGCTAGTTCCGGTATTTAGCTTTGGCAGAGGACTGAGAAAACGTGTGTTGCTTCTTGGATGGCCAAGAAGCAAGATTCGGCCCCAATAAGATAGCATAGCCGCCAGTTGATCTGTAACACCCCATTATTAGATTTGATATGTTAATCCAACAATGGGTGTTACGGTAGTACTTAACATTGGATTATGAATTTCAAACCCAAAATTGAGTACTACCTTTATAAGAATGCGGACCTATGGGTAGAAGGAAACACAAATAATCTAACAAACATTCATCATACATAAAAGTGTACTACATAAAAGATAGTTTAACATCTCAGATCAATTATATACAAATCGATAATTTAAATACATCACTTTTCCTCACATGAATGAAAGATAAGTAAATAGAATCTTCAACACAGCTATAGTTCAGGTTCTTTCTTGAGTGTAGCACTTAGTCCATGCTTCTGATCTAACGTATTTGGTTTATAATTTGGTAGAGTACAACCAAATAAAAGAAATAAGTGGTTAGATTTAAAAAATTTAAGTACAATATAAAGGTAATGCATTATTTAATTTAAGCGGATATCACGTTAGCAATTTACAATATTAATTATAAGTGGAGCGTTTAGCATGAAAGGAATGAAACAATTTTTAGAGACTATAAAGTAGGAAGAGCTCACATGATAGTATCATCCTTACATCAAATAGGTTAGCACAATATTTATAAAAAATGCATTTAGTTAATTATAAGTAACATGAATATGTCCAATTTAATTCATATGCTAATTATAAATTTAGTGTAGATAATTAAATAGCTTGCAATTAAAAAAACTACACTGCATGAAATTGAAAGTAAAGCTGAAGTAGTAAATGCTAAAAGATAATAAGTAAAGCAGTTTCAATCTCTAAAGGATTGATTAGACACAATCATATGACTGTAATAATCATTCACAATCAATAGATTGTGAAAATGCGATTTTATGATTTATTTATCTTGTAATATGTTATGTGGGCACGGAACACGTGAGGAGTTGAGTACGTCTACTCAACTATAAGAAAAATGGGGTCAAGTGCAAACACACATATTCCCCCTCACAAAAATAATGTGGTTTCCTGATACTCCAAAAGCTTGCCCAGGCTTAATGACAGCTATACTAATATCCACTAAATAAAAATCCCTCTTAAGTAAATTTAAATGCTTATTATATGCACAAAAGTCTTAATGCATGATTCAATGATTGAATCTAATTCTTTGCAGTATTACAAGAAGTTTAATATTGCAAATCACGTGATATCTATTATTTTCTATTTTTAATTATCTATCATAATGATTTGGACTACTAAAGCCCCCCAATTAACTTAGGCATTATAGATTTCTAAGTTAATTGATATGATAATAGTATAAAGTTAATTTTTGAAAATAGTAAGTGAATTACACTTTCATATAGTGATGAAATAATTTATAAATATAATTATTTTAATTGTGAGATAAAATATAGTTTATTGAATGATGGTTTCAATCTTAAATTATTGATGATTTCAATTTATCATTATACTAAGTTTATAATGCTTTTTAGGAACATATTCAATAGTTCACTTAGTTCTGGCAAGTGAAGATCTTAGGGAATCAAGTGCGTTTGGTTCTACAAATTCTCATCTAGTTTTTAACTAAGGATACATAATATAGCTAATCTAGTTATAAACATAATATTATCTATCTAATAATTGAACTTTGATTAGAGTTGATTGTTAATTCTTATTACTATCCAAATTTTAAAATGCTTGATTCTCTTTCTTATTATTTGAAGTTTTCAATTTCTAACATTCAAATATGTAGATGTCTTAGGATGAATCTTCTGTTTGTTGACTTTGGAAGGTTTTAAATCTTATAGTTACTTGTGTATTTAAAATCTATCTTTAGTAAGAATTCATATTATTCATTTACAAGCTTCTTCTAATCATCTTAATATCATCTCTTATTAATTTCAGAGTCTTATGCACTCTCATATCCATATATGTAATTTAATAATTTAGTTTACTGGATGTATTAGTTTCCAAGGAATTGATTATACTTAAATGATCTATTAATAAGAGTGGGGTTTTATTATATTCTAGAAATGAATAATTCCTACATAAGGTTCAATCTATATTCATTTATATGAAACTCTTTACTAGGTATTAATCTTAAATGATACACTCAATATTACCTTCTAAAGTATTAGAATCATAATGTGAGTTAAGACCTAATCTACAACACCTCAAATAGTTTTAGTACACACTTTAGTCTAATGTGGCCTTAGTGGAGGATAACAATCAGCTCTTTATTATGTATAGAGGGTTGAGTTTGAATATAAGTTTCTCAATCCTAAGTTTTGATCTGTTCTTACTCTTTAATATTTTTTCTAAGCAATTTTAATGAGTTTATAGATACACAATTCCTTATTAGAATATTTTAGGGTTTAGTTAGGACTGAATTAACTCAACCGTTTGCTGTCCTAAAATTGTAGAAGGCAAATAATATACTTATATAATTATAGGATTTATTCGTCATTATGGAGAAAGCGTCAAATATGTGGTTTTATCTATTAGCACCCAAGTGGAAATCAAGTAAGTTTTTAAAATGTTCCTCATGTTATAAGGATTGTAAGGATAGTAAAACTATTCAATTTGGGTGCCAATTGACTCATTCAAGGATTAATCACACTTAATGATCATTAAAAAGTGATTAGTACAAATAATTATTAAAATGTAGATTTGATCACATATTAATATTCCTTGAATTTTTTTGATCGATTTGGCATATAATTTTGATATATTTGAACTTGTATTTTTAGAATTATAAAGATATGATTATTTAGGGTTAATTAATTTGAATTAATTAAGATCCTAATTACTCCTAAACGCCATACGCACGTTCGCAAGAGAATACGTGCGGCGACCTCTCGGTTGCGCGTCTGCGGGCTCGAGTATTCGCACGTGGGTCTGGGTACCGACCCACTCATTATTGTAGCAATTTTTGATGGGGATTGATACTTTGAGACTTAGGATTAATAATCCCCCGCAGAAAAGGGAAATTTAATTCATATAAAATACATCAATTTATGAGTACAACCGTGATCTCTTGAATACCAACGAAATACCTAATCATAAACAAACGAATCGATCTAACATGCGAAGGATAAGGATTAAATTTTAGGTTTTACAATGGCTTGCCTACGATTGGCTACTACACGACACTTGTCGCAGATTGAGCAGTAACGAGTTTGACAAGCTCGATAAGGCCCATTTGATCCCATGCACTGATTACCAAATGCTTGAAATGTAAAAACGAGACAACAAATTAAGGAATTAATCATTTGAAGGTTCGATAATACATGCGGGCGATTTAGGGATCTATCATGAATTTGGGATGAAGGCAGCAGGGGATCTCTTAAGCAATTGGGTGATGAAATAAATCTGGAGAAGGCATCTTGAGCGGGGGATAAAGCGAGCTGGGCTGCCTGCGATTGGAGCAGGTTGCGGCGAGTGCCACGTGCAGTGGGCACGCGTGTTCTTCGGGGTGAAGAGATCTCAGTCGTCCGATCTAGATGGCCGAGTCGATCAGACGACACTTGTCAATGCGCCGTCGGACCAAACGACACTGGGACGACGCTGTTTGATATAATTAATTGAAATCAATTAATTAATTAATAATTCCATTTCTAATAAATCAAAAATTAAATATCAGATGAGCTCCGAAAAATTCCAAAAATTTACCCATAGCTAATTTGGGGGTGGTGAACTCAAAAATGCAATCAAAATTTTAATCGGAGGTCGTTTTAGTTATTTCATTTTTCTGAGTATCAAAATACAATATAATATTCAGAAAATTTTGACGATCTCTAAAATTTATCAAATTTTCACTCATAGCTAATTTGGGGGTGAGAAGTTCAATGGTGAACTCTGATTTTGATTTGGAGGTCAATTTAATTATTATGATTTTCTAATTTTGATAAAAATATTAAAATATTCAAATTATTCAATTGAGTTTCGATTCGCTTTAAATTCTCAGGATTTGCTCTAAACACCATTTGGAGACTAATGAAGATGATTACAATGTAATTTGACTGCTAAAGACTGATTAACCACATTGGGTTGTTACAAACTCCCCCTCTTAAAAGAGGTGTCGTCCCCGACACCCTAATGAATTTAATCAAGAGTTACAAGGAGTTTAGTAATTGAGAAAGTCATATGATACCTGATTAGGAGAAGTGTTCTGGGAATTTTTTTTGCATATTCACCTCTCTTTCTCATGTGGCTTCATTAACAGGTTGGTTCTGCCACTGAACCTTAATCGTAGGGATACTACGGCTCCTTAGTTGTCTGAGATCTCTTTTAAGAATTTTAATAGACTTGCCTTCATATGATAAATCTAGTTGTAATTCAAGTTCTGAAATTGGAGTTTGCTGGTTTGGATTTACCAAGCATCTTTTTAAAGATGATATATGAAAAGCATTATGGATTGTTGAAGTGTTGTCGGGTGGCTTCAAACTATAAGTTGAAGTCCCAACTTTTGCAATCACGCCAAATGATCCCACGTATCTAGGACTTAATTTCCCATAAATGCCAAATCACTGAATTTCTTTTATAGGGCTCACCTTAAGATAGATTTTATCTCCAACATGAAATTCAAGGGGATGATGATGAATATCATGATACTTTTTCTATCTATCTTGCACAATTAACATTCTTACTTTGATTATCTGAACTTTCTTATTGGCTTCTTCTATCATTGCACATAACTTACCTCATCCCAAGTTAAAAGAGTATTGCATCTTCTGCCATAGAGTGCCTCATAAGGTGCCATACCTATACTGGCTTGGAAATTGTTGTTGTAGGCGAATTCAATAAAAGATAGGTGCTCTTCCTAGCTCCCCCCAAAGTCTAATATGCAAAGACATAGCAGATCTTCAATTATTTGATTTACTCTTTTCGTCTGCCCATCTGTTTGTGGATGGAAAGATGTGTTCATAGCCAAACTAGTCCCCAAATCTTGTTGGACTACTTGCCAAAAGTGAGAATTAAATCTATTATCTCAATCTGAAATAATTGAGATGGGCTTGCCATGAAGGCGGATGATCTCATTCACATGCAACTTTGCTAATTTTTCAACTGAATCAGTCTGTTGAATAGGTATAAAGTGGGCTGATTTGGTTAACTTGTCAACAACGACCCATATAGCTTCTGACCCAATCCTACTTATAGGTAGACTCGTAACGAAATCCATGGAAATATCAGACCATTTTCATTCAGGAATTTTTAATGACTTCAAGAGTTCACCAGGCTTCTGATACTCTGGTTACACAAGACAGCATGAATGGCATTTGGATACAAACATTGCTATGTTCTTTTTCATTCCTGGCTACCAAACAATTTTCTTGAGATCCTAGTACATTTTATTGTTCCCAGGTGAATAGTGTAGCCAGATTTGTGTGCTTCAGAAAGAATCTCCGGCTGAAGACTTTTAGGAACCCATAATCTGCTTCCTTGATAGATAGTCTCATTCACTATCCTTAATTCTGATTTCTTGCCGCTTTTAGAATCAGCTTTCAACCTTTCAAACTCTTCATCTTCCTTCTGAGCTAGTATAGTTCTGCTTTTAAGAGTTGGCTCGGAACTACTTTTAACTAGTATGGATCTTAAATCAGCTGACGAGATAGGTTCAATATTTAATCTTTCAAGTCTTCCTCTAGCGTCTTGCTAAATATAAAAGAAGATAGAACTGCTTTCCTACTTAAGGCATTAGCCACAACATTCACTTTTCCAAGGTGGTAAAGAATCTTTAAATCATAGTCGTAAATGAATTCTAACCATCTTCTTTGCCTATAATTTAACTCTTTTTGAGTAAAACATATTTAAGGCTTTGGTGATCGGTAAATATTTCGCACTTCACCCCTAATAATGCCTCCAAATTTTAAGGCAAAGACTACAGCTGCCATTTCCATATAATGGACATGGTAGTTCTTTTCATTGGTTTTTAATTATCTTGAGGTGAAAGCTATAACCTTTTCACCTTGTATTAAGACATATCCAAGTCCTACTTTTGAAGCATCAATATAAACTTGGAAGTTTTTTCCTTCTTGTGGTAAAATTAGAATTGGTGCAGAAGATAACAAAAGCTTCTTCACATGCAGGGTTCCAGAAATAAGGAACTTTCTTTTTAGTCAGATGAGTTAAGGGTGCTGCAATCTGAGAAAAGCCTGGCACAAGCCTTCTATAATTACTAGCCAAGCCTATAAAACTTTTTATTTCAATAACTGATTTGGGCTGAACTCAATCTTGAATAGCACAAATTTTCTTCTAATCGACCCTTAACCCTTCGTAATCAATAACTGTCATAAGAAGGCTACTAATTTCAGCCAAAATCACACTTGGAGAATTTTGCAAAGAGCTTGTTGATTCATAACAGTTCTAAAATTGTTCTGAGATGCTTTTCGTGCTCTTCAAGACTCTTAGAGTAAATCAAGATGTCGTCGATGAAGACAATGACAAAATCATCTAAATAAGGTCCTAATAGATGGTGCGCTAATCAAGCCAAAGGACATGACTAAGAACTCGTAATGTTCATATCTGGTTTGAGCGGCATGTGTGCCATTGCTGTCGGATTGAGTTAGTAGCAATAAAAGAATACTTTCCACGGCAGTTGACATCTGCGTCACTATTACCAATCTTTGTTAGTTGAAAATAAAAGGCATGAAACTAAAAATATTATGATGTGAGTGGCAGTTTCACATGCCCATCTTGGTCATTAATAAATAAATAAATATGCGGAACAACAGTTACTGTTGGCGGGCGACCGGTGTGCCATCATTGTCGGATAGCTATAAAGTAAGCAGGACATTACGTAAGCACCTTGAGTATGGCTCAATCTTTTTGAAAATTTCTGAATTTTTTTTTGTACGTAATAAATTCATACAATGGAGCTCAATCTTAATAGGGTGTACACTGTTGGCTTCTCGCTGGTTGAGACGAGCTAAATTGAGTATGGGCATGTGATTTTCTAGCTCTCCACGTTAGATTGGTCGGTCCGTCGTACTTGCCATGATGATTGGCCTTCATGGATGGGCGCTAGCCAATTGCGTCTGGGCACATGACTTTGGCTATATGGGCACCACCAACTCAGTCTGCTGCGTCGGATTTGTCGGCCCGTCATTCTTGCCACATCAAATTGTCCGGTCCCTTGTGTCTGGGCACGAGCCAATCTCGTCTTAGCGCGTTACTTTTGTTGTATATGTCGATTTCTACGTGGACTTTGCCGGCCTCGATCTTAACTGCAAGTCAATCGTGTCTGGACGAGTCTATCCATGCCTTTGGATGCATTCATCCATGCATCTGAGTGCATCCATCCATGCATTTGAGTGCATCTATCCATGCACCTGAGTGAACTCTATTATGCATTTGGGTGCATTTATGAATGAATGAATAGTAAGAATATTCACATTATCAAATTAGTTATATGTATTCATGAAACTTGATGAATGAAAAGATCAAAAATTGAAAATATAAGGATTCAGAATCAATCTCTCTTAATGATGAGAGATGTCAGAGGTGTGACTTCGATTACACTGCTTTTGCAATAGGACATAATAGGCTATTCTCAGTTTTGCTGAGGAAAAATATATCGAATACTTACGACATTTTAGTGTGGCTCCAAGTATATAGGGACCCCACAGATCCAACATCAGTAAGATAACACTCTTAAGTTGAAGCAAACAATCTTTCTTTTGCGTGGATATTTGAGAATCATTGCAATTCAGGATAACTTTCAATCCATCCAAAATAAGCCAAAATTTAGTATGATGAGAGGAGAAGAAATTTTCAAGGTTCTTATAAAGCACATTTTCTCTTTTCCTGCTAAGTACCATAAACAATGGAGCCCAGGATGATTTCAACTTGAATAATTTCCAAGTGCAGAACTTGGTCAACATTGTAAACCTTGTTGCACTGAAAGCTTTCCTTACCAAAATAACAAAATTTGCCAACTGCGCTAGCTGCACAATTATAATTGCCAAGTTTCCTTGTAAAGAATCAATTTTGTGGCCATGGACCATAAGCTTATTGCCAAAAATTGAATTTCAAGATATTATAACTATTTTTTTCTATTGCCTGCAGTAGTGTAAGAGATGCCTCACATTCGAAAGAACAGTACTAAAATATGTCAGAAAGACTACACTAATGATGATTTTATTCTGGTCTATGGTAATCACAAGATTTTAAAAATTGCTAGTTGGTAGAAAGTGAAATACCAAGTGCCAAACCGCAGACTTTATCTTGTATTCTGTCTCATAAGTTTACCATTTACCAGCATCTTTTTTCTAAAAATTTTTAATGTAAAGATCTGATAGCCAAGGCTATCCTTTTGGGGATTAACTTTCATGGTTTCTAAGACATTTGTTCACAGTTTCATAATGTTTGATGCTCAGAATCAATATTTAACTATTCTAACTTGTAAATTTATTCAAAATAATTTTTTCTTCAATTAAACAACGTTCTGAAGGTATTTTTGCTTATAAGACTGACGGTAATGCATTTCAAAATACTTGTGAAAGTAGAGCATGCTAGAAATGATGGGTTCCCTTGTACTTACATGCCACATGTTTTAAGTAGTCTTAAAATATATCTACAAATATGTTTTTCATTTGGATGCTTACGATCTATCATTCTATTAATTGCATCAAATCAAATCTTTTTTAAAACTTGTTATTTATTATTGCAGCTTATTACAATGACATTTGTGTTGGTGCGATTGCTTGTCGTCTTGAGAAAAAGGAAGGAGGATTTGTTCGTGTTTACATTATGACACTTGGTGTTTTGGCTCCATATAGAGGCTTAGGAATTGGTAAGCTTCTAGTGTTTTAGCTCTTGCAATTATATATTTTGGTTTGAAAATTTTTTCATTCATTTTGCAAAATGCTTTCAGTAACATATTGCACCTACTGATTATGTGTTGTTACATGAAGCAATGCTGACTCAATTTTGGTGTTCTCAATCAGCTTAGACGTACTGAATTTTTCTTTTTTTTAATGGGCTGTTTGTTTTGCTGCATTTTAGGTCTATTCTTAATCCCCCACAATTACAAAGTATGGGTGCTTGTTTTCAGGGGAATGTAAAATTTTAGTGGATTAGGAACGCAGCAGATAAGTCATTTTATGTGTTCAAATATGGCCAACTTTGCCAGTTTTTTATTATGCACAGCTTTACCTCTTGCAAAAAAAGAGCAATTAGACCCTTTGCCAGAGCCTCTACAAACCCACGATGCTTCTTGCCAGACACCGGCCGACCGTTGCCAGCCCTCAGCTGCTTCTCGCCAGCTATCATTCCCCTTGCTAGCCCTTCTGCGTAGCTTTCCTTTTTTTGTGTTTTGTTTTTGCTTTTCACTCAAATAAAAACCAAAATTTAATTACATCGTAAAAATACCAAACATCCAAAAGGTTTTTAGGCTATGTTTATTTCATGTGTAAAACTTTTATTTTGAATTTATTTTAATAGTTGTACTCGGTGAATCAAGTGAGAAGTTAATTATTATAACTAAAGGCAACTGGAGACAAGATGAGGCGGGATGAGATAATGTGCCGTATCGTTCATGTCTAGGCTGTTGCAGATATACTTGGAATGAATAGACAGTGAAAAATATTTGGAATGACAGATTGTTTATATTTTAATCTTCAGTTATTTGCATCAAACATATATTAGATGATTTAAATGGCAGATAGTGTAGAATGATTAGTTTTGTGATAGCTTGATAAAGCTGTAATGTCTCATCTTAGTCAGGTTTTGATTTCACCATTGTATGGATTTCTCGTTAGTTTGTTATTCAAGTGCTAACAAAGGTTTGTGATGGCTTACTTGCCTTTTTGCCTTTTGAGTGTATTAACTTCAATTTGTGTAATAATTGTGCAGCTTTTAGTTTTAAAACCGATTGTCTAATTAGAAAGCTCAACTTAAATTCCCCATCTAATCAAAGTATTACTTGCATAATGCGTTTAGAACATCCAGCACAGAGATTGTAGAATATGTAAAAACTGCACCATTGTTTTAAGAGAATTTTTGGAAATGTTTTTGTGAAATAAAGTATTATTATATACATCACTATTACGGATCCCCAAAATAGAGAGAGAAAGTCAGAGTGATTGTATTAGGTAGTTGAAAGCTAGTGTAAAATTTATTAAATTATCAGTGTGAATCCTTTAAGAATTTGTGCTGAACTTAGGATGTCCCTTGAAAGTGACATTGTATTCTTTGAATAGTGAAAAAATTGCAAAAGCCATTACATTGATGCCTAGGTGTAAAGTGAGCAACTATTCCCCCATTTTGATGCATACAAAGAGAGGTTTAAAACATTAGGATAAGCATGTGAACATGAAATATAAACTTTAACTGCCAAATTATTTGTTATTAGATATTATTATTAATATGGAGATAAGAATTTTTTTTATTTTAGGAAACAAGATACATGAGAGAAAATAGTTTGATAGTTAATATCATAAACTTGTGTACTCAATGATTGATATAGAAACGGCATCCTTATTATTCGGATAAGAATTTGAATGATAATATTGGTGCAAGTCAAGAGGATAAATATAGAATTAATACCAATATTATAAATCATGGGGTGACTACCAATAGTTAAAATGTTTATGCGTCGTAAGTAGTATTGTTATGAATACAAAAGAAACATTTTAACAATTTGGAATAGTTTATTCAAAGATTATTACAAGTGAAAATGATATTTATTAAAGGAGATTCAAATGTATATTGAAAGAGCAACATAAAAATATAATGCTTTCAAGGTGATTTTAGTTTTGGCTAGATTAATAAATAACAAAAATGATTATCTAGTTTATTATACTTCTTGTTGTACTTCATCATCAGGAAAAATAGACGAGCCATCCGAGGAAAGAATACAGGAAGTTGAAGTAGAATCTTGCATTGGGTTGCACAGCAGAGGTATATCTAGTTGTCGCCGAAAGCCAGACGGAATTCTCTTTAGGGGGCGGAGCACCCAGGATGGACAGGAGACCAGTAGGGTTGCTCCTCAGTAAGCATGCAGCGGCTAGGGTTTCCTTACCCCAGCCATACGACTGGTTGTATTTTGCTTCTTAAATTTGAGAATTCAAGTTCCAAGGTTATGCAATTGTGGGATGGTTCGAAGGACTTCGGGGAGGGAAACATATGACTGCAAGTAAATAAGTGAATTAAAGAATTGCAGTTCATTTTGATGTTTTTCATTTTTTTGGGTAAAAAGACTGTTTCTGTGCTAGTATTTATTTTTAATTACGGTGTTTGAGGAAAACATGTATCTAATAAATCATTTGTTATTTGCCAAATGCAACTCTGACAGGAAAATTTGTGCAGGCACGAAGCTGCTGACTCATGTTATGGATATTTCGGCTAAGCAGAATATTTCTGAGATCTATTTGCATGTGCAAACAAACAACGACGACGCCATCACCTTCTACAAGAAATTTAGCTTTGAAATCACAGAGACGATAGAGAACTATTATACAAACATCAGCCCACCGGATTGTTATGTTGTTCAAAAGCTTCTACCTGTATCCGCTGCTGCGGCTGCGGCTGCGGCTGCTTCTAATGCAAAGAAATAAAGGTACACCCATACCTGAGTTTATAAAAATCAATGATTTAAGTACTTCTCTGGCGTTTCTTCAAGGAGAAAAGCTGATATTTATCGCTCTTCTTTTTATGAACTGTGTAGAGAGATTGCTACAAAAACTTTTTTAGTGATTTTTTCCCTATGATAACATGAATTTTCTCATTGTTTAAAAACTATTTGCCATTAAGAACTTGGCCCTTTTTTTTTTTTTTTTTTCTCTTTATATATTCATGCATATTTATCTCTTTCAATTTCGTATGGCTTTGGGAAGATAGAGCCGAGCACCAAAAAGTAAATTGATTATAGAATTGAATGTGCAACATGGGGAGCATAATGGGAAGGTTTGGATAGAATGCGTGCAGTCATTTTCTCCCATAGCTTTAAGAAAACATGCTTCCATTGACCAACTCAATAAAGTTATTTCTACAAAGCTCTAAGAAGTTTTGATGGGTCAAATTTAAAAAAGAAGATGATAAGTGATGATTTTTTGTTTCAAGTTTTTTAGTAGCACATCAATCAATCTTATGTGGCTTTCTAACATTGAATCTAGAGATTATAACATGGAATGATTGTGAAAATGAATGCTCCATTTTGACAGTCCTTCACAATGCTTAGATTGGGGGTATTATATATATATAATATGATAATTATTTTCTAGAAGAATTTTTTTTTCCGCATCATAAATTGTTTATTCATACAATTTTAATGAAGCAAATTGAGAAATGCTTAAAAAAATAAAGCTTGCTATTAATGCGCCTCTAAACGAGCAATTTGAGAAAGCTCCTAATTTAAACGTTAGAAACACATTATTTTGAATACTCAAAAGCCATTCCTCTTTGTTTCAATCACTTACAAAAGTACATAACAATTCACATGTATTCCAAGTAACTTCAAGTATTTACAAAACCATCATTTATTTCAAAAATAAAAGGAGCGTAAGAACAAAAAAAAAAAACTATACCGAACCAACAACCTCCTCCACCTCAGTAATCCCAGGCTTGTGATCCGTGGCTCCGGCTCCAGCGGATCTTGGAGTCCAGAGGGAGCGACAATCGAGGGGGCTCAGCCGCAGCAGCAAAACGACGGCTAGGCCGGAGGCGAAGCCGACGGCGGGGGTGAGCTTGAGGGAGATGGCGGCGCAGAGGAGCATGACGAAAGAGTCGTCCTTGCTCCCCATATCCCTGGCGGCCATCGCAAGCTCCAGGCCGGAGAAGAGCAGCAGCACACCAAGCAAACCGGCGGGGAACTGCCCCAGAAGCTTGACAAAGGAGCTCCCGAAGAGGAGGCCGAGAGCCATCTTCCCGGCGGCCAGGAACAGCACGGCCAGGCCGCTCCTCCCTCCGAACTTGTACTGGCCGGCGAGGCCGCCGGCGCCGTGGCACACCGGCACGGCCCCAAACCAGCAGCCCACCCAATTCATCAGCCCCACGCTCACGGAAACCCTAGCCGCCGACACCTCCCCCCTCTCCGGAAACAGATCCCCGGACAGCCTGCAGACGGCGATCACAGAGTTGAGGACGGAGAGCGGGATCTGCGGCACGGCTCCCTGAAAAAAGCCGACCTTCCAGTCCTCCACTGTGATGCGAACCAGGCGGATGGGGGAAGGGCCGAGGCTGAGGCCGGAGGAGCCGCCGCGGGCGAAACAGAGGGCGAGGCCGAGGAGGAAGACGAGGAGCGCGGAAGGGATTCGGCGGCAGCCGATGGAGAGGAGGATAAAGACGAGCGCGGAGAGGGGGAGGAGGAGGCCGTCGAGGCCCAGCAAGGCCCGGAAACCGGAGATCGCCCCCGTGGGAAGGTCCTGGGCCTGGGCGATGTAGGACACGGCCGAGAGGGCGAAGGAGAAGCCCTGCGACAGCTGCACGCCACGGACCACTGGGAGCGGCAGTACGCGGTAGAAGCAAGACATGAGGCCGGTGCCGCCAAGGATCAGCAGCGCCGACGCCGTGCAGAGCCCCGCCGCCATGATTTGGGGCTCCGTCAGCCGGCTCGAAGGCGAGATTGCCACTGCCGCCACCGCCTTCATCGGCTGCACCGGCATCGGGATCCCGAACAGCAGCCCCGTAACGGCGTTGTAGGCGGCCGTGAAGATGAGCGTCGTGCCCAGATCCAGGCCGTTCACCAGTGACAGGGCCAGTACGATCGGGATGTACGTCCCCAGGTCGCCCACCGCGCCGCTCAGCTCCGACGAGAGGGTTGTCTTCAGGCGGAGGCTTGACGGCACGCAGCCCCAAGCCCGGCCGTTCTCGCCGCCAAGAAGAGGCCGGCTCGCCTCAGATGCTTCTGAGAACGGACGGCCCATGATGCCTACCACAAATCTGACCCTTCCGCGCTCCTACAGAATCCTGTCCTGTTGCTATACGCATTTGAATTTCTGCTAGAATTTTCTAAATAAAAAATCCTAATTTTATAAATAAAAAATATGATATTATCAAGCCTAATTTTATTTATTTAGTTTACTTAATTAATGAAAAAATTGCTGATATTGATACAGTGCATTTAAAAATTCAATGTTGAATCTCCATTTTGGTGAAAGGTCAACCTATCCTCTCTACTGTAAGATCATATAAATAATATTAAACTTAAGTTTTAAAATTAAGTGTGTTCAAGTTGTGTGCACTCTTAGGATGAGTGTTATGTTGGGAAGTTATTTTCTAACTATATAATTGTGAGGCCTATGAAGATAGAGCGAAAAATGTCTTAATTCTTTAGAATTTGAGCTATTATATGTACCTTCTCAATTGCTCTCATTCCTTATCAAAATAATGTTATTTTACTAATTGTAATTGTTGTAGCATTTTTGAGATATTTTAATAAAATTCTTGTTTGAAGAGTAGGCTTGGAATTGCGCCACAACGTGCATTGCAAGGTGCCAAAATTATAACGTTGGTGCCTGTTTGGTCACCTGAAAGGAGCACGTCATAGCACGTCGTATCACCCAATTGCCCAAGACGTGGGGGCTATAGCGCGCCGCAACTCCTGGGCGCCTGAGACGTGGGCGCTATACTGCGCTCAACAAGGCATATCGCGTCGCAGCACCCAGTTACTTGAGAGGCAGGCGCTATAGCATGCCACATCGCTTGAGAGCCCGAAATGTGGGTGCTATAGTGCGTCGTGGCTCCCAAGGCTCAGCAAGCACTAATTTGAGCCGCATATCTTAATCCCTTTTAGGGTTAATAAGATGCGAAAATATCTGCCTCCATTTGGTTGTGTGCAATGTTTGCTTTATTGAAGGAAGAAGAATGGTTCTTAGGGTTTGTTAACCATAAATCTTTGTAATCTCTTTTCAATAATGAAAATTTTCTGCTCTACTCCCCGTGGACGTAGATATTAATATCGAATCACGTAAATTTTTGTGTTTGTGTTGTGATTGTGGCTGCATGTGGGTTTTCTTGCTTTAATTTAATTTACTCAACTTCTGCAAACTTTTGTTCTGCATTATTAAAATTATATCACTCGATTTCGATCCCAACAAGGGTATCAAAGAGATGTTACCTTGTTTGTATTTAAAGGTTAGGATTTTGTTTCGAGCTGTATATTTTTTGGGTTTGAGCTTTTAAAGCAAGAAGAAAAACATGGGAGATAGAGTAGAAGAGGCGATTGAAACTTTGTTGTCATCGGTGCCAAGTAGTGACACATCGAACGAAGATTGATATGATCAAATTTGATGAGAATAACAATTTTAGCATGTGACGGTGTGATGTGACAAACACATTACGTGTACTAAATCTAAAGTATGTTCTTGATTACAAAGAGAAACCAGAATAAATTTTAGAGAGAGATTGTATCAAAATGAACTATAGTGCATGTTGTTTGATCCGAATTTGTTTAACCCAGGAGATCAAATATGCAGTGATGATGGAGACGTCGACGTGAAAACTATGAAAATTTCTAGAGGGCAAGTACATAACGAAGAATGGGGAAGAGTGGGGAATTGACTCCACATGAAGAGGCAACTCTATCAATTATAGATGAGAAGAGGAATCTGTATAGATAAGCACCTAAATTAGATCACAAATTGGCGGATTTGCTAAATCTGGATGAGAATGTGGAAGGTGAAGACAAGGCTTTGTTGTTGAACTCACTATTAGATGAGTTTGAGCATTTCACCATAATATTGATTCATGAGAAGGATACTCTAAAGTATGGTGACTGCAGCCCTTATAAATCACGAGTTCAAGAGAAGGGATAAACTGTCCACCAAATGGGATATGGTAGAAGCTCTTACACTCCAGAGAGAAAGACCAAAAAGGAAAAAATAATGGCCAAAGAAAAATGTTGACCTCCAGAAGAGAGTAAAATTCAAAGGCATGAGCATTGGGCGCAATCAGTGCGCATTCTGTTTGGAGACGGGACATTGAAAGAAAAATAGCCCGATATTGAAAGAGAAGCAGTTAGCAAGTGGATCTTCCGAGGCAAAGGTAAATGTGATTCAGAATGTGGTGGAGGGTTCAGGCTTAGAAGTATATCTTATTACTGTTTCAATGGGTCTAGTAGCTGACAGCTATAGTTTGATCATTGTGTATTTCAAAAGATTGTCTCAAGGTAACTTCATTTACCTACTTTTGTATGTCGATGACATGTTTGTGGCAACTTATAAAAGTAGGGTGGAGATCAAGTATGCAGTTTACAGTTGCCCTATCAACGATAGAAGCTGAATACATGGCGGATATTGAAGCATTCAATGAAGCTATTTTGATGAAAGGATTGCTGGAAGATTTAGGTGTGAAACAAAAGGAGGTAGTACTTTATCGTGACAACGATAGTGCTATATTTTTAGCTACTAATCTAGTATGTCAGGCTCATACAAAGCACATTGATGTTAGACACAATTTTGTTCGAGATGTCATTGAAGAGGGTGAGATCTTACCAATGAAGATCGACACTAAAAACAATCATGCTGATATGTTGACAAAGGTGCTCACAATTCAGAAATTCACTTATTACAAGGATTTGATGAATTTGGAGAAGCATGTATAGGCTTCTCATTTGTTTGAACTACGGACGGCTTGACTCCTTTAGGAAGGGGATACGTAAGCAACCAAGTTGGTGCAGCCGCAATGGTAGAGAGTATAGTGGATTCAACTCTCATGTGGAGCACATGAAATATGGGATGGAGATTTTGTTTGAAGAGCATGTTTGGAGCATGTCACAGCGCGTGTTATAACGCATGACGCCTGTTTGGTCACTCGAGAGGAGCGCGCCATAATGCGCCGCAGCACCCAGTCGCCCGAGAGTTGAGCCCTACAGCGCGCTGCAGAGCATTCGTGCCCGAGATGAGTACACTATGTGGCGCCCCGTCCCTTAGCCGCCAACAATTAAGGCTAAAGAGATGTGTGCCATTTTGGCAAATCCCTCACTTATCATTAGATTAAGGTGTAATTCCTCAATCCACTAATAAGGGAAGGATGTGCCCTGAATAATGCAGCGAAATCATTCACTAAGTATATACATTCATCAGAGTGCGGAAGCAAGATAATAAAATATGATACATCCAATCCACCATAATATAAGTAAGAAGTAAACGTGCAGCTCAGAATAAAATAGTACAGTAAAAGAATATGCATAAATATCTAAAAATGATAAAGCTGTCATTATCACAAAAATGAAAGAGAAGATAAGTTAAGGATCTCCAGCGACAGCACACTCCTCCTCTAGAATCTGATCTTCAGAAGGCTCGACTACATCGAATAACTCAGAATCTGCCATTGTCGATTTCACAATGATAGGGCTTTAGCCAAAGAAAAGAAAAATTTAGATAGACATATTGTCTATGTACATTTTAGGCCATTAATATTTTATGAGTTTTATGATATCACCATTTTACTTAGATTATAAAAACAAATAAAGCGTAAGGGTGCAACAAGCATACAAAGAAAGGAATAAGCTATAAATAAAGGCATTTATAACTAAGCAACATGTGAGGTAAAAGAATATACCTCAACACCAACGGTGTAACAAGATTAAGCATAAGTGTGGCGCCCCACCCCTTAATCCACAAGAATTAAGTTAAGTGGTGGTGTGTCACTCTAGCTAACCCTTCACTTATAATTGGATTAGGATGAAATCCACAATCCACCTAATAAGGGAAGGAGTGAGCATAGAATCAAACATTTAGTCACTATCTAAATAAACATACAGAGTGCGGAAGCTATTTTTAATATAAAACATTCAAGCATCACAATATAAGTATAAGGAAAAGTATCTCAGAACATAAGTATAAAATCCAAATACGTAGTCATCAGTACCTATATTATTACATCATTTAAAAGTTTCAAATAATAAAAATAAAAAGGCACTCATCCTCACTTAGAATAAAAGGGCTAAACAGCGGCTTCTTCCACGGGCTTCTCCTCCGGATATGGCTCCTCACCAAGATCCTGATCATCCAACTGAAGAGGATCTGCCATTGTCGGTTTCACAATGTAAGGCCCCAGCCAAAAAAAAGAAAAATCTAGTTAGACAATTGTCTAAGTACATTTTAAGCTGATAATTTTTATACGTGTTAAGTAATATCACCATTCTATAACATCTAGGCAACAAATGTATAAGGGAGCAGCAAGCAATACAAAAGAAAAGGAAAAGCTATAAATCATTATTTATAACTTAAGCAAAAAGAGAAGCTAAGGCATGCCTCAAATGCATGCTAAACAAGGTAAGGCATAAATATAGCTAATCAAATAAGTGATGTAAGAAGAATACTACATCCTAAACATACTGGTGATCAAAAGAAACATGCCAATTAAAATAAATTAATTCAGCAGTGGTACATATAAATAGCAGCAATGTTCTAACATCCTAAAATATATAAGTAGTACAAAGAAATAGCTGACTGAATAAAAGTACTGAAAAGTAACCAAAACATCAAACTGCATATAAACATCCGTGTACAATCTGCCATACATAAAAGAGCTAATCTAGCCCACCAAAAAAGCTGAAGGATCTTAGCACCAGTATAGCTAAGGCACCAACAGTAGGATCTTAGCACCAGTACGGCTAAGGCACCAACGGTGTACCTCTAGTGTCAACAAGGAGACTAGGCAAACAACACACAACAAAACAAGGGCCTTCCCCTAGTGTCAACAAAGAGACTAGGCAATTAGAATGCAATACTGAGAGGAAGCTCAAACACATCCAATTATTATCTTCTCATTAATCACTTTAATATTTTTACAAGGAATCTAAGGAGTCTTCATATTTTCCTAACATTTTATTCATGCATCAAAAATCTTATATGATAAGCTCAAGAAAATATGGCACAAAAATCAAAGAATGCGTAGCAACAAAATATCAATAGAAGCAAGGGACTCTACTAAACATGGTGATATCATTTGTTTTCTACTTAACCATTATAACTATTCCAAGTTACACAAGTTCAGGATCACCATTTTCCTACTATCGAGTGTAACTCAGAAATTCATCCTTATAAGGTAAAAATAATTAGAACTGATCAGGTTCTAATCTAGTTCAATCAGATAGACGACTATGAGTTAAATCAATAAATCATACATCCTAATTTTGTGAATTTAGGCGTTCTAATTAAGATCTGATCAAGATCTTCTAAATATATAGATTATGGATTAAACACAATGAGATTTAGGTTTAATCACATAATCCAAAAAGGATAAGACTTAAGTTATGGGTTTTATTTTATAAGTGAGCTACTAGTTAAGGCAAATTATATTAAGTGATCAAACTTAATAGGATGAATCTCTTATCTTAAATCTAAGGTTAAAAGACAAAATAATCAGAATAAGTTGTAAAATAAAATAAAAGTCTAGAAATTAATAAAACTAAGGTTTCACCCATTGAGTAACCCATTTACCCAATGAATGAATTCTAACTTATGATTTAGTCCTAGTCTCAGGAAGGGTCCTTAAGGTGTAGTATTTAAAACTTAGAGAAAATTCTAGAATTTAACCTAATGGTTGGTTTCACTCACTTAGATGTCATTAAGATGATTATAATATTAGTTTTAATGTTTTGGAAAGTTAACTAAAGTTTAAGGGTACTTAGTCCAATCTTAAGGTAAAATGACTATTTTGCCCCTACTTTAAGGGTCAAAAAGTCAACTTTTGACTTATGGGTCAGAATTGGATTCTCTTAGTCCTAACTGATTCCTTATTGTCTAACTTGAAGATAGATAGTAAGTACATCCAAATTGGACTCCAAACGGTCAAGTTATGACCAAAACAAGGCCAGGGGTAATTTGGTCATTTACCTAAATTTCTAGGGTTCAAATCCTAAATTTTATTTTATTTTATTGATGACATTGAAATTCTAAACTAGTTAGCATCTTGAATTTTTAAATTTGGAGTTAGTTTGATTAAGTTATGGCTGTTTGAAGTTTAGGGGCATTTTGGTCATTTTTTACTGAGAATTCTAGGTTGACTTATTGTCCTGATGTCCAAATGAGAAAACTAATACTACTACAGTGATGGGGCCTCATATTGACTATGTTCTGATAACTGGTTAAAAAGTCATGTGGTCCTAAAGATGTCCTAGAATGCTACTTCATTAGGCGTACCCCGAAATTAATTTTTACATTACGTTATTTGATTCCTTATATTTTTTTGAGTATTTTGAGACCTATATTGGCTATGTTTGGATCATCATACAGAAAGTTATTAAACTTTTAAGATTTACTATTCAAAAATACAATTTGTATTAATTTACTATTCATTTATTCAAATTAAATGATTTTACTGTTTATTCCTAAAGTTTATATATATAGTTTCTGAATTTATTAATCTTTAATTAATCTGTGATTAATTAGGCTTAATTAACAATAATGAATTAATTAAATTATATTTATTATTATGTTTACTGTAAGAGAGTAATTAATTATTAATCATTGTTTGTTTAGTCTTAATTATATACTAATTACCTAGTTAAGATTAATTAATTACAGTTACTGTTTAATAATCATTAATTATTCTAATTACTGTTTAAAGTTTAATTAACATTAATATAATGTTAATTAATCTCTTAATTAATAATTATAATTAATTAATTATGAATTTACTGTTTAAAAGTCATTAACGCTAATCATAATTTAATTAACTACTAACTGAAATTAATTAATCACTAACAATAATTAACTTATTTTAATTAACAGATAGTGGGCCCCCACCAGACACGTGGCACTGCCAGAGGCTGCCACGTGGCACTGTGTGTAACAACCCAGGTTGTTACTTTGCTCAATTAAGACTAATCTGAGTCTTAATTAAGGTTCTAAATCACTAATTAAGTAATTTAGAACTCGCCTCTGAAACCTAGGTCAAACCAGAAGTCAATAAAGTCAAATCAGAAATTTTGGAAAATCCCAAAACCTGGAAATTTGACTTTTTATCTAGACCTCAGATTGAAAATCTGACTTCGCCATTGCATTCAGAACACCCAAATTAGCTAGGGGTGAAATTTTGAAGGCATTTGGAAGTCGTTGATTTTTCGTCAAATATTTTATTATTATTTAAATACCCTAAATAATTAAATAATTAAACACTCATCAAAACAAAAATCCGAATGCGCCATTGTGTTCCTCACCCTTCAATTAGTTAGGGGTGATTTATTGGGATTTTTCTGGAATCATTTAGTAAGCCAATTTTAATTATTAATTAGAATTGATAATTAATATATTACTTAATTAATATATTCCTTAACGGCTCCGTTAAGCTCTTAAATTGCGCCGTCATTGTCTTTTAACACCGTTTGGATGCACATCAAGCATTTTGGACCGTTCGATCCAGGTTTGATCGAACGGTGATGAAGTCGTCTCTCTCGTTCTCGCCACGCACAGTGCGCGTGGCGATCGTTCGCGCACACTGACAGCCTCGATCGCCACCTGCCTCTCGCCGCTCCTAAAGTCTTCTTAAACCTGAATTTAAGTCAGTATACCTTTGATTTGATAATCCATTCTCTCCTTTGGATCGATCGAAATCAGAAAAGTCTCGAGCTGTTCGTCTCCTTCCAGCTATCACCAATCGCTGATAATAGGTACCTTCCTCACCTCTGTTAATTTCCTATACCTAAGTTCCTAATTCGCATATGAGTGTATTGATTGAAATCCTCGATTCATCTATTTTTGCACATTTTTAGTCAAAAATTAGGGTTGCGTATGGGATGAGGTAAAGTATAAGATCATCTAGAGTTATTATACTCTATGCATAGGCCATGTTTTCAGCTTTTAATTAAGACAATTTAAAGTGCCTAATTTGTTATGTGCTGAGAGATCCATTGAACCCTAGATCTCGGCTTCCGCCCCCGAAAGAGACGATCTACAGTAAACCGGTCCAGCCTGGACCGGTCTGATACTGTGCAAAAATTTGTCTGGTTCATAAGAGATTGAACCGGACCAAGCCATTCGTTTCTGTGTTGCCACGTGTCCCGTCATGATCACTTGTGGGGCCCAGCGCATGCGCTGTCTGCAGGAGAAGCAGCCACATGGGCGAGTGGGGCCCGCATCGCGTAAAACGCGCCGTGCAGAGCAGTCCTCTCAGCTGCCGGTGTGGGGCCCACCTGAGAGTCACCGCCCAGTACCTTCACGCCACGTGTCCGCAGATTTTTTTTTTAATATAAATTTATGTATAGTATGAATGACAGTTAAATAATTAAACGAAAATATAATTATATATAAATATTATTAATAACAGATTTATTATTTTTATTAAAACAGTAATAATTAATTAATTAAATACCAAACTTTAAACCTAAATAACTCCTAAAATATTAATCCAAATTATACAATTAAATATATTAAATTAATCAAAAAAATATAAGGAATTTATTGATGCCATTCAATTTTCTGTAGGATCAATATTTAATAAAATGATCATTTAGGGTTTAATTAAGTTCAAAATTATGTCTCAAATATTCAATTAATCGTAACTTTGTGTAGATTGATCCAAATATACCCAATATGGGTCTTAAAGTGATCAGAAAACCCTAAGGATTAATTTGATAGTGTTTATCTTGCTGTTTGGATTAGTTTGAGCCTAATCACATTTAGGACTAAACCCTAATTAGGTTAATTAACCCTAGAACTTCAATTGACCATAACTTGGTCAATTGAGCTCCAAATTTGATGATCCATAGGTCCATTTAGATCAGAAGAACTTAATTAATAATAATCCATAAAAATATTTTAGATCCAATGGATAGATTTGCTAATCACCCTTAATTGCTTTAAACCTTGATTAGTGAATTTTAGCAAATTTAGTAACTCAAATTGAGAGTTTTAAATTTCAGAGGACTCCTAGATCCATTTAGAATCAATCCATAAGGTTGGATTAGTATTTGAGTGATTAATTTTGTTAATCACTCACTAATCACCCTAAACCCTAATTAGGTCTTAACTTAGTCAAATTAAGTCCAAATTGAGCCTACCACATGTCATTATGATCAGTGAGCTATTTGTAAACCATAGCCACTAATTTTGCTTAATTTGGACATTAATTGGCAAAAAAATTAGAATTTTTGACCTATAATTAATAATTCCTTAATTAAACCTTAAAAACCCTAAATCTTGTATTGGCCATAACTTGGCCAATACTTATCAGAATTTAGCAAATTTAGGTTCTATGAAAAGCTTAGACAGTAAAGAACATTAAACTGAAAGAAAATTTAACTTTCACTTAGTAAAATTACTAATTTTTCCTATTGAGTCAAATTCACTAATTTGATCTCTAATGGCTTAATAATCACCCAAAATTAACTTAGTTGCTGTCTAATCTTATATTAGACAGTAAGAAACACTTTCCAAAAGAAAATTTTAGAAATTAAGCCCTAGATCAAAATTTGATCTTTTGAACTCTTAAAGTAGGGGCAAAATGGTCATTTTGCCCAAATTTAGGGTTTAGCCTTTAAAAGCCCTAAATTCAAATTCAAATCACTAAAATCAGTAAATACAATGATTTAGAACTTAAATTATTTAAACTTAAGTCTAAATTAGGTTTTTATTAAAATCTCAAAATATACTCTTTAAGAAAATTCCTAAGTCTTAAGAAGAGTTCTCTTTTCTTAATTATTCTTAGATCCATCCTTAGGTCTTATAACATTAGTTAGGATGTGTGTCTTGAGAGATACTCTTAGTAATTAAGAGCCTTAATTCTTAAGATTAGGAATAGATCTTAAGTTAGTATTCATCTATTGAGTAAATTGGGTTACTCAATTAGGTGAAACCTTGAGTTTTCTAGTTTATAGATTTTCTTAGTTTATTTAATGATTATTTGATCTTTGAACTCTAGAATTAAGAATAAAGATCTATCCTAATGAATTGATTTATCATTAGGACTTGCCTTAACTTAATTTGTGAGATTTGGGTTCTGAACTTAGATTATTAGATTATACCTTTAGATTAAGTGATTAGACCCCATCATCTGGAGTCTAATTCTTAATCTATTCATCTTGATTTGGCTAATCAAGATGTGGTTGGGATGAATTAAATTACAAAACTAGGTCGCTGATTTATTCATTTTAACTAAATAGTCGTCTTTTGATTAAGTTATAATTAGGACTTGGCCAGTCCTAATTATCTTCAACAAGTAGGATTCGTGATTCTAAGTTACAGAATGTGTAAGAATTAATAAATTCTGAAACTTATGTAACTTAGAGTAGATAGAACGAATAAAGTAGATAACAAAGGATATCACCTGTGTTTTAGATAGAGTTTCTTGCACTTTGATTTTGATGCTTCGCATTCCTTGATTTTGAGCCTTATACCTTGAACATATATTATGTATTTAAGATATTTGATGAATATCTTATGTCAATTTTGAACATTCATAAAAAGCATTGTGTTCGTTTCACAAGTGGTTTGTAAGGTGTAGCTTGATTAGTATACCTCTTCGATCAACCCGTTCGGGGTCGGCAACCTTTCGAGGGTTTAATGTCCGACAGTCTATTGGCCATGCCTAGTCCGAGTGATAGGATGGATAGACTCTTGCCCTACTGACTACAGAGTCAGGATTCTGATATGGATATACTAATTCAAGTACACTTACATTCAGTTCTGTCTTAGCTCATCAGGCTAAGAGTTTCAGTGATGTTCAGTTCAGAGTTTCTTAGCTCATCAGGCTAAGAATTGCTGAGTTCGTACTCAGTTCAGATGACTTGTACAGTTGCTATAGTTTGCAGTTACTGTTTTACTAGTATATTCTGCCTTTCAGCACTGTTTTACTTACAGCTTTCCTGCACGTGTTTTTATATAGGATGCTAGATTTACTTACTGTTTTCATATGCTTACTTAGGATGTTAGTGTACTCAGTTTTATACTATTTGAACTTTGCATGTCACTTGGCATAATCGGTTTGATCATATGCATATTTAGGTTGTATTTTCTTACAGTTTTACTCTTCTTTTACTTACCTGTTTTGTGTTGCAGTTGCTTGGAGGAGGTATGTTTTACTTCCTTTTTGTTTAGTTATAAACTATGGTTTATAACTTATTACAGCTCTTTTGTACGCTTTTCTGCACCTATTTTTGCTCAGTTCTATTTTTATGGTGATATTCAGTTAACTTAAATAAACTCTTACCCTAAAATGTGCTTAGACTTATTGTCTAACCAGTTTTCTTTTGTTGGCTGGGGCCCTACCATTATGAAACTGATAATGGTAGGTTCTGAGTTTGTTGGTTTAGCAGATCCAGTGAAGAGTTTGCCATTGGAGGAGGAGTCCGTTCCTGAAGATCTGTAGCTTAGTTTTCTATTTTTAGAGAGGTTGAGAGTTTTCTTTCAGTTCTTTTAATCTCATTAAATGTTGTAATAATACAGGATTATATTTCTTTTTTCAGTACTTTACTTATTCTGTAATGTTGTATTTATACTGTATTGGATGGATGTTATGTTTGATGCTTCCGCACTCTGAGTTCATGTATGATCATTTAGTGATAGTAGTTCTGGATTGAATGGCAAAGTCCTTATTTAAATTAGATTAGAATGTTTGTCTAATCCAATCTTAAGTGGGGACCTTGTCATTTGGTGACCCCTCCACCGTAATCATGTTAACTTAAGGGTTAACAGGACCACGGCGGGGCAGGGCCGCCACAGTTGGTATCAGAGAATTTCATAAGGTGTCAGATTGGAATTCATTCCTTTCTACCTAATGGATTGTTCTTCTGCCACTTGATCACTAAATGAATACTTGAATTGACATCCATCACATTATGAGTATAACTCAGAATAAGTTAAGTTATTAGATAATCATAAAAGATGATAATTATCAAAATACATATATATATATATATATATATATATATATATATATATATATGCTCAACAAATCTAAGTAGAATGTTATAATTGTAGGAATATAAGATCATCTAGAAATGGCATTTATGGCTTACCTAAAGGAGTTCGAGACTATTTGGAAGTATGAACATAAATTAGGAAAGAAGCAAGGAAGAGTGATTGAAGGAGTATCAGAACAAGGATCTCAAGTGATAAACAAATTACTGAAAGAAGGCGTCTATAGAGGCCTTGATTTTCCAGTACTAGCAAGGGAATGGCTTGCGAGAGTTGACCACATATTTGGTGTTATGGAATGGTCTAGTCATATCAGATTAGAAGTGGTGCTATGTCTTTTACGTATGCAAGCAAAAGAATGGTGGATTATGACATACGAAGAACTGTTTCGTAAAGCACATGAGGAGCATTGTGAAGTAATTTATGAAGACTTTCGTAGAGCATTTTTCATTAAATACATAGGATGGGAATAGTTTTATAAGTCTATGATGATGTATTTTGTTATTTCAATAAAAGTTTAAATAAACGAGAAAAGCAGTAGTTATATTATGTCTTGTTATAATAAAGAACTCAAGATAGTTGTTTTGATTTCAGGAAAATGAATCCTGCTACTTCTCCCAACAATACTCCACTCAATCCTCAACCATCCGCAAGCAATGCTCCAAATAATACTGTGGCTGCTTCCAATACTGTTGATGAAATAACTTCTTTAAGGAATATGGTTACTGTAATGCTAGAGAATCAAAATCAGCAGGCTCTAGCTATTCAAAAATTAGTATCTATAATACCTGTTACTAATGCCAGCACTTCTTCAGCATCCCCCGCTCCTCAAGTTCCCAATATCTATCGGCAGTCTGCAGATGGGATACTTCACAGTTTCCTAAGATTAAGACCGCCAACCTTTGAAGGATCTGAATCCCCGATGGATACCTTAGCATGGCTAAAAACTATAGAGAAAAATATCACTAGTCTTGGTTGTTCAAGCAACCAATCTGTAAGACTAGCCACTCATCTTCTGCAAGGAGAGGCAGAGCATTGGTGGGAACAAGAAAGGAACACACGATTTGAAGAGTTCGAGTTAGACGAAATAGAATGGAGCTGGTTTGTCCAAGCCTTCAAGGAATCGTTTATTCCACCCTCCACCAAGAACATCATTGGTGAGTCTTTATTAAGGTTAACTCAAGGAAGTCGAACAGTAGCAGAATATACTTCAGAATTTCGAAAGCTCATCCGATTTTCACCTCATTTGGTTCCAACTGAAGAAGATAGATGTTTCAGATATGAGAATGGACTCAGAGAGTCTATCAAAGATCATGTAATTCCTTTACAACATACCAAATTCGAGAAGCTAGTTGAGACAGCTCGGATAGTAGAGCATCATCAAAACACTAAAGATATGAAGAGAAAGGCTTTCAATATGAATAAATACCCTCAGAACTTCAAGCAACAACCAACAAATCAAGGAAGGGTATATCAAATGGAAACTACTAAAACATCAGGCCAAACTGCCATATGTAATAGGCCACATCCTTATGGGAAATGTTATCATTTTGGCTGAGTATGTTTTACGTGTGGAAGACAAGGTCACGCATATAGAGACTGTCGATCAAATAAAACAATTGATGGAGTAACTATTGATCGGAACCGTACAAATAAAGTATTCCGTGCCACTCCTATCAATTTCAGAGAACCTCAGAAAACTCTTATGCCACCTCCTGCTCAAGAACGAACCCTTGCAAAAGTTCAATATGCTGCAAATCCTTCAAATCCAAATCAATCAAAAGCTCAAATATCTGACAGCAGACCTACTGGAAAAGCAAGGGTATACAATCTCACTCCAGTAGAAGCAGCAGAAGACAACCATGTAGTCTCAGGTATGAATCGCAACTTTTGCTTTTCTTATTGAATTAGAATTTTCTAAAGTCTATACTGTTGTTATTAGGAACCTTGTACTTTAAAAATGAGCCCTGCAGTATATTGTTTGATACTGGGGCTAGTCATTCATTCATCTCTGAAAATTTTGCCAAGAAATTAGGACTATCATATTATAAACTTGCGAAGACCTTGAGTGTTGGACTTCCATCCGGAGCCCAACTTAGTGCAAACAAATTTTGCGACATTCAAATACCAATTAATAACCATACTTTCCAAGCCAAGTTAGTTGTGCTACCTATAGTGAACTTTGATATCATACTAGGCATGAATTGGCTTAGTATGTATAGCGCAACTATCAATTGTCAAAAGAAGAAGGTTGTGTTGCAAACTCCAGGAACTTCAACAACGTTTACTGGGAAAATCAGCACTAGTAGCTCCTTGATCAATGCAATTCAAGCAGAGAAAATGGTGTGCAAAGGTTATAGTTGTGTTTTGATGGTGATGATGGGCAATAGTAAAGAAGTAGCCCCAATCTCAAAAATAAAAGTTGTTAAAAATTTTGAAGATGTTTTCCCTGAGGATCTGTCTGGTTTACCTCCAACTAGAGAAGTAGAATTTGAAATAAATGTAGTTCCAGGAACTCAACCTCTATCAAAAGCACCATATAGAATGGCTCCAAAGGAATTGCAAGAATTAAATGAGCAATTACAAGAACTGCTAAATAAGGGGTTTATTAAGCCAAGTATGTCCCCGTGGGGAGCCCCGGTGCTATTTGTTAAGAAGAAAGATGGGTCTATGAGAATGTGCATAGACTACAGAGAGCTGAATAAAGTCACAATTAAAAATAGATACCCACTTCCCCGTATTGATGATCTGTTCGAGCAACTTGCCGGTGCTGTAGTGTTCTCTAAGATTGATTTAAGGTCAGGGTATCATCAAGTGAAGGTAAAGGATTCAGATGTAGAAAAGACAGCATTCAGAACACGATATGGGCATTTCGAATTCCTTGTAATGTCATTTGGCCTCACAAATGCCCCATCTCTATTTATGGACTTAATGCAGAGAGTTCTGAAGCCTTATCTAGATAAATTTGTTATAGTATTCATTGATGATATCTTAATTTACTCCAAGACAGTAAAAGATCATGAAGAACACTTGAGATTGGTTCTGGAGAAGCTTAGAGAGCATGAGTTATATGCTAAATTCTCTAAGTGTGAATTTTGGCTGGATTCTGTATCATTTCTTGGACATGTAGTTGATGCTCGAGGAATCCAAGTAGATCAGAGTAAGATCAGTGCTATTCAGGATTGGGTTCAGCCCAAGACAGTTACTGAAATTCGTAGTTTTCTGGGTTTAGCCGGATACTACAGAAGGTTTGTTAAAGGCTTCTCTCAGCTTGCCGCACCTCTTACAAAATTAACTCAGAAGGCAGTTCCATTTGTTTGGACAGAAGAATGTGAAACTGCATTTCAGTCTATAAAGGACGCGTTAACTTCTGCTCCAGTTTTAGTTCTTCCAAAAGAAGGAGTTAACTATCAGGTGTATACAGATGCATCTGGAATTGGGTTAGGATGCGTATTAATGCAAGAAGGCAAGGTTATAGCATACGCATCTCGCCAGCTTAAAACCCATGAGAGAAACTATGCTGTACATGATTTAGAATTGGCAGCATTAGTTTTTGCATTAAAAATCTGGCGTCATTATTTGTACGGAGTTCAATGTTCTATATTCACAGACCACCAAAGTCTGAAGTACATCTTTACCCAGAGAGAATTGAACTGTAGGCAAAGAAGATGGCTGGAATTAATAAGTGATTATGATTTAGATATCCAGTACCATCCAGGCAAAGCTAATGTAGTAGCTGATGCGTTAAGCCGTCACACTGTCCTTAACAGCTTAATTTCAGAAAGTCCATTGGCAAATGAGTTTCATTAAATGGAAATTTCTCTTGCTAAGGGAAATTCAGTCAGTACCATAATATCTATGAATAATATAGAACCCACTTTTCATAGAGATGTTTCAATCTCTCAAAACAAGGATGACGAATATTTAAACCTTAAAGTGGCAATAGAAAGTGGTCGTCGTCCAGAATTGAATTTTAAGAAAGGTGCTATTTACATGAATAATCGTCTCTGGATTCCTAAATCCATGCAGAAAGAGATCCTAATTGAAAGTCACAATTCAGGATATCAAATTCATCCAGGAAATTCTAAGATGTACCAAGACCTAAAACAATCATTCTGGTGGCCAGGAATGAAGAAAAGTATTGCAGAATATGTTGCAAAATGCCACGCTTGTTGCTTAATAAAAGCAGAACATCAAAAGCCTGGTGGCTTATTGCACCCACTAGAAATCCCAGAATGGAAATGGACTGATATATCCATGGATTTTGTTATGGGTTTGCCTCGATCAAGATCTGGAGCTGATTCAATATGGGTTATAGTGGATCGCCTTACAAAATCTGCCCACTTTATTCCAATCCGTCAAACTGACTCAGTGGAGAAATTGGTCAAATTGTACATTAAGGAAATATTCAGATTGCACGGAATTCCTAAAACAATTGTATCTGATAGAGACAGTCGTTTTACTTCTAAATTTTGGCAGGCTGTCCATCAAGATTTAGGCACAACTTTGGCCATGAGTACAGCATTCCATCCTCAAACAAATGGCCAAACAGAGCGAGTAAATCAAGTCTTAGAAGATCTTTTGCGTTTATGTATGTTGGATTTTTCTGGATCCTGGGAAGAGCATATTCCTTTAGTGGAATTTGCATATAACAATAGTTTTCAGTCAAGTATTAAGATGGCACCATATGAAGCCCTATATGGAAGAAAATGTTCATCCCCACTAGCATGGTCTGAATCAGGAGATACTCAATTATATGGATCTGAGCTAGTAGAAGAGACAAATAAGAAGGTTAAACTCATTCAACAAAGAATTAAAACTGCTCAAGATAGGCAAAGCAAATATCATGATAATCGTCACCGTCCTCTAGAATTCAGCAAAGGAGATTTTGTGTACTTAAAAGTGAGCCCGATGAAAGGAATCTATCGTTTTGGAGTTTCTGGAAAACTCAGTCCAAGATACATTGGACCTTTCAAAATTTTACAGAAGATTGGTTCAGCAGCCTATAAATTAGAGCTTCCAGAAGACTTCGCTGCTGTACATAATGTATTTCACGTCTCATCTCTAAGGAAGTGTCTCCGAGATCCTTCTCATCTTATTGAACATTCTGCAATTGAAATTCAACCTGATCTTTCTTATATTGAAGAACCAATAAAAATCCTAAATCATGATCTGAAGAAATTAAGGAATCAATCCATTCCAATGATAAAGATTCAGTGGAAGAACCGGTCCTGTAACGAAGCCACCTGGGAGAAAGAGGTGGATATGCGCCAAAAGTACCCAAACCTTTTTAATTAAGGTAATTCTTCAACTCTATCTTATTTCAATTTGTTTCTTATTACCTGCTTAAATTCTTTTTCTCACTTGAGTGATGTCGAGGACGACATCATTTTTAAGTGGGGGAGTTTGTAACAACCCAGGTTGTTACTTTGCTCAATTAAGACTAATCTGAGTCTTAATTAAGGTTCTAAATCACTAATTAAGTAATTTAGAACTCGCCTCTGAAACCTAGGTCAAACCAGAAGTCAACAAAGTCAAATCAGAAATTTTGGAAAATCCCAAAACCTGGAAATTTGACTTTTTATCTAGACCTCAGATTGAAAATCTGACTTCGCCATTGCATTCAGAACACCCAAATTAGCTAGGGGTGAAATTTTGGAGGCATTTGGAAGTCGTTGATTTTTCGTCAAATATTTTATTATTATTTAAATACCCTAAATAATTAAATAATTAAACACTCATCAAAACAAAAATCCGAATGCGCCATTGTGTTCCTCACCCTTCAATTAGTTAGGGGTGATTTATTGGGATTTTTCTGGAATCATTTAGTAAGCCAATTTTAATTATTAATTAGAATTGATAATTAATATATTACTTAATTAATATATTCCTTAACGGCTCCGTTAAGCTCTTAAATTGCGCCGTCATTGTCTTTTAACACCGTTTGGATGCACATCAAGCATTTTGGACCGTTCGATCCAGGTTTGATCGAACGGTGATGAAGTCGTCTCTCTCGTTCTCGCCACGCACAGTGCGCGTGGCGATCGTTCGCGCACACTGACAGCCTCGATCGCCACCTGCCTCTTGCCGCTCCTAAAGTCTTCTTAAACCTGAATTTAAGTCAGTATACCTTTGATTTGATAATCCATTCTCTCCTTTGGATCGATCGAAATCAGAAAAGTCTCGAGCTGTTCGTCTCCTTCCAGCTATCACCAATCGCTGATAATAGGTACCTTCCTCACCTCTGTTAATTTCCTATACCTAAGTTCCTAATTCGCATATGAGTGTATTGATTGAAATCCTCGATTCATCTATTTTTGCACATTTTTAGTCAAAAATTAGGGTTGCGTATGGGATGAGGTAAAGTATGAGATCATCTAGAGTTATTATACTCTATGCATAGGCCATGTTTTCAGCTTTTAATTAAGACAATTTAAAGTGCCTAATTTGTTATGTGCTGAGAGATCCATTGAACCCTAGATCTCGGCTTCCGCCCCCGAAAGAGACGATCTACAGTAAACCGGTCCAGCCTGGACTGGTCTGATACTGTGCAAAAATTTGTCCGGTTCATAAGAGATTGAACCGGACCAAGCCATTCGTTTCTGTGTTGCCACGTGTCCCGTCATGATCACTTGTGGGGCCCAGCGCATGCGCTGTCTGCAGGAGAAGCAGCCACATGGGCGAGTGGGGCCCGCATCGCGTAAAACGCGCCGTGCAGAGCAGTCCTCTCAGCTGCCGGTGTGGGGCCCGCCTGAGAGTCACCGCCCAGTACCTTCACGCCACATGTCCGCAGATTTTTTTTTTTATATAAATTTATGTATAGTATGAATGACAGTTAAATAATTAAACGAAAATATAATTATATATAAATATTATTAATAACAGATTTATTATTTATATTAAAACAGTAATAATTAATTAATTAAATACCAAATTTAAACCTAAATAACTCCTAAAATATTAATCCAAATTATACAATTAAATATATTAAATTAATCAGAAAAATATAAGGAATTTATTGATGCCATTCAATTTTCTGTAGGATCAATATTTAATAAAATGATCATTTAGGGTTTAATTAAGTTCAAAATTATGTCTCAAATATTCAATTAATCGTAACTTTGTGTAGATTGATCCAAATATACCCAATATGGGTCTTAAAGTGATCAGAAAACCCTAAGGATTAATTCGATAGTGTTTATCTTGCTGTTTGGATTAGTTTGAGCCTAATCACATTTAGGACTAAACCCTAATTAGGTTAATTAACCCTAGAACTTCAATTGACCATAACTTGGTCAATTGAGCTCCAAATTTGATGATCCATAGGTCCATTTAGATCAGAAGAACTTAATTAATAATAATCTATAAAAATATTTTAGATCCAATGGTTAGATTTGCTAATCACCCTTAATTGCTTTAAACCTTGATTAGTGAATTTTAGCAAATTTAGTAACTCAAATTGAGAGTTTTAAATTTCAGAGGACTCCTAGATCCATTTAGAATCAATCCATAAGGTTGGATTAGTATTTGAGTGATTAATTTTGTTAATCACTCACTAATCATCCTAAACCCTAATTAGGTCTTAACTTAGTCAAATTAAGTCCAAATTGAGCCTACCACATGTCATTATGATCAGTGAGCTATTTGTAAACCATAGCCACTAATTTTGCTTAATTTGGACATTAATTGGCAAAAAAATTAGAATTTTTGACCTATAATTAATAATTCCTTAATTAAACCTTAAAAACCCTAAATCTTGTATTGGCCATAACTTGGCCAATACTTATCAGAATTTAGCAAATTTAGGTTCTATGAAAAGCTTAGACAGTAAAGAACATTAAACTGAAAGAAAATTTAACTTTCACTTAGTAAAATTACTAATTTTTTCTATTGAGTCAAATTCACTAATTTGATCTCTAATGGCTTAATAATCACCCAAAATTAACTTAGTTGCTGTCTAATCTTATATTAGACAGTAAGAAACACTTTCCAAAAGAAAATTTTAGAAATTAAGCCCTAGATCAAAATTTGATCTTTTGAACTCTTAAAGTAGGGGCAAAATGGTCATTTTGCCCAAATTTAGGGTTTAGCCTTTAAAAGCCCTAAATTCAAATTCAAATCACTAAAATCAGTAAATACAATGATTTAGAACTTAAATTATTTAAACTTAAGTCTAAATTAGGTTTTTATTAAAATCTCAAAATATACTCTTTAAGAAAATTCCTAAGTCTTAAGAAGAGTTCTCTTTCCTTAATTATTCTTAGATCCATCCTTAGGTCTTATAACATTAGTTAGGATGTGTGTCTTGAGAGATACTCTTAGTAATTAAGAGCCTTAATTCTTAAGATTAGGAATAGATCTTAAGTTAGTATTCATCTATTGAGTAAATTGGGTTACTCAATTAGGTGAAACCTTGAGTTTTCTAGTTTATAGATTTTCTTAGTTTATTTAATGATTATTTGATCTTTGAACTCTAGAATTAAGAATAAAGATCTATCCTAATGAATTGATTTATCATTAGGACTTGCCTTAACTTAATTTGTGAGACTTGGGTTCTGAACTTAGACTATTAGATTATACCTTTAGATTAAGTGATTAGACCCCATCATCTGGAGTCTAATTCTTAATCTATTCATCTTGATTTGGCTAATCAAGATGTGGTTGGGATGAATTAAATTACAAAACTAGGTCGCTGATTTATTCATTTTAACTAATAGTCGTCTTTTGATTAAGTTATAATTAGGACTTGGCCAGTCCTAATTATCTTCAACAAGTAGGATTCGTGATTCTAAGTTACAGAATGTGTAAGAATTAATAAATTCTGAAACTTATGTAACTTAGAGTAGATAGAACGAATAAAGTAGATAACAAAGGATATCACCTGTGTTTTAGATAGAGTTTCTTGCACTTTGATTTTGATGCTTCGCATTCCTTAATTTTGAGCCTTATACCTTGAACATATATTATGTATTTAAGATATTTGATGAATATCTTATGTCAATTTTGAACATTCATAAAAAGCATTGTGTTCGTTTCACAAGTGGTTTGTAAGGTGTAGCTTGATTAGTATACCTCTTCGATCAACCCGTTCGGGGTCGGCAACCTTTCGAGGGTTTAATGTCCGACAGTCTATTGGCCATGCCTAGTCCGAGTGATAGGATGGATAGACTCTTGCCCTACTGACTATAGAGTCAGGATTCTGATATGGATATACTAATTCAAGTACACTTACATTCAGTTCTGTCTTAGCTCATCAGGCTAAGAGTTTCAGTGATGTTCAGTTCAGAGTTTCTTAGCTCATCAGGCTAAGAATTGCTGAGTTCGTACTCAGTTCAGATGACTTGTACAGTTGCTATAGTTTGCAGTTACTGTTTTACTAGTATATTCTGCCTTTCAGCACTGTTTTACTTACAGCTTTCCTGCACATGTTTTTATATAGGATGCTAGATTTACTTACTATTTTCATATGCTTACTTAGGATGTTAGTGTACTCAGTTTTATACTATTTGAACTTTGTATGTCACTTGGCATAATCGGTTTGATCATATGCATATTTAGGTTGTATTTTCTTACAGTTTTACTCTTCTTTTACTTACCTGTTTTGTGTTACAGTTGCTTGGAGGAGGTATGTTTTACTTCCTTTTTGTTTAGTTATAAACTATGGTTTATAACTTATTACAGCTCTTTTGTATGCTTTTCTGCACCTATTTTTGCTCAGTTCTGTTTTTATGGTGATATTCAGTTAACTTAAATAAACTCTTACCCTAAAATGTGCTTAGACTTATTGTCTAACCAGTTTTCTTTTGTTGGCTGGGGCCCTACCATTATGAAACTGATAATGGTAGGTTCTGAGTTTGTTGGTTTAGCAGATCCAGTGAAGAGTTTGCCATTGGAGGAGGAGTCTGTTCCTGAAGATCTGTAGCTTAGTTTTCTATTTTCAGAGAGGTTGAGAGTTTTCTTTCAGTTCTTTTAATCTCATTAAATGTTGTAATAATACAGGATTATATTTCTTTTTTCAGTACTTTACTTATTCTGTAATGTTGTATTTATACTGTATTGGATGGATGTTATGTTTGATGCTTCCGCACTCTGAGTTCATGTATGATCATTTAGTGATAGTAGTTCTGGATTGAATGGCAAAGTCCTTATTTAAATTAGATTAGAATGTATGTCTAATCCAATCTTAAGTGGGGACCTTGTCATTTGGTGACCCCTCCACCGTAATCATGTTAACTTAAGGGTTAACAGGACCACGGCGGGGCAGGGCCGCCACACTGTGGCCCCGCGGGAAGTCGAGTAGGCGCGGGTGACTGGGCAGTGGGCCCCACCGGACACGTGGCACTGCCAGAGGCTGCTACATGGTACTGTGGGCCCCACAAGGAGCTGAGCAGGCTCGGGTGACCGGGCAGTGGGCCCCACCGGACACATGGCACTGTGGGCCCCACAGGGAGCCGAAACGCCGCGGGTGATCGGGGAGTGGGTCCCACATGATACGTGGCGGGCGCAGAGGCTGCCACGTGGCACCTGTGGGCCCCACAGGGGAGCCGAAGCGCCGCGCGGGCTCGGGCTGTGGACGCCCCCACGGGCTACGTGGCGTGCCGGCTGGCTGCCACGTGGCGCAGGGGGCCCCACGGCCGAAGCCGAAGAGACGCGGAGCGGCTGGTGGGTCCTACGTGACACGTGGCAAGCCTGGAGGCTGCCATGTGGCGCTGAGGGCCCCACCTGGCTGACGGGGCCCCGGACGGGCTCGGGTCGACCCGGCCCGACCTGGACTTCGTCTCCTTCGCGAAGACGTCCCGAGGGAGCTGGGCTAGGGCACGGCTTTTGCCGGCCTTCCCGGCACCGGACCATCGGCCAGCACGGCCGACGGTAGCCCTCGACGAGGTCTACACATCGGTGGGCGGACCCTCGCCGGAGGTGGCCAGGATCGGCAGCAAAACGGAACCCTAGGTCCTAGGGTTACGGTTACGCGGGTCTAACAGTTTCTACTGTTTAACCTAACCCTAATTCGATCGATCGGCTGCGATCTTGATCGATCGGAGCCGATGATTGTCTAATCTGAGGCATGAAATTGACAATCGAACCTAATGCAGTGAAATCAAATGGAGATTAGAGGAGTAACGAGGTACCTGGTTCGAATGGCTGAGGTGAGGTCGGCTTGGATTCGACGCTTCGGGGCTCGGGTTTCGCAAACCCGGAGCCCCGAGCTCGCCTGAGGTCTTATAAGACATCAGGAGACCTCGCTGAGGCCGGGGAAGGCGCCGTATTGGGCGCGGAGGCGGCGGGTGCGCCGCGTGGCGTGCAGGACGGAGCCGTCAAGGACGACGGCTCCGTAGCCGTTGGATCCAGACCCGATCCAACGGCTGCGAGGGCGCCGTCTGCTACAGTTGACAGCAAGTTTAAATGCTTAACAGCGTCGTTAAGTATTTAATTAAATAATATTTTTTTTTTCAAAAATTTTTGAACATATTTTTCCTAGCTATTTGAGGGGTGATGAACGCAATGGCGGGGGTCGGATTTTCGATCCGACGAGAATTTTGATTCCTGATATCCGTGGTATTTTTATTATTAAAATATTTGTCGAAATTTCGACGACTTCCGATTGACACGAAAACTTCACCCCAAGCTAATTTGGGGTCAATGAACGTAATGGCGGTGTCCGTTTTTCGATCAAAGGTCAATTTAAATTGGCCAAATTTTAGGGTTTCTGAATTTCCCAGAATCAGGATTCGATCCATTTGACTCTTGATTTGGACTAGATCTAAGGGGGTTGACTCCAATTGACCTAATTAGCATGTATAATTATATTTAAGATTAGGATTAGTCCTAATTAACTATGGTAACAACTTGGTTGTTACAATAAGTAAAATAAAAAAAAAACTGAAAGAAAAGACTTATCTTAAACATACTTATGATCATTTGACATATGCAGGTTAAAAATAAATAATCTGACCATGATATGTATATTAAGCAGTAACAGAAAGTAGCATCATATAAGTTAGTAAGCAGGTAAAGTAAAGCTGACTGAAATAAAGTAAAACAACAAACGGTAAACAGTAAACAATAAACAATGAACAATAAACAGTAAACAATAAATTGTATGTAATAATTGTCATATCGTAATAGGGCTAATCTAGCCTGCTGATAACAAAAAGATTTTTAGTGTCAACGCCGAGGCTAAGGCGACAAAATATTCCTAGTGTCATCTGAGGAGGCTGGAATAACAGAACAATATTTGAGTTATTTAATTTACTTTTATGGACACAACCAGAATTAGTTGAGGAGTCAAGCACATCTACAAGACTATACGGGTTCCAAATTTATCACAACACTCCTCAATAAGTAATGCCAAGTACTCCTTATTTCTCCTTACCCTGTCCAATAGGGTAAAATGCGTCAGATCAACAAATAAATGAACCCAATGCAATGTTATCCTAAATATTATATGATTTCATTTATGCAACAATATTATCTTGTATGACATGTTCAAGGAATAAGGCACAAAATACAAGGAATGCGAAAGCACAAGTAAAATAATAGTGAGTAAGGGACTCTACTACACATGGTGATATCAATTATTATATATTAAACTATTTTAACTATTCCAAGGTACACAAGTTCAGGATCTTCAATTCCCACTATCAAGTGTAACTTAGAAGAACGACTTTATAAGTCAAAAGTAATTAGAACTGATCAGGTTCTAATTTAGTTCAGTCAAACATAAGATCTAAGGTTTTTAAGTTTAAAAGTAAACTAAAGATTAAGGCAAATCTATTAAGTGTAATCAAGCTTAATAGGATGATTCTTTTATTCTTAATCTAGAATTAAGAGATAAAATAATCAAAATCATAGTATAAAAATTTAGAAACTAATAAAATCTAAGATTCATCATTAAATAACTCTCGCTATGGCTCTCGCTATAGTCCTTTATGCACTATCTTCGAATAAATCTGAGCAAGAAGAGACCATTCACCATTCTTAATGACATCAGTGGAATCATCAAGCCCGACAGGTAAGTGAGAAAGCTATGCTTCTGAATAACATGATGCCACTTTATATTAGTGTAAGCTATAACAAAAACTCTGATCTTGCCTTATCAAATGCGTGAAATTCAATCAATTATAAAGATAAGAATTTGGATGAAAATTCAGTTATGACCATGATGATTGCAGGTTGACGCTGCTTCTCAGCCCTCCAGGTTCTGGAAAGACTTCTCTGCTATTAGCTCTTGCAGGAAAGCTTTCCCCCGATCTAAAGGTCTCCAAATTTATGTTTTTATTTTCAAAAAATGTTTGTTCATGCATTTTTTACTGAGTTAATATATCTTTATTGAATAAATTTAGGTGTCTGGACAAGTGACATACAACGGTCATACGATGGAAGAGTTTGTGCCGCAGCGAACAGCAGCTTATATAGGCCAGCATGACCTTCATATGGGAGAGATGACAGTGAGGGAAACAATCGCCTTCTCTGCAAGATGTCAAGGAGTTAGCTCTCGCTACGGTATGATCTATTCACATTCCTAAGAAAAAGATCCTAAAGTGAAGTGAAGATTCCTAATGAGCTTCTAATGAAAAGACTCGGAGAGATTCTAAAAATTGATTGAATTTATTTCAAGTTAACTTAATTTGTTATTTTTATTTAATTAGGGAAGTTAAAAATGAATTTTAGCTAAGGCATATTATTCTTAGAGATGTTCAAGCCTAAATTAGAATGTTTGATAAATTATTCAAATTATGGGATTTAAGATTTAAATTTATCCTAAATCAGTTTTATTACTATTTTTAATGATTTAAAAAGTATATTTTAAGCGTTAAGAACACTTAACCTAAATTTTGGGCAAAATAATCATTTTGCACCTACTTAAGGGTCCAAAAAGTTACTTTTGATTTAGGGCTCCAAATTAGATTTTCTTATTGTCAAATGATTTCTTAATGTCTAACATGAAGATAGACAATAAGTACATCAAATTTGGACAAGAAATGGGTCATATAGGTCTAAACTAAAGAATTTGAACCAATGAACGATTTAATAATTTTCTCCTGATGGAATCTAAAAAACTTGTGCAGTTTATTGTTGATTGCTATTCAAGGATTCCATAGAATTCAAGAATATTAAATTCTCAGGTCTATTGGATTAGTTATGAATGTTCTAAATTTAAGGGTAAATGTGTCATTCCTAGGGTTAGGGGTTAAAAATAACTTTTTCATTTGAGATCCAAATTCAGCAAACTCAGTGACTATAGCTTTCCTAAATTTATATTTCATTTGAGTTCCTTCAGCAGGAAAATGAGAAATATAGCTGATGGGGGGTTTTTTAAGGAGAAGGGGAGCCTGTCCTTGGATGAGATAGGCCTGAGTTGTCCCATCATAACTGTGGAGATAAAGGGATGGCAGGAGGTGGAGAAGAGAGGGGAGGCTGAGCATGGCATGGGGCTGAAGGGAAAGGAAGCTCAGAAATGCAACAGGGATGGGATGGCTGTGGGTCCTAGCCAAGGAAGGAGAAAAAAGAAGGAAAAAATAAAAATGAATTTTAAATAAATTAAATTACTTAATCTCTAAAATCATATTTTATAAATGATCTCCGAAAAATCTCAAAAATTCACCCCTAGCTAATTTGGGGTGAGAAATTCAACTGCGAAGTCGGATTTCGATTCCGACGAGTATTTAATTTTCCTATTTTTTTGGGTAATTAATGACATTAAAATATTCGTGAACCTACGACTTTCAAACGTGTCCAAAACATCACCCCTAGCTAATTTGGGGGGTGACGAGCGCAATGGCGAAATCGGATTTAGATTTCAAGGTCAAATTAAATATCTTAATTTTCTAATTAATTAAATATTATTAAAATAATCTAAATATTAAATTGAAGTCTGAATAGTGCAAATAATTGTTAAAATAATTTTAAAAAAGCAAACAACTCTTCTAATTAAATAGTGCAAATAATTATTAAAATTGGATGAACATAATTTATACATATATGTATATAATATTTATATGGGAGAGATAAATTAAAAAATATGTAGAAATTTAGAAAATATAAATAAAATTTTCTAAAATTTAGTATTTTCTTATTTATAAAAAATATAAAACTCATTATTGAACTCATAAAAAATATGAATTTTTATATAAATAGAAGAGAAATTTGAAAAATTTGATGTAAAATTTTCTTATTCTTTTTCTTTTTTATGTATTTTTTTATGAATAAACAATTTTTTTTGACTTTTCATTTTTTTTCTTAAATAGAAATAAAGTTTTACTTCAAAAGCCTCCTCCCGTTTAAATTTTTTATAGATTATGTTGCTATGTGGTCATAATTTTTTATTTTTTTAAAATAATATTAAATAATTTGATAATAATTAAGTTTAATCCAAATTAAAGATAAAAAAAAATATCATTTATTAATTACATAGAAATGAATAATTAAATAAGTGTTATACTCAAATTCTTAAACTTATTAATCAATATTTATTAAAATAAATTTTAAAATTTAAATAGTTTAAATTATTTAATGTAAATATTTTTAAATTAAATAATTTAGTATTAAAATAATTTATAAATTGTTTTTTAAAAAAGAAATCTAATTAACTAAAGTTTTCTACTCAAAGATAAGAAATATTTATAGATAAATTAAAAAAATAGTATTAAAAAAATAGCAGTCACAATATTTTGACTTAGAAAATATTACATTGATGAATATTTAAAAAAATAAAATTTAGTATTAATTATTATTAATGAAATAAATTATTAGCTCAAGATAATTACTAGTCATATTTGTATTCAATTTTAAGAGAAAAATGAAATCTCTTTACATTTTTTTAAATTAAAAAAGGAATTTTTATAAGGCTAGCATTGGAGTTAACTATCTCTTATTCTCTCTCATATATATAATGCTACAGTATCCTCTAAATAATCTTAAATTTTTAGATGACTTGGCAGCTGACGCTAAAAACCCCCTTCGCTTCGATGGGTTCGCTTCGCTAACCTAAAAATCTCTGAGCCGAGCGAGCCGACACTTCTCCCTTTCGCCAATCCACCATCCTTCTTACTCGAACCTCCCTCTCCGGCGGCTGTCCTCTCTGTTTCCAGCTTACATTACCTTTCTCTTATACTTGGCAGCTCCGTCAGTTCTTCGGCTTAGTCTCCGGATCGTAGATCATAGATCCACCGATAGGCGACCGGAACCTTCTTCCTTCGTCCAGCTCGACTTTCACTCGCGTCTTCTTCCGATCCTGTAAGCATCTAAAACGAGGCGGCTCTATTTTTTAGCTGTGATTTCAGGTTCTTCTCAGCTAGCTCAAGTTTATTTTTATTTTTCTTAATCTTATTTCTAATTTTAAATTTTTTTCTTGAACAACTCTGTATTCTGAACAAAGAATCACATGGACCACATATAAAAATTTAACTATAGTTTCAGTTATTACGTAACCATAGAGGCTCAGTCAAATAATAATAATTAAATATAATTATTATTATTATATCAAAAAATTAAATTTGATGAGATGCTTCTGTTTCAGAAAAATAAATTATATAAATACGTGAAAGCGCCGGTTTGGCCAACCGCCTGTTCTCCGCGAAAGGATATTCTTTTTATTATTATTTAAAATAAAAGTTATAATTTGAAAGGTCTTCGTTATACGGATATTGATGCGCATTTTTTAGTGTCTTTTTTTTTCTCAATTTACTACCGGCTCTCAAAAATTATTAAATTTTTTATTTAAAATATATATTTTTAATGTATATAACTGTTCTTAATGCTGAATTTTTATGAGATAAAAATATTACATTTTTTTAAGATTGTTACATAGAATTTATTGCTCAATAATTTTTTTTTTCTTAATTTTTATATAAATCATACAAAAATGTGTTCAATCAATTATCTATTTACACAATTTAATTTTTGATTATTTGCATTATATACATACCTAAGTTTTGGGTGCTGGAAGCAAAGGATTTAGCACTTGTATTTAAACTATTAACAAATCAAAGGTTAATATTTATCTTAAGAAATAACAATTCAAACCTTTAAATTTTAATGTATTATTCCTTTTGGCTTGATATGCTTCATGATTTTGCCTTAAAAAAATAACTTTTTAACAGTTCACTCATCCTGAAAGAACTCTCACATGAACACACTTAATTTTAAAGTTCTTATCAGAAACTTCTCTACATTATCTTAAAAGGCCCAGAATTTCACTTATTGTTATTTAAGTGAGTTGAGTCTTTTGCACTCATCTTTACTCAACACACTTAACTTTGTTATTTGGGATTAATCAAAAAAAAAATATTAAAATAATAATTTAAAAGAACTTTCAATAATATTTGTTTCAATGCTTATTATTATCAAAAAATCTTAAATCTATTGTTAAATTGATTTTAATTGATATTTATTTATCAAAATCATAATTATAAAAACAGTACAAATATTTAATTATTAGGGACATTTTTTTGTTATGCTAAACATTTTTTAATAATTTAAAAAAATATTATTTATATCTGCTCACCATCACTCAAGAAAATCCACCAATATATTTATTTATTTATTTTGAATTTTTTTTTGTATACTACTAATTTCTGAATAATTTATTTTATTGATGGTTGTCATCGCTAACAAGTGCCAGAATCTCAGAGAATATGACCGCTAGTTTTTATGCCGTAATATATTTTTAGAGTATTACTATATGACTTTTAATTATTTTTTTAAATGTATTGATAATTATGATTTAAAAAGTTAAGTAAAATAAAAAATTTTTATTAAATTCATTTTTATTTGTAAAATTTATAAAAATATATTTTTTAAATCTTAAATTTTAATTATTCATACTTTTAAAAAATATTTGAAAACTAAGAAATATTTTTCATATTTTTACTTGTTCGGTCGTTCAGTGAATATGATTGGTAACAACTTTTTTATTTTTATGCGTAATATTATATATATATAATCATCTGTATTTTATTTTAATTTTTTGTTAATAAACTTTAAAAATAATAATTTGGGCAGATGAGTGCGCTAAACCATGCAAAAAATAATTCACTAAGAATAGCAAAGAATATAAGAGAGTTCCAAATGTATACTATACATAACCTAAGAATATACTAAAAAAAGAAACAATAATAAACAGTATTGTTAGCATAGGGTGCATTTTCGGGGTATACTAATGAAATAAATTTAAAAGAGTATTGCTACACTTATACATTAGTATACATCAATATATATATATGATGTATCAATCCAATATATAAATAGATTATTGGTTGAATGCATTTTTTAATAAAATCAATATACAAAAATTACAAAAAAAAAAAAAATTAATTAATACTAAATACTTTTTGATATATATTCTTATTTAACCATAGTATTTTCTAATTTAAAAAGATGTTTTAAATTTTTTAAAATAATTTCTTAAAATAAACATAATAATATATAATATATATAATTCACTTTTTAATTCCGGATCATAAGTATAATATTTTTGTGTTATAAGCATTTGAATTTTTTTTTTTTGGATAATTACAGTATTTTGCTCAATACCATAATAATATTATTTATATTATTACATACATAATTAGTATAATAAAAAATAAATTGAACTAATTATATATTTAAGCATTGGATTTATTAACATTTTAATTTATATATATGATATTATAAGTAGTGAAAGAGCTTCACCATATAAAAGCAAGAGTCGTCTCTCTTCTGTCTTCTGGTGAGCTGCAATGGATGCTTGCGTGCCCCGAAGCTTAAGCAGCTCACATGTATGGAGTGCAGAAGACAACTTTTTCTCCACATCCTTCAATGGGGGTACGGACGAAGACAACGACGAGGAGGCTCTCAAATGGGCGGCGCTCGAAAAGCTGCCGACTTACACTAGGGCGAGGAAGGGAATTCTGAATTACTTAGATGGGGAGATGAAGGAGGTCGACGTCAAAAATCTCGATATCGCGGGGAGAAGAAACCTGCTCGAGAGACTGGTTCGGGTTGTCGAGGAAGACAATGAGAGATTCCTTCTAAGACTCAAGGATCGCATTGACAGGTACATACATAGTCTGTGCATTATACACAAATATGTACGCCATGGATCATAACTGGATGTTCTTTAGAGTTGGAATCGATTTGCCGACCATCGAAGTGCGGTTCCAGAATCTTAGCATTGAGGCTGAAGCTTATGTGGGCAGCAGAGGGCTGCCATCCCTCTTCAATACAATTCTCAATGCAATGGAGGTAAAGAATGCTCTGTACTGATTTGATACATGCAATTCCTTTTTATATTTGCTTACATTTTGGTCTGATATTCTTATCTATAGTCCTTTGCGCACTATCTTCGAATAACTCCGAGCAAGAAGAGACCATTCACCATTCTTAAAGACATCAGTGGAATCATCAAGCCCGGCAGGTAAGTGAGAAAGCTATGCTTTTGAATAACATGATGCCACTTTATATCAGTGTAAGCTATGACAAAAACTCCAATCTTGCCTTATCAAATGCGTGAAATTCAATCAATTATAAAGATAAGAATTTGGATGAAAATTCAGCTATGACCATGATGATTGCAGGTTGACGCTGCTTCTCGGCCCTCCAGGTTCTGGAAAGACTTCTCTGCTATTAGCTCTTGCAGGAAAGCTTTCCCCCGATCTAAAGGTCTCCAAATTTATGTCATTATTTTCAAAAAATGTTTGTTCATGCGTTTTTTGCTGAGTTAATATATCTTTATTGAATAAATTTAGGTGTCTGGACAAGTGACATACAACGGTCATACGTTGGAAGAGTTTGTGCCGCAGCGAACAGCAGCTTATATAGGCCAGCATGACCTTCATATGGGAGAGATGACAGTGAGGGAAACAATCGCCTTCTCTGCAAGATGTCAAGGAGTTGGCTCTCGCTATGGTATAAACTTTATTTCTTAGATGAATCAGATTACAACACATCTAAGATAGGGTAAAGAAGTGTAAGAGACGAAGAACAGAACAAAACATAAAAAAAACCACTGTGAAATTCATGACTTAACTTATGTGTGGGTAAGTCCTAAGAGACTCTCAGGCAACCTCGATGGCGGCATTCTTCTAGCACCTCTCCTTCCTTGGATCAAAACCTCACCGCTCTCGGAGATGCTCATAGCGCTCACCATAGTTTTAATAAATAACTAATTTTTTTAATCAAATTTTGATTTATGTATTGGAACATCGAACTTTCTCTAATCATAAGAATAAAGAAAGATTTAATCACCCAAATAGACGGCAGGTGTGACTGGAGACTTTCTCGGATAAGACTTAATTTCTTTGTTCTTTTTTTTATCTGCTTGGCAATTTTTTAGACATGTTAATGGAGCTTCTTAGAAGGGAAAAGTCGGCAAATATCAAGCCTGACCCTGATATAGATTTCTTCATGAAGGTTAGTATGTATCTTACTTGTTCTTCTGTTATCTTAGTTCTTTCATTATCAAAAGAAATAAAAATTTCTGAAACTTTTTTCTTGAGTCTAAAAAATTCATTTCTGTTATTTTTTGTTGGGATATAAGAGTTCAAACAATGACACGAATAAATCATGTAAATGTTAAGCAAAATTAAAATAAAACTAAGATAACACTCATAGCACAAGATAGAAAATTTACGTGGTTCGGTGCTAACACCTACGTCAATATGGAGAATATTTCAGTATTGAAAATAAGATTACAATGTTATTAGGGCTTAGAAACCCTTATCCAAATTTTAGAAGCTTTAGTCTCCTCCAAGGAACAACTACCATGCATCCCAAGAAACCCCGGAGACCACTATTTGTTCTAACCCTAAAAATGGCTTAGCAGCACTTATAGGCTCCCCAAAAACAGACCTACTGAACCACGGGCGCCGTGACGCATTCCTTTCTATAGCCAGGAGCTGCGGCGCGCCGTGGCGCGTTCTTGTCGAACGCCCGGGCGCACGTCCATGACAAACTTTCTTTGATCAACATTTTTTGGCATCGCAGGCATCATCATTAGAAGGGAAAGAAACAGGAGTGATCACAGATTACACAATGAAGGTATTTTATCAATTCGTCTCATTTTCTCAAGGAAAAACATGCTTATTAACAACGTCCAATTTCAATTAATCCTTGTTGTAGATTTTAGGATTGGATATCTGCGCTGATATCTGCGTAGGAGATGCAATGTTAAGGGGTATCTCCGGAGGACAAAAGAGGCGACTCACTACAGGTAAATTAGAATTATATGAGGAGAAGAGATTAGTATAATACTGAATTTAATTTTACAATATCAGATCCTTTAAGAAAAATAGGACCAATGATACTATTTTGAGTATAATATGCAAGAAAATGCTATGGAATAATGCTAATTACTCTTAAATCAATTGTTTTTATAAATAAATACCCTATATATGTTAACATTTCAGACTGTTAACTAATCCAAATTCTATCCAAATGCAGGCGAGATGATAGTTGGGCCAGCTCAGGCATTATTCATGGACGAAATATCCACCGGTCTCGACAGTTCTACAACTTTCCAGATTGTAAAATACACAAGGCAAATTAATCATATTCTTGGAGGGACTGCAGTGCTTTCTCTGCTTCAGCCCGCCCCTGAGACATACGAGCTCTTTGACGATATCATCATTCTCTCAGATGGCCAGATTGTGTATCAAGGAGCTCGTGAATATGCGCTGGAATTTTTCAACTTTATGGGCTTCAAATGTCCGCAGAGGAAGGGCGTTGCAGATTTCTTACAAGAAGTAGGAGGTCCCATCTCCTAATTGATAGATTTGCTATAACTTGGTGGTGCTAAATTGTTCATATTCTTTTCAGATTATTTCTCGGAAAGATCAGCACCAATATTGGGCACGACACGATAAGCCATACAAATATGTTTCTACACAAAATTTCATAAAAGGATTCAAGACTTTCCGTGAAGGAAAGAAACTTGGAAGAGAACTGTCTGTTCCATTTGACAAGGCCAAGAGCCACCCTGCCGCCCTAACTACCAAAAAATATGGTGCAAAAAAATTGGAACTATTAAAGGCTTGTTCTGAAAGGGAATTTCTGCTAATGAAGAGGAACTCATATGTGTACATCTTTCGAATATTTAGGGTAAGTTAAAATTAACCATTCGAATATAAAACTTTAGTTTACGAAGAATTTAATCCGTCATTACTGTGAGACTATATTTTTTTATAGATGTTGGTCATGTCTAGCATCACGATGACATTATTTCTAAGGACTACAATGCACCATCAATCCATACATGATGGTTGGATTTACATAGGATCCTTCTACTTCTCAACAATAATTATTTTGTTCAATGGCTACTCAGAGCTTTCCTGGACTCTCACGAAGCTGCCTGTTATTATCAAGCAAAGGGATTGTCACTTCTACCCCTCTTGGGTATATGCAATACCAGCTTGGGTTCTAAAAGTTCCATTTTTATACATAGAGGTATCTATTTGGGTGATTTTAAATTACTACATCATAGGATATGATCCGAGTCTCGTAAGGTACAACTTTATCATACCACAAGCTTATTGCATTATCGTGATTTGAATTTTCAAGACAAATAACAACATTTTTAACATATAGGTTCTTCAAGCATTATCTATTTCTTCTTCTAGTGAATCAAATGTCTTCAGGATTGTTTCGCTTCATAGGGGTTATTGGAAGATCTATGAATGTAGGCAGTGCATTCGCACTCAGCATAATCTTCTTCTCCTTCGTATTGAGTGGATTTGTCATTGAACATAGTTGTCCCTCCAAACCTATCGATCTCTTTTAAGCTTTATTACATCTTATAATGTTATATTATACATATTTACAAATTACTGAAGCATTTAACTTATTCTTTATAGGAGAAATGAAAAAATACATTTCTTGGGGATACTGGATATCACCATTAATGTATTCACAAAATGCCCTTTCAGTAAATGAGTTCCTTGGAAAAAGTTGGAGTCAGGTATTGTAATAGCTTTGTACCGTGCCAGTGATAAAGAAAAATATAAATGCTTAACAATATAATAATGAAATGCACGACTATGTTATATTTTACATCTCTGTTGCAGATTTTACCTGATTCAAATCAAACTCTAGGTGTCAGCATCTTAAAATCGCGGGATATGCTATTCGAAGCAAAGTGGTATTGGATTGGCATTGCAGTTTTCTTTGGATATGTGGTTCTATTCAACCTTCTTTTCACTGTGGCTCTATCCTATATTAAATGTGGGGATTTTCATTTTAATTGCTCCTGATGTATGAATTGCATTTGTAACTTAAAATAATGATTTTCTTTGGTTTAAAAAAATTTGCAGCATCCAGGAAAGTTCAACCAGCGATATCTAGAGAAATTTTCATGGGGAGAGAAACAAATGAAAATAAACTAATTTCATATGGAGGTATGAATTCATGTTAGTGATTTGCATTGAGGCCTAAACTGATTTATACAACTACTTCTATGGTTCTTATGAATACTAAGCTAGCTGGATTCAAACACAGATAAGAAAACGTCAATGTACAATTCTGAAAGTGATAGCTCAAATGAAAAAAAGAAAACGGTGCTCCATTTTATACCACTTCCAGTAACATTTGAAAATATAAAGTATTCAGTGGACCTACCAATGGTAAATATATTTTCTCAACACTTTTTAAATACATGCTTTAACAAATGCTTTAATTGTTTATATTATGCACCTTTCCACTAAAATTTTCAAGGGAATGAAATCACAAGGAATTGAAGAAAAGAGGTTAACGCTTTTAAAGGGTGTAAGTGGTTGCTTTAGACCTGGGGTGCTTACCGCTCTCATGGGTGTTAGTGGAGCTGGAAAAACTACACTTATGGATGTACTTGCAGGAAGAAAAACTGGAGGATACATCGAAGGAAAAATCACCATATCTGGCTACCCTAAGAAGCAAGAAACTTTTTCTCGTGTAACTGGATACTGTGAACAGAATGATATACACTCTCCAAATCTAACAGTTTATGAATCTCTTGTTTTCTCAGCATGGCTTCGTCTTCCACCTGACATCAATAATCTGAAACGAAAAGTACGCTAAATAAGTCAATTCACTTATCAGATCTTTTCTTATCATCCATAAAAATATTTTCAATAACTTTACTTTGTAGATGTTTATTGAAGAAGTCATGGAGCTCATAGAGCTGATACAATTAAAAGAAGCATTGGTCGGGTTGCCTGGTGTAAATGGACTATCAACTGAACAACGCAAGAGGCTTACCATAGCTGTTGAACTTGTTGCTAATCCTTCAATAATTTTCATGGACGAGCCTACCTCAGGACTGGATGCTAGAGCTGCAGCTGTTGTAATGAGAGTTGTGAGAAATACAGTCAATAACGGTAGGACGGTAGTGTGTACAATTCATCAGCCTAGCACTGATATATTTGAAGCTTTCGATGAGGTGAGAAGCTTATTGAACTAACATGATTCATTAGGTTATTTTATACAATTATATTAATGCAAATTGCATGACTTTGATAGATCTTATTAGACAAATTCTTGAGTTTCAGTTATATTTAATGAGAGGAGGAGAAGAAATATATATTGGACCACTAGGGCATCAATCTTGTCATCTTATTAAGTATTTTGAGGTATAATAATAAAATTTAGTAATCTTAGTCAAGAATTTAATAATTCCATGTTATTATTGAAAAAAAATTAAAATGATACCCTTTAAACATTTCTAGGATATTCAAGGAGTTCCGAAGATTAAACACGGCTATAATCCTGCAACATGGATGATGGAAGTGACTTCTCAAGCGCAAGAAATAGCATTGGGCATAAATTTCAACGAAGTTTATAGGAACTCGCAATTGTATCAGTAAGTGAATGCATACCAATTTTTCCCATTTTTAAATTGTTAAAATATTTACCTTATTTAACAAATGTGATACAGGAGAAATGCAGAAATGATTGCCATATTAAGCAAACCAACTTCTGGCTCATGTGATCTCTATTTTCCAACGAAATATTCGCAATCCTTCATCACTCAATGCATTGCTTGCCTATGGAAACAACAATTATCGTATTGGAGGAATTCCTCATATGTTGTAGTGAGGTTTTTATACACTTTAACGTTGACATTGATGTTTGGGATATTTTTCTGGGATCTTGGCCATAAAAGGTATATTCCCCTCTTCTCAACTATCACCTGTCATCATAATTAGTTTTAGTATATCATTTTTCATAAAAAAAATATTGATTAATGAATACAATGATACAGAGACAAACAACAAGACTTGCTTAATGCCATGGGCTCCATGTATGGTGCTACTTTTTATAATGGAGTCTATTATTGTAGTAGTGTTATATCTGTTGTAGCTATCGAGCGCTCTGTAGTGTATAGGGAGAGAGCTGCAGGAATGTACTCAGCTTTTCCATATGCCTTTGGACAAGTAATGTTACATGATCTTCTCACCTTTTTATCATATTTGAACGTATTTTCATTCATAGTTTATTTTATATTCCTCTTGATGTTGTAATTTTCAGGTCATGATTGAACAACCCTATATCATGGTCCAATCTCTTGTATCTGGAATTATTGTTTATACCATGATTGGATTTGAATGGACATTATCTAAGTTCTTATTATACATGTTCTTCACATACTTCACATTATTGTACTTCACATACTTTGGCATGCTAACTATTGGCATAACACCTAGCGTTAACATAGCCTCCATAGTTGTTTCTGCCAATTATGGATTGTGGAATCTATTTTCAGGATTTATCATTCCAGCCTCGGTAAGCACCTTTTTTTTCTTAAAATAAGATGAGATAGATTTGCTTAGAATGTTTTATCGTACAATCTAAACTTTGAATTATATTGAAAATATCATCTTCCATAAACACTTTTATAGAGCCAAAACTCTTTTATAAAATATAATTAATATACTTAATAAGTAATTTACTTTTTTTCTTATGTAGGAAATTCCTATTTGGTGGAGATGGTATTATTGGACATGTCCTATGTCATGGACTCTATATGGATTGCTTGTATCGCAATATGGAGATGTTGAAACAAAGCTTGATGAAACTCAAACTGTTGCAGAATTTTTAAAGAGTTATTTTGGATATAATAAGAACTTATTAGGAGTAGTTGGATTTATGGTTGTATTTTATTCTATTTTCTTTGCATTTTTATTTGCGCTTGCAATAAAACTGTTGAATTTCCAAAAAAGATGAAAAACATTCACAAGTTTTTCTTAAGAAATGATTATATAAGAGTTTATACAACAAAAACTGAAATGGATTTTATTTTACTAAATTGTAATTGAAAGCATACATAAATCACAACGGTTACATGCTTGATCTTTAGTTCATTTTATTTATTTAGAACATCTGCTCAATTTTAGACTTTAGAGCTTAGGAATCTCAATATTATTTTAACAGAAGGCTATAATATTAACAAGGAGCGGGTTGGAGGCGCGTCCAGCGCCTGACGCCCGAGAGGAGGGCGCTACAGCGTCCCGCAACCGCCTTGCTCTCGAGAGGCGGACGCTACAGCGCGCTTGACGCCCGCAGTCCAGAAATTCCGCCTATATATATTCTTAACCTAGATTTTAGGGTTAAGAGAGAAAAAATATGAATATTTTAGCATCCATTGGTTTTGTGTGGTGGCTGCTCCATTTGCAAGAAAGAAGAAAGGCTCCTTGAGGTTTTGTAAGTGCTTATAAACCCTAAAATTCATTGTACTCTCTTTTCTACATTGTGAAAATTTTACTCTCCTCCCCGTGAACATAAGTGTTAGCACAAAACTACGTAAATTGTGTTTTCTTGTGCTGCGATTGTTTGGATGCGATTATTTTTGCTTTATATTGGTTTGCTCATCATCTCAAGCTTTGTTCCGCATTGAATTGAAACCCTAACATACACCCAAGAGATCTCAACAAGAGTTAGAGATCCCAACATATATTAATATCTACAGATTGCTAAAGGCCATTGATGATTAATTCCAAATTTCTTAGAATACACTTGTCCGTATTTTAATCATACAAATTTTCTCAATAAAGGTTACTTTAGTGCATGAACACATCATAAAGATGGCAGTATGGCTTAAATGAAAACATTTGTGTTCAGGAAATTGGTGGGTTGACAATAGAACAAGAAGAAAATTCTAATGGCTATGTGATCGAAGGAAAAACAAACAAGACAAAAGTAAAAAGGAAACTAATTTTGGTTACTACAGCTAATGCATAATCAAACTTTCACTATAAGAAAACTGCAAACAGTGGATTCATGTCAGATATGTTTGACTGAATCACAATAAATTACATGCACAGTGCTCTATTTTCTAATCAAAATTGTTCTGAAGCAAACCTTAAGTAAGTATTAATTAAAACCTTACCACCATAGCCAAGTATCTCCAAGTCGCAGAGCCACTTAAATCCATAGTTTTATCCGTTAATAAAACTTTTATTTATAGATAGAATGGTAGATACATGAGGGAAAGATAAAGAATCGATTTAGAGCGATTTGGAAGGAAAATTATTTCTTATTAATCAAACTATAACCTAAGTCAAAAATCATATTTAGTATAAATCATGTACAAACTAAACCACAAAAGCATATATCATATTATTCTGTTTTAATATCCATATTCACATAAATAAGAAATTATAGTTTGCATGTATGAGAATGGTAATGAAGGCCTTATTGAAGTTGAACTTCTGTATGTGTACTTCAATTACATGTATAAACACACACATAATTGTAATATCATGTGTATGTATATATATATATATATATATATATATATATATATATCATTTTCTTTCTCTCTCCTCAAGGCGTTTTATGACGATCGAGGAATCGAGTTCAAGAATTTCCAAAGAATAATTCATATTTAAAATAACATACATAACAATAATAAAATTAGTTAAATATAGGTTCCTAATTATTCATATAGAGCCATACACATATGAATTACAAAAGTTTATTATTATAATAGAAAATTCAAATAAAATGTTCCTTTAAGCTCACTTCTCAAAATTCTTGCTTTTTCTTTAGACTCAAGTAGATTTTTTCAAATGTTGAATTATCAAAACCTAAAAATTAATGGATTACATGTCCAAAATAAGGTTAAGACTTTCTAACAAACATACTATTGTTATTGAAATATAAAAACATCACATTGATTAAAACAGCAAGAAATTAAGGCCAAATATTACACTATTTACCATTTGGCACAAAATATTAAAGCGAAACTTTAGGAGACTTAGAACATGCCATTAGGATAAGAGATAGATTTCATATTAAAAATTATCTATATATTCACACAATGCTTGATTCCATTATAACCAGTTTTATTTTTGATATATTTTTGCATTCTTAGTGTTATAGTCATTAAAATGCTAAAAATATCAAATTTAAGAAAAAATGGACAGTTCTGCAAGCTACGGCGCGCTGTAGCGCCTCCTGGCCGAGAGCCAGGCACTACGACGCACTACTGCACCAACCAATCCGAGACCTGGGCGCTACGGCGTGCTGTAGTGCCTCCTGGCCGAGAGCCAAGCGCTACGATGCACTGTGGCGCCAGTCAACCCGAGACTCGGGCGCTACGGTGCGCTGCAGTGTTTTTAGGCGCTGCGGCCCACTATGGCGCCAGAATTCTCGAGACTCGGGCGCTGTGGCACGCCGCAGCGCTTTCAGGCGCCGCAAGCGTTGCGGCGCACTACAACACTAGAATTCTTAAGATTTGAGCGCTGGAGCGCCTCCTGGCTGAGAGCTAGGTGCTACTGCGTGTTGTAGAGCTCGTCGGTGATTTTGCCCGGGCGAAAAACGGAATGTGGTCCCTTTTCCATTCAAATACTCTCAATTTAGAGTACCTCATGTGCGATGCCATATACCGATAGAAAGGTCTTTTCGAGACCTTTCCATTGATATCAAAATTGACATAAAAAGATTATCCTAACGTCGCAAATAATGATTCCCTGGCTATCTATGCGAGATTTCTTTTTTACACATCATCATTCATTTTCTCTTTAAAATGGATTATGATCGAGCTCTATTAAGCTCGATCGCTCTAATATATGATCTTAAAAATGAAATAAGCGTATGAGTAACATGATGTAGCCATTGGATCAATCCAATGGGGTAAAGAAAATTACAAGGAAATGATACAAAATGGTACCTTGGCTTGCAAATAGAAGTCTTGCTACTTTCTTCAAAGCTTGAGGGAACAAGCTTCAGTTTCCAACAAAAATGGAGAGGGGGGTTAGGGGTTCTTCAAGAGCTTGGGAGCTTCTTTCTTTCACAACTGAGCAAATGGAGAGGGATGAGGCCTGATGGTCTACTTAAAGGAAGAGAGGGATATGACTTTAATAAGGGGAAAGCATGGCTCAACATCGAGGGAGCAATGGTCTTTTTCCTCCACAGCAAGAGGGGGTGAGGGGCAGGGAAAGGATGAGAAGGTAGGCGGGCCCTATGCACAGGAGAAAATAAAGGAAAAGAGAAATATAAATCAATGCATTTAATTAATTAAAATCGGATTGATAAACGAGCTCAAAATAATTCTAAAAATTCACTCCTAGCTAATTTGGGGGTGAAAAACTCAACGATAAAGGATGAGATGGTAGGCGGGCCCTATGCACGGGAGAAAATAAAGGAAAAGAGAAATATAAATCAATGCATTTAATTAATTAAAATCGGATTGATAAACGAGCTCCAAAAAGTTCTAAAAATTCTCTCCTAACTAATTTGTGGGTGAAAAACTCAACGATAAAGGATGAGATGGTAGGCGGGAAAGGATGAGAAGGTAGGCGGGCCCTATGCACAGGAGAAAATAAAGGAAAAGAGAAACGAGCTCCAAAAAATTCTAAAAATTCACTCCTAGCTAATTTAGGGGTGAAAAACTCAACGATAAAGTCGGATTTCGAATTCAATGATTATTTAATTATTTTATTTTTCACGGTATTTAAATACATTAAAACATTCGAGAAAATTCGATGACTTTCAAACACTTTCAAAATATCACCCCTAGCTAATTTGGGGGTGACGAGCACAATGACAAAGTCGGATTTTGATTTCGATGTCAAATTAAATATCTCAATTTTATAATTAATTAAATATTATTAAAATAATCCAAATATTTGATTGAGCTCTAAATTGCTCTAAAAATTTTTGAGGATTGATTCAAATGACTAAATGAATCTAATTGAATGATAATTAGGATACTATTAAGCTAATATTAAGTTAAGTAATGTAGCGGCCTAGCCCCGCCATAGTTCTGTTAACTCTTAAGTTAACATGATTATGGTGGTAGGGTCACCAAAATGACAAGGTCCCTACTTATAATTGGATTAGACACACATTCTAATCCAACTTAACTAAGGACTTTGCCATTATTAAGGTAAAATTTCACTAAATGAACATACAAGAAATGCAGAGTGCGAAAGCATAAATACAACATCCATCCATCATATATAATACAGCAGTACAGAATAAGTAAAGTGCTGAAAAGTAAAGTTAATTTTGTATTATTACAAATTTAAACAGTTTAAAAGGAGCTAAAAATAGACACTTGTCCTCACAAATACCAAAATAAACTAAGGATCTTCAGCATGACGTTTTTCCTCCAAATACAGATCTCTTGAAGGCTCTATCACCTCGAATAGCTCAGAGTCTACTATTGCCGGTATCGCAATGATAGGGCCCAAGCCAATAAAAAAAAAATATAGTTAGATAATTTGTCTAAGTATATTTTAAGGTAATCAATTTATTAATTTTGTTAGATATCACCATAAACAAGTAAGACAGAAGCACATAAATAGGTGCAAGAACGCGTAAGAAAGAAGCAAGTAAAGTTATAAACAACTAATTTATAGCTTAAATAAATAGGAAGTAAACACATACCTCTAAGTATAGTTGTAACAAGGTTAAGTATAAAGAAAGACTAAATGCTAATATAACAGAAACGAAAACTGCCTAAACATGCTTATGATCAATTCAAGTACATTAAAATATTCACGAAAAACCTACGACTTCCAGATGCGTCCAAAACATCACCCCTAGCTAATTTGGGGGTGACGAGCGCAATGGCGAAGTCGGATTTAGATTTCAACGTCAAATTAAATATCTAAATTTTCTAATTTATTAAATATTATTAAAATAATTTAAATATTAAATTGAGGTCTGAATCACTCCAAATTTTCGATGATTGATTCTAATGAGTAGATGAACTCAATGGAATGATAATTAGAATGCAATTAAGCTAAGTAACAACCTAAGGTTGTTACACGATATAGCGCCCCATAACACGCCACAATGCCTAGTTCTCGAGATGCGGGCGCTCTAGCTCGCCGTGGCGCCTACGGCTCAACAAACACAAATCTGGGGCGCCTATAAATATTTTACGGTTAAGAGGCGAAAATATCCAAAAATCTCAGCTTCTATTTGGTTTTGTGTGTGGTAACTGCTCCATTGAAGGAAGAAGAATGACTTTTAGGTTTTGTTAACATTAAATTTTTGTAATCTTTTTTCAATAGTGAAAATTTCTTGCTCTCATCTCCGTTGACATATGTTTTAACACATTTAAATCATTGTCTTTGTGCTGTTGTTGTGTTTACATGTGAATTTTTCTTATTTTATTTTGATTTACTCAACTTTTACAAATTTTTGTTTTGATTATTTAAATTTTATGAATGATTTTGATCCCAACAAAGATGAAAAATAATATTAATTTCAATAACACTGCCAAATTAACCAAACAATTAGCTCTAAAATATAATAAGCTTATTAAATGAGAAATAATATTTAAAAATGTTAGACGTGTCATTCAAAAATTTCATTCAATAGACGTCATTTTATTAATATATATTTAATTATTTATATTAAAATAATATAAATATTATTTTTAAAATTTGTATTAAATAATATTTAAATTTTATTAAATAATTTTTTTTTTAAAACTGAGTCTAAATATTATTTCTCTTTTTAAATTATATAAAAATAATAATAATAAATCTCTATGCTTTCTTTCTCTCTGATTGGTAATTCTTTCACGAACAGTTCTGATGTGAGAGGAAAATTTAATAATAATAATAATTATATATATATATATATATATATATATATATATATATAAGCATAAAATAATTTAAAAAGAGCAAACAACTCTTCTAATTAAATAGTGCAAATAATTGTTATAATTAGATGAACATAATTTATACATATATCTATATAATATTTATATGGGAGAGATAAATTAAAAAAATATGTAGAAATTTAGAAAATATAAATAAAATTTTCTAAAATTTAGTATTTTCTTATTTATAAAAAAATATAAAACTCACTATTGAACTCATAAAAAATATGAATTTTTATATAGATAGAAGAGAAATTAGAGAAATTTGATGTAAAATTTTCTTATTCTATTTCTTTTTTATTATTTTCTTATGAATAAACAGCTCTTTTTTTGACTTTTCATTTTTTTTTTTAAATAGAAACAAAGCTTTCATTCAAAAGCCTTCTCCTTCTTAAATTTCTTCCATATACATATATATACTTTTATATATATATATATATATATATATATATATATATGTATGTATGTATGTATATATATGTATGTTGTTTAAATTTTTTTAAGAATTATGCCATATAGTTATAATTTTCAATTTTTTTTTGAAATAATATTAAATAATTTGATAATAATTAAGTTTAATCCAAATTAAAGATAAAAAATAATATCATTTATTATTTACATAGAAATAAATAATTAAATAAGTATTATAATCAAATTCTTAGAATTATTAATCAATTATTGTTATTTATTAAATTAAATTTTAAATAGTTTAAATTATTTATTATTAAAATAATTTATCAAATTTAAAAAAAAAAAACTAATTAACTTAAAGCTTTCGACTATAAACTAAAAAAATAGCATTTAAAGATAAACTAAAAAAAAAATAGCTGTCTGTTGACTTAGAAAATATTTCTGATTTTAAAAAATTTTTGTTGGACAACAACCTGGCTGGACCACATATTTAACTAGAGTTTCAGCTACTATGTAACCAGAGAGGCTCAGTCAAATAATAATAATTAAATATAATTATTATTATTTTATCAAAAAATTAAATTTGATGAGAAAAATAAATTGGCTCACAAAAGAGCTGCAAAAACAGTCAAAAATAAATTAAACACTTAGAGCTAAATCTGAACAAATGGAAAAAAGGTGGAGAACTCAGACTTTAGATTCTCCAAAATGAGGCCGGCGTGAGACCAAAGATTCGCTAGGCATCAGACTGAAAAACAAGATAGTATCTGAGGCGTGTAGTATCAATAACAGAATGTCACCAGTAACGAATGGGGTCTCGAACTTCATCATTAGTCCTCATTGTCCTCCAAATACCCCCAGCTCTTTCAAATATCTCGGAACAACCAAAGAAATGACAGAGGCCATTACCAGCAATAAGAAAACTCTTCAGAAAAACCAGCAAAACCAAATACCCGCAGCAGTCAGCAGTACCAAAATCTTCATATAGCAGCCATAAAACATTCAGATAAAATTCGAGAGCCATTAAGCAGCAGAGAAGTAAACAGTAAAACCTAATCATCTTCCAGTTTAGAGGCGGTTTAGGAGATCGACTTTCCAAGACTACAGAAATCTAGACTTATTAAAATATTTCCAATTGCTCATAATAAATATTAGATTGAATTTGATGTTGCTTGTAATAATATTAGAATTTGCCAAAGAACCATTAAAAATTCTAGCATTACGTTGCAACCAGATACCCTCAATAATCAACCCCATTGCTGTAATAAGACCACGCTTAAGAGATTTGGATAAGTTGGCGGTGTCACAGACCATTTGCGAGAGAGAGGGAGGAAATAAATAACTGATTCTTCTCGGCATAATGTTTTTCAGAATTTGGAAAGAAAAGTCATATTGAAAAAATAAATGGTTGTGAGATTCATCGCAGCTAAAGCAAAACCTACAAGCAGAAGAACACCGGACACCACACTGATTCAGAATATCAGCAGTTTTGAAACCGCCTTTAAGAGCTTTCCATACAATGCATTTTAGTCTGAGTTTAATACCTTTAAGCCAAAGAAGAGGAGCCCAGTCAACATCCGGCCAGCCCGCAAACTGGATGCAATGCGCATCCTTAAAGGAGAGAACATATTTGCCTTGAAAATTATAAGAGATATTATGGGAATCATAAGTAATATGGGGAATTAATATGCCTGCTAATTTAGTTAAGCTTCGCCAAAATGGAGAAGAAAATTTGTTCACCAATATAGAATCATCCAAGACCTTGAGATTGTCACTCTTCCACCAATTTGTGAGAAGGAAGGTATTGCAAAGAACAAACTAACAAAGAGAAATTTTGCAACTAATAAGTAATTTAGCTGGACAAATGAGCCCAATACCACCCTTTTCCGTGGGAACTGCTACCTTGACCCAAGCAATTGTATGCAACTTACGATCAAGAGACCCGTGATCAAAGAAGTTTGCACACAGCTTTTTTATAATATTGATAATACTTAAAGGGATGAGAGTGGCTTTAAACCAATGTATCAGAAGAGGCCAAATCGAGTATTTGAGCAGTTGCAATATACCGGCAAAACCCAAGGATTTCTGCGCTCAACCCGATATCCAATTGTGAAGCTTTGAAATAAGAGGGGTAAAGTGAGAAATGCATGGTCGACTGGGTAGGACCGATAGCCCTAAATACTTCATGGGAAAGAGGGCTGTGGGGAAATTCCAAATTCCAGAAAGCATAGCAGTATTTTTAACTGCTTTATAGTAGAAGATGTGAGATTTTGTGGCGCCCACCACCCTTAATCCGCCAAAGGATTAGGTTAAAAGTGGGGTGTCACTCTGGCTAACCACTCACTTATCATTAGATTTGGATAAACTCCACAATCCACCTGATTAGGGAAGGATTAACACAGAATCAAACTAACAGTCACTGTATAAGTAAATAAACAGAGTGCCGAAGCGATTTAAGGAAATGTAAACCATTCAAGTATCACAGTATAAATAGGAAAAATAAAACTCAGAATATAAGCATACAATCCAAATACACAGTCAACAGTATCTGAATTATTACATCATTTAAAATGTTTAAATAAAAATAGAATGAAAACCACTCATCCTCACTCGAAATATAAAGGAACTAGACGGCAGCTTCTTCCACGGGCTCCTCCTCTGGGTAAGGCTCCACACCTAACTCCTGCTCGTCTAACTGAAAAGAGTCTGCCATTATCAGTTTCACAATGTAGGGCCCCAGCAAAAGAAAAGAAAAATTTGGTTAGGCAATTGTCTAAGTACATTTTAAGCTGATGAATTATTATAAGTGTTCAGTAATATCACCATTTGACAACATCTAAGCAACATATATATATATGAAAAGGAGCGGCAAGCAATACAACAGAAACAGGGAAGCTATAAATTATCATTTATAACTTAAGCAAAGAAAAATGAAAGAGGCTGAGACATGCCTCGCATACAAACTAAATAAGGGAATATAAATATACATAAATAAACAAGTGCAGTAAGAAAAATTCTACATCCTAAACATGCTGGTGATCAACAGAAAGCATGCCAATTAAAATAAACAACTCAGCAGTAGTACATATAAATAGCAGCAAGATTCTAACATTCTAAATATATATAAAAGCAATACAAGGAAATAGCTGACTGAATAAGAATACTGAAAAGTAAACAACAATAACTGCATATAAAACCATACGTGTATAATATGCCATACAGAAAAGAGCTACATTAGCTCACCAAACAGGGCTGAAGATCTTAGCACCAGTACAGCTAGGGCGATTCCGAGCACGATACAGCTAAGGCAACATCAGTCAACGAAAAATGCCCTAACACAGTACGGCTAGGGTGGTTCCTAGCATGATACGGTTAGGTCACCAACAGTCATACCCAAAAGATCCTAGCACCAGTATGGCTAGGGCGGTTCCTAACACGATACGGCTAGGGCAATAATCGGTATGAGCAAAAGAACACTGAGAGGCAGCTCAAACACATCAAATCATTATCTTCTTATTAATTGCTTTAATATTTTCACAAGGAATCTAAGGAGTCTCCATATTTTCCTAATATTTTATTCATGCATCAAATGTCTTATATGATATGCTCAATGAAATATGGCACAAAAATCAAGGAATGCGTAAGCAACAAAATATCAAATATAAGCAAGGGACTCTACTACACATAGTGATATCATTTGTTTTCTACTTAACCTTCTAACTATTCCAAGTTACACAAGTTCAGGATCACCATTTTCCTACTATCGAGTGTAACTCAAAAATTTGTCCTTATAAATTAAAAAGGATTAGAACTGATCAGGTTCTAATCTAGTTCAATCAGATAGATGACTACGAGTTAAATCAAATAATCATACATCCTAATTTTTGTGAATTTAGACGTTCTAACTAAGATATGATCAAGATCTTCTAAACCTATAGATTATGGATTAAATACTACGAGAATTAGGTTTAATCACATAATCCAAAGGATAAGACCTAAGTTTTAGGTTTCATTCTATAAGTGATCTACTGATAAGGCAAATCCCATTAAGTAATCAAACTTAATAGGATGAATCTCCTATCTTAATTCTAAAGTTAAAAGATAAAATAATCAGAATGAGTTATAAAAATAAAAGAAAGTCTAAAAACTAATAAAACCAAGGTTTTACCCATTGGGTAACCCAATTTACCCAATAAATGAACTCTAACCTATGATCTAGTCCTAGTCTCAGGAAGGATTCTTAAGGTGTAGTGCTTAAGACTTTACAGAGATTATTGGAATCTAACTTAAGGGTTGATTTCACTCACTTAAACATTACTAAGATGATTATAATATTAATCTTGGCATTTTTGGATGTTATCCAAAGGGTAAGGGTACTTAATCCAATCTTAGGGCAAAATGACTATTTTGCCCCTACTTTAAGGGTCACAAAGTCAACTTTTGACTTATGGGTCAGAATTGAATTCTCTTAGTTTCATTTGATTCCTTACTGTCTAACTTGAAAATAGATAGTAAGTACGCCTAAATTGGGCGAGAAACGATCAGGTTATGACTAAAATAAGGCTAGGGGTAATTTGGTCATTTACCTAAATTTCTAGGATTCAGATCCTAAATATTATTTTATTATATTGATGATATTAAAATTCTAGGCTAGTTAGCATCTTGAATTTTCCAATTTGAAGTTGATTTGACTAAGTTATTGATATTTAAGATCTTTATATTATTAGTTCAATTTGATTATTACTCAAGTTATACTTAATTAATTAAAGCATTCATTCATCATGTGTTTTTTTTTTTTTTAAATTAATTATTATTATCCAATTAATATCTATTTTATTGTTTTTTTTAATCAAATAAATTAATTTGGTATGTTCATTACCTAGTTAATTAACTTGAAATATTAACTAAATCAATTGAATCTAATGGTTAAGCTAATCTTAAATACAGTTGAGCCAATTTGATTAAGTTTTGAAATCAATCAATTCACTATATTATTAATCCTAGTATTTATTCATCTAAATTGTCACTATCTTAATATTGCTGTATGTTATCACCTAAAGTTTCTATTTATAAGACTAAGTATATGCATCAATTATATAAATATAATAATATTAAGTATAAGATACATTATTCATAACATTATATGTGCTAATTAATTTCTACTTCATAGTATAAACTAATTTATTACATTTACTTAATTATTTATCACCCTTAATTAATTTATTAGCTAAGCACGTACTAAGTAAATATATATATATATGCATTTATACCATTATGTTTGGATTATACATAGCCATATATATGCATATTTACCTAGACTGTATGCACGTGTGTATATATATATATATATATATATATATATATATATATATATATATAGACGTATATATAATACATTTTTGTATGGATATATTTAATCACCTAACAGACTATTTATGTCATTCTTATGTTTACAATTAAATTTGTTTTTTGCGGTCAAATATCTACCTATTAGTTAGATCTTGACTATTCGGCAAATTAAATCCGGCTAACTTATTTTAGCTAATACCGCTAGTCTCCTAATCACTTGGGTAGATTCATGCCCATTCCCTAAACATACATTTATTTTTAAATAAATGTTTATTTTTAAGCAAATGCTCCTATAAGTACGCATATATTAACGCAATAATCATATTAAGTTTTTCTGAATATATATATAGCTTTATAACTAACTCACTGCTAGTTAAGTTAACTGGGCCATTTATCTTAGTTAATTTAACTGGATTAATTAACTTGGTTAAACAGTTAGTTAGGTCACTAACTTAATATTGATTTTTAACATAAATTAATCCAATTAATACTTACATATATATATAATTTATTAAATCATAGGAATATTAAATTTGTCCGTTTAATTAAATTTATTATGCATTATTTAATTACGACTATAATTATTTAATTAAATCTTAAGTTGTCACTTAGTACTGGTTAAAGCCCAAAAATAATTAACTTAATTTATAATCTATAATCTAATTTATTTAAATCCAACTACTCCAAAAATTTATTATATTTATATGCCTCGGATATTCTTATAATAATATACTTATACATATATATATATATATATTATATGTAAATCAAAGCTGTTTTTTTTTTCTGCATGTCATTAAATATGATGGGACCGGCTCACATTAAATATAACTTTAATCATTATTTTACTAATATTATATATAAGTTTATATTTATATATATATATATATATTAATATATATATTTTATTTAAACTTTTTTTTTCTGCAGGAATTTAATGGCGAAATGACTCCAATTGCCACGTGGCGACGCGCGGTTGTGCCACGTGTCCGACGCACGCGGACCCGGACCCAACCCAACGCGGGTCGGGCCCGACTCGGCCCAAGATCCGTGACCCTTCACTTTCTAGGGTCCGGCGATACCGAACCCTTCGGGGAAGAATCACCTGATTCGTTCGATCGGGTGAGAACCAGCCCTATCCGACCGTTGGATCGATCGAGCAGAGCAGAATGTGCTCTACACACAGACATTTAGATCTTAAAAATTGACCAAGGATCGGGGAAGATCGGAGTACCTGAAGTTCGACAGCGGACGGGTGGCTGGGCTTCGGGGCTCGATCTGAGCTCGGATTTTCGCAAACCCGGAGCCCAAAGGTCGGCCGAGGTCTTATAGACCCGTCGGCGACCTCGCCGAGGCCGGGGAGGGGCCGGGTTGGCCGGAAATGGCGGCGGCCCGCCGCCTGTCACGCGCGGGCGACGGGGCCGAGGGAGACAGCCCCGGAGCTGTTGGATCTGGATCAGATCCAACGGCTGCGATGGCGCCGTCCGATCTAACGGCGCCGTTAGCTACAGTTGACGCTAAGTTAAATACTTAACGGCACGCCGTTAAGTATTAAAATAATATTTTTTTTTTCAGAAAATTTTGAACATGTTTTTCCTAGCTAATTTGGGGTCAAGGAATTCAATGACGAAGTCGGATTTTCGATCCGACGAGTATTTTGATACCTAGATTTCCAGGGTATTTTTATTATTAAAATATTCGTTGAAATTTCGACGACTTCCGATTAACACGAAAACTTCACCCCAAGTTAATTTGGGGTCAAGGAACGCAATGGCGGTGTCCGTTTTTCGATCAGAGGTCAATTTAAATCGGTCAATTTCTAGGGTTTCTAGATTTCCAAAAATCAGGATTTGATCCGTTTGACTCCTGATTTGGACTAGGTCTCAGAGGTTGACTCCAATTGACCTAATTAGCACTTATAATTAATATTAAGACTAAGATTAGTCATAATCGATTAAGGTAACAACCTGGGTTGTTACAGATTTGTCCTCATTAATACTAAGACAAGAAGCTTCCAGAAAACCATCCAAGCACTTTTTAAAGCCATACATGTTATCTATTCCAGCTTGCCCAAAAAATAATATATCATCTGCAAAAAGTAAATGGGAACAACTGAAATTAGCATGTTTGAAAGGATGAATAAGCTATCAGTTACATCTTTCTCAATATAAGTTGATAGAACATTCATTGCTATGATAAATAAGAGAAGAGAAATGGAGCAGCCCTGTCTAAGGCCTGATTGCGTACCAAAATAATCATATGTGGAGCCTTGCAAATTGATAGAGAAATGAACATTGAAAATACACGCTTTGATCCAACTAATAAGTTGCCTCGGAAGGTTAATGTGCTGAAGGGCATTGATAATAAAATTCCTATTTATAGTGTCAAAGGCTTTCCTTAGATCAATTTTTGCACAAAAAACTTTTGGGTGGGGCAAATTAAAAGTTCTAATCATTTCATTAGCAAGAATTACATGATGAGATAATTGCCTCTATTTGACAAAAGTAACCTGGGCCGGGTGAATAAGATCAGGCAGAAGGCTGGAGATTCTCTCAGCAAGAAGCTTATATATCATTTTATACAAAGTGTTACAGAGGGAAATCGGCTTGAATTGATCAATGAATTCCGCCCCTTTACTCTTAGGGATTAAGGAGATAAGAGAATGGTTAAGCCATCTTGGAATTATGCTCGTTTTGAAAAAATAACTAATTGCATGATAAACCGAATTACTAATTATTCTCCAGGCTTTTTTGAAAAAAAGAGCAGAGAAACCGTCCGACCCTGGGCTCGCGTTATCCTTTATGGAAAAAATGGCATTTTGAATTTCAGCATCAGAGAAAGGCCTGCAAATATCATTATGAAGAGCATAATCAACCATAGTGTAAGGAGCAAGAGAGATATTACTAATGAATCCATAAATTATATCTAAAATAAAGGGGAAAATTCATTTATTTAAGATATTTTTTGCTGCTCCTAAATTAAATTTTTCTATCTTTTTCAGGAAATGGAATCCAAAGGAGCTCTAGGGCATTTCTGCAATTTTTCTAAAAATATAAACAAAGAATTTCGCTGCAGCGCGCTGCAGCATGTTGCATCGGAAACATTTAAACTATATTAAATAGGCTCCCAACTAATTAAACAGTGATTTTCGTGGAATAACCCGCTCCAGCGCGCGATTGCGCGCTGCAGCGGTCTGCAGCGGAAATATTTATAAGGGGACCCAACTAATTGAACAGTGAATTTTGCGGAATGACCCGTTAAAGCGCGCGGTCGCGCGCTGCAGCAGTCTGTCGCGGAAATATTTCACCTTAATAAAATAAGGGGTCAACGAATTGAACAGTAAATTTTACGGAATGCCCCGCTACAGCGCGCGGTCGCACCTGCAGCGATCTGCCGCGGAACTATTTCTAACTCTATAAAATGCAGGAAAAAGAATTAATTGAATAGTGTTTGTGGAATCGACCACTACAGCGCGCGGTCGCGCGCTACAGCTGTCTACAACGAAGGACTTGGCTAAATTGCTAGTGACCAAGGTATGCTAAAGCATGCCGCAGCACGCTCCAGTGCACTGCAGCGGACCGCCGAAAAATTTCCCAGACAATGCATTTAATGCGGCTAGAGACATGACATTTATCCTGAATATTGTCTCCAGCCATCATTTCCTGCAGCAGCCATTTTTGTAAAAAAGGGAAGCTTTGAGGTGATGTTGTGGCTAAAGAAATGAGATTATTGTCACCTCACCTTAAATTAAAAATTAGTGCAATGATGAATTCAGCATTTTTGTATAGAAATTCTGGTTACTTATAGAGGAGAGGAGCATGCAGCCCCCCCTCCTATAAATACCCCTCCTCTTGACTAGAGGAGGGTTCACAATTTTAGTAAAAATTCCCTAAGTAAGGAGGAGAGCCAAAGGAAGAGAGAACTCCCCAAGGGTGGCAAGGCAAGCTTTTACAAAGGGAGAAGAGGAAGAAGGCAACACTAGCAACCTAAGGAGAGGATAATAAGAAGGAGAAGAAGAATTCCAGAGAACTTCTACGGAGCGTTCCTAGTATCTTCTAAACTCAATCTTGTATTTTCTTTTTAGTGACCATGAAAGGGTCTTTATCTATGTATGTGTCTTTCTTATTTTCTTGTGTAATGAGTAGCTAAACTCCTCTTGGGGAGGGTTGGGATGAAGTCCCATGATGCATGATGTAATGTTGATGTATGAGTGTTTTCCCTCAAGTATAATGTATTTGTGATCTTAATGCCTTATTAAGAAATTTTTATATAAATTAGTCTTGATGTGTTTATGAGAAAAGAACTAAAAAAATCCAAGATCTAATTGTCTTATGCTCCTTAGCTCACCTTAGGTTGGATGCTAGATTTTGAGTGCATGGAAGCTTAAAATTATGTGAGAAGGTTCTTGAGCTCAATGCACCTCAACCTAAGCTCAATCTAAGAGTTGATGCAAGTGATGCTAAGACCCACTAAATGAGCTCCTTAGCTCCATATAATTGAGATTGAGTAATGAAGTGTTGAGTGCTCATGAACTAAGTGACATAGTCGTTGAGCCCAACATGTGATTCTCTCATCTCAGCTATGTGAGATGCGAAGTGATGCTCGTAGTGGAAAATCAATACTTATGAGATCCTAAGATTTAAGAAAATTTAAACTCTCCTTAAATAAGGAGAAAATGAATTAACTTTAAATCTCAAGAATTTTACAAGAATCTTTGTGCTAAAGTAGAACCGAATGTGAGTTCATTTTGTGCACGAGATTTGAACTTGTAAGCCTTTGAGCTAGACTAAAGGACAATAATGTGCACCTGATTTCAATTAAACTAAATGATAAAGCTTGAGAAACAAATCTATACAAGTATTATATCATTGCATGTGGGATGGGCCCAACTCTCATCTTTCTTTAAATCTTATTATTTACTTAGTGAATATTCGTGCTAATTTTATACCAACCTACTAATACATACTATAGCTTAAACATTAGTGAGAATAAATATACTTTAGTGCCAAATCAACCAATTCTCTGTGGTTCGATAAATTCCCGGAAAGTCACACTTTCCACTTATTACTTCAGACCACGTACACTTGCGTGCAAGCGCAGACGTGTATTTACAGTCTGTCAAGTTTTTGGCGTCATTGCTGGAGAATTGGTTTTTGATTTGAATTAAAGATAATCTATATAAGTAGCTAGCGATTTAAGCATTTGATTTTTTTTTTTTTTGCTTTATATTGTCTATTGTAATTATCAAGCTAACATTTTATATTTCTTTTTGTTTATTTTTATTTCCAAAATATATCTGTTTGATCTTTATTGCTAAATCGTTCTTGATAAGCTTTATTGAAACTTGTATGAGTAAAAGAGTCTGTACTGAATATATATTTGATCCTGAAATAGAACTAACATACTTACAAGCTAGGCGAGAATGAAACTTATCAAACCAACAAGTTGTGATGGACACTTTCACTGAAAACTTAGAAGAGCCTAGGGGTAAAGCACTGAGAGATTATGCACTGCCCATGGTTAGGGGCATTCCCCATGCGATTGTAAGGCCGAATATAGAAGCCCATAATTTTGAAATCAAACCCTCTACGCTGAGTATGGTACAAAACAATCAGTTTGGAGGATTAACAACTGAAGATCCAAATTCACATATTTCAACCTTCCTCAAAATATGTGATACCTTCAAGTTTAACAGTGTTTATGAAGACGCAGTTAAATTGATGCTATTTTCTTTCTCATTGAGAGATAGAGCCAAGAGTTGGCTCAGCTCTTTACCAAGCGATTCTATCCGTACTTGGAATGATTTGGCTAAGAAATTCTTAGCCAAATACTTCCTTCCGGGTAAAACTGCATGGTTGAGAATTAAGATCATCAACTTTACTCAGATGGAAGGTGAGACTCTCTATGATGGGTGGGAACGCTTTAAGGAGTACCTCAGACGTTGCCCGCATCATGGGTTCCCTCTCTGGATGCAAGTGCAAACCTTTTACAATAGTTTGAATGCTACGATGAGGACACTCATTGATGCAGCCGCCGGGGGATCCATTAGTGGAAAAACCCAAGAGGAAGCCTATGACCTCTTGGAAGAAATGGCAAACAATGCTTACCAATGGCCTTCTGAAAGGCTTAAAAAAGAATCCATTAAGGTAAATGAGTCAAATCAAATAACAGCTTTGCAATAACAAATTCATGCCTTGAACGAAAAGATAGAAAGGATGAATGTACACGTGGTTTCTGAGGTACAATGTGAATTGTGCGGTGGGAGACATAGTAGTGAGAGCTGTAACTTGAATAACCCTTTTGTGCAAAACAATATTGAACAAGTTAACTACTTAAGAAACAATAATCAAACAAATAACCCCTACTCCAACACATACAATCCATGGTGAAAGAACCACCCAAATTTCTCATGGAGTAATAACAATAACAATGCAAATCAATATGGGGGGACTCATCCAACCAACAAGGCATGAATTATAATAACAATAGCCACAACTACCAGCACAATCTAGAAGGGGCATTCAATGCATTTAAGGTCGAAACAACCCAATTCATGCGCCGCACTGTGGCAACTATTACACATCACGAGGCTTCTATCTAAGGAATAGAAGCCTCCCTTAGAAATATTGAAACTCAATTGGGGCAAATCTCAAAGCAGCTGACTTCTCGGCAGCAGGGGCTTTACCTAGTTCTACTGAAATAAACCCAAGGGAATTAGTGAGTGTGATATATTCTGAAATTGTACCAGGAGAAATGAATGATGAAACTGAGAGAGAAACAAATTTTGAATTAGAGGTAGATGAAGGAATAAAAGGGAATGATAATGAAAAGCTAACCACACCCAAATGTGACGATCCAGGGAGGTTATGAATTCCATGCATAATAAGAAATGAAGTGTTTATAGATCCCTTGTGCGATCTAGGCGCCTCAGTTAATGTTATGCCCTACCACATATATGAGCAATTAAAGGTAGGAGGGATGGAATACACCTCAATGATTCTAGAGTTTGCTAATCTTGAGTCCCTTACTCTTCTGGGAATGATCAAAAATGTTACTGTGGAACTAGGAAATTTTATTGCTCCAACTAATTTTGTGGTGTGCGAATGGGATAGATGAAATAAGAATTCAACAATTATTTTTGGAAGACCCTTTCTGATGAGTGTTAAGGCTGTTATAGATGTAAGTCGCGATATAATGAGCATCAGTGTTAAGAGAAAAATAGAAGTGATTGATTTAAAACCCACTCTCTTTAAAAAGAAAAAAATGGAAGAAGAAATCAGGAAAAGAGTTAGAAAAGAGAGATTGTGGGTAGATAATGTTCTAGGAGACCTGACAATAGGAGAAAAAAATTCTGATGGCTATTCGACTCCTTCCTCTGAAAAGGAGAGCAAGGAAGGAGTGAAGAAGAGAAAAATGCGACAGGGAAAAAGGAAGGAAAAAACTCCCACAAATCATGAAGTTGAAAGAAGGGATCCTTTGGTTGAGGTTGAGGATGAACAGGGTTCGAGCCACCAAGAGGGATGTGCTCACTTGAACATCCTTAGCCTATGGAAAATGAAACCACCGGATCCATCGTATTAATCTTAAGAGAGTCTAGCTTATGACGTTAAACGGAGCACTTATTGGGAGGCAACAATATATATATATATATATATATATATATTAAAAATTTGCGCAACAGTGCGCTGTAGCGGAAATTCCGCGACAGCGCGCTGCAGCAGGTAATCCGCGCATAAACAGCATCGCTACAGCGCGCGGAACCATTTTTTCGCTAGGGCGCACCCTGACCCGCGATAGCGCGCTGCAGTGGTTGGCCGCGGATTGCCCAGATCTTCTGCCTTGGGAATATGCAGTCAACAAGTCATGACCCTTTGGTTCCCAAGGCAGTCAAAAATTGCTGAAAAAGCTGCCCCCCACCTCCCCTTTCACATGGATCACCACATTAATGGCATGAGGAAGACCATTTGACCATCTTCTCTTGCCTTGAATGTTTTGGCTATAAATAAGGAGGGAATGGGGGGGGGGGGGGTTATTCTTGCACATTCTCTTCATCTTCTTCAATCTCTTGATCATCTTAAAACTCTCATCCCAAGCACTGTATTCTGGGAAGAAGGCAATTGCTTGGAAAGATGTTGAAGCTTCCTCATCCGGAGGATCTTTTAACAAGAAGAGGTTCTCCTCGGCGGAGGCCGAGCATCGTTACACCTCTATCACTTCCCAATGGAAGTTGATCCCAGAGCGAAGCTTCAGCGTTGCCTACCCTATCCCTCATGAATAGGTCAATCCTAGATGATGGCAAGAGTTTGTGACCAAGAGATCTCCCACATACACGGCAATCGTCCAGGAAGTGTATGCCAACGCAATTGACGCATCCGGGCAGCGGATTTTCTGTCAGGGAAAGGGTGTCACCCTAGGAATTTCTCAAATTAAGCAATTCTATGGGTTGGAGGAGGAAAGCTCTTGTTCATACTCTAATCTCTTGGACTCTCGTTTTGACCCCCGCGCTTTTGTTGAGGAAATCGTCAATAATGACACCGAGTGGGAAGGGGGACTCGCCAACATTCCTCGCTCCGAATTAACGGAGACGAGTAGTGCTTGGCTAGTCTTCATTTCTAGCAATGTCATGCCCTCGAGTCACTTAACTGAAGTGACCCATGCCCGAGCACTCATTTTGTGCTCATTGGTTAGGGCAGGCGAAATCCGCATCTCAAACATTATCTTTGAGTAGCTTTGGAAAGCTCTCAAAGGTTCATGCGCAGCATTGGCCTTCGGGTCTTTGATTTTTGGGTTATGCGAAGTCCAAGGGGTTAAGATCCTCTCCTCCGACACCATTGTTCCTCCCAGCGTTGCCCTGCACCCCTCGAACCTTAACGTCCGGGCAAGTGAACGTAAATTGCCCAAGAAAAGAAGGGGCCAAAGGGCGGAAGCGTCTGCACCTTCTGACTCACATCTCACAAACCAACTCTTGATGCGCCTCCACAATCAAAATGTAGAGCTTAGTAAATGTAACAACCCAGATGTTGTTACCCATCAATTAATGACCTAATTGACTCCAAATTTCTTTCATTACTCTTATAATAAAGTTAAGAGTCTCCATCTCAAATTTTGAGAGATTTGGAGACTGTTTGGCAATTTCCAATAATTCCTGGTTTTCAAATAATTCTGATAATATCTATATTATTTAGGCTTCAGAATTGAAAACGGAGCCCGTCATTGGACTCACCACACCCAAATTAGCTTGGGGTGGAATTTTGGAGGCGTTTGGAATCGTTAAATTTTTCGCAAATATTTTTCTAATATATTAATACCCGAAAAAGATTGAGTAATTAAAATACACCTCCGATCAAAATTTTCTATCGCATTTTTTTTAAATTCCTTAAATCTCAATTAAGAAAAGGGTAGAGATTTAAGAAATTTAGAAGTACATTTGCATAAATAAATTTGATTTCTTAAAGAAAGAGGTAAATATCACCTAACTATTCCTTTTAATTAAGGATATGATCATATTAAGGATGATTAATCAAGATGGCAGTCCATATAAAAATATGAGCTGTTCATTTTAGGTTTCTTAATCCATTAAGTTTTAAATCCAACGGTTATGAATTCATCAAAGAGGTGAGTCGTAAGATCAAAGATAAGAGATCGAATGACTCTCTTCATCCCTTCGTACGCCTCTACCAACCCTTTTCGCACGATGGCTGAAGGAGGGGAGTGGGCGTACGAATCCATCACAGCTGGCATCCTCCTTCTCCGTCTAAGCTCCTTAGACACTTCTTTTGGGGGACAGATATATCATTTTTCTTTTACCAAAAAGGTGAGGGCGAGAGGAAGAAGTGGCGTGCGATAGAGCTAGGTATGAATTTCGGTTGAAGAGCAAGGGTTCAATCGGCCGATCAAACTCCAGAAGCCCTAATCTTTCCCAAATGCTTGCTGTTTCGTTTGGAATCCTAGCCTAAGTCAGCGACTAGAAGGAGAATCGGCGGTCGTAGTGGGGAGGATCTAAACCCTAACTCTAATTCTCCGTCTTCATATATAAGGTACTTCACTATATATATATATATATATATATATAATTTTTATTTTCGCCATGCTTGCGTTTAGAGATCTACTTCCCTGTGTTCTTGGTTTAGAATAAAAGGTTCCTATTTTTTTGGAATCAACTAATTTTGTTTATCACCAAATTAAGGATCTCCGCTGCACTCAAAAGTGGTAGCACTTTTTCATTCATCGCTTTGGTCTGCAAGGGAAAAGTGGCAAACGAACAAAAGGATTGAATTGAAACGACTTGTTCTATTTTATCACGTATTCTACTGATTCTGTGTTATTAATATGACATTATTAATATGTCACTATCTGTATTTGTGTGATAAAGCATTATAAATTTCACATTCTATGTATTTTAACGTTACTTTATATGGTTAATAATGGGTACCTTAACTATTTTCTTTTAACAAAGTTTCTTTAAGGCTGCTTGGTTTGATGTTTTTACTATTGAGATGCCAATATTAAGATATGTTAAAGATGAAAATGCAGATTAGTTAGATGAATGTCAATCAAGTATACATTTCCTTGTCTTTTTAATAGTAGTCTAAATTTGTGTTTATTGTATTCTTTCTTTAGTTAGAGTTGCAACATGTGTAATCACAATTAAATAAATTGAATTTGAATATTATTTTGGTGAAGAGAGAGAGCTGGCTGCTCATGTATATATTTACACCTCATTGTTGGGGGTAATATTAATTATTGTGGAACATAACATGAATGATAGTGAACCAAATATTATATATCTGAGTAACATTGACAATTGTTATTTAAAGAAATTCCTTTAACATTTTCAACAAACAAGGACATTAATGGTAACCACGATTGCTTCTTGTGTCTTCATGTATTTTTCAAAGGCTTAACCTTTGATGTGCTATACAATGAATGTGAAGACCCATTTAAGTAGTAATAAGAGTTTGGGCTACCAAAACTATATTTGCCATGCTGTTAGTTAATTTAAAATGATTTAAATGCTACCATCTATCATGTGTAGAATCATATGTTGCCATCAAATATGCATCAAATCAATGGCTGCCATTAATTGTATAAGGTAATGAATTGCTACCATCTATTGTGAGATACAAAAGAAACTGCCAACAAATTATATGAGCATCAATATTGTTATTCTCTTAATGAATCATATGTTGCTATATCTCAAATGAAATTAAATGCTGCCATGTATTAATTGAGATTCAAATGTTATCACCAAATGGAATGAAAGAACAGTTGCTGTCATTTAAATCAATATAATCAAACATTGCCTTATTATATGAGAATCAAAGTGGTCATTTCCTTAATTAAAATTACATGGGTCTAATACTATCCTTCATATTATTTAAATTAAATTTGTTTCTTTCATTAAATGCATTGTAAGGAATAAATGCTGTGATAGACTTTAGTTTAAGTGGTTATTGTTTTTTTTTTATATATATATTTTAATTGTTAACTTTAAATGATGTCGTATTTTGCAGGTTGAGTTATAAGCTAATAATGAAGGAAATGCTGCGCTAAATGCTATTATCCTATAGCAAAAATACACCAAAAGATGCTGCTCTTATAAATTTCTAAACTTAATTTTTGCATCTTTTGTTATTTTCATAGATGCTGAGATAGGATGTATAAATTTATAGGTTGATAGATTATTTTAATTATGACTTATAAATTGTTACTCTTTTAATTGTTAAATTTATTTTAGAATTGGAAATGAGCAATCCTTTAATGGATTGAACTCTATTTTAGAACTGGAAATAGTCAATGGATTGACTTATATACTAAATTGTGAAATTGGTTTTTTTTGAACAAAAACAAAGGAGACTCTGCCAAAATTTTTAAGAATTTTAAGGCTTAGAAATTTCAAGGAAAATATTAGATATTTTTGCATGTTAGATATTTATAATACATCTAGAGTTTCATATTTAGGGTTGTAATTATTCTTTTCAATTATAAGTATTCAATATAATTGTTGATTAAAATCATTAACTTCGATCAATTAGATTGAAGGTGTTAGCTTCCTTTAAAGTTTAAGATATATTTTAGACCCATAATTTCCTTCAATCATAAGTTGAATGGTTTCAATTAAGGAACAATCTATCTCTTTTCTTAAACTTCAAATATTCAATATCAATTAATCTCACATAAACTTCACGATTAAATTGAGTTGATAATTTTTGTTTATAAGTTAAATAAGTAAGTTACTAGAATCTCCTATAACTTACACTTTCATTAACTAAGAAATCTTTAAACATTCTTTTTTTCTTATTGGTTTCCTTAAACTTAATCATAAATCTATTTGATTTGATTAGTTTATGACTAGTATAAGATGAACTTCAATTCATGGAATTATTGATTTCCAAACTTATCTTCCTTCTACTTATATTAAAATTAACTTAAAGATCAATATCTATTAGTCAATTTGGAGCTCAATTAGCTCCAATCATTAAGTAGATTATTAAAGTTTAGATAGTAAAAGAATATCACATAGTTACAATTATTGACATTTATTGAATGCTTGCATAGCTTGAGCATTTTTCTTGAACATTCATTTAAGATCATTGTGTATGAATAAAGAATTTCATAAGACTTTAAGGGGAATGCCTTATGGCAAATTGAGTATTAAAAATAACACTTATAAAAGGACTTCACATTTTAGAGAGGGTAAATGTGAATGTTCGACTCCCCACTGTATCTAGTTAGGCAGACGTGCTTAACTTCTCGCCCTATTCTGTAGTGTACTCCTACAAATGAGGTAGCTCCTAAATATAACTTTAATTAAAGATATAAGAGTTCTTTTACAATCTTATTGATTGTAAGATCTCTTCATAATTGTTTAGTTATGCTTACATTTCATAGTCTTAAGCTATGTTTGTCTTATATCAAGAATCTAAGATACTTCCTTATTTCATATGCCTTACACTCTCTATCTCCAGTTTTGTGTATTGGTTACTTCAGTTCATTATGAATACAGTGTATGTTACTTAATTCCAATTAATGCTTCACTGCATTTCATTTGCTTACTTAGCATAAATTTCATTGAACTTATTTTGCTCTTATTGCATTTATTTAAATGCACATAGTAGTTTCTAGCATTTAGGATGCTTTCCCTTACCAATTTTGGATACGGGTTAGGACTTATATAAAAGTGAGTATTTTTACTCAACTTATTTCATACTGTCTTCTTTACATTTATGCTTAGTTCATTTTTCATACTTTACAGTTATTATAACTCCGCTACTTACTTTAAATTGTAAATTATAATTATGATGTCTTATTAATTTAAACACTTAGCAAATCATAAAATGTGCTTAGACTGTTTAGTCTAACTACACCTTTTTTTTTCTTTGGCTTTGCCCTATCATATTTAAATACCAAAATATGATAGATCAAGACCCCTTTGATTCAGATAATACAAGTGCGAACACTTGAATAAAGAATTCTGCTTCCGCTTAATTTTACAGTTTACTTGTATTTTGTTTTGAGTGAGTGAGTGATATATTTTCTATCCTCTACTCTTACTGTTAAAAGGTTTATAATAATTAAATTATAAACTGCTTGAGTTTACTTAAGTTACTTTTGCTCATACTTATTTTTTTATGTTTGTAAGTGTTTGGGATGAATGAGTGGATTATTCAAATTGCTTATGTTAGAATTAACTGAAATGTTGTATCTACATGTATCTCCTTATCATGTATTTCTGATTGCATTCAAATTGTATAAATTTATTTTAACTTAACAACTACTCATAAAGTGACTTGGCTACTTAGCATCTACACTTTATTTGCTTTCTCCTAATCAAGTGTTGGGTGTTAAGGTAACATCCCAATGTTTGGATTAATCTCCTATCCAATTATTGGGGTCATTACAGTAAAGCTCTAGCTGCCGATATAGGGTTTTTCAAACAGGAATACGTCCAACAGTGCCAGTTCCAATCAAAATTCCATGAAGCCCTCGGGATGTTATTTGATGATTGGAATTTGCACGGCGGACTGGACGCCTCCATGTTGCCACGACCTCCCATCGGTGCACCCATACCTAAGACGCGCTACCCTACCTAGACGGCATATGTGTCGAAGGAAGACGATGATGAGAACGAGGAAAATTAACTAGGTTGTATTTGTTCTTTTTCACTTTTTCTTTTTATCTTTATTGTAGTTTGTTTTTATTTTGAGATTGCAATTTATGAATTCCCATATTCTTGCATTTATTGAGCTATTCTTAAGTGACATATTTTTTCTGAATTTTTCAAAAGAAATGAAAATCACAAAAATGCAAAAATCAAAGAGATACAAGTAAAGGAATGCTTTGCAAAAAAATAATTAAATGAATTATAAGCAATCAAATGTGAGATTGAGGAATGAATGGAGGAAAATCTAAATCTCCAAAAATTTAATTAAATGCTTGAGCTAAGTGTGGGGGAAGGCATAGAATTTAAACTAAAAAAATATGGCATGGATTCTAAATGGAGTGTGCTAGGCTCTCGTAGGACTTCATGATCATAAAGATGTTAGGGATGAAGAAAAATGTCTCTCCCTAAGGAAGAAAAGAACAAAATATTTATGGAAAAAGGGATGATGAATAATATCTTTTCCAAGTGAACAAAATAAGAAAGGATGAAGAAAAATATCTCTCCTTTAAAAACTTTTCATTTTTGTGATTTATAAGAAGGAGCACATATGACACAACTCTAAGAATCTCTAAACCATGTCTTTAGTCTAAAAATCCAAAATGTATGGAACCCATCACCTATTATCAAGTATTAAAAAATTCAAATATTTGGAGATTTAGTGACTTAACCACCTTAGTGACTCAATTGAAAACATTAAGATTGCTACGATGTTTATTTTTTTTTTGTCATACATATATTTTCACTTATACTTATTTCAATTACATCATTGTGACTTTCATCTATTCAAATACATAAAAAATTATTATTTTGAGCTTACTCGAGAACGAGCAAGAATTTAAGTGTGTGAGTGTGATGAATCAATAAATTATATATAAAATAAAGGGAAAAATTCATTTATTTAAGATATTTTTTGCTGCTCCTAAATCAATTTTTTTTATCTTTTCAGGAAATGAAATCCAAATGAGCTCTAGGGCATTCCTGCAATTTCTCTAAAAATATAAACAAAGAATTCCGCTACAGTGCGCTGCAGGTCGCGCACCGCAGCGGGCTGCAGCGGAAACATTTAAACTATATTAAACAGGCTCCCAACTAATTGAACAGCGATTTTCGCGGAATGACCCGCTACAGCGCGCGGTCGCGCGCTGCAGCGGTCTACAGCAGAAATATTTATAAGGGGACCCAACTAATTGAACAGTGAATTTTGCGGAATGTTCCGCTATAGCGCGCGATCGCGCGCTGCAGCGGTCTGCCGCGGAAACATTTCTAACTCTATAAAATACAGGAAAAATAACTAATTGAATAGTGTTTGCGGAATCGATCGCTACAGCGCGCGGTCGCGCGCTGCAGCGGTCTACAGCGGAGGACTTGGCTAAATTATTAGGGACGAGGGTATGCTAAAGCACGTCGCAGCCCGCTCCAGCGCGCTGCAGCGGCCCGCCAAAATTTTTCCCAGACAATGCATTTAATGCGGCTAGAGACATGACATTTATCCTGAATGTTGTCTCCAGCCATCATTTCCTGCAGTAACCATTTTTGTAAAAAAGGAAAGCTTTGAGGTGATGTTGTGTAACAACTCTACTTGTTACTATGGTTACTTAAGACTAATTTAAGTCTTAATTGAGTTTCTAGTACATTAATTATGTCATTAGAACTCATCTCTAAAATCTAGGTCAAATTTGAAGTCAATTAAATCAATCTGGATTTCTGGAAAAATTCCAAAACCCTAAAAATTGACTTTTTATTTTGACCTCAGATTGAAAATCTGACTTCGCCATTGCGTTCACCACACCCCCAAATTAGCTAGGGGTGATACTTTGGTCGCATTTGGAAGTCGTTGATTTTCAGCAAATATTTTAATTTTATTTAAATACCTGAAAATTCGAATAACTAAATACTCGTCGAATAAAAATTCGATCGCGCCCGTTGTGTTCCTCACCCCTCAATTAGCTAGGGGTGAATTATTTATAATTTTTGTAGTACATTTAGTAAGTTAAAATGAATTAATGAAATTGTGCAAAATAATTTAAATAACAATATTATTTAAATGCATTAACGGCGCCGTCACATTTCCCTTAACGCCGTTCCCTAACTCTAATTTGATCGTTTAATCAGACGGGTTTTGTGAACCGTTCGATCCTCCGATCGAACGGTCCACGGACCGTCTCCCTCGTCCAAACGCGAGGACTCTCCGGGTGTCGGCCCGTCTGCACGCGTCGCAAGCCGACCTCTCCAGATGGCGCCCGCCGCTTCCAAGGTAAGAGTTAAGCCTTCTTTAAGATAAAGAATGCATTCATTCATCCTAATCGACTACACGCCTCGTCTGAAGAAGCTCGGGCCTCTGTTTGAACAGATTGAAGATTAGGGATATTCTGCACCGTTGATTTTGAGGTACCTGTTATACTCAATCCATTCGTTCGATTGTCTTGATTCCTTTTTGAATACTTATTTCATACTATCGATGGACATTTGATCGGGTTTGATCAAGTTTGATCAAACCTGATCGTAGCAATTACGACGGAGTGCGACAGTGGAATCCGTTATAACCATCTCATCGCGCATGAGGGTACTAGGGTTAACCTTTGTGGCAAGTGCTGATCACCTCCGGTAATGTGCTAGGTACCAATCGAAAGGTCTAGGAACTTTCGATCGGTGTGTGGATCTACCTCCGGCACCGACAAATTGACCGACGGATATGATGCCCTATGCACCAGCATTCGGGTCGAACGCGTGAAGAAGGAAGGCCTTTCGGGTCAGCCCGGGCCCGACCCGAGCCCAACCAGCGTGTTCACTGATCGCGTTAACCGTGCGTGACAGGTGGCGGGTTGCATTGGCTATGCGTTCGGCGTGGGACCCACAGCTGATCAAACGCGTCATACCCGTCTCATTCGAGACAGCTGTGGGCCCCACTCCCCTGTCCCGGCAAATCATAGGCTGCCATGTGGCGGTGGTGGGCCCGTGACCTGCAGAAAATTAAATAATTTAATTGCATATAAATAAGTTAAATAAAATAAACAAAAATTAGATATATAAAATCAGTTTAATTAAATATAACTTAATTAGTTAAATTCTAAACTTCAATCATCCATATTTTAATAATTATAAGTCCAAACACAATAAATAAATATATCATTTTGTTCAGCAAAAATAGAGGAATATTATGGAACTATCAGAATTCCATTTAGAGATATATTTAAGATAGTGACATTTGGGATTCTTGGGTGTGACATAAATAGTTCAATTATTCAAATAACCATTACTTTGTAACTTTTAATCTAAATATACCCAATATGAGTCTTAAAATACTCAAAAAACCTTAAGGATTAATCTAGTAGTGTCCATTTTACTGTTTGAATTAAAATTTGACTAATCACATTTAGGACCTAACCCTAATTAGGTCAATTAACCCTAGAACTTCAATTAACCATAAGTTAGTTAATTTAGCTCCAAATTAGGTGATCCAAATACCAATTTAGATCATAAAAACTTAATTTACAGTAATCTATAAAAATATTTAGGATCCAACTGTTAGATTTGCTAATCACCCTTAATTATCCTAAAAATTGATTAGTGAATATTAGCAAAACTAATGATCCAAATTTCACAATTTAAGTTTCAGAGAACCCCTAAAACCTATTAGAACCTAACTGTAGGGTTGGATTAGTAAATTGGTAATTAATTTTACTAATCACTCACTAATCATCCTAAACTTTAATTAGGCCATAACTTAGCCAAATGGAGTCCAAATTGAGCCTACCACTAGTCATTAGAATCAGTGGATCAATTATAACATACAGCCATGGAAACTATTCAATTTGGACACCAAATGACAAAGTTATGGTTTTTGACCCTTAATTAAGAATCCTTAATTACCCTTTAAACCCTAGAACTTGTATTGACTATAACTTAGCCAATACACATCAGAATTTAATAATTTTAGGTTCTATGGAAAGCTTAGGACTTAACCTTTAATAAACTGATAGAAAATTTATTTATCATTAGGGTAAAATTACCAATATACCCTTATAGGTCAAATTCCTTAATTTGACCTTATAAAGCTTAATACTTAACCAAAATTAATGAACTTACTGTCTAAACTCATATTAGACAGTAAGTAATTATTCCACCTTATTAAAATCTAGAATATAACCCTAATTCATAAAGATGAGATTTAGACCTTTAAGTAAGGGGCAAAATGATCTTTTTACCCAAAATTAGGGTTTAATGAATTTAAGACCTGATTTCATCTCTAAATCATAACATATAGTAATTAAAATAATTTAGACCTTACTCAGATAATTCTAAGTCTCAAATTAGAAATTTGATGAAAATCTTAAGTTAAGTCTTAAGTAAAACCTAAGTGATATATGAGAGATATTTTATTTTCTTTGAACTTCTTAGATCGTCCTTTAGATCTTATAACTTTAGTTAGGATGTGTGTCTGAGTGATACTCTTAGTAATTAAGAGCCCTAATTCCTAAGACTAAGAATTGATCTTATGTTAGAATTCATCTAATGGGTAAAGTGGGTTACTCATTAAGGTGAAACCTTAATCTTACTAGTTTATTAGATTTTTCATACTTTATTAATTGATTATTTGATCTTTTAACATTAAAGTTAGGATTAGAAATTTATTCTATTGAACTTGACTTAATTCAATAGGATTTGCCTTAATATTTAATCAGTGAGATAGGATTAAATCTTAGTCCTTAAGATGACCCTGTGATTAAGTAATTGAACTTCATTCTTTGGAGTTTGATTCTTAATCCTTTCAATCTTAATTTGGCTGATCAAGATTTGGTTTGGGATTTATAAAATAATAAATTAGGACGATTGATTTATTTATTTAATCTTGTAGATGACTTTGATTAAGTTATAAGTAGGATGTGGCCAATCCTAATTATGTTGAACTTATAGGTTCACAATTCTAAGTTACAAATAGTTTAGGAATTATTGATTCTAAATTTTATGTAACTTAGAGTAGATAGAATGATTAAATTAGAAAACAAGTGATATCACAAAGTTTGTGTAGTGCTATTAATATCTTGATTTTGAAATTTGCTATACTTTCCGTGTTATTTAAGCATTTTTACACATTTGGACATACTTAAATACTTGATACATACTTTATAATATACTTTGAATTTTATTCACATATCATATGCATAATCTTAAAAGAAATATTAATAAATAACATTATAAATATGATTTATATTTTACTTAGCCTCCCATTTAGTATAACTTTACTTTATGACAGCTTTGCCTAGGGAATTTCCCCTATTACATGTTACTTTGACATTGGGATGTTTCTCCTATATGCTCTTTAGATACTTTGTGAATTTTACTTTAGCATCTGGGATGTTTCTCCTAGATGCCTCTTTGGTGGACATTACTTTAATCTGGGATGTTTCTTCTAGATTATCAGATGGACTTTACTTTTTGACAGACTAAGTAAGAGTTTCTCACACGTATAGTACTTTAATCTACACTACTTACATTTACTTTTCAGTCATCTTTACAGTTACTTTACGTGTTTTCTTTACACTTCAGACTTACTTTACTTTACTATTTCAGCATATTTTTCTTTCATATTTTTTTCATTTTTTGCAGTTCCTTTACATTTCAGAACTTTTTGTATGTCAGCTATTTTACTTACTTGAGAGCATGTTAGGATGCTAGTCTTTATATTTTCAGTACAGTACTTTTACTTATACTATAATTGGCATGTTAATTTGATCATATTCCTTAGGACTTTTCTTTGTACTTAGTAAATTTGCACTTGTACTTTACTTACCTTGTATTACAGCCTGAGTTGAGGTATGTTTCTACCTCATAATTTGTTCTTCCTTTCTTGTCGCTTTACTGCTATGTTATGCTTAATTCTAGTTGTGAGATCATTAAAATACATTAAAATTCATTACCTTAAAATGTACTTAAACATTTTTTCTAATAAGATTTTTTTTTTGTTGGCTGGGGCCCTGCCATTATGAAACCGATAATGGTAGATTCTGAGCTTTTTGAGGAGATTGAGCCTACAGAGGAGCAGATCTAGGAGGAGGTCCAGACTACTGAGGGACCTTAGTCTACTTTTAGATTGCTTTACATTTACTCTGTGAGGATGAAAGCATCTTACATACTTTAAATATTTGTAATAATACAGGACTAAATTGTGCTTTACTTTCCTGCATTGTATATATTCTGAGCTGGATGTCTTTATTTTTTAGTATGGATGATTCTTCAGTTGATACTTTTCTTCCGCACTCTTATACTCATTAAGTGATTGTTAATCTTTACCTTATTATGAAAAGTACTGAAAAGTACATCTTTTCCTTAAGATTAGATTGGAGTCTTAAATTCTAACCTAATGTTAAGTATAAGATGTGCTTAGTGACGACCACTCCTTAAGTCTTATGATTATAAGGGGTGGCCGCCACATGTTGTGGCTAAAGAAATGAGATTATTGTCATCTCACCCTAAATTAAAAATTAGTGCAATGATGAATTCAGCATTTTTATATGGAAATTCTGGTTGCTTATGGAGGAGAGGAGCATGCAGCCCCCCCCCCCTTATAAATACCCCTTCTCTTGACTAGAGGAGGGTTCACAATTTTAGCAAAAATTCCCTAAGTAAGGAGGAGAGCCAAAGGAAGAGAGAACTCCCCAAGGGTGGAAAGACAAGCTTTTACAAAGGGAGAAGAGGAAGAAGGCAGCACTAGCAACCTAAGGAGAGGATAATTAGAAGGAGAAGAAGAATTCTGGAGAACTTCTACGGAGCATTCCTAGTATCTTCTAAGCTCAATCTTGCATTTTCTTTTTAGTGACCATGAAAGGGTCTTTATTTATGTATGTGTCTTCCTTATTTTCTTGTGTAATGAGTAGCTAAACTCCCCTTGGGGAGGGTTGGGATGAAGTTCCATTATGCATGATGTAATGTTGATGTATGAGTGTTTTCCCTCAAGTATAATGTATTTGTGATCTTAATGCCTTACTAAGAAATTTTCATCTAAATTAGTCTTAATGTGTTTATGAGAAAAGAACTAAAAAAATCCAAGATCTAATTGTCTTGTGCTCCTTAGCTCACCTTAGGTTGGATGCTAAATTTTGAGTGCATGGAAGCTTAGAACCATGTGAGAAGGTTCTTGAGCTCAATGCACCTCAACCTAAGCTCAATCTAAAAGTTGATGCAGGTGACGCTAAGACCCACTAAATGAGCTCCTTAGCTCCACATAATTGAGATTGAGTGCAGGTGACGCTAAGACCCACTAAATGAGCTCCTTAGCTCCACATAATTGAGATTGAGTAATGAAGTGTTGAGTGCTCATAAACTAAGTGACATAGTCGTTGAGCCCAACATGTGATTCTCTCATCTCAGCTATGTGAGATGCGAAGTGATGCTCGTAGTAGAAAATCAATGCTTGTGAGATCCTAAGATTTAAGAAAATTTAAACTCTCCTTAAATAAGGAGAAAATGAATTAACTTTAAATCTCAAGAATCTTACAATAATCTTTGTGCTAAAGTAGAACCGAATGTGACTTCATTTTGTGCACGAGATTTGAATTTGTAAGCCTTTGAGCTAGACTAAAGGACAATAATGTGCACCTGATTTCAATTAAACTAAATGATAAAATTTGAGAAACAAATCTATATAAGTATTATATCATTGCATGTGGGATGAGCCCATCTCTTCTCTTTCTTTAAATCTTGTTATTTGCTTAGTGAATATTCGTGCTAATTTTAGACCAACCCACTAATACATACTATAGCTTAAACATTAGTGAGAATAGATATACTTTAGTGCCAAATCAATCAATTCTCTGTGATTCGATAAATTCCAGAAAAGTCACACTTTCCACTTATTACTTCAGACCACGTACACTTGCGTGCAAGCGCAGACGTGTATTTACAGTCTGTCAAGTTTTTGGCGCCATTGGCGGGGAATTGGTTTTTGATTTGAACTAAAGATAATCTACAAGTAGCTAGCGATTTAAGCATTTGATTTTTTTTTTTTTTTTTTGCTTTACATTGTCTATTGTAATTATCAAGCTAACATTTTATATTTCTTTTTGTTTATTTTTATTTCCAAAATATATCTGTTTAATCTTTATTGCTAAATCATTCTTGATAAGCTTTATTGAAACTTGTATGAGTAAAAAAGTATGTACTGAATATCTGTTTGATCCTGAAATAGAACGAACATACTTACAAGCTAGGCGAGAACAAAACTTATCAAACCAACAAGTTATGATGGACACTTTCACTGAAAATTTAGAAGAGCCTACGGGTAAAGCACTGAGAAAGTATGCACTGCCCACTGTTATGGGCATTCCCCATGCGATTGTAAGGCTGAATATAGAAGCCCATAATTTTGAAATCAAACCCTCTACATTGAGTATGGTACAAAACAATCAGTTTGGAGGATTAGCAACTGAAGATCCAAATTCATATATTTCAACCTTCCTCGAAATATGTGATACCTTCAAGTTTAATAGCGTCTACGAAGACGCAGTTAAATTGAGGTTATTTCCTTTCTCACTGAGAGATAGAGCCAAGAGTTGGTTCAGCTCTTTACCAAGCGATTCCATCCGTACTTGGAACGATTTGGCTAAAAAATTCTTAGCCAAATACTTCCCTCCAGCTGAAATTGCACGGTTGAGAATTGAGATCACCAACTTTACTTAGATGGAAGGTGAGACTCTCTATGATGTGTGGGAACGCTTTAAGGAGTACCTCAGATGTTGCCCGCGTCATGGGTTCCCTCTCTGGATGCAAGTGCAAATATTTTACAATGGTTTGAACGTTCCAACGAGGACACTCATTGATGCAGCCACCGGGGGATCCATTAGTGGAAAAACTCAAGAGGAAGCCTATGACCTCTTGGAAGAAATAACAAACAATGCTTACCAATGGCCTTCTGAAAGGCTTAAAAAAAAATCCATCAAGGTAAATGAGTCAAATCAAATAACAGCTTTGCAACAAGAAATTCATGCCTTGAACGAAAAGATAGAAAGGATGAACATACATGTGGTTTCTGAGGTACAATGTGAATTGTGCGGTGGGAGACATAGTAGTTAGAGTTGTAACTTGAATAACCATTTTGTGCAAAACAACATTGAACAAGTTAACTACTTAAGAAACAACAACCAACTTAAGATACAACAACATTGAACAAGTTAACTACTTTTGTGCAAAACAACATTTAACGTATATAACTGTTCTCAATACTGAATTTTTATGAGATAAAAATATTACATATTTTTTAAGATGGTTACATAGAATTTATTGCTCAATATAATTTTTTGTTTCTTAATTTTTATATATAAGTCATACAAAAAATATGTTCAATCAATTATCTATTTACACAATTTAACTTCTGATTATTCGCATTATATACATAGCTAAGTTTTGGGTGCGAACAATCTTTTTCTTGGAAGCAAAGGTTTGACAATGTATTAATTTAGCACTTGTATTTAAACTATTAACAAATCAAAGTTTAACATTTGTCTTAAGAAATAACAATTCAAACCCTTAAGAAAATAATTTTTTAGCAGTTCACTTATCTTGAAAGTGCTCTCACATGAGCATACTTTACTTTGAAATTCTTATCAAAATCTCATCAATTATTATCTTAAAAGAATAAGAGTTTCACTTATTATTATTTAAGTGAGTTGAGTCTTTTGCACTCATCATTTTCAAAATAACAATATGATAATACTCTTGGGTTTAATTCTTGAAGTCCAATTTTTATCTCAATTTAAAGTAAAATAATAAATATACGGGACATTTATATGAGCACACGCACAAAGAGGTATTTGGGATTAATCAAGAAAAAAATATTAAAATAATAATTTGAAAGAACTTTCAATAATATTTCTTTCAATGCGCTACTAATTTCTGAATAATTTATTTTATTGATGGTTGTCATCGCTAACAAGTGCCAGAATCTCAGAGAATATGACCGCTAGTTTTTATGCCGTAATATATTTTTAGAGTATTACTATATGACTTTTAATTATTTTTTTAAATGTATTGATAATTATGATTTAAAAAGTTAAGTAAAATAAAAAATTTTTATTAAATTCATTTTTATTTGTAAAGTTTATAAAAATATATTTTTTAAATCTTAAATTTTAATTATTCATACTTTTAAAAAATATTTGAAAACTAAGAAATATTTTTCATATTTTTACTTGTTCGGTCGTTCAGTGAATATGATTGGTAACAACTTTTTTATTTTTATGCGTAATATTATATATATATAATCATCTGTATTTTATTTTAATTTTTTGTTAATAAACTTTAAAAATAATAATTTGGGCAGATGAGTGCGCTAAACCATGCAAAAAATAATTCACTAAGAATAGCAAAGAATATAAGAGAGTTCCAAATGTATACTATACATAACCTAAGAATATACTAAAAAAAGAAACAATAATAAACAGTATTGTTAGCATAGGGTGCATTTTCGGGGTATACTAATGAAATAAATTTAAAAGAGTATTGCTACACTTATACATTAGTATACATCAATATATATATGATGTATCAATCCAATATATAAATAGATTATTGGTTGAATGTATTTTTTAATAAAATCAATATACAAAAATTACAAAAAAAAAAAAAATTAATTAATACTAAATACTTTTTGATATATATTCTTATTTAACCATAGTATTTTCTAATTTAAAAAGATGTTTTAAATTTTTTAAAATAATTTCTTAAAATAAACATAATAATATATAATATATATAATTCACTTTTTAATTCCGGATCATAAGTATAATATTTTTGTGTTATAAGCATTTGAATTTTTTTTTTTTGGATAATTACAGTATTTTGCTCAATACCATAATAATATTATTTATATTATTACATACATAATTAGTATAATAAAAAATAAATTGAACTAATTATATATTTAAGCATTGGATTTATTAACATTTTAATTTATATATATGATATTATAAGTAGTGAAAGAGCTTCACCATATAAAAGCAAGAGTCGTCTCTCTTCTGTCTTCTGGTGAGCTGCAATGGATGCTTGCGTGCCCCGAAGCTTAAGCAGCTCACATGTATGGAGTGCAGAAGACAACTTTTTCTCCACATCCTTCAATGGGGGTACGGACGAAGACAACGACGAGGAGGCTCTCAAATGGGCGGCGCTCGAAAAGCTGCCGACTTACACTAGGGCGAGGAAGGGAATTCTGAATTACTTAGATGGGGAGATGAAGGAGGTCGACGTCAAAAATCTCGATATCGCGGGGAGAAGAAACCTGCTCGAGAGACTGGTTCGGGTTGTCGAGGAAGACAATGAGAGATTCCTTCTAAGACTCAAGGATCGCATTGACAGGTACATACATAGTCTGTGCATTATACACAAATATGTACGCCATGGATCATAACTGGATGTTCTTTAGAGTTGGAATCGATTTGCCGACCATCGAAGTGCGGTTCCAGAATCTTAGCATTGAGGCTGAAGCTTATGTGGGCAGCAGAGGGCTGCCATCCCTCTTCAATACAATTCTCAATGCAATGGAGGTAAAGAATGCTCTGTACTGATTTGATACATGCAATTCCTTTTTATATTTGCTTACATTTTGGTCTGATATTCTTATCTATAGTCCTTTGCGCACTATCTTCGAATAACTCCGAGCAAGAAGAGACCATTCACCATTCTTAAAGACATCAGTGGAATCATCAAGCCCGGCAGGTAAGTGAGAAAGCTATGCTTTTGAATAACATGATGCCACTTTATATCAGTGTAAGCTATGACAAAAACTCCAATCTTGCCTTATCAAATGCGTGAAATTCAATCAATTATAAAGATAAGAATTTGGATGAAAATTCAGCTATGACCATGATGATTGCAGGTTGACGCTGCTTCTCGGCCCTCCAGGTTCTGGAAAGACTTCTCTGCTATTAGCTCTTGCAGGAAAGCTTTCCCCCGATCTAAAGGTCTCCAAATTTATGTCATTATTTTCAAAAAATGTTTGTTCATGCGTTTTTTGCTGAGTTAATATATCTTTATTGAATAAATTTAGGTGTCTGGACAAGTGACATACAACGGTCATACGTTGGAAGAGTTTGTGCCGCAGCGAACAGCAGCTTATATAGGCCAGCATGACCTTCATATGGGAGAGATGACAGTGAGGGAAACAATCGCCTTCTCTGCAAGATGTCAAGGAGTTGGCTCTCGCTATGGTATAAACTTTATTTCTTAGATGAATCAGATTACAACACATCTAAGATAGGGTAAAGAAGTGTAAGAGACGAAGAACAGAACAAAACATAAAAAAAACCACTGTGAAATTCATGACTTAACTTATGTGTGGGTAAGTCCTAAGAGACTCTCAGGCAACCTCGATGGCGGCATTCTTCTAGCACCTCTCCTTCCTTGGATCAAAACCTCACCGCTCTCGGAGATGCTCATAGCGCTCACCATAGTTTTAATAAATAACTAATTTTTTTAATCAAATTTTGATTTATGTATTGGAACATCGAACTTTCTCTAATCATAAGAATAAAGAAAGATTTAATCACCCAAATAGACGGCAGGTGTGACTGGAGACTTTCTCGGATAAGACTTAATTTCTTTGTTCTTTTTTTTATCTGCTTGGCAATTTTTTAGACATGTTAATGGAGCTTCTTAGAAGGGAAAAGTCGGCAAATATCAAGCCTGACCCTGATATAGATTTCTTCATGAAGGTTAGTATGTATCTTACTTGTTCTTCTGTTATCTTAGTTCTTTCATTATCAAAAGAAATAAAAATTTCTGAAACTTTTTTCTTGAGTCTAAAAAATTCATTTCTGTTATTTTTTGTTGGGATATAAGAGTTCAAACAATGACACGAATAAATCATGTAAATGTTAAGCAAAATTAAAATAAAACTAAGATAACACTCATAGCACAAGATAGAAAATTTACGTGGTTCGGTGCTAACACCTACGTCAATATGGAGAATATTTCAGTATTGAAAATAAGATTACAATGTTATTAGGGCTTAGAAACCCTTATCCAAATTTTAGAAGCTTTAGTCTCCTCCAAGGAACAACTACCATGCATCCCAAGAAACCCCGGAGACCACTATTTGTTCTAACCCTAAAAATGGCTTAGCAGCACTTATAGGCTCCCCAAAAACAGACCTACTGAACCACGGGCGCCGTGACGCATTCCTTTCTATAGCCAGGAGCTGCGGCGCGCCGTGGCGCGTTCTTGTCGAACGCCCGGGCGCACGTCCATGACAAACTTTCTTTGATCAACATTTTTTGGCATCGCAGGCATCATCATTAGAAGGGAAAGAAACAGGAGTGATCACAGATTACACAATGAAGGTATTTTATCAATTCGTCTCATTTTCTCAAGGAAAAACATGCTTATTAACAACGTCCAATTTCAATTAATCCTTGTTGTAGATTTTAGGATTGGATATCTGCGCTGATATCTGCGTAGGAGATGCAATGTTAAGGGGTATCTCCGGAGGACAAAAGAGGCGACTCACTACAGGTAAATTAGAATTATATGAGGAGAAGAGATTAGTATAATACTGAATTTAATTTTACAATATCAGATCCTTTAAGAAAAATAGGACCAATGATACTATTTTGAGTATAATATGCAAGAAAATGCTATGGAATAATGCTAATTACTCTTAAATCAATTGTTTTTATAAATAAATACCCTATATATGTTAACATTTCAGACTGTTAACTAATCCAAATTCTATCCAAATGCAGGCGAGATGATAGTTGGGCCAGCTCAGGCATTATTCATGGACGAAATATCCACCGGTCTCGACAGTTCTACAACTTTCCAGATTGTAAAATACACAAGGCAAATTAATCATATTCTTGGAGGGACTGCAGTGCTTTCTCTGCTTCAGCCCGCCCCTGAGACATACGAGCTCTTTGACGATATCATCATTCTCTCAGATGGCCAGATTGTGTATCAAGGAGCTCGTGAATATGCGCTGGAATTTTTCAACTTTATGGGCTTCAAATGTCCGCAGAGGAAGGGCGTTGCAGATTTCTTACAAGAAGTAGGAGGTCCCATCTCCTAATTGATAGATTTGCTATAACTTGGTGGTGCTAAATTGTTCATATTCTTTTCAGATTATTTCTCGGAAAGATCAGCACCAATATTGGGCACGACACGATAAGCCATACAAATATGTTTCTACACAAAATTTCATAAAAGGATTCAAGACTTTCCGTGAAGGAAAGAAACTTGGAAGAGAACTGTCTGTTCCATTTGACAAGGCCAAGAGCCACCCTGCCGCCCTAACTACCAAAAAATATGGTGCAAAAAAATTGGAACTATTAAAGGCTTGTTCTGAAAGGGAATTTCTGCTAATGAAGAGGAACTCATATGTGTACATCTTTCGAATATTTAGGGTAAGTTAAAATTAACCATTCGAATATAAAACTTTAGTTTACGAAGAATTTAATCCGTCATTACTGTGAGACTATATTTTTTTATAGATGTTGGTCATGTCTAGCATCACGATGACATTATTTCTAAGGACTACAATGCACCATCAATCCATACATGATGGTTGGATTTACATAGGATCCTTCTACTTCTCAACAATAATTATTTTGTTCAATGGCTACTCAGAGCTTTCCTGGACTCTCACGAAGCTGCCTGTTATTATCAAGCAAAGGGATTGTCACTTCTACCCCTCTTGGGTATATGCAATACCAGCTTGGGTTCTAAAAGTTCCATTTTTATACATAGAGGTATCTATTTGGGTGATTTTAAATTACTACATCATAGGATATGATCCGAGTCTCGTAAGGTACAACTTTATCATACCACAAGCTTATTGCATTATCGTGATTTGAATTTTCAAGACAAATAACAACATTTTTAACATATAGGTTCTTCAAGCATTATCTATTTCTTCTTCTAGTGAATCAAATGTCTTCAGGATTGTTTCGCTTCATAGGGGTTATTGGAAGATCTATGAATGTAGGCAGTGCATTCGCACTCAGCATAATCTTCTTCTCCTTCGTATTGAGTGGATTTGTCATTGAACATAGTTGTCCCTCCAAACCTATCGATCTCTTTTAAGCTTTATTACATCTTATAATGTTATATTATACATATTTACAAATTACTGAAGCATTTAACTTATTCTTTATAGGAGAAATGAAAAAATACATTTCTTGGGGATACTGGATATCACCATTAATGTATTCACAAAATGCCCTTTCAGTAAATGAGTTCCTTGGAAAAAGTTGGAGTCAGGTATTGTAATAGCTTTGTACCGTGCCAGTGATAAAGAAAAATATAAATGCTTAACAATATAATAATGAAATGCACGACTATGTTATATTTTACATCTCTGTTGCAGATTTTACCTGATTCAAATCAAACTCTAGGTGTCAGCATCTTAAAATCGCGGGATATGCTATTCGAAGCAAAGTGGTATTGGATTGGCATTGCAGTTTTCTTTGGATATGTGGTTCTATTCAACCTTCTTTTCACTGTGGCTCTATCCTATATTAAATGTGGGGATTTTCATTTTAATTGCTCCTGATGTATGAATTGCATTTGTAACTTAAAATAATGATTTTCTTTGGTTTAAAAAAATTTGCAGCATCCAGGAAAGTTCAACCAGCGATATCTAGAGAAATTTTCATGGGGAGAGAAACAAATGAAAATAAACTAATTTCATATGGAGGTATGAATTCATGTTAGTGATTTGCATTGAGGCCTAAACTGATTTATACAACTACTTCTATGGTTCTTATGAATACTAAGCTAGCTGGATTCAAACACAGATAAGAAAACGTCAATGTACAATTCTGAAAGTGATAGCTCAAATGAAAAAAAGAAAACGGTGCTCCATTTTATACCACTTCCAGTAACATTTGAAAATATAAAGTATTCAGTGGACCTACCAATGGTAAATATATTTTCTCAACACTTTTTAAATACATGCTTTAACAAATGCTTTAATTGTTTATATTATGCACCTTTCCACTAAAATTTTCAAGGGAATGAAATCACAAGGAATTGAAGAAAAGAGGTTAACGCTTTTAAAGGGTGTAAGTGGTTGCTTTAGACCTGGGGTGCTTACCGCTCTCATGGGTGTTAGTGGAGCTGGAAAAACTACACTTATGGATGTACTTGCAGGAAGAAAAACTGGAGGATACATCGAAGGAAAAATCACCATATCTGGCTACCCTAAGAAGCAAGAAACTTTTTCTCGTGTAACTGGATACTGTGAACAGAATGATATACACTCTCCAAATCTAACAGTTTATGAATCTCTTGTTTTCTCAGCATGGCTTCGTCTTCCACCTGACATCAATAATCTGAAACGAAAAGTACGCTAAATAAGTCAATTCACTTATCAGATCTTTTCTTATCATCCATAAAAATATTTTCAATAACTTTACTTTGTAGATGTTTATTGAAGAAGTCATGGAGCTCATAGAGCTGATACAATTAAAAGAAGCATTGGTCGGGTTGCCTGGTGTAAATGGACTATCAACTGAACAACGCAAGAGGCTTACCATAGCTGTTGAACTTGTTGCTAATCCTTCAATAATTTTCATGGACGAGCCTACCTCAGGACTGGATGCTAGAGCTGCAGCTGTTGTAATGAGAGTTGTGAGAAATACAGTCAATAACGGTAGGACGGTAGTGTGTACAATTCATCAGCCTAGCACTGATATATTTGAAGCTTTCGATGAGGTGAGAAGCTTATTGAACTAACATGATTCATTAGGTTATTTTATACAATTATATTAATGCAAATTGCATGACTTTGATAGATCTTATTAGACAAATTCTTGAGTTTCAGTTATATTTAATGAGAGGAGGAGAAGAAATATATATTGGACCACTAGGGCATCAATCTTGTCATCTTATTAAGTATTTTGAGGTATAATAATAAAATTTAGTAATCTTAGTCAAGAATTTAATAATTCCATGTTATTATTGAAAAAAAATTAAAATGATACCCTTTAAACATTTCTAGGATATTCAAGGAGTTCCGAAGATTAAACACGGCTATAATCCTGCAACATGGATGATGGAAGTGACTTCTCAAGCGCAAGAAATAGCATTGGGCATAAATTTCAACGAAGTTTATAGGAACTCGCAATTGTATCAGTAAGTGAATGCATACCAATTTTTCCCATTTTTAAATTGTTAAAATATTTACCTTATTTAACAATGTGATACAGGATTAATGCAGAAATGATTACCATATTAAGCAAACCAACTTCTGGCTCATGTGATCTCAATTTTCCAACAAAATATTCGCAATCCTTCATCACTCAATGCATTGCTTGCCTATGGAAACAACAATTATCGTATTGGAGGAATTCCTCATATGTTGTACTGAGGTTTTTATACACTTTAACGTTGACATTGATGTTTGGGATATTTTTCTGGGATCTTGGCCATAAAAGGTATATTCCCCTCTTCTCAACTATCACCTGTCATCATAATTAGTTTTAGTATATCATTTTTCATAAAAAAAATATTGATTAATGAATACAATGATACAGAGACAAACAACAAGACTTGCTTAATGCCATGGGCTCCATGTATGGTGCTACTTATTATTATGGAGTCTATTATTGTAGTAGTGTTATATCTGTTGTAGCTATCGAGCGCTCTGTACTGTATAGGGAGAGAGCAGCAGGAATGTACTCAGCTTTTCCATATGCCTTTGGACAAGTAATGTTACATGATCTTCTCACCTTTTTATCATATTTGAACGTATTTTCATTCATAGTTTATTTTATATTCCTCTTGATGTTGTAATTTTCAGGTCATGATTGAACAACCCTATATCATGGTCCAATCTCTTGTATCTGGAATTATTGTTTATACCATGATTGGATTTGAATGGACATTATCTAAGTTCTTATTATACATGTTCTTCACATACTTCACATTATTGTACTTCACATACTTTGGCATGCTAACTATTGGCATAACTCCTAGCGTTAACATAGCCTCCATAGTTGTTTCTGCCAATTATGGATTGTGGAATCTATTTTCAGGATTTATCATTCCAGCCTCGGTAAGCACCTTTTTTTCTTAAAATAAGATGAGATAGATTTGCTTAGAATGTTTTATCGTACAATCTAAACTTTGAATTATATTGAAAATATCATCTTCCATAAACACTTTTATAGAGCCAAAACTCTTTTATAAAATATAATTAATATACTTAATAAGTAATTTACTTTTTTTCTTATGTAGGAAATTCCTATTTGGTGGAGATGGTATTATTGGACATGTCCTATGTCATGGACTCTATATGGATTGCTTGTATCGCAATATGGAGATGTTGAAACAAAGCTTGATGAAACTCAAACTGTTGCAGAATTTTTAAAGAGTTATTTTGGATATAATAAGAACTTATTAGGAGTAGTTGGATTTATGGTTGTATTTTATTCTATTTTCTTTGCATTTTTATTTGCGCTTGCAATAAAATTGTTGAATTTCCAAAAAAGATGAAAAACATTCACAAGTTTTTCTTAAGAAATGATTATATAAGAGTTTATACAACAAAAACTGAAATGGATTTTATTTTACTAAATTGTAATTGAAAGGATACATAAATCACAACGGTTACATGCTTGATCTTTAGTTCATTTTATTTATTTAGAACATCTGCTCAATTTTAGACTTTAGAGCTTAGGAATCTCAATATTATTTTAACAGAAGGCTATAATATTAACAAGGAGCAGGTTGGAGGCGCGTCCAGCGCCTGACGCCCGAGAGGAGGGCGCTACAGCGTGCCGCAACCGCCTTGCTCTCGAGAGGCGGACGCTACAGCGCGCTTGACGCCCGCAGTCCAGAAATTTCGCCTATATATATTCTTAACCTAGATTTTAGGGTTAAGAGAGAAAAAATATGAATATTTTAGCATCCATTGGTTTTGTGTGGTGGCTGCTCCATTTGCAAGAAAGAAGAAAGGCTCCTTGAGGTTTTGTAAGTGCTTATAAACCCTAAAATTCATTGTACTCTCTTTTCTACATTGTGAAAATTTTACTCTCCTCCCCGTGAACATAAGTGTTAGCACCAAACTACGTAAATTGTGTTTTCTTGTGCTGCGATTGTTTGGATGCGATTATTTTTGCTTTATATTAATTTGCTCATCATCTCAAGCTTTGTTCCGCATTGAATTGAAACCCTAACATTCACCCAAGAGATCTCAACAAGAGTTAGAGATCCCAACATATATTAATATCTACAGATTGCTAAAGGCCATTGATGATTAATTCCAAATTTCTTAGAATACACTTGTCCGTATTTTAATCATACAAATTTTCTCAATAAAGGTTACTTTAGTGCATGAACACATCATAAAGATGGCAGTATGGCTTAAATGAAAACATTTGTGTTCAGGAAATTGGTGGGTTGACAATAGAACAAGAAGAAAATTCTAATGGCTATGTGATCGAAGGAAAAACAAACAAGACAAAAGTAAAAAGGAAACTAATTTTGGTTACTACAGCTAATGCATAATCAAACTTTCACTATAAGAAAACTGCAAACAGTGGATTCATGTCAGATATGTTTGACTGAATCACAATAAATTACATGCACAGTGCTCTATTTTCTAATCAAAATTGTTCTGAAGCAAACCTTAAGTAAGTATTAATTAAAACCTTACCACCATAGCCAAGTATCTCCAAGTCGCAGAGCCACTTAAATCCATAGTTTTATCCGTTAATAAAACTTTTATTTATAGATAGAATGGTAGATACATGAGGGAAAGATAAAGAATCGATTTAGAGCGATTTGGAAGGAAAATTATTTCTTATTAATCAAACTATAACCTAAGTCAAAAATCATATTTAGTATAAATCATGTACAAACTAAACCACAAAAGCATATATCATATTATTCTGTTTTAATATCCATATTCACATAAATAAGAAATTATAGTTTGCATGTATGAGAATGGTAATGAAGGCCTTATTGAAGTTGAACTTCTGTATGTGTACTTCAATTACATGTATAAACACACACATAATTGTAATACCGTGTGTATATATATATATATATATATATATATATATATATATATATATATATATATATATATATATATATATATATATATATATATATATCATTTTCTTTCTCTCTCCTCAAGGCGTTCTATGACGATCGAGGAATCGAGTTCAAGAATTTCCAAATAATAATTCATATTTAAAATAACATACATAACAATAATAAAAGTAGTTAAATATAGGTTCCTAATTATTCATATAGAGCCATACACATATGAATTATAAAAGTTTATTATTATAATAGAAAATTCAAATAAAATGTTCCTTTAAGCTCACTTCTCAAAATTCTTGCTTTTTCTTTAGACTCAAGTAGATTTCTAAATGTTGAATTATCAAAACCTAAAAATTAATGGATTACATGTCCAAAATAAGGTTAAGATTTTCTAACAAGCATACTATTCTTATTGAAATATAAAAATATCACATTGATTAAAACAGCAAGTAATTAAGATCAAATATTACACTAATTACCATTTGGCACAAAATATTAAAGCAAAACTTTAGGAGACTTAGAACATGCCATTAGGAAAAGAGATAGATTTCATTTTAAAAATTACCTATATATTCACACAATGCTTGATTCCATTATAACCAATTTTATTTTTAGTACATTTTTGCATTCTTAGGGTTCTAGAGTCATTAAAATGCAAAAAATATCAAATTTAAGAAAAAATGGACAGTTCTGCACTTTACGGTGCGCTGTAGCGCCTCCTGGCCGAGAGCCAGGCACTACGACGCACTACTGCACCAACCAATCCGAGACCTGGGCGCTACAGCATGCTGTAGTGCCTCCTGGCCGAGAGCCAAGCGCTACGATGCACTGTGGCGCCAGTCAACCCGAGACTCGGGCGCTACGGCGCGCTGCAGTGCTTTTAGGCGCTGCGGCCCACTATGGCGCCAGAATTCTCGAGACGCGGGCGTTGTGGCACGCCGCAGCGCTTTCAGGCGCCGCAAGCGTTGCGGCGCACTACAACACTAGAATTCTTAAGATTTGAGCGCTGGAGCGCCTCCTGGCTGAGAGCTAGGTGCTACTGCGTGTTGTAGAGCTCGTCGGTGATTTTGCCCGGGCGAAAAACGGAACGTGCTCCCTTTTCCATTCAAATACTCTCGATTTAGAGCACCTCACGTGCGATGCCATATACCGATGGAAAGGACTTTTCGAGACCTTTCCATTGATATCAAAATTGACATAAAAAGATTATCCTAACGTCGCAAATAATGATTCCCTGGCTATTTATGCGATATTTCTTTTTACACATCATCATTCATTTTCTCTTTAAAATGGATTATGATCGAGCTCTATTGAGCTCGATTGCTCAAATACATGATCTTAAAAATGAAATAAGCGTATGAGTAACATGAAGCAGCCATTGGATCAATCCAATGGGGTAAAGAAAATTACAAGGAAATGATACAAAATGGTTACCTTGGCTTGCAAATAGAAGTCTTGCTGCTTTCTTCAAAGCTTGAGGGAATAAGCTTCAGCTTCCAACAGAAATGGAGAGGGGGGTTAGGGGTTCTTCAAGAGCTTGGGAGCTTCTTTCTTTCACAGCTGAGTAAATGGAGAAGGATGAGGGCTGATGGTCTACTTAAAGGAAGAGATGGAGATGACTTTAATAAGGGGAAACCATGGCTCAACATGGAGGGAGCACTGGTCTTTTCCCTCCACAGCAAGGGATGGGGGGGCAGGGAAAGGATGAGAAGGTAGGCGGGCCCTATGCACAGGAGAAAATAAAGGAAAAGAGAAATATAAATGGATTTAAATCAGCTAATCATTTTTTAATTAAATCAATGCATTTAATTAATTAAAATCGGATTGATAAACGAGCTCCAAAAAATTTTAAAAATTCACTCATAGCTAATTTGGGGTGAAAAACTCAACGATAAAGTCGGATTTCAAATTCAATGATTATTTAATTATTTTATTTTTCGGGGTATTTAAATACATTAAAATATTCGAGAAAATCCGATGACTTTCAAACACTTTCAAAACATCACCCCTAGCTAATTTGGGGGGTGACGAGCACAATGACAAAGTCGGATTTTGATTTCGAGGTCAAATTAAATATCTCAATTTTATAATTAATTAAATATTATTAAAATGATCTAAATATTTGATTGAGCTCCGAATTGCTGAATCCAAATAGACTCCACATGAAAAGACGGCTCTACAGGTTTCAGATCAGAAATGGGATTTCCATTGTTGAGCACTTGAATGAATTCACAAAGCTGTTGGCAGATTTGCTGAATCTAGATGAGACCGTGGAGGATGAAGACAAGTCCTTGTTATTGTTGAACTCGTTGCCAGATGAGTATGAGCACTTCACCATGATGTTGATCCATGGGAAGGAGGTTCTGAAGTATGAGGAGGTGACTACAGCCCTTGTGAATCACGAGTTCAGAATAAGGGATAAGGAGTCTACCAAATATGATATGACAGAGGTACTTACACTCCAGAGGGGAAGACTAGAGAAGAAGAAGCAATGGCCAAAGAAGAATGCAGACTTTCAAAAAATGGGGAAATCCAGAGGCCGAAGCATTGGGCGCAGTCAGTGCGCATTCTGTTTAGAGACAGGACATTGGAAGAATGACTGCCCAAAGTTAAAAGACAAGCAGCAGACGAGTGGATCTTCAAAGGCCAATATGATTCAAAATGTGGTGGAGGGTTCAAACTCTGATGTATCTCTTGTGACAGTTTCTATGGGTCTAGTAGCAAACAGCTCCAGTTGGATCATAGACACCAGTGCGACATATCATATTTGCTCCCATAAGGATTGGTTCTGCTCGTACAAGAAAACGGACAGCGGTGCAGTCACAATGGGAAATGATGTTACTTGCCGAATTACAGGAGTTGGTAGTGTGCTGATAAGGACACATTCAGGAACAGTTCAGGAACTAGAGGAAGTCAGACATATGCCAGAAATCAAGAAGAATCTACTGTCTATTGGGGCCTTAGAAGCCAAGGACTTTAAGGTGGTGATTGAGGTAGAAGTTCTCAAGATCAGCAAGGGTGCAATGACTTACTTGAGAGGAGTCAAACAACAGAACCTCTACTACTTGCAAGGAAGTACAGTGACAGGCATAGTGGCTGTAGTTGAAGACTCTCAAGATGCCATGATGCTGTGGCATATGAGACTCACATACAGGGGAACCATCACTAAAGGCATTGGAGAAAGAGGGCTCATCAAAGATATAAATTCTTACAAATTACAATTTTATGAATATTATACTTTTGGCAAGAAAACACGCAAGCCCTTTGGTGTTGGCCTCCACAACACCAAAAGTATAGAATATATACACACAGATGTATGGGGACCAACGAAGACTACATCATTCGGTGGTCAAAGTTATTTTGTTTTTTTTATAGATGATTACTCCAGATTTGTATGGGTGTACATTTTGAAGAGCAAAGCAAATGTACTGGAGGTATTCATAAACTGGAAGAAGATGGTGGAGAATCAAACGGGCAAAAGAATCAAGATGATCAGTTCGGACAATGGCGGAGAATTCACATCCAACTCTTTTGTGAAGGAATGTCAAGAGTCAGGGATTGAGCGCCACTTCACAGTAAGAGAAACACTGTAGCAAAACGGGGTAGCAGAGCGAATGAACGTACCTTGGTGGAAAAGGTGTGTTGTATGTTGTCCAATGCTGGGTTGGAGAGAGTCTATTGGGCGGAAGCCTTAGATTATGCTTGCTACTTGGTGAACCGTCTGCCATCTGCAGAACTTAATAAGAAAACTCCAATTGAGTTATGGTCTAGACATCCTGCCACAAATTATGCTCAGCTGAAGATCTTTGGCAGCCCAGCTTACTACCATGTTAGGAAGGATGAGCGTGAATCGCGGGCTAGGAAAGCAATTTTCGTGGGCTTCAGACGCGGCGTGAAGGGTTACAAATTGTATGATCCAATTGACAAGATGATCGTGGTGAGTAGGGATATCACCTTTGATGAAGAGTATTTCTTGAGACAGAGGAGTTCTCATCAAGTAGAGGATAATACTGAGACTCTTACAGGAAGACAGAGAGTGGGGTTTGATACCACCCCATTTATTCCACAGAAGACTTCACATCACATTGAAGATACTCCTACAGATGAAGACTATGATGTTGGTGATGATGAATAGCAAACTGATATTGATGGTGAGGCTCCAACTCAGGAGTCAATTGCTAGAAATAGACCCAGAAGAAATGCATCTCAACAGCCATCCTGGCTCAGAGACTACGTCACATTTGCATTGTCTGTAGTAGAGGGAGATGTTCCTTCTCATTTTAAAGAAACGGTGATAGGCTCAGAAGGAATTTTATGGAAGCAGGCTATGGATTAAGAGATGGAGTCTCTTCACAAAAATGAGGTATAGAGGTTGAAGAAACTCCCTCCGAGAAGGAAAGCTATTTGGTGCAAATCGGTGTATGCGAAGAAAGAAGGTTCCTCAGAAGCTGATGTGCGCTATAAAGCTAGACTTGTGACAAAAGACTTTGCTCAGAAGGAAGGGGTCGATTATGATGAGGTTTTCCCCAATTGTCAAACACTCCTCGATCCGTGTGCTCTTAGTTTTGGTGGCACATTTTAACTTGTTGCTTGAGCAGCTTGATGTGAAGACAGCGTTCTTGCACGGAGAACTAGAAGAGGAGATCTATATGACGCAGCTCCCAAGATACAGTGAGCCAGGAAAGGGAGACTTGGTATGTAAACTGGACAAGTCTCTCAAGGTAACTTCATTTATTTGTTATTGTATGTTGATGACATGTTGATAGCTACTTCGGATCAATCAGAAATGGATCATATGAAGGATCAATTGTCAAAGAACTTTGAAATGAAGAATCTAGGAGAAGCAAAGAAAATATTAAGAATGGAAATCTGTAGAGACAAAATTGCAGGGAATGTTTGGTTAACCCAGAAGGGGTATTTGCAGATAGTGCTAAAGAGATTTAGGATTGAAGAAAATACAAAGTTTATAAGTATACCTCTAGCACCTTATTTTCACCTATCTGCAGAGCAATGCCCTAAGTCAAATTTTGAAAAAGAAGAAATGCACACAGTTCTGTATGCTAATACAGTTGGGAGCTTGATGTATGCCATAGTTTGCACTAGACAAGATTTGGCACAAGTTGTTGGAGTTGTGAGCTGCTACATGCATAATCCGGGGAAGGATCACTAGCAAGCAGTGATGAGAATCTTCAGGTAATTGAAAGGTACAACTAGTGTTAGATTATTATTTCAGAAACAGTCCTCAATAGTTGACTTGTGCGTGGGATATGTGGACTCCGACTATGCCGGAGATCTGGATCGAAGAAGGTCAACAACTGGTTATGTATTCACACTTGCAGGAGGTCCAGTAGGGTGGAGGTCAATCCTTCGGTCTACAGTTCTCCTATCAACAACGGAAGCTGAATATATGGCAGTAACTGAGGCATTCAAGGAAGCTATTTGGATGAAAAGCTTGCTGGAAGATCTGGGTGCGGAGCAAAAGGAGATAGTAATACATTGTGATAACCAGAGCACTATATTTTTGGCTACTAATCCGGTTTATCATGCTCACACAAAGCATATTGATGTCCGACATCATTTCGTTCGAGTTGTTATCGAAGATGGTGAGATCTTACTGGAGAAGATTGATACCAAAGATAACCCCGCGGATATGATGACAAAGGTGCTCACTGTTCAGAAATTCACCCATTATAAATCTTTGGTGAAATTGGAGAAGCATTTATAGACTTCTTCCTTTTGGTAGAACTACAGGTGGCTTTATTCCCTTGGGAGGGGGATACATAGGCAACCAACTTGGTGCAGCCGCATTGATCGAGAGTATAAGGTTTCAGTTCTCATGTGCTTCATGAAGCACATGAGACCTGAGGAGGTGAAGAATTGAAGGAAAATTAAAGGAAATTATTTTTCCTTTATTAAAAAAAAATTAAAGGAAATCAAGTTTCCTTAATTTAACGAAAAATTAAAGGAAATTATTTTTCTTTATATAGAATTAAATCTCTCAATTATGGCATTAAGAAATTGCCGCATTAATAACTTCCGTTTCATGAATTATGGTGGCCGAATTAGGAAGTTTTCTTTAGGCCCTTTTAATATCGTAATTATTGAGATTGAGAATTTGTAACTCTTGGAATCAAGAATGGCTTATAAATAGGCTTTGATATTCAAGTTAAGAGAATGAGAAAAAGAAATCTCCAAGAGAAAGGTCTTGTAAAGGTTCTCTAACCCTAAAACTATTTGTATTCCTCTCTGATTTTAGTGAAACTTTACTCTCCTCCCCGTGGACGTAGGTGTGATCAGCGAACCACGTAATTTATGTCTTGTGGGTGTGATTGTTTTGTAAATTTGATTTTCTTGCTTTAATTTTTGATTTCTCAATCGCTCAAGTTTCTTTTTGTTCCGCTTTCTCAAATCGATCTCAACAAATATGTACGCCATGGATCATAACTGGATGTTCTTTAGAGTTGAATCGATTTGCCGACCATCGAAGCGCGGTTCCAGAATCTTAGCATTGAGGCTGAAGCTTATGTGGTCAGCAGAGGGCTGCCATCCCTCTTCAATACAATTCTCAATGCAATGGAGGTAAAGAATGCTCTGTACTGATTTGATACATGCAATTCCTTTTTATATTTGCTTACATTTTGGTCTGATATTCTTATCTATAGTCCTTTGCGCACTATCTTCGAATAACTCCGAGCAAGAAGAGACCATTCACCATTCTTAATGACATCAGTGGAATCATCAAGCCCGGCAGGTAAGTGAGAAAGCTATGCTTTTGAATAACATGATGCCACTTTATATCAGTGTAAGCTATAACAAAAACTCCAATCTTGCCTTATCAAATGCGTGAAATTCAATCAATTATAAAGATAAGAATTTGGATGAAAATTCAGCTATGACCATGATGATTGCAGGTTGACGCTGCTTCTCGGCCCTCCAGGTTCTGGAAAGACTTCTCTGCTATTAGCTCTTGCAGGAAAGCTTTCCCCCGATCTAAAGGTCTCCAAATTTATGTTTTTATTTTCAAAAAATGTTTGTTCATGCATTTTTTGCTGAGTTAATATATCTTTATTGAATAAATTTAGGTGTCTGGACAAGTGACATACAACGGTCATACGTTGGAAGAGTTTGTGCCGCAGCGAACAGCAGCTTATATAGGCCAGCATGACCTTCATATGGGAGAGATGACAGTGAGGGAAACAATCGCCTTCTCTGCAAGATGTCAAGGAGTTGGCTCTCGCTATGGTATAAGCCTTTTTTTAAAAGTGAAACAGTAGCTCAATTAATTAATTAAAAAATATTACCAAAGCAGATTACAACACATTTAAGTTAGGGCAAAAGTGTAAAAGACGAAGAACAAAACAAAATATAGAAAAAACCATTCTTTGTGAAAGTCATGACTTAACTTATGTGGGGTTAACCATACCTTATGTGTTAGAGACTACCCCGCAACCTCGTTGGCGGCATTCTTCTAGTACCTCTCCTTCTTATTCAAAACCTCACCGCTCTCAAAATCCAAAAATAGAAACAAAGTATTATAAACACCAAAGAAACAAAACTTAGTTGAAATTCTGTAAAAACAGTAGAAGCATAGGATGCTACATCTTCTCTAATTAAGTGACAGTATTAAGAGAGGTTTTCCAGTGCGCTAAAGTCATTTCATTTCGATTGGGGCAAGTTTTAGAACACTTCCATGTATCTACAACAGTGAAGAGCTACCTTTTACAAGCCATGGATAGAGAGGCCAGGCACCTTGCTTTGGAATCAAATATATGCAAATTGCTTTAGCCAAAATTTGTATCTAAAACATGCTCCGCGCATCCACTTGCCAAGCTTAAGCTGAGAAATATCCAACACTTGATGAGTTGTAGAGGGAGGAGGAAATCGTGGCCCATAGGCAAGATATTAGTTTCACTTTGAACACAGGGGCATGTGAAAAATAATAATAGCAACAATACCAACACAATGCTTTAATCTCACTAGGCTTTGTTTCCATTGTGCACAAAAAAATAGAAGCCCCTCCCTAAGTTTCAAATAGAGAAGATCTTAATAGTTTCTTCCCATGTCTCTTTTTCTTTTAATATGAGAGAAATTCATAAGCTTAATTTTTTTAATAAGGGCATTGCACGGTCGATGCTTAATATGCCCAAATCATTTAAGACGATATTCTCTAATCTTATCCACTACTGGAGCCACTCCAACCTTGCTATAGATTAACTCATTTCTCATTCTTGTGTAATAGAAAACATTTGAGCTCACACAAGACTCGTTTGCTTCCAAGTCGATATGTGTTTTTGTAGTCACACAGCTTTCCGAGCGGCACAAGCGTATGTGTATAGCTTCAAAATCATATATATTTTGACCACTAAACCAAGGGCCTATTATGAATAGAAAAGTTTTTTTATTGCATCACAAAGCATGTTTACCTTGGTACGAAGGCACAATGTATGTTTGAGCTTCCGAAGGTTAGTAGAGATGCTAGACAAGAAAAAGGCAGCCGACCGCAATTTATGCAAAAAGGAGGAGCCCTTTTACAATTGGAGAGTCTGGTCAATTAATGAAAGATTTATGAACTTCCACCATTTGGACAAGAATAAGTGATTGCTATGGATTTACCAACAAAAGGTTAGTTTAACAAAGTTGTAAGGTGTTGGGGGTCGGAAGGGCTAAACTTCCGTTATTTCTTACGGAGGCAATAGTATCCCAAAAAATTAAAAGTATTTCTTTCACATAGGTTCCCTGATCAAGAAAAACAAGAAAAATCAAGTTAGTTTTATTGATAACACTAACAAACTTATGCATTGAATTGAACCAATGCAAGAACAAAAGCTAGATAGAGAATTTCATAAGTTGAAGTTGAACATATAAAGATAAGAACTCGTGAGACCATCATTCTATCGGAGCACTATTTTTGTCAATTAGAGGAGAACAATATATAGCTACAATCTTGCTTAATGTAATGATGGGAAGACCAAAATACTTGAAAGGAAGTTAGTTTAATTTTAACATCTAGAAGTGTAGGTAAGCTTTCCTATTTGCTATCATTTAGGAATTATAATTCTAGATTCCTCCAAGTTAAAGACCAGTTCATAATCATTGAAGGATCTCAGTAAGCAAATTTTGAACATCAAAAGGTTGATTGTGGAGACTTTACCAAGCGCCCGCAATTAGTAAATGTGAAAAAACAAAATTACTTGTATGAATGGGAGCAAATGCCTGAATGGAAAAAATTATACTTGATAGGCTATTCAAAGCGTTGACAAATAAGAGAGGAGATAGAGGGCAACCCTATTAGGACAATTCGTCATCGAGGAGGTTAAAGGCTTAGGGAGGACACGAGCAAGAAAAATGCGTACAAATAATCACAACACACATAAGACACTGAATTTTACGTGGAAAATCCTAAGCCAAAGAAAAATTGAAGAGCCACATGTAATGACCCTCTTAAGTAATTTCAGAGGAATTCTTAAACATCGAGGCGCATTTCAAATAGTACTAGAGTTCCTGATAAGAACTCCAAAAATAAGCGTGCTTAGGTGGGAGTACTTCCAAGATGGGTGGTCTGTTGGGAAGTTATTATGAGAAAAAAATCATGAGGCTTATTTTAGCCAAAGCAGATAATACTTTGATGCTTAAGAATTTGGGCTGTTACAAATAATATCACAACAAGCTATAGGATGTCTAATATGAGCTAAGTGTCATACAGAGCAAAGTAATATTTCATGTGAGCAACCTATTGAACCAGATATGACTAAGGTGCTACAAGATTGTGGGTATCTCTTAAACCTGTAGGGGTCCCCTCTAGTCCTATTTACCCAATAGATGATTCTTAGATCTGTGTGCGGATACTGACGAGGACGTCAGTTACTTAAATTTGAGAGATTGTAAGGACCCTCTTAAGTGGTATTAAATGAAATTCTTAAATATCGAGGCACATCTTCAAATAACGATGGAGTTTCTGAGAAGAACTCCAAAGTTAAACATGCTCAAATGGGAGTACTCCCAAGATGGGTGACCTACTGGGAAGTTATCTTATGCTACGTACGCGGATCAATGTCGAGAATTTTCAAGTAATAATTTTTCAATTAAACAACATCAAATGACAATTTTATTTATTGAACAAAATTTATTATTTACATGATCAAAATAATATATATCCCAAAATTTTATATAAAAGAAACTAAAATTTCATTTTGGGCTTCGTCTCACTTCTTTGCTAACGTTCCTACGTAATATCTCTTCATACTCGTTTTCAATTCTTGAAAAATACTTTTACCAATTCAAGTAGGAGTACATAGAAGTTCAGTAAAAAATACATTCTAGTATCCTATGAGGTATAAAATAAATAATAATATTATTCAATAAAGTTTGAATCAAATGAAAATAAAAATTTGCTCATTTTTATAATAATAAATATCATCAAAACACATTACATAATTTGTTGAAAAAGACAGTAATGAAATTTTATATTTTATTATATATCATTAGCCATGTGTGATAGGCTCTTAATCGGGCTAACTCTCCCGATAAGAACATGCCTTTCTATTGTTATTAGGCATTAAAAGCTCCACCTCCCTAGCATTTTCCAAATCATAGGCTATTCTAGGAAGGTATCAATTATCTTTCCATTGCTCCCAAACCTAAGTATCATGATCACAAAAATATACTCTATCCAACAGTATGTTTAGTTTGACCTAATTTTGAATTTTGAATTAACTCGAGATCCTAATTTTTGCTTAAATAGATATCTTAATTACCCTGACTATTGCATCTTATGAGGATAAAATCGTGAGACTTATTTAGCCAAAATGGACAATATCTTGATACTTAAGAATTTGGTCTGTTACACCACATCACAAAGTTTTCACTATATATGAAAGAAGAATACAAGCAAATGCACTCTTTGTACACTGCACCTTCATATCCCAACTCTATGCTAATTATGACTATTTATAATCCTTGGGTATTAAACATCCTCACTTAAGTGACCATAAAACCAATCAACTATTTTTGAGAGTTCAAAATATTCCTTTTGTTTGCATATAGGAGTTTAGAGGGTTTCCTTCATAAACAACAATAAATGCAATTTGCAATTCTCAGAAGTTATAAACATCGCTCTTAAATGCATCTAGGAGTTTTGGAAGTTTCCTCTGCAAACAATCATAATGCAACTTGCAATTTCTGAGAATTATAAACATCTTTTTTGAATGCATTTAGGAGTTTCAAAAGTTTCCTTCATAAATTGCCATAAATGCAACTTGCATTAAAGTCTCCACGATTCACAACGATCTTCATTTTGGAGATAAATGTGATGCTTCTTCTTCTTTATTCTTTCGTGGTGTTCTTCATAACTTAAGGAGGTGTGGTACTATGGCACCCCAGCCCCACTATGGTCCTGTTAACTCTTAAATTAATATGATTACGATAAAATGGTCACCAAAAGACAAGTTCCTCACTTATAGCTAGATTAGACATTCATTCTAATCCAATATAATTAAGGAAATTATCATTTACAAGAGTATTTCACTAAATGATAAATACAAGAAATATAATTATAGTGCAGAAGCAAAATATAACATCAATTCCATCCTAATACAGTAAGTAGAAATGTATAACTCAAAATAAGTGCAGTAAAAGAAAATACAAAATAAACTTGAATTATTACAACACATTTAAAGTGAAAAAATTGAAATGAAATAAATGCTCATCATCACAAGCAAAATAAGTAAAATCTAAGGATCTAAGAATCTTCAGCAGCACGCTCCTCCTAATGCAGATCCTCAGACAGCTCTACAATCTCAAATAGCTCAGAATCTATCATTATCGGTTTCATAATAATAGTGCCCCAGCCAACAACAAAAAATCTTATTAGACAAAATGTCTAAAGTACATTTTAGGCTGATAAATTTATTAAGTTCTTTAGATATCACTATTAATTAACAACTAAGCAACAATATAGATGCAAGAAAGAAAATGAAAAGAACAGGAAGCTATAAATAATAAATTTATAACTTATCAAGATAGGAAGTAAGTACATACCGCCAAATCCAGCACTACAACAATGTTAAGTAATAAAAAGAAATTAAATACTAATAATTAAAATGAAAACTATCCTAAACATACTTATAATCAATGTAAACTTATGCTAATTAACATAAAATAAAAGAATATGTGAAACATTTAAATAACTGAAAGCAAAACTAACATCCTATATATATATATATATAATCAAACGAGCAAGATTAGCATCCTAAAATATAAGTAAGTTAGCAACTAAGTAAACAGTAAGTATGCAAGTGCTGAAATACAGTAAAAGCGAACTGAAAATAGTAAATATAAACTGAAAAACTACACTGGTCAAACATGCCACCTAAATATATGTACTCACTTACTGCCATATCAGAACCAGGCCAACAGCTACAAAAGAAGTCTATTATGCACCATCTTGGATCATGCCAGACATGGAATAGACAATAGATTAGATCAGAAGGAACTGAGAAGCAGAATCACTGAGTAGAAGTTACACATGTCGGAACCGGGCCAACAGCCACAAAATGGATCATAACAGAAGGAACCAAGAGGCATACTAATTAGATCACACTCTACTGAATTGAATTCAATAAAACCAAAAGCATCAATAAAAATGCAAATGTTGTTTATGCAAATTCAAAGATGACATGAGATACTCATCAAATATCTTATTTCCATAACATATGTCCAAGATATAAAGCTCAATTACAAGGTAAGTAAATTATCAATGTTCAAAGTGAGCAAGAGACTCTACTAAAATACAGGTGATATTCATTGTTATCTAATTTTGTGGGGGCCCGATGCTGGTTTGGGTGACTACTCACCGCAGGATCATATCGAACAATTTGAGAGAAAAAGAATACGCATATAAAGTAAAAAATATTTTTCATTTATCAAAATTCTTATTACAAGATCTTTCATCGTACAAAACGAAAGAAACAAAATAAGCAATTCAGCGCCATCGTTGATCCATTTGAAAATTAGGGTTCTTGTTTAACCTCTTCCAAGAGCACCTGACCTGGTATTGTACAGAAAACATTATCGGGATTGAAATTCCCAATAATTAGAGAATACTCTAAGTACAACAGTATACAATAACAAATTACTTTATAAATGTGCGATTAACGGAAGTAAGGTGAAAATAAAATGTAGGATAGGTAAGACAACTGCGCAAATAAGCAAGCAAATTCTTGCAACAAGTATTTATCACAAAATAAAGGTTATTGATGTCATTTTCCATTAACTAACCCCGAATATTACTGATGTCATTTTTCCAGTAACAACCCCGAATGTTATTGATGTCATTTTCCAATAATAACCCCGAATGTTGCTGATGTCATTTTTCCAGCAACAACCCTGAATGTTACTGATGTCATTTTTCCAGTAACAATCCCGAATGATACCGATGTCATTTTCGGTAATAACCCCGAATGGTATTACGTTGGTTCCGGTCAACCAACAAAGCTTCAAATGAATTTGGCTCAAAGCAAATACGCGAAGCATAGCAGTAATAGAAAAATGCAAGATGTAATGCAAGTCATATACTGGGTACATTTTGTCTTTAAGTTCAGCAGTTCAATAGCTCGAATGAGTGACAGTTCGCTCAATCTGCATTTAACTCCCCGATATTTTTTTAAATTAGTCTCTTTTACAAGTGATGCGATATTTCATGATTTTTATATTTATTCTTTATTTTATCATTTTCCTTTATAATGATTTAAGTCCGTATTTCATAATATTACTGTTTTTAAAAGAGTAACGATCGAAAAGAATACTTAAAATAGGAATACTAGTCATTTATAGCATTTTGAATTGTTCCCATTATAATGATTAAAATGCGAATGACTAATAACAACGCATATAAAGTTAGTAAGAAAGCGCCCTTTTCAATTTTCTCCATTTCCGCTCCTCATATCTTAGTTTTTAGAATTGCCGGAAATAAAGGAGGATTGGGAACGGGGTAGCCGGATGGCTGGCCGAGGTGGCAACGGCAAGAGGCTGACTGGCAGCGGATACAGAGTGGCTTGGCGGCTTGTTAGCTGGCTGTCGGAGGCTGCCGGGAGCCGCCGAAGGCTACCAGAGAGGGAGCTGGCTGGCTAAAGGGGACTGACGAGGGCTGCCTGGCTGCCCGAAGGAGGCTGGAGCGGCTGAGGAGGGGCTGGCGCTGGCTGCCGAAAGCTGAATTGCTGTTGGCAGGCTGCCAGAAGCTGGGAGGAGAGAATGGCTGCTTGAGAATGGAGGGAGCTGGCTGGAATGAGGAAGAGGGCTGCTGTGGGGGGGGCCTCTATTTATAGAGGAGAGGGCTGGGGGGGTTCGGCAGCAGGCTGGGGGAGTTCAGCTGAGGCTTGGGGGGTTCGACTGAGGGGGCGGACCGCACCCTGCGCCAAAAATGGCGCAGGCGGGCCCCCTCCTAGCATGCGGATGTTCCGCCTGCAAGCTCTGTCGCAAGACAGAGCCTGCGTATCGCAGGCGGGTCGGCTGAGGATCGGGGCGGGTGGAAGCTTTTTCCGCCTTTTGGCGGAAGAAAGATCGCAAACTGCGATCTTTTAAGGGGGGGGCGTAGGTTTTTAGGGGATTACAGAGGAAAATAAAATTGAAAAATTTTAAACTTTAAATTAATCATATTTTTCCGCCGTTTGGGGTTCAAATACAACGAAGCTTGACACCGAGGTGTGTTACGACATGTCGAACACCCTCGCGCCGAAAATGTTCGATTCAGAGCAATATTTTATTTTATTTTAATTTCTAAGGTTTAAAACTTCGAAAATTATCCATGATAAATCCGACGCTCAGAATTTGGTGAAATTTCTTGAGCAGCCTTTAAATAATATACTTAACACAATAACACTAAAAACGATGAATTCAGACACGCAATTCAATGTTCTCAATATTTATAATTTAAAATTTCAAAACATAGAAGGGGAGCTTTCATCTTTCGAATTTTTTTCCGAACTGGGGCACTTTGATCTAAGAATTACTTCTATCTATTGGTAATTTTATTTGCCCTAAATTAAAATTCCCCGGGATCCTGATTCCTAAGGTGGGATTCTGACCTAATTTGCAGAATAACAGCTTTGGGTCGTTACAAATTTATTCGTTCTATCTACTCTAAGTTACATAAGTTCAGGATCTCCAATTCTTACTATCGAGTGTAGCTTAGATTCACGACCTTACAAGTTACAAACAATTAGGACTAGCTAGGTCCTAATTTGATTTAATCAGTGTCGACTATATAAGTTAAATAAGTAAATCGTATCTACCTATTTTGATGATTTAAGCAATCCAAATCCATCTTGATTTAAGACAATTCAAGATGGAAGGATTAAACTCTAAATATTAGGATTTAATCACTTAATCCTAAGGTGATCCTAAAGGGCTAAAGTTTAAAACCCAATCTCACGAATTAAGAATTAAGGCATATCCTATTAAGTAAAATCATACTTAATAGGATGAATCTCTATTCTTAAATCTAAGATTGAAAGATTAAATAATCATAAATAAACTATGAGAATCTATAAACTAGAAAAATCAAGGTTTTACTTATTGAGTAACTTAATTTACTCAATGAATGAAATCTAACTTAAGTCCTATTCCTAATTCCTAAAGAAGAAGATCTTAAGAAAATAAGATGAACACTCAAGTACTAACCATAATTATTCTTAAAATGAAGCTTAAATACTAAATTAAGGACTTAGAGGAGATATAATGTGAGATGAATCTCACATTATGTCACTTAAATTAACTACTTAAGAATGACTTATGATTTATCCTATAATCTAATTAATAGCTTAAATTAAAAGAATTTGATTATAAATCATTTTAATTACTGATTATAATAATTAGAATATGATTTTAAGGTTTAAGGACACTTAAACTTAAATTTATGCAAAATGATCATTTAATGACTATTTTGCCCTTAATTAAGGGTCTAAAAAGCTAATTTTTAATTTATGACTATAAATTGGAAATTTTCAATGGCAAATGATTACTTACTGTCTAACATGAAGATAGACAGTAAGTACACTAAATTTATATAATTAATAAGTCTTATGAGCTCAATTTAATGAAATTAACTCATAAGGGCAAAATGGTAATTTGTTCTAATAGGATCTAAATTTTCTGTCAATTTATTAAAGCTTACTGTTCAAAGATTTCATAAAGTCAAAAAATACTAAATTTTGAGGTCTAATGGTTAAGTTACAAGCAAATCAAATTTGAGATTCTTTTATGTAAATTAGAGTTTTATAAATGGGATCAAAAACTTAACTTTTTCATTTGATGTCCAAAATTAGTAAATTCAGTAGCTATAGCTACCATATAACCCACTGATTACTTTAACTGGGAGTAGACCCAATTTAGACCTCATTTGTCAAGTTATGACCTAATTATGGTTAAGAATGATTAGTAAGTGATTAGTAAAATTAATCATAGAATCACAATACCAACCACACCGCTAGGTCCTAATCTATTTTATGAGTTATTAGAAACTTGAATTACTCAATTTGGATAACAAATTATGCTAATATTCACTAATCAAAATTTAGGGTGATTATGGCTAATTAAGAGATATAATTACCAAATCCTAAATATTTTTACAATTTACTATTTATTAGGTCTGCTTGATTAAAATGATATATTAGAAGACCTAATTTGGAGCTCAATCGACAAGTTATGGTCAATTGAAATTTTTTTATGAAATTATGGTTAAGGGAGTTAAGTAGGAAGAGTGTAATTGAGGATATGCAAATGATGAAATAAATAAACTCCGAGATATTTAACAAAGTAAATGTTTTTAGTAGGTGGAACATGCTTTATGAAACTGGGACAAAAGGTGCATTATTCTAGGCTTTGCAGGGAGCTTGAGGTTTGTCAGAGGAAGGTTGGAGGCAAAACAAAGAAGAGATTCAGAAAGACATTGGTAAAGACAAAGATGCCTAGCACTATTACCTAAAAATAATGAAAATTGATGTCACCAAGCCATCTCAACTATTTTATAAATACAGAACTAATATATGGAATTATAATTATTCAAACTTCAATATCCCAATGTATGCATTGGGAAATATATATATATATATATATATAAGTTCTTCTAATGTTTAGGATACACAAAACGTTTTAAATCAACTAATAAGAAAGCCAATGGCTAAGTGGCACAACATCATGCGACAATGTCCTTTTTTTTCTAAATGTAGTACAACATAATTTTGAATCAAATTAGCTTCCATTGACCAAGAAAGGCCTGCTGCTCCTTATATAATTTATGAGATTGGCACCGTAGTGATTCTCACCCCAAAAATGCATTCAAAGAAAACTCGCAATTTATGAAGGAATTCAGTTCAATCTACTGTGAAGAAAATATGAGTCATGATTTGACTGGCTAGTTTGATCCAGCAAAGATGTTTACTTTTCCTACATCATTGCAACTTTTAAATGAGATATAGTCTTATAAAAGTAAAAGAAATTGGATAAATGTGTATGGCGCCTTTCAAAGCGATGGCATACTGAAAATCCATCAGGAAGTAGAGGTACTACATTCTAAGTGATTGAAAAATCTGCTGTTTGCTGTAACTTCTTAATACTTTTAGTTCTTATGGACATCACTTCTACTGGTTGAAAGTATTCTTCTAATATGCTAGGTTCCGTGAAGTACATAAGTACATGCAAAACACAGAAAAATGGCTGCAGATTATGACTATTTATACCTTAAACAAATCGCATATGAATTTCTGCATTTCAGGCATATTTGGTTGTAATGAAGCTTATAAGCGTCAGGGAAATGCATTGCCCATATAGAAAATGATATGGTAACCAACCTAAATGAATTGATTATGAATGCAACTAGTTAAATTGCCATACATGAACAATTTTAATCATTGATGTATGCATGCATATCTGCCTTAATGCTATTGATCAAATCCTTACAGAGAACTACTGAAAATAAATAAAAAATCTATAGTTATAGCGCTTCTTAAAGTGGTGAACGGAGGTCTCAGAGATGGAGAATATCGCATGCCAAGTGAAGAATTAGAGTTGGTTTTACCTAAGAATACCATAAAATTAAGAAAAGAGAACCAACTCTAAAGACATCTTAAGATTAATAAGAAGAAAACATAATTTCTCTAGAAAGGAATCGATTCTAATTGAGCTCCATTAATTTCTTAATAAGAATGAAATCTCATAACAAATATGATTGTACAGTTTGAAATGCAATAACTAATGGTAGAGTTGAATTCGAAATTAGGAAGGATTGATACAGCTAATCGAACTCAATTGAGTTCGATTCACACCATACAAAGATGAAATTGCATAAAAACATTTGTACAGATAGAATGATGTGATAGAGAATTTGATAAATTAAATTTAGATTTGAGAGAGGTCAGTACCTGATGGATTCAGCCGCAGAAAGGAAGTTTTGCGAGAGGTAGAAGGCTTCGACACTTAAATTTCTGCAACTGTCGAAAAGAAATCGCCCTAAGGCCGAAGGATAAGGAGGTTCATATGCGTTCGATTGAGAAGGATGATCCAACGGCTCGAGCTAAAACAAGAAGAGGCGGACGGCGCTAGGGAAAAGATGGACGACGCTGATGAGAGGGAAAACGACGCTGAATGGATTCAACGGGAGTCAGTTAAGCAATTAATAAATATATTATTATTTAAATCTCTTAAACCTATTTTATTAATTAAAATTAATTATCTAAATGCATTCCAAAAATTTCTGATAAATCACCTCCAACTAATTGAAAGATGAGGAATACAACGGCGAAGTCGGATTTTAATTTTGACGAGTATTTAATTTTCTCATTTTCCGGAGTATTTAAAATATATTAAAATATTCGCTGAAAATCCAACGACTTCCAAATGCTTCCAAGACATCATCCCTAGCTAATTTGGGGTGATGAGCACAATGGCAATGTCAAATTTTTAATTTGAGGTCAATTTAAATAGGTCAAAATTCCAGAGTTTATGAAATTCCCAAAATTAAGATTTGATCCATTTGACTTTTGATTTGGACTAAGTCTTTGTGGTGAGCTCCTAATGACTTAATTAATGCACTAGAATCACAATCAATACTTGGTTTAGTCCAAATTGACATAAGTAATAACTTGGGTTATTACAAGTAGGGCTTACCTTTCTTCATTATTTTTCTGCACGCTCTACCTTGAAGCGCCTGCATGGATTTATTTACCCATTCCTTCCAAAGAGTAGTCTTCTTTCTTTTGGAAGGTATCTTCTCCAAGTCCCCTGTTAGACTCGGTGCCGATGGGTGTACCTTGCCACCCTTGGCCCTCTCCCACTCGCCTTTGATATGTCGTAATCTAGAAGACTTCTAAAGCTCAACTTTGGTGCTTGAGACACAATCCACCTCACTTGAGCCTTCCATCAATTTCATTCTGGCCATCAGACTCATTATCAATAGAGAACTTAACTTGCCTCTATTGGTTGTTCACAACATCTTCAGTGAGAGGATATGTGGGCCCTCTCTCACCCTTGTACCCTGCCAATTAGTGCCTCACTACTGGGTCAAACCTATTACATACAATGATCTTTCCTTTCTCCCTCATGCAGTCGCCTATGCACCCTTGGTTACCTTCCAAAAGTCCTCCATGAGTGTGTTCTCATATCCAGCCTGTACTAGCTGGCTAATAGAAATCAAGTTTTTTCTTTAGGTTAGGAACATGTTGGCCATCCTTCTATTGCCACCTTGATCCATTTGGCAATATGATATTCACATATCCTCGCCCAACGATAATGCATGCCGTGTCATCTTAGTACTTATGCTTCCTTATATCACATGTTGTGTAAGACTTAAATACATCTTTGCTTGGGTTGCATAACATGATGCTCTATAATCCACCACCTAGAACTCAGTATGGTTCAAGGACAAGATTAGTGCATCCAAGATCCGCAAGTATGATAATCACTGCTCTATCTCTCTCTTGATTCATGCCGTTAGTTTTCCTGATGGACGCACAATCTTTCCTGAGATGCTCATTCTTTCAACATGTCTAACACTCTCCCTTTACTGCCTACTTCCCTCTTTGAGTTTGATCAATTTTGATCACTGTCTGAACTCCTCTTGCTTTCAATATTCAAGTCGAATGCAACTGCCTCTTCATCGGATTTGCACCTCCTCATTCAGTATGGTCTCAATAACGTTACCAAACATCAACATTGTACTTCCTGATGAATTTCTTATCGCAATCACCAAGACATCTTAACTATCAGGCAATGAAATGAACAAAGCTAAAGCTCTTACCTCATCATCAAACTTGATGTAATAATCCAAGGTTGTTACCGAGCTTGATTTTAGCCGTATCATAATCATTATTCCATTAAGTTCATCTAGTCATTAGAACCAAACTCTAAAGGTTTGGAGTAATTCGGAGCCCAATCAATTATTTTAGAATATTTTAATATTTATTTAATTAGAAAATGTAGGTATTTATTTTGACCTCGAAATCAAAATCCGACTTCGCCTTTGCGATCGTTACCCCCCAAATTAACTAGGGGTGATGTTTTGAACGCATTTGAAAGTCGTCAGATTTTCACAAATATTTTAATAAAATTAAATGCGTCGAAAAATAGAATAATTAAATAGTCTTCGGAATCAAATTCCGACTTCGCCGTTGAATTCCTCGCCCCAAATTAGCTAGGGGTGAATTTTTGGGATTTTTCGAAACACATTCCAAAAACTAGAATATTTAAATAATTATGAAAAATAAATATGTAATTATCCAATCCTTTATTTGCAATTTCCCCAATCTTTATTATTCTTGGCTGACAGCCCAATTTATGACTTGCCATCCCTCCCCATGCCCCTTAGGCTCCTTAGCAAGCATGATGGCTCCTTAAATCCTTGCTCCATAGGGTCATGATGGCCTATCCCCTCACACCTCCTTCTCCTCCCTCTTTAACAAGAAGCTCACCCCCCCCTTCTTTGGTTTGCTGAAATTTTCTTATCTCTCCCTCCATTGCTTGTTACATTTGTATTGAAAAAGAAGGAGCTCCTCTTTAAGGCTTCGAAGAAAGGCAAAGGTCCCTCCTTCCTTCCCCCTTGCAAAGTCTAAGGTACCCATTTGCTCATCTCATTTTACCTTCTACATGTTGTTATTATGCTAGAATACAGCCTTGGAAGTCCATATGCATGAATGAAAGTCATTAAGGCTCTAAAAGCTTTAAAGGAATATGCTTTGTTTTTGTCTATTTCGTATACCCTATTATTCATCTATTTTTTTAGTATAGCTAGGATACTCCATTAGTATTGATTTTGGTGTCGATGGAAAGGTATCGAAAATACCTTTCCATTGATATATGGCACCACTCATGGAACGCTCTAGGTTAGGAGTAATTAAACTCGAAAGAAGGGCCTCACGAGTTTCGTACCTGGCGAAATCACCGTCTGCCGCTACAGCGCGCTGCAGCAAGCTACAGCAGCATATCGGCAGGAACTTAGGGAAAACATTAATAAAATTAATTGAACAATAGAATTGCAAAATGAACCGCTACAACGCGCTGGAGCGCGCTGCAGTGCGCTGCAACAGTATTCCGGAAAGTATATAAAAATCAACGGTTAAATTAATTGAACAGTAAATTTCGTGAAATGTACCGCAACAGCGCGCGGTAGCGCGCTGCAGCAGGCTGCAGCGGAACTATTTTTGGAACTTAAGAAAATGTGAAAATAAATTAATTGAACAGTGATTTTGCAAAGTGAACCGCTGCAGCGCGCCAAAGCGCACCGTAGCGGACCGCAGCGAGTCGCAGCGCTGACGCGCTAAAAAACGCTACAGCACGCTGCCGCGCGAAAATCGTTACAGCACGCTGCAGCGCCCAAACTTGCAAAATTTTTCCAGAATTTCAGAAAACTGCCCAGATTTTGTAAAACTGCTCAGTTTTGGCTGAAATTGCCAAAACTTCACTATTTTGATATTTTAAGACCCCTAGGACCCTAGTAGGGCTAAGTTATACTAAAATTGAGCATTGCATAAAATTTCATGTTGAAATTGAATTAGTGCTCTAAACCTACTATGGATCATAAATATATATTGTGTCAAATGCTAAGTAATAGAGTTTTAAGTGCTTGAATTGAATAGATATATCCTAACAACAACAATGGCATGAAACCTAAGTCTTTTAGATTTGTGATTAAATGCTAATCCCTTTAATTTGATTTAGAATTTGATTAGTATTGATTACCCCTTTTGTGTCATCTTTCTATCTATGTACTTTTATGATGTATATTAAAGAACTTTAATATTTATTTGAATACTTAAATGTGCCTACTTGAACTTAAGCATCTTGATAATTTGATTAAGTAAATGATACTTAATCCAAACCTAAGCTTGACATCAATAATACATTAATAATATATTGATTTGTCATTGACCTTTTAAATTAAACATTGGTCTTAATGATAGAAAGGTTAGGGGTTAAATTTTAGCTTATCTTGATTAAGATCTAAATCTTAATCACTTAATTAATTAACTTGATTATAAGATAATTTAATTGACATTATTCCAATAATGCATATGATTTGATATCGATCCTAAATCATCAAATTAGAAGTACTAAGAATAACATTGAATATGTGTGATTGAATTATCTGAATCCAAACTTTAAATCTTTGATTTTCTCTTATATAAGATAATTAGCATAAGATGGAAATAAAATTATAATGATTTATGTAATGATCTAACTCCATTAAGATCTTTGATTTTATCCCATGATTGTAGAATAGGAAATGATTAAATAAATTTTAATCATCTGATCTGATCACCTTAACTTAAGTATAACAAGTAAACCTTAAGAAGTAAGGAAGTGAGATCTTAAGGGTCTTGCTATAGGATTCATCATTGAAATGGTTAAAGACCTTAACTAATGATACATTGAAGTAGGAAGAACTTTTATAACTTATTGAGGTAGAAACCTAGTTGATCCTTCATAACTTTAGAAGTTGAACTTGATACCTTGTGGTAGGAATTACCTAAAATATTTAGGATGTGACTCATTCATTGTGGTAGCAACCTATGTTGAGTGATCCTCTGATCACATCCTTGGAGCCTTGTGTAGGATACATCTACTTAGAGTAAGGATTAACAGATTTGATAAATCCTTGTTGGTTAAATAGAAACTTCTGAACTCAAATTATTAGTTGGGTATAGTAGGGTATACCCATATTACTGGATTAATTCAATAATATTCAAGATTGGTTGATTCACTCTAATGTGGACTTATGACCAGGTGTTATCCTGCGGGATTAGCCGAATACAGTCTCATTAGAGTAAATCTTCCAAGACTAAGAGTATTATAATTAGTGAACAAGATTCTTACTTTGAGATATAAACTACGACCGAGTTCTGCCTCCTATCGTAGTACGCTTCGATAAGTGCAGTTTAAACAAACTAAGTATCTTAAGTCACTTTGCGTAGACCACTAAGTATGATTGTAATTAGGGCATTTAACGGCTTAACTTGAGATGTAAACTGTGACCAGGTTCTGCCTCTTATCATAGTGCGCTTTGATAAGTGCAGTTTAAACAAACTAAGGGTTAAATCTACCTTCTTGCAAATATGCTAAATATGTGTATACAATCATCTCAGCTAATGATTTTTTTAAGTAAACTCTCAACCTTAAACTAATTATTGAATTAGAATCTAGGAGTCAGAATCCTTTTAGCAGGGTTCTGCACAATGGAGACTTAGAATTCATTATTAGATTTTAAAGTATTTTTTAGATTTATCTCATGTAGTTTAGAAGCATGAGCATAAGCATGATGTGTGAGTATTAGAATAATGTATAAGTATCAGTGATGATCTATGAGTTACGGAATATTGCATACATTGACTGGGGAATTTCATGATGCATCGGCATCATCAGTAGACAGTATTCCCAACTGGATGTATGTATACATTGGACCGTACTGCTCATAACAATTTAGTAATATTTTGGTGGCATATCAATAACATACAGTATTGTGGCATATTTAGATGTACAGTTTCAGTGACATACATCATAGTTGTATACATGATTACTCAGTTTCAAATTTAGTACTATTTTGATTTATTTTCAGTATTCAGTTACAGTTCAATTTTACTTTACTTTGCTGCAGTTTTGTACAGTTTTATACAGTTTTATGCTTTCAGTTACTTTTACAGTTTTCTGCATATTTACTCGTATTATGTAAATGTTAAGTGAATAACTAAAACTGTTAGATTAGTTTCGATGTGTTAGACTTATTGTCTAATACGAGATACTTTTGGGATCCGGCAATTTGCTAGATCCTGAGCAGTATATTGAGACAGGTCGGAAGGACGCTCAGGAGATTCAGGAGGAGCCCGTGGAGTACTAGTGGACTCTCCTCCAGTTTTATTTTCTGCTTAGTATTTTCAATTCAGTATTTAGTTTTATGTCTATTTCAGTAAACTGTTTGTAATAATTTTGGATGTATTTTCTTTTCTTTTCTGAGACGAATGTTTTATACAGCTTCTGTGATGAATATTTCTGAATGTTTGCTTTAAGCTTCCGCACTCTGTTTTTATACTACTTATACTTAGTATTGTGATGTGATCAGCATATTGGAAATGCTGCTATTTTATACATATATTGGATTCCTATTGCATTCTAAATTCAATGTATGTATTTTCCTAATACTTAGGATAAGAATACTACTCTTATCTTAAGTATTAGTTCTCAACCATACTTGAGGTTGAGTCAGCAGCCCTTCAGGTGGGCTTAGTTTTCAGCTATTCGGGGAGATGGGTTATTCCTCCCCGAGTGGCGCACCGCTCCGCCGCCGATATGATTGTACTTAATTCTTTTGCGCATGGCGATGGGGCGGGGCGCTACACTTGATGTTGATTGAGATCAACTGGCTAGTTAAGGTGCTGAAGTTATTCAAGTGTTCCACTGTAAATTGCCTTCCATCATTTTCATATTGAACAATTTATTCATTCTGAACACCTGAAGCCAAATATTTCCCATACATCCTTGTGAGTGAGTTCTTAAGATCCACCATATCTTCTCATTAATAATGTTGAAAGACACTGATGATGCTAGAAAGAGTAAGAATATCCAATGCAGTCCTGTCGAGTATCCTCCAATTTTCATATTTTGTGGCTTCTTCTCTACACCTTCCGATGACAAGTACATCTTCTGATAAAGCATATCCTCGATCTATATCTTCCATAGCACAAAGTTCATGCCGTTGTACTTCTCAATCTTGTATCTCGCATCATCCCCTATAACTCCCATTTGAACAAGGCATACCTACTGCTTTGACACCAGTTGCAATAAAAATTCTTCTTCAAGGTGGTTGAAGGCTTCCTCGTACTAGGGGAAAATATGAGCAAGGTTGAATTGATGAAGAAAAACATACACAAATAATCAAAGCACACAGAAGAAGACACCGAATTTCGTGGAAAATCTCAAGTTGAAAAAAAATGTCGGAGCCATATTACAAAGATTATACTATGATATAGAAAAAAATATAAGCAAACACACTCCTTGCATACACTACATCTTCATATCCCAATCTCAGGCAAACCATGACATTTATAGGCTTTCACCCTCACATAAATTACCATTAAAGCAAATTGCTATTTTTGAGAGTTCAAAACATCCTTTTTGATTACATATAGGAGTTTGAGAGTTTTTTTCATAAACAACCATAAATTCAACTTACAGTTTTCGGGATTTATAACCACTCCTCTTGAATGCATCTCTTAGGAGTTTCCTCCATAAAGCGTCCTAAATGTAATTTGCAGCTTCTTGGAGTATTCAAGTCTCCTCATTCACAACAAACCCTGCTTTAAACTGTTGCTTGAAGAGAAGCAACCAGTCATTCTATCATATTGATAATAATAGAGAAGTGTGCCTTTTGTATACAATATTTATCCTAACTAATAAAGGGATCAAGGAAGCTCATAATAGATAGCCTACTAATGATATATTCTCTGTTAATACAGTTGAAAGCTTTTTTAAGATATATTTTAAGACAAAAGATGTCACCAATGAGTTAGTTGAAAGGTTTTTGGTTATTTAATTGGTAAGTATAATATGATCCACAAGAATCTTATCAGGAATGAAGGCTGCTTGTGCATTGTTAAGGAAATTCGACAACAATAGAGCTAGAAGGCCTAAAATCTGATGCTGAATTGTCATTCTTTAATTTTGATATCAGTGCAATAACAGAGTGATTGTGCTATCTAAGCATAAGAGAATTAATGAAGAAAGCCCGAAATGCAGCAAACATGAATTCCTAATATACCCAACTTTTTGATAAAATAAATAAGTATAGCCATTGGAATACTGCTGAACATTGCTTTTTGTATTTCCTCATTGGAAATGCACTTGCATAGATCCTCATGCAGACTTGAGCAGCTCCAGCGGCTAATGAGTGCCTTACGAGAGAATTAATAAGGGTTGTAAAATAATAAATAGCTTGCAGATCCAGCGGGGACTAGATGCCATGTATCGAATCTTTAGTTCTCCTCACAAAAGAAACCCAAATAGTCTTCACCCTTAGCTATCCAATGGGCTAGCTATGGGTATCTAGAACAAAATTGAATAATAATAAAATTTAAATTAATGGATAAAGTTAAGAACTGGATGCTATTTTATAAAACTATTAACAAATTTGATTAGTATTAAGTGCTCTACTATCTAGAATAATATATATGGTATCTGCTTTTATTTATGGGCTATATTTTTATCTCTCCAAATTTTTAATAAATATTTAATTCTTTATTAGATTTTAAATTTATCTGCTGGACATCTAGCATTTCTCCAATAATAATAATAGTAATCAAAATTTAATCACCTAAATAGTCAAAAAATGTGACTGAAGCTCACTTGGATAAGGCTGCTAACTTTTTTTTTTTTGAGTTGTCGGAAAAATTTTAGACATGTTAATGGAGCTTCTTAGAAGGAAGAAGGAAGCAAATATCAAGCCTGATCCTGATGTAGACTTCTTCATGAAAGTTAGTACGACAAATTTTGTAGCTTACTAGTTCTATCATCAGTATGTGATGTTAATTTACATATCAAAAGAAATAAAAAAAATCTTGAAAATTCTCTCGAGTCTTAAAGATAGATTTCTACTATGTTTTGACATTGCAGGCATCATCATTAGATGGGAAAGACACAGAAGTGCTCACAAATTACACAATGAAGGTATTTTATCAAGGAAAATTATGCTTGTTAACAATGTTCAATTTCATTTAATCCTCATTGTAGATATTAGGATTAGATATTTGCGCCAATATCCTTGTAGGAAATGCAACGTTAAGAGGCATCTCTGGAGGACAAAAGCGGCGTCTCACTACAGGTAAAATTTCATTTTAGAATTATTTGAGGAGAAGAGACTAGTATAATACTTGATTGATTAACTTAATTTCTAAGTACAACATGAGATCCTTTATATAGAATTTGACCAATGAACATATTATAAGTATATTATGCAAGGAAAATTATAAATCATCGGTATCTACTCTTAACTTAGTTGTTTATTTATATATAGCGCAACCTTACCACCTGACCTTGTTTTCCCTAGTAATTACAACCAAATTCAATTCCCCCTTGTCAAAAACCTACAACACTGGTTTTAGCTTAGGCCGCGCAGCAAATTACTCCCACCCATGGGTGCTTAGCGCAACCTTGTGATAATCTATATATATATTAGCATTTCAAATTGAAAAATGATGTGTTAATTGTTAACTAGTCAAATCCTAACTCTTTTGAAACCTAGGTGAAATGATTGTTGGGCCTGCTCAAGCATTACTCATGGACGAAATATCCACCAGCCTCGATAGCTCTACAACTTTCCAGATAGTAAACTCCATAAGGCAAATTAATCACATTTTTGGAGGGACTGCAGTACTCTCTTTGCTTCAGCCAACACCTGAGACATATGAGCTCTTTGACGATATCATCCTTCTTTCATATGGGCAGATTGTGTATCAAGGACCTCGCGAATATGTGCTTGAATTCTTTAAATTTATGGGTTTCAAATTCCCTAAGAGGAAGGGCGTTGCAGACTTTTTGCAAGAAGTATGCTGCTCCTATTTGATAGATTTGCTATAACTCGGTGGTGTTAATTTTTTATATTCTTTTCAGGTTATTTCTCAAAAGGATCAACAACAATATTGGGCACGACGTGATAAAACATACAAATATGTTTCTACTAAGAATTTTATTAAAGGATTCAAGACTTTTCATGAAGGAAAAAAACTTGGTACAGAGCTATCTGTTCCATCTGATAAGGTCAAGAACCACCCTGCTGCCCTAACTACCAAAAAATTTGGCGCAAAAAAATTGGAACTGTTAAAGGGTTGTGCTGAAAGGGAATTTTTGCTAATGAAGAGGAACTCATTTTCTTACATTTTTAGATTGTTTAAGGTGAGTGAAGATTAGTAACTTGAAAATAGAAATTTATGAAGTGAAATTTAATCCATCATTACTTTGAGACTTCTTTTGTTTCTAGATGTTGGACATGTCATTCATCGTAATGACAGTATTTCTAAGGACCACAATGAACCATCAATCTATACCAGATGGCTGGATTTACGTGGGATCCTTCTACTTCTCTACAATAATTATTATGTTTAATGGTTTCTCAGAGCTTTCCTTAACTTACACGAAACTACCAGTCATCATCAAATAAAGGGATTATCATTTTTATCCCTCTTGGGTATATGCAAAACGTGCTTGGATTTTAAATGTTCCATTTTTATACGTAGAGGCATCGATATGGGTGATTTTAAATTACTACATCATAGGGTACAATGCAAATATCACAAGGTATCACTTTATCATACTATAAGCTTCATTACATCATTGTGATTTGCATTTATAACAAAAATAACCACATTTTTATTTGTAGGTTTCTTAAGCATTACTCTTACTTCTACTGGTGAATCAAATCTCTTCAGGGTTGTTTAGCTTCATAGGGGTTATTGGAAGAGCCATAAATACTGCCAACGCATTGGCACTTAGCGTAGTACTCTTCTTTTTACTATCGAGTGGAATCATCATCACACATGGTTGTTCCTCCATATCATTCTAGTCCCTTTTTGAGCTTTATTATATCCTAAAAGTTAATTTTACGGATGTATATATATCTATATATATATACATATATATATATATATATATATATATATTTATTTATATGTGTGTATGTGTGTGAGCACTCACATGATTGGTCTGCAAACTAATGAAGCAATTGTCTTGTTTTTGATAGGACAATTAAAAGTATATATTTCTTGGAGTTATTGGATATCACCACTCATGTATTCACAAAATGCTATTTCAATTAATGAATTCCTTGGAAAGAGTTGGAGCCAGGTCTAAAGCATTTTGAAATGCCAATGATTAAATGAATAATTACATGCTTAGTAAAATAAGAATGAGGTGTATAACTATGACGTGAGTTACATCTTTGTTGCAGATATTACCTCATTCGAATCAAACCCTTGGTGTCAGCATCTTGAAGTCACGTGATATGTTATTTGAAGCAAAATGGTATTGGATTGGCATTGCAGTTTTAATTGGATATGTGGTTCTATTCAATGTTCTTTTCACTGTGGCTCTATCCCATGTCAAACGTGAGGGTTTTAGTTTAAGTTGTTTCAAATATATAAATATAATTGAAACTTAAATTTGTGCAGCAATATTGTTTAAATATTTTTGCAGCATCTCAAAAAGTTCAGCCAATAATGTCTGAAAAATCCAATCAATTTTCTTATAGAGGTATGTATTTATGTAAATAACCTACAAATATGCTTTTTTATACAACTTTTATTGCTCTTACTTTTGAACATGAAGCTAATTAGAATGTCTTTTATACAGATGCACATAGAAAACTTCATTGTATAATTCTGTAGTTGAGCGCTCAAATAAAAATATGGAAAGGGTGCTCCCATTCATCCCACTTTCAGTAACATTTGAAAATATAAAGTATTCGGTGGATTTGCCACAGGTAAATATATTTCTCAACATTTCCTAAATACATGTTTGAAATGAACGCTTCAAATTTTTAATATACCTTTCCATTTATTTCTTCTAGGATATAAAAGCAAAGGACATTGAAGAAAACAAGTTAATTCTTTTAAAGGGTTTAAGTGGCAGCTTTAAACCTGGGGTTCTTACAGCTCTCATGGGCGTTAGTGGAGCTGGAAAGACTACACTTATGGATGTACTTGCAGGAAGAAAAACTGGTGGATACGTTGAAGGAAAAATAACCATATCTGGATATCCTAAGAAGCAAGAAACTTTTTCTCGTGTAACTGGATACTGTGAACAGAATGATATACACTCTCCAAATCTAACCGTTTATGAATCACTTGTTTTCTCAGCATGGCTTCGTCTTCCTGCTTACATGGATACTATGAAACGAAGAGTATGCTGTATAAATATCAAATAATATTTTTTATCTTTTCCTGTCATCCGTAAAAAATATTTTCACTAAAATGATTTCACAGTTGTTCATTGAAGAAGTCATGGATCTCACAGAGATGATGCACCTAAAAGAAGCTTTGGTGGGATTGCCTGGAGTAAATGGGTTATCAACTGAACAACGCAAGAGACTTACCATAGCAGTTGAGCTTGTTGCTAATCCTTCAATAATTTTCATGGATGAGCCTACCTCAGGTTTGGATGCTAGAGCTGCAGCTGTTGTAATGAGAGCTGTGAGAAATACAGTTAATGAAGGTAGGACTATAGTGTGTACACTTCATCAACCTAGTATTGATATATTTGAAGCTTTTGATGAGGTGAGAAACTTCTTGAGTTAGCATGCTTCATTAAACTATTTTTTATGATTATAAGAATATTAATTGCATGAATTTGAGGCATCTTATTTTGTATATTCATGAAAATTAGTTATTCTTAATGAGGAGGGGAGGAGAAGAAATATATGTTGGCCCACTAGGTCATCAATCATGTCACCTGATTAAGTACTTTGAGGTAAAACAAATAAAGTTATTCCTGTTAAGAGTTTAGTAACTCTAGTTGTTATTGATAATAATTAGAATGCTATCCTTAAAAAAAAAATCTAGGATATTCAAGGAGTTCCTATGATTATAGAAGGCCAAAATCCTGCAACATGGATGATGAACGTGACCTCTCAAACACAAGAAGTAGCATTGGGCATAGATTTCAACAAAGATTATAGAAACCCACAATTGTATCAGTGAGTATAATGGATTACCAATCCTACTTAATATAAAGTGCTAATTTCGTCACCTAATTCAACAGGTGTGTTGCAGGAGAAATTTAGAATTGATTGCAACATTACATAAGCCGCCTATTGGCTCACATGATCTTTATTTCTCAGCCAATTATTCACAATCATTTGTCACTCAATGCATTGCTTGCTTATGGAAACAAAAATTATCATATTGGCGAAACTCATCATATGTTGTAGTCAGGCTTTTTATCACATTTATAGCGGCCTTGATGTTTGGGGCATTTTTTTGGAATCTTGGTCAGAAAAAATATGCCCCCTAATTCTTAACTATCATTATGATCATAGTTAAATTTTTTGTCATTTTTCATAGGAAAGGTATTGAATATTGATAATGTAATAATGCAGTAATAAACGACAAGATTTGCTTAATGCCATGGGTTCTATGTATGGTGGTATTTTCTTTATTGGAATCATTTATTGTACTGGTATTGTTCCCATTGTGGCCATTGAGCGCACTGTCGTATATAGGGAAAGAGCGGCAGGGATGTACTCAGCATTTCCATTTGCCTTTGGACAAGTAATATTGCATGATCTTCTAACCACTTTATTATATTTGAATGTGTTTTCATTCATAGCTTAACTAATATATCTCTTCATGTTGCAACATTTAGGTTATGATTGAGCAACCATATGTTATGGTTCAGTCTCTTATGTACGGGATTATTGTGTATATCATGATTGGATTTGAATGGACATTATCTAAGTTCTTTTTGTACATCTTCTTCACATACCTTGCACTATTACAATTCACATATTTTGGCATGCTAACTGTTGGAATGACTCCTAACATCAACATAGCCTCCCTTGTTGTTTCTGGTGTTGTTGGAGTATGGAATCTATTTTCAGGATTTACCATCCCAGCAACGGTGAGCACCATATTCTTAAATAAGATGTAATAATATATAACAACTATGGAATCTGTTCTTATAAAAGACCACTCCTTTATAAGAAAGAATCAAACTACTTGGTAAGTAATTTTCTTCTTTTATTGTGAAGGGAATTCCTATTTGGTGGAGATGGTTTTATTGGGCATGTCCTATTTCATGGACTCTCTGTGGATTACTCGTATCCCAATATGGAGATATTGAAACAAAGCTTGATGAAACTCAGACGGTGGCAGATTTTTTAAGGAGCTACTTTGGATACAATAAAGACTTTTTAGGAGTAGTAGGATTTGTGGCTATATTTTTTTCTATTTTCCTTGCTGTTTTATTTGCGCTAGCAATAAATTTTCTGCATTTTCACAAAAAGTGATGAAAGATTCAAAGGTTTTTTTTTGTTAAAAATGGCTATGTACAATTTTAATAAAAAAGCTGAAATGGCTCTAATTAGAATAAAATTTAGAAGTTGAAAGTATATAGAAATTACAGTGATTACATAAGCAGAAAATAAATAAACTAAATACAGTTGAAATAATAAATTTCATTCCTAAACAAACCATAAACATAATTTTATTGTATGTGTTTTTTTTTAATTATCAATATGAAAATGAATGATTTCTTAACTAGTTTATATATTTTGATTATTTTGGAACCAAATGATCTTGGAATCCTTTAATATATTTTGGCTATTTTAGAATTGTTTGGCCTTATGGCCATTCAATTAAATTTATCTGCGAATACAAGTAACTCAGGAGCATACCACTACATTTATTGTTCATCGTTATCTAATTAAAATAATGCTAAGTTGGATAATGTGTGTGAATTGTAGAAAACATGACATCAATGAACTAGTTGTGGCATCACATCACCTTCACAATGATCCCAAGGAGCTTTGGTACAGCAAATATAAATAATTTAAAGAGGTGTGTTTTTAAAGGAGTGTTTTGAAGAGGTGTGTTTTAAAAAAATAATCTAATTTTGTCTCCATCCTTTTGAGTGTTGAAGGTTGCTCTTATTTTTTGGGTGAAAAGAAAAAAAGAAGAATCTCCGAAAATGGGTTTGTAAGAGTTGTAAAAGCCATAAACTATTGTAATCTACTCTCATACAATGAAACTTCTTTTTTTCTCCTCCACGTGGACGTAGGTGTTAGCACCGAACAACGTATATATTTTGTTGTGGTTGTGTGTTTGATTGCATGTTAGATTTTCTTTATTTTATTTGATTTACTCAAGAGTTGCTCAAGTATTATTCTGCATCGTTTGGTTGAATTGAACTCTATCGATCTCAACAAGTGGTATCAGAGAGAGATTTGCTTGAGGGCTAGGGTTTGCTTGAGCAGTGTAATATTTCTATGTTTGAGTTTTCTAAGGCAAGGAGAAAGACATGGTAGAAAGAGGAGAAGAGATTGTTTGAACTTCATCATCATCCGTGGTGGAGAGGTCTCTCCACCAAGTTGTGACACATCCGGCAAAAATAGATGTTGTCAAGTTTGATGGGAAGAACAATTTTGGCATGTGGCGGCGCGAGGTGACAGATGCACTGTGTGCCCTAAATTTGGAGGATGTTCTTGATGGCAAGGAAAAACTGGAAGAAGTTTTAGAGAGGGATTGGATCAAGATGAACTGCAGTGCATGCGGCTTGATCCGGAATTGCTTGACTCGGGAGATTAAATATGGAGTAATGATGAAAACATCAGCGTGGAAGTTGTGGAAATCCTTGGAAGCCATGTATCTGACGAAGAGCGTGGGGAACCGACTCCACATGAAAAGGCGACTCTACAGGTTTCAGATGAGAAGGGGAATTTCTATAGATGAGCACCTAAATGATTTCACAAAATTGTTGGCAGATTTGCTGAATCTGAATGAGACAGTGGAGGATGAAGATAAGGCCTTGTTATTGTTAAACTCATTGCCAAATGAGTTGAGCACTTCACCATGACTTTGCTCCATGGGAAGGAGGTTCTGAAGTATAAGGATGTGACAACAGCCCTGGTGAATTATGAATTCAGATGAAGGGATAAAGAATCCACCAAATCAGATATGGCAGAGGCTCTTATACTCCAAAGAGGAAGACCGGAGAGAAATAAGCAATGGCCAAAGAAAAATTTAGACTTTCAAAAAAGAGGAAAATTCAGAGGCCGAAGCATTGGGCGCAATCAGTGCGCATTCTGTTTGGAAACAAGACATTGGAAGAAGGACTGCTCAAAGTTGAAAGATAAGCAGCGAGCGAGTGTATCTTCCGAGGCTAAGGCAAATGTGATTCAGAATGTGGTGGAGGGTTCAGATTCAGATGTGTCTCTTGTTACTGTTTCTATGGGACTAGTAGCTGACAGCTCCAGTTGGATTATGGATACTGGTGCGACGTATCATATTTCTGTAGCCATTTTATAATAATATTCTTAATTCAACGGCACTAAAATCGTTAAATTTAGACTTGTATTTAGTATTGTGATGCGTTCAATACGGAACTCATATGAAGTATTTATATACATTGGATATATTCTTATCATTTACTAAATTCAATGTGTATAAGTGTCTTAAATAATACTTGAGACAAGGATATTACTAGTCTTAAGGATTATTTTTCAGCAACAGTAAGTTCGATCTGGGGAAGTTCAGCCTCCCCAAGTAACGCACTGTTTCGCCGTCATATTGTTTGTTGCTATTGCGTGTGGTGATGGGACGGGCATTACAACTGGTATTAGAGAGTAATCATAAGATAGGTGGAGTGTTTCTATCTACCTTATGATCTATTCTTTGGGACAGTTATGATCACAATCACTAAGTGTAAAGAATGCATCATCTCTAGCTTATTAGAATGAATTTTAGAAAATAAAAATTAAATGACATCTTGTGATTTGAACGAACTTGAAAGTTTAAAAGATGCTTAAAATAAAGATAAATTCAGATCCTAATATGAAGTAAATACTATAATTTGATTTAAATAAAAATTCCAATTATATTTTGTGAAATTTTCGACTGTTTTGTCCAAAAATTAAGAAATTTGCACCTTTAACGTATTTAGATGAGAGGAATTCAAATATGTAATCGGATTTTGGATTTGGGGTCAAAATAATTTTCGTATTTTTCTGATGATAAATTTAATATTAAAATATTTCAAAAATTTAACTTTGTCCGAGTTGATTCCAGATTTCGTCGTTAGACTCCTAATGATGTTTTGAGTTTAATGGGACTAAGCCTATGCCTTAAGTAAGCCCAATTTATAAATTTTAGGGGTTGTTAGAACAATAAAATGATAAATTTTAGCATAATATGAAAGAGATGGAATTGAAACGCAATGAATTAGTAAAACTTAAGATAATAAAGATGAATTCTCTTCGAGTTGGTAAGGAATACAATTTTCTTTTCAAACGGAGTTGCATGTTTTGACCAAATCTATTCCTCGTAATATAAATTAAATTATTAATTTCTAAATTACCAGCAAACAGACCCTGAAGACGTCTACTGAATTCAGAAGTGAAATCCCAGATTTAAAATTAAGCAAAAATGAAATGACAATTAAGGCCCAAATACTGACTGATAATCAAAGAACAGTAAGCAAAACTAGAGGATTAAGCTTGAAGTTAATGATAGCAGCGTTCTGTCCAATTTTGTACCACACAGATATAAAGAAGTCTCCAATTCTCTTAATATTAAATTAATTTTAATTAAGATTATTAAAAATATTTAATTGTCTAATTTAAAACATTATTAAAGATATTGAACTTATATAATTTTTCCGCGAGCTGCTATTCTCTGACGATTTCAACTGTAAAGTGTCCCAGTCAAAGCTCAACTTGTCAACTCATAATTCTTATTATGGTAATGATAATGTTATTATTATTTTTAACTAAGAAAATAAATAAATATTTGTTTTAAATCGTTTAAATTTAGGATGAATTTGACTCAAAAATTTTTCAAAAAGTATGAATAATTATGATTTAAAATTTAAAATAAATATTTTTTTGAGCTTCACAAATAAAAGTTAGTTTAATAATATTTTTTTATTCCACTTAATTCATAAATACTAATTATTCATAATTTTTTAGAGATATATGAAATAAAAGTTGAAAAATACTATAATATTAATATCTTAAGAATATTATGATATTGTAAAATAGTACTAATTTACGGAAATTAAATATAAAGTAGTAAAAAAATATACGAAGCTCATATAAGTACATAAAATAATTTCTATTTTTATTAATAGCATTTTTAAGAATTTTGCTATATCTATATTTTTATATACATACTAAAACATTATCATTTATTTTTTTTTAATTTTTATATATAAGAAAAAAAAATGTAATTTTATTTAATAATGATGTATATAATAATTAAGTATAATATTTTTCATTTATTAATTTTGAATTTTTATGATACTAAAGAATTTTGTACCCATAAGCTGACCAATTCTACCGCGTTAAAATGGACAATGCCTAATCCTATTGGAGACTATTCCGCACATAAATCTCTTTCCCCGGTGCTCCTAAGCTGACTTGAAAAACGTCTCTCTCTCTCTCTCTCTCTCTCTCTTCTGCACACTATACCGACCTTGCCAGATTTCTTCAACGCATAACAGGAGGCGCTCCGCTTCCTGCAAGATCACGAGGCTTGGATCTCTGAACGTAAAGGAGGATGGAGGGCAGCCTGAGAATGTCGAGCATACGAGGGAGCATGAGGAGTGTGAGCCGAAGCGCATCCGCGTGGAGAACAACGAGCGCCGCCTTCGGCAGATCCATTCAAGAGGAGGACGACGAGGAAGCCCTGAGATGGGCGGCGCTTGAGAAGCTCCCTACCTACCATCGGATGAGGAAGGGGATTATGACCGGAGCCGGCGGCGCGCAGGAGGTAGATGTTCAGTGGCTCGGAATCCAGGAGAGGAAGAATCTTTTGGAGAAATTGGTCAGGACTGCTGAGGAAGACAATGAGAAGTTTCTTCTCAAGCTCAGGGATCGGATGGAACGGTGAATCTTAGACAATTTTTAAATGCTAGATATATGTACACTTATTGAAGTTTAGGGTTCAAGTTTTTTGAAAAATCGCTAACTCTTATTTTTTTATTTCTTTGATTCAGTGTTGGAATCGATAATCCATCTATTGAAGTTCGGTTCACTCATCTCAACATTGATGCCGAGGTGTATGTTGGGAACAGAGGAATCCCGACTTTCTCAAACTTTTTCATGAACAAGATTGCGGTAAAATGGATCAATCTAGTTGTTATAGATCAATATCAATTTTTTTTTTCTCAAAGACCGAATGTTTCTTTCTGTGCGAGCTTGTGTTTTGTGTTTTGCTTAGGAAGACTGTTTCTCGAGGAATTTCTTATTGCCATATATGGAGATTGCGACATCTTGATGTTTTCTTAGAAATGCTATGCTCCGCAAAAATGCTACTACTTTTTCTATAGATTTTTATTCGAGTGTTGAATTTTTTGGATCATTCTGTGTTGAAATTTGGAGATGTCTTCAGATGCACAACTTAAGACTTAAGTTGTAAAAATGTTAAGTTAGATCTCAAATATCTCCTAAAAAATATGAATGATTAGAATTTAAGATTTAAAAAATATATTTTTATGGGCGGCCCCACAAGCAAAAATAGATTTAATAAAAAAATTTTATTTCACTTAACTTCCTAAATCTTAGTCATCAATATATTTTGAAAGATAATTGAGAGTCATATAACAATACTCTATATATATATAACCATGATCTCATATAAATATCAAGTAAAAGTATATATTTTGCATGAAAGCTATAGCTTCCAGTATTAAAGCAGCACTTTCTTATTAAAATGAGAATTTTAATGCAAATCTGTTAGTAACTTGTTCTACATTTGCTTCTTATTTTTCTTCTCAGGGGTTGCTGAGTTCTATGCATATTGTGCCAAGCGGGAAGAGGCCAATTTCTATCCTTAGTGATATTAGTGGGATTATCAGGCCTTGCAGGTATGCATATCTTTTTTTGTCTGGGATCAGGACTGTAAGGGTCTGTTTGGAAACCAATAGGATTTCTCTGAGTAGGATTTCTTAAACATTAGATTGTCTAAAAACCCGGGAGATGCTAAAACCTAGAAACCGTTTGGTAAGAGTGTTGTTGACTTTAAACAGTGCATAAAATCCTACCTATTTACGTTTAAAATTTATAGTGTTTTAGTCTTTTCATACATTTTTACGAAATGAATTACTATTTCTTATGTAAGCAATAATCTTAATAAATTAATTGAGGTATAATTAGCAGGATGTTAATTATAAAATATTTTTTTATCAGTTAATAATTAATATTAATAATTTATAAATTTATAACAGAGATATTTATATATATGGCACACAAAACCTGAGTACTTACCTTTTTAAGACAAATAATAATATTTGCCAAGTTAATATTTATTCATACTCTTTCTTTTATTTGCATGATTGGAAGTTGCTAAATGAAATGATAATTTTTGTATGATTATGGAGATTCAGTTGTAGTTTTGTAAATTTTATGATTCGGTGTTGAATATCTAATAGGAAAGATTTTGATGGTACGCTTGAAATTTTCTATTTTAGTACATTCTCTTATTTCTTCTATTTCATCTTCGTGCAAGTTCCTCTTTCTTCTCTCATCCAAATTCTATGAACAAGATTTTTCTTGGTGATTTAGCAATTTGGGCTAATGTAGATTATTTTAGGGTATTAGGATGTTTGTGAGTCGCTAGATTTGCTTTAGGATCTAAATGTAGTTTGACAGGATGTGAAGATTTAAACCTCTAAATCTCCCCATTGGGGTTGCTTGGTAACCAGCTGGATATAACTAAAGTAGAATTTAGTTAATCTTTAAATTAAAATACTGTAAATCATGGAGATTCTGGATAATGCTAGGTATGCATTTTGTTAGATCTTATCAATCCTGTAAAATTGTTTGGGGATTTAAGATTTTAACTAACGTGTAAACTCCTACTAAGTTAATTCACTAGTTAGGTTTTAATACATTTTCAATAAATAATCTAATATTGCTCATGTAAATCACTTCAAATAACTTTAATTAGATAACTTGATTTGTTTTTAAATTCATGATTTACTGAATTTGTGTTTTTTTTTTTAATTCACCTTAAACTGTTTAAACCCTCCAATTTATATTCATTTGGGTTTCTTATTATGAAATCTAAGCAAATTAATTGTTAGGGTTTTAACTGAATTTACTAAATATTAATTAGAGATAAATCCGACTCGTCTGCTGTTGCCAGACCACTCTCAAAACATTCTTGTTGCTATAAACATCTGATTAGTTGTGCTTGTTCTACAGAATGACTTTGCTTCTGGGCCCTCCAGGATCTGGGAAAACTACCCTTCTTTTATCTTTGGCTGGAAAGCTTGATTCAACGCTGAAGGTACATGCTAGATATTTTCGTCACAAAATTCTTTAAATTATTTTGAAAAAAACTTGAAGAAAAGGCTGGAATGGAAGAGAATGATGCAGCATAATCTGGTCCATAAATTACGTTTGATCATTCAGTTGACTAGATTTCTATAGCAAAATTTTTTTTTATATTTCAATTAATAGGTTTAAATTAGGATGAAGATAGTTCTCTACTTACTGAAATCTTGGATGAAAAAAGGCAGTTCGTATGAATGGGATGGTACTAAAAACAATGGTTTCTTCTATTTTGTCAGGTTTCTGGTGAGGTAACCTACAACGGCCATCACATGGATGAATTTGTCCCTCAGAGAACTTCTGCTTATATTAGTCAGCATGACATACACATTGGAGAAATGACTGTGAGGGAAACCTTATCTTTTTCATCAAGATGCCAAGGTGTTGGAACTCGTTATGGTAGGCTATTAAGGAGTTCAGTTTGTGTAAGACATCAATGTGATTTGAAGGGACATTGAACTCGATTGTGTTTTTTCCAATGATATCCAGATATGCTGACTGAGTTATCAAGAAGGGAAAAGGAAGCAAACATCAAGCCAGATGCAGAAATTGATGTCTACATGAAGGTCAGTCAGTACAGAAAGAACAAAAATTTATTTTTCATTTATTGAAATTTAATGAGTGAAATGTGTGATACATATTTGAACTTAAAATTTGAGCTTAAAATTTGAACCGAATGAAGCTACAAGTTTGTGAAATACGCACGTTCTATTTGTATTTAATCAGGCCATATCAGTGGAAGGGCAGGAGAATGTGGTTACAGATTACATTCTGAAGGTACACCTATGACTCTAGGAGCACAGAGATATTTTTTATATGAACAATTGAAATTTCTACCGAGGAAGCACAACTTAATGGTGTTGTTATTTCATGTTTCTAAAGATTTTAGGATTGGAGGTTTGTGCTGATACCATGGTTGGAGATGCAATGATAAGAGGCATTTCAGGTGGACAAAAGAAGCGTGTTACGACTGGTATGCTGACATATTCTCTGACACCTTCTGAACAAAAGCAAAATGGAAAGAGAAAGTAATTAGAAAGTTGATACTAAAATGTTCTTAATTTAACACGGCACTCATTTGTGTAGGTGAAATGCTTGTTGGGCCAGCAAAAGCACTTTTCATGGATGAAATTTCAACAGGTCTTGATAGTTCAACCACATACCAGATAGTAAATTCCCTTAGACAATCTGTTCACATTCTCGAAGGGACTGCAGTTATCTCACTGCTCCAACCTGCACCTGAAACTTATGAACTCTTTGATGATATCATACTTTTATCTGAAGGGCAAATAGTGTACCAGGGCCCAAGGGAACATGTTTTAGAGTTCTTTGAATTAATGGGTTTCAAGTGTCCTGAAAGGAAGGGAGTTGCAGACTTCCTACAAGAGGTAAGTAGTAGAAACTCAAATCAAGATAACTATTTTCTATGAATCGGATGGTTCAACGATTTCTTTTTTGGGCATCATCAGGTGACTTCAAGAAAGGATCAACAACAGTATTGGGCAGAAAAGGATGAGCCATACACTTATGTGTCTGTTAATGAATTTGCCAAAGCCTTTCAATCCTTCCATGTAGGCCTCAAACTGGGAACAGAACTTGATGCTCCTTTTGATAGGACTAGGAACCATCCTGCAGCACTGACAACTTCAAAGTATGGCATTTGTAAAATGGAGCTGCTCAAAGTGTGCACCTCAAGAGAATGGTTGCTGATGAAGCGAAACTCTTTTGTCTACATCTTCAAAGTAGTTCAGGTGAGCATACAACACACAATCTTATAAAATTCTTTTAAGTTTTAATGATCATTTTATTCTCAACTTTTTTCCTTCATGAACTACAGCTTATCATTCTTGGTTTAATTGCGATGACGGTGTTCTTTCGAACGAAGATGCACCGTAATGGGATAGAGGATGGGGTCATCTTTTTGGGTGCAATGTTTCTTGGCCTTGTCACTCATCTGTTTAATGGATTTGCAGAACTTGCTATGAGCATTGCAAAGCTTCCCATATTTTACAAGCAAAGGGACCTCCTCTTCTATCCCTCATGGGCCTATGCACTACCTACGTGGATCCTCAAGATACCAATCTCTTTTCTGGAATGTGCTGTATGGATTTGCATTACTTACTATGTCATTGGTTTTGATCCAAATATCAACAGGTTAGAGTAATCAAGATGACATCTTTTATGAATCAGCATATGATACACTTATGCTACATTTCTATTTTGTAAGATTCATATAAATCACTGATGGACAATTGTTTACAGGTTTTTCAAGCATTACCTGCTGCTTGTTTTAATCAGTCAAATGGCGTCTGGACTCTTTCGTCTTCTTGCAGCACTTGGGAGGGAAATGGTTGTTGCCGATACATTTGGGTCTTTTGCACAGCTCGTGCTTTTGATTCTCGGTGGATTTCTTATTTCACGAGGTGCAGCAATACTTTGTCAACTAAATTTGCTGTCGTAACTCTTACTGCAACTTTGTTTTTACAGTGTAATTTCTTCTTTCAGAAAACATTAAGAAATGGTGGATATGGGGTTACTGGTCCTCTCCGTTGATGTATGCACAGAATGCAATTGCAGTAAATGAATTTCTTGGGCATAGTTGGAATAAGGTGAATATTTTTTTTTGAGCCTAAATCAATTCTTTTGCTTCTATGTGGTGAGTATCACTGAATGAAATTTATACGATACCAGCATGTACCTGGATCGAATGATACTCTCGGAGTTCAGATCTTGAAGTTGCGCGGGATCTTTGTTGATGCTAACTGGTATTGGATAGGCGTAGGGGCACTTCTTGGATACATCTTCCTGTTTAATGTCCTATTTGTTTTCTTTCTGGACTGGCTTGATCGTAAGTGTCAAAAGCATAATAGGATTATTTTGCAGAACTTGAAACTTCTGATGCTAAGATAACTTATTTCTGCAGCACTTGGCAAAGGGCAAGCAACTATTTCTGAAGAGACATTGAGAGAGAAGCAAGCTAATAGAACAGGTGCAAGAATCGAAATGACCTCAAATGGTGAATTATTTCCATCAAATGTTGATTCTTCAAAGCCTACAGGGGAAGGTAAACTACTTTACAATAGCATCAGTGTTCTTGAGATTTCCAGAAGTAGAAGTATTGCTCACATCTCCTGGAAATATTTTAATTTCTTACAGAAAGGATTTCTAAAGAAAAGGAAAAGCACGGAATGGTGCTCCCATTTGCCCCACTTTCAATCACTTTTGACAATGTTAGATATTCTGTGGAAATGCCCCAGGTATTTATTGTAAGAATTGAGTTACACGTTATAGTTTTGATTCCTGAACCAAAATCCCATATATTTTCTTCACAGGAAATGAGAGACAAAGGGATACTTGAGGACCGTTTGGTCCTTCTAAAAGGTGTTAGCGGAGCATTCAGACCAGGGGTACTCACAGCTCTGATGGGTGTAAGCGGAGCGGGCAAGACAACTCTAATGGATGTTTTAGCAGGAAGAAAGACTGGCGGTTTTATAGATGGAGATATCCGTATCTCAGGATATCCCAAAAAGCAAGAGACATTTGCTAGGATTTCTGGCTATTGTGAGCAGAATGACATCCACTCTCCGCACGTTACCGTTTATGAATCACTCCTTTACTCGGCCTGGCTACGCCTGCCTCATGATGTTGATGCTGCAGCAAGAAAGGTAATTTATGAGAAAAACATTTAGGTTGGAGCAGATGTTCATTGGGATTTTGGGACTAAATTATAGAAATAAATCTATGCAGATGTTCATTGAGGAGGTCATGGAACTAGTCGAGCTGGACATACTAAGGGGAGCGCTTGTAGGATTGCCCGGGGTGAATGGCCTATCAACCGAGCAGCGAAAGAGACTGACGATTGCAGTAGAACTTGTTGCCAACCCCTCAATAATCTTCATGGATGAGCCAACCTCCGGGCTTGATGCTAGAGCTGCAGCCATTGTGATGAGAACCGTAAGGAACACTGTGGACACCGGCAGGACTGTGGTGTGCACAATACACCAACCGAGCATCGATATCTTTGAAGCTTTTGATGAGGTACATACTGGCTTGAATGAGAACTGAGTTTTACAAATTTTTTCTTGATTATGATACCATTTCGTGTTCCTGCTCCACTGCACAGCTTTTCCTGATGAAACGAGGTGGAGAAGAGATCTATGTTGGCCCATTGGGCCGGAATTCTTGCCATCTGATCAAGTACTTTGAGGTCAGCCTCGGCTGTAACTAAACAGAAATTTCTCTCCTTGGCAATAGCTCAGAAAATACCAAGCTAATATAAACAATTATTTTCCTCCTTCAGGATGTCGAAGGAGTCAGGAAGATTAAAGATGGCTACAACCCGGCAACATGGATGCTGGAAGTTACAACCCAGGCGCAGGAGGAAATTCTCGGTGTCGATTTTTCTGAAAATTACAAGAATTCTGACCTGTACAGGTGATGACAGCTGCCCATCTTCAGTGTTGTCTAACTGTCTGAATTATAAGAAGCCCTATATAAATGCTCTCTTTTTGCAGAAGGAACAAAGCTTTGATCAGTGAACTAAGCACTCCCCCTCCTGGCTCAACAGACCTTTTCTTTCCAACCCAATATTCTCAAGGCTTTTTGACTCAGTGCAATGCCTGCCTATGGAAGCAACACAAGTCTTATTGGCGCAATCCATCTTACACAGCCACTAGAATCTTCTTCACCTCTGTCATTGCTCTGATATTCGGAACCATTTTCTGGAAACTCGGCACAAATGTGTACGCTTCGAATCACGAATGTGTATTCGTATCTGTGCCGTCCTACTTATTGCGATAATATTAAAATCATGCTCTATCAATTATTCTTTCAGGAGCACTCAACAAGGCCTGTTCAACTCCCTCGGCTCAATGTACGCAGCCGTGCTTTTCATTGGAATACAGAACGGGCAAACGGTGCAGCCGATTGTGGATGTTGAACGCACGGTTTTCTACAGGGAAAAGGCTGCGGGAATGTATTCTGCGCTCCCCTACGCTTTTGCACAGGTGCCGACTGTTCCAGCCATTTTGCAGCGAAAACAATCAAATGCTTCTTTGATGGATCAAATCCTCACTTTTGATTCATGAATGCAGGTCCTGATCGAGATCCCGCACATCTTTCTTCAGACTGTTATTTACGGGCTGATAGTTTACAGCTGCATCTCTTTCCACTGGACCGTGGTGAAGTTCCTCTGGTATTTGTTCTTCATGTTCATGACCTTCCTCTACTTCACATTTTACGGAATGATGGCCGTTGCCATGACTCCAAACAGCGACATTGCCGCCATAGTCTCCACCGCATTCTATGCGATATGGAACATCTTCGCGGGCTATCTTATACCTCGGCCAGTGAGTTTACTATTTGATTTATGTCTCGTAAACATATTTATTCATTTAAATCTGAACCCTAAAATTTTCGTTCTGGCAATGTGCAGAGGATCCCAGTGTGGTGGAGATGGTACTCGTGGGCATGCCCGGTCGCTTGGACTCTGTATGGGTTGGTGGCCTCGCAGTTTGGAGACTACAAGACTATGATGGAGGACAGCGAGGTTACGGTGCAGGAGTTTATTAAGGAGTATTTTGGGTTCAGGCATGACTTCTTGGGAGCTGTGGCTGCGGCCATGGTTGCGTTTGCTGTGCTCTTTGCGTTTGTCTTTGCGTTCTCAATCAGAGTTTTCAACTTCCAACGAAGATAGAAAGAAGGAAATGCTGTCCCTTTTCAGATGCAGCCCGAGTTGTAAATTATTTTCTCCTGTATAGGTAGGCCTTCAAAATGTATTTGTATCACCCTTAATGTTATTTTTTTTTGTCAAATAGGCACAGAGCATGTGTTCTTGTGATCAGCAATTGTACAACATATTTGTTTATTACACATTTTTATTATTGAAGTAGGGAAGTTGAGATCTATTGACCTTTGAAATATGGAACTGCAATTTCCATTGAAGTGCTTCACTGCAAAAGCAGCAAAAGCAGCCAAAGCAACATTTTCTTTGATTGTAATCTGATTGATATTTCAGCTTCGAGCAAACTATAGTGATTCATCAGCTCTATGTAACAGTAGTCTTGCAATTTTTTTGTTGTTTTCTGTAATTATATTCTTAAATATTCTTTTATTGTACTTTTTTTTATAGTTCACAATCAGTTATGTACATCTACTTTTTCATCTATCAAGCTAGGTTTTTTCGACATCTTACTGTGCTATGTAGCCTTGTTTAACATACCATAGTAAGATGTTTTGTACATGAAAACTGTTATAGTACTCTCAAATATACTTGTTTTAATACTCAAAATTATTAAAATACTTAAAATTAGTAATTAATGTATAATAAATGATATTCACTAATTAAAATTATAATTAAAAATTTATGAAAAATTAATAATAATTTAGAGAAAAATGTTGGGATATTTGTTTTTAGAATCTTTTTGTTATATAGTGATTAATAGCATTCTTTTATATAATATATTGGTGTACATTTCAATTGAGATTAAGAATTTTTGAATTGTTTGTCAAAAGTTAAATAAGACCTATCTGTAAAATGGCATATCGTTATAGGTGGAAATGTTATCAAAGAGATTTACATAATTGCATCTCCAATCCTTCATCAATGGTTGATTCCACTTCCATCTACGATGGCACATTGACAAATGCTCAGAGAATCCACCCAAAACCTCTAATTCTAGAAGAATTGAAGTTCTTAATGAGCAATATATGAAGTACTTTCACCGCTTCACTATTAAGAACTATTTGTTATGGAGAGCTCAAGTTTGCAAGCTATTCATTGTAAATCAATATCTAGGATACCTAGATGGTACCAAATTGGCACTAGATTATTTCATCCAAGGTGGTGATGAATTGATTCCTTCCAATCCTCTACCATCAGTAGCTTCTTGTCGACCAAAATCCTGTCGCAACACTATCTTCATTGTGGCTACCGGGATCAAAGTTCGAGGGTCTCAAAAGAATGATTTATATATTGGAAATATTCATTTATGAAAATAAAGAAAATAAAATATATAAATGTCCATATTTATATTCAGAGCCATTCATATATAAAATTTACAACAGTTTTAATATTTACAATAAAAATTTATTCACTGCTCATATCTCACATTTCTATCTCTTCTTTTCTTTTATTATTTGACAGATCTTCAATACTTTAATTTTCGAAACCTGAAAAATTCAGTTACCAGTCAAGTAGGAGTACACAAATCGTTCTTATAAGAGGAATTCTAGCATCCTATAATAGGTATAAATCAAATGTAAAACTGAATAAAATATCTGCATAGCATTTATAAAAGAAAAATAAATTTTCAAGCTGAAGTATTTGCCCTACAAGTTAGCTTTAAAATTCAATATATATGAAAAGCATGAAATTTATAAATTTTATCAAAAGCATTTGTAACAATAAGTCGAGTCCGTAGACTCCTGAGCCCAAATGGGTAAACACATAGGCATAACATGTATGAAGCTTTTCTCACTACCCTTCGATAGCTTACTCAAAATAGGAATTGATTGTGTATATTTCCTCTGGATTTGCCCACTTCCTAATAAGGGCTAAATTCCTCCATATGACTCCCAGGGGTTGCCCGCAGGCTCAATATATACAGATTCTCAGTGTTGCTTTCCATCCTCCAAAGAAAAACACCACAATAATATATACCACATTTCACATTTTTGTTACATGCTTATTTGATAATATTATTTTGCAAATTTAATAGCGGTAAGCAATTTTGGAATATAAATAATACTCAAATGAAAATAGCTCAAATAAGAATACTGAAATGAAACTTATAAGTAGATTTACATACTTGACTTGTTTTGATTCAAAATCAACCAATTTAATTCCTTTGATCTGCCAAAAATAATTTAATTCATTAATTTAATATTTTATGTTTTTAATATAATTTGTGATATTAGGTTTCTATAATAAAATGAATATTTGAATATTTGAATTATTTTATTAAGTTACTTAATTATTATGCCTTATAAGGTCAAATTGGGAATTTGACCTTATAAGGGCATATTAGTAATCTTTATTCTTAATGAAATCTAAAATTTGTGTCAGTTTATTGTAGATTATGTCTTAAGGTTTCCATAGAACCTAAAATCATCTAATTCTGATATATATTGGCTAAGTTATAGCCAATAAAATTTATATGGTTAATAATTATGGTTCAATGTGATTAGTGAGTGATTAGTGAAATTAGTCATAAAATTACTAAACTAATTATATAGCTAAGTTCTAATCTTCTTTATGAGTTCTCTGAAATTTAAATTGCTCAATTTGGATCATTAGATTTGCTAATATTCACTAATCAAGATTTTTAATGATTAGGGTTAATTAAAAGATCTAACAGTTGGATCCTAAATATTTTTGTAGTTTACTGTAAGTTATGTTTTTTTGATTTAAATTGATATTTGGATCACCTAATTTGGAGCTAAATTGACTAACTTATGGTCATTTGAAGCTCTAGGGTTAAAGGCTTAATTAGGGTTAGGTCCTAATTGTGATTAGTCTAAATTTAATCCAAACATCAAAATTAACACTACTAAAATATTCCTTAGGATTTTCTGAATATTTTAAGACCCATATTGGGTATATTTTGGTTAAGGGTTGCAAAGTTACGACTATTTGAGATTTTGCGACTTTTTGGAATTATTTAAATATCCTAAATATCACTATATTAAATATTTATCCAATTTAAGTTTTGACAATCTCAAATTATTCCTTAATTTTTATTGATTGATTTAATATACTTATTTGTATAATTTGGTTGTGTATTTTATAAGATATTAAGGTTTAAAGTTTAAGTATTTTCTATTTTAATTAAATGTATTTAAATTTATTTTATATTAATTTTATAATTAAGTTCTTTGATTAATAATTAAGATATAATTAAATTCTATTTAATTAACTAGGTTTAATTTTTCTGTTTATGTAAAAGTATATATTTATGTATACATTAATATATATTTAAATATTCTAAGAATCAAAATAAAATGTTTATTAATTAATATAATAATTATTATTATAATTTAAATTTTATTTTGTCCGTAGGAAGAGACAGAACGGCAAAATCGATGGGTCCCATAGCCACGTGGCGTGCGTTCACTGGCTGAGCAGAAGACGGCGGGTCCCACACAACAGAGCGACGGGACTAGTGGGTCCCGCCGCCAAATAGGCGGCTCATAGCCACGTGGGCTCCCATGGCTGGATAGCACGTAGGCGGAGGGTCCCGCTGCGTGCCACGCTGCCGGTCTGCAAGTGAGACGAACCGGTCCGGGTCGCTGAGAAGGAACGAACCGGTCGCAACTGACTGGTTCGAGTGCTTGAGGAAGACTCTTCGTCTTCCATTAGCGCCACGATTTAGGGTTTGGCGAAAACGGAAATCGAAATTTTGATTAACAGATTCGAATCATGGAGACAATATAATTGCAAGATAAATATTGAAATAGGTAGATCATAGGAATGATATAGTACCTCAAGCGGACGGTAGAAGGGTTGTTAGGGTTCGATCCGGGGGTCTTGATCTACTTCAGGGTCGTGAAAATGGGGAAAACGAACGGGAGAAGTTCTATTAGGGATTTAATGGGCGTTTGAAGAGGTGCTAGAGCGGTGAGTGCCACCCTCCATGCGCGAAGGGCGACGCGTGGGTGAGCCCTAGACACGCGGAAGTCCCGCGTGCTATCTCGGGGAAGACGGATGAGAATCGTCCGATCTTCGGATCGGACGGTTCAAAGGAACCGTCAGAAGGGACGGTAAAACCAATGAAGTCTAACGGCGTTAGCTCCAGACTGACGGCAGCCGTTAACCACTAAAATCTATATTATTATTTAAAGTATTTAAGTCTATTTCATTAATTAAAATTGAGCGATTAGACATGTCCAAAAATTTCCCAATAATTTATCTCTAGCTAATTGAGGGCTTCTGAACACAACGGCCCAATCGGATTTTCGATCTGACGAGTATTTAATTATTCAAATTTTCAAGTATTTAAATAATATTAAAATATTCGCCAAAAAGTAAATGACTTCCAAATGCCTCCAAAACTTCACCCCTAGCTAATTTGAGGGTGGTGAACGCAATGGCGAAGTCAGATTTTAAATCAGAGGTCAAAATTATTTGAATATTAATAAACAAATTGAAAAATAATTTCTGGTATTTTACATTCATAATCTCACTTTCAATTATTTCTCATGTTATCAATCTTGACATTTGCTCAGAAATTTGGACCACTCTTGCATCTTGGTTTCAATCCACCAACCGATTTAAAAATTAAACAATTAAAGAATGAACTCCTCCACCTCTCCATGAAAGTCGGTCGTAGCCCATGCATATATATATATATCAACTAAATAAAAGTACGGCACAATATCTCAATGTGGATCAAATTGCTTCCACTGGCACCACATTGGATCCTGAAGAAGTAATCTCTTACACCTTGCACGGGCTACCCTTCTCTTATCAACCTTTCAAAACTGTCATCAAAATAAGAACGGGATCCCTTGAACTTGATGAGTTTTACTCTCTCTTTTGTAGTGAAGAGATCAACCTTCAAACCGAAACTCTCTAAATCAACTTCACATCCCTGACCCCGCAACCATAATCTTCTTCATGTACCTTCATTTTCGTACAATCTTTCTCTAATACCATATAGATAGATAAAACATTTGAAGGAAGAAAGAGAAAAAATAAATTTAGACAGATTACAAGCACAAATTGTGCCATGTATGTAGCCTAACATGATGGCTGTGGTAGTTGCAAAGGTCGTTAATATATGGATAGCTTCGGTAGTAATAATCAATGCCTATATATAATATATAACCAATGAATTAAAAATATGTCCGGACCGGCCGGTTCAACCGTGAACGGGCAAATTACATGTTTGAATCGAAGAATAAAATCGCTTAACATCGAACCGGAAAAAAACCGGCCGGTTTTACAATTCAACCGCCGGCCCATAAAACTGGACCAGTTTTGAAAGAACCGTCCAGTTCTTCTTAATCTCACAATTTACGAAGCTTATATATCTGAGGACGTGCGATGTCGGGCCCCACTTATTCAAAAGAAAATTGTTAATAAAATCATAAATTGTATTTAATTTCAAAATTATTATATAGCTATAGGGTATGCATTAAATTTGATTATTAAAATTTATTTGAGGGACTATTGTCATGTCGTTTCAAAAATTTTCTAAGAAATAATATATAGAATAATAATAGTCTTTTTCAAATCATGACTTATTTTTCAGGAAATCTTTGTTATAGTGAACTCTATCTTGCTTCCTTCCAAATGCGCATTCATAGTGTTATAACTAATTAATAAGAGGCAAATCATTCATAATAAATTGCACGAGGAATTTTTCATTAACCTCTAATCTCAAAGCTCTTAATATTGCAGATATGTTCTTCATTTCATGAACATCACCATCATGGATGGTACAAAAATGTGGTCTTGATGTTGTTTTGCTACGATCATCCGCATAAATATTAGGTGTTGTTTATATTGATCTTTCCCATGCATTATGAAATGTTTTATGTTCAAGGCTGCTAAGAGCGTCGGGTTTCTCATGTAAGAGAGCTAAGTCAAAATTCAGATCGCATAGATGAAATTGGACTCGCTCTCAACATTCAGAGAAATTAAGCCCAAGAAATTAACACACTTTACATAAATATATTTGCAATCTTTTTATACACTAATCATATTAATTCACCAAAATAGCATTCATAATTATATAATGATTAATTAACATTTGGGTGATTCATGATAACAATGAATATGAATATACTTGAAATCTATCAAAATATCAACTATAAATATCATATGAATATGAGTGATACAAAACACTTTATTTGAAATCTATAAAAACTTTCTAATTCAATCATTTTTGATGACTACCAAATTTCTTATTAGATTGACATCTTGATCCAACAACAGCAAAAGTATACACTTGAAGCTATATAATATTTAATAATTTAACCAAACATCTTTAATATTTCAATCAATTAAAGCAATTAATTGACTTCGAAATCAAAATCCGGCTTCACCTTTGAGATCGTCACCCCCAAATTAACCAGGAGTGATGTTTTGAACACGTTTGGAAGTCATCAAATTTTTGCGAATATTTTAATTCTCTGCGCATTGACCCCACCCTTTTTCTGAAAATCCAGCGCCTTACCACCTCTCCCCCAATTTCTGGCGCACACAATTCCAGCTCTGCCTCTCCCATTCTTCTATTCCATACTTGATGGGAGTGCTCAAGGGAGAGCCATCCCATTCTCCTCCTTTAAAATGGAGCTCAGCCTCTCCTTCCTTGCTGTACTTGCTGAAAATGGAGTTCATTCCTACAAAGTCCTTGAATAAAATAGAGTTAACTTTTTCCTCTATTCTTGCAAGATAAGGTACCCTTTTGCTTACTCTTCTTTGTGCTCAACTCTTCTGTTTTATCAAAATACTGTGATTGACATGATCATTAGCTATTGTATGGGATTTATGTGTGACCGTCGAGCTTCAATCGGACTCAAATAAGTCCGGTCGAAACTTGCTATCCATTAGAAAAACTGTCAAAACTGTAAAATTTTTGTATACATGTAGCTAGGACATCAATTTTTGCTCGATAGGATAACTCATTCATGCCAATTTTAGTATCAACGGAAAGGTCTCTGAAAGACCTTTCCATCGGTATATGGCACCACTCATGAGGTGCCTAAAATTTAGAGTATTTGGGTACAAAAAAAGACCCGTCAAAGTTTTCGCACAGGCAAAATCACCATCGGACGCTGCGCCCGCCACAGCGCCTGAATTTCGAATTTGGTCCGCCGTAGCATGCCACAGTGCGCCGTAGCGCCTGGCTTTCAAACTGAAAGCGCTGCAGCGCGCAGTAGCGCTCGTACCTCGAAAAATAAACGTCGTAGCGCGCCGTAGCGTCCGAAAGCGCTGCAGCGCGCCACAACGCTAAAATTCTCCGCAGCGCCCGAAAGCGCTGCTGCGCGCCGTAGCGCTCATAATTGCCCGAAAGTGTCCAGAACTGTCCAGAATGGCCGAAAATTTATATTTTTCGCATTTTAAGGACCATGGGATCTTAATTTTACTAAAATTAAGTATTGTATAAAATTTTTGTGAAATTCAAATGTGAAAATTTATCCTAAATAGCATGTGCTAAAATCTCTTATGTGTCCTAAATATTTCATGCTAAATGTTAATGTTAGAATCATAATTGCTTGTATGACCAAGTAGATCTTAATAATCAAATTGTATGGAACATAATTGCTTTAAATTTGTAATCAAGTGCTAATCCTTTTTGTGTTTGATTTGAGATTTGATCAGTCTTAATTACTCATTATTTTAATCAATGTAATGTTTAAGTATGTTAGAGAACTTAAATGCCGATTTGGACAACTTGAATTACTTAAATTGACATTAAACTATATTTGAACATAAGAGTCTTAAGAATTTGATTAAGTAAATAATACTTAATCTAAGTCTGAAATTTGTCATCAATAATATACCAATAATGCATTGATTTGTCATTGATCTATGAATCAACAACTTATCTTAATTTTGGTAAGGTGTAAAATACCAGATTTTTTCCTTCCATATTTATTTATTAATATCTAAATAATTTAAACCTCAGATTGAAAATCTGACTTCACCATTGCGTTCACCACCCCCAAATTAGTTAGAAGTGAAGTTTTGGATGCATTTGGAAGTCGTTGGATTTTTATCAAATATTTTAATATTATTTAAATACCTTGAAAAAAATCAAATAAATAAATACTCGTCGAAATAAAAATCTGATTGCGTCGTCGTGTTCCTCACCCCTCATTTAGTTAGGGGTGATTTATTGGAATTTTTTTGAATATCTTTGATTTTAGAATTTTAGATAATAAAATTAATATTTATTTAATTAAAAATATTAATATTAATATTAAATTAAATTAACCATTTCCGTTAACCCCGTATGTGCGCCGTCTCCTTTAGCTCACGCCGTTCTATTTGCCGTCTAGTCGAGCCGTGCTTCATCAGAGCCGTCAATCTGATCTCAACGCGAGATCAAACGGCTTAGGGTTATCTTCCTCAACGCTCAGCGCGTGTCGCGCTGAGCTCTCAGCTTGTCTGCCTCCTGCGCACGCGTGGGTATCTTGCGCGATACAGGTGGAAGCCACCGCTCAAGAGCCGTTAAACCTACATTTAATCTTCCTTTCCTCATGGGTATCAGACTTTTTGTAGTGAATTCAGGTGCGGAACATCTTCCTCACTTCCTCCTAAGTTTAACCGCAATCTCTAACATGTACTACACTTCTCCTCACTCTTTTCAATCATAACTAGAATTCGGTTGTTTCATATTAAAATTTCAATTTCAAATTCATTTATGCATTATCACAAATCAATTCTTCGAATACTAATTGTCTGTCTGCATTTTCTTGCTGTCTGCAATAGAGCTTCTTAGGATTGCGTTTTGCTTGAGTTTTGGAGATCTTTAGGTCTTGATTTAACCACGGGTAGATAGGTCTCAATTAGCCCGGTCATTTTTCGTGTGAGATCAATTCGATCGTCGACTAAATCACCGGCTGTACTCGTGCCCTAAATCTTCTCGGCGAACCTTCGAAGAGACGAAGAGATCCCGTCCCGGGCCGGGTCGACCCGACCCGTTGACTAGTCAGTCGCATCTGATGTAGTGCTGGACCCACTTCGTGTCACCCGGTCAACCATAGAATTCTGAGGCCGGATCCACTATGTCACAGCTGTCGGGCTGTGAGTAGCTGGCGCTATCAAAGCCAGTACTTGTGGGACCCGCCGACTTTCTGCAGCCATTGTGTGTGCCATGTATCTAGCCATGGGTCCACCAGCTACAGAAAAGTTAAATTAAACATTTAAATATAATAAGATATATTTAAATTAAATAATATTAGTATAAATAGAATTAAGTTAATTAAAATAAATACCAACACTTTAAACAGCCATATCTTAATAATTATAAGTCCAAATATAGCAAATAAATATACCATTTTATTCAGCAAAAATAGAAAAATATTATGAAGCTATCAGAATTCCATTTATAGTCATATTTAAGATAGTGACATTTAGGATTCGCTTGATGTGACACAAATTGTTCAAATATTCAAATGAACATAACTTTGTACCCCATTACCTAAATATATATAATATGAGTCTCAAAATATTCAGCAAACCCTAAGAATTAACCTAGTAGTGTTTATTTTTCTGTTTGAGTTAGTTTTGGACTAATCACTTTTAGGATATAACCCTAATTAGGTTAAATAACCCTAGAACTTCAATTGACCATAAGTTAGTCAATTGAACTCCAAATTAGGTGATCCAAATATCAATTAAGATCAAAAAAACCTAATTTATAGTAATTTGTAAAAATACTTAGGATCCAACTATTAGATCTCCTAATCAACCCTAATTACTCCAAAAACTTGATTAGTAAAAATTAGCAAATTTAATAATCTAAATTGAACAATTTAAGTTTTAGAGAACTCCTAGAGTATATTAGAACTTAGTGATATGGTTAGATTAGTGATTTTATAATTAATTTTACTAATCACTCACTAATCACCATAAACCCTAATTAGACCATAACTTGACCAAACTTATCAGAATTTAACAAAAATAGGTTCTATGGAATCCTTAGGTAGTAAGCATTATAAGTATAATAAAAATTCAAGATTTCCATAAGTACAATTGTTAATCAACTTTTACTTAGCATACAAATCCATTTGAACATATTCATGTTATCTTTCAAATTGCAAATGATTCAAATGCTACTAATATGATTATTGCAGGATTGGCAAAAATATTCTAGTACTGTGAGCACACTTTCTTACATACCTTCTTACCATTCTTATGCTTACTGCACTGCTATTTTTTTTTTTAATTTGTAATGTGATATCCGCTTAATTAATGTTTAGCCTACTTTTAAATTGTATCTAGACTTTTAAAATCTAACCACTTTTTCTTTTTTTTGGCTATGCCCTACCGTATTTAAAAACTAAAATACAGTAGATCAGGAGCAAGGAACAGGACCTGCAGTTAAGGAAAAAGCGGAGCAGTAGTCGGAAAAGAGAAATTTACTTTTGTTTATTTATGTGAGAATAAGATTATGAACACTTTATAAATTATAAATATTTTGTGATGTCGTAAACTATTCTTTCATGTTGTTTGAATTCTCATATTATAAATAATAAATATTTGAGTTAGAATAATTGAATGTCATTCTTCTTCCCATAGATCCATATGAAATAAGGTAGCATTAAATGTTGAGTTAGAATCTCCTAATTCACTATTAAATACTACCATAACACTCGTTGTTAGATTATTATAAATGAATCTAATAGTGAGGCGTTACAACCTGAGAACTTAGCCTTCCTCTTGTGCCGGCTTGTCTTCGTCCGGCTAGTTTTGTTGTTTTCTGTTTGGCCTACTGTTGCATCTTTTGTATCTGTTTAAAGGCTCTATCTGATTGTTGCTGGGTTGCTGCTGGTTTGTTCTCTGGTTGGGTAAATGCTTGTTTCCAATTGTTTTTCTTAAGAGAGTATTTTATTTGGTCTAGGATTCAATTATTTGTTGTTCGGTTATTTTGAGATGTCTCTTGATGGTTGCATTTCCTATTTGGTCGTTTTGCTGATCTTGGTTGCCTAATGGTTTCTGTCGCCTTGTGGTTTGCCAAGTGGTTTGCTTTTGTAAAATACCAGAAATTAATTTTCAATATATTTATTAATATTTAAATAATTTTGACTTCAGATTTAAAATCTGACTTCACCATTGCGTTCGCAACCCCCAAATTAGCTAAGGGTGAAATTTTGAATGCATTTGGAAGATATTGATTTTTAGACAAATATTTTAATATTATTTTAAATATCTAAAAATTTGAGTAATTAAATACTTGTCGGATCAAAAATTTAAGTGTTTCATTGTGTTCAGAAGACCTCAATTAGCAAGGAAAGATATTTTTTAAAAATTTTGGAAAAGAATTATTAAATTAAGTTTAATTGATTAAATTAAATAATTATATAATTAAATTATGTATTAACGGCGCCATCCATCCAGAACTGACGCCGTCTCTTTTTCAAAATTAAATTTGACGGTCAATCCTGACCGTCTGATCGAAGGATCGGACGGTCCCATCTTCGTCCCTTCCATCGTTCGCCACGCACAGTACGCGTGTCGAGCGCAGCCTCGCACTGCTCGCAGAAATCGCCAGATGGAAGCACTCGAGGCAGGTGTCGCTGCGAGCCTGAGCTTAAAAGCGCTTGTCAATCCCTGAGAAGGGATTCTTTATCAAAATTTTTGGGAGTTTAGCTAAGACCTTTGATATTTCTCGGCTGTTCGTCTCAACTTTTAGGTATCTCCTCACCTGATTTAGTTTTTTGTTTGCACATGAAATCATTTATCGCAAGCCATTCTACATTTTCTGTTCTACATAACCCTAACTGCAATCGAACGAAATCGATGCGTTAGGGTTAGGGTTCGCGTTTCGTGCGAACCCTCTAAAGAAGACGAATCGTCTTCTGGGCCGGGCCAAAGTGTTGGATCCGACCCACAGGGTGGACACGTGGCAAACTCGCGGGGTCAGGAAGCGGAGATGGCGCCATCCAGAAGTGCCACGTGGCTAGTCGGCCACGTGTGTACTGGCGGGACCCACCTGTCCAGCCATCTTAAGAACCATGGGGCCCACATGACGGTCTCAGACAAATCAAGTCTGGACACGTCAATAGTGGGGCCGCGCGGGTCCCACCTGCAGAAAAACATTAGTATTAAATATAAATATATCTTATATAATCATTACTTATAAATATATAATATACCATTTAATACAATAAAGCATACATATACATATAAATACTTATAATATAACTATATTTGTATACTAAATATACATATAAATTTGTAAAATCAGAAAAAGAAAAATTTTAAATAATTAAATAAAATAATATTTAAATAATTAAATAAAAACAGATTAAATAAAATAATATATTTAAAATATAATAATTAAAATAGAATATAAAATAAATACATAGATAAACAAATATATATTTATACGTATAATAAACTTAATTAATATTTTAAATAATAGTGAAATAATAATATAAAAATAGTAAATAATATATAAACAGAAAAATATTAAAATAATTAATTAATTAAATGCAATTAAATAAACAAACAAATTAATTAATACTTAATATAATATAATAAAAATATATATTTATATTAATTATTAGATCAATAAATAACAATTTAACAGAATAAATAAATATAGAAAATATAATATAATATATAATAACATATGCATATATACATATATTAGTAAAATAAATAATAACAATAAAATAAATAATAAAATATAGTAAAACAGAAAATATTATAAATATATATATCAAATTAAATACAATAATAATAATAATTTAATAATATATAACTCTGTTATATATAGATAAATGTAAATAAAAAAATCAAATAAATAACTATACAAACAGATAAGTTAATAAATAATATAATATAATAATTAATTACTAAAATTAATTAATTAGAATCAATAAGCAAATAAAATAAATAAATAAAATAAGTTAAATCAAATTAAGATAATAATAAAATATATTATAAATAATAAACAGAAAATATAATATTATTAGATAAAATTTTAATTAGTTAAATAAATATGATACAATAATATTCATAAATAGAAAAATAAGAATAAAAAATTTACAAATAAATTAATCATATAAATAATCAGAAATTATAAATATTTAAAAGATTAATTAAAAACAGATAAAATAAAATAAATAAATAAATAAATAGAAATAAATATTTTCTAAATTAATTAAATTCATAAAATCCTAAAACTTTAAGAATCCATAACTCCTAAATTATTTAACCAAATTATACAACTTAATATATCAAATTAACCAAAAAAAAAAAAAAGAAATATTATGGTGCCAACCAAATATCAGTAAAAATAACATTTCATATAGTGACATTTTGGAATATTAATTAGGAAGAATATTCAAATAACCCTAATTAACCTAATTTAACATAAAATTTCAAAATAGTCATAAGATAGTCAATTTAGCTCCAAATTAGGAAATCCAAATATCTATTTAGATCAGAAAATCCTAAATTTTAGTAAACTGCAAAAATATTTAGGATCCAACGGTTAGATCTCCTAATTAATACTAATTACTATAAAAAAAACTTAATTAGTAAATATAATAATCCAAATTAAGTGATTTCAATTTTAAATAACTCATAAAGTATATTAGAACCTAAATGAATAATTAGTTTAATAATTTTGTGACTCAAATCACTAATCACTCTCTAATTATTAAACCATCCAAATTAGAATAGCTATAACTTAACCAATTCAAATCAGAATTTGATAATTTTAGATTCTATAGAAACTTTAGGACCTAATCTTCAATAAACTAGCATAAATTTTATATTTTAATAAGGGTAAAATTTCTAAAATGCCCTTATAAGGTCAAATTCCCAATTTGACCTTATAAGGCATAAATAATTATATAACTTAATAAAAAATAATTCAAATAAATCAAAATAAACATAATATTGCAAATCATAATTAAATCATTAAATTAATAAATTTCATTATTTTGGCAGATCAAAGAAATTAAATTTGGTTGATTTTATCAAAACAAGTCAGGTACGCAAATTTACTTATAAGTCTTATTTCAGTATTCTTATTTGAGCCATTTTCCATATTATTTGCACTACTTACCGCATTTTAATCTGCAAAAGATTTATATCAAAAAGTATGTAACAAAAAGAATGAAACACAGTATATATGTTTTGTGGTGTTTGTCTTTGGAGGGTGGAATGCAACACTGGAATCTGTACAGATTGGGCCAGCTAGCAGCCCCTGGGAGTTATATGGAGGGATTTAGCCTCTTGTAGGAAGTAGGCAAATCCAGAGGAAAGACACACCATCAGTCATTATTTTGAGTAAGCTACCGACGGGTGGCGATATAAGCTTCCTACAGATTATGCCTATGGGTTTACCCATTTGGGCTTAGGGGTCTCCGGACTCGACTTATTGTTACAATACTTTTGATAAAATTTATTTCATATATGTTGATTTTCACAGCTATTTTGCAGGGCAGAAATTGCATTTGAAAATTGCTTACTTTACTTGCAGTTTTATTTTCAGTCATTTTCATATGTGATTCATACCTATTATAGGATGCTAGATTTATTCTTATAAGAACAATTTGTGTACTCCTACTTAACTGGTAAACTGAATTTTTCAGATTTTGATAATTAAAGAACTTAGAAGATCTGCCAACTTAAAAGAAAAAAATTTAAAGAAGCAAGAAGAGTGTAGATATTTTATTTCTTATTTTGTAAAAATTCAAACTGTTGTAACTTTTCATATATGTTTTGGCTCTATGTATAAAAGGACTGTAAAATTTTATTATTTTATTTTATGTCCTTTTTGAATTATAAAAATGTTTATATTTTCAAATTGAGATGAATTGTTCTTTAAAAACTCTCGAACTTCGATCCCCGGTCGCCACAGCTTTCATGTTTGGATGGCTTGCCTAGTGGTTGGCCAGTCTTCTTAGTTTTCTTGTCTGGTTTTGGTACAGCTGGATCGTTGGCTGGATTGCTGCTGTTTGCTTGTAATTTGCCTGGTGTTTGACATTATTTTGATTGGCATGTTTGCCGGTTGGTTGTCTGGGTTTGGTATTTATTGGTTTTCATTGCTTGTTCGATCACGTTTTATGCAAATTGAATATGTGCTTCTTCTGATTTGGAGTATGCTATTGGTGTTTGGCATTATTGGTTGTTCTGTGAAATATCCTGCTCTTTCGCTCTTTTGGAGATTGTTATTGGCGAACTTTCTTATGTTTTCAATTTTGAAGGGAAGAAATATTGCTGTATTGAAATTTCTTATGTTGGTGAATTTTATGTATATCATTTGGGAAGAAATAGCATTATGCTGTTTGGGAAGAAATAGTATTATGCTATTTTTCTATTTTGTTGGATCTTTTTAAGTTATATTTTGCGATTCAATTTTTGGGATTATCTTGAGACTTTTTAGAACTTTTGGCTTTTTGTAGCCTTATTTTGTATTTTTATGATTTATATATATAATTTATGATGAGATACTTTAACAAAAAATAATAATAAATATATATATATATAAATATAAATATATAAAAGTCATTTAAGAAAAAGTCTACCAATTTGTTTTTCTATTAACAAAATGAAACTATTAATATATAATTTCCTAATTTAATAGAAATGAAAAAGTCAAACATTAGAAGTCAATTTTATAATATTGTTATACTTACGCACTAATATACATCATAATATATAGATGATGTGTCAATCCAATATATAAGTATATTATTGGTTGAATACATTTTTTAATGGGGTCTATATGCAAAAATTAAAAAAAAAAATTATTGATCCTGAATATTTTTTGATGTATTATTTTGCAAGCATATTATTTTCTAATTTGTATGTTAATTGCAAAACTATAGTAAAAACAAAAAATAGTTTCATTTAGATTATTTTCTTTAGAGAGTTAAATAATATATTGTTTATTTATTTATTAATCCTTACATTTTATACTGAATTGCATCCTTTTGTATAAAATAATCTAAATAATTAAGCGTAATTAAATAATATTTTTCTATTGATATTTTGAAATAATAATTAAAATATAATAATTAACATAAATAATTAGCATCATTTTGTATTGACAACGCCGTTCACGTAAATAATAAGATTACTTAAATAATATTTTTCTGTTAATATTTTGAAATAATAATTAAAATATAATATAATAAAAATAAAAAATTCTATGCTAATAAAAATATTTATTTTAAGAAAAATATTATATAGCTTTTAAATATCTTCAAAAATTATGGATGGCTAGTATTTAAAATTTAAAAAATATATTTTTATAAATTCATAAATAATAAATAAATTTAATAATATTTTTTTTTCCTACTTAATTCTTTAAATTTTAGTCAATATTTATGAACATGTAAAAATACTCTTAATTTATATCTTAAATGATAGAGAGATGTGTGGGGCAAATAACATTTTTCTTTTGATTATAAATATAATCAGCCTTTGAGAGGGATGGAGGCAGCAAGGAAAGTGGCAATGGAGGCATTTGGCTGGTGGTGGTTAGTGGTGGCGGGGACGACGGGCATGCTGGTGTGGGGAGCAAGGCTGGCCACGTGGCTGTGGTGGGGCCCACGGGGACTGGAGCGGTCTCTGCGGGCCCAGGGCCTGCGCGGGAATCGCTACCGGTTTCCCTCCGGCGATCTTGGGGAGGAGGCCCGCCTCCTTCGGGAGGCCCTCGCTAGACCCCTCCCTCTTCTCCAGAAAACCATGCCCAGAGCTTCCCCATTGCTGTACCGAGCCATCACTCAGTATGGTATATAAGGATCTCGAATCGATATATATTTTGTTGTATTCTTTTATATAAGTTTATTTATTTTCTTAAACTCTCATCATCAATTCAATCTCTTATCGATGATGCAAAATAAAATTAAACATTTAAGTTTCAATCTAATAATAAAATCCTGTAGGGGTTCTTTGGCATGATTGAGTGTAAAATAAAGAATTCAAGTGTTTTGTACGATCATAATGATAAAGATGGTAAAGTAATTTTTTTTTCCAAGATATAAGCAAAATCAAAATAAAGTAAGAAAATAATGTATGCAATCACAAATACAGTACAAACAAAATGATATACGTGGGTGCTAACACCTATGTCCATGGAGTGGAGAACAAAAATTTCATTTATTGAGAGCGAAGTTACAATCACTTTAGGGTTTACAAACCCTTGCAAAACATCAATGAGTTTTTCTTATTACTTTTAATGGAGCAGTCACCACACACCAACCAAAAAATTTCAGGCAGCCAAAGCCTCACAAAATTGGAATGCTGACCTTGGAAACACCTCCCACATGTTTTCTTAAGTATTCAGCTCAATTTTAGACTCAAAATAGTCTAAAATAGCCCTCAATTTGTTTAAGGCAAAACCTAAACCAAAGCAGAATCTGTCATGCGCTACGACGCGCCATATTGTCTGGACTTCTGGCAGCTAGGCGCAGTAGCTCGCTGAGCGCCCGCCTCTCTGTTTGCCTGCCGCTGCGGTGCGCCGGAGCCCCCTCATCTCGGATGTCCTTCGCCGTGGCGCATTGCAGCGTCTAATTCTGCTGCAGTGCGCTATTGCGTCTGTCTCCAACATACTCCTTGTTAACAAATTTTAGATTTTAGGCAGAGGAATGCATTAGCTCGTTTGACGCCCGAAGGTCCACTAAAAAGCTCATATTTTAAATACAAATTCTTTATATTTAACAAATTATTTGATAGTAGACTTACTTAAAATAAAAATAAAAACACTTTAGTAAATTTCTTAATTAATATGCTCAATTCTAAAAAATTTGGAAATTATTTTTGGAAAATATAGCTCATTCTAAGAAAAATAATAATATTTATGTTAAACCATTTTATTATTATATTTAAGAAAAATTTTATTTGCATAGCATATTATTATTATTATTATGTATGACAATAAATTATTTATATGCTTGATGATAGACATTAGACATCAAGTTGAAATGAATGATCTGTAAATCGTAAAGAATGCACCACACGATGTTCTTCTCATTGAGTCTCAATCAAAGTCATCAACCTCTAGGGTTAAACCCTCGACTAGCACTTTCAAATTTATTCAAAAGCCAACACCTTTACCTAGTGTGTCCACTAATACATCAAATGGGTAGAATTGTGCATGATATTATTTGTTATAGGTGCAGATATAAGGGCACCTTAAACATGAGTGCAAAGCAGTCCTATCCAGTAAATCCACTATAATTGTTGAAGTGGAGATGACGAATTAGAATGAGTTCATAGTGATGAGAATGTTAAAGTTATTGAGGAAGAAGATGAGACATATCTAGTAGTGAGATGCCTTAGTACCTCATTAGAAGAGGAAGACCGAAGATGAAAGAATATTTTCAGTATATCAATGATATGAAATAGCATTGCATGTAAGATAGTGATTGATAGTGGTCGTGGTATGAATGCAGTATCCATATGTACCTTGGCAATGTATGTGCGGATAATAGAAAATATAAAACTTTAAGAAAAATATTCTTTCTGATAAGATAATAGATAATATAAAACTTTTTGGAATGCATATCTAAAAACTCTTTATAAAAATATGCAAGGCATCCAAAAATATAAGGATTCCTCCATTGATTGGGTGCAGGTAAATCGAGCATTACATGGTTTGGGCCGGTTCCTAGGGTCACAATCATGAATCCCGATCTGGTCCACGAAATTCTATCTACCAAATTCGGACACTTTGAGAAACCGAAGATCAGCAGCATACGGGAGCTCGTCGTCACCGGGCTCGTGCATTACGAACACGAGAAATGGGCCAAACATAGGAGAATCATCAACCCCGCTTTCCATTTGGAGAAGCTCAAGGTATTGATCATTATTACTTATCAAATCTATTGAGAACCTAAGCTCTAATAAGAAAGTTCTAAGGATGTATGCTACAAATGTTACAATATTTCACGTTTGTAACTTGTTTTACATTACTTGTGTATGGGAAAATGAAGCATATACATATATATATATAGAAGGGCCTAATCCCTAAGTTAATTTTTTTGGTCGAACATTGGGTTTTGAAGTTTATTGGGCTATAAGCTTCCTCTTGTTGAAATTTTGAGTCTTTCAACAAGCTTCAAAGTTAAATTACCTGACAAACACATTGCAGCTATATACTCTGCTTCACAAGCGACAACCGAGTCGGTCACTTTGACCAAATGAAGCTCGCTCTGATATCAACTTATATTCTTCCTCTTTCATTTTCTTCTAAAAGCTTCATTTGTGAATAATTTTATGGTTTGCCAGAACATGCAGCTAGCATTCTCATCTTGCTGCAGTGAAATGATCCGACGGTGGGAGAGATTAGTCGAATCGTCCGGTGCTGAATCGGACGGCAATCACGAGCTGAACGTCTGGGCAGAATTCCAAAATCTGACGGTCGATGTCATCTCGAAGGCAGCGTTTGGCAGCAGCTGTGAAGAAGGAAGGCGTATATTTAAGCTTCAGTCTGAGCAGGCTCAACTCATCTTGAAGTCTACTCATAAACTCTTCACATTAATTCCTGGCTTTTTCAGGTATCTTAACTCTGAAATAGTTGGGCACTTTGCATTCAAATTTTTTATATTTTATTATGCCAAACAGCCCCCTTAATGTAAGAGAGTATAGGTTTGGTGTGATTTGGTTACTGCAATGAAAACTGTTGTGGTAATCACGTTCCAGGTTCTTACCTACTCCAGTAAATAGACGAAGTAAGCAAATTGAGAGAGAGCTTCGATTAATTCTTCGAGGCATGATAGAAAAAAGAGAGGAGGCTGTGAAGATTGGAGAAAAGAATGGTGGTGATCTGCTGAGTTTATTGATTGAATCCAATTTAAATCAATTTGCAAATCATGGAGAATCAAGGAATTGTGGGATGACTACCGAAGATGTTATTGATGAATGTAAGCTCTTTTATTTTGCTGGACAGGAGACCACAAGCTCATTACTTAATTGGACGATTGTTTTATTAAGTATGTTTCCAAGTTGGCAAGAAAAGGCACGAGAAGAAGTTATGCAGGTTTATGGTCAAAATGCACCAGACTTTTATGGCTTGAGTCGATTAAATATTGTGAGTTAACTATCTCTATCGTGCACTTCTTTAATGAATATGTTGATCAACAAAAGCAAAAAAAGTTGATATCAATGCTAAGTTAGCAAGAGATTCAGGGACATAGCCAATTCAACCGTATCTATGGCCATCTAATGGAACAAAGCAAAGGATGTCTACCTTGTAATGATTCAATGACTTGTAAATTATAACTGCATTATCCAAACAAATCAATCATTAAGAATGCTTTAGTTTTGGTAGGTATTTTGTATTAGTCAGATGCAAAGCATGCATTCCTCACAAGTATGCTGGCTTGACTAATAAATGAAAAGATCCGTTAGCCTATTTTTTGTGGTAATCAATATATTTCAAATAAGTTATAAAGTGATGGGTAACTCATTCATGCACAAGCATAACAGGTTACATATCATCTTAACTCCAAACACATATACAATAGGTTACATATCATCTTAACTATATATTTCAAAATGCATTGTATTATCTAGAGCACACAAAAATTTATTTTTTATTATTAAGATTGTTTTCTTCCGCTTAAAACATGTTGCAGATGAACATGATTCTTCATGAGGTTCTACGATTATACCCACCTGCATCTCATGTGGCTCGAAGTACTTATAAGAGCATGGAATTAGGTAAGATAACTTATCCAAAAGGTGTGATGCTTTGTATTCCTATAATCTTCATTCACCGTGATCCTGAAATTGGGGGAGAAGATGCTGATGAATTCAAGCCTGAAAGATTTGCTAAAGGAGTATCAAATGCAACAAAGAACAATCAAATGGCATTTTTCCCATTTGGTTGGGGTCCTCGCATTTGCATTGGTCAAAACTTCGCAATGTTTGAAGCAAAGATGTGCTTGAGTATGATTCTTCAACGTTTTTCGTTCAAGCTTTCGCCATCCTATATTCATGCTCCATACATGGTCATAACACTTCAACCACAGCATGGTACTCAAGTGGTAATACGTAGAATATGACAAATTCTTACTTTACGCATGCATCATAAATTATATTTAAGAGAATGCGTAGAATTTGCATTTATGCTTAAAGCAGCATCTTTGAATTGATGTATCTATCACAATTAAAAAGCATTTGTGCTCAAGAAGATTGAGTGCTGCCAAATAATCTTGTGGCAAAGCATGCGAAGTTAACTATTTTTAAGTTTGAATTGTTGTTAAGCTCGATTACTACTGCAAAATATTACAATCCTTGGAATGAAAAAATCCACTATTAAATTGAGTAATAAAAAATATTATTGTGTGAGTTCAAACACTAGAATGAAACATATATTATTTATATATTCTATAAATAATTCATCAAGATAGCATCTAAATTTGAGCATGAATGATTATTAATGAGAATATCATGATTGGCACGTGTCCTGACATAACACATGTTGTCATAGTTGCAAGTGAGTTCATGAAAAATTCAAGAAAGATTTGCTATGAGGATGTGAAGTGGATCCTCCATTAAAATGAACAAACAAAGCTCTATGCATTAAAGGATTAATACATGAGCTGCTTATGGCTACGTAGACTCGGACTTAGCTGGAGATGCGAATAATGAGTTAAGCAATGCAAACTATGTTTTCACTATAAGAGGAATAGCTATGAGTTGAATATCTATACTAACGAAACTTGTAGCATTATCAGCCACTAAAATGGAAAGCGAGCAAGAAAATTATCTATCTGCAAGGCTTTATGGTAGAATTGGGAAAGCAATAAGCTGTATATTGATAACCAAAATTATCATTCACCTCACAAGGAATACAATCTTCCATGCAAGAATGAAGCTCACGGCTTCGATGCAATTTGATTTGAATGATTCCGAAGAAGGGAAGTCTCGTGCTTGAATTTATGGCTTATTTTAGTATTTTGAAACATGGAGAGTTTGAGGTATTTAAGCCCTTATTATTTTAAATTTTGTGTGTGCCTATTGCATTGAATAGGAGTATTTGGTTGCTTGCAAAAGATTTGAAAAAATGAGTCATCTTTTTCCTATAGTTGAGAACTCTATTATATTGTTTTCGTTCTTCTATAGCAAAGTTATTCAAATAAATCATTTGGGTTAGTCATGCTTATTTCTTCTCTCTCTCTCTCTGAGTTGGGTGATTCTATTTACTGTAGTGTTAGTTTGAGCTACATTTTAAAGAGTATTGCTTGTATTAGCTATTGTGAGATTCATTCGGAGAGAATTAGCTATCTTAAATCTATAATTATTGATGTAATTTGTATTAAAAATTGATTGGACACATATTTGAATATTACTTTTCTTATTTTGAAAATTAGAAATGCTTTAAATATATTTAAAATAATTATTTAATCAATAAAATTTGAATTTAAAAATTTTGATTTTACTTGTGGCTGACTAGTCAACATTTCCGTGCTGCTGAATCAGCACAAAAGTTCATGCCCGCAGTCTCCCCTCTCTTGACCGCGATCTCTCTCTGGATCCCAAGACTTATTCTTCTGCATCCATCAGTGCATGTATAATATATATATATATATATATATATATATGTAGGGAAATAGCAGTTTTCCATAACTCAATCTTCAAAAAATCCAAAAGAGGCCTTTATACCAACAGAGGAAAAGCAGGGGAGCGGCCATGTCTTCCAAAAGAGAAAGAGCGACGAAGATTGTCGTTATCGAGACTCAGTTTGTGCACACCGACGCCGCTCAATTCAAGTCTGTCGTACAAAGGCTCACCGGAAAAGATGCAACGGTGGTTTCCGGCGAAGCCCTGACGCAGCAGAGGGGTTCCGAAGATCCGATAGAGACTGCAGAGAGGCGTAATATTGATGACTTCACTGCGATGTCCATTGATGCGTTTTGCGATTTGTGGGATTCTTGGATTTAGTTTTTTCTTTTTCTTTTTTGTTAAAAATGTTTTAGGATGTAAGGATTCATCAGCTACATTTAAGACTTAATTTTTTTTTTTTTTCTATTTTATCCTTTAAATATTCATCAACTACTTCAAGATTTTTTTTTTTTCTTGAATTGTTATGTTTAAAGTTAGATATATTAAGAGAAATATTATTTAAATTTTCACACATCATAAATGGCTCAAATGATTAGATAATAAACAACTTTTGCCAGCATTAGCTTTATAATTGAATAATAATATACTAACAAAGATAAAATGTTTGGATGAGGAAAAGTATTAGCTTTATAATTGAATATGCTCAAGTAATTTATATATATAATTTAATTCAAATATAATTATATAGTTAATAATAATTAGTAAATTAAGATAAGTTTAATATTTAGATAAGTATTATATTTTTATTTTTTATTAGATGTGAGTGAAGAGATATATATTTTTTTAGAATGTATCTTTTGAGGTGTGTCTTTTTATTAGAGATGTATCTTTTCATTGACATCGCTTAAACTATCATATTTACTAATTTATTTACTAAATTAGATGAGCAAAAAAAAAATATTGTTCAAATATATTAAATTTTATTTTCTTTCTTTGGTGCAAAGAGGATGAATTACTCAACTGCTCTTCCTTTACATAGTATCAGAGATTGGTTGATAATTCGTCTTGCAATTATTCTGGTTTCTCAACAATGGAACCCAGTGATAGTTTTCGTAGTTTGGGATTCGATATGCTAACACATACAAAATTCAAGAAATGGAAGTTATGCTTAGAGAGTTATTTATTGGGAGAAGATTTGTGGAAAGTTGTCGATGGAGATGCACAGGAAACGGTGGCGTCGACTGGAACAAATGACCGGGAAGTCAAGGCATAGAAAAAAAATGAATGTGAAAGCAAAGTTCACTCTAAAATGGACTATATCACCGGACTTGTTCGATCACATTATATGGTGCATTTCGGCGTCAGAAATTTGGGCATCTCTTAATGGTTTGTTCAACAAGAAAAATTGGAAAGGCTTCAATTTTTTGAGAACGAGTTGGCGAAAACAAATCAAGGAGAGCTTTCTATTTCTGCATTCTTCCTAAAGTTGAAAAATATATGTGCAGAGATTAACGCATTGGATTCGGAAGAGCCAATCTTTAAGGCAAAGATGAAGAGGCATATTATCAGATGATTATGGAAGGAGTATCTATCTTATGTCACAATGGTGCAATGATGGGCTACTCAACAATCTCTGATGGAATTGGAGAATCTCTTGGCTTCTCAGGAAAGTTTGGCTAGACAGATGGCAGGAGTATCCATCTCTGATGAAGGCGGTGACATTCTATGCACCAGAAAGAAGAAATACTGGGATAAGAAAAAAAGACAAATGATAGTAAAATTTTCTCTGCCTCATCTAAGGAGGGTGGTGCTCATTTCTCTCGTAGGAATGATGAAGGAAAGAAAATTGTCAGATGCTTCATATGTAATAAGGTTGGACATTACAAGCGTAATTGTAGGGTCAACCTCACATCAGGTCATACAGCAGAGAAGGAAGAAGGTATAAAGAGGACGAAGGTTGGGGTTCTCACAAAAGTATAGAGAGGACTATGAAGAGACGTTTAGTTCGATTGCCAAGATGACATCGGTACGTGCTGTGATTGCATTGGCAGCATGTAAAAGTTAGAAATTGTGGCAGTTGGATGTATAGAATGCATTTTTATGAGGATATTGATAAATATATCTTCATAATGCAGCCACAATGATACGTATCCAAAGAGCATCCGAATTATATTTGTAAATTGAAAAAAACACTATATGGTTTAAAATAAGCACCGCGGGCATGGTACGAAAAATATAGCAGAGTACTTGCGCTTCAAATTCTGACTCAGATATGTTTGTGAAGAAGCGTGGCAACCTACATGTTCTTGTGCTTTTGTACGTTGATGATATGATTGTGACAGAAAATGACGATGGGGAGATGACAATGCTTAGAGAGGAGTTATCAATCCAGTTCAAAATAAAGAACCTAGGTGAACTTTACTATTTCCTTGGCTTGGAAGTTTAAAAGGTGAATAAGGGACTAATTATATGTCAGACTGGATATGATAGAAAAATCATTGAATGATTTGACATGAAAGAAAGCAAGTCATGTTCCACACCCTTGAAAATGAACTTGAAATTAATCCGTGAAAAATGTAGAATATTAGTGGATCATAAGTCATATCGTGCACTAGTGGGGAGTTTGATTTATTTTACGATCACGAGGTCGGATATTTCATATGTGGTGGGCCTAGTGAGTCGTTATATGCAAGAGCCACGAAAACCACATATTGATGCGGCTAAAAGAATTCTCAAATATGTCAGGTCAACCTTGAAATTTGGGTTGTTGTATGAGAAAAACACAAATTTTGTGTTGCATAGGTTCACAGATGCAGATTTTGCTGGAGCTAAAGATGATAGAAGGTCAACATCTGGGTATGTATTCATGTGCAGGTCAGCAGCAATCTCATGGTGCAGCAAGAAGCATGATTGCATGTCAATCTCCACTACCGAAGTAGAGTACAAGGCATCATCTTTAGTAGCTCAAGAGTGTATCTGGCTTCGTAGACTTATGGAAGATGTGTTTATGAAGATTGAAATGACTACTATACTCTGTGGGGATAACGAGAGTGCCTTGAAACTCATGACAAATCCAGTTTTTCATCCTATGACAAAGCATTTAGAGATTGAGCACAATTTCATTTGGGAAAAGATGCTTACCAGTGTCATTACTATAGAACATATTCAGAGTTATGAAAATGTGGCATACATATTCACAAAGTCATTGCCAAAAGGACCGTTCGAATATCTTCGTAATTTGCTTGGAATGGTATCAAAAACTCATTTTGAGGGGAGTATTAAAATAAATAAATATATATAATAAATTAAGATGAGTTTAATATTTAGATAACTGTTATATTTTTATTTTTCATTAGATGTGAGTGAAGATGTGTATTTTTTTAAGAATATATCTTTTGAAGTGTCTTTTTATTAGAGACGTGTCTTTTTATTGACACTGATTATACTATTATATTTACTAACATATTTGTTAAATTAGCAAAGACGGTGAATTAATCAACTGCTCTTTCTTTACAAATATACTTAATTAATTTATATATAAAATTTAATTCAAATATAATTATATTGTTAATAATAATTAATTGATGTAATAACAATTTAAAAAATAAAAATTTATTAAATAATGTTTGTTTATATATACATACATTTAAAATAATTAAATAATAAATACACAACTAACTAATATTTATGAATATGTTATTTTAAAGAATGCATAATATTAGTTAAATCACAAAAGTAATTATTTCACGCATAATTATTAATTAATTAATCAATGCTTATATGGGATTATATTATATTAATCAAACTAGATGGATCAAAGCCTTGCTTATATTTGCAATAAAATTAGTTTATATATTTATGTAATTTAAGTAATATACCAAGAATTATCTACTTTAATTTACATCTTTATATATATATATATATATTTATTTATTTATAAAAAATATTACTTAACTTTCAAATATCTTCAAAAAAAAAAATATAAATATTAGTATTTAATATTTAAAATATGTATTTTTATAGTTCACAAATAAAAATAAATTTAATAATACTTTTTTATTCCACCCACCTCATTGAATCTTAATTATTTTTTCGAGAGATATATAAACTATATAGCAAAATTTAATATATATATATATATATAATTATATAAAGGGTTAAATAATAAATAATATATTTACAAAATTACCTCAACAGAAGCTTTAGCAGCCCGTTCCGAGCTTGTCAGCCCACGAGGCCCACGGTTTTCTTAAAAATGTCTTTCTAGTATAAAAAAGGACCGCTTGCTGTGCCTCCGCCTTGATTGGCTGTTGCCTAGGGTTAGGTTTTAGTGCACAGCGGCCCCGCCATGGACTGTTCATCAACGAAAAAGCGCAAGGCCGACGAGAATGGTGCCGCGACCATCTCTTCCCCTTCGGCTAGCCTCACCCCCGAGGACGCTCGCAAGCTCATCGACTCTTTAAATCAGGAGCAGCTAATGAGCATCATCGCCGAAGCCATCTGCCGAGATTCCGGCGTTCTTGATGCCGTGCGCGTCGTCGCCGACCATGATCCCGCCCAGAGAAAGCTCTTTATCCGTGGCTTAGGCTGGGAAACCACCACCGAGAAGCTCCGTTCAATCTACTCCAAGTACGGAGAGCTCGAGGACGCCGTGGTCATCACAGACAAAGCCACCGGCAAGAGCAAGGGCTACGGTTTTGTGACCTTCCGCCATGCCGATTGTGCTATTCTTTCTCTAAAGGAGCCCAACAAAAAGATTGATGGTCGGATGACAATTGCCCAACTTGCTTCTGCTGGATCCGCCGGCTCCACTGCCGCAACTCCCGCTGCAGATATTTCCCAGCGGAAGGTCTTTGTTGGCCATGTTTCTTCTGACATGCTACCTGACCGCCTTCTCACTTTCTTCAGCTCTTTTGGTGAGATCGAGGAAGGTCCAGTGGGTCTTGATAAACAGACGGGAAAGTTCAGGGGTTATGCCTTGATCGTTTACAAGACTGCAGAAGCTGCTCAAGCAGCTCTTGCCGAACCAGTTAAGTACATTGACGGAAATGTTTTGCAGTGTAAGTTGGCCATTGATGGCAAAAGGGGCAGAACTGGGGCAGCTGGCCAAGGTGCTGGATTGCCTGTTGCTGGATTTGATAGCCTTGTTGATGGGATGGGAATGGCTTCTCAATCATCATTACCTGGCTCCCTTACGGGCCATTATGGTGGTGCTGTAGGCGGTGGATACTCTTCATATGGTGGCTTTGCGGTAAGTGGTCTACCTGCTGGGGTTGCAGCAGGACACAGCCAGCATCAACATCTGAATTCCTCCATGCACCCATCAATTGGTTTAGGAAATGCAGGTTTGCCATCTATGGGTAGTCAGGCACCCTCCTCATTTACTGGTTCTGGAACTGGGGGTTATGGAGGAAGTGGTTTGAGTGCCGGATCGTATGGCTCATCTGGTCAGTACCCAGGTTCCGGTACCTATGGCGGTTTGGGGATGAGTTCTTCTTTGTACCGAATGGTTCCAGCTGGCTCTGCTGGAATGTCTTCTAGTGGTTATTCTGAGAGTGGACCTCACTCTTCTTCCATGTACCAGGGTCAGTACCACCAAAGTACGGGATCATCACCTGGACCTCGGGTTCCACCTGGTGGAGGGATGTATCCGAACATTCACCATTATTTCTAAGGTAATTGATCTGTTTCACTTATAAATCCTAATCATTTTGGTATTCCATAGTTCGATTTATTTTTGTCTCTTGTTTTGTCTCTATTGGATTTTCTAGTAGGTAACTGCATTATTGGATTTGATGCGTTTTGACAGAATTGAGTGTTTTTCATCATTAATCTTGTTTTGCTGAGGATGATGAATGTTTGTTTTCCTTGCATTGATGTTTGTGTGCTGTTTTTTATTCATGTTACAATGTTTATTCTCTATGCTCAAGTTTCTCATTATGTTGATGTGCTTTTAGTTAACTGTGTTACCCTATTGATTTGTTTGTATGTTTAGTTGATGATTGTTTTGTTATAAATATTGTTGTTGTTGCTTTGGAAGCGGCTGTGCTGTTGTGTTGCAATGCATGAGTTGATGAATGCACGTTTGTCTGTTCTGTTTTGCATGTCCTTTTTATATTGCATTTATTTTGGTTTATTAATGGCAACAGACACATTATATATTGTTATAGTAAATAACATTATGGTGGAGTTGTCATACAATAATATTCAACTGATTTTTTTATGTGCACTAGGCAATAAACTGAAGCCATTTGGTCTAGATGATCATAATTGCTTTTAATTTTTAGCCTAAAGGTTTTGGGCTGCTTGGTTTGAAATAAAAGGAATACTGAAGTAAAACAAACCAAGTGTGAAGTATTTTTGTTAAATTTATGTCTAGCATGAGTGACACATACAGTGTTCCTGGGGTCGTATTCTTGGCGGGGATTGGTCTGGTTAGTCATGTTGCCGGGGTCAAAGTAACAATGCCGCTGAAGCTTAATAAAAATTGTTGTGCCTTGACACCCTCAAGCAGTTTATTATATATATAAATAGAGGCAGGTTATGGCAGTATAAAAACAAGAAAAAAATTTTAAACATGCTCACAATTTTGTGTGTCGATCCACGCTAGTGGGCACCGTCACTTGGAACCCAAACCCCTATTGGCTGCACGCTCTAGATCTGTGCTAGGTGCTCAGCTAGTAATATTTTTTTTTAGTTATTTTGATTGCCTTTTAAGCCTTTGATTCATGCCTTGCATGTGCTGTTGTTGTTGTAATTCAGGTTTTGGTGACTTTACGGGAGCTAATGAATGCCTCTGCTTTGATGATTGGTATTGATGTTTGCAAACCAAACCAAACCTTTTATGGATGCTATGATTCTTCTCTCTCATTCTATACTCACCGGACGGCAGTCCCCGCTTTATTTATTCTGTATGACTTTAAGGGTTTTTGTTTAAAATGAATGAGCACTTCCTGTGTGGAAGCTATCTTTGTTATCTTCTTTTAAAATGATTCATGCCTTGCATGTGCATGTCTATTTTCAATGATGATGTTTCTTATGATAATGTGTTTTTGACCTGCAATTTTGTCTTGTATTCTAGAGTTATTTTGTGTGTCAAAATGTTTTGGAAGGCTGCCATTGTCTATTTATTTGTGTTTGGCTTGCTTCAGACTAATGTTTTTCTTAGGGATGTGATTGAGTCGCAGTTGCCATGTAAGCTGCACGAGTTTGACTCAATAAGTTAAAAAACGGCTCGTGAGTTGAGCTTGAAGAGCGAACGAGTTATGCTCAAACTCACCACGACTTGATTCGTGAGCTTCTGTGCCGTCTTGTTTAGAACTTGTCAGTTTAAAATACTGACATCTTATATCAAAACTCAAGGATTCTATTTAAGTATGTTTAATATAATCATAATTTTTCTCCCCTGAGTTTTATTGATATTCAAAGATGTCTTTAATAAATCTAATTGTAATTAATGTGTGTGTATGTATATAAGATATGTGTGTGTGTGTGTAATTTTATAGAGCGCAAAGGCATATGAGTGGGTATGCTCGTAAGAATAGAATGAAAAATGAGTTTATCTGTAGCAAAGTAGAGTGGCTCCAATAGTGGACAAGATTAGAGGATGTTGCCTTAGATGGTTTGAGCAATGCCCTATTAGAAAATTTTAGTTTATGAATTTCTCTCATATTAAAAGAGTTAGAAGAAGACCCAAAAAGATATTGGAAGAAATTATTAAGGATCTTCTCTATATGAAACTTAGGGATAGGGCTTCTATTTGATTGTGCACAATGGAGATAAAGGATTCATGTAGCCAGCCCCTCTTAGTGGATTTAAGGTTTGGGATTTAAGATTAAAATAGCTCCACACTTAAAGCGCAAAGGGAAACAGGAGAGACCAACACAGACAACACAAGCAGCAAAGACAAACAAACAGACAACAGTCCACAAACCAAAGTTGGAACCAAACCGATGATTGTTGGTGAGAAAAAGGCAGAAAAAACCAACTACCTCAGCACCCGGAGAGGATCAATAGAAACCTGGAACAAAATCTGGAGAGGATCAATAGAAACCTGGAACAAAATCTAGAGAGGATCGGCTAACATCTGGAGCAAAATCTAGAAAAACTGCCAACAAAACAGTCAAGAGACCATATATATGCATATATCCATCATATATAGAAGCAGATCATTTAGAAACCGAAAACAGGCACGACAGCCACACAAACTGACAAGAGATCAAAAGCAAGTATATTGCCAACAAAACAGCCAGGCACAAAATAATCAAACTGCACCGAGAAAAAAAAAAGCCACCTAAAGGTACAACAAACAGAGTAACTAAACTAAAACCCAGCAACCAACAGAAACCAACCAGCTAACAAGTAGGGCAACCGCCAGAATAAAGGAAACAACAAGTCACGTTCCAACCTCAGGCACATTGATATGGAAGCCCGCATTAGTAAAAATCAGAGAAAATTTGGCCTTATTAACGCACCTCCAGCTGAAATGATTGGAGGCATAAGCATTAAGATTCATTGCCATCTCAAAAACAGCCTTTTGAATAATGACATTCTTATTAAATGGAAGATTATTTGGCCAAGAATATCGTTAAGACTAAATATGATGTTGTTATTGCTATTAGTCAAGTTCAAGTAATTGCCTAATTTCATAGCAGTGAGGGTTGATAATAAAGAGGTGGTTTAGAGTTTCATAATTATTGCAGCAGTAGCATTTCAAGGTAATGAAAAAACCTTTTTTAATTAAAACAGCAGCGACGCTAATGAAATTTTTATAGATTCTCTAGATGAAAATACTTGTGAAAGTGGGAAAAGCGTTGTGCCAAAAACAAGCATGAAAAGTAGGAGCTTTGTGGGACCTAATGGAGTGCTAGGCCAACCCAAGTTGAAATCTACCTTTTGCCAACAGATTTGAAGTAACCATGTTGTTATGCTACAGATTTGCAGAGGTAGAGATAATTCTTTGGAAAATTCCATGCGGTAAAATAGAGTTTAAAATGAGGTGATTCCAAACATTTTGCCAATGGAAAACCTCCCCGAGTTTAAGCTTAGGAAGCTTAACAGAATAAATATTAGCAAGGATGCTGAGCTCACCCAAATTATCAAGCCAAAAGGAATTTTCGACACTAATATTGGGCCAAGCAATGTTGTTTCCAAGATCAAGCTTATTTTCAACACTAATTTTGGAAATAGTTTTTTTATTCATGATCATGCAAAGACTAATGGTCCTAAATTTAAACCACCAGTTGCTGGAGTTCTCTTTGGGGATGAGTATGATAGAGGTGTGAGAAAAATTTAGGAAGGGGGACATTGCAAATATTTTTTTGATGCCATTACAAATGTCAAATTCAATAATATCCCAAAAGGTAATGAAAAATTCTCTAGGAAAGTCATCAGAACCCGCAAAAGAGTTAGGCTTCATAGAATTAATAACCTCCCAAATTTCACCAACTGAATGCGTGATGTTAAGAGTTGTATTATCGTTAGCAGAGATACCTTGGAGGGAGGCGAAAGAGAGAAAGAATTTTAGAATCGTTGAAGTAAAGAGTACTAAAGTAATCAAAGGTCTAGATCTTTCTCCTCAACATTCATTAAAATGCTACCATCAGACTTAGAGATGGAAGAGATTTTATTCAAATGGTGACACTTGTTTACTCAATTATGATAGAAGTGTTTTTTCCCTCTTCAATCTTCCATTTAAAGCTACACTCTTGTTTTCAAAAAATTTCAATATTGTTATGAGCTTGGATAAGAGAGGCTTTAGCTTTGACAAGCTCTAACTTGTTATCAAGGGAAGGGTTAATCTAAAAAAGGGTTTCAGGATTGGTAGTGGTATTTTCCTTGCGGCTCAAATTTGTAAAGATATTTCCAATAAACTTGAAATTCCAACTTTTGAGAGCCTTGCGAAGGCGTTTGAATTTTTCCACTAATCTAGGGAGGCCAAAGACAGCACAAGATTGCTCTCAGGATCCTCTAATAGTTGAACCACAATCTTTATTGACAAGCCAGAAAAGTTGGAATTTGAAGCTTCTATTTTTGAAAGAAGAATTGGCGTTAGAAGAAATGATGATAGGCTTCTGATCAGATATCGTAGAGTTAAGAGAGAAATTTTTGATAGAGGGAAAAGGTTGCACCAAGCATTACTAATGAGAAACAGATTAAGGCGGCCAAATTTTCTATCATTAGACCAAGTGAAAGAAGAACCAGTGTAATTGAAATCATCCAAGCTGCAATCGATGATGGCTTCATTGAAATCATATGTGGGCATGAAGTGATTCAGTTTATAACGTTTATACTCATTTTGATGAAGGACAACATTAAAGTCCCCACTGATAAGCCAAGGAAGATTTGAGGAGCTACAACTTTAAGAAACTCCTAGAGGGAGGTTCTTTCAGTTCTAGTTGGATAAGCATGAATAAAAGTAATAAGGTAGTTGAGATGAGCATCTTGAAAATTAATGTGAGCAGCTTGTTCGTATTGAGAGATAAGATTCATGAACCAAATTATTAGACCAAAAAAGCCAAATTCTATTATTAGAGAGGGCAACGCTATTGTCAAATTTGATATATTTTTGGATTTTGACACAATCAGCTGAATGAAGCTTAGGCTCAAAAAGGACAAGAATAGAGATTTTATTGTCATTCACAATATGCTTAAGATGATTTTTTGAAGAGATGTTACCCACACCTTTAATGTTCCAGCACATAATATTTTCATAAGTAACTACTAGAAGACTTGAGTGAGTCTTTTGGCCAGTAATGATAGATTTCGTAGCATTTTTGGGTAAGTGGCTGATTTTTTTTATTTTATTTTTAAGGCAAAAAGTCGTCATTAGAACCATTTAAAGGATTAAATTTATTAGAGGATATGACCGTTGAAGTAGTTTTGGTAGGGGAAATAATTTTAGAAATAAAAGATAGGTCGAGAGTACTTACCAGATTGGAGGCGGTTTCACGAGCACATGCCAGCACATTATCATCACAAGAAGGATTTCTAGAAGTATCATTAGTGTTATATACATTTCCAGCTGTATAGTTATTAACATTAGTATGGTACGGTATAAGAACCAGCTAGCTTTATACGAAGTTTTAGCCATTTCAGCAAAAGGCTCAGAGTCGGCCACAGTTAAATTTTTTTTCAAGCGAGACAGCTGAATTAAGCACATAGGCAGCAATGTTAAGTTCAGTCAGCTGATTTGAGTTACAGCTGATGTCATCAGAAGCCGCAATAACACCTGAAGGCAAACCAGTAGAAATGTCATTAAAAGAGTCATTAATTTTAGCATTTGGAGTTAGCCTAAGAGGATTAGCTAACAAACCCAAATTGGCCTCAGGAAAAACAGCACAGGCAGAAGAAATGACTTGAGTATTGGCATTCTTGACTAAGGTAGCAGCACCCAAAACTATGTTAGTTAGAGGATTTTGGCCCAAGGAACTGGGCAAATCATAAAAGTATTACTTTGTTCCATAGCTTCAGCCATCCTTCCCTACAACCATAGACTGATTATATAAAGAAACATTATCTGGCATTCTACGAAGCATGCAATTTTCATTATCATGACCCATGTCAGTGCAAGCAGAGCAATGCTTAGGAAGGTTTTCGAAGCAAATAGTTTGAAAGTAATCTCTGTTTGGTGTACCCAGCCATATTTTATCGATTTTTGGTTTAGAGAGGTCAATTTCTTTAAGAATGCGAGGAACAGCTAAGTTCCTCAAAGTGGCTGTATTTTTGTCAAGTTGTAACGGTTTCTGTACTGCACATATAATATTAAACAAAGTATTTTTTGAAATGTATTGCAGCCTAAGCCCAGGGAGGTTAATCCAAATTGGAACAGTAGGAACATTAACATCACCAGAGCAAATGAAATCACAACTAATGATATAATGATGATTATTGATGAATTAAATATATATATATACAGGATTTAGTAAATAATAAACTTGGAAGTAAATAATAAACTTTTTTCATACCTTTAACTTCTCTTGTTGCCATAATACTATATTCTTTTTTGCTCCAGGTGATTAATGATTTTATCTTTGTCCCCAAAAGAACCTTATTAGATGACGACTATTTTTCTTGCATCCTCTATTTTAATGGGAAGTAGTTGAGGGCATGAAGCCCAATAATATTTCAAAATGAAAAAAAATATATACAAGAATATTTGTGTTTTAGAATACCACCTAATTATTGAAATGTTGCAAATCAAAGAGAAACGATTACTATAGTGATCACAAAATTTGAAAGAAAAGAATAGTTACTCAAATGTCTCATAGCAACAGGATTAAGAGCTAGTGACAGGAGTTTAAATAAACGTCAATCCATTCTATTCGAGAATGGCCATTCAAATATCAGTATAACAAGTATGTTAACAACACAACTAATATCACCAGAGACAATGCAAAGGATGGTCTTTAGTGCTATGAGGCCATTGGTAGCTGCATTATTGGATTTGATGCGTTTTGACAGAATTGAGTGTTTGTTATCATTAAATGTCTCTGGAATAATGAGTGTTTGTTTTCTGAGCATTGGTGCTTGAGTGCTTTATTTTATTTTGGTTACAATGTTTATTCTTCGTGTTCAAGTTTCTCATTAGGCTGACGTGCTTTTCCTTTCTATTTGTTTGTATGTTTAGTTATTAATATTGTTGTTATTACTTTGGAAGGGGTTGTATTGTTGTATTGCAATGCATGAATTGATGAATGCACGTTTCTGTTCTGATTTTTATGTCCTTTATACATTGCTATATTTAAGATAGCAGTATGGAGGAACTGTCATGCATTAATAATATTCAACTGATTTTTTTTATATGCACTATGCAATAAAGTGAAGGCATTTGGCCTATATAATCAATCATAAACTGAAGCCCTTTTTTATATGCACTAAAGATTTTTGGCTGCTTGGTTTGAACTAAAAGGAATACTATGTGTTTTTTGTTTAGTTTATGCCTTAAATATTTGTTTGGATCACATATGAGTATTGCTACACTTATACATTAATATACATCAAAATATATAGATTGTGTCAATTTAACGTGTAAGTAGATTATTGGTTGAATACACTTTTTTGTGGGGTTTATGTACAAAAAATAAAAAAAAAATATATTTTATTGATCATGAATATTTTTTTGATGTATATTCTTGTGTAAGCACAGCATTCTTCATCACATATAGTGTTCTTGGGGTCATCAGTCCCCTTGGCCTGTTTAGTCCAATAACAACGCCCCTGAAACATAAAGAAAATCTAATATGTATCTAAATGGAGGCATGTTAGGGCAGTAGAAAAACAAGAGAAAGCCATTAGGCTATTAATATTATTTGTTGGCCATTTTGATTGCCTACTAAACCTTTTGATTCGCACGGCATGTGCTGCTGCTGTTGTTGTTGTTATTCAGGTTTTTGGCGACTCAGAGGGAGCTATGAATGGCTCTGCCTTTGTGGATGCTATGCTTCTTCTCTCTCCGGCCTGCAGCCCCGTCTTTATTTAGGGTTTTGCTTACAATGAATGAGCTCTTCTTCTTAAGAGTTTATAAGCCTCTTTTTGTTTAAAATGTTTGTTTTTGACCTGCAATGCTGCTGCTGTCAATTTGTCTACTTGTTTGTGTTTGGCTTGCTGCAGACTAACAACGTTTGTCATCTCTAAATTAATAGTTGAGGGCATAGAAAAACCCTACTCAGTTCCAAAGGAACCACCAAATTATAGAGAAATAGAGCGATCCATAGAGTAAAATAGATCTCAAGTTAGTCATTCAATGTCTCATAGCAAGTTCACCAACAACAAGATTAAGAACACTTTTTGGGAGATAAACTGAAAGTAGCTCCAAAGTATATTGTGGCAGACAATTAAGCATCACTAGAAACAATGGAATGAAGATCCGTTGGTGCTATTTACAGAAAAATAAAATTAAGCTCTTGGGAGTATAGAGATACTCGAAATATAATCATCCTAAATAATAATTTAATTTCTTATTAAAGTATAAATAGAGTTTTTTTTTTGTTTTAATAATTAAATAACTATATATATATAATTATTCAAAATAATAGAAAATATATTAATTATATTTTTGATCATTTCTTAAGGTCAAAAATTTTGAAAATTTTCTTGAGAATTGGGAAAAATTAATCAGAATTTAAAATGCAAAAATGTGTATATTTAGTCTTATATTATATATATATATATTAATTTTTAAAACTAGAAATTATAATAAATAATGAATAATAATCAAATGTCTAAATTTATACAATAAAATATATATATAACTATTTTAGTTTAATAAATGTTTTAATAATTTTGAAAGATCTCAAGAATATGAATTAGTTTAGATTAATTGAGATTATAGTTAAATAGTGTTGCAGCCTTAATTATTAACTTGGAGGAGTTGCTTGTGAATCCAATGTTCACATTTATGTCTCTTCGTTCCTTAATGCTCCAAGCTTTGTCATCTCTACTTTGGTGGCAATAGCAGAGAGGGGAGTCCTTTTACCTCTCTTCTCCTCTTAGATGAATGATGACATTAAAACCATAGAAAAACAGAAGAGAATATGCAGATAAATACCGACACGAGTGTAATAAGGAACAATAAAAGAGAGAAAACAAATCCTGTTCACAGCCGCAAAGCATGGGTTTAATAAGACAAAGGAAGAGAAAAAGGTCAGTAGTATCCTCCAATTGGTGGCCACTTGGGCAGCGCCTCCATATCCAGCTCTGAATTTAAAAGCAGCCCCTCCCCTCCTTTAAAACCTTGGCCATACATACTCTGCGACAAGTCCCAAAAGTCTCAATCAATAGCCCGATGAGAGGCAGACGGCCACTTGCTCTGCCCCATCTCCTCCTCCTCCTCCTCTCATCCTGCTCTGCGCAATCGAAGGCCTCAAAAGGCTGTGATTTCTTCCATGGAAGCTGGGTTTTTGATGACTCCTATCCGCTCTACGACTCCTCATCCTGTGGATTCATCGACCCGCAGTTCGATTGCCAGCGGTACGGCCGCCCCGACAAGCTCTATCTCAAGTACAGATGGAAGCCAGCAGCCTGCGAGCTTCAGGGGTCAGTATTCGTTCATTCATTCATTCATTGATCAGAGCATGCTGCTCTCTGCTTACAAGAGAGATTGTTTTTGAAGGTTTGATGGGAAGGATTTCATGGCGAGGTGGAGAGGGAAGAAGATAATGTTTGTGGGAGACTCTCTGAGCTACAACCAGTGGCAGTCTCTGCTCTGCATGCTGCCGCCCTCCACCAATTTCTCCTCTGTCAAGAAGGATGCTCTCTCTACCGTCACCATTCAGGTTTATTATTCCTTCTCTTTTCTTTAATTCATCGTCTCTCTGACAGGCTGATGATGTCTCTCAAGTTGAGGGATTCGCTTGTTTTACATGTGATTTTTTATACAAGATTTATTTTTTCTGCTCTGTTATGTTCTCGTAGTCTGTGAATCCTGGAAGTCACCTCCTTAGTCACGAGCCTTTTTGTTAGATTAAACAAATAAAATTTTATGATTTTTTTATTTATTAAAAATTATATTTTTCTTAGAACAATCATTGAGTTACAATTTTAGCTTCATGAACACAATATCATTTATAATTTAGAAATGGTATTTATTTAGACTCCTCATCTCACACCTAATAAATTTTATTGGATATATATTTATATATCTTAATTATTCGACTTTTAAATATTATATTTGACAGCTGACCTAACATTTTTCTTATAAAACTCGTATTTATAAATCAAAATAGCATTTAGAAAAAGATATTTAAACAGTATTTTATTTCATAAAAGAAAAAAACTTATATCTCAATGCATACTATTTATAAAACTAATACTTTAACAGATTTTATGTATAAAATCTATTAATTTGAGATAAATATTTAACGCTTTATAAAATTATTTGGCTAATTCTCTAAATTTGTGGGCGAAATAATGCTATTAAAATCGATAAAAGCGCATCTAAATACTAAATGTTTCGCTGTTTCTCTTAAGAATATTAGATCAAAATATAAGACATATAAGTGTATATAATCAATCTTTATATATATATATATATATATATATATATATATATATATATATATATTTGACAATACTTAGTCAACTTCAAATATTTGAAGTCAAATAATATTTTGGGCTAATTAATTAGTAGATAAAAAATAACTAATAACTCAATATTTGAAATTATAAAAATTATTATATTTTTAAATAATATGCATATAAGGAAGAGAAGTGCTTGCTGATGTATCACTCAAAAATATTCATTCAATAGGATATAGACATATAATTCAATACAAATTTTTAAAAAAATATTTTAATATAAATAAATAAATACTAATAAAATAAAATTTAAATACAATTGGATGGATATTTTGAGGTCTAAATATCATTTCTCTATAAAGAATATTCATAAATTTAATAAAATAATATTAAATATGAATTAAGGATGCAATTGGTTGAGTTTGGTTGTCTATGAGCTTGTGCTTAATTTATAATAGTCTCTTAAGATAATAAGATAATATAGTTTATGGCATTTGTAGGATTGATGGCATTTGGTAAATTGTTACAGACAATTCCAAATAAAAAAAATAATTTATAATTAGTGGGTTAGAACAACATTAAGAAATGTGAGGCTGAATGCATGCAGGAGTATGGGGTGTCGGTAATGTTCTTCCGAACGCCGTATCTGGTGGACATTGTCTCAGAGCCGATTGGGCGAGTCCTGAAGCTGGACTCGCTATCAGGCGGCCGCATTTGGCTGACCGCAGACCTCCTCATCTTCAACACCTGGCACTGGTGGACGCATGCCGGAGCTGCCAGCCAAGGGTAAAAGCCCTCAATCCCCTCCCCTCCCCTGTAAATCTGCAGCGGCTAAAAATGACGCCTTTGACGCAGCTGGGATTACATCCAAGAAGGAGACAGCATTTTGAAGGACATGGACAGACTCGAAGCTTTCTCCATCGGCCTTTCCACATGGGCCAAATGGGTGGACTCCACCATCACCACTCAAAACGTCGTTTTTCAGGGGATCTCTCCCACGCATTACAGGTACAAAAATAAGCAATTTTGAAGCTGAAGAAAGAGTGCGTGCGCGCTAAAAGTCCTTTTTTTTTTTTTTTTTTTTTAAATCAGCGGGAATGATTGGGGGCAGCCGAGGGCGAAGGATTGCGGGAGGGAGGTGGAGCCGGTGATGGGATCTTCGTATCCGGGGGGAGATTCGCTGCCGGAGCAAGCTGTGGTGAAGAGAGTTCTGAGCTCCATGAGGAAGCCGGTCTTCCTGCTTGACATCACCTTGCTCTCTCTGCTCAGGAAAGACGCCCACCCTGCCGCCTACAGCGGCGACCACCCTGCGATGGACTGCAGCCATTGGTGCCTTGCCGGCCTTCCAGATACTTGGAACCTCATCGTCTATGCCGCTCTGCCTTGATCAACCACTTTTTGCAGCAGGGGGCCAAAGGAACCAACCAAATTTGTTCCTTAATTTTTTATCTAGAAACTCAAAAGCTTTTTTGTTCGCAAATTTGTTGTGCAATTTATGATTACAGCTGCAAATCTGATTGTTAACATTAGCATTGTATCCTTAGCATTAATTTGTTGATGTACTTGCATCTCAGATTGACATGATTGAGTCTTGAATAAGAAAATGAGTAATTCATATTACACAATCATTTTTCCTATCTTATGTTGGATGTTAGCCTTGTCAATGACAACACACTATCAATATATATAGTATAGTTAGTATATTGGCATTCACTGCCCTCCCTCCGCTTAGAATTATCAAGGAATTAAGAACCAATCGGATAAAAATTGGACCTGTAATTGAACTTGAAGATTCAATAAATTATTGGTTAATTAAATGATTAATTTTAAGCCTCATCTTTTTTGTTATTTTGTACTTTTGTTGCCGTAATTTGTGCTTTGATGAAATGTTTTTGGCTTATTTAGATACTGTGAAGTTATTTAAGTTGGACATTTATAATTAAATGATGTGCTCAGAGCCAAATTGATAAATTTAATAGTAGAACTAAAGTCTTTGATCTTTTAAGCTGATCTTTCAATTAAAAGGGTGCGGGGGAGATGAGCATGCACGGAGACACCGTTCACTGGCGCTGCTCTTGATATTGAACTTGGAATTGGGATCGGCGGAGCGGTAGAGGGACTTCCTGCCGCAGTGGACTCTGGCCTGGAGATCGCCGGAGCTCAGAATTTCCTCCGCAGGAACCAGAGCAAGGTCCAGATCGCCCACCCACTCAGCTGCCCTCAGCATAACCCTCCATGCCACCGCCGCGTGGCGCCTGCCCTCCTCCGCGAACCCCGCCCAGCTGGACTCCCTCCAGCATCCCGGGTCCGTCGCCGCGTAGAGGAACCTGGTCACGGCGCAGGGCTGGGCGGCGAGGCAGACCATCCGGAAGAAGCCGCGGCCCTCCAGTGAAGCTTTAAAATTTAAAGAATGTATTTTGTTGAATCTGATTGAATCAGCTCAAGATGCATTGTGTTATTTTGTTGACTTAGCCTTTATATAATTCTATTAAGATTAAGGTTATAAAACTGTTATTGTCATCTTATTTCAAGAGAATGAGAATGAAATATGAGTGAGATCTGTAATTTTTAAAATATCTTTTAATAGTGGAATTTTTGATGTGGTGCAGCTAATTGATTTTTTCATATTAAGTTTGCGATTTTCCATTTTATTAGTGAAATGCTTCTACTTATTTTGGCGAATCCGGCGAATCGTCTTCGCCGTATTCGAATCTCCGGAGCAAGATGACTTCCTCCTCCTATCGAGTCGGCGAATCCAAGATGGCAAAGCTCCGCGTTCGCGGAGTGGGCAAATTTTTCAAATTTACCTTGAAATATATCAAGTATTAAAAAGGTTCTAACAAACCTATCCAGGAACTTATTATGATTATCTTCTGCAATAATATTTTCAAGCTTCTCTCAAATATTCTTCTCTAACTGCTCTTAATTCAAAGTTTGAACAATTAAACTTCCAATAACCCTTCTAATAATAGCTCATTTAGAGAGACAACAACAACTCAGTTTCTAAGTGTTTAGGAACACTTTGGAAACATAGATTGAAATTGCAATTAGACATCATCAGCGCTAACTTTTGTAATGGAGCAAGCTTCATTTAAGGAAGGGTGAGCAAAGGGGCCATCCAACAATCCAGCGGCCACAGCCCTGTGAACGTCCTCAGTAAAGTGGCATCCATCCCACGAGAGGCAAGACGAAGGGTCGTCGCAAACCGTTGTTCTGGCATCCCCGCACTGCACCGCCGGGTTGACGTTGTAGGTTCCTCCTCCGCCGCAGCATGCATCCAAGCTCACCCTTCCCCTCCCTGCAGCCGCTCATCAAGGCCCCCAAACTATTTGAGATAGAGAAAAAGGAAGGGAGGGGGCAATTAAATTTGCTCACCGCTGCCAGAAATTATGCTCATGATGGAGCCGTAGTAATCGGCGTAGATGATGGAGGCGTGTGGGCGGAGGGCGCGGAGGCGGTGGAGCTCCTGCTTCAGCAGCAGGTTATGGTGTTGAGCGAAATCATTCAGCCAGACGATGCAGCCGGTGGTCCGATCGTAGTCGTCTGGATCAGAGCTCCTGAAGATGGCGAGGTACGCCGGGATGCATCCCAGGGGGAAGTTGCCCGGGACCAACAGCGTCTTCGCGCCCATCTCGATCAGATCCTGGAATCGAAAGAAACTAAGAGATAAGAGGAAGACAAATTCCTTCAGCATGAACATTGATTGATTGAGGAAAAAGGAACAGACGTCGATGAGCGCGCCGATGGCTTCGACAACGCCGAGAGCATATGATGTGATTTCGGCGAAAGGTTTTCCTTGAAAAATTGGGAAATTGTAATCGTTCCCCCCGATTTCCCCAGCTAGGAACAGCGAGGAGCCGAGTAAGTTCCTGCAATCTGCGCGATGCTACAGACGATTGCTAGATGCTCATCATTGAAGAATAATACTTGCTTATTGAAGAAGCATCGCTTATTTATATGTTCCACTTTAAGATGTATGCTTAACTTCAAAACTTGTTTTTTGCGGTTTGCTTCAGAATTAGCATTCATGGATCATGATGCAAAATGTTGTGCAGAATAATGAAAAAACTCTCAAATCTCAAATTTCATAGAGTGCCAGTTATACATCAATGTTGTACTCAACAGTATTTGCCTTGAATTTTATTTATTTTAATTTATGCTCTATTATTGATGGAGCTCCAGTTATTAACGTTTTTACTCGTTCATCAGATCCATTCATGTGTCCATATTAATCCCGTTACGAGGCTAGACTGTGACAGCGAATGATCTACCTAGGAGGCTGCAAGTCATATGACATCGCCACCACCAGTATTGTTGTTGATATCATGTTGCCCAACGGCTTAGTATGGCAGTTTAATGTAGTCTGGCACATACCCGTATTGACGAGGAACCTAATCTCAAATGAGCCAATAAAGCTGTCTAATGTTTCAACATCATTAAGCAGATGAGTCAATGATGTGTTGTAATATATCAAGATTTTGAGTTAATAAAATTATTATTCATTATCTTAATTAATTTGAGTAATCTATTAGTTATTTTTGTGAAATAAAAATATTAAGTTGCTAAGAATAATTTAGAGAATTAAAAAAAAAAAATTCATGAGAGAATTTTTCCTGATTATTTTATGATGAATTTTAAATCAAAATAAATATATAAAATTATTGGGGTGTCAAAATTGAAATATTTTTGAATTATGCACTATCAAATTAATTAGCAACAAAAATTTCATAATTTTTGAAACTAAAATAGATGAATTATACTAAAAATGCATTGGAAATTAAATTAATTGAATAATTGAATTAATTAATTTGAAAAAAAAAATTCAGCCGTTAACGGCAACGACAAATGCCATTAAACAGCGTCTTGACATTGTCTGGCGTTAACGGCAAATTCAACGTTTGCCGTTAACGGTGAAAGCAACTGGTGTAACGGCGTTGACGAATCCGTTCTTGGCCAACTTCAAATTCAAATTTTGGGACAACCACTTAGCCAAATTAGACAATTTTGATGTATATGAATTTCTCTCACCGATATTTACAGTTTGGAACATTCAATTTGAATTTTGGAGGTACATATTTTATTAATTTTAAGAAATACTAAAATTTTATTTTTTAGCCAAATTAAGTAAAATTAGGCCCTGATTTTTTAGACTTTTGCATTTAATCCACCTAATTAAAGGTACAAATTGATATTCTATAGAAATTATTCTTAATTAAAAATGAATTTAAGTCAAATTATTTTGAGATATTCAAATTTCATTTTGATCAAACATACATCATTTGATCTTTATTAAAGCCTTATACGCACTCATAGACCTTCTAACCATAATTATAAATATAAAATTCTGTCTTCATTTGTTATTACTTTCATTTGAAAGCATTTGTCAAACACCCTTCCCCTTCCTCTCCTCATCCTCTCCAAACCCTAGGGAGTTCATCCATAAGCAAATTCCACGGCAATGAAAAGCTCTTGGAAACTCTAAACTATCTAAAGAAGGATATATATGCTGCATTATCTCTCAAGCTTCATAAAACAATTTTTTTTTGCTTCGAGATAATCTCTCATATTTGTTTTAAAGATTGCAAGAATTAGAAGTGAATGCTAACTTGATTTCAAGAGCATAAAAGATTTTATTATCAAGAGTGAGATAGACTTATATTTGAATTTTATATCATTTTATATTTATTTAAGTTAAGATAATTTATACAACTATAATTTAAATTTCTGACTGTGATGTATGAATATTATTTTATTTATCAATTTTTGTGATTAATATTTAGTCTTGAATTATTACTTGAAATCTTTTAACTCTAATTTTCAAGTCGTTATATGTGTATAGAATCAGAGGCTTGGGCTTGGACACTGATATTTCTACTCTCACAAGATAAAATTCATGAGAAAAAATCCATTGAGTTAGATTTTTGTAAAGTTTGTGTTATGGGCAAAATAAAAAATGTTAGCTTTGTGAATACCAGAAGAGAGCCAAAGGAGCAAAAACTTGTTTGGGGTTCAGCTCCATTTTTCTCTTTAGGTGGCTCCAATTATTCTGTTACCTTCATTGATGATCACACAAAAAAAAGCATGAATGTATTTTTTAAGAAAAATCAAATGTCTTTGAGATATTCAAGAGATGGCTAGCAGTAATTGAAACTAAGACCGAACTCAAGTTGAAGTGCTTGAGATTCGACAATGGCGGTGAATATTTTAATAAGGAGTTCAAAGTTTTTTTGTGCTGAGAAAGTGATCAGAAGAGAGTTCACAGTCCCGAGAACGCCACATCAAAAGGGTATAGCCAAAAGAATGAACCAAACTATCATGGAACTCGCTAGAAGTACGAGGTTACATGCATGTTTGCCCATAAAATTCTTACTTAGGCTGTTAGCACCTCGATTCACTTGATAAATTGCAAATTGTTGGTGCCACTAAAGGAAGATTTTTGGAAGAAATGTGGAGTGGTAAAGGGGCAAATATATCTTACTTCCAAGTATTTGGTTGATTTGCATAAATTCCTCAAGGTGCCGGAGAAAGAACAATCTCGATGCCAAGACGCTCAAATTCACATTTATCGAATACTGTTTCGTTGAATTCAAGCACATGTTTTGGGACTACCAAAATCACAAGATCATTCTGGACGTCACCTTCAATGAAAGGGAGATGTACAAGAACCGAATTACAGCAAGCTAGAACTTTATAGAGCATCAAATGATTAAATCAAGTTTGATGATTAGATCATGCTCTACAAGTGAAACATAGTATATCTCAGCATTGGCTTGAATTTACCATATAGTATGATTGAAGAGACTCTTGAATTTCTTTGAGGTTAATTAGTAGAAAGAAATAATCATACAAATTGAAGTATTGTTAACTTTACTATCCGTAGAATATGATCTGAAAAAGATAGAGCTACCATTATGGCTGACAATCTGACTCGAAACTCAAAATTCGAACTCGATTCGATCGGAACTCGAGACATTTTGACCCGACTTGAAAATTTTCAAGTCGAGTTCGAGTCATACGTCTTGCCTCGAACCTTATTTAAAATGACTCAAAATGGCTCGAACTCGACTAGAACTCGAACTCAAACAAATTCGAGTCGAATTCGAGTACGGACTGACTTGACTCGAACTCGAAACTAGCACTAGCTACCACCATCTACGAGTACCACTATTAACAGAAGAAAAAAAAAAGCAAATCAAAATTATTAACATAGAGCTGTTAACAATCATTCGAACGTTTTCGTAGTTTGCTCGGATTGATATCAATAACTCATCTTGAGGGAGTGTTAAAGATCAAGATGAGTTTATTTGGTTTCTTTTATTTTTATTTATTTATTTTACTTCATAATCTCCCACTTCTCGTAATTGACCCCTCCCAGCATTCATTAAATATCACCATCACTCTCCTCTCTAAGTCGCCCAAAATCTCTCTTAATTTATGTGCAAGCTAATCTTACTTTCTTGTAGTTAATGTGTATTGCAATGTGCAATTGTTATTTTCTTCCAAGTTTTAGTTTAATCCTCTCTAGTTGTAAGCATACACTTGCATTTTATAATTTGTCATTATTGATGTTTATTGAACGGATTGTTTGTGGTGGAGAGAAGGTGAAATATCCTTCACACAATACAAACTCAACCCAAATCCTCACTCACAACTAGATTATTCCACTCATCGTTCAAATCAACCTTCACACAATACACTCCCTTCTCACCCTATGATCACCAGATCAAAAACCGGAACTCTTCGGCCTCGCAACGTTCTAAATCTCGCCACTAAACTGAATAGAAAACAAGCAAATCAAAATTATTAACAGAGAGCTACCACCATCTACCAGTTTCTTTGAACACTGACGGTGAATTGCGTGTATAAGGTCCTGCGTTGATTTTTTTCAATGCGAGCAAGAAGATATGGGGGCGAATAACTGCAATAAGTTTACTCGGTATTTATGCAGGTACTGACCTGCATCAGTTGAGCAGAGTGAAGGAAGCAATTCCTTGAACCATTTAATCTGAACACTCAGAGAAAGGTTTGTCCACATATGGTCGATGCCCCTTTCCATAAGGAAGCTCGAATCGAGCGCAGTAGCCCCAGCGACAGCGAAATTCACCCCTCGCCGGAACCCTCCATCGCCGGGCCCAGCTAGAAACGGCCGGATAAAAGGAATTCCCAGAGCATCCGCTGCTCGTCATTTTATAGTCTCGCGTAATAAGAAGAAAAAAAAAAGGATCATACAGGAAGGGAATGAGGGAAGAAAACGAACCGATGAAATCAATAATAAGTCGTCCATCGGAGTAGCGGCCCGTTGGGCGGTGAAAGAAAGTCTGGCCATAAGGGGATTTGGCGGCCGGAATATTGCCGTTCATGGAAATGAAAAGGTTCCCGGTGTCGGCAATGGAGTCTCCGAAGCTGAAGATGGAGGTGAAGCATCCATTGGCGCTTCCAAGATGATGTAGGGCAAGGAGGAGGATGAGAAGAAGCAGGGAAGTCGAGGAAGCCATGGGGCTTGGGATGGTTGTGATCCGAATTTCTCGTACCGCAAGGGTTGTGATCCGAATTTTTTGCTTTAATTATTGCCCAATGAGATTTTTTGCATGTGAATTGCATAAAAAACTCCGCTTACATATTAATATATTATTTATATATTTTAGTGTATACTAATATATAAATATAACAAAATATATTTTGGTTTCTATGTAATTAATTAGTTTTAATAATTTTTTTTTCTTTTTTAAGAAAATAAATTTTTAATTACTGGCAAATGAAATTTGATTGATAGACCTATCAAAAATTTATGAAACCTTAGGTAACTAAAAGTATTTCATCTCCTTTCCTTAAATACTTACTATAATGAGTTTATTATCACAATTTTAATTAATAAATCTCAATAATTATGAATTAAACAGTAACTTTGAAAGGTTTAACAATATTGACATATATTTTCCAAGTCATCCCTTTAATTGTGATGAATTATAAGATCTCAAAATAGACTTTTACTTTCATTTTGATTTTGAAAGTTGCATCACTACCACTGCATTTTGATCACAATATAATCAGTAATTTTATGGATTATTGTTTATTTTACAAGAGATTTAACATTTTTTGATTGTTATGAAATAATTTATGAGTATGATACTTCAAATAAATTGAAGAGTAAATTTACCTTCATAATAATTTATAAGTATAAAGTTTTGAAATAATTTTTGCTACGAAACGAACGAACTATTCATTCGAACAAATCGTTTGATTCGTTAATTGAACTTCACCGGGATCATGAATGACATCGAATTCGTTCGAATGATTTCATTCAAAATCGTTTCGTATAGTTTGTTCGAACATCAAAGGCCTTGGTAAAACCATGGATGAAGCCAGAGAAGAGGGAGTTTGCAAATCGCAAAAGAAGCTCTCATGTCGATATATATGAAAGCACAATTGAATTGTAATGTAAAATTGTTTGCCTGTTTTACTTAATACCAAATGTCAGTAATTGTAATTTACCAAGAAAAAAAATTATTTTACCCCAATTTTATCTCAATTCAAAACAGCTCCTTAATTTTTAAATAATCTTAATTGTTCACAAACAACGCTACATTTTATATATACATATATATATATATATATATATACATATATATATATATATATTTCTAAGAAAATTTAAGATAAAATATATTAATTTATATATAGTATTACTACTTTTATTGATTTATTAAATATATATTATAAAGTGCGATTTACATAATTTATATTAGAAGTTTTTGGTAATTTAAAATATATAAGAAGATGAAAATAGATTAATTTCCAAGTGCAATAAATTTGGATAAATAATGATTTTAATATAAGCAAATAGAACTCGACCTCTTATTTTTGGAGTCTAAAGAAGCTCGAGCAGAAGCCAAATAAAACTGAAACTCAGCTCGTTTACATCACTGCTCGCTCAATAAGGAAATAAGACAAACTCAACATAGCCTATAAAGCCTAAGACCTGGAAAATTAATGAAGCACCAAAATCAAATAAAACAGAGGATCGCAGCAAAAAAAAAATGATTACATTTTTACATAAAAAACTCTAAATTATGAAAAATTACAGCCACTACACTACATAAATTTACTATCAAAAAAAAAACATAGATGAATGCACAACTTTCTTCCTCACTCCACTTGAAGAGGATTGTTCCCACCAAACATATCTATCACCAACCTCCTTAACACGCATATATACACAGAGGCTATGATACCAGCACAATATATAAATTGACGAAATTGAGGATCGGGTAGACATTACATCATGATCTGATCCAATCAAGCTCCATAAAAAACAAAACAAACATGAACAAATTTTAATTATACGCCTAGATAGTATTTGAGGACCAAAGACATACAAAATTTTAAATTAAATAAAAAAAACAAGCCAAAATTGAGAAAAAGACCAAACTAGCCCAAGTTTAGGCTCAGCTTTAAACACTTGCATCCACAACAATCCAACAAAATCATCCAACGCAGATCTCCAATATTGTCATTTAGCATACTTTCTCCTCCAACATCAGTCTCAAGCCCTGGCACCTAACACCGAGTTTAGCTTTTTTTTAAGGTAGTTTTTCATCGGACTCGAACATCAAATAGCACTTTTAGTAGCATATGCGATCTCTTGGAATTGAAAAAAATTAAGTAATACTTCCACATTTTAAATCACTAAAACTTTGCTAGTACCAAAGTATTTCCATTTATTTAAAATGAAATTTGTGCATAACCAAGACAATGATCATATTATATTATGATGTTACTTAAGCTCAGCTTCATAAAATAGCTTATGAGCTAAGTTTAATGAGCAAACAAGTTAAGTCAACACCAACTCTACTCATCAACACATCACATGAACTTGTTTGTTTATATTTATCAATGCACAATACATATGAATTATGTCAAAATTCAAGTAATACTGTTTAAATTATAGCATATAATCATAAATCTCTTTTATATTTTTTCAATAAATTAATTGGCTAATGAGTGCTCATGAGCTGACTAGCTCATAATAGTTAACTCAAACTTCTCGGTTAGCTTATGCCCCATGTTACATATATATAAGAAATAGCTCAATAAATGGGTAAACTAAATAAACAGATTTGATTAGTTAAAAATGAATTAAGATGCATAACATTCTCGAGCAACAAAAATAATTCATGTTATGCAACTTTATCATGCATTAAAAATGACTAAAAAACACGTACAGATTTAACATAAATATTACGCCAAAATACCATATGGCTTCTTCATTTGCACATTTAACCCAAGACTTTCAAATATTACATGCACACCACAAACTTCTATATATCAAAACATCAAGACCACAAAATCAACTCTATTTTATAACAATTTGCAGCATGCAAGTAATGCTTCAAATAGCTTGTGCTAATAAATAAATCTTCTAAAGCAGCAGCACACAGAGATCATCTTCCATACTCAAGTTCAATGCGCTTAGCTCACAATTTCAATCAATGCGTGGATTCCTTCCTCTCAGAACCCCATACTCTCTAAACCCTAAACTCATGTATTACAATCGACGATCATCATGCAATAACAATAATATATATGCACAATCTAAGACTCCCTAAAACCACCCTGATAAATAGTAGTCCCGGCTACACTACAGACCCTATTTTATATTATATTATATTATATTATATATATATATATATATATATATATATATATTAATATATATATCCGTAAATAAGAAATGGCAGTAAATACCAGTTGCTGCTGCCGCACCCCTCCAAGACTGCAATATAACAGTTTTTAAAGCTGTTCTGAAGCATCAGAATCCATAATAAGCCAAACCCTATGGTACATCTGCGAAATATAAAGACATCCTCGGCTCATCCGCCTAAATCAATGTTTCTGCAGTCTCCCTATGATTCACATCCATCTGCAGGGGTAAAACAGCCATATCATACAACTATCTGCAATGCTGGAGTAAAAACTGATGCGGTTCAACAGATTTACTTAATGGTTCAATGGTTTGGTTGAAACGGAGGTAAAACCATAATCGCATGATAAACAAAAAAAAAAGGACTTATTATAGAACATAAAATATTAATCACAAAATTTATTAAGAAAACCCGCACTTCGTAAAGGCAAGGTATTGTATTGTTTCTTTATTTCAGTTGTGATATTTTCTTTAGATATTTTAAGAAAATATCGCTGAATTAGATATAAGATCACATAGTGCACAAAAATAAAACTTAAAATAACAAAATCTATATACGAATTGTTGCACATCACATCAATCAGTATGCTGTGTCAAAGCACTTGTCATCGTCAAGGGTTATCTAATTTAAGATTTCAAATTGAAATAAGTAAAATGCTTTCTTCACAGCCCCAAATTCTTTTTTTAGGCATTTAATATAATTATAATTATGATTTTGACTAATAAATTTTAATTATTATCATTTTAACATTAGATTTGATGCATTAATTTTGGTGCAGTTATGGAGGGGCACCAAACAGAGTACAGTACAGTACAAAATACTTAAAATAAATAGTGTAACATGTTTTCAAATCGAGGCTCGACAATACCTGGCGAGTGCCCGGCATGGTGTCAGTATACCTTCATCTCCAATTTTTATCACTGCAACTTTTTGTATAGAATAAAGCCCCGCTTAAATTGAAGGACTTTTAACTACACACAATGGTTTGTCTAGGATATTCTTTTAATACCCTAAAATTTTACCTAATTTTCTAAAACAGCAAAAAAACACATGTAATGAGACTGCATATATTTTGAAATGTTTATACTCAAAATATAGTAAAACAAACAGCCCCTAAACCAATATTTATAGAATTATGAGCTCAGGGTGAAAATAAAATTCTACAAAAATGGGATGGGCACATTGCAAATATTAGGCTTTTGATTCAACTAATAAATGTCAGGTATAGCTGCAAGGAGTCGATCCCAACTGAAGATGAAACAACTAACGATGGTATCAAAGAGAAAGAGATTGTAAGCAACGCTAAGTTATAAGTAAAAGATTAAGCGAGATGGATTCAAGAGGCAAAACATGGTGCTCATGATTAAAAGGGAATCAAATTAGAATAAAATCATTCACACGTGTCCCATAAGCATTTTCCATGCATCTGAGTCGTAATTAGTATTTATTTGGGATTGAAATATCTTTAGCACAATTTTTATTATCTTAAACATATTGTGTCAAAAGGAATCGCATGCCAAGCCCAAGGCATAAAGGCATTTTATTATATGCACTTCCTTAGTTCAAATCAATCACTTTAATCAAACAAGAAAATTTCTTCAACCCGTTTCTTTCTCGCTTTCCTCGATATTTTATCTTTTGGGTGCTTATAAGAATAAAGTTACAATGAAACATTTTATTAAGGAACTTCTAATTGACTATGGAAAAATTGAACAAATCGAATGAATTGGTGTCAAGCTTCTTCGTGCAACTATTCTATCTTAACTCTGAAAATGGGTTTGATCTTCTTGTTTTCAAAAAATTAACTTCGTTTGGTCGCATCAACCAAAGAACATATTTCAGAAATCAAGTCATGCCTGATATTTGTTGACAAAATCTCTAATGGGTCTATTTTCATCAAGCAAACAAAATTTTGGCATAATATTCATAATCACGTCACATTCCATGCTCTATTTCTTACAAATCAATAGCAAGAATTTGAAAAGACGTAACATATTAGCCCTCCACTTGCTCACTATTAAATGCAACTAAGCAATAAAGATAGCAAGTCCTAATCAAAATTTAAATGTGATACACACTCTTTCTGGCAATGGATGACGGCCTTAGTTTTACACTTGTGAGAGTGATTTCAACTAGATCTACAAATTATATATGAAAAATTTTGGTCCTCAATAAATCTTTCTTATGCTAGATGCTTCACTCTGGAAAAGGATCTACCACATCATTTGTTAGAAGATTATCAAAGTTGCCAGTTACTCGAGTTCTGCGCAATAATGATTCGAAAAAACATCTATCATTATTCTTAAACTACACTCTCAAATATTTTAACAAGTAAATTCCCTCAAGCGTATGGTATTTTTAATGATGTTTCTAGAGTCAGTAGAACCTAAGGTTTAGGCTCTCAGAAACGCCCAAGCGCTGAAGGCATTTTGATCGGATGAAGGTCAAACCTTGGGCGTTTTGGCACATCCAAGCGTCGGCACTTCTTTAAAGAACAGAGCTAGAAACAGAAACATAGGGGCGCTTAGGCACGTTCAAGCATCAACAAGCAGATCCAGTAGAATGCCAAAGCAGTATAGCCTGGGCGTATAGGCATGCCCCGGTGCCCTGTATATCTCCAGTTAGCCGAAGAAACCAAAAAGTCCGGTGCTTAAGCGCCATATGGCGAATGCAAATTTCTACGATGAAATTGGGATGCAGAGATCACTCGATTGGACATGTAGGCGGTTCAAATGAAGCATATGGGCACATAGCAAATATGAAAGGTTATGAGGTCAAATATGGGGGTCTTTTGTCTTATTCTTAAGGAATATCGAAGGCATCTTTGCCTTTGTTTATAATATAAGGATAAACTGTACAGAAGGGTAACAAGTGATGATGTGCTGCATATGCTGAGTGTTTTGGTGACTATGTGGTGAATGTGTGCTATATGGAAGGAGAAACTGTTGAAAGGCTAGAATTGACTTGAGAAATCTTAAAGTGTATGAAATCTCTCTTGTATCTTCTTATTATCATATTGATAAATCTTCAAAGTGTAACTCCGTGATATTTTCTTTATTGTTGAAGTTTTCATATAAAAATCTATGTGCTTGTGAGTTCTTGTATTTTTCTTCCTGTTTTACTGTGTCTTGCTTGTGCTCTCAAAGATAACGAAGCCTAAAGATCCCTCAAAGCTTGGCAATTTCCTCGTATGTGCTTGGCAAAGTGAACTGCAGTGTGATTTGGCACTATAATCACAACAATATTATCAATCCATGCTTGTGATAATTCCACCAATGCTCAATCAACATTTTTTGCCTAATCCGGTAGTTCCACCCATAATATTAGCTCACCATCATACAATAGTCAAATCCTACTCATTTTTCTGGGAATCGAACCTAATGCATCAACTAAATTTTTAGAATATTATTCACAACAACACGTTGGTGATATCACTCGCAAGTACCCTTATCATCCAATCAATCACTTTCCAAGACAATTGACTATATAGATCTCTAGTAGACAGCTCTTGCACATTGAAATTAATGAATTCATTCTTTATTTAAGAGTTGCAATATCTCACATGTATGCAACTTACAACGTCTCTCGACGGGCCACAAAAAAATATCTCATAGAAATTAAAACTACTACACAAAAGGTTACATCACACTCATACATTGAATGCCAATATACAACAGTGATAAAAAATTCAACACTACTAATCCAACATAATTGCATTTCAATACGAAAATATACCCTAATTTAGACTAATTAGATAACAACAAAAAAATCAACACTTAAATCAACATAATATCAACCAAGCAAACATCACTACAAGGTTAAAATGACACGATTAATATCCATTAAATACAACATATGAGGCACTTCAATAGCACAAAATTTGCTAGACATCAAGCACAATCTGAAAATTTCAACAGATAATTTCAACATAATAATCAATATAAAGTGGTACAGCAATGAAAAGGAAGCACAGAGCTAACATCCGCTGGCATGTAGTATTTAAATTAACTAGATTTGAATTTACCTCATGAATAACGTTGAAACAAATAGAACTTCGACCTCTCTATACCCTTAGCAGCTTGCACAACGGCTAGCGACATTGGCTAATGCTCTCAGGATCCCACAAGGAACCAACAACAACACCATGTTTTAAAAGTTTATAGAATTTCTCAGTAATAGGGGTATTTATAAACTTTATTAGTGTGTCTGGACACCCATTAGGGCATGTCTATCATTTAATGCAAATTCGAAGAATTATTATTAGGTCATGTTTGCGTGCACATGACCATGCGTCTGAGCACTTTGCGTCTAGACATGAGTCATGATGTGTCTAAGCACACCAACATGGGCGTCTAAGCTCACCAACCAGTACGACTGAATGTGCATTATGGATACTTGAGTGTAAAGCTCCATAAATAAACAAAATATTTATTCATTTATATAAAAAGAGGATTGTAATAACTACTAATAGATTAATTATAAGATAAAGATAAAAATTATTTAGGGAAACCGCATGCTATCACAATCTCTCCAATTTAATAAAATGTCGCCCTCGACATTTACCATGCAAAAATAAATGAACTAAAGATAACTTTAAATTAAGTGATTAAAAATATATGCATTAAATAGTTAATTAAAAAACATGTATAAGCAAAGCACATAATCGATTTTCTTTCCAGATAACTTCTTCTTTCTATTGTTCTCCTGCTAAGCTTTTACTATAGAAATAATCTTTGCAATTTCCTCTAGTCAAATGGTAGATTTGGCAACAGTGATAGTCTCTACAAAAATCCTATCAATCTAATCTGTGCAAAACGAAAATGCATGAAACACATGAATGGCACTCAAGTGAGAAGAATTATCAAGTTATAAGCACTTTGATTAGTCTATACCAACACTTCAAACGTCAATAAATCTTATATTAAACTTTCTTGTTACTCCAAACCAATGAGCCCTTTCAGCGAACAAACTTTTACATGCACAAATTATTCCGCTTTAAATACAACCGAACAATATTTAGGATCAAATATTTCTTTTGTCAGTATTGAGTTGTCTTAATGCAACTCTAATACATTTTAACCTTTTATGAAGTTGCCATGACCAGATTTGAGCCCAACACCTGATTGTCTTCAACTTCACAAAAGTACGGCCGTAGCCTATGCATGTATATATATATATATATATATATATATATAAGTCAATATTACAACTCAACCAAGATCAAACTCCACGGTGTCATCACGCCGAAAGTCTAAAAGCCTCCTAGAGAGTATATCTCCCATAACAAAAGAGAAATCGCCCTGACGGGCTAAAGAATAACAAAAATCCGCTACAATATTTGCATCCCACGAGCGATGAACAAAAATAACATGATGAAAATCTAACATGAAAACAAGGTAATCTACATGACGCTCTCCGCCTCGTGAACGGAGAGTCATCTCTTAGTACTGTCATAATATGTGGACTGCACTAACGTAGTCACTCTCAACAAGTAAACCTTCCAAGTCTGGCTCGCCTATAGAGGGGAGGTAGCATGTATGCGAGCGCCACATGCAAAAATCAGCTAACTACAGTCATCCCGAATCACACCTCCAAAGACAAACGACTCACCAAATATGTACGAAGTGTCTATGTTGACCTCCAGCCAACGGGGCGAGGGGGCACCATCTTAAGGAGATAGAGGGGCCCTAATGAGCCATGGGGTCCTCGGAAGCCATCCCGTCACACAGACAAGCTCCAACAAGAGCCAAAAGAATCGAAACCGCACAAACCATCAGAGTCGAATAAGAACACCCATGAGATCGTTCTGTCATGCCCCTCCAAGTCTGATAGAGAGTGGAAGCGATAATCTACCCAAAGAATTTGGGGCGTCTGGAAGCTGTAGAAGACGAAAACAGCTCAGTCAAGTGCTCACAAGAAGACAAAACTGTCAGAAGTAAACCCCAACTGATGGAAATATCCTAGATCGCCTGAGAGAAACGATAATGCACATCAAAGTGCTCCATGTCCTCCTCAACCTCACAGCCTCAAACACACCCAGGAGACTATGCAAGACCTCGTTGGTGGAGCCAGGTCCCAGTCGGAATGGCATCTCTGAGCAGTCTCCACATGAAGTAGCCTCCCTCGATCCCAACGACATCTCCCAGAGGGCGACAAAGGCCCACCTCTGACCCTCAATCTCGGCACGATATGGCTAACTGGCAAGACTCAAAAAAAGCATCCACCCACCACTGCAAAGCTTCCTGCTCCAACTATGTGTGCCTCTGAACAATTGGTCACCCGTAACCCAGAATCCTCCAGACTGCAGAATTTTCTCGATGGACCGAGAAGTTCTCACCTCTCTGAGGGTAGCGGCTCTCCATCGCTAAGACCCATAGAAGGTTCTCATGCCTGACATAACTGCGAGTATGGAGGGACACAATGACTCGTCACCAAGTCCACAGATTTTTGGTACATTTTGCACCAACACTGCGCTACACCTTCCACCACACAATGCCTCGTACAAAGTCATTTCAATAATGCTCTGATAGATGTTGTTATAAGCAAATTCAATCAACATGTGTGCTCCTCCCAATTTCTACCAAAATTAAGACAATAACACACAAAAGAAAGCAATATTCAAAAACCTGATTTACTATTTCAGTATGTTGTCCGTGGGTAAAACACGGTACTCATGTTCAACTTGAATCCCAAATCATATTATTTACATACCAAAATTTAGAAGTAAACTTACTATTGCAAGCTGGCACTATTGACTAGTGTACTCCATGAAATCGGACAACTTCCTTGATATAAAGCTTTGTCAATTTCTCCATTGAATCAATTTGCTTCATAGGTATGCGTTAACTTAGCGAGTCTATCCACAACTACATATATTGAATCATTCTCACTTTTAGAACAAGGAAAATGCAATATAAAATCCATAGATATGTCATCCCAATTCAAATTAGGGATTGAAAGGAATTTAAGCAATCCTCCTAGTTTCAAGTGTTCAACCTTAACTTAACCTAAAGGATTTATATTTAGACACAAATTTACACACACCTTTCTTCAAATCTAGCCACTAAAAAGAGCTTTTCAATTTTTGATATATCTTATCCTTCTGAGGTGTATTAACCAATTGTATGAGGTTCTATGAGAATAAATAATCTAAGAGATAAGCAATCAAGTACCAAAACTATATGCTCACAATAAACAAAGCTTCTTAATCTAACCTAAAATTTGTCTTAAATTCAAACTTGATGAAAGTAACTAGAGGCTCATATTCATGATCCTCTTCCTAAGTTGTTCTAATCTACTCTATTAAAGGTAATTCAACTAATAAATGATGAAGAATAACCAGACTATAGGGGTCGTGATCACAGCTTTTAATTTCAATTGTACAATTTCTTTTACAAGAAAAACTTCAGAAGTTAAACAATGTAGATTCCTGACTGTTTTATGACTCGAAGCATCTGCCACTATGTTTGCCTTTCTTGATTGTATTGAATATGTAAATCATAATTCTTTATAATAAGCTATAACCATCTTCTTTACCTCAGAATTAATATTTTGTATGAAAACATATTTAAACTTTGGTTGTGTGTATACTTCACACATAGCCCCGTATAAATAATGTCTTTATATCTTAAGGGAGAAAGCTATAACTGTTAACTTCAGATCACGAATATAGCAATTTGGTTCATACATTTACAGCTTTTTGGATGCTAAGCTATGAATGTCCTTCCTGCATTAAAGCACAGCCTAAACCTGATAGTGAAGCATCATTTCAATTAAAAATCCTTCTCTTCAAGAAGTATCAATACTGAAACCATAGACAAATGATTCTTCAATCTCTAAAAGGCAAATTCATACTCTCAAGTCCATATAAAAGGTACAATTTTCTGTATTAATTTCTTAAACAGAACTGTAATATGCGAAAAACCCTTAGACAAGCTTACGATATTATCCAGCTATACCCAAAAAAACCTTTTATCTCAAATGCTACAACATGTTGTAGCCAATCCACTATTCTCTTCTATAGGTCTACAGATACATCTTTACTAATGATATGAATGGAACTGACTCAAGTGAATGGTGGTGGCAACTAACTCAAGAATGACACTTAAAGACTTGCATTGTACACTTCCATTGGCTCAAAGGTTCAAAAATCAATAGTGATTATACATTGGTCAAAGTTGATTGGTCAATTGATCCAACTGCACTACATTAGTAAGCCTTGAGTCTGCTTGGTGAGATGCTCATATATCTCAGCATGCACAACCCCAGTTCAATTCAATTTAGCCTCTTATCCATCCATGTAGATTTATAACAACAAAGAATACATAAGGCATGCATTGAATTACATGAATTAAACAAGAAGGTTCACTTAAGCAAGCTAAAACATCAATCCAAGGTGGTGAATCTAATGTTATAACTAGATAAAAAATACCATGTGCACACACGAGTATGAGAATGTTAACATTGGCATATAAAACAATGAAAAGAAATGATGTTTTTAATAAATAATAAATTAAAAATTATTTAAATAATTAATGATTTAGCAACAAAGAATACATAAGGCATTCATTGGAATACATGAATTAAGCAAGAAGGTTCACTCAAGCAAGCTAAAACATCAATCCAAGGTGGTGAGTATAATGTTGCAACTAATTAAAAAAAAAAAAAGGGGTGTGCACATGAGTATGAGAATGTTAACATTGGTATGTAGAATATCATAAAAAATGTTGTTTTTAATAAATAATAAATAAAAAATTATTAAATAATTAATGATTTAACCTTAATGATTAGTTTTAATAAACCATCCATACCAGGCTTATTAATGATAAGCATTGATCTGAAAATGAATGCAAAGCTTGATGCATAAAGTTCATAAATACTTAGGGTGCTTTTGCAAGTTCAAACAGCATCACCAAATAATTCATAATGTCTGTAGCACATTCCAAAAGCAATTTTAGGTATATCTTTATAACTACTGCAATGTTAATGATAACCAAATCTAAGATCAATCTTCAAAATACAGTCGCTCCAGTAACTGATAAAATAGAGTATCTATTTAAGATAATCACGACGGTCGGTGCATTAGGTAATAGGTACTTGCTCATAATATTTACCATATTAATTTCTATGTAATCGAAACATAACCTCATTGTTCCATCTTTATTTCTAACAAATAAAACTAATGCTACCAAAGGTGGTGATGTACTTGCACGAATGTATCTATGATGCGAATGTTTATGCAACTGATTATTTAATTCCTACAATTCTTTTAGGGTCATTTGATATCAGCATTGTGTTAACATTAAGTCAATTATAAACTCAACTTCTCTGTTAGATGGTAGTTCAAGAAGTTGATCTAGAAATACATCAGCTAACTCTCTCACTACAAATGTTTTTTCAAGCATACATGCAAGATCATTTACTCACATCATCATTGTTAAATATGTCAGACCTTCCTTATCAACTTGACTACCTAGAAAGGATAAATAAAAAAAAGTATTCTTTTATGCCCTACAAATGTTATCTTGCCACTCCCTAATCCAATAAGCACATTCTTCATAAAACAATCAATTATGACATTCTACCGACTCATCCAATCCATGCTGAGTATCACATCAAAAATGACAATTAATAATACAATAAGATTAACCTCTAAAAATCTATCATTAAAGTTTAAAACACAAGAACACCAATTGATAGCTCCTAAACTCTCACCCCGAAAATAAATCCACAAGCATCGGCCTAGATAATTCTTTAGTAATAAATTAAGTGAAGCACGCAAATTGTAAAATAAAAGAATGATTGTTGCCATAATCACATAAAACAATTAAAGAGTTTGGTGAATGAGAATAGTACTTATGACTATATCAGACAATTATGAAGCTTTTACAGAAGTCAAACTAAAAATTCTAGCATGCATAGGACTCTCTGTCGCAAACTGTGATACAAGAGCATGCCTCAAAGGAATCTATTTCACATGTCATCTTCTACGTCCCAGATCTCCTTTCTACACATCAAGTAGCAGATGCCCTTCATCGATCACGACATTGTTTTGCTGAGTGCCCACTTTCCCGCATCTATAACATAATCTTATATATCAACAAGACAATTTCCTCATGTGTGATCTCGATCTCGGCCACGGCTAGTACAAGAAATTATACGCATAGGACTCTTTGTCGCAGGCTGTGATAAAGAGCACACCTCAAAGGAATCTATTTCATGCGATCTTCTATGTCCTAGATCTCCATTCTACACATCAAATAGCAGACACCGATTATCGATCACGACATTGTTTTGTTGTGTGCCCACTTTCCCGCATCTATAACATAATCTTATATACCCGCAAGACAATTTCCTGTGACCTCGATCTCGGCCACGGCTAGTACAAGAAATAATATATTTCTAATTATTACTCCCTTTCTGAGTATTAAAGAGCTTGGTTCTTTGTTGAAAAAAAAAATTTGACTTTTTTTAGGAACTAATGATATTGCTCAACTGTCTTTCTTTTTAAGCATATGATTTGTAGTTGAATTTTCTAACAATTTAACTCTTTCCAGTACAAATTCCATAATCTTGTAAGCAACAAAGTTGTGTTTAAATTCTCTTAATCCTGCCAAAAATAAATGCCAATGTACATTTTTAGTAGCTACCATCTACGGAGCAAAGCGTGCTAGCCCAGTGAATTCCTCATAATCTGTTATTAACCAATTCCTTTGCTTCCATTTAAAAAGTACTAAATTATGAAAAATGATATCAATAACATTCGGGATTGTTATTGAAAAATGATATCACTAACATTCGGGGTTGTTACTGGAAAAATGACATCAGCAACATTCGGGGTTAGTTACTGAAAAATAACATCAGTAACCGTTATTTTGTGATAACTACTTGTTGCAGGAATTTGCTTGCTTATTTTGCGCAGTTGCCTTACCTATCCTGCATTTTATTTTCACCTTACTTCCGCTAATCGCACCTTTATAAAGTAAATTGTTATTGTATACTGCTGTACTTAGAGTATTCTCTAATTACTGAGAATTCAAATCTCAATATTATTTTCTGTACAATATCAGGTCAGGTGCTCCTGGAAGAGGTTAAGCAAGAACCCTAATTTTCAAAAGATTGACAACGGCGCTGAATTGCTTATTTTATTTCTTTATTTTGTACGATGAAGGATCTTGTAATGAGAATTTTGATAAATGAAAATATCTTTTACTTTTATATGCGCATTCTTTTTCTCTCAAATTGCTCAATATGATCCTACGGTGAGTATTCACCCGATGCCAGAACGGTTTCTGTCGAACCGGCATCGGGACCTCACACTTAATCTTTATCACGACAATTTAGACTTGTGAGACGACAAATTGGGGAAGAGGCTTGAAAGGTATAAATGTTTTGCTTCTTTTGAAGTTTTAAATGAAAAAAGAATAGTGTGTACAAGAAGCTTTGAAGTGAATAGAGTGCCAGTTACATGATTCTTTTTGTGTAAACTTAAATACTGTTATTTTCCATGTTATTACTCAATTTTTGTTATGTTATATGACCTAAAGGTGATGATGCTTTTAACAATGTGACAAATTTAATCATAATTCAGTTTACGAACAAGGATTGTTTTTGTGTATGTTAGTGTATAATGTTAAATTTATAAGAAAAATTTATTGGGGTTATAGATTTAGACTAATGAAAAAGATCTTATAGTTAACATTGGTGGTAATATGAACAGGGCTACAGATCCAAATGTAGATCGAGATTAAAATGATAACATTGAGAAAGATGATAATGACAAATCCATAGATTGAAAAAAGAAAGAAAGCATAAAAAGTGCGGGATGAGTATAAGAGATAGCAACACAAGATTGAATGCATTCCTTGTTAAGAAAATGAGTAGTTTTACATCTCAACGCAAAGCAGTACAAAATAAAAAAAAATTGCATTTTGGTTCCAAAAAGTGTTAGTAAGAAACCTAGTCAAAGGGAGAAATTCTATCAACTTCTAAATATGATAATGCTAATATTAAAAATCAATTGCCTACTATATATTGATCAATGAGAAATCAATTTAAATTGTTAAATTTTGTTGTTTTAATTTAGTATTATGAACAATATAACCTTATTATCTCAAGCAATTGATAACAACTACTAAGAATGTTGTTATGGTAGTATATGATAAAAGTAAAAAAGGCTAGAAATATGCTTAGAGATGTTTATAAGTTTAGTTTTGCATCGAATACATGGGAATCAATGAATGACAAATGGTTGCAATTTCACACTTTGTTAATTCTTCTTAGAGGCTACAAAAATGAGTTCTTACCTTTTTACACTAGTCAACACCACACAGTTAAAGAAATTATTGATACATTTCATAAACGTGTGTAAATGGGGCTTAAAGAACAAGATATTTCGACAGTCTTATTAGATTATTGAAAGAAGCTTTTCATGTTAAAAAAAGCTTTTATATAGAGGTACGTTATTTCCTAGGGGTAGGTGTGCACGTACACTAAACTTGGTGGTCAAAATGACATTAAGGATGCGAAAGAAATTATTGAGAAGATTTGTAAAATTGTAAGTTTTATTAATGCTTTGTACGCAAGTGAGCCAGAGATGAATCGATAGTGGTTGGGTGACATCAAGAGCATGTCAATTACATTAACTGTCCAGCCAATCGACTCAGATAACTTAAACTCGAGCAAGGATGCTGAGTCAGGGAGGCAGAGAAGTGATAATCTACCAAGAGATTTGTGACGTAACTCAAAAAAACCAAGCACCCCTCAAAGAAGCCCAGGAAGGAAAGCTACATAATAGTTGTCAAGAGAGTGTTCCCCACGAAGATCAACCAAAGACAAGTCAACAAGAATCCCTGGCTTGTCAAAGTCTTGTGGCATGACTCAGAAGAACCAAGTCAGATGTTGAACAGCTACTTGGTAATACAATATTCAAAGTTGGAGGAGCTGATCAATAGATTGAAAGGAGCCCAAGTACCCCTCAAGAAAATCCAAACAGGCATTCTACAAAAATAGTCAATGAAGAACAGAGATCGAGAGAGCATACCAGACTGAGTTGAGCGCTAACAAGAAAATTTGAGAAGCAAGCCAAGTGTTTCCCGCAGTGATCAACCAAGAGAAGCACGAGCAAAAAAAAAGTCAACAAGAATCCAACTTGTCCAAGTTTTCTGAGGTGTAGTTGAGAAGCAATGCATCAAGTATGTTCAAGTTATAAAAAGTAAGACGTGCTCAATCCAAAAGCTACCAAAAAGTCAGCAAATTGTCGCCCGACATAAAAAAAAGATACTACCAAATTGTTGTTTATTGGCGCAAGCACAAGGATCTCTAGCATAAGAACACCGCTCAAATAAGAGCCCATTAAATTCCCCAAGCGAGGATTAATACTCAAGCAGCCGGTAGTCGAGTTGGAAAGATTTTCACCAACTAAGTATCTCTCTAGAGCAAGTGCCATCAGGAAAAAGAAGTCGAGGAAAAGTGCCAAAACCATTCAGCTTGGGCCGCGCGCTAGAATTTTCCGATTAACTTTTATGAGCACCTTGTTAATGAACTGAGTTGCTAAAGATAATTCTTGGGCACACATGCATCGTTCTAGGAGCCAACTCGACCACCCAACAATTATTATTGTCCTTTTGTTTTGTCCTTGAAAATTGTGAACCCATTATAAATATGAGGGCCTTAAAGTTTTGTTCTTTAGTCTAGTTAATCTTTTTTTTTAATTTAGCTATCACCCATCCAATCATATATCAAAATAAAATTAGAAATAGCAATAAATACAAGCTATCCAGTATCCTCCCGATGGATACCCAAACCATCAAAGATACAATCCCCCTCCCAAAAATTAAAATATCCACAATTAGCAAAAGATGCACAAAAACTTGCAGTGCAGTTACAATTATGAAATATATGAGAAAACAAAATATAACCAAACAAAAGAAGAAACGAAAGGCTATTCGAACAAAGAGAAGAACTGGCTAATCCTTTTAACTTGAAATTTTAGTGCTTAATTCCTAATTAGGAATATAGTAGTCAATACTCATTAAACATTGTAATCTGTTTTTCTTGGTCTTAGTGAAAAGCTTCCAAAAGTACGTTAACCCCGTGTTTTTTTTGTGCATGTTGTTCTTTTCCTCCTCTTACAAGCCTCTGCAATCACTCCAACGAATGTTACAAGTCTTAAGAAGCAAGGTATACCCCTTTCCCCTCGAGTAAATCCACACTATTTACTGTTGTGCAAGTAGGATATTACTCAATTTGAATGTATGACCTATGAGTCCAGGAAAAAATGATGAATCAACAAGACTAATCAAGGCTGCAGAGATCATCCAACATCTCCAAAAAAAATCTTGTTATAAATTGCCCAACACATTGACACTCAGCTTATTGCATGCGTATAATGGCTCTACAGCTAACAAAGCAATCTCATCGTATAATTCAAGAGAGCTTGACTATCAAATTTTCCCAATAAACGAATGAGAGAAATTTAAGTTTTCTGAAATATTTAGTTTTTTAATGAAGCAATGATTATCATTTCTGTGACGAATGCCAATATTAAATTTATTTCAATCACAAATATATCCTACTAAGAAGGTGCTAGACAATGATACAAATTCAAAAAAAAGAATTTCATAACAGAGATAAGTAGAAAAAGAAAAAAAAAACTCAATAAGCATCGGAGAGAATGTCATCTTCTTACGACATTTGAAGCAATTAAGAATTTTCGAATATACTTTGCTGTAAAACAGTATACTTTTCTAATGATCTATTCTACAGAAGGAAGCGTTAGCAATCTTTTGTAAATAGAGTTTTTTGCATCAGCTTAATGATGAATATGTTTGTTGTTTGCAGCCAGAGAACGAACACATGGTACAGATGTGTTTCCCAATAAGAATGCGGTGCTGATAAAGGTTTGGTTCATGAAAGTTTTGTAGCATAATTTCACTGCAACAGTTTAATAAAGCACTAATAAGAGGCCATTAAATTTTTTTAAGATGGGTAATATAAATATTTTTGATAGTAAACTATGTAATAATCCCATAAACATGCATTAATTAAACAAATAAAATTGATATAATTTCCCTTGTTATAAAAAAATTTCACAAACTTTGATTAACAAAAATAAATCTATCCATTAATGTTATTTTAAGATGAAGTTATTTAGATTTTTATCAATTTTTTTAGTTATTTCTTGGAAGAAGAATATTTCTGTTTTACAAAATGATGTTAATAAAATATTTTTTACAAAAATGAAGATTAAGATTAAGGGTGACGATGAAAATAGAAAAGATTTGGAGATGAAAGATAAGAAAGAAAGAGAGAGGGGCACGGGCACACTGTGGCAGATGACAACGAAGGCGTTGGGAAGAGTGCAGGCTTTGAGGAGGCCTTGGGAAGAATAATTGTAAAGTTTAATTTAGCATATGATCTTATGATTGCTAACACTTGCTTTAAGAAAAGAGAAAAATATATTATACTTATAAAAATATGACTTCTAAAACTTTGATTGACTATGTTCTATTATAGAAAAAAGATCGTTTACAATATAAAGATTGAAAGCTTATTTTAAGTGACTATCTGACAGCCCAACCTCATTTATTGATTTTAATCTTAAAAATAAGGAATAATAAAAGTAACATTAAATCTAAAATATATCTTAAAATTAGATTGTGGAGCCTTAAAAAGAGTAATATAGATATTTTAAAGAGTGAAATTTTAAATTTTGGATTGAAATTTTGAGGGTAAAAGTAATAATCTTATGTGGAGCTCGATTACTAATTGTATTCACAATGTAGCAAAAAATTTACTGTTGCAAATCAAAAGAGAGTACATAATAAAATTGCATAGTGGTAAAAAAATAAGATATTCAAATTAAGATTAAAGATTAAAATGCATGTTATAAAGCATGGTTAAATGTAAGACTGAGGATAACTGAAAAATATAAATTAGCATGTTGTGAATCCAAAATAGCATTTGAGTATCAAATTCAACATTCAAGGATTTATATAATAAATTAGAAATTGTCAAAAAAAAGAGGCATTTATAAGTTATGAAAATGAGGAAATAAAAGAACCACATATTTGACTCAATTTAAATAATCAAAGATGATTATCATAAAAATCTTTTTTGGATGATGATATATAAATTGGATGAATAAATTCTATTACGAATCTTTTTAATGAAAATTGTACTAATGTCATTAATTTAAGTGAGTTCAATGGTAAGAAAAATCTCAACTACATTTTCATTCATCGTGTTAGTAAAGCTGAGATTTGGAATGCTTTAAAGAAGATAAAAAGCAGTAAAGTGGCAGGATCGAATGACATCCCTATCGATGGATGAAAATGTTTGGGTGATGAAATAATTTTTTCACTTACCAGGTTGTTTAAGGAGCACTTCTAAAGTGTTATGTGATATGAGAATCCTACTCAAAAATTAAAAAAAAAAATAAAGAGCAGCTTCTGAAGCTTGTGCGATTCGAAAATCCCACTCAAAATTAAAGAAAAACTTTATACATGGCCAGTGATGTTATATAGGGTTGAATGTTGATTAACAAAGAAGAAACTTATAGATAAAATAAGTGTTACAAAGATGATGATGCTTAGGTGGATGAGTGGGTATACTCATAAAGATAACAATAAATGAGTTTATCCATAACAAGGTTGGAGTGGCTCCAAAGGTGAATAAGATTAGAGAATGCCACCTTAGATGGTTTGGGCATATTAATCGTGTAGATCGTGCAACATCCCTATTAAAAATTTGAGTTTATTAATTTTGCCCACACAAAGAGGAAGGACAAAAAAGACATGACATGAGAAGAAACTATTATCAAGGATTTTTTCTATTTCGAACTATTAATCATGCATAATGGAAACGAATAATTCATGTAGTCAATCCCACCTAGTGGGATTAAGGCTTGATGTTGTTGTCCATTACTTAATTACAAAATATACCTACTCAATTTCATTACAAAGTTAATGGTGCCAAATAATTACAATAATTTAATCAATACTTATTTTGTTAATTAGGTTAGATTTAGGCCTGATGTTGTTGTCCATTACTTAATTACAAAATATACCTACTCAATTTCATTATAAAGTTAATGGTGCCATATAGTTACACTAGTTTAATCAATGCTTATTTTGTTAATTAGGTTATTTTAGATAATTGTTTATTACGTTTAAATCTTCTGCAATTTAAACTATTTATTTTAAAAATAATATAATTTGAGCAAAGTAAATACGGATAAGCTAAATAAGGAAAAGCTATTCTTTGAATTTGATGTAAATAAGCTAAACAAAATTGAGAAGTAAGAAAATAATTATAAATAAGCCAGGCTAAGCCAATTTAAATGTGATTTGGCCATAGTATCAATAAAAAATTTCTAAGAAAAAAATCTAACCACACATCCAAGCTCAAGAAAATTCTAGATCTAAATTGAGTATATAATTAAAAATGCAAACTAGCATAATTTCCAATTAACTGAAAGCATGTGGAATTTGTAGATTCCTCGATTCATATCAGTCAAAAGAATTCTAAAACTAATAAACTTTACAAGTTTCTAGCTTAGCAAATTCTTGCAGAGTCAAGGATGTCTAATGAATAAATAATGACAACAATTAAGATAACAAATTACCTGATAACTAGTGCAAAAAGTAAGAACAAAAAGTTCATAACCGCTGCTGATCCAGGAAGACAATAATATTTTGTTTATAATGACATTGAAGGAACTCTTGCAAACTAAATAACATTGATCCAAACTACCTTAAATAAAAGATACAAAATGAGCTTCCGTCATATAAAGATGACCCAAAACACCTTTACAAAGTGAAAAACCAGTAAGATAATATAGTTAAAACATACCAACATGAGTAGAAGTGCTAATTATTTTCAACTCCAATAAGATTTCTAGCAAATAGAAAGTGAACAATTGACAAAAAAATTGTAGTCAGCGGTGCAAATACAGCAATGGCACATTGAATGATTAAGAGAAGTGAATATCATAGTGGGGATTAAAGTCATTGCAAATAAAATAATGTGCCATAATATAGCAGACTTTATTTTATATTAGTATGTTACTAAAATCAAAATGCAATCAAAAACACTGAAAGCAGACTCAATTTTGCATAATCTTTTACATATGTCAATGCATCCGTCTTTTATAATTCAAAAGTTGAATGGAAATACAGTTAAAAATAATTAATTTAAATCAATTGAACGTTTACCAGTATGGCAGTCTGTTATGCTCCAGGTGACTGCGCAGCATCAGATCCATACCCAGAAGAGCTTTCGCTATCTGAATCTGCACAATAGGTTTAAAAATAAAGCTCAAAGAAAATAATTATGCATTCCAAGAAACAAGGTCGAGCCAAATTTATCACAGGGTTAGATGTTTGAATGGAAGCAATTATTGAAATTTTAAACAGAATAAAGGAAGGGAATATATAAAATCATAAAGGTCTGGTATCAATAACAAACTAATACCACTGGACGTTGATCCAGAATCACTACTGGAGCTGCTTGAACTGCTTGATCTGCTTCCATTTTCCCCAATTCTTGCTCCAACTGGTGATGAGGCACCTTTTGCAACTAGATCTGTTTTCAACACATTCAAATAATAAGGTTTAAATATATGAAAAAATAATCAATAACAATCATGTTACCTGTCATGTTTTCCTTCAAGGACTCCAGGGGAGCAGCACCAGGAAACTGCAGATTATAAAAAAGGGTTCTTCAAAATAGGTCAACACAATATAATATAAAATAAAGTGCATACCATTCCATGCTCCCTCTCTTGAGCAAACTGCTCATTTTCTGCCCTTGCAAGAATAGCTAGGGCTGCTTTCCTCTTATTCTTACTCAAACTCTTTTTATAGTTGGTTACAAACCTATCGAGCTCCCAAAGAGTCTCAGTATCCACACTGTCAATGTCCACCTCAATTTCATCCTCATGCTGGCTCAGTGAAAAATTCCTTTTTTTGATTATCTGAACAACCATGTCTAGTTTTTCCGAAGGGAGTTTTTGCAGATTATCACTCAGCCTCTGCTTCTCATCAAATGTCATGTCCCGCTTATTTGGGTCCTTAGCCTTGGGTTTCTTCAATGCTGGAGGGCGTCCGGAATGTGTTATTTGATTCAGAGATTTTGTCTTCAAATCTGCTGCTGCATGATGAACAGCTGAATCCGACCTATCTAGAGTCTTCCATGGGTCAATAGGTGGAAGCCTCTTTAACGGGGGAGGAAAATGATGGAAAGCTAAGTCAGCCTCTATGACTAGCCATCGCTCCTCAAATATCTGCAAAAGTTGCTCAGCCATGATATGAACATCCTGCCCCTTTGGATTATAAGTCATTGCATTGCGGAATGTGAGTCTCACATCCTCAGCAAACTCTCTAGGAGTTTTGTACCAGTTTTTGCTCAACCGGTATTTGACAGTACCAAGGTCCATTGGGTGTTTGATAATTCTATGATAATCTGGAATGCCAAGAGCATCGGCATCAACTGGACTGTTGAAAACCCAGCCATGATTGTGCTTCATAAGCTTTGAAAGTAGAATCCCGCACTTCTTGAAAGCCTGTTCATAAAACTTGTTCTCCACAGACTGCATGCCATTCTTGTGCCCATTCGCCTTGGACTTTTTGCTGTGATCCAGTGGTGGGAACTTATCCTTCCCAAGAAGAAAATCTGTATTCTTATAATACTGGTTAGCCTTTGGAGTTCGCTTCTCCTTTTCCATCAAATCACGATATTCATTATCCCCGCCAGCTCTGGCTGGGACAGATACACTCAGTTGGTGACGTACTGGTGGGGCAGTGGTCGGAGCAGCCTCTGAGATTATCTGAGACCGTTTAATGGGGAAAGAAGCTCCAGCGTCATTGGCGGAGAGCGGAGATATACTGTGACCAGTGACAGATACCGCTTTACCTGTGTCGTTGGCGGAAAGCTGACACTGCCGGGCTTCAAGTTTCCGGGTAAGAGAACGGATAAGTTCCAGCTCGGAAGTTAGCTTCCTGCGTAGTTCCCGAGCCTCGTGCTTTGTCTTGGAAGCGAAATTGATGGTTATAAACCGGTTCTGACCATTGGAGAGATCGTGATTGTCGCCGGGCTTGCGGTTGAGGCTGCAGGCGTCTTCGTCAGACGCAGCAGACGACTGATGAGGCACCGGTGCCCGGTAGTTTTCTTGAGGTGGAGGCTGCAGCTGCTGCAAGGAAGAGTTGACGTCTTCGGTAGTGGTGGCTAAGGTCTGCGACGACGCCGGCGGATGAATTTGAAGAGGTAGGGGGTTCTGATTAGGGTTCGGCTTGGGGTTTTTGTTGTGGGATTTGCGGGTGTACACCTTGCTCTCCACCCACCGCCGCTTTTCGTGGGAGCCATCGCCGCCCCCATCCAACAGAGGACCAGACGCCATACATCAAAGGTTGCGGCCCCTTCCCTTCGAACCCTAGATTGGAACTGACGGATCAAGGATATATCTAAGGGCTCTTCGGTGAGAACAGCTGCGGCCAGAAGAAGTCGAATCGGTAACTACTACGAGAACGATGGTGTAGCGGAAAGAAGATGATCGATATACGAAACGAAAGGGAAAAGAGGCGGTGCTAGGGTTTCAGTGGAACCTGCGGACCAACTCGCATAATTCGCCGACTTCTCTCTCTATCTCATCGATGCGCATCTAAAAAGTCCTGACGGTTCAGATGCTGGGAGCGTTGTTCGGACGGCTACATCTTCCGCTAAAAACGCACCAGTCCGCATTTTCAATGGCTTAATCGCGCAAAATTGTACACGTGGAATATGCGGAATGGTGGATACTGGTGGATACAGTAACCCGGTATTTCACAACGGTGTTTAATCTAACGGCGATTAGGGCGGGAACCGGAACATTAACGCCCATTTGGACTCCGTAGAGTTGACTACCGGTTATCGGCGGCGAAAAAGCAGTTGAGCTGGATGTAGTAATTGAAGACGAGTTAATTAATAAAACTTCTAATTTAGGGAAGGAATATGAGAAATCATATTATAGTGTCCTGAGGTTATTTTATTTTATAATAAATTTAAGATTTTTTTTTTATAATAAAATAATATGTGAGTGCCCATCTTATAACAGTAAATTGAGGAGTAAGCTTATCCTAACAAAAATTGATGAGTAAACTTACCCTAAAAAAAAAATTTGTGTCTTTCAATCAATTTATTCATTTAAATCTTTTGATTGATTCATTTGGATCGTCCAATTAATTTAGGATTTCGTTCGAAAAATTCGTTCAAACAAGCAATTTGTTTGTTCCAACGAATAAAGGATACATTCGAACAAATCATTCAAATCATTTGTTCAAATGAACTAAGGATTTATAGGAGAATATAATAAATATAATTGTTCATTCGTTAGGAATCCTCCACTTGTTCTGCTCGCTCCGCTCTTCCTCGAAGAGCGCATAATCTCCGATTACTTCTAATTTGGTATAACTAGATTACCCCAGATATATATACATCTTTAGGGTGCCATATTTCTTCTTAACAAATAATAATAGTGCCCCCCAAGGGGATACACTTGAACGAATAAGTCCTTTATCCATCAATTCTTATATTTGTACATTGAGTTATTATAGTTCTTGTTGTGTCATTCTATAAGGTACTTTGTAGAAGAGTTCTGTATCAGGAATAAGTTAATTTGGAAAATCTATTTCACGAATGTGTGATAATCCTGCAAGATCATTGGGAAATATGTCTGCAAAATCTTTTATTATTCTAGTGTCTGTTAAGAAAACTCTATCATACATATCATTGTTAGTAGATAAAATTCATATCATCTTCTAATTATCTTATTTATTTTCATAATATTAATAAAGTGTGTCAAAGCATTCAATTTTCCTTTGATAGTATCTGACTTACTATCCCCATTCAATTTCACTTTTCTCTAATGATAATTTGTAATAGCTATATGTTGACTTAGCCAATCTATTCCCATAATAATATCAAAGTTTGAGATATGAAGTAGTATAAGCATGGTAAATATGAATTTTTCGCCTATCGATATTATCATAGATGCAATATTCGTTGGCTATTATATAGGCACATGATGGTAATCGTATATGTAACGATTCTATTAATTTTGAACATGACTGTTGAATCTGTTTGACAAATGCTTCTGATATAAATGATTGATTGTTTCTAGTATCAAATAAAACAGAATATAAAATATTTTCATAATATAAAATATCTGATGTTACTCTAGAATTTTTGGATTATGATAGAGGTAAGTTTATACATTATTGCAGAAGTTGGATTCCTTTGAACTTGAGCGGGAGCTTGTACTTGCAGGGGAATAAGGGCAGATATTTGCTGAAGAACTGGGGCAGGTACTGGCTTTGAGACTGCTATGACGCCCACCACTTGAGCACTCAACCGCTGTGGTGCGCCTCCAAACATTTATTCGATCAACATATAACTCATCTTATTTTCATACTAACTTTTGTATAAAGTGTCCAATAAAAGTAATATTTTGATAGTATTTATAAAATCTAATAGAGATGAGCAAAGATAAGGATTGTAAAATAATAAAGATATAATAATAATATTGTTTGACTAATAAATAAAATAATTTATTTAAAGTTTTAACAAATATATTTGTAGTGAGATAAAATTTGATGATCACAATAATAATGATGAGCAAGAAGAATTATAATGTATGCTAAACAAACATCAGAACAAGATTTGTATTTGCACAATTAATCAACTAAATATAATACTTTCAAGGTATTAAATAATTCAATAATCAAGGTTCTTAATCTTAACGACAAGCGAAAAGAGAGGAGGGCGGCATGAGCAGCTCCCAAGATTCAATTCCGCCGGGGTGGGAGGAGGGCGCAGCCAGCTCGCCGGAAACACTCCCTCCGGGATTCGAAAACCCTACATCGCTATGCGGCTCCGATTATCCACCTCAGGAAAATCCATCTACTTCTCCACCTTCTCCTCTGCCAGCGCCTCAGGAACTCCAAAACCACCTTTCTTTTCCTTCCCGAAACCCGACGCAGGAAGACGGCGGTTCTCAGTATCTCCCTCCTCAACCGTCGCTGCACGAAAGTCGTAGTCCGTTTCAGCACCCTTCACTGCGGCCGCCGCCTCAGGAAGGGCCTGTTTCCTTGTCCCAGCCGCTGCTTCAAGAAGTTCAAGGTCCCTCACCTCCTTCGCAGCTGCCGCAAGGAAACCTAGGTTCTCTAAATCCTCCACCCCCACAGCCTCATCCAGGTTTATTCTCAACAATCTCACAATGACTTTCTTAAGCACTTTTTTGTACTCGCGGCACATTTTACTGTCTACAATTCAGTGACCAGACTTTTATTTTTCATTAGAAACTTATTTTATCCTCTCAACCAAGTTTCATTGCGTTTTACTACAAATACTGATAGTAAAAAGACCGCACCTTGCATTTCTATCAGTTATGGTTATGATTTTGATGTTTATTGGTGATAGTTTTGGGGCATGCAGCTTTTATTATAGGACCAATCATCCCAAAAAAGATTTTTTCCGCTCATTTCATGGCTTGATACACATCTCTAATAATATTAGCATGAATAATAACATCTTAACTTATGATTTGATCAGTGAAATATATCAATTATATACACAAAAATGATTTATGCTGAACAATATTAATGACAAGGAAATGATCTGAGAACCAAATCAGTTTTAAAAAATAAATTATTAAGCTTAATGAAAGGAAGGATGGCTCCAAGGTTGCCATTGAGTCGTTGAGGGAACAACTTTAAGTTAATTAATTAAGTTATAGATATCAATGGAAAAAATTATGAATTGGAGCAGCGATTGTCTGCGGACGTGAGAGCTAAAGAAACTCTTCGTAATGAAAAAATGTTCAGCTAAAGAACTAGAATGGGCTCTTGACTAAGAAAGACAACACACTTTGACAGAGGGATTCCCCAATCTTAAACTTATATGTTTGTCTTGCCAAACCTATTTACAAATCGAATTACAGGGATCCTCCACTAAGTTGGAATAGAATAAATCATGTGTAAATGCATTAAGTCAGAGTATATCTTGAAAGCAATGACTGAACTTGTTAAGCGAGGCTTTGCTCTGCTTAGAGACCTAATTTAGTAGATTAAATAAACTATTGGATCTCTTAAGAATGAATTTTGAGTATTGTTTTACTAGAATTTACCATAGAAATGAAAGGCATAAGACAAGAGCTGATGGACTAGCAAAATTTAGATACCCCTATATTTGAGGACTATTGCATTGAAGAAAGCAAATTCTTTAGTGGTAGAAGAGAAAGACATTGTAATAAGTCTCATATAAATGTAAACTTCTTCTTGATTTATTTTATCCATTCATTTTAATAAAGACATTGTAATAAGCCCTGTATATTCGATGCTTTTGTCAAACTCAATTATGACAACCACAAGTTTATATTCATATGCTTTACATATATGATCGGTTGACTCGTTTAGGCTGATAATTTTACTCGAAACTCAGGACTTACTCAAAAACTACTTGATTTTGAGTTAATTCAAATTCAACTTGAAAATTTTGAGGTAAGTCATAAGTTAAATGGTTAGACTGAGATTCAAGTTGGTGTTGAACCTTAACCCTTAAATATGCATATTTAGGGCTGAAGGAGAATTACCCACAACCTCAAGCCTTTTCTCCTCATAGAATCTTTAAAAGCATTCATTTCTTTTCTCTTCCCCCTCCCTCTTGCAAACCCTAGAAATTACAAGGAGAATCCCACTAATTCTCTCTTCCCTTTGTTGTGGGATCTTGTGGAGCTTATGAATGTGCCAGTGAAGCTTGTGGTGAGCAGTTCTTGAGTGGAGTTTTGGAGCTACCTTTTGTTTTCATTGGTGCAAGCTTGGGAGCAAGGCAAGTGCTAACACCTTTTGCCATTTGGTCATTTATTGTAATGAACTTTAGATTTATGTAGTATTGCATGTGTATAAAAGCTCTAAACCTGTGAGGACCCGGTGCCGGGTCAGCGGGAGCAGATCCAGCACCGATTTTTTGTGGGATATTACAATAAGTCCTCTAACTGCAGGATCATATTGATTGATTTAAAAGACAAATATGTAGACATCAAACATAACTCATTTATTCATTAATTCACAAATCTTGATTACAAAGATTAAAATAAAAAATTTTTTACAAACTTCTTAAAAATATAGAGTAAAAAAAAAAGCGGAATATCAGCAGGAAGTAGTATCAGCACTGCTTGATTCATAGCACCTTTTTTCAAGGACGAATTCCTGATTTGGGCACGTTTTAAAAGTGTGGACATTCGAATACCAGTTAGTTGTAAAATTAAGTACTGATAGATGTCATCTTTACAAATATTAAATAATAAGTAAAATAATCAATAATTTGACTGGAAATAAAAGTTGTAATAATTTATCCCTGCAAATTTATTTCAATTGCACTTGAAACTTAGCATAAAAATGTTTGCAGTCACAAATAAATACATAATTTTAGTGTTTGATATTTGAGACAAAATATGATTTTGTTGGGCAAGTACAAAATTGAGAAAAATGGGGATTCATTTTTGTATTACATATCCCAACTTCCCTTTATACATGCCCCCTTAAAGGCTTATCAGTATAGGCTCCTTATAACTCCCGATGTCGGACAATCTCATCCTAGCAGTTGTCTAATCAAACTAAAAATGTATCAACATGGAATTTTTGCTACTCACTTATCCAAACTTGTTCATATATCATTTTATGTGATTTTTTAAAAGCATTTTTATCAATTTATGCGATGCTAAGCGGAAAAGCATATTAAATAAGAGTAAGAAAGACATCTGATACCTTGTTCAATAAGTTCAAAAGCTTAATGTTCGGATGAGTGACAGTTTGCTCAATCTGCATTTAAGTTTTTGATATTTTAAGTTAGTCTTTTTAGCCAATATTATTATTTTTGTTTCTATTATGTTTCTATTTTATTTTCTCAATTTGATAGAAGTCCATATTTTTAAGTTACCAATTTGGCACTAATATTTATAATAGCATTATTATTATTATCATTTTAATAATAATGATAATAATAATGTACAAAGGAAAAAATAGAAGGGAAATAATTGCAAAAAGTAATAATGACAGAATAAAAATATTTGAATTGAAATAGACAATATGGAAGTAATAGTCATTTTCTAGCATTTGCACTGTTGTTCATGACAACAATAATATTGTAATGACATAATATAGTAGTATATTTATTAATAAGAAATGAAATTAAGAAAATAAAATATTAAAAATTTATTCTCATTTTCTTTCTCTTTTTCTTTTTTTTTCCACATGCTTAGTTAGTGTTGCCAGAAAACAGACGTGGCGGAAGGGAGCCGACAGGAGGTTGCCGGGGTTGGCTGGCCGGAGGAGGGAGGCGGCTAGCCGGGCTATTGGGTGAGGGAGGAGGGCTGCTGCTCTTAGGGAGAAGGAGGGGAGGGGAAGGGCTAAGGGAGGAGAGGGGTTACTGCTGAGGGCTGAGGGTGGCAGGGAGGGTGGTTGCTGGCAGGGGAAGGGAGGGCTGCAAGTTTTGGGGGAGGAAGGAAGAAGGCTGGGGGTTTTATAGAAAGGAGTGGGGGGATTGAGAGGGCTGGTCGGCCATTTGGCCGACCATTCCTGCGCCAAAAAGGCGCAAGAAATTTCCCTGGCGCGGAACCTTCCGCGCCTTAAGGCGGAAGTAAAGGGGAGGGGGGTCGCAGAAGGGGGGAGAAGGAATCAAAGGAGAATTTAATATAATTATTTAAAATTAAATTTTTTGCATTTTTCCATCATTTGACTTCCAAAAATAACGAAACTTGACACCGATGTGTGTTATGATATAACAAACACCCTCGCATCGAAATTTTTTGATTCGGACAAATATTTTATTTTATATTAATTTTTGAGGTTTAAAACTCAAAAATTAATCACGATCAAACTGGTATTCAAAAATCGATGAAACTCTTCGAGCAGCCTTTAAATAATATACTTAACACAGGCACTGGAATGATGAATTCAGATATGTATTTCAATGTTCATGATTTATTGGATTTAAATAATTCAGAAAAAATAAAGCGAAAATTTTCGTTATCCGAATTCTCTTAAACTAGAGCACTTTGATCTAAAAATTATTTTTATCTAAAAGAAATTTTGTTTGCCATAATTTGAAATTCCTCGGGGTCCTAATGTCTTAAGCGGGTTTTGACCTAATTTGAAAAGTAACGACATTAGGTCATTACAAAACCTCTCTATTTCGTGTGATTAATGAAATCTTGAGAATCTAATGGGCATAATGCATGAGATATAAAAAGCCTTTGTTTTATAGTTTATCATATGTAGAGAGCTGCTTTTTTATGAAATTGATTTTGGTTTGGTTATGTGAATGCATAATTAGGGTTTTTGCCAAGTAGGTTTGTAATTATAAACCCAAGAAGAAGAAGTTGGCTTGGACAATTTTGTACTTGCAATTACAAAATTGAAGTCTTTGTAATTATGAAATTTAGAGAAGGTTCATAAGTACGATGTCCAATAGCTTTAATAGTGACAAGAACCTAGATTGCACTTGATGATGACCATGCATAGTTTTTTTTATATCTATATCTTATGCTTAAATTGTTGAAACACTTTGCTCTTAATTAAAACACATTGGGAGTGGTAGTTTAGTGAGTAAAAATGTTTTATGCAATCATTTTCTTAGTTCAAATTATATACACATATTTTGGGGTAATGGACTAACAATGTAGAGCTCTAAAACTCTTATATTGAACAAACAATAGTAGTAAGTATTTTTTTTTACTTTAAACCTAGGCATAGGGTGCTATGTCAGGTGAGGGCATAGGCTAGTTCATTTAGGAACTAAGTGCTCCATTTTTAAGAGTTTAGGTTTGCTTAGTATTATGGGTATGAAGCATGTTGGGGCAAAGATGTGGGTTGGTTCTTACCCAGCTTGTATTAGAGTTTAGTGGTTATCTTTTTTTGTAAGGTAAAATTCCCTCGAATATTATGGTACCAACCTCGTTGGTAGTTGATCGCTTGTTTTATGATAGATTTCTATGTTGCATTTATGGTCTTAAGTCACGTACCCATCATAACGTGTCTTAATAATCTAGCGACTCATATTAGTGCTTTTGCTTCTGATTTCTAATTTTTGGGCTATGAGTTCTATTAGACTTGGGCATAGGTTGGGTTGGGTCTTGTGAGGACCCAGTGCCGGGTCAACGGGAGCAGATCTAGCATCGGTTGTGTGAATAACAAGTCCTCTAGCCGCATGATCATATTGAGTGATTTAAGAGACAAATATATAAACATCAAACATAATTATTTTATTCATTAATTCACAAGTTTTGGATATAAAGATCAAAATAAAAGAAAAGTTACAAACTTTTAAAATAGAGTTAAAAAAATGACAATCAGCAGGAAGCAATATCAGTACTACTTAGTTCTTAGCATATTTCATCGAAGACGAACTTCTGATCTAGGCACGTTTCAAAAGAGTGGGCATTTGAATACCAGTTAGTTATGAAACTAAGTACTGATAGAGGCCATCTTTACAAATATTAAATAATAAGCAAAATAATCAATAATTTGACAGGAAATAAAAGCTGTATAAATTATCCCTGCAAACTTGTTTCAGCTGCACTAAAATTTTAATCATAAAAGTAATTGTAGTCACAAAAAATATATGTAGAATTTTAGCTTTTGTTATTTGGCGCAAAATGTGATTTTGTTGGGCAAATACAAAATCAAGGAAAATGGGTTATCTTTTCTTTTTTTATATCAAACTTCCCTCTATGCCAGCCCCCTTAAGGCTTATCAGTATAAGCTCGGACAACCCCGTCCTAGCAATTGTCTGATCAGTCTAAAAATATATAAACATGGAACCCTTGCTACTCAGTTATTCAAACTTGTTCATATATCATTTTATGTGACTTTTAAAAGTATTTTTATCAATTTGTGTGATACTGAGCAGAAAAACATATTTAAACAAGAGTAATAAAAGACATCTAATACCTTGTTCTTTAAGTTCGAATGAGTGACAGTTTGCTCAATCTGCATTTAGGTTTTTGATATTTTAAATTAGCTATTTAGCTAATCTTAAAATGAAAGTGATATGACATTTTAATGAATTTTTAATTTTTTTCTTTTCCATTCTGCTTTTCTTTCATTCTTATATATTGATAGAAAACAATATTTTAAGTCTCTGAGGGTAGTAATTATATTTGATATATTATTATTATCATTATTTCAATGATAATAATAATATATGAATAAAAGAAAATAAAACGAAAATGACGGTAAAAATATGCATAATATTATGATAATGCATGAATTGAAATAATAGTCATTTTATAACATATGTATTATTTATCATTATTGATTAATGACAACAATGCTAATGTGATGATATAATCTTATTTTCATAAAGATTAAGTATAAATAAAGAAAATAGCAAAATAATTTATCATCTTTTCTTCTCCATTTTTCTTCCTCCACTCACTTGGGTTAGGGCTGCCGAGAGCCGGACGAGGAATCGGAGGGGGTGGCCGGTGGCTGGGATGTTGGGAGAGTGAGGAGGGTTGTTGCTCTTTGGGAGGAGGGGAGGGGAAGGGCTGAGGGAGGAGAGGGGTTGCTGTGGGAGAAAAGGGAGGCTGAGAGGAGGAGAGGGGCTGCTGTGAGGGGGAGAAAAGGGAGGCTGAGAGGAGGAGAGGGGTTGCTGTGAGGGGGAGAAGGGTTGTTGTGAGGGGAGAGGGGTTGTTGTTTTTGGGGAGGAGAAGGAGAGGGCTGGGAGGATATATAGAGGGGAGGGATCAGGAGGGAGAGGAGGGCTGGTCGGCCAAATGGGCCGACCATTCCTGCGCCAAAACGGCGCAGTAAAGGCCCTCTGGCGCGGAAGCTATGCGCTTGCAGGCGCGATAGGATTAGGGGGTCTGCGATCGGGGGTGAGGAAACAGAGATGGAGAGAAGAAAAATTTAAATAACTATTTAAAATTAAAATTTTCACATTTTTTCCGCCGTTTGGTGTCGAAAAATAACGAAATTTGACATTGAGGTGTGTGACGATGTAACGAACACGCTCGTGTCAAAAATTTTTGATTTGGAGAAATATTTTATTTTTAATTACTTTTTGAAATTTGAAACTTCAAAAATTATTTGAGGCCGAACCAATGCTCAAAAATCGATGAAATTTTTTGAGCAGTTTTTAAATTAACATAATGACATGGAAATCGATGAATTTGGACACGTATTTAATTTTCTCAATTTATTGGATTTAAATAATTCAGGAAAAAATAAAGCGGGAGTTGCTATTATCCGAATTCTCTCAAACTAGGGTACTTTGATCTAAAAATTATTTCTATCTATTGGCATTTTGGTTTGCCCTAATTTGAAGTTTCCGGTATCCTAATTATTGAAGAGGGTTCTGACCTAATTTTGCGAAGTAACGACATTGGGTCGTTATAAACTCCCTACTTAAAAATGATGTCGTCCTCGACATCAAGTAAACAAAATTTAATTATGTGTGAGATTAGTACCTGATACTGCGTCGTTGTGTCCAGGTGCTAAGACTGAAGTGAGTGTGTAAATTCTTGTGGGAGTGGGTTCTCTCCTTTGATTGGATGTCGGTGTAGTTGGTGGCCTTGGGGCGTTGGCTGGTTCTGGGGTAGCTCCTCTGGTTTGGGCATGGAACGGGGTTACAGTTGTTGTTGTGTTTGTGCCTCTTATATGGTCACTCTGTCTATCGTTCTCAAGGATCGACAATCTTGAATTTGGTGGTTGGGTTTGCCGCACAGAAAACACCTTTTGCCATCGTGGTAGCACTTGTCGTAGGGATGAGGTCTCCAACAATCTCCTCTTATTCCTTGACCGGTGTTCTCAGAAGTTAGTTGGAAGATTTTAGCAGATAGGTTGGTGTGAGGACCCCGACGCTGGTTCAACGGAAACCGTTCCGACATCGGGCGTTCACTTACCGCAGGATCATATTGAGTAACTTGATAGAAGAAGAGCATACACATACGAAAAGCCAAAAGTTAATATTCATTTATTTCAATATTCATTTTACAAGGTCTTTTCAACACTCATACAAAAGTAAAGAAAAAGATAAAAGTTAAACAAAAAAATAAAATAGCGTCGTGGATCTCATCAGCAGTTGGACATTTTAAGCATTAGGGTTCTTGCTTAAGCTCTTCCAGAAGTACCTGACTTGGTATTGTACAACAAACAATACCGAGATTAGAATTCTCAGTAATTAGAGAGTACTCTAAGTGCCACAGTGATCAATGCAGTATTACATTACATAATAGCAGAGATGCGATTTGCAAAGGAAATGCAGGAAAAATATTAAGGCAAAAGCGCAAATGGAATAATTAATTTTTTGCAAAATATATTAACACAAAAATGCAGGTTACTGATGTCGTTTTTCCAGTAACCTGTCACGAATGTTGTTACTGATGTCTTCTTTCTAGTAACAACCCACGAATGCTTTACCGATGTCATTTTTCCGGTAATTAGCCACGAATGCCATTACTGATGTCTTCTTTCCAGTAACTGGCCACGAAGGAAAAGGATGTTGGTTTCTAACAACCAACCAAGCATTAATGTTACTGATGTCAATTTTTCAGTAACCCACGAATGTTACCACGTTGGTTCCGAACAACCAACCAAGCTTCAAAACGAAATTTGGCTCGAAGCAATTTAAGTGAAGCAAAACAGTAATAAAATGCAAAATATAATACATGTCATATACTGGGTACCTTCGTTCTTTAAGTTCAGAAGTTCAACAGCTCAAATGAGTGACAGTTCGCTCAATCTGCATTTAAGTCCCCGATATTTCTTTAAATTAGTCTCTTTTTTTTTAAAGTGAGGTGATATTTCATGATTTTTACATTCTTCTATTCATATTAAGATTTAAGTCCGTACCTTATAATAATATTACTGAATTGTAAGAGTGACGATTGGAATGGAAATAGTAGTCATTTTATAGCATTATGAATTGTCCTCATAATTAATTAATGAGAATGATCAAAATGCAAATGACTAAATATAAAATTATAGTAATGTATATTAGATTAGCAAGAAAGTGTTTTCTTCAATTTCCTCCATTTCAAACCTCTCGTACCTTAGCTTTTAGGATTGCCGAAAAACAAGGGAGGGTTGGAACGGGGTAGCCGGATGGCTGGCCGAGGTGGCAACGGCAAGAGGCTGGCTGGCAGCGGCTACTGAGTGGCTTGGCGGTTTGATAGCTGGCCGTCGGAGACTGCCGGGGCTGCCGGGAGCTGCCGGAGAGGGAGCTGGCTGGCTGAAAGGGACTGCCTGGCTGCCGGAAGTTGCTGGAAGGTACTGCCAAGGGTTGCCGGAAGCTGCTGGAAGGGTCTGCCGGGGGCTGCTGGGAGCTTCCGGAGGTGCTGGATGGAACTGCTGGGGTTGCCGGACTGCCGGAAGCTGCTGGAAGTTGCTGGAAGTTGCTGGAAGGGGCTTTCGGGGGCTGCCGGAAGGAGGCTGGAGCGGCTGAGGAGGTGCTAGCGCTGGCTGCCGGAGGGCTGGACTGCTGTGGCTGGTTGGGGAAAGGAGAGGGGGAGAGGGCTGCTGTGAGGGAGAAGATGGGGGCTGTTGTGAGGGGAGGGAGAGGGGGTTTATATGGAGGAGGGAAGGGAGGGTGTGGTCGACCAAAAGGGCGCGCGCAGGAGTCAGGCTTCCGCCTGGTGTGGAAGCTTCTTCCGCCCTTTTGGCGGAAGAAAATCGCAAATTGCGGTTAAAAGGGGGGGGGGCGGGTGTAGGTAACAAGGAATAAAGGAAAAAAAAAGGAAAATAAAAAAAAAACTTAAACTTTAAATTAATTGCATTTTTTCGTCGTTCGACGTTCAAAAATAACGAAACTTGACACCGAGGTGTATTACGACATGACGAACACCCTCGCACCGAAAATTTTCTATTCAGACAAATATTTTATTTTTAATTAATTTCTGAAGTTTAAAATTTCAGAAATTAGCCACGATAAATCCAGCGCTCATAATTTTATGAAACTTCTCGAGCAGCCTTTAAATAATATACTTAACACGTCGACACCAAAAACGATGAATTCAGACACGTATTTCAATGTTTTTGATTTTTAGAATTTAAAGATTTCAGAAAACAGAACTGGAGCTTCCGTTAATCGGATTTTTTCCCGAACTAGGGCACTTTAATCTAAAAATTATTTCCATCTATTGGTAGTTTTGTTTGCCCTAAATTGAAATTCCCCGGGATCCTGATTTCTAAGGCGGGATTCTGACCTAATTTGCAAAATAATGATTGGGTCGTTACAGTTGGGTTGTTGTATTTTGAAAGTCCCCTGGTCCTCTGTGGGATGATCCCGTTTCTTCCCTTGTCCTGTGTGATTAGAAAGTGTGCTATTTTCCTCGTGTTCTATACTTAGTGCGCATTCTAAAAGTTTGAACAAACAAGTATGTCAAAATAAAAATAGGCTCCAACGAAGGGTGTCCTTCATCCCTACAGAAAATGATTGCACCTTGCTTTCTCTGTACTTATCAGGTTTTGAGCGTTCCTTGATAATCTTGTGAACTCAGCCTTATAGTTGGCCACTGAGTTGTTACCCTAAACTAATTTCATGAATTGGTTCTCCATGATACTTTAGGCAACCTATGGGATGTACTTGGCTCGGAACGCTTCTGAAAATGCTTCCCAACTTATATTCTCCAATTCTATGCTAGTGAAATCAGTACTGTCGACGGATTCCCACCAACGGTCAGCTTCGCCTTTAAATAGGTAGTGAGTCACTCGCATTGCTCTTTCACTTGGACACTCCATACTTTCTAGTGTCTTTTTTATCTCTCTCAGCCAGTCTTCTATCTCCATGGGACAAGTAGTCCCATGAAATACTGGTGGATTTAATTTGAGAAAAGATTGGAGGATTCCCTCAGAACGATGCTTTTGGGGTGTTTGAACGGAATTTGATAAAGCTGCTTTCTTTTGGTTTGCAAAGAGTCTAGGACAGCTTCCATAAAGCGGTTGTTGGTACTTCCTGGAACTTCTAGTGAGATAGGTGCCTTAATTAGGGTTTCTGACGGGGTGCTTAAAAATCTTTTGTTAGAATTCATCTTTTTGCCTAAAGGTTGAAAGCTTAAATTACATAGGTTTATGTTATCATTCTCTCTTCTCAAAATAAATTATAATTTAACATTTATATATTCTCTTAAATTTACACTCAATCATGCTCTAATACCAACTGTGAGGACCTGGTGCCGGGTCAGCAGGAGCAGATCCAGCACCGGTTGTGTGAATAACAAGTCCTCTAGCCGCAGGATCATATTGAGTGATTTAAGAGACAAATATATAGACATCAAACATAACTTTTTTATTCATTAATTCACAAGTTTTGGATACAAAGATCAAAATAAAAGAAAAGTTACAAACTTTTAAAATAGAGTTATAAAAAAATGGCAATCAGCAGGAAGTAGTATCAGTACTGCTTGGTTCTTAGCACATTTCCTCGATGACAGACTCCTGATCTGGGCATGTTTCAAAAATGTGGGCATTTGAATTCTAGTTAGTTGTGAAACTAAGTACTAATAGATGACATCTTTACAAATGTTAAATAACAAGCAAAATAATCAATAATTTGAAAGGAAATAAAAGCTGTATAAAATTATCCTTCAAACCTGTTTTAGTTGTACTGAAACTTTAGTATAAAAGTAATTGCAATCACAAAAACAAATATAGAATTTTAGCGTTTATTATCTGGTGCAAAATATGATTTTGTTAGGCAAGTACAAAATCGAGGAAAATGGGTTCATCTTTTCTTTTTTGTTATATCCAACTTCCTTCTATACCTGCCCCCTCAAGACTTTTCAGTATAAGCTCCTTATGACTCTCGATGTCGAACAGTCCCGTCTTAGTAGTTGTCTGATCAGACTAAAAATATATTAACATGAAAACCTTGCTACTCAGTTATCCAAACTTGTTCATATATTATTTTATGTGACTTTTAAAACTATTTTTATCAATTTGTGCGATGCTGAGCAGAAAAAATATATTTAAATAAGAGTAATAAAAAACATCTGATACTTTGTTCTTTAAGTTCGGATGAGTGACAGTTCGCTCAATCTGCATTTAGGTTTTTGATATTTTAAATTAGCCATTTATCTAACCTTGAAATGAAAGTGATATGAAATTTTTATGAATTTTTTACTTTTTTCATTTCTATTCTGCCTTTCTTTTATTCTCTTATCTTGATAGAAGATAATATTTTAAGTCTTTGAGGGTAGTAATTATATTTGATATATTATTATTATCATTATTTCAATGATAATAATAATATATGAATGAAAGAAAACAAAATGAAAATGACTGTAAAAATGTGCGGAATATTATGAAAATACCTGAATTGAAATAATAACTATTTTATAATTTATGTATTATTTATCATTATTAATTAATGACAACAATGCTAATATGATGACATAATCTTATCTTCATAAAGATTAAGTATAAATAAAGAAAATAGCAAAATAATTTTTCTTCTTTTCTTCTCTCTTTTTCTTCCTTCACTCACCTCGGGTTAGGGCTGCCGAGAGCCGGACAAGGATCGGAGGGGGTGGCCGGTGGCTGGCTGGTCTGTTGGGAGAGGGATGAGGGCTGCTGCTCTTTGGAAGAAGGAGGGAGGGGAAAGGCTGAGGGAGGAGAGGGGGCTGCTGTGATGGGATATAGGAAGGCTGAGAGGAGGAGAGGGGCTGCTGTGAAGGGGAGAGGGGCCGGTTTTTATGGGGAGGAGAAGGAGAGGGCTGGGAGGATATGTAGAGGGGAGGGATCATGAGGGAGAGGGAGGGCTGGTCGGCCAAATGGGCCGACCATTCTTGTGCAGGAAAGGCCCTCTGGCGCGAAAGCTTTCGTGCCTGCAGACGTGATAGGATCGGGGGGTGGGGGGGAAACAGAGAGGGAGAGAAGAAAAATTTAAATAATTTATTTAAAATTAAAATTTTCGCCGTTTGGCTTCCAAAAATAGCGAAACTTGACACCGAGTGTGTTACGATGTAACAAACACCCTCGCGCCAAAAATTTCTGATTCAGACAAATTTTATTTTTAATTAATTTCTAAAGTTTGAAATTTTAAAAATTAATTGAGGTCGAACCGACGCTCAAAAATCAATAAAACTTTTCGAGTAGCCTTTAAATAATATACTTAACATAATGACATGAAAATCGATGAATTTGGACACATTTAATTTTCTCAATTTATTGGATTTAAATAATAGAAAAAAATAAAGCGGGAGTTTCTGTTATCCGATTCTCTCAAACTAGGGCACTTTAACCTAAAAATTATTTCTATCTATAGGCATTTTGATTTGTCCTAATTTTAAGTTTCTAGGATCTTAATTACTGAGGAGGGATTTGACCTAATTTTGCGAAGTAACGATATTTGGTCGTTACAGGTCTAAAGAAAAATAATTTTTTGAAGCAATACCCAACTCGACTCAAATACCGGGCAAATAGTTTAGACCTAGGTCTGAGCCATTATTGGGATGGGTTGGGCTCGATTTGACCAATGTGCGTTTAAAGTGTATATTTTAATTCTTTATATTTTATATGAAAAGTTAATGTTTATTAAAGTTGCTAATATATATTCTGACATATATTCTTTTTTTATTAATTACATTATAATATATTATTAATTGTAATGATTATCCCCGTTAGGTTCAATTTCTATTAATTACCTGCAGATTTTCATTTTCAGGTAAAATTTTTAGCTTAAATTCGTTTTCATCAAATTTTTGTTTATTTTTATTACATGTTACGTATTGATTAAATTATTGATTGGGGAAATTTTTCAAAGCCAAATAAAGCTAAAATGAAATTTTAGATTTTCCATTAATCTTGAATTTATATTAGTAAAGTGTTACCTCATTAGAATCCGAAATCAAGCCAGAGCAGGTTTTTCTTCCAGAAACCGTCGGCAATTAAGCTGCGGTTCCATCAGGAAAGGGTCGACGGAATGTAATAGAGCGACTTCCGATTTCCCTCTCTTTCCCGTAACGTACGAGCATTAATTGACGAATTCTTAGTGCCATCTACGGTTGCGCACAAAACGGACGTCCATTACGTGCGCACGAAACGGACGTCCATTACGTACGCACGTCCTATTTAACCCGCGAGAAGCGCTCGACTCTTCCTCACCAAATCGCTGAGCTCTCGATTGATCCTTCTCCCCCACTCGATAGCCCATCGACGCTCGCCTTCTTCCTCTAAGCCGACAGGAACAACTCTGGAAGCTTGCAATTGAGATTCAAAAGTCGACGAGAACAACCCTGGAAGTCTGTGCTAGAGACGTAGACAAACGATCCATAAACCGACGTTCTCTTCTCTTCCTCTCAATCTTTTCTGCGCTTGACCTCTTTAGCTTTCGACATCTGCTCTTTCTTCTCGCACAACCTTCTTCGTCTTTGCTCGATCTCAAGGCTTCCTCGACTACTTAAGGTATGAGTTCACTTTGCAATTCCTTTGCCTTTATAATTCAAATATAACGTTTATTCTTCTCAAGGATGAATAGATGAAATTGCATTAGAAGTGTACTTAGAAATCTTAACATTCATTCATTAATTTGTTCACATCAGCACTAGCATAATTTTAGTCTAGAAACAAATTGTAATTTATTTAAATCCATTTTTTTATATAAAGCTATAAGAATAGAATGGCTAATGTTACAATTAACTGGTTGGGTCTAAAGTATTGTAAAATTAAATCAGATGTGATGCAATGGAAATGAAATTTCTTTATTGAAATCTAGGGAAAACTTTGTGCTTAATAGCTAAACCTACTATAATTATAAGCTTTTGATCTTAACTAAATCGTAGTACATGTCTAACATGATATTTGAGCAATGTAGTTTTTCTTAAAATACTTAGATTGAATTTATTACCTCAAGTACCTTAACTAATCTGATTTTAGGAAGTTGTAAGAAATACGGATCCTAATATATATAATTTTAGTTCATATTTGATCTTACAAAAACAATACCTTAATTTATTAAACTCTAAATTAGCTTAGAAGGTAAAGGATTAGCTAGGAGTTCAACCAAAATATAAAAGAAGCAGATGCAACTCACTATAAGAAGATATGTAGTAATAAGATGATTGCTTATTTTCAACCGCTAATAAAATTACAATTATAACTTGTGCAGTTATATCAAAATTGTGAGTGATTCTTCTTATTTAAGTCAAACACAGAAGGTAATATGGATATTACTTTTTTATACTTTTATTTATTTTTATTACTGCTTAAGCATCGCTTTGAGCCTATTTTCAGTTGATACTAAATGCTTTATTTTTATTACAAATGATGTAAAGAAACAAAATGATGTTTATGTATCCAGTGAATGTTGCAAAAGGTTTCGAAATAGTGGTTGAATAGGTTAGGGACGGGGCTAGTCCACCGGGAGCTATAAGAGTGCCATATGGAGCATTTGAGGGGGCCCAGATGATGAACATGTTTTTATTGAACATAGCTTCGAGGTTCTGGCTTTGCCCATCAAAACTATTAACGTCACTTCATGATATCAAGACATAAACATAAATATGAATTTTATGCGATCATCTTCTTAAACTTGGTATGTGACATAACTCTGATAAAGAAATATTTATTGCAGAATTTATGACTATTTTTATTCGCATTAAGCCATATTTTTCTATAATTATTATCATATCATTTTTGCTTTTCGCTTTCGTTTAAAGTATAATATTTAATATCATTTGTATTTAGAATGTGCACTAAGACATTATTTTTATAATGTCATACCAGTTACAGCTGGAAGAGACTGAGATAGCTTAAGGATGTTATATGGAGTTATGGCGCAGACTAGAAGAATAAAACTTTAGCTTTTACTTTTTCAAGAGACAAACTCTTACTTTTGTTTTCGTATATTAATAAATATGTAATATTTTGGATGATGTTATCTTTAAATTGAATGAATGATATTTTTTATATTTTTATATGGTTCTGGATGATGTTTAAATACTATTTTGATTAACCGCCAATTTGGTTATGCGGAGATGTACCTAATGTTAGATTGGTTGATATTTACCTAACATGGGTCATTACATTATTACACAAAATTAACACAAGCGTTTCAATTTGTTAAAAATTATGATTTTGCTCGGAATCTGGCTAGGTCAGGCTTGAAAAGCAAAACCCGCGCTCAATCAGCAAGGCTTTGTGTTGGGCTGATTTTTAATTTTTTTGGAAAAATTGAAAGGATTTTCTCTATTTTAGGGAGGGATTTTTATTTGATCGTGCACGATGGAGGTAAAGGATCTATGTAGAAGACCGCACCTAATGGAATTTTTGTTTGGTGTTGTTGTGTTTTAATAATTTGCATTTTATTCATATCTTCTTAGTATCAACTTATTATTAATCATGAGCATTGATTCTATGCACTTAGTTTGGCATGATTATTACCTTAAATATTGTATGCTATAGTAAAAGTTTGAACCCACAGAATAAAATTTATTTATTTTTTTATTTTCTTAGTATTTCTGTTGAAAGATTTTCTATTATTTAATATTTAATTTAGTTTTAATATGATGTAGTATCTTGAATTAATTTAATATATATTAAATGTTCAATAAACTTGCTTAGGTAAACTTTTTTGTTAAGTGTTTTTAATGGTTCAGTTAGAATATATCCTTTACTTTTAATATTGTTTTTCTTATTCCTACTACAGAAATGGGTCAAATGGTATGTGGGAGTTGCAACGAGCTGCTTTCTTATCCACGGGGTTTAAAGTATGTACAATGTGCATGCTGTCAGGCAACAAATTTTGTTTTGGAAGGTTAATCTTACCTTCCTACCAATACTTTGTTTGTTTTGTAGATCAATGGAAGTCTCGCTCCAAGACCCTTCGCATGCCATATGTATTTTCTTTTATAATTATCAATTTTTTTATTATCCCATATTCTTGTCATCACTGTTTTGGCAAAAGAAATTGCATGCTCTTAAATTTTAAACCAAGATTTAAAATTGAATAATTATCATCGCTTGTTTCTTGCCATGATTATTTAATAGGTTTCATGTTGGCTATCAATTATCTCATGCAGATAGAGGATGATGTGATTAATAGATTTGAGATCCCGCTATTGAACTCATAAAATATGTTTTCAAAAAAGAGGACACCAGATTTGAGCTCCATGCACGAGTGCATTTATACATGAAAGGATTTATGAGAAATGAGTGCATTTAGAGACCGGTAAATGCTCTAGTTGGGAAAGCTTAGATAATGAATTTTTCAAAAAAGACATTGCAAACAACTTTTTGGAATGATATCACATGCATGAAGCTCAATGGTGGCTATTAGATCAAAGCACATTGAAGAAGGATTCATATATCTGACCCATTCAATGAGAATAAAGTTTGTTGTTATTGTTGTTGTTGCTGCTGTTGTTTCAACATATATTTCAATCATGAACTGGAGGTTCTAGTTGAAATGTTGTAAAGCAATCTGCAGGGAATTTAATAGATGTGAACTCTTGTTTTTGCGGCTGAGATTAAAAATGGCTTAAATGTGTTGTTTGGAAGCTAAAAAGATAACTAAGTATTGCTTTGATTCTAAGGAGGCTAAAAAACAGAGAACAGGCATTGGAGAGAATTATTTTAAGCTTATGAATATCGGTTCCGTACTGTCTTTTCAGACGATCGACTTCATGCTGAAACATTCTTTAGGTTATCCTTCTAATGAAATGTTCTTGTATATCGATACACGACCTAAGCTTTATGTCATATAAATTGTGTTTTGTTTTATGTTATGTGACAACTAAGTGAAGCACTTTTTCAATGAGTTGCTATAGTTCACATCCTTAAAAATTGATGCCTTATGATAAGAGGACTTCACTCTCAGTTGGATGATGGGTAACTAATTTTTAATAACGCCTTTCTAAATTTGTATAATTTGTTTACAATTTCAATGAGCTTAGCATAGTAATAATTTTTGAAGCTTTATTTAACACGCTAGTGTAGTACAATCCATCCCTGGGGCTAGATTAAGAGGATTGATATCAGTTGCTGTTTGCTGATTGAAAAATTACAATTATGAAATTCTGAGCAGCAAAGAAGCGCTGTCTGCAGCTCAGTATTATTGTTCCTTCCTGCAGCTGTTGGGAGATAATAGGGACGATGGGTGCTGCTGTGCTGTGTGAAGTTACTGTTCTGCAGCTTTGAGCAGCAGTTTTAGTGTGGAAAGTTCTTAGAACGGTATGGTCATTTGGAATGCACAGAGGAATCCTGCGGCTGTCAAAGAGCAATAGAACCTGCTTATGTTTCTGAGGGAAACAGGGGTGCAGAACAGCAGGTGATAGGAAAAATATTAGAAGGGATTAAGAAAATGTGGTGTTGAGAAAGAGAGAGTTGAAGAATACCGGGAGAAGAAAAATCATAGAAAGAATAGTGGAGAAATAAAAGATTCACACAAGACCTATGTGGAAAAATTGTTATTAACAAATTTATTCATTCACTTATTTTCTTAGAATAACATGAGTCTCATTAATAGACAATAATGCAACCTAGAGCTTGAACTCTTTATTTGAAATACAATCCAAGAGCCTTAACCATTAGATATTATCACAATTCACACAATTTCATTTATTAATAAAAACGTATGTATTATAAAAGCTTAGGGTTCTCTTAAATTTTGACATCCTAATGCATCCAACACACAATTAAGGAATCAAACAATAATGCATAACTTTTAGAAGCAGGCGCTGTTATATCCAGCTAATATATATTTGTTTATCAGATTTTATGACTATTAGGAACTTCAAAAGCTGACATTTCTGTAATTATCAAATATGATTTAATTCTTGGTTATATTTTTTTTGTCACTGTAGGGTCAGCTCATCTTGGCTGTTGTATTCCTTCAAAACCGCACCTTACTAATTTCATTTTATATAATTTGTTTCTTCCCGGTGATTGCCTTAGGGAATACTTTTGGTTGGATGTTTCGTTCTTATTGCTTGAACTGGTTTGCTAGGGAAATACTTAAGTGGAAGCTTTTCAATCTTTTCAATATAACAACAACAGCAAACCATGAATCTTTGTTATCATCGTGCTCCATCAAATTGTAGCCCCTCCTTATGCTGCAATTTTTTGAGTTCATTTCTAATGGTTCTTAGGCATCCCAGAAAATTTCAATTGATGCGCACAAGCAACAGCAAATCAAACACATGTATTTTAGGAATAATAATAATAAGCTTACATCTGATTTGGGAGATTTCATATTACTCTGGCAGCAACTTGAGAGAAGAAAAAAAATTATGGATGACCATTCATCCTGCCAACATTGGCCATTCCTAGCCATTGATTGTTGGCCGCCTTCACCGGCCTAAAATATTCTTAGAATCTTTTATGAATCCTAAATTTTTGTAAGTAAAAAAAAAATCAGAATTTTTATTGAACTTTGGAGTGATTTGTTAACAACATATAGGGAACATGTGTGTCAAGTCCCAACAACTAATTACGAATAAATTAAAATTTATGATACAACAAAGTAGGGATAAAATTTTTACAAAAATAGCTAAAGGATTCTAAGAAAATTATAGGATTTTCTTGAAAGTGCAATTATTAATGTGTCAAGAGCATGCTAACACTTCAATCATCATCTAGTCATTCACTCCATAAGCAAGCATGGATGAGATTTTGTGTAGGGGAAAGAGAATGAGAAAGCTAAAGAGAGGAGATTACCTTGAAGTAAAGGAGTTTTGATGGAAACTTGAGAGAGAGTGTAGTCTAAATTCTCTTTTCTTGGTGGTTTAGAGCTTCCAAAACTTTTTTTTTGCTTTTAGGTTTAGCTTAGGAATGAAGTCTTTAGGATTTGGAGAGGCAAGGGGGAAGAAGGAGATGGGAGTTTGGCAAGTGCTCTCAAATGAAGGAAACAAAAATGGTGACAGAATTTTAAGTTTCTAATTAGGGTTAGAGAGCTTAGGAGTGTTTATATGGCACTAGGATAGATCCAAGGGTGGAGGTTTGATCAAGGGGAGATTTGGGTTGCTCAAAATGATTTAACCTAAATTTGTCCACAACTGAGACAAATCTCTATGTAACCCTAAAGTGAGCGCTTAATTAGGTGGTTTACAGGAGAAAGCTCAAAAAATTTTGGTCTAATTTGGCTAAAATGTAATTTTTGTATTTTTCAAAATTAAATAAAAATATACCACTAAAATACAAATTGATTGGTCTAAATGAAGGATCTTAGTGAGAGGAATTCTTAGACACCAAAATTAGCGACTTTGGCCAAGTGATTACAAAAATTGGCTCTGGAAGTTGGCTCGGCTCGGGTCTCGCCGACTCTCGCCCAACAGGTTCGGGCTCGAACCGGTTCGGCGTGGTTCGAACCCGCCGACTCACAGCCGTCGTTTTCGAGGTTGATGGCGTCGGATCGACTGCTCGATCCGCGACGTGCGTTTCAACGGCAAGTGACCCCGTCGTTTGATTAGCTGTTACGACTAACGTCGTAACTGACGGACAATTTAAAACGGCTGATTGATTTTCGTTGTCCGATCTAATCTTGAAATGGTGGAATGGCTGAGATCTCGCGGATTCGGTGTGTTCCATGTTAGGCCCAGATTGCGGGATCTCGCCATTTCGAAAATTTAAACTTAAATTCAAATTTTTGTTTTAATTGAATTTAGAAATTTAATTAATTTAATTCCAAATATTTTTTTGGCATAAATTCTCTATTTTAGTTAAAAAAATTATGAAATATTTGTTGTTAGCTAATTTGATGGTGTGTATAATTCAAAAATTCAAAAATATTTCACTTTTGACACCAATAATTTTCTTTAATTATTATGATTTAAAATATCTCTAATCACAAATATTTGTGGTGAGTCTTTCGAGGAAGAACAAAACTGAACCTGTATAGGTAGGGTTTGCTAGCAACCCATGATAAAGTAAGGAGGGATTTAATCCACTAGAAAGGAGCATAATATCCACAGAAAAAAGACTCACAAAATAAAATAAAATGTGAATAATTATCGACGGGTAATTATATATCTTTCTAGAATAATATTGATGTTAATATCTGGGTTTCCCAGTAAAGCTTGAGGGTCCTAGGCCCAAAATGAGATATTTATGTCATATAATATATATATATATATATTATGCTGAATTTTTCATTTATTTTATTTCATATCATTGCTTTAAAATTGTTTATTCTCATTTGAATGATGCATGTGCGAAAGATCCCTTGTTAAAAATGTTGTTACTTACTATTGAAATTGACATAACTCTTGAATTTTATTGATGCAAATTTCCTCAAATTTAGATGCATTTGATTCATAGCATATATAGGATGCTAGAAATTAATACTTTGGATGCTTTACGTATTCCTGTCTGATTGGCATATGTTGATAGATATTACACGTTGTGAGAACTAAAAGCAAGGGTTATATTGATTCAAGAGCTAGTGAAGTATCAAGAGTGAGATAAAGACTCACTGTTTAAATTTATATTTATTTTATGTTATGTTAATTAGGAATAATTTATGTAACTTTAAATTAATATTCTGGCATGTGATGAATGAACATTTTTTTTATCTAATGTATTAGATTAAATGTTTATTTTGAATTATTACTCGAAAACTCTCAACCCCGGTCTTCGGGATGCTACACCCTATTACAACTCGATGCTCAAATGCATTTCTTCACGGATCCTTAAACGAAACAGTTCATATCAAGCAATCTATGGGCTTTATCGACCCTACCAAACCCAACCATGTATACAGGTTAAAGAAAGCCCTCTATGATTTAGAACAGTCCCCACGTCAATGGTTCTCCATTCTCACCGACTTCCTAATATCAAAAGGCTTCACTCAAAGCAAAACAGATTCATGTCTACTCATCTATGACAAGTTCAACACTCGAGCATATCTTCTTATCTATGCCAATGATCTTCTTTCAACAGGAACAAATCTAAACTTCTACAAAATACCATTAGCACAATGGAAGCTCGCTTCAAAATGAAGACACTAGGATTCCCCTCTCAGTTTCTCGGTATCTCAAAACAACACACGGTCTACACCTTTCACAAGCAGCATATGCTTCCCTAATTTTTCATGATGCAAGAATGTCCAATTGCAAATCGGCCCCTCTCCCGCCACTCCTGTAGACAACACTGAAGTTTCACCTTCACTCATCGACCCACAAATCTACTGAAAGCTCGATGGCCGCCTTCAATTTCTCACCATCACTTGTCCGGACAACAACCTCATAGTTAATCACATTTTCCAAAACATGATCCAACCACCGCAGCTCCACTTTTCACAACTCAAACGCATCCTATGTTACAACCAAGGCACCATCCAGCTAGGCCTACCAATCTCCTTTGCACCTCCAGAGCTTTAGCATACTCTGACTCTGATTGGGCCGATGACTTCGTAGATCGAAAATCCACGACAGGATTTTGCATATTCCTTGACACTACACTTATCAGTTGGAGCATAAAAAAATAACATACAGTAGCCTGATACTCTACAAAAGCTGAATACAGTGAACTTTTATCAACGATCACTGAGCTCATATGGTTTGACAACTCCTACAAGAGTTCCATCATCCTCCATCCCAAGCTACTACCATTTTCTGTGACAATGTCTCCGCGATCTCCATTGTCAACAATTCACTATTCCACACTCGTACTAAATACATGGAAGTAGATTGCCACTTCATCTGTGACAGTGTTAAAAATAAAGAGATTTTTATCCAATACACACCGTTGACAGAACAAACAATCGACATCCTCACCAAATCTCTCTCAACAACACAATCTAATCTTCTACGCGGTAAGTTGACGGTTAAGGAACCCACCATCACCTTTCGGAGGAATATTAGAGAACAGTAAGACACAATAGATCCAAACGGAATACTGGGCTCCCAAGCGTTTGTGCATCAGATAAATGCAGTGCCAAGACAAAGCATTGGGCGTCCAGATGCCTGTGAATCAGGCACTTGGATGCTCAACAGTCGATTGGGCACATGGGTGCTAGACAGACGACTAGGCGCCCAACAGCTTGCGAATCTAAAACTTAGTACCTACATGCTATTGCCTATATAAAGCAATGTATCATTCATTATCATCACAATGAAAAATTATCACATTTCTGCTATGTTTCAGTTCTTACAGGTATGACACTTTGCCTTATATGGAACTTAGCTCCCATATGATGTCTACAAGATTGCTTTGCTACGATTTGTAATATCCCAAATTCTCAACTCTCAAATTATTAGTTACTTTGACTTTAGTGGTCTCAATTTTATCTTCAGTAGATAATTTTCATAAGATCACCCATTTTGAGAGTGCTTATTATGATTACACTAAACCTTAGAGTTTTTATTAAAAGTTCATTGTTATCTCTATAAGCATTTTGATATTCAAGGTAGCCATTGTCGTCATTGCAAGTGGCATTTTATTATTTTTTTTACCAAAATTTGACGTGAAACTAGTACACTCACAGCTTGTAAAGGCCTTCTTTGGCACGACTTTATGATAGGAAGTCCCATCATGTAGACCTTATGCAGCTCTTTGACATATTTTTCATAGTACGAGCCTGACTAGAAGCTTTAGAAAATTCTTTGCATGGAGGTTTGGTTCATTTGTTGTTGTGTTGAGTACCAATTAAAATAGGAAAAATGGTAAAGCGGATCACCATCAATAGAATTACAAGTGTTTTCATTGTTATTTTGATTAGAATTTTGTGACTTTTGTGCTTTGGATGCTTTAAGCTGTTATAGAGTTTATGCATGCATTATTCCAGAATCTTAAAACTTGTTTGATGCCTTTAATTAATAAAGCGCTAAGGTAAAAGTAAGATTTAATGTCTATATATTAAATAATTAATGTTTTTTTGAAAACATGCTTGATTTAAAAAAAAACATTATGGAGACAATTTAAATGAAAACAGTAGTTTTTTTCGTCATGTAAATGAATTCCGGGTTTGTTCATTTCAGGTTTAACTAGTCTAGTTACTCTCAAGCAACTTAATAGTCTTGCTTAGCTTATCCAATATATCATATATCTATTTTATCTAGTTTATTTAACTTAAAATCAATAAAAAACCAACTCAGAAATATTTAAAAAATTAAATTGAACAATTTTATTAGAATAACTTAACATTGCTAATCTATAACCCATACAACCTCAAAATAAAAAAAATATAACCTCAAAAATAACCTTAAAAGAAAAGCACTTAAAATTGCTATTTATTTATTTATTATTACACTAAATATACCATCTCACTTAGGGTTTGTTAACAGCTTAATAACATAGCTTATCTTATCGTATTTATTCAACTTATTATTCAATATATCTAGCTTATCCTGTTTAAATAAAAAAAACATTTAAAAGTCAAAAAAGTTAAGAAGTCAAATTGTACAACTTTATCAGTTTTACTTGCTAATCAATAATCTCAAAAGAAAACCTGAAATGAACATCTAAAGTATTTGTTATGGACATAAAACAACATTATTTAAGGATGATCATTTTCTTATTGTATGACGACTTCACATGATTAAAGCATTATCTATTTCATATTTGACACATTCCCTTAGTGAGTGAATCAATGTGAATTGATCGCTTTACATATGGATTGAGCTGCTTTAATTGTTCTCCAGCTAGTTTCCCATAGGGTATCTCTTTCAAGTTATTTATATTTAGCTGTAAATAATCGATTGCATTACTTCATATCTCTGAACTGCTTCAAATATTTTCTGCTATTCCAGTTGTACATATGACAATGCCTAATTTTTTGGTGGATTACTTATTATGCAGCATTGGAAATGATGTGGTAACAGGTTGCTAGTAGCGTATTTTCTACCTCTTTTTTCTCGTCTATTTTCTTGAACAGTTTTTCATTGTGTCATAAGTGTTTAAGTTCATGACTACCAAATTTTTAATATGTTAATCATTCTCATTATTGACATTTTTCTTTCAAATATATAGCTGAGACAGGTCTCCATATAAAATTGCAAAATATATAAAGTCTTTATGCATGCATACTTGTGACACTGATTAATGGATGTTCATATTCAGCTCATCAGGTTGGCATTGTCAAGTGTGGAAAATGTTCTGTGCTACTTATGTACCCATATGCATCTAAATCTTTACGCTGCTCATCATGCCATTTTGTGACAGATATTGGGGTGAGCTCTCATCTTCCTGTTTGTATATTTGAAGTTGCTTTTTTTTTTTTCTGCAAATTTTGCATACTTTACAAGCAATATTTTGAAAATGATTTCCTTTTTACTGCTTGCCATACCTAGATTTAGCGCATAGGCCTATTTGATTTAATTATTAAATTTTGCAGGAGTATGGAAACAATGTTGCAGAACTGTTGCTAGTAAATGAACAAGTTAAAGATGCAAATTTGTAATGTAGAATTATGTAATTATCTCCAATATGTTCATGTTATCCCAATAACATGTACAATAATCAAAGCATGCATTCTGAAAGGATAGCCACCTTTTTTGTAATCATTTTCAAATATTAATTCATATATCAAATTATGTTGAATCAAATTATTCACTCGTTATTGTATTAGAAGTAATAATCTCGCCAACATAACTGTTGAGGACCTTGTGATCAAGAAGAGCAATTGGTTCAAATACCTTGGTTCAATTATTGAAAATAATGGTGAAATAGATTAATAGGATCCAAGCTGGTTGGATGAAATGGGGGAGTGTTTCTTGAGTGTTGTGTGATCAGAAAACCTCACTCAAAATTAAAGGAAAAATTTATAAAACAGTCATATGTCCGGCCATGTTATATGAGGCTGAATGCTGGTTAACAAAGAAGGAATTTATTGATAATAAGTGCTATAGAGATGAGAATGCTTTAGTGGATTAGTAAGTGTACTCGAAATGTTGAGAAATGAATTTATTTGTACCAAGGTTGTAGAAGCAAATGTCTCTTAATAAATGCCACATGTTGGAGTATACCACCAATCTCAGCAATCTTGCCTTGCCATTTTTTATTGTTTCATCTAACCCAAATTTTATTGTAAAAACACTCGCATCTTATAAGCTTCTTTTCTACCAAAACTTTCATAATTTTCCATATGTTATTTTACTTTAAACTTGTAGCTTTTCAGAACCGCAAGTTTTAGTTTTAGTTCATTATGAGCTCCACGGCTATTTCAGTGAAACATTACTTCATCATTGATTTTTCTACATAAGCTCCAAGTTGTTTGATAACCCGTTGTAGGAAAAATTTGCTAAAATAGGATGCCTAGCGTGTGATCTTTATTCCCCTCATGATAGTTGAACTAAGCAGCTTCAGCTTAGTTAAATATTTAATTATATAAGTTTGTTTTTAATTATAAATACTTTTTTATTATTTAAATTATAAATTTAATTTTTAATAGTTTACTAGAATGTTAATTGATTAAATACTTTTTATTATATCATATTTGAACATCTTAACTAATATTTATTGTTTCATGTGTTAGGATTAATATTATTTAAGGGCTTAAATTCTTAAATCTTGTTAAACAAAAAATATTGAGTAACCTACAGTTAACGCACTAATGAACCCTTATTTTAACCTAATCCAATTGGCTTTAAATCCCTAAATTGTTAAATTCACTATGTGGAAGATTTAGTTATTTCAGTTGCGAAGAAGGGCAGAGGATCCAAAGGAGTATTAAGCGCAACAAAATAGAAAATCGGGCAATTGGGAGGGAAGAGGAGCTAATTAATAATTTACTAATAAAAAAAATAAAACGTGTGGGGGCTTATAATAATTGACTATTAATTATTAATTGTATCTACTATGTTTGTTCTTGTACTAATTACTAAGATTAATTGGTAATATTAATTACTAATAGTAATTAGTAGGACTATTAATAATTTCAATCACTAATATTAAACACTTTTACTATGTTACTAATTCTAATTGCTATTATTAAATGTTTATATTATATTAATGACTACATAATAATATTAATTGTAGTGATAATGATGAACATGGAGCATAACTTGTAAGTAGATTGAGCTAATTCTTGAACGTGTCTTTTTGTTCTTCATTTTGCCAAGTAGTATATCCACATTAAATTTGATGAAATGTTCTAGTTTTGAGCAAAATTTTCTACCCCATTCTTAGTTTTCAAGATTTTATTGAGTATTAGAAGATATTTGTAGTCATTTTGTATTTTTATTTGAACAATAATGTGGCCTAAAAATTTTTCTTCATCGTATAGATCCAACTTGTATGTGTAGTGATTGATGAATTTTATAAACCTGCGGCTTTCCCATTAAGAGTGAACTTGATTAGGTCCTCGTGCATCACCATGATTCATGTGGAATGATCAAAAGAGCATGCAATTATGGGCAAGATAATGAGCCTTGATTGTTTTGTAGAGATATGCTTAATTTAAAAAGGAAAGTCTTTAATACTAAGGGATTGTGGATGCCAAAATTAAAAATGGAAAAATAACTTAATATGAAGAGCTGCACACAACAATACAATATCATCAAGTTTTAGTCCCACAAAGTGGGTCGGTTGTATGAGGTCTTTGTCTCCACTATTTCAGTTAAATAATATCACTTCTTTAAGTTCCATGATTATTAAGCCATTCACAAAATTTGTTTTCGTATCCTTTTGGTTAATATGGGAAAACTTATGCACCTTAGCATTCTTATCCTCGTGACACTTAATTTAATATCACCACTTTGTAGTCTAACATTTTACCCTATATAATATATCTAGTGTATAGCTATTCTATTAATTTTTCTTAAAAATTTGAGCAGAATTTTTAGATCACATGATTTTCTCAAAGCACTCCTCTATTTCATCGGTTTTACTTGAATTTTGCTAGTCCTATAATTCTTTATTTTATCATAATTTGGTGTGTGATATAATCAAATATTTGGGTCTCTTGCCCTTCTTGATTTTTAATTGTCATATCATTATAATCTCATTTTTCATTAAACTTGTACTTCATATATTTTATTTTGGATCTTTCAAGATGAATTCTTCAATACTTTTCCATTTTGTTAAATATTTGGACAAAAAATAAAGTAGGATTCACATTATAGTTTATTGAAAACTATTGGTTTTTTACAAGCTCTTTAGTTTGAAAGATATTTTGTAATTGTCTTGTTAGGATACAAAATGAAAAGTGGGAAGGTTGTAGTAGAGTATCTATAAGATTAGCAATATTATATGGAGCAGAATGTTGGCCTTCTAAACTTTAGCTTAATGATAAATTCAGTGTTGCGGAGATGTGGACGCTAAGATGGGTGACTGGGCTCTCGTATGAAAGGACTTGTAATGAGCATATTTGTAGCAAAGTTAGAGTGTGAACTTAGAGAAGGTTCTTTGATGATTCGGATATATTAAGATGATTTCTGAAGTACTATTTATAATTGCTTTGCTTTTAATTCTGTTTAAACTCTGTATTAATTGCATTTTGGTGTTTAAACTCTACTCTTGGTTGATCCTTATAAGATCTCAATATTTTTCTCTTCTTTACAGCCTCAAAACGTTCGTGCTCCGGTTTCTGTGCTGCAAGGGTTTCCTTATCCACCTTAAGAATTTGTACATACATTAATGGAAAAAAGGGCTATTGTCTATTTTCTCTGCAATGTGGTCTCAATTTTGAATGTTGTATTCTGATGCAGCATCCTATATATATATATATATATATATATATATATATATATATATATATATATGTATATATGCATTTTAGAAAGAGAGAGTTTGGGGGTACCACTATTGTAGAGATACTTTTTCATGTATTATCCATCAAAAAATTTTGAGGAAACAAATTTAAAAGAATTATAAGACAAAAATCATATAAATTTTGTTGTTTTGTCATATAATTTAGATAGATGTTGGGAAATATGTAGAAAAAATGAATCTATACTTTGAAATGTATATTAGCGTTTCCCTGAATATTTTGTGCCTCATTTTGGCGGCCTACAATTATGGAAAAATAAAACAGAATCCTCATTCTAACACAAATTAGATGAAACCTCTAAGTATGAAAATAAAATAACCAATCAACAACCTTATCTTTGTTTGATATTGTATTTTGATTTCTTAAATGAGAGTTTTTTTTTTTTCTTTTTCCTTTGAACTCTTCCATAACTTTTGATGCTTCTAAACTCATCCCCCGAACTCAATATCATTTTGTCCGACTTAGAGTCTTCATCTATTGCTTTCGTAGGAATATTTAGTTATGTATCATCACTTAGACTGGCTTCCACAAAAGCATTTATGCTCAGGATTATTGGAACTTCATTGATATTTTCACATAAATCAATGTGTTTATGTAGATTATATTTTATAAATTTTTATTTGCATGCACTGGGATTACACATAACTTCCTTTGCATCCACCAACCTAAATATGCATTCGAATGAGCATCTAGAGGGACCGATTTTAACAATATAAAGCTCAAGAGAGAGTTCTCAGGCCGATTTAAGAGAAAAGAAGCCTGTGTTGATAGGATTGGATGGCTCAAGATCAGGTAGCATCTGTATAAATATAGAGAAATGTTTATAGGCTCAAGAGGGCCTATCATTTAGTTAATATCACAAAACACTGCTTATCTCTAAAAAAATCTCTTTTTTCAATAGTTCTGCTGTTTTCAACCCATACATCTCCCTCCTGCTGAATGAACAGCTCGACAACAATGGCCGCCCTTTACAATCCTCCTGTGGATTCAAAGCTTTTATTTATTTTTATTAGAATTTATAAATTTTTTAATTGAAAAATAAAATAAATATCTGAAAATCAGTTTTTAATTGAAAAGGAAAATAAATTCATATCATGATTTGCAAACCACCTTCAAATTATTATAATTTACTTGCCTAAATTCAACCACTCTATAATGGGCGAGATAATGTCAAAAGTATTATAATATTTGTAGTGAAGCGCTTAAAACTAATCAGATTTTTTCTATGTTTTACCAAAAAAAAGAAACTAAAAATCAAACAATTTTTTTTATTTGAAAAGATATTAAATAAACTAATGCTGTTCATCGTTCCAATGCTGATTTTCTTAGTTCCAATGTTGATCATCGGTCTAGATTACTTCAAATAAACCACAAACTCAATGAGCATTCTTGGGCAAAACAAAGGTTGAAAGTTCATTGGCTTTCTCTTGTTGAAGACAACCTAAAATTTTTATATGCTCAAATGGCAATAAGAAAGAATCAAACTTGCTCCATTACTCCCCAATTAAAAGAGTTGGCTATTTCTTACTATTATTCTCTTCTCAACAATAAGATGGGTCATGGTAACAATCTCTTCCCCATTCATGCTATTATTGACTCCTCTCATGAAGACATTTGTCGGACTATCTCTGAAGATGAAATCAAGCACACTCCGTTCTCCAACAAAGACAATGCTAGTCCAAGTCCTGATGGGCTCGCCTCTCTCTTTTTTAATAGTCTGAAATTGCTCAAATCTCCACATTTATCACTCTCCATTTGCCGGACATTATTCATCCCGCGCAAGCTGCCTTTGTGAAAGGGAGACACATGTCTCATCATATTATCCTTGATAATGAAATCATCAGAACGTTTAATTGGAATCTTATCAACGTTTTTTGCGCCAATATTGACCTTAAGAAAGCTTTTGACAGTATCAATCGGGATTTCATTATTAACTTTCTTTCATGATTGAGCTTTTCATCCACTATTATAAACTGAATCATTGCTTGCATCACAAATGTCTAATTTTCTATTAATAGTCAATGATCAATCGACAATTTTTTCGGCTCCTCTACCGGTATAAGACAATGATGCTCTCTCTCCCCTCTCCCTGTTTGTTTTTGTCATGAATTCTCTATCAACCATACTAGATGATGTTGTCTCTAATAATAGCATCAGGTTGTTTAAATTGAGAAATTTCAGTTGCTCTCACCTGCTTTTTGCCAATGACATCTTTCTTTTTTGTTAAGCTACTTCATCTAATATGCACGCTTTCAAAGACTGAGTGAATACCTTTTTTGCAGCCTCGGGTCTCATGCTAAACAAGATAAAATCTTGCATTGATTTTTCTGTCTGTGACTAATGTAGAAGATCTCTCAGGTGTATGGGATATTTCTAATGCTCACTTTCCTATGAAATACTTGGTTTACTAGTCATGCCTTCAAAAACCAAAAATGAAAATTGTGCTCCGTTAGTTTCTAAACTTTAATATTGGATTTCTGGACAGGCTCTCAAATTCCTTTCTATGGCAGGCCATCTTCAGCTTCTCAAATTTTCAGTCTGACCACTCCTTCATTAGTTTAAAGCAGTTCATATTCCTCTGAGCATAATCAAAATCATAAAAAGTTATTGTGCAAAATTTATAGATCATGGATCAACTACAAATAAAATGCATATTTTAGCATGGGATAAAATTGCTACTCTTACCTGCAAGGGTGGTATTGGTATCATATGTCATTCTAAACTTATTATTAGCTATAAACTATCGATTTGTTGGTCAGTGCTCTATAATTCTTCTATTTTGGCGGAATGGTAGAAAGGAAACAAAATAAAGTTATTTGATTCTCCTTCTCAACGCAACAACTTGGCCTGTCCCTTTTGAAGAAAATTGGTCAATATATCTCTCATCTTGGCTCCCCACATTATTATTGATAACAATAGAAATATTATTTTATTCAAGAACGATCATAGTTTTACTCTCAAAACTTCCTATGATCTTTTATTTTCATACTTACCAGATGTAGTGTGGGCAGGTTCCCTCTGGAGCAAAGACATTAAGCTTATTATTAAATGTACTATTGGAGAGCCTTAAACTGCGGCCTTAAAACTGTGGAGCATGGTATTCACCGCAGCACCACTTGTCAGCTCTGTCTTCGTGCCAATGAATCTCACTCCCACCTCTTCTTCTCATGTGATTTCACATTACATATACTCAAGTCGATTCTCCCCAACGGTTTTACATATTACTTCCTGCCCTCTTTAATTCAGATTATGAGTGATATCTCATGCTATGAGAAATTTGTTAAAAGAGCTAACATCACAACTGTTGGGGTCACTATTGATTATATCTAGAAAGAAAAAAATGTACGCATTTTCAATAACACTACTATGAGTGACTTACTCATCATTTCTAATATCAAAACTAGTATTCTTGGGATGATTAGTAAATGACAGCAACCTTTAAATTCGATTAATTTTCAGAATTTGAAGAACTCTCATATTTCTATTTAATGTTGTCTTTAGCCCGCTCTCAACTTTTACGGGTTCTCTCTGCTGATGGTTACCTCATGATTTGTCTGTGGCATTTATATCATTCGGTTGACTTCTCCTATCATGCTTTTTTATGGGCTAAGGATTTTGATACTTAAGCTTGGAAGTTCTTACATGTTGTGATTTCTCGAAACTTTGATTTATGGTTGCAAAATTTCTGCTCGGTGGCTAAAAATTGAGTCAAGCGACATTTAGAGGCTCTGTTGATGATAATTTTTTATTCACTTTTTTCTACCATCTATGCGATCCTTCGGCTTAGTGATTTTTATTATTTTTATTTTATTACTCCTGCTAGTTTATAATAGTTTTTCTTGCTTATATTTTGACATGGATCCACGGAAGATCTATTGGTTTATAATGATTTGGCTTTAACTATGGTTGCTGTTGGGAGATTATGATGGATTATGATACTGTTTTTGTGAAGACCCACTTAAGTAGTAATAAGTGAAACTCTTAAATATCGAGGTGCTTTTTTAGATAATGGTAGAGTTTCTGATAAGAACTCCAAAGTTAAGCGTGCTCATGTGGGAGCACTCCCAGGATGGGTGATCTGTTGGGAAGTTATCTTCTAAGGGCAAAATCGTGAGGTATTTCAGGCCAAAGCGAACAATACCTTGGTGCTTAAGAGTTTGAGCTGTTACAAATGGTATCAGAGCAAATCATAAGGTGTCAGATAGGATCTAAGGGCCATACAGGGCAAAGTACAACTTCATGTGAGCAGCCTCTTGAACTCATGATGGTTAAGGTGCTACATGATTGTGGGTACCTCTTGCACCTATAGGGGTCACCTCTAGTCCTATTTACCTAATGGATGGTTCTTGGATCTGTGTGTGGATACTGACGAGGACGTCAGTTACTTAAGTTGGGGAGATTGTGAAGACTCGCTTAAGTAGTAATAAGTGAAACTCTTAAATATCGAGTCGCCTTTTCAGATAACGGTGGAGTTCCTGATAAGAACTCCAAAGTTAAGCGTGCTCATGTGGGAGCACTCCCAGGATGGGTGACCAGGGAAGTTATCTTCTGAGGGCAAAACTGTAAGGAATTTCAGGCCAAAGTAAATAATACCTTGGTGCTTAAGAGTTTGGGCTATTATAGTAATATCCTAAAGGTTTGAAAGAAAGTCCTAAAGAGAATAATTAAGCTTTAAGTTTGATACTACTTAACTAAAGTTATGGTGTAATTAACTTATAGAAGGCATATGGTGAATTAAATTCACCTTATGAGACCCAATTTAAGACTTAGAGAAATTTAGGTCATCTTAAGGGTTTTTCATAAAATATCATTTTAATGAGTTTAAATATTCTAAAATGATTTCAAATCAATCATATTACTAATTTTAGAGGTTTAAGAATGTAACTACAGTTTAAAGATGTTTAAACCTAAATTTGGGCAAAATGATTATTTTTCCCCTACTTAAGGTTTAAATTGCATCTTTATAAATTAGGACTCAAACTTGATATTTATTAAATTGGTGTGATTATTTATTGTTTAATATGAGTTTAGACAATAAGTACATTTATTTTGGTTAAGTATTAAGCTTTATAAGGTCAAATTAAGAAATTTGACATATAAGGGCAAATTGGTAATTTGGCCTAATGGAATCTAAATTTTCTGTCAGTTTATTAAATATTATGTTCTAAGGTTTCTATAGAATCTAAAATTATCAAATTCTGATAAGAATTGGCTAAGTTATAGCCAATACAAACTTTAGGGCTAATAATTAGGGTTTAGTGTGATTAGTGAGTGATTAGGAAAATTAATCACAAAATCACTAAACCAATCACACAACTAAGTTTTATTCTACTCTAGGAGTAATTAAAAACTAAAATTACTCAATTTGTATTATTAATTATGCTATTATTCACTAATCAAGTTTTAAGGTGATTAAGGCTAATTAATTGATCTAATAATTGGATCCAAAATATTATTGTAGTTTACTAATAATTAGGTCTTCTTGATCAAAATGGTATATTGGAAGACCCAAATTGGAGTTTAATTGATCAAGTTATGGTCAATTGAAGTTCTAGGGTTAATTAGGGTTAGATCCTAAATGTGATTAGTCCAAATCTAATCTAATCAGCAAAATGAACACTACTAGATTAATCCTTAGGGTTTGCTAATTATTTTGAGACCCATATTAGGTATTTTGGGTTAGTGTGTGCATAGTTATGGTGATTTGAATGAAATGACAATTTTGGTAATTAATTAAATACCTAAATATCATTATGTGATATATTGCTCCTACATAAATTTGGATGGCACCATAATATTCCTCATCATTTTTTGATCACAATAGTATATTCATTTGCTGTATTTAGACTTATATTTATTAAGATATGGATGATTAAAGTTTATATATATTAATTTTAATTTAACTAAATTAATTTAATCAAAGTTTAATTTAATTCAAATATTTATATATTCTTTTGAATTCAAATCTTTCTGCAGGTATGGCAGGCCCCAGCGATTCCACGCGTCGGCATCTGACGGGAGGCAGACGAAGGTTGGGCCCCATAGGGGACACACGACGCCATATAACTTGCCAGGCCAGATGAGTGGGGCCCACAACTGTCTCGAACGAGACAGGCATGACGCGGCTGCTCGGTAGTGGGCCCAACCCCAGATGCGCAGCCACTGGATTCACGCCATGCGTCCGCCTAATACACCATCTCGAAAACTCGGGTTGGGCTCGGGTTGACCCGGCCCGACCCGATCTCTTCATCTTCTTTACGCCAAAACCCCAAGGACTCGATACTAGGGTTCTAATTTCTGGCGGCTTTCGACGGTGATGAGGCTCGACCCGCACGGCAATGGATCGGCCATGAATAGACCATCACGTCGGTGGTGAAATCAAGACCCACGATGACGTAGATCTAACACAATCTCCAACCCTAGGCGACCCTATTACGGACGACTCGAACCTAACGGCATGTACTGTGGCGCTGCGATCAAATTGACACGTCGGGTTTGATCGGACTCAATCAAACCTCATCAAAGCTTAATCAGACAATTGAAATAGCTTTGCAATAATTGAAATCAATAATTCATAAGGTATATTAGGAGGACTTCGTACCTAAATTTTGACGGCTGAGGACGATAGCTCGAACGGAGGATTCCTTCTTTCCCAGAGATTTGATTTGAGCAAAATGGGTATGGAGATGTCGAGTAGTAGACTTAAGGTGTTCCTTGAGTGGCGGATCGACGCCTGTGCAGTCGTGGAGGTGCCGCGTGCGGGTTCGACGCCATGTACAGGTCTTTGGGGGACGAAGCACCTGGATCGTTTGATCGTTCGATCGAACGGTCCGAAGCTGCCGTTGCATCAAATGGCACGGGCGTAAAATGGTGGACGGCGTCAGGTCGTAGGGACGGTGCCGTTTAATTACTTATAAATAATATTAATATTATATTAATTACTTTTAAATTTTATAAATTAAATTTAAACAATTATTTGTATTCCAAAAATTTCCAATAAATCACCCCTAGCTAATTGAGGGGTGAGGAACACATCGGTGCGATCGGATTTTTGTTCCGACGAATATTTATTTAGTTGATTTTTTGGGGATTTAAATAATATTTAAATATTCGCCAAAATTTTGACGACATCCGATTGACATGAAAATATCACCCCAAGCTAATTTGGGGGCAATGAGTGCAATGATGAAGTCAGTTTTTTAATTTGAGGCCAATTTAGATAGGTCAATTTCTAGGATTTCTGGATTTTCCAAAAATAAATATTTGATTAATTTGACTCCTGATTTGGACTGGATCATAGATGAGTTTCCAATGTCTTAATTAAGATACTAGAATCATAATTAGGACTTGGATTAGTCCTAATAACCTAAGTAATAACTTGGGTTGTTACATTAAGTAAGATCTAAATCACTATTTACTTGAAGATTGTACTTAATATAAAACAAAAACTGCTTCCCGGCAACGGCGCCAAGAACTTGATAGACGTAAAATATACGTCTACGCTTGCACGTAAGTGTACGTGGTCTGAAGTAATAAGTGGAAGTTTAATTCTGAGATTTATCATCCTTAGGGAACGGTAGTTTTGATACTAAGTTATATCTTCTTTCAATAATATTAAGAAGATCAAATTTTGGTTGAGTCGTTCCTAAATTAACAATACAAATTACCTTAGGATAAAATGCTATTTGTTCGAAAGGAGAGAGTTTGGGATTTATTGTAGTACTTATAAAAACCTAGTGTTCTCACTTTATTATTTAAATGTATAAATTGATTTTTCCATGCCTACTTAAATCAAGTGAACACTGTTTGAATTGGAGTTAATGTAATAATCCAAGGTTATTATTCAGCTTAATTTTAGCTTAATCGTATTTTAACTAAGTTCATATAGTCGTTAGAACCAATCCCTAAAGATTTTAAGCAATTCAGAGCTAAATCAAATATTTTGGATTGTTTTAATATTTAATTAATTAGAAAACTGAGGTATGTATTTTGACCTCAAAATCAAAATCTGACTTTGACGTTGCGATCGTCACCCACAAATTAGCTTTGGACGTGTTTGGAAGTCGTTGGATTTTTGCGAATATTTTAATATAATTAAATAACCGGAAAATGGAGTAATTAAATAATCGTCAAATTAGCTAGGGGTGAATTTTTGGGATCTTTCGGAGCGCGTTTATTTAATCTGAATTTTTAGCAATTTAGAAAATAAATAACTAGTTATTTAATTAAGAAAATCAATTTTCTTAATGGCTCTTCCTAGGAACCCCCTCCATTTTTGGTGCCCCCATACCCCCTTAGGCAAGCATTATGGCCTCCTCCTCCTATGCCTCATCTCTCCCTAGGTTCATGATGGCATATCCCCCTCATATCTCCTTCTCCTCCTTCTTCTTTAAAGAGAAGCCTCAGCCCTCTTTTTCTCTTGTTGCAAAGCTGAGAGCTCCCTCCTCCCATTGCTGCCACATTATGCTGAAGAAGAAGCTCCTCTCCAAGATTCTTAAAGAAAACAGAGGTTTCTTCTTCCTCTCCTAAAGGCAAAGGTACCTATTTGCTCCTCTTCCTTATCTTCTTCGTGTTATTAATATGTTGTTTGTATCTTTAAAAGATCCATGACTGTATTTGGAAGCCATTAAAGTTCATTAAGACATCATATTACTTTGAAAATTACATGCTCTGTTTTTCATTCATTTTGTATACCTGAACCTTTAACTCTATCGTTTGTATAGTTAGGATAATCCATTTATGACGATTTTAATATCGATGGAAAGGTATTTGAAAGACCTTTCCTTTGTCATATGGCACCGCTCATGGAATGCTCTGGATTGAGAGTATTTGAGCTCAAAATTTGACTATTTACGATTTTTGCACGGGCAAAATCACCGTCAGGCGCTACAGCGCGCCGTAGCGCCCGCAACTCAAATAGTTTCTGCTGCCCCGCGCCACAGCACGCCGCAGCGGGCTGCAGCATCATTTCAGGAAAATCATATAAAATCGATAAATCAACTAAATGAACAGTAACCCGCAAGTTGGACCGTTGTAACGCGTCATAGCGCGCCGCAGCAGGCCGCAGCGTCATTTCTAGAAAACTATATGAAACCAAAAGAAAAATTAATTGAACAGTGTTTCCGCAAGTTGATCTGCCACAGCGCGCCGCAGCGCCTGAAAGCGCTGCAACACGCTAAAGCATCCAGCTCTCGGATTGGTCCCACCATAGCGCACTACAGCATCAAAAGCGCCGCAGCGCGCAACAGCATCATTTTTCACCGTAGCGCGCCGCAGCGCTTGAAAGCGCTGCAATGCACCGCAGTGCACCGTAGCTCCTAGAATTTTCTGAAAAAGCTCAGAATTGGCTGAAATGGCCAAAACTTTGTTGTTTTTGTATTTTAAGATGCCTAGGACCCTAGTGGGACTGAATTATATCAAATTTAATTGAGCATTGCATAAAAAAGTTTAGTTAAAATTGAGCATTGCATAAAATTCTATGTGAAAATTAAAATTAAAAATTTACCCTTTTTAATATGCGCTTAAACCCTATTATGTGTTATAAAAATCTTGTGCCAAATGATAAAAAATAGGATCCTTGATTGCTTATATTAACTAAGTATACCTCAATAACTAAATGGCATGAAACTTAAATTTTTTAGATTTGTAATTAAGTGCTAATTCCTTTGGTTTGATTTAGAATTTAGTTAGCTTTAATTACCTTCTATTTTATGTCATCTTTACATTCTTATGTTTTCATGATATTAGGATGTATGTTAAAGAACTTTAATATTTAATTGGACACTTAAATGTGCTTAGATTGATATTATATAATAATTGAACATAAGAATCTTGAAAACTTGATTAAGTAAATGATACTTAATCTAAATCTAAAATTTGATATCAATAATACACCAATAATACATTGATTTATTATTGATCTTTAAATCAACTATTGATCTTAATTTTGGTAAGGCTAGGGGTTAAACCCTAACTTATCTTGATTAAAATCTAAATATTCATCACCTTAATCAATTAACTTGATTATAAGATAATTCAATTAATATTCTTCCAATAATATATATAATTTGATATTAATCTTAAATCATTGAATTAGAAGTGTTAAGGTTAATATAGAATCTGTGTGATTGAATCATCTGAACTTAAACCTTAGATCTTTAATTTTCTCTTATATAAGACTATTAGTATAAGATGGATAATAAAATTATAATAATTTATAAAATAATCTAACTCTAATAATATCTTTGATTTCCTCTCATGATTGTAGAATAGAGTATGATCAGATGGATTTTATTTATCTGATCTGATCATTTTAATTCAAGTCTAATAAGTAAACCTTGAATGTTAACTTAAAAAGTAAAAAAGTGAGATCTTAAGGGTCTTGCTTTAGGATCGTTCTTAAAATGTTTAAAGACCTTAATTATTGATACATTGAGGTAGGAAGAACTTTTTTAACTTATTGAGGTATGAATATTAGATGATCCTTCATAACCTTAAAAGTTGAGCTTGATACATTGTGGTAGGAATCACCTAAAGCAGTTAGAATGAAACTTCTTTCTTGTGCTAGAAATTAATATTGAGTGATCTTTTTAGATCACATCCTTGGAGCCTTGTATATGACTCACCCATTAGAGTAAGGATTAATAATTTTGATAATCCTTATTGATTAAATAGAATATTCTGAACCCAAATTATTGGTTGGGTATAGTAGGGTGTACCCATAGTACTGGATTATTTCAGTAGTATTCAGGATTAGTTGATTCACTTCAATGTGGACTTATGACCAGGTATTATCGCAAGGGATTAGACGAATATAGTCCCGTTAGAGTAAATCTTCCAAGACTAAGAGTGTTATAAATGGGGACTCATTCCTTAGTTTGATTAAAATACAAATCGCCATCGGGTGATGCCTCATAGCGAAGATCGCTTCAATAGGTGTGGCTTTAACAAACTAAGTAATTTGAGTCACCTTCTTTAAGACATTAAGTATGACTGTGAGTTGGGCATCTTAATGACTTAGCTTGAGATACAAATCACCATCAGGTGATGCCTCATATCGAAGATCGCTTCATTATGGTGGCTTAATCAAACTAAGTATTAAGAACCACATTTCTTACAAATATGCTAGATATGTGTATACAGTCTTCCCATCTAATGATTTTTAAGTAAAATCTCAACTTTAATCAATTATTGAGATAGAATCTAGGAGTCAGGATCCTTTTAGCAGGATTCTGCACAATGGAGACCTTGAATTCATTATCGAATTTCAAAGTATTTTCTGGAATTCTGGATTTATCTCATGTAGCTTAGAAGCATGAACATGAGCATAAGCATGATATTGATTATCAGTAATGATGTATGAGTATTATTGATGATTTATGGGTTACAGAATATTGCATATATTGACTGGAGAATTTTAAGATGCATCGGCATCGCAATTTCCAATTGGATGTATGTATACATTGGACAGTATGACTCTTAGCAGTTCAATGATATTTTGGTTGCATATCAGTAGCATACAATATTGTGGCATATTCAGATGCACAATTTCAGTGGCATATAACATAAAGTGCTATTACTCAGTTTCAGATCCATTACTGTTCTTGTTTACTTTCAGTATTCAGTTTTTAGTACAAGCTTTACTTTACTTCAATTTTGTATAGTTTATATAGTTTTATACTTCCTGCTACATTACAATTTTTTTGTAGATTTATTTACATTATGTAAATGTTAAATGAATAACTAGAACTGTTTAGATTAGTTTCGATGTGTTAGACTTATTGTCTAATATGGGGTACTTTTGGGATTCGATTATTTACTAGATCTTGAGCAGTATATTGAGCCAGGTCAGGAGGACACCCAGGAGATTTAGGAGGAGCCCGTAGAGCACTAGTGGACTCTTCTTCAGCTATACTTTTCTGCTTAGTTTATTTTAGTTTAGTATTTAGCTTTTATGTCTGTATTTCAGTAATCCGTATGTAATAATTCTGGATGTATTTTCTTTTCTTTTCTGAGATGAATATTTCATATAGCTTCTGTGATGGATGTTTCTGGATGTTTACTTTAGTTTCCGCACTCTGTTATATACTACTTATACTTAGTATTGTGATGTAATCAGTATACTAGAAATGCTGATATCTTATAATTTATTAGATTCTTCATGTGTTTTACATTCAATGTATGTATTGGTCTAATACTTAGGATAATAATACTACTCTTATCTTAAGTATTTGCTCTTAACCCTTATTGAGGTTGAGTCAGCAACCCTTCAGATGGGTTTAGTTTCAGGCTATTTCGGGGAGATGGGATATTCCTCCCCGAGTGACACGCAGCTCTACCGCCGATCTGTTTTTACCTTTTGCACGCGGTGATGGGGAGGGGCACTATAGTTAACCTCCAATTACAATAGGATCAGATTGAGTGCAATAAGGAGAACTCCCCTTGGGGTTTTACCTCGACACCTAAACCTTTATGAGATCGTGGTTTAAATTTATCTTTGATTTCCTACACCTATGTTACCAAATATTTTCTTTTAAATGTTAGGTCTCACAAATATGATTTCTATCAATATTGTGTCAGGCGCTTACACACGCGATTTAGCTAGATAAGAGGATGTTTTGGGTCAATGGACTATGTCACATCATCCATTGGATTTCCAACGTCCTCTCATCCCTTCTAATTTGCTGAGCAGCTGAGCAGCTGAGCAAAAATTGATGCGAACTTGATTCCCAAGTATCAAATCTCTTGGTTAGAGCTCTTAAGGAAAGGTGCAAGTAAGCTTGAGAACTTGTCACATAGTTCTCAGCTCTACTTGCACTACTTTCCTTGCTCTTGTCGAATTGATGAGCTTGGAACTTAAGTTCTGTAACAACCCAGGTTGTTACTTGGCTCAATTAAGACTAATTTAAGTCTTAATTAAGGTTCTAAGTCACTAATTAAGTGATTTGAAACTCATCTCTGAAACCTAGGTCAAACCAAGAAGTCAACAAAGTCAAAGCAAGAATTCTGGAAAATCCCAAAACCTGGAAATTTGACTTTTTATTTAAACCTCAGATTGAAAATCTGACTTCGCCATTGCATTCAGAACACCCAAATTAGCTAGGGGTGAAATTTTGGAGGCATTTGGAAGTAGTTGGATTTTCGTCGAGTATTTTAATATTATTTAAATACCCCAAATAATCAAATAAATAAATATTCATCGGATCGAAAATCCGAGTGCGCCGTTGCGTTCCTCACCCTTCATTTAGCTAAGGGTGATTTATTGAAAATTTTTGGGATGCATTCAATAGGTTAAAATTAATTAATTAAATCTGTATAATTTAATTTAAATAATTATTTAATTATTAATACTTAACGGATTCCGTCAGTTTAATTAAAGCGCCGTTACCTTCTTGGACGCCGTCAGCTTTGTTCGTCAGTCGGGCGATCGAATCGTGGCCGTCTGATCGTTTGATCAGACGGCAGCTGCATCGTCTTCTCCGCGAAGAGCACGCGGCAGAGGAGGCCTGAGACGCGCGTCGTTCCTCCTCGTCTCCCTCGCCACTCATTGATTCCGCCGCTTTCTCGATGAATTAAAACTCTCGATCGACTCCTCTGCTCGTGTTACTCAAATCCAACCCTCTCAGAAATCGAAAGCGTTCGAGTCGATCCTGATTGATCTGCAACCGTCGAAATTTAGGTACCTCTATCCCTAAATCTATGCTTCCAAATGTTAAATTTCTTGTTCGCATGTCAATTTCATAGTCTTGATTGAATTTTGAGTGGACCCGATCGAGTCGATCAGGTCTGGTTAACCCGGATTTGGCTAAGACGCAACAGTGGAAACCGTTACCTAATTTTCTCGCCGAGCGTAATGACTTATGGTTTGATTTTGCCGGGGTTGTGTGCCTTCTCCGGCGATCTTTGAGGTACCAATCGAAAGGTCTCTTCAAGACCTTTCGATCGGTATACGGCTCGTCGTCTGGCACCGTCGTCTTCGCCGTCAATTTTCAAGCCCTAGATTCCAGTCGCCGGGACGATCGCGCGAGGAAGAAGGCATTTCGGGTCGGCCCGGGCCCGATCCGTGGCCCGTGGCGCTTCGGCTGCCTCAGCGGGGCCCACCTCAGAGCACGCCAGCCAGTCGGACCGTGGGGCCCGCGGTCGTCAGCCCAGCTAATAAAGGCTCGCCACGTGTCCTGAAATTAAATTTAAAAGTTATATTTAACAGTATTAATAATAATGGAATTTTATAAATCAAATCAGAATTATTAATATAAATAACAGAATTATTTAAACTTAAATAAAACAGTAAAATTAATTTAGTTAATTCTAAAACTTTAAACCTAAATAACTCCTAAATTACTCATCCAAATTATGCAAAATTATATACCATTGGATTCAGCAAAAATAGAGGAATATTATGGTATTATTAATTTTGCATTTGGACCTGTATTTAGCAAAGTGATTTTTAGGGTTTAATTTAATTTAAATTAAATGTCACAAACCTTATTTAGCTCATAACTTTGTGTAGAATGATCCAATTATACCCAATATGGGTCTTAAAGTGATCAAAAAACCCTAAGGATTATTTTGGTAGTATTCATTTTGCTGTTAGGGTTAAATTTTGCCTAATCACATTTAGGACCTAACCTTAATTACCCTAATTAACCCTATAACTTCAAATGACCATAACTTGGTCAATTGAACTCCAAATTTGATGATCCAAAGGTCCATTTAGATCAGAAGAACTTAATTAACAATATTATGTAAAAATATTTTAGATCCAACGGTTAGATTTGCTAATCATCCTTAATTACTCTAAATCTTGATTAGTGATATTAGCAAATTTAGTAATCCAAATTGAATGATTTAAGTTTCAGAGGACTCCTAGAACCATTTAGAATCAATCTATAAGATTGGATTAGTATTTGAGTACTTAATTTTGTTAATCACTCACTAATCACCCTAAACCCTAATTAGGTCTTAACTTAGTCAAATTAAGTCCAAATTGAGCCTACCACATGTCATTATGATCAGTGAGCTATTTGTAATCCATAGCCCCTAATTTTGCTTAATTTGGACACTAATTGGCAAAGTTAGGATTTTTGACCCTTGATTAAGCATCCCTTAATTACCTCCCCTTAAAACCCTAAATCTTGTATTGGCCATAACTTGGCCAATACTTATCAGATTTTAGCAAATTTAGGTTCTATGGAAAGCTTAGGCAGTAAAGAACAATAATCTAAAAGAAAATTTAGCTTTTATTTAGCCAAAATTCTAAATTGCCCTTATGAGTCAAATTCACTAATTTGATCTCATATGGCTTAATAATTCCCCAAAATTAATTTAGTTACTGTCTAATCTTATATTAGATAGTAAGAATCACTTTCCAAAAGAAAATTTCAGAATTTAAGCCCTAGATTAAAAGTTGATCTTTTGAACCCTTAAGTAGGGGCAAAATGGTCATTTTGCCCAAATTTAGGGTTTAGCCTTTAAAAGCCCTAAATTCAATTTCTAAACATTAGAATCAGAAAATAGAATGATTCATTGTTAAAAATTAATCAAATCCAAGTTTAAATTAGACCTTGTTTAAAATCTTAATCTTAGCTTCTTAAAGAAAATTCCTAAGTCCTAAGTGAGAGTTCTTCTTCTTTAATTATTCTTAGACCCATCCTTAAGTCTTATAACATTAGTTAGGATGTGGGTCTTGAGAGATATTCTTAGTAATTAAGAGCCATATTTCCTAAGATTAGGAATAGATCCTAAGTTAGAATTCATCTATTGAGTAAATTGGGTTACTCAATAAGTGAAACCTTGAGTTTACTAGTTTATAGATTTTTTTTTTCCTAGTTTATTAAATGATTATTTGATCTTTAAACTTTAGAACTAAGAATAGAGATCTATCCTAATGAATTTAATTTATCATTAGGATTTGCCTTAACCTAATCTGTGAGTTTTGGGTTCTAAACCTTAGACCCTTAGATTATACCTTTAGATTAAGTGATTAAATCCCATCATCTGGAGTCTAATTCTTAATCTATTCATCTTGATTTGGCTAATCAAGATGAGGTTGGGATGAATTAAATTACAAAACTAGGTCGATGATTTATTCATTTTAACTAAATAGTCGTCTTCTAATTAAATTATAATTAGGACTTGGCCAGTCATAATTATCTTCAACAAGTATGATTCGTGATTCTAAGTTACAGAATATGTAAGAATTGATAATTCTGAAACTTATGTAACTTAGAGTAGATAGAACGAATAAAGTAGATAACAAAGGATATCACCTGTGTTTTAGATAGAGTTTCTTGCACTTTGATTTTAATGCTTCACATTCCTTGATTTTGAGCCTTATACCTTGAACATGTATTATGTACATAAGATATTTTGATAAATATCTTATGTTAATTTGGAACATTATTTATAAGCAGCATTATGTTCGTTTCACAAGTGGTATGTAAGGTGTAGCTTGATTAGTATACCTCTTCGATCAACTCGTTCGGGGTCGGCTTCTTGTAGGGGGTTTCAGTCCGATAGTCTATGCTATGCCTAGTCCATGGGATAGGATGGATAGACTCTTGCCCTACTAACTATAAAGTCAGGATTTTGATATGGTTATACTAATTCAAGTACACTTACATTCAGTTCTGTCTTAGCTCATCAGGCTAAGAGTTTCAGTGATGATCAGTTCAGAGTTTCTTAGCTCATCATGCTAAGATTTGCTGTATATGAGTTCAATTTGGAGGACTTAGACAGTCACTGCAGTTTCAGCTTACAATTATTGTGTTGCTAGCATATTCTGCATTTCAGTACTGTTTTACTTTCAGTTTTTCTGCACATGTTATATATAGGATGCTAGTTTTGCTTACTGTTGTCTTATGCTTACTTAGGTTGTTAGTTGCTTTCAGTTTCATATTGTTATGTACGTCACCTAGCATATTCTGTTTGATTATAAACATGTTTAGGTTGTACCTTTTCTTACAGTTTAGTTTAATCTATTGCTTACCTGTGTTTGTTATAGTTGCTTGGAGGAGGTATGTATTACTTCCTATTTGTTTAGTTATAAACTGTGGTTTATAACTTATTCTGTTCTTTTGTACGCTTTTCTGCACCTATTTTGCTCAGTTCTGTTTTTATGGTGATATTCAGTTAACTTAAATAAACTTTTGCCCTAAAATGTACTTAGACAAATTGTCTAACCAGTTTTTCTTTTGTTGGCTGGGGCCCTACCATTATGAAACTGATAATGGTAGGTTCTGAGTTTGTTGGAGCAGTAGATCCAGTGGAGAGCTTACCATTGGAGGAGGAGCCCATTCTTGAAGATCTGTAGCCTTAGTTTCTATTTTTCAGTGAGATTGAGAGTTTCTTTCAGTTCTTTTTAAACTTATTAAAAGATGTAATAATACAGGTTTATATTTCTCTTTCGGCACTTTACTTATTCTGTAATGTTGTATTTATACTATATTGGATGGATGTTATATCTTTTATTGCTTCCGTACTCTGAGTTCATGTATGATCATTTAGTGATAAATTCTGGAATGAATGACAAAGTCCTTAGTTCAACTGGATTAGAATGTGTGTCTAATCCAATCTTAAGTAGGGACCTTGTCATTTGGTGACCCCTCCACCGTAATCATGTTAACTTAAGGGTTAACAGGACCACGGCGGGGCAGGGCCGCCACAAGTTCTTTTATTAATTAATAGTTCATTCAAGTTTTATTTTTAGCAAAGTATTTTGACAAAGTTTCATCCAGACATTCCTTCACAATAATAATAATGGACGATTAAATAAAAATCAATTTTATTCATTCAAACATCTCCGTTACAACACCAATACCTACAACTACATCTCAACCCTCTCCAATGAGATTTAGCTTTCCATTACTAAATAAATAAAAACATACATGCAAAAGGAAGTAATCCTTGACATTGGTTTATAGCAAAAACAATCAAAATAGAGTTTAGGAAAAATACTATAAAACATCAAGAGGTTTTTTAGAGTTCTTTTGATTTTTCTCCTGCACTTCTACTTGACTTCTCCTCTTTTTCTTTATTGTCTTCTTCTCTTCACTCTTCACGGTCTACTGCTTGCCCCTTGGAGAGTTCTCCTCATTTTTCCTTCATGCAGCCTCTTCTTTTAGTCTTTTGAATATTGAAATTTGGAACCCATCTTTGGTCTGAAATTGGCCCTTAAATAAGAGAATTTTCAGCCCCCATGCATTAATCACAAATGACCCATCATCTTCTTCTACTTTAATGCAAGTAATTTTTTTATTCTGCTTAGTCTCTTTGGATTTATCAAAATTATTATTTAACTTAGATTTCAAGAGGCAAGGGAAAGCTAAAGGACAGAATTTGTAGCCTTTCATATGCTGCATTCAATGCAGATTCTGGAGCTTTTTGTAACAAGACCTGTGGCCTTAAGGTAAACTATTAAAATATAGCTGAATGTCAAATACTCAATTTAGTTAAAGGTCAAATACTCATCCTATTGGAAAATTGACAGTGCCATAATGATCCTGGAATTTTGCTGATAAAAATAACATATATATTCAATGTATTTGGATTAGTGGATTGCAAGATAGGGGTGATTTAAGTTTAGATAATTAAATATTTAATTATATAATTGATTTAATCATTTTAATGATTTACTTTTATTAATATTTCTTCTGAAGATTTGGACAGCGGCGGGCCCCACGGCTCGACATTAGCAGGCAACCGATGGCGGTCCCATGGGCTGACCATGCAGAGAAGATGCGATGCGGGGTCCACCAGACATGGCAGGAACTGACGCGTGGCGACCGCATCAGAATGCGGGTCTGGCTGGCCCAACCCTGCTTGAGATGATTCGGCATCTTCTTCAGAACCTCACAAACTGAAATCTAGGGCATCCGATAAGAGCAGCCTCCCGGCAATATCAGGCTTTGGCACGCACAATGACAGACATAGGTTGCCGAGACCAACCCATCGGTGGTTGGTTCAGGAGTTGAGGTGACCTAAATCACCCATAATAATTAACCCTGGGATGGAGGACTCGGGTGAGCGATGGACTGAGCGGACAAAACTTTATACTACTGTATACATTTTGCCAAATAAAATTGATCAAGCTCAATTGAGCTTGATCGAACCAGACAATTAACAATTGAAGGTGAGAAATAGCGATTCGAAAATGAGTAGATTAGCAATCACATAAAAAATGGATGAGATCAGAGTACCTGAATCCAACGGTGCCGAGAGGTTGGGATGGAGAAGATAATGCCAAGTCTTGGTTAGGGTCTCAATTTGCTATTGCAATTATGAGTGAAACATTTAGCATTTGATCGGTCATTAATCGGGCCATAAGCAGCGGGAGGTGCCATCTATAGACAACGAAGGGCGCCGCGTGCCCTCGCGAATGCCACGCGTTGTGGTTTGGACTGACGCGGGAACAAAGGATACCAGTCGTCAGATCCCAATAGTTTGGATCGATTAAATGGTGCAGATTCTGCACCGTCTGATCCAACGAAAAGAGCGGTTGGGCTAACTGCACAGGAAGGAGCCGTTAGAGAATATAAATAATATATTAATTTATCAATTTAATTCATAATTCTTAATTAAAATAGGTCTATTAAATAACTCCCAAAAAATTCTAATAAATCAACCTTAGCTAAATGAGAGGTAAGGAACGCAACGGTGAAGTCAGATTTCGATTTTGACTAGTATTTAATTTTCATATTTTTTCAGGGTATTTAAACTATATTAAAATATTTATCGAAAATCCAACGACTTCCAAATGCTTTCAAAACATTACCCATAGCTAATTTGGGGGTGGTGAGTGCAATGACAAAGTCATATTTTTTATTTAAGATCAATTTAAATAGGTCGATTTCCTGGGTTCCTAAAATTCCCAAAATCAGGATTTGATCCATTTGACTTATGATTTGGACTAGGTTTTTGTGGTGAACTCTTAATGGCTTAATTAAAGTACGAGAATCAAAAGCAGAACTTTGTTTAGTCCTAATTGACCTAAGGTAACAATGTGAGTTATTACACTTTTAGACCTTCTAACCCTAATTTAACTTGCCTATGTATTCTTCTATTTCTTATCTCCATTTGAAAACATTTATTAAACTCCCATTCTCTTCCTCTTCTCCTCCTCTCCAAACATTAGGAACTTTATCCATAACTAAATCCTATGATAAGAAGAAGAACTTGAAAGTTCTAAACCACATAAAGAATGAGATCTAGGTTATACTATCTCATTCTTTCCATGACAAAAAAAGATCTAAGCTTCATAAGAAAAAAAAATTCTTTGCTTCAAGGTAATCTCTTATTTGATTCTCTCATTATTTCTCTCCCATACCAAATATATTTCATATTTGAATATATATAATGATCAAATAAATGATTATTGCAATATTAATAGGTTCTAGGAATATTCATAATGATATTTTAGTTTGCATAATTCATGTGTAGATTCATAGGATTCTAAGAAAATATTTCTTAGATTTATTCAAATATTTGGAATTTTTTATTATTAATTTGTGTTATCATAATTCTTGTTTTACTCAAAATTAGTTATTGTAATTTTGCATACATATTCGCATATGTATTGTTAACAAATCACTAAATTTTGCTTTTAAGATATTCAAAAATCACTTTAAACTTGAGGGAAAAAAATTCCATTTTTATTTAAACTTTTTTTTATAAATTTCTATTTTTTGTCAACTTTGGAGAGTTGTGACTATTTAACCACTAGGATCTGGGTGTTGTGACTTTGCATATTTACTCTCTTATGTTTCATGAATAATTTCACAGAAAATATTACTGGTTTATTTGAACTCTAAGGTCACAATTTAGGTACTCAAATATCAGTAAATATCCATTAAAATTCAAAAAATAATTTTTGACAGATTTTAAAATCTTTTTTACTACATTCGTGCGCATAACTCTTAATCAAATTATCGGATTTAACTGATTTTTGGCATGTTACTCTCTGTTATATTAGGAATATATGTACCGTTGAACCCAAAACTATATTAGGAATATCTGCACCATTGAACCCAGAATTTAGTTGTTCCTTTTAGATCTTCATATATATATATATATATATATAGTCTATAAAACAGTGTGATTATTTCTTACTTAAAAATTTTCAAAAGCAGTCAGCATTTATTTTCAAATTTTACACATTCATTATTTTTAAAATATTTTGAACTAGTAAGTTTAAATTTAACACATAGTAATTTATGCTAAATTATTCTCATTCTTGCCCATTTATATTTATGTTAATTTATTCCTATTTATGCCGATTTATATTTATATATATATATTATTTTTTGTTATAGAAGTCGAGCATTATAAGATTTTATATAGCATAAAACTATTCACATTCCATTATTTTTCAGATAAAAATTGTATTCTATTATATTTTGGATATCACGGCAAAATTTTAAAATATATTAACACAAACTAATGAGAATTAAAAAAAGCACATAGAGAGTATCTGCGACAAATGAGAGAGCGCAGTAATAAACAGAAATAAAAATTTTCAGTATATAATGTGGTATTTCCTTTTCAACGGAAACGACAATAGCAGTTCGTTTAATTTGAACCGTTAATTAAGAAAAAAAAAACAGAATTTATTATCATTTTGATGGTAATTAGATGTAATTAAGGTGACTTTAATTAAATGTTAATGGTAAGGCGAGGGGGTGGCCAAAGCAAGGTCTGTGGCGAGGCCGCCCCACCTCAATACTTTCCACGGTGACGATACCGCCGCCGCCCTCAATGCGTCATCCATCTCTCCTTCCCTTGCGCCCGTGCACTGCACTGATACCGACGCCTGCACACCGCACCACTTTATTATTTGAGAAAAAGTGCCAAATGATATAACTTAGCCCGAATTTTATTCATCAAAAATAAACTCCGAAATATTCTAAGAAAAAGCAAATATTGCAATTAAAATATATATTAATAAGAATGTTGATAACCAAGATGTATTTCTTGCGCAAATTAAATTTAATTAGGAAAAAAATAATTTTGAATTTCTTGGAGCTTATTATTATTAAAGAATATGTATTAATATATATAAAAAGAAGTATAGAAAAAGAAAAAGAAAAAGGGAGGGTACGTACGCAAGGGATGGGGGTGTACTGCGAAGCGCAGGGATAGTGTTGGGAGGCGCCGGGTCTGTGCAGCAGCTGGGGGACCGCCATTACTTCTGAATCAGAGCCCGGCGCCGGCAGAAACTGCAGTTTCGGCGCCGTTGATGCCGTTGAACTCGAAGCGGACGGTGGTCCACACACCGGAAATATCATTTGCAGCTGCTGCTGCTGCTGCTGCCCGCTGCAGCTCGGCCAAAGGAACGTTCCCTGCGGTTTGCATATCCTGAACCCGCTTCGCCGCGCCGCCGCAGCTGCTCTGTTCATCATCTTCCCGCCGCCGCCGCCTCTGCCCGCTCCCGCTTCTTTTCCGCTGCTGATGTGCGTCACGATGCTCTCTTCGCTTCTTAGCTTCATCTGACCATCCTTCAGCTGCTGCACCTCTTCCTTGAGCCCCCGGATGCAGCCGAACAACGCCAACAATTCTGCTTCTTGCTTCGTTTTCTGCTCTACCAATATCCGGCATTTCTCCTGCGCCATCAATCCCTCAATCATACATTCCTTTAAATCTAAAAATAAATGCTACTCACTCATGTGAAGAAATAATTGGTACTGTAAAGCTAATCATCGCTATTTAATTTAAATACAACATTTATATCCTAATAAATAATAATATTACCTGCCATTCGCAAATAACTTTGTCTGATTCCACTCTCATTTCCTTTGCTTCCTTTTCCAGCTTCTTCAGTAATATCTGCTGCTCGTCATACCTTTTTTGCAATTAAATATAAGAAAAAGAAATCATCTTTAATTTGCGACAATTAAGCGATTGATATTTTGGCAAAATATGACAGTGAATTAAGACAATATTGATCAGCATTAATATTTTCATAAAACTAAAATATAAACATATCTTATTAAAATTATGCATTTAATGATTATTTTTATTTACAGATGGAAACTAACTCTTCATTTCATTTTCATAATCATTAAATGGTTAAGCTAATTTATTATTGTATATGTTTTTTATAAGAATATATAAAAATTAAGCAGATCTTAAATTTATCAAAATGTCTGAAACTTTTTATCAATAAAATAAAATTACAGTTTTAATTGAAAATACAAGATAATATAAGGAGAATTTCATATTATAGTACAAACAAAATTAATGATCAGCTGAACTTTGTTTACCTTGTAAATTCCTCTACAAAAATTTATATCAGCATGCTTAGCATATTTATAAGTGATCTATTTTAGATATGAATTTGAGAAAGATTAAGTATAATATTAAAGATTATAGTGTTAACAAGTTGATAGAATAACAGAAAAAGTTTCAGCCGGAGACCTGATGAACTGAGCAGCGAGCTGGTGCTTGAGCTCAGCGATGGCGCGCATGCAATCGGCCCCACAAGAGCTCGGAAAAATGGCGTCACCGAGCTTCCACCCTGGAGGTGGAACCCAAAAGGAGTCGCTAATTCCGGCCTTTCGCCGGACTTCCATAAGGTCGGCCGGCTCCAGCCAGTACTCCATAGCACCATCGGAGTTATGACGACGCCTGAACCTCTCCGTGCCGCCAGAAACAACCTTTCCCGCCATGTGTTTGAGCAAATGATCCAAAAGGCCAGTGTCGCCGATGTACTTTCTGGCCTCTTCCCTCAGCGCTTGGCGGAGCACAGGCATCCCCAGCTCCGCTTTCTTCTCCCTCATGATCTCTAGCAGCCGTCTCTCCGCAGCCTCGTACCTCTCAGCTGACCAACGGTCTTTGGAACCCCTGATGGAGCATCTTCCTTCCATCGCAGCCTTATTGGAATTGACTTTGCTCCCATGCTCGATCTTCTTCTTCTTCTTCTTTCCTCTCCTCTTCTGTTTCTTCTTTTCATCATCCTCGGTCATCCTATTGCGAACTCTCTTCTTCCCAGATCCCCCTCTTTCGTCTATCTTCTCTTCTGCTGTCGCTGTGCAATGCCGTCCGATGTACTTGACCTTCCTCTTAGCTCCCCATCCAACTACATCCGCGCATTTGAGAGCAAGCAGGCAGGAACCCATAGATATCACAGGCTTTGAGGCGCCATTGCCTTCGTCTTTCCTATCTGGTTCAACAAGCAACGGATCTGCAGCCGTCGAAGACGAGCCAGGCAAGAGCCAAAACTGCTTTGAATTTTTCTCAGCTTGCACATGTGCAGGAGGTATGCGCCAGCGAAGGATCCGACCTGCCTGATTTAAGCTCATAACGAATTTCTCATCGAGTTCCGGAAAGCATTCCTTCGTTTGGCTGGAGCCGGAGAAGTAGCTTCGTAAAGCTAACGTGCTTGGGAAATTTACTGTTACGTCCAGCATTGTTGCCTCCCTCACCTGGAATTTTTTTTTGAAACAAATTGGCGTTACAAAGAGTAGAATATGCTGCCAACTTTGGAAGGAGAAATTTAGTTGAATAATCTCTTATTTAACTCACCATCACGACCCGTATTGCTTTTAGCTGGATTGGAGATTTCGGCGGAAGTTTTTCGTGATCGATCTCGAAGAACGAGCCTGGTTCGTATCGCTCTAAAATAAGAGGAAAAGAAAGAAAATAGTATCAAGGAAAATATCCGAATCAAACATTGTAGAGAGAAGCGGAGGGACACGAGGGCGAGGTAGAGAACCGTTGCAGCTAAATACGTGGGATGAATCGGCGATGGACAGCATCTGTCTGCCTAAAGAAGAACTTGTCAGTGAAATTGGTGGTACCATCTCATTCCTTTTTGAGTAATAGTACTTTATCTGTGACACAATAAAAATAAATTGCAATTTATAAAAGAGAAATACATTGCAAGAAAATATAAGAAATATACAATTCCAGATGGGAGCGTTTGCCGCTCAGGTAATCATCAAAACGAGAGCCCACGCATTAAAGGATTCCATGATTGCGATCGCTCCATTTCTTACCCGAATTCAACAACGAAAATTGTACAAGGATGATTAATCTAAGAGTTGGCCGTCTCAAAAAATAGCTGAGGTGCAGAGATAACCAAGCTTGGAAAAAGAAAGATTGGATTGCTTCGATCAATTGAAAATATCAAGACAGGTATATTACCGTTTTGGCCTCGACGCCGAAGACAGGCAGACCCTCACCAGCTTCCATTTTAACTTTAGAAATATGTGATTCCAGAGGTGTGAAAAAGAATTCTAGCCTTTTATATTTTAATCTTCTGCTTTCTGCACAAGCACATTGAAACATCATCGAGAAATGTAATTAGATTACCTCCTTCAACATTGATTATCTTTATTCTCAATTAAAGAAAACTGACAATCTTTTTTCAGAGCAGGTAGATATCCAGTTTCAGTAAACTCATGGAGTGGGAAATGTAAGAGCATAATCGCAAGATCTACTACCCAAAATAGTATTAAATCATCAAAACAGGAGTGCATTCTGGTGATGCGCCGCTAGCTAAAGCAAGAAAAGTATGAAATCATCCGATTTTCTTCTTTTGAAATCAAGAAGAGAACGTTTGAAAGTAAGAAAAAAAATATAGCCCGTGTATGTTCAGTCGATTCACAAGACCGTCGCAAGAATTACCATATCCTCGAAGCTCATTCAAAAATTCCTTGAAAGAAAATATTATACTGGCAAACAAACGAAAATAGCTCAGCTTCGAAAAGAAATTTGCCAAAATCTAATTGAAGCATAGACGATTCTTTCTAGCTAGATCCACATTGATTAAGTGGAGGGACCTAGCCAGGGCAATAGAGATCTCTGCTTGATTTATAATAAAGAGAAACCATTGAAAACTTGGCTAGAAATAATGACATTTTGCCAGAAAAATTACTAAATATGAATCTTCGTGCAAGAAATCGGAGAAATTACCAGCTGCATTTGCAGCAGTGGAACTCTGGGAGGATTTTTTGAGCTTCTCTCTCTCGCCGTGTACCTGTCTAAGGAGCAAAGCGGGTCGCAGGTTGATCACTGTGAAAAGAGTTGAGGGAACGCGAGGGGGATTTTATACCCGATTCGACAGTTGGGGAGAGGAGTGGGATTCGAACATTCTAACAAACCTGGTGCCCCTGCTCCTGTATAGAGTGCGAGAGCGCGCAGGATCGCTATAACTAACTGAAAATCTTTACAATTTTACTTTTTTGACCCTCGGCAAATTTTCTCTTTTGCCATACTAAAAGATAGTTTTTTTAAGAATTTCATAAATAGCACGTGACTTATTATGTAAGAAAACGTTACTATATATATATATATATATATATATATATATATATATTTTTTTTTTTTTTTTTTTTTTTTTTTTTTTTTTTTTTTTTGGTAAAAGCCATCTCGGCATTATTTTTATTTGAACTTGAAAAGAAATATACAGGAAAACAGGGCTGCGAGGGTACAAAAGATCCTAACTAAACTAAAAACCTGAAGACAGCCCCAAAAATCAAGACCCAAGGAATATCCTAAAAGGTCCAGATAAACGAAAAGCAAAACCTAATTAGCTAACATTTAAACCAAAACATTTAAACAGAATAACAAAATTGTCTCCAAAGAAAGAGAAACTACAAACAACTATCCAAACGACAAAGAGAAACAGCCAGCCAAGCGGTGAACCCAAGAGATCAGAGAAGCCACCAAGAGAGGTTCAGCCGTAGCCCCAAACAAACGAACTCAAGCACAAAAACATAGCTCCAGTGTATGAGAGACAAAGCCTGCCAGGATTGACGCAAACAAACACACAGCACGGAAAGACCACAAAAAATTGAAGCAACCGTTAACAAGTCACATCAGCAGCCCTCTCAATTAAAGATACAAAACCAGAAACCGCCATAATCAATAGATTTGATTAGCAAAATTAAAAGCAGCAAACAGAGAATTGCAACAACAGAAGAAAAAGATAACAACAACACTTTAGCTAAGTTTAGCACGACAACCCAAGAATTGCAACACTTCAGCTAACTTAACTGCACATCCGTAAGCAAATTGAGAGCAAAAAGCAAACTAAAGGAGGAACAAACACTTCAACACCAGTACCAACATCAGCGTCTAAAAACCAAATAAATTTAGCTAGTAAACAGCAAAACACTCATTCAGCTAAAAAAGAACAAATTAAAAACAGTCAAATATAGACAGCCAACTTAAAATAGCCCCGCAACTGAAAATCCCACCTCACAGAGAAGCCAACGATTACCAGCCAAGGACCAGCCACAGCCTATACATACAAATTAGGGATCCAGCCCCCAACCAGCAATAGGGATCCAGCCCAGAAAAAAGAGGCTAGCCGAAACCAAACCAAACAGCAAAACAGAAGGCTATAAAACCTCTGCTAGAAGCACGACAACAAATTTTGATGCCAATTAAGAGATTGAGCTAGCAAGTTTGCATTTTAATTCATGACTCTTGTAGGAGCCCCAAGAGATATTTTTTTTATCGTAAATTTAAAAAATGATATTGATTTCATTGTGAATTGCAGCAATAATTTTCTAAGCATGCATGGGGATACAGTTATATTTAGCTTTGTTTCTGCTATTCCATATGTGCCAGAGAGCTAAAGTAGTAAATAAGTTTCTAATATGGAGTTTTTTACTGTTTAAATTAGGGTCATTTTGAAAAAGAGAAGTAAGAGAAATGTTTGTGTATGATTCAAAAAATTTATTAATCCATTTCCAAACCTTAATACAATGGTAGTTCTCGAAGAACACATGATTTAAGTTTTCTTTGTTGTTACAACATTGGCATTTAGAAGCAAGGGAAAAGCCTCTCTTTTGCATGTGATCATCAATACTTATAAAATTATTTTCCATTCTCCAAAGGAAAATGCTAATGATAGAAGGAATGCAACTGTTCCAAATCCAAGTAGGAAAATAGGGCATCTTTATAATTCTGCAGCAGTTCCATATGTTGGTTAAATTTAATCTGCCTTTAAGACACAAACTGAGTTTGCTTTTTTATCAAGGCCAATAATAGGGTAGTGAGTGATGATTCCAAGAATGAGGTGAGGAGGTATAAGATTGTTTAGCGTTTCCATATTCCAACCTATCTCATTTGAGAAAATTTCTCCTAGCCTTAGTTTAGTTCTCAGAATAATATCCAATAAATTTGCAATCGATTCCGTTTGGTTCCAATTGTCAAACCAGAAGCTGTTATTAGCATCAATTTCATCCCAATAAAGAGTCTCTTCAGTAATATCACGGTGACTTAACATCCTGCTCCAAACTTTGGAGTCAGTGATTTTATGTTTGATTTGAGCCGGGTGTTTTGTCGCGCATAATTTAGCCATCAAGAGTTGAACCCACAGAGATTTGGTACTTCTGAACTTCCACCAAAGTTTGTGAGAAAAGGCAGTATGGAGCGAGTCCAAAGAGCGTAAGCCCAACCCACCTTCATTCAAAGGAAATGTAATTTTGTCCCAAGAACACCAAATCATTTTTGAACCTTTGCTGTGATACCAAAGAAACTTATTGAAAATCACCTTTATTTTGTTCATTATAAACTTTATTGGGGAAATTAATTCAAGCCAATAAAGAGGGATGGTGTTTAGCACATATTTGATTAAAGTCAAGTGGCTTCCTTGAGAGAGGTATTTATTTTCCCACCCCCTTAATTTTTAAAAAATATTCTCTAAAAGGTCATATATGGAGTTTTTGTTGTGACCTAAGAAAATTGGGATGCCTATAAGTATTTAAATGGGAGTTTACCTTGATTAAAACTAAGTCTTTGTTTTATGTTATTTATTTTTTGGGATGGGGCTTTCTTGTTAATGTATAAATGAGATTTGGAGGTGTTGATTTTCAGGCCAGTGTCATTTTCAAGTTTTGTAAGCAGATTTTTAATATATGTATGTATGTATATACATATATTATTGCACTTTTACTTTTTTAACAAAATCAAAATAAAATATATTTTACTATTTCTTGTATGGCATCGGAACAATTGAAATGAGTAATTTGATTTTTTTCAAAAATTTTATTTTTTATTATTTTTTCAAGATGTTACTCTTATACCACAATGATAATTGCATCATCTTCGATGCATTATCAGTGCTTGTGCTTTGCGAAATCATCTGCCTTGTATCCTTCTATACAATGCGTCATCAAATCCTTCAAGATTTTAGCTCAACATAGGTTTCAGTTCGATCTAGATTCATCATCTTTTTCCAAATCAGCATCCCTTGAACTCCTTTTATACTAGCACAAATTACTCATGTGCATTATCATTACTCTGGCACTACCCCCACACTCAAGCATCATTTAAAATGGTATCTTCATAATCATGCCTCTAGATCACTATATGTGAATAGTGATTTTCACTAAAAATAAAATTGACCTATAACAACACTTACCACATCATAATATCACCTTTTGTACAGGTCACAACTCTGAAGTTAAGTATTTAATTATGTTATAATAACTCAAATTCTTAAGTACTAAGTATTATTCACTTTAATCTTAATAATCTCATAGATTTTCCTATAAAATAAATTCTTAGGTGGGTGAGATCACGCATCTTAAGAGCGTTATTACGCAAGCACGCTTAATTTTGGAGTTCTTATCAGGAATTCTATCATTTATCAAAATGTGCATTAATATTAAGAGGTCAACTTAAATATATCCACTTAAATATACTTAAGTGAGTTTTATAATCTCTCCAATTTAAAAATTAATAATCTCATTAGTATTCAAACACAAGTTCAAAAAGCATCCATCTGATATATTAGATGTGGTCCGCGTGGGATCAATATGTGCTTCCAATAATATAACACTTTGTCCCAATATAAGTTTAAGATGTGGCTCTCTTGGCATGATATTATAACAGCCCAAATTTTTAGTAAAGCAATCAGGACCAAATTATTGGCTCGATTAAGACAAAATCAGAATCCCAAATAAGTTCAAAATTAAGCCAAACCAAAATTATCATTCGAAAGGATATTTTTTGTGATCATAATTGTAATAATCATAGTATTTTTACCCATCAATTAGTGAGCTAATTGACTCTAATCTTCTTTCATTAGTCTTATAATGGTATAGGAGTCTCTATTTCAAATTTTGTGCGATTTGAAAATCGTTTGGCAATTTCCAACATTTTCTAGTTTTCTAATAATTCTGAAAATTTCTAATTTATTTAGATCTTAGAATCAAAAATTAAGTCCACCATTGGACTTACCACACCTAAATTAACTAAGAAGTGATATTTTGGAAGTATTTGGAAATTGTTAATATTTAAATACTCATAAAATTAAGATAATTAAATTGACCTACGATCAAAAATTCGATTGCATTTTTGAGTTTCTCACCCCTCAATTAGGTAAGGGTTGATTTCTTGGGATTTTTCGGAGTGCATTTGATAATTTAAATTTAAGTAAAATACCTTAAGTAAAATTATGAGGTCTTCTTTTTCCTTAATTTCTTAGATCTTTTCATAGGTCTTAATAATATTAGTTATGATGAGTGTCTGAGATATACTCTTAGTAATTAAGAGCCTTAATTCTTAGGATTATGAATAAATCTTAAGTTAGAATTCATCTATTGAGTAAATTGAGTTACTCGATAGGTGAAGCCTTAAGTTTACTAGTTTATAAATTTTCTTAGTTTATTAAATAATTATTTAATCTTTAAATCTTAGAACTAAGGATAGATATCTATCCTAATGAGTTGATTACTCATTAGGATTTACCTTAATTTTAATCTATGAATTTGGGTATTAAAACTTAGTTATTTAGGATCACCTTTTGGATTAAGTAATTAAATCCTAATATTTAGAGTTTAATTCTTAATCCTTTCATCTTAATTTGGCTAATCAAGATGGTTTTGGATTTACTTAAATTATTAAAATAGGTCGATTGACTTACTTATTTTAACTTATAGTCGTCAGTGATTTAATCAATTAGGACTTAGCCAGTTCTAATTATTTTCAATTCATAAGATCGTGAATCTGAGTTACACTCGATAGTAGAACTTGGAGATCCTGAACTTGTGTAACTTAGAATAGATAGAACGAATAAATTAGACAGCAATGGATATCACATGCGTCTTAGTTGAGTCTCTTGCTTACTTTGACTTTGATGTTATGCTTGCCTTGAATTTGAGCTTTAAACCTTGAGCATATGACAGGATATAAGATACTTGATGAATATCTTATGTCCAAATTGAATTGCATAAGTTGAGTAGTTCCATGATCAGATTCAGTCAGTAGTTAGTAACCTATTTAGTATGCCCTTCAATTCAATCACCGCCTAGTAATACATTTACTAGCTAGTGGCCTTTCTCTATGAGACTCATGGAGTCATTTATTATGATATGGCAAATCTAGTTTAGGTGTACTACTATGGTTTAATTGCTTTAACCTATATAGCTAAGTAAGTTATGTGATGTATAAAATCTGTTCAGTAGATTGTGACCTAATTAGTATGCCTTTCAGTTCAGTAGCCGCCTAGTACACCCTCCAATCCATGATTTTCTCTTATACAATTGCTACATTATTGCTTTGTATGCTTATTCCATATGATAGATCGACAATCTATCGATCCTGATCGTCGAAAGAGGTCTTGTAGCGCCCCGCCCCGTCGCCGCGCGCAAAGAGTTAAAATCATAAATTCGGCGGCAGAGCGGTGCGCCACTCGGGGAGGAATAACCCGTCTCCCCGAATAGCTGAATACTAAACCCACCTGAAGGGCTGCTGACTCAACCTCAAGTGAGGTTGAGAGCTAATACTTAAGATAAGTGTAGTATTCTTATCCTAAGTATTAGATAAATACATACATTGGATTTAGAACACAATAGGAATCCAATATATGTATAAAGTATCAGCATTTCCAGTATGCTGATCACATCACAATACTAAGTATAAGTAGTATAAAAACAGAGTGCAAAAGCTTAAAGCATACATCCAGATACATTTATCACAGAAACAGTATGAAAATATTCATCTCAGGAAAGAAAGGAAAGTACATCCATAATTATTACAAACATTTACTGAATAACAGACATAAAACTAAATACTGAACTGAAAGTAAACTAAGTAACTGAAGAAGAGTCCACTAATGCTCCACGGGCTCCTCCTGGATGTCCTCTTGACCTGGCTCAGTATACTGCTCAGGATCTAGCAAATTGTCAGATCCCAAAAGTACCTCGTGTTAGCCAATAAGTCTAACACATTGAAACTAATCTAACAGTTCTAATTATTCATTTAACATTTACATAATTCGAGTAAATCTGCAAAAAAATTGTAAAGGTAACTAAAAGTACAAATCTGTCTAAGACTGTACAAAACTGAAGCAGTGTAAAGTAAAACTGAACTATAACTGAATACTAAAAGTAAATCAAAATAGTGCTGAATCTGAAACTGAGTAATCATATGTACAACTATGCTGCATGTCACTGAAACTGTGCATCTGAATATGCCACAATACGGTATGCTACTGACAAGCTACCAAAATATCACTGAACTGTTATGAGCAGTACGGTCCAATATCTACATACATCCTGTTGGGAATACTATTTATTGATGACACTAATACATCCAGAAATTCCCCTGTCAATGTATGCAATATTCCGTAACTCATAGATCATCACTGATACTTATACATCATTCTGATTCTTATACATCATTCTGATATTCATACATCATGCTTATGCTCATGCTCATGCTTCTAAACTACATGAGATAAATCCAGAAAATGCTTTAAAATCTGATAATGAATCCAAAGTCTCTATTGTGTAGAATCCTGCTAAAAGGATTCTAACTCCTAAATTCTAATCTTAATAATTAGTTGAGAGTTTACTTGAAAATTATTAGCTGGGATAATTGTATACACATATTTAGCATATTTGCAAGAAAGGTAAATTTAACCCTTAGCTTGTTTAAACTGCACTTATCGAAGCACACTATGATAGGAGGCAGTACCCGGTCACAGTTTATATCTCTAGCTAAGCCGTTAAATGCCATAATTACAAGTATACTTAGTGGTCTATGCAAAGTGACTTAAGATATTTAGTTTGCTTAAACTGCACTTATCGAAGTGCACTACGATAGGAGGCAGAACCTGGTCGCAGTTTATATCTCAAACTAAGGATCTTGTTCACTAATTATAACACTCTTAATCTTGGAATATTTACTTTAAAGGGACTGTATTCGGCTAATCCCGCAGGATAGCACCTGGTCATAAGTCCATATTGGAGTGAATCAACCAATCTTGAGTATTACTGAATTAATCCGATAATCTGAGATCAGCAAATTCTATTTAATCGATAAGGATTTATCAAATCTATTAATCCTTACTCTAATTAGATGTATCCTACACAAGGCTCCAAGGATGTGATCAACAGTTCACTCAACATAGGTTGCTACCACAAGGGATAAGCCACAATCTAAGTACTTTAGGTGATTCCTACCACAAGGTATCAAGTTCAACTTCTAAAATTATAAAGGAGCAACTAGGTTTCTACCTCAATAAGTTACAAAGGTCCTTCCTACCTTAATATTTCATTAGTTAAGGTCTTCAATCATTTCAATGATGAATCCTATAGCAAGACCCTTAAGATCTCACCTTTCGACTTCTTAAGGTTTACTTATTATGCTTAAGTTAAGATGATTAGATCAAATGATTAAAATTCATTTGATCCTTTCCTATTCTATAATCATGGGATAGAATCAAAGATCTTATTAGATTTAGATCATTGCATAAATCATTATAATTTTATTCCCATCTTATGCTAATTATCTTATATAAGACAAAATCAAAGATCTAAAGTTTGGATTCAGATAGTTCAATCACACATATTCAATGTTATCCTTAGCACTTCTAATTTGATAATTTAAGATCAATACTCAATCAAATGCATTATTGGAATAATGTAAATCAGATTCTCTTACAATCAAGTAGATTGATTAAATGATTAAGATTTAGATCTTAATCAAGATAAGTTAGGGTTTAATCCCTAACCCTTCTATCATTAAGACCAATGGTTAATTTAAAAGTTAATGGCAAATCAATGTATTATTAACATATTATTGATGTCAACTTAGGTTTGGATTAAGTATCATCTACTTAATCAAGTTATAAAGATTCTTAAGTTTATGTAAGCACATTTAAGTGTCCAAATAAGTGTTAAGGTTCTTTAATATACACCCTAGGTTCATGAACACATAAAAATGAAAAGGTAACATAAAATAAAAGGTAATTATTGCTAATCAAAATCTCAATCAAACCAAAGAGATTAGTACTTAATCATAATTCTAAAGATCTACTTTGCATGCCATTTAGTTGTTAAGGTTCCACTTATTTGATTCAATCACTCATGTATTCTATTATCTAATGATTGACACAATACATTTTAAGGCACATATTAAGTGTTGAGTACTTGATACTTGTGAAAATATTTCAAACTAAATTTTTGCATAGAAATTTATGCAAAACTTCAAATTTAGTATAACTTAGCCCCACTAGGGTCTTAGGGGTCTTAAAATACCTAAACAATTGAGTTTTGGTCATTTCAGCCAAAACTGGGCAGTTTTACAAAATATGGGCAATTTTCTGGAATTCTGAGAAATTTTGCAAAGTTTGGGCACTGTAGTGCGCTGTAGCGCTTTCCGCGCGGTAGCGCCTTTACGATGCGGCTTGCTGCGGTCCGCTGCGATCCGCTGTGACCTGCTGCAGCGCGCTATGACGCGCTGTAGCGGTTCATTTTGTAAAAACTACTGTTCAATTACTTTCATTAAAATGATTTTATGATTTCCACGAAACTACCGCTGCAACGCGCGACCGCGCGCTGGAGCGGTCCATTTCACAAATCTATTGTTCAATTAATTCATTGGTCGTTTTCCTAAGTTTTCCTGAAATGCCACTGCGGACCGCTGCAGCGCGCTACAGCGTGCTGTAGCGGTTCATTTTGTAATTTTACTATTCAATTAATCAATGTGCATTTTTCCTAAGTTTTCCTGTCTGCTGGGGCCCGCGGCAATTCGCGCAGCGCGCGACCGCGCGCTGCAGCGGCAGACGGTGATTTCGCCAGGTGCTAAACCCGCGAGAGCTATTTTTCGAGCCTAATTACTCTTAATCCAGAGAGTTCTATGAGTTGTGCTATATATCAATGGAAAGGTATTTCTGATACCTTTCTATCGACACCAAAATTGGTACGAACAGAGCATCCTAACTATACTAAAAATGATGATGAATGACAAGGTATACGAAATAGAGATAAACAGAGCAAATTTTCATGGAGTTTTTAAGAGCCTTAATGGCTTTCATACATGCATATAGACATTCCAAGGCTGCATTCTAACATCATAAAATCATAAGGAAGACAAGGAGAGGAGCAAGAGGGTACCTTTAGCCTTGCAAAAGAAGGAGGAAGAGGAACCTTCGCCTTTTCTCCAAAGCTTGGAGAGGAGCTTCCTTCAAGGTACAGCAATGGAGGGGGAACAAGAGAAGAAAGAAAGGAGGAGCTCAGCTTCTTGCAAAAGAGAGGAAGAATGATGTGAGCTCATTCTTAAAGGAGGGGAAGCCATGATGATCCTAGTGGCTAGGTCATCATGAGACTTAAGGAGAGCATGGCTAAGGGGAGGGTGAGAGGATAGCCAGCCAAAATTTGCTTGGAGCTGTCAGCCAAAAATATTAAAGATTGGGAAAATTGCAAATAAGGGCCTCAAAGATTGCCTATTTACCTATTTATTTTTCCTAATTATTTAAAAATTTTGATTTTTGAAATGTGCTTCGAAAAATCTCAAAAATTCACCCCTAACTAATTTGGCGGTGAGGAATTCAACGGCGAAGCCGGAATTTAATTCCGACGATTATTTAATTTTCTTATTTTTCGACGCATTTAATTACATTAAAATATTCGCGAAAATTCGACGTCTTCCAAACTCGTCCAAAACATCACCCCTAACTAATTTGGGGGTGACGATCGCAACGGCGAAGTCGGATTTTGATTTCGAGGTCAAAATAAATACTTCAATTTTTTAATTAATTAAATATTAAAACAATCTAAAATATTGGATTTAGCTCCGAATTGCTCCAAACCTTCAAGGTTTGGTTCTGATGACTAGATGAATTTAATGGAATGATAATTATGATACGATTGAGCTAACATTAAGCTGGGTAACAACCTTGGGTTGTTACAGGTCTGGATCGCTCAAATTTGCGAGGTATGCCACAGTAGTTACCGTTACTCCTTCGTCCCCAAACCCTAGGATTCTAGGGCTAGACCTTGTTGCCAGACCCAACTGCCTCGTGCTGTGTCGCAACCCTCGGCGTGACGGCCGCGTCAAGCCCCTTCCAACGCCATGCGGACCGGACCCTGGTTCCGCCGGCAAGGTCCCCAAACTCCTAACCCTAGCCCCGTCGGCTCGAGAACGGGGAGGAAGCCTTTCGGGCCGGGCCGGGTTGACCTAAGCCCGACCCGGGTGCGTTCGGGTCGAAGGTATGGCTAGTGGGGCCCGCAAAGAGTCGCACGCAGGTAGATGCGCGACGTGTGGCCGTGGGGCCCACGCCTGCCGACCGCGTCAGTGCGTCGCATCCACCCCAGCGGTGGGGTCCGCTCCGCAGCCGTGGAGCGTCGTATGGCGCCACGCGTCCCGTGTGGGACCCGCCCCGTGGTCTGTGACTAATGTCGCTCTGCCGCGTGGCAGCAGTGGGTCCCACCACCATTAAATCCTGTAGAAAAATCAAAATAATATATATATATATATAATATGATTACATATCTAATTAATACATATTCTGTAACCTAAATATACTATATAATAATATCAGTAAACTTAGTATAAATAATATAATAAGTATATGTATATAATTATAACCAGAGAACTATAGGTTAGTATAATTATAATAGTTAGTTAGTGTTAACAGCAAACGAATTAGGGCTAATGATTAATTAGTCTAATAATTAAATAAAACAGAAGATAAATTAATTTATGATAATTAATTAGATTAAGTCAGTTAATTAATAATTAGGGTAATTTGATTAATTGATATTATTAAGTGATTAGTAATTAATTAATATTTAATTAAATTAATAAAATATTAAGATTAATATTAAATAGGTAATAATGATAATTAATTAATACTAAACTTGAACTAACTAAATGAATATGTAAATATACATAATAATTAATAAATAAATAATTTAAATTAATTAATTAATTAAACATAGATTTATTAATAATTAAATTAAATTAATGATAATTAAATATAGATTATGAATTATTAAATAATTAATTAATAATATAAAAATTCATTTTTATTTTAGGAGTGAACAATAAATTAATATAATTTGAATAAATAAATAGTAACTTTATTTATTTAAATTATTTAATTCAAAATTCTTAAAAATTTAATAATTTTTTGTAGGATGATCTAAATATAGTCAATATAGGTCTCATTTTATTCAGAAAAATAAAAAAAATCAAATAGCATAATTCAAAAATTAGTTTTTGGTATGTATAATGTAGTGACATTTTAGGATCTAATTAAACCATCATAACTTTTAACATAGTTGTCCAAATATAAGCAATATGGGTCTTTAAATACTTATAAGAATAGCCCCAATACTATATGAGTATTAGTTTTCCCATTTTGGGCATAGTTTGAAAAGTAACATTTATGACCCTACCCTAAAAATGACCAAAATGCCCATAAACTTTAATTGACCATAACTTGGTCAATTCAGCTCTAAATTCAAAATTTCAAAGTGCTAATTAGCTTAGAATTTCAATTTCATTAATAAACTGAAATAATATTTAGGATCCAAACCCTAAAAAATTAGAAAATGACCAAAATACTCCTATCCTTAGTTAGGTTATAACTTGACCATTTGAAATCCAAATTAGGTTTACTTCCTATCAACACACTCATTATATTATAAGAAAGCTATATAAACTGAGTTTGCTGAAATTGGACTTTAAACGGAAAAGTTCGGTTTTTATCCTCCGTTGACCGACAAAATTACCGACTTGCCCTTAGAGTTTGAAATAGCCATAACTTAGCCATTTAACCTTAGAATGCAGTGTTCTTGGACTTTATAGAATCCTTGAATAGTAACCAACAGTAAACTGCACAAAAATTTAGATTATATTAAGTGTAAATTACTAAAATACCCTTAGGTAAAAACCTTAATTTGGACCTATATGATCCGTTTATTATCCAAATTGAGTGCACTTACCGTATATCTTCATGTTAGATAGTAAGGAGTCATTTGGAAGCAAGAAATTTTCATTTAGAACCCTAATTCAATAAGTCGCTTTTTGAACCATTAAGTAGGGGCAAAATGGTCATTTTACCTAAAATTTAGGTTAAGCGTCCTTAACCTATAAATTATTTTTTAAAGTCAATAAAATCAATATTAGAACTATATTAGAGTATTGTAAGTGAGTAGAATCAAATATTATGTCAAATTTATTAGAATTCCTAAGAATCTCTTTAAGTCTTTTCTTTAGGATCTTTTCACCGCACATTAGGACTACTTCTGAGATTATGATTAGATCATAGGTTAGATTTCATTCATTAAAAAATGGGATTTCTCAATGAATGAATCAATGGTTTTATTAGTTTCTAGATTTTACAACTTATTTTGATTATTTTATCTTTTAACCCTAGACTTAGGATATAAGATTTATCGTATTAAGTTTGATTTACTTAATATGATTTACCTTAATCAATAGATCACTTATAGACTGAAGCTTAGACCTTATGCATTACCTTTGGGATCATGTGATTTTGCCCCAAATCTCATTGTGTTAAATCCATGATCTCTAATTATAGATTTTGGCCACCTAATAGCTTAGAATATCTGAACTCATAAATTAGGTCGTGAATATTTTTCATAATAAAAAATTTATTAAGCATATTAGGACCTAGCTAGTCTTAATATTTTGTAACCTATAAGGACATATTTCTAAGTTACACTCGATAGTACGAATCGAAGATCTTGAACTTGTGTAACTTGGAATAGTTAGAATGTTTAAATTAGACAATAAATGATATCACCATGTTTAGTAGAGTCTCTTACTCACTACTTGATTTTTGTGCTACGCATTCCTTGTATTTTGTGCTTGTTTCCCTTGGACATATCATATAAGAAAAACATTATTGCATAAAAATGAAAACTTAGAATATTAGAAAAATATTTGCATTTGGGTTCAGTTCATGATGGATTATGATGTACATTTACTCCAATAGATAGGGGTAATGAGAGATTAGGGTGCTTAATGTGGCGGCATTGCCCCGTCGTGATCCTGTTAACTCTTAAGTTAACATGATTACGGTGGATGGGTCTCCAAAACAACAAGGTCCTTACTTAAAATTGGATTATACACACATTTTAATCCAACTTAACTAAGGACTTTGCTATTCTTAAGTAAAAATCTCACTAAATGAGAATACAAGAAATGCAGAGTACGGAAGCATAATATATAACATCCATCAATTATATAATACAACAGTACAGAATACGTAAACTGCTGAAAAGAAATGTTAACCCTGTATTATTACAATTTAAACAATTTAATAACGAATTACACTGTGGATTTGATCCTAAATTAAAACGAACGGAATCGATCAATCTTGATTGAACCCGCTCAATCTTCAATCCTCAATATGAAATGGCGATACGAAATGCAATAACATCAATCAAGCAAGGATTTTAGGAAGTAAAAGATGTACCTGATTAACTGTTCAGGTGATAGGGTTTGATCGACAGCTCCTCAAAATTTCTCTAAGTCCAATCTGAGTCAAAATGAGGCCTTCGAATTGATCTTGATACTTAAATGAGTTTTACAACGGTCGTGTTATCCATTGGAACGGCGAAATTCGGCTAATACTGCCGCGCGGTGGAAGTCCCGAGCGACGCGCGTCCGCTCGATCCACGCGGAGCTTCTTCGGGGAAGATGACGCCTCTGCCATCTGATCAGATGATCAGACGGCCACGATTCACCCCGCGATTAACGATGGGAGGTGACGGCGTATGAGATTTCTAAACGGCGGAAGTTAATAAGTGACGACGCCGTTATTATAATAAATATTAAATTATTATTTTAATAATTTTATATCAATTTTGTTAATTAATATTAAATATCTAAATGCATCTCAAACATTCCTAATAAATCACTCCTATCTAATTGAGGGGTGAGGAACGTAACGATGAAATCAGATTATCGTTTCGATGAGTATTTAATTATTTAAATTTTCAGGTGTTTAAATATTATTAAAATATTCGACGAAAATCCAACGACTTCCAAATGCATCCAAAACTTCACCCCTAGCTAATTTGGGGGTGGTGAACGAAATGGTGAAGTCAGATTTTTGATTTGAGGTCAAAATAAAAAGTCACTTTCTAGGGTTTTGGAATTTCTAGAAATTTAGATTTGATTCAGTTGACTGTAGGTTTGACCTAAATTTTTAAGATGAGTTCTAAATGACTTAGTTAATATTCTAGAACCTCAATTAAGACTTGAATTAGTCTTAATTGACCTAAGTAATAACCTGGGTTGTTACAATTAATATCACTCATTGAGGAGAGTGTGTTAAGCTTGGGACCTGTTTAATCTTGCAGACGTGCTTGACTCCTCAGTTATTTCTGAAATTATCCACAGAAACAAAAATAAAATAACTAAAAGATGTTTGCATAGTATTATTTGCTTCTTCAGTCATACAGTATTATATAGTGATAAGTTTGCCCTAGCCCATAAAGGCTATGGGGATATATATATATATATATATATATATATATTGGGCCAAATTGGCCAATTATTTTTGATATGGCAGTTATACGTTTCTTTTACAGTTTTTTAGCTTACTGTTTATTATGTTGATGATATATTTATTTCAGTTAGCTGTATTTTCTCTGTTGTACCTTCTTACTTGAGTAAATACACACACACACACACACACACACACACACACATATATATATATATATATATATATATATATATATATATATACAATGCTAGACTTTACTGCTAATTATATGTACTATTTTCAAATTAATGTTTTTAAATTAGTATATCATATAATTATCAGCATATCTAGATTAGACCTTTCTTTTTAATATTTTTACTTACTATATTACATATGTATGCCCTACCTTGTTTAACTCACTTGAGACATGCTTTTGCCTCAACCCTTGCTTAGTTATAGATGTCACATTTATAACTTATTCTTATTCCTTTGTATGCTTACTTGCTCCCATGCTAGATAAATGCTTCATTTTGTTTAGAGTAAATTGGTGATATTAATAAATGCTTAATAAATTACTTGCCTAAAATATATTTAGACATTTTGTTTAATAAGATTTTTATTTATTGGCTGGGGCCATGGCATTGTGAAACCAACAATGTTAGTTATTGAGTAGTTTGAGGATCTTGTACCCAATGAGGAGCCTTACTTAGATGAGGCACAACAGCTTTGTAACAACCCATGTTGTTGCCTAGGTCAATTAGGACTTGGTAATAACCTGGGTTGTTACAAGCTTGGATCAAAGGAAATTTAGCTGTATTTTCTTTACTGTGAGAACGAGTGATATTTATATTTTTAGCATGTCATTAACTTAATTAAGATGATGTAATAATACAATTTTTATGAATGTATTTTCTTTCTGCACATTATTATTTTCTGAGCTATCTCATATTATTTCATGTATGATGTATGATAAATGGATATAATCTTTATTTCTCATATGGTTCCGCACTCAGTATATATATAGATGTAGTGACTGATTCTCTTAGTTATTCTGTGCACATCCTTATCTTAGGAGTGGATTGTGGATCTTACATAATCCAACGCTTAGTGATGGATCTACACGAGTGACACTCCGCTCCTTAGCCTAATGATTATGGGCTTAGGGAGCCTGGGCACCACAGGTTGGCCCGTAAATCTTAACATTAGATTAGGACCTGCGGACAAAGGGCGTAACAATAAGCCCTGTTCATGATCGGACGAATCCGGTCAATCGAGCTCGACCGAGCTCGATCGGGCCGCACGATAGCTAATTGATGCATGGAAATTGAGTTTCAAAAAATAAATTTCAGCAGCGAATGGTATAGAGGGGAGATTGACGGTACCTGATAATGGACAGCTGATCAAGCGGGGATCACAGGCACGTATCAATTGACGCCAACCGAGCTCCACTTCACAAAAATATTGAGTCCTATGCACGGGAATGACCCTTAATAACTCCTGGACGGAGCTATCAATGTTGAGAGGTGTCTGGTTGGGCGAGCTCGGCAGCGCGAGCGGCTGAACGTAGCGTGGATGCTCTGCGGAGCCTTCGAGGAAGGAGGAAGGACTCCGTCGTTCGATACGGGCCCTTGATCGAACGACCTGCGATGGATCAGGCGGACTACAGATCTGACCCGATATGGGATCCGACTCGATATGGGACCCGACCCAATAAGAAAGGCGGGTCCCACCCGATTTAATTAATTAATTATGAAAATTTAAATATTAAAAATTCTGATTTCATTAATTAATTTTAAGCGACTAAATGGCTCTAAAAATTCTCAAATATTCACCCATAACTAATTGAGGGGTGATGAATGCAATGACGAAGTCGGATTTTCATTTTTGCGAGTATTTTCTTTTTCTCATTTTCTGGAGTATTTAAATATTATTAAAATATTCGACAAAATTTTGACGACTTCTGATTACCACAAAAACATCACCCTTAGCTAATTTTGGGGTAATGAGCGCAATGCTGAAGTTCGAATTTTTGATTTGAGGTCAAAATAATTAGGTCAATTTACAGGGTTTCTAAAATTCCCAAAATCAGGATTTGATCAATTTGACCCCTGATTTGGACTGGATCTTGATAGTGAGCACATAATGACTTAATTATTGCACTAAGATCAAAATTAGGACTAAAATTAATTATAATTGATTATTGTAACAACTTGAGTTGTTATATTTTATGTTGATGAGATGAGATGTGATATAATTATGGCAAAAAAATATTTTATTTGTAGGAAAATTTTAAATTTATTTTTGCTCTAAAATCTTGATTTCTTGTAATATTATTTGCTTTCACTTTCAACTTTTGCTAAAGTGTAAAATTCAGTTTCTCTCGTACTTATGATGTGCACTAATGTATTAGTCTTATAATATCAGATTATGTATAATTGGAAGAGTAGACATAAACCTAAAGACATCAAAGTAGTCGTGGTGTTGAATTGACCCATTACGATTTAATTTTTATCTTTTTATTTTAGAAATAAAATCTTACTTATGTATGTTATTAACTTGTAACAATCAATGTATTCTTTAAATTGAAGGGATGCCATTTTTTATATGTTGAATGACTTTGGAAAATTTTGAATATTGTTAATACTATTTTTTCTTAATCGCCAATATGATTTTACCGGACAGGTACCCAATAATAAATTAGTTGTTACCTAACCTAACATTGGGCCATCACATAATCTTATTACAAAAAAAGATCTCACTAATTTTTGGGTGGGCTATTTATTAGGTTAAAATAATAAATATTAAATATTTATCTATTTGTAAAAGAAAATATTTTTGATGAATAAAAAATGCATGTATCAAATTCAAAAAGCTCATTTGAATTGGAAAATTATATGTATATAACTCTTTCTTTTTAGTTTTTAAAAGTTTGTTCTAAATAATTTTTCAATTAATTTTCGAAAGTTAATATATATATATATATTATTTCTTTAAAAAATATTATATATATATATATATATTAAAAATAAATTTTCAATTAATTTCCGAAAGTTAATATATATATATATATATTATTTCATAAAAATAAATATTATATATATATTTATGGAATAGCTAAGAATATATGTAATCCTGATTTTTATAAGATTAAGAAAATATATATTTTTTATCTCATAAAAATAATTTACATATATTTTTGATCTTAGAACTAATTAAAAATATATAATTAGATTCAATCTGTTATTTTTTTTTAATTGTGAGCCAAATATCATACTTATTTTGAGTATACCATTGAACTGTTTATAAAAAAAGTTTAATGTGTATATATGATTATTATAAATATGTATAATTAAAATAATATATTTGCAATAATCCCTTATTCTTATTTTAAAAAGGATTAATTTGAGAATAAAACTAGGACAACTGTCAAGTTCCGTGAAATTACCAACTCGGCCTCAAAGTGGTTTCCGCCTAAACTTCGCATTCCGCAGCCACACCCCTCTCCTCTTCCTAGGGTTTCTGTATGCTCTCTGTTCCTACTTGATCCGACCATCAGATCTTCGACGTACTCCTGTTGATTCCTCGGAAGCTGAGGTCGGCATCAATTCCATGTAAGTAAATCTTGATCATGTTCCATGTTGTTTGCTTTGCAGGTTCATATTTTTTTATGTTCTGATCTCTTAATTACGTTTTGTTCTGATTGTTTTCTTTTTTGTTCTCACGTATCCATTCTCTTTTGGGGTCCTGATTGCTGTTTATTTTTTTCTCAACGGGAGTTTTGGTAGAAATTAGTGAATCTGCAGGTGTCCAGTACGAAAAAAATTTGTTCTTATGTTTGTGTTGGTGGATTGACTCTGTTCAAGGTTGTGATTTATAGCTTATGCTGATTTACGTATAATAAAGACTGTGATTTTGTATGGATTTAGCTGGATCCCCAGATTAACAGTATATATTCTGAGTAAATGTCCTTGTTTTTGTTTTTTCTTTACGTTTAAGATAGAACATTTATTAGATCTAATAGTAGGCTGGAGGAACAAGACTAAAATAAAGACTAGTGCTGAATTAGATCTTCTTTCGTTTTGAAACTCGGTGCAACTACTTTAAAATAATGCCTTTGCTGTTGAGATACCTGGTAAATGTTCATTTTAGTTAATTTTTTCCTGTTTTTAAAGCTGGATAGTATTTTTTTTTCTGATAATTTTTTCTCTTTATTTTGTTCAGATCTATTTTATTCACATATTACAGCTGTGAGATTAAAAATCATGCTCGTATTTTTTTTGATTGAACGTAGCTTTTCTCAATTGTTGATTGGATCTGGTGAAAGTTTTTTTGAACCTGATATGTTGGCTTCTTACTCTACTTGATTTTGGCCCATGTTATTAGGAAGAAAAACTGTTTGCATAGGCTGAATTTTGATTTTATATATAATTACTTTCTGTCACGGCTTTGTTTAAATCTTGAAGTTACTATGTTGCTTTCAGTAGTTTTTGGTAGTGTATTTATTCTGATTTTTCAATCAAATAATTGCAAAATCTCCATGAAATTTATATTTGCTTATTTGTGAAATTTCATAACTTTAATCGGAATGAAACCTGATGGTTTTGTAACTGCCCTTGAACCTAAATTTGATTTATTGTTTGAGCTGTGGAGGATTAAGATCTGCATGGATATCTTGATTCACTGCTTTTGTCTTTTTTGATGTATGATAAATGCTATATCGAAGTTTGAGTGCAAGTTCTGAACTTGTAATCCTAATATATGAATTATGTTTTTTTTTTATTATTTGTTTGCTAGATGCGCTATGGCAATGGAAATTACCCAAATCCTTTTAAACGCACAGTCAATAGATGCCAATGTTCGTAAACATGCAGAAGAAAGCTTGAAGCAGTTCCAAGATCAAAATTTTCCTAGTTTTTTGCTCTCTCTTTCCAGTGAACTAGCAAACAATGAGAAGCCTGCGGATAGCCGTAAATTAGCTGGTCTTATTCTCAAAAACACTTTGGATGCGAAGGAGCAGCTCAGGAAAAATGAGCTAGCTCAGAGGTGGCTTTCATTAGATGCCTCGGTGAAGGCTCAGGTGAAAGGATGTTTGTTGCAGACCCTTTCTGCCCCTGTTCCTGATGCTAGATCTACTTCTTCTCAAGTCATTGCAAAGATTGCTGGGATTGAGCTGCCACAAAAGCAGTGGCCTGAACTTATCGGCATCCTTTTATCAAATATTCACCAGTTACAACCTCATGTTAAGCAAGCAACACTTGAAACGCTTGGTTATTTATGCGAGGAAGTTTCTCCTGAAGTTGCAGATCAAGACCAAGTGAACAAGATACTCACAGCAGTTGTCCAGGGAATGAATGCTTCTGAGGGAAATAATGATGTTAGGTTGGCTGCCACCCGTGCACTTTATAACGCGTTGGGATTTGCACAGGCAAATTTCTCAAATGACATGGAGAGGGATTATATTATGAGAGTTGTTTGTGAAGCAACTTTATCGCCCGAGGTCAAGATTCGTCAAGCAGCATTTGAGTGCTTGGTTGCTATCTCCACGACTTATTATGACAAGCTCTCTTCTTATATGCAAGACATATTTAATATTACTGCTAAGGCAGTGAAGGAGGATGAGGAGCCCGTTGCCCTTCAAGCCATAGAATTCTGGAGCTCAATCTGTGATGAGGAGATTGACATCTTGGATGAATATGGAAGTGATTTTACGGCTGATTCTGATATTCCTTACTTTTATTTCATTAAACAGGCCCTGCCGGCACTAGTTCCTTTGTTATTGGAAACTCTGCTTAAACAGGAGGAAGGCCAAGACCAGGACGAAGGGGCCTGGAATATTGCAATGGCTGGTGGAACATGTTTGGGTTTGGTTGCGCGTACTGTGGGAGATGACATAGTTCCTCTTGTAATGCCTTTCATAGAGGAGAACATAACAAAACCAGATTGGAGACAACGAGAAGCAGCGACATATGCATTTGGTTCTATTTTGGAAGGGCCTTCACCTGAAAAGCTCACCCCTATAGTAAATGTTGCACTGAATTTCATGCTCACCTCATTAATGAAGGACCCCAACGATCATGTCAAGGACACTACTGCTTGGACTTTAGGACGAATTTTTGAGTTTTTGCATGGTTCTACTGTGGAAACATCTGTTATAACCCATGAGAATTGCCAGCAGATTCTCACTGTACTGCTTCAGAGTATGAAAGATGTTCCTAATGTTGCTGAAAAATCTTGTGGTGCTCTATATTTTCTCGTGCAAGGTTATGAAGACTCTGATTCAACATCACCATTGTCGCCTTTCTTTCATGATATAATCCAAGCTCTTCTATCCGTAACACACAGAGACGATGCTGGTGAGTCACGCCTGCGGACTGCAGCTTATGAAAGCTTGAATGAGGTAGTCAGGTGCTCAACAGAAGAAACTGCCTCCACAGTATTGCAGCTGGTGCCAGTTATCATGATGGAACTGCATCAGACGCTGGAGGCACAGAAGCTTACCATGGATGAGAGAGAGAAGCAAAATGAACTTCAGGGCCTGTTGTGTGGCTGCCTTCAGGTCATTATTCAGAAGTTGGGTTCAGCTGAATCTTCAAAATATGCATTTATGCAATACACGGATCAGATGATGGATCTGTTTTTGAGGGTATTTGCTTGCAGGAATGCTACGGTGCATGAAGAGGCTATGCTGGCTATTGGTGCTCTGGCATATGCAACCGGTCCAAATTTTGTAAAGTACATGCAAGGATTCTATCCCTATCTTGAGATGGGTCTTCAAAATTTTGAGGAGTATCAGGTTTGTGCTATAACTGTTGGTGTTGTTGGAGATATTTGCAGGGCACTGGAGGAAAAAATACTGCCTTTCTGTGATGGAATCATGACACATCTTTTGAAGGATCTTTCAAGTAATCTGTTGCACCGGTCTGTGAAGCCCCCCATTTTCTCATGCTTTGGCGACATTGCCTTGGCGATAGGGGAGAACTTTGAAAAATATCTGATCTATGCAATGCCTATGCTTCAGAGTGCAGCTGAGTTATCGGCACATGCTGTGAGTGTAGATGATGAAATGCTTGAGTACACAAATCAGCTCCGGAATGGCATTCTAGAAGCCTACTCTGGGATTTTACAGGGATTCAAGGTCTCTCCAAAGACCCAATTGCTGATGCCTTTTGCCCCTCATATTCTGCAATTCCTGGATAGCCTGTACAATGAGAAGGACATGTATGGTTTCTCTTCTTTTTCTTTTTAACAACTGTAGGTCAGCTTTTCTTTTGTTAAATTGTTCTCTCTTCATATGTTCTTTGTTTTTTGGCAGGGATGATATTGTGACCAAGGCTGCGATAGGTGTGCTCGGAGACTTAGCTGATACTTTGGGCACCAATGCAGGTCCCTTGATAAACCAGTCTGTTTCAAGCAGAGAGTTTTTGGAAGAATGCCTTTCTTCTGATGACCATTTGATCAAAGAATCTGCTGATTGGGTTAAGTTGACAATATCCCGGGCCATTTCCGGCTGATGGTGTGTTAAGGCATATACTCAGTAAAAAAGTGTCTCTGCATATGCATCTGGGTCGTGTCAGAGTCCGGTCCGAAATTTCGTGCATTCATTATTGACGCAAGCATTGACATCCGGGCTGAGCCAGGATGTCATTGCTATCTCGCATGCATCAGTTAGTCGGGTCCTTATTTTCTCGTTTTTTTTTTCTCGTACTTACTCTGCCAGCTTCGAAACCCAAAAGCCGCATCCATGATCCTCCCCAGTTCCAGAAAATTGAGGGAATCAAGCTATGTTGGGGTGAGCTTTCTCTTGATGAAACCATCGCTTTTGTGTCGAACCCATTATGGGTTCGAAACAGAGGTGTTTGAGTGGTTTATCAACTTTCCTCAGCAGATGAACAAGAACCTGCAGTGGGAGGGTCTGATGCATACAATCCAGCATCTGTTTCTATGGTCAAGTGGGAAATCAATCTGCTTATTTTTCAGCTTGATGCCCAAATTCACCATTTTAATCTATTTTTCATGGGAATTTTGTGATTTGTCTTTTGCCTGTTGTTGTTAATTATTTATTATTATGGTCCCCCTGCATTTCATCCAAATATTTTCATATATATATATATATATACATATGTAGTGGAAGGTTTCTAATGTCTGTGAATTAAAAGTTTCTGCATTTGGTTTATATTATTATATTGAATGAGAATACTTGTAAAGGTCTTTGCATTTAGGGATTCGACTAGCATCCATAGCAAATGACTTCAATCAATCTGAAGGGATCATGTTACTGCTATTTGTTATTGTTGCTATATGTTTGTTTCTGTACTGAATTCTTTTACAAGCGGTTTCTCTATGATTCAATTCCTTCTTCAGTGTTTCCTATAAAAAGTAAAAGTTGCATAACAACATGTGGATTCTATCTAAATTTATTATTTGCATTGTAACAATACTGTTGATTATATTGATATATGAATTTGTAGTCCTGCTATTTAGTTTGATGGTTTTTTTCTAGTTTTTATTTGTATTTCCTGTGTTTAATATTTTGAAATTAGTATTATTTTAGTTTATTCTCGGGTGTGCATGCCCACATGGTATCAGAATGGAGCCAAGAATTTGAATCCTGGTTCTTCTAATAATTAGCCTCGTTTAGATCCCAATGCAATCACCAAAACTTGTAATTTTTACTTTTTGCCCTTTATTTTGAAGCGTCTATATTAGCACCCACTTTGATGAATCCTAGTCCATCCAATGCTTGGTCTCTCTCATCCAGATCTTAATCTTACGATCGAATTGGCATACAAATCATCATCAAATAGCTATTTGATGCTCATACTAGGATCAAGAAGCCACATAAGATTCAAAAGGTATGGATTCGGTTTATAAAACCTGCTGACTATCTGCCATTGAAACTATATTTCAACTAGTTTTCAATTTTAGGCTGGTTATTGTAAATAAGGTTGCAAATAGTTCGTATTCCCTCAGAAAAAGAACATGCTTGCCATAAACGTTGATCGATTTGATTGGCAGTCTTTGGCCCAAAGCCGGAAGAGCAGTGTTGCTGCGTTTGCGAGACCTCGCAGGAGGAACACCTTCCACCCTCATGGGGAAAATAGTGAAGTAACCTGCTTGAGTGCAAAGGGGTTCGCGATCACAAACGGAGGAGCCCAAGCGACAAGGAGGATATCCGAAGTGTCCCCTTCTGGCGGGGAACAAGCTTAGCCGAAATCATGATATAAGTTCTTGAACTGCTAGTCAATGATGCGACCTTGACAAGCAAAAGAGGGTGATTGATGGAAACATGAGATGAGTTGGGAGACATCAGGTTGTCAAAGCACCTCAATGAGACCTCTGCCTATTCCGTGCCCCTTTGGATATCAAAGGCCAAAGACCTAGGTCACGAGAGTATAAATAGTGGCAGAGAGTAGGAAGAAGATAGCCCATCGCTAGTTGCATGCATGATTGTGTCCTATCAAAGTGCTAGGGCACTTCTTCACAAAAGAGGAGATATATGTTCAAAGACAAATGCTATTTAGATCCGTTAAAAAATTCATCCAATAAAATTTGGGCATCATTTTAATACAAATTTTAAAAATAATATTTATATTATTTTAATATATACTTATTATTTAATAGTAAATTAATGCTGATTTGATATTAGATTTTCAGTTTTTCTTTGTTATTAAAATACTAACTAAGCATATGTGATCGGCTTAATGCTGTGTGGTTAAAATTATTAGAGCAAAAAATCAAAGAAAAATAGCAGAAAATATAGACAAAAATATCAAAAAAATGAGAAAAATTACCTACACCAAACAAACCTACTATAAAATTATATGTAAATGAAAATATTTCAAACTAGTCTTTTCATGAATATAAAAATAATAAAAAAAATTTAACAAAGTCCTTATCATATTTCTCTCTATCCAATCTTAACTTCTTTAAAAAATATAAGATTATTGTTATACTTACATATACCAAAATATATAGATAATGTGTTAATTTAATATATAAATAAATTATTAGTTGAATATATTTTTTTGTGAAGCTTATATATATAAAAAAAATAAATTTATTGATTCTGAATATTTTTTATATATATTCTCATGTATATATAACATTTTCCTTTTATCATAGCATTATTCTAATAACTAATTAGTTTGACTCAACTATGAGATTGATGAGATGAACAGCTCAGCAGTCGGCTTATTTTTTTGCTCGTCTATTTGGCTGCAAATTTTAGTTTAATTTTAACCTAATAAAAACTCTCTTTTTCTGCTAGTTATTTTAATTATCTTTTATCCTCTTTAATTACCGTTGATCTAATATTTATTTAGTTGCTTTAAATTACCTAAATTGTCTATTGAACATTTTATTTCTCTATAATTAAATTAAATTATACTTTCGAATGCAGAATTACAATATTTTATAAATGTTGCTCTTAAATTAATGCATAATATAAAAACAAAATGTTTAAAGCTGCTGAATACTTTCAGAAAAATTAAACATGTGCTGTAAAATGTTTTTCTACTATGGCAGATCTGGGTTCGTGCGTGCATATGCTTGGGCGTGCGGCAATGCCCGTCGTGCACGCGTTTTAAGTTAACTAACAACCACTTGTGCCGGATGATCACCAGTAAATTTATTGCTCGGAGACATAATAACCTAACTTAGAAGAAGTGAGCAGCGTTACAGCCTAGCAACTGTGATTTTGAATTCGCTATCTTATATCACAGGTCCATTTTCCAACAACCACACATTTGCTTCCTATTTGAAGCTCAACTTCTTTCAATACAAAAAATAAATAGAAGATGTGCAATTTAAATAGAAATAAAGTAAGAATGAGTATACTATGATCATAAGAAGAATTCATATAGAAGACAAAATGTTCACATAAGTCTAACACCAAATATAGATTTATATGAATGATGAACAAGGCATACAATATGAAGAAACAAAAAAACTTGGGTAGAGTTTACAAAACTTACTAAATAAAGTATCCATATAAGATCCACCTAAAGCCATGTGTTGATTGTTTTGAGATTTTGAAATATTTTATTCTCTTAAATTTTCAATGCCTATAAGCATAAAGGTGTATTTGCATGTTGCATGTTAGTTCTAAATTTTGATTAATGTACCTTAAGAATATTTCATGATTCTCAGCGATGAGACAACTCACATTTTATAACCCTCTAAACGCTTAGAAATGAACTTTGTAAGCGGAAGGCCTAATTTAAATGAACTTCTAAATGATAATTATTAATTGAAATTGATTAATGTAATCAACTGTAGATGCACTTTCTACAACAAAAGTAGATTGCAACTGCTAATGCATATCAATGCGTGAATCATAATCACTAAGAGTTCATTTATCATCGATCGATCGAATCCACGTGCTATAGATGTGTGCTCATTACAAAATTATAACAAGTTTTCAACACAATGCTATAGATGCAATCAATGGTCAAAGAATAAAGCAAGCAAATTTAGAGTTTGCTGAAAAAGTAAGAGTGGTTTTGAATTTTGGTCTCACTCTATATTGTTGCCTGTGTGAGTGAATGAATTCAAAATGATGTGCACTTAGCAGCACTTTCGTTATGAAGTAAGCTAATCTCTATAGTTTTGATTTTAATGCTTTGCCGCACCCTTATAATATTTTATTAATCTTATGAGCTTTGATATCACTTGATGCTACAACTCTTCAATGCTTGACTTTCAGTACAAGCAATCTTATGAGCTTTGATATCACTTAATGCTAAAAATGAGTATTTAGAGGGAGATTTGTGTAGTAATTATCAATCAATTTTACAAGATTTTGTTCTGATTAATGTGGATTTAACTACTAAAAATTCTAAATTAATAAATAGTTAAACAAAATGAAGAAAAATTATGTGAACTTTCAGAGATTGGAATAGGGGATCAAATTTTGATGGATTTAATTTTATCATTTCAAAATACATGCCACAGAATTGAAATCAAATGTTAATAGAAAATTCTGAATTCTCTCTAAAATAGCCAAAATAAAATTTTAGATTTAACAAAATTTATCGTACCTTTCACTACAATAATGGATACACTATCTCTAATTATCATTACTGTGCAAGAAAGTTAAGGTCTTAAATTGCTAGAAATACATACAAAAAATTATTATCTCTATAGACAATTAATTGCTCATAAGATAAATCAAAAGTTTACATGTAAAATAAATTAATTAATAAATTCAAGCCATCACATACACACTTGCTCAAATTCTAAACCTAATCAACATGAACCCCACTTGACACTTAATCAGTCATAAAAATTAAAAGCAGAACAATTTTGAATAAAGGGAAAAGAAAAAGTAATATGCATTATGCTTCACTTACAAAACACTTGAATAATATAATCTTCATTTAGTACCTCCTGCAGCAATTCTCCAATGGAAGGCGATACTTCAGTAGTTCTTCTTCTATTTTTTTTCTAGCAATTCCTAGCTTCTACGATTAGTTTTCCCTTCAAATCTTCTGTGGAAACCTCCTCCCATCTCTAAGGATCAGATTTGCCCTTCTCTAAATTTGTCTCAGAATTTCTAGAGATTGTCGCAACTATGAAAATTCCTCTCCTTTGAATAATCAATCATCCTCTCTCTCTGGGGGCTTTTTTACTTTTAGAATCCTCCCTTTAACTGCTCTAATCGGCTACAAAACTAGCCAAATCGTGGCTCTGACCCTTGGATGAGCCCAAGCCCAGGGTTTCTATCTGCGTTTATATAGTCGGGTGCTTGCATGCGCTCAGGCGCCAGCCTTAATATTATGATCAAATGCACTGCGCACTCAAGCGCGCTCACACAGTGAAGTTTCTGCATAACATGGATATCATTGCAATGTACTGAGCACTCGGGCTCGCTCAGGCGCGATGATTCTAGCCGAGTTAGCTATAAATGCAGTATCCAACGCTCAGACATTGAGATGGTGGTAATTGCAGTATATGACGCTCATGTGCCAGAGGTGTGAAACTCCCTTAAGTATAATTAAGCTGAACTCTTTAACAATAAAGACACATTTTCAGATAATAGTAAAATTTCTGATAATAATTTCAAAATTAAGCGTGCTCAAGCTGGGAGCATTCCTAAGATGGATGGTTTGCTAGGAAGTTATATTTTGATGACAAAATCGTGAAATTATTAAAGTTAAAGCAGACAATACATTTATCCTTAATAGTTCAGAATGTTACAAATGATATCAGAGTAGGCCATTGAGTGTCAGATATGAGTTATATGTCTTGCAGGACAAAGTACCACTTTATGGGAGCGATCTCTTGAACCATTATGAGTTAAGGTGCTATATAGTTGGGAGTATCTCTTGAACATGTATGGGCCCATCTCTAATCCTATGTTCTGCCAAGGCCTTTTCTTCATTAGGGAGCCCCTCATTGCTCAAAAGAAGTGAAAATGTGCTTTCTGCTAAGACCATCAAAGGGATTCACACCATTGAATTTCTTAATTGTTGATGGAATGCTTGCGGATGATCCTGCTCTCAGGTTTAACAAAAAAAGTAGGCTGCGGCAGTTCCTTGTCATGGGAATTGCTCCTCTCCCCGCCATGGAAGGGGTCTCACCCTGCTACTTCCTCTTAAACTTAGCAGCAAGTAAATTAGAATCCATCTTGATCTTCACCATGGTACAAGGCAAGTAACTTGAAGCCCTCAAGTACGTTGTTCTTAAAATTTCCAAGGTCCAATGAAAGATTACAACTAAAAAGTTTACCGAGCAATCCTGATCGTGTGACACTCATCTAAATAGCAATTAAATAGCCTCTCGCTTCTTTGATCAAAGCCAACCAAACAAGTTTGTCGTGACATGCAGTCCTTGATTGATGCATTGAAGATTACCACATACCACTCAAAAAATTCTTACAAATCTGCTTGGATCAGTGTCCTCGAATTCGAGGATCTGATAAGTTCAACATTCACATCATTCAATTAAAGATGTTAAATGTTTATTCTTCTCTTACTGCAGCGGTTGGATGTGGACGCTTTAATTAATGATGATTCCCCCAATGAGATTTTAGTTCGAGACTATCCATATAGGTTTCATTTATAATAATTAGCAAGTGATTGCTATAAATATTAGAGATTCTCTTTGTTTTTCTAAAATGTAACCGTTTGGAATAAACCAATACAATGTCCATATATTTTGCTTTATTGGTTTTTTCCATGTTTTTCTAAAATCTGAGAGCACGCCACCTTGACGATAAAGATGCTTATTCTTAAAAGTGATGATACCAACAGAAAAATCACAGGGATCATAACAAAGAAATTAGACAGAAGAGTAAACAAAATTATGTGATCGAATTTTATTGACTTGATATAAGGATATGTGATTAAAACATTAACAAATCTATAAATACATACTACAGCAAAAAAATAAAGAAAAACGAATATGCCTACCAATTGTTCTAAGTTACACAATGTGCACATACTTGTACCGAACATTTGCTAGAGCTTTCACAAGAGCTTCCGAGATGTGTGCAAATATCCTGAACTGAGAGCCTGATAGCTGACGATGAACCATGTAATGTTGAGAGATTCAAGCACTCCTCTAAGTCTTCATCACAAGTAAGGTTAACCCAATCATTATCTTCATCCAAATACCTGACATCAAATGTGCCCACATCCAGCATTAGCCTCCTACTGATCTCCACATTAAGTGCTGCATAATTGGCATCATTTGCCAACCGGAACCTTATAATGTCTCCCTTATAACAAGCCTTGATGATGCATGTTTTTGACTCTGGAACAGAAGTGGACGGAGGATTACTTCCTAGCTTTGAGCTCGCAGAATCTTCAATAAGCATGTCGACATCTCGATATTCGCGCTCAGTTGCTATAATATTGGTTGTTGATATTAGAGGATTAGTGTTTTGATCTTCTAGAAATTTATAAGTACTAGTAAACAGTTTTGAATTTGTAGAAAAACAATTATCAGTCCCACATGCATCATGACCCAGATTTCTGAAACTAGAATCTGAAGCTTGAGACACAGGCGATTTCATGTTGCCTTCAGAGGCTTTAGTATCAACTTCCAATGTTTTGAAATGTGGAGTGTCTTCATCTCTTTCTACAGAATCCCTATCCAAATGAACAGGCAAAGACACCGGTCTGGCAGCAGCTGGAAGTGGGCATACCAGAGGATTTAGGTTGAATGTAGAATCAGAACTCTCAAATGACTCAATAACTTGTCTGAGCTTTGAAATAGAACGATTGACCTTATTGATCTTGCGTGACGGCCACCTGGAAATGCCATGTTGGCGGCAAATGCGCTTCATTGTAGTGGTACAAACTGGCGAAGATGCAAAAATTACAGATTGGACATGAGTTCAATTTGGGTTCATGCATGCACATTTCAAAAATGATTGTAGACATGACGCATATTTTGGTAAAATGAGATAGCAATTTGAATAAGGTTCAGTTCAATATGATGGCTGTTTAAATGGTCACCGATAAAACATACAAACCGTTTGTAGCAAACCTGAATATAATGCCATCATAAACCTAAGAGAGCAAAAATTTACATGCAAAACATGGTATCAGTCTTAAAATATGTATCTTACCACCAAGGCTCTTTGCAGCATCTTTGATACTCCTTGCAAAATATTGTTGAAGAACCTCCAAGCTAATTATTTTCTCAGCCTTGCCCCTCTTCCTCCCTGATATTTTATTGGTAATGAAATTCGAGGCAGAAACAGACCCACCATTTACAGAAAGATTTGTATTTTTTTCAAAATTATTACATGTAATCATACGCTCTTCTGGTGTATTATATGTTGTATTACCGTTACTCTCATGTTCATTTAGACCTTCAAGGGAAGCATTAGTCACAGGCAATGCACATTGAAGATGTTTCATTATATGATCCTCGTAAGTAATCATTTCTATCATTTCATGTGACAGTCTTTTCACATCTGTCCCAGTGATTACTTTTATGTTCTGAAAGTTCTGCTTCACCATGGCAAAAATGGATTCTAATAGCGCATGATAGTTCATGGGTCCCTTGCAGCCTAATGGAAGAAAAAATTCTACAGCATAAACATCATTTTCTGAATGGAAACTCTGAAAGCAAAGAGCAAGACAACCCCCTAAACCAAACATCTGCGCATAGTGAACCAGAGGATACTCGGTTTTGCAGAACATGGTGATATCGCTGCAGAAGCAAGGGCGCCGAGAAGAAAATGCTTTACCTACAACTCCTTGACCCTTCTGCAAATGATGCTCAGAACAGGCATCTCTAAATCCCCTCAGATGAGCATCAACTACATGAAAGGCTGCATTAGTCGTTGAAATGCAGAACTGTCCCGTGCAACTTCCATTAAAGGTCGAATTACTCTTTCTAGATCCATCATGATGTGCTCGAATGCCTTGCTGACATAGGACCCATGTCTGAGCAAGCGGTAACTTCTGGGCTTCACAAACAACAGTTAGAATCTCTAGAATTTCAGTAAGGGCAGCTTGGCATCTTTCATCATTTGCCTATTTTAGAGTCAATATAAGATGGATGATTGTTGAGTAACGCAGACTGTAAAAATATAAAAATTAAGAACACAGAGTAGTTGAGACACACCTCTATGCTATGATGAGCAAAGATTTCCGAGCTTCTCAGATTGACCGCCTGCAGAAAACTGTCAATATGTCAAAGTACAACTATAGGTAGACAATAAGTGGGCTATTAAACAACAATGGATGAATATCTTCTTTGCAAGAAAATTATAAGCTGAAAAAAAAGAAACGAAACATTAACAAAACTAATATGAACATGATGCTATTATGTTATACAATTGTTTGAATTGAGGCACAAAGCTCACCTTAATTTGCACAATGCAAATAATGTCACCAGCCAAAACATAGATCTCTAAAAGTAATAAATAAGATGACAAACAATGAGGATGACACTATAAAGCCATCCGGAGATCAAATGTTTATTTCATAACTATTTCTAAGAATGTAATTTAGTATCTAATCTAGTCTCAATTGAGGGGTTGCAATCAAGTCGAACTTGAGCAAACAGACTCGATAAGCTAATAAAACATACTCGATCAAACATGACTTGAGGAAAAGCTTGACAAGATAACTGACTTGCAAACAGACTCGATAAGCTAATAAAACAGTTTCGCACGTCATGATTTATAAATTAAGTTTAATTATATTAATAATTTAATTAAGTTAATTAATTTTATTATAAAACATTAAATATTTATTATAACATTACATATAAATAAATCGGCTCAACACTAACAAGTTGAGCTAGCTTGAAAAGCTCGAGCACATTTAATGACACTCGAGTTGTAGCTCAAGCTTGGCTTGTGAGCCTAATAAGCATGGCTCACAAGCTGAGCTTGAGCCAGCTCGGCTCATTTACGCCCCTAATTAAATCTAAGTAATTCAATATAAATGCCCTTTCAAAATTCTTTCTCATAGATCAAAGTCTCTCAAAGCAGCATAACCACATTCCTTTCAAACATTTCATAGAAATCATTGCTGAACATCCCTGTTCGCCAAGGGGTGTTCATATTGACTAGGAAAAATGGGGTCACTGTCCAAAACAGATACATTTGCAAATGCATTTCTATTCCAAAGATGTTTGGGGTTATAAAACTTTATTGAACACTATATGAAGCTCTTCAAAGAAAAAAATGTACTAGTCCTATCATATGGTCAAAAGTGAGGGATAAATTTTTACTTGGTCAGACTTAATAGACAAACTACTACAAAGATCAGACTAATCCAACTTCATAAAAATAACTCAAGATCAACAAAAAAAGTATCTTATCCTAAACATAGAGACGTAGAATTCTTAGAGGGTGATTTAGTTTATGTGAAACTTAGCCATTTATGAGGTGTTATCAGATTTTGGGTCACCAAGAAACTGAGTCTGAGGTATATCAGCTCTTTTGAGTTACAGCTAAGGGGGTCAAACAAACGACCTATAAACTTAAACTTCGAGCACATCTTATTGCAGTTCATAATATAGTTCATGTATTATCATTAAGAAAGTGTTTATCAAACCATTCACTTAGGATAGAAGGCATTGACATTGAACCACAACCAGACCTTACGTATCAAGAAGAGCACTAGCTTTTAACGTACTGAACTCTTAAGTAAAGTCATTCGATGGTCAAAATACAATGAAAGAATTGCAGGGCTGAAGAAGCTAACATTCGTGCTCAGTACCCCCATTTATTTTTTAAGTTGCAGTATGTCTACTGTAATTCAAAATAAAAAATGAAAGTTTTACAGATGTAAACTCTCAATTTGAATCTCATAAAAATCTGATTTGATAAAATATTGATTTCTAAACTTTAATTTTTTTACAATTTCAAAAATTGTACTTTTATAAAGTTATCAATATTTATCTAAAATTTTCCTGAGATTAAATTAATTAACACTAATTTTTAATAATATCAAACTTAAAAATTAATATAAAATTAATTACTCCAAAATTTTAAAATTGACTTCATTTTTGGATTCCTCAAATTTTTATATCAAAACAAGCTATTTTAAAAATTAAGTTAAAAGAATTTTTGAATAAAATAATAATAATAATAATAATAATAATATTATTATTATTATTATTATTATTATTATTATTGTTTCCTTCTGCTCTCCTTTTCATATCCTGTGTACCTAACCCTAGCTGCACACGATACACACAAGTAGCGACCACAAGCGACAACCTGTGCGGTCAGAATCGACATTGATGTTCACACAGAGACGTCTAACTTGCTTACACAAGCCATGACGATTCCCATTATCCCCCGTTGGCTATAAAACCCCCATTCAATCCACTCTCTACTTGCCACAGTCCAAGCTTTCTTGCATCACCGATTGTCGTCGCTTCCCCTTGCTTCTGACCTATTACTCCTCCGACAATGACTACATAGAAATGTTTTGGAATTATCATCTTTTGATCTAGGGTGCTTGGTTTATTTAAAGCATAGGGGTTACAATATCTATATAGATGAGACGGGGGATCGAATCACCCCAAATGATAAACAACATGACTTCTTCCAAAATGATGGAGGATTAACGGTGTTTTATGTGATAATTATATGGTCATGGAACACCCTCATTACATATTTATGAATTATTTGTAGATGAACAATTTTTCCTCAATATGGAATGCCAGATATTACTATGTAAATCACTACTAAAATTATTTACATTTCCCAACAAATACTGCATTTATTTCTGTGAAGGCACGATGCTGATTCAGCGAAAATCGTTCGGGCATCGGGTGTCCACTTACCGCATGATCATATTGAGTAATTTGAGAGAAGAAGAACATACACGTACAAAAGCCAAAAAATATTATTCATTTATTTCAATGTTCACATTACAAGATTTTTTCAACACTCTTCGTACAAAAGTAAAAATAAAGAAAAAGATAAAAGATAAACAAGCAAAAATAGCATCGTGGATCTTATTGGCAGTTGAACAATTTAAGCATTATGGTTCTTGCGCGTAATCCACAAGGAGCACATGACCTGGTATTGTACAGAAAATAATACTGGGATTTGAATTCCCAGTAATTAGAGAATGTTCTAAGTACTTTAGTACACAATAATAATTACATTCTTAAAAGATGCGATTAGCGGAAGTAAGACAGAAATAAAATGCAGGAGAAAATAAGGCAATAGCACAAAATAAACAATTTTCTGTAGCAAATATTATTTATCAAATAAAGAATACTGATGTCATTTTCCAATAACAACCCCGAATGTTATCGATGTCATTTTCCAGCAATGACCCCGAATGAAAAGGATGTTAGTTTCTAACAACCAACCAAATATTAATGTTACTGATGTCATTTTCCAATAACCCCCGAATGAAAAGGATGTTGGTTTCTAACAACCAACCAAGCTTGAGATGAATTTGGCTCAAAGCAAATACGTGAAGCTAAGCAGCAGTAAAAGTGTAAAAAATAATACATGTCATATACTAGGTACCTTTGTTCCTTAAGCTCAAAAGTTCAACAGTTCGGATGAGTGACAGTTCGCTCAATCTGCATTTAAGTTTGGATATCTTAAGTTAGTTTTTTAATCCAATATTCTAAGAGTCATTTTTCATCTTTACTTTCATTTTGTTATTCTTTTGTTTTTTCTATTTAAATTGAAGTTCAATTTTTTTGTTGCTATTAAAGCAATTATAGACATTATAGTGTTTAAGATTATGATCATAATAAAGTACGAAGGAAAAAGTTAGAATCAAAATGACTGAATTAAAATTGACAAATTAAAAATAATAAGTCATTTTTATAACATTTGTATTGTTCTCACTATTAATTAATGAGAATGATAAAATGTGAAATGACTAAATATAACTCTTTTATAGCAATGTAAGATTAGAGAAAAGAAATGTGTTTTTCAATTTTCTCCTCTTACTTTAGAATTAGGATCGCCGGAAAACGAAGACAGGTTGGAATGGGTTGGCCGAAGGCTGGCCAAGGTGGCAGCAGCAAGGGGCTGGCTAGAAAGGAGGAAGACTAGTTGCCGGAGGCTGCTGGTCGGCCAGCAAGGAGGAGCTAGCTGGCTGTGAGGGAGGGAGGCTGGCTATCGTTGGCTGTTGGTGGCTGCTGGAGGCTGCCGGAAGCTGTTGGTGGCTGCCGGAGGCTGCTGGCTCAGCTGGAGGAGGGACGCTGGCTGGAGGGGACTGTCGAAGGCTGCTGGAGCTGTTGTGGTAGCTGGGTTGGCTGGCAAGGAGGAGGAATGGCTGGGAGTTGAGTGGGGAGGAGAGAAGAGGGGATTAAATAGGCGCAGGTTTTGCGCCAAAACGTGCGCCAAATCGGCGCCTTAATGGTGCATGGTAGGCGCCTGGCGCGGAAGCTTCTTCCGCTTCCGCCTGGAGGCGGAAGGAAGCGGGTGGTCGGTCAAGAGGGCCGACCAACCTGCGCCAAAATTGGCGCAAGTAGTACGCCAGGAGGGACTTTCTGCCTCTGCAGGCTCTGTCGAGGGACAGAGCCTGCGATCGCAGGCTTCTGTGATCGGATTTGGTCGAAAGGGGGATCGAGCAAATAGGGGAAGTAGAGGAAGAACAGGGGATTTTAAAAAAAAAACTTAAATTAAAATGTTTCTCATATTTTTCGTCGTTTGGTGTCCAAATGCAACGAAATTTGATACCGAGATGTGTTACAACATTATGAACACCCTTGCGTCGAAAATATTCGATTCGGAGCAAAACTTTATTTTATTTTAATTTTTTTGAGTTTTAAAACTTTGAAAATTTGCCACGATCAAATCGACGCTCATAATTTGATGAAACTTCTCGAGCAGCCTTTAAATAATATACTTAACACAATGACACTGAAAACGATGAATTCTGACACGCATTTCAATGTTTTTAATTTATGAATTTTAAATAATTCATAAAATATACTGGAAACTTCCGTTATTCAGATTTCTCCCAAACTATGGCACTTTGATCTAAAAATTATTTCTATCTATTAGTAATTTTGTTTGCCCTAAATTGAAATTCCCCGGGATCCTGATTTCTGAAGCGAGATTTTACATAAATCGCAAAGTAACGACTTTGGGTCGTTACAATTTCATACTCTATTTAAAGTCATATTCACTATTTTTTAAGTTCAACTAATTTAAGTTTATATATTAAGCATTAAAGCTGACTGGTATTTAATATCACCTACGTGCTATAACTTAGAAGAGAACATCGCCCATAACTCGAAGCCCGACCAGAAGACTACAAAGATGCACTGCGAACTGTATGTATGGATTGAATATTCATTTGATATAAAATAAGTATTTATTTGAAATTACAAAAATGATAATGTAATAATTATGACAATGTATTAATGTACTCAATTTGAAAAATAAAAAAATGAAATATTTTTATTCTGATCTATGCATCCTCCTTGGCCTAATTATGCGGATGCCACAATGGTATCTATAGAGCAAATGTAGTATCAAGCTCCATCTTCTGCAAATTTTCTATGGCCCTTTAGGGCTCTTCACCATCTTTAAGCTCCTTGACCTTGTATTAATGTACTCAATTTGAAAAATATAAAAATTAATATTTTTATTCTGATCTGTGCATTCTCCTTGGCCTGATTCTGGAGATGCTACAATGGTACCTATAGAGCAAATGGAGTAGTATCAAGCTCCATCTTCTGCAAATTTCTTATGGCCCTTTAAGGCTCTACACCATCTTTAAGCTCATTGACCTTGTAGAAACTCTTCATCAAAGGTAATATCCTTGCTTATAATGATTTTGCTAGTATATAGACCAAAATTTTAAAACATTTAGCTCCATGCCTATACTCAACGAAAATGGACTTTTGGTCATTGATTCTAATTTATCATTTTTTACATGATAATAAGTTGGATGTCCAAAAATTCTCAAACTATTATAATTAGTGGCAGGTTTACCAGAGCATATATTTAAAGGAGTTTTTTTCACAGTGACTGCAAAAAGCAAACGGTTCACCAAGTAGTAGGCATAGCCTAGGGCCTCAGCCCAAAATACTTGTTCCATCCTAACATTTAAAAGCGTTCAATGAACTCTCCATCAAAATTTTGTTCATTTGCTCTGCCACAAAATCTGTTGTGGCGTCTCCTTCAATGTAAAGAGGTGCTCTATCCAAGATTGCTAACACTCACGCAAGAATTCTTTTGAGGTGTACCCTCCTTCATTGTTAGATTTAATCTTTTTAACTATTCTGTCTGTCTAATTTTCAACCCACTTTTTTCAAATCACAAATTTCTCTAGCACTTCATCTTTGCACTTCATTGTGCATACCTAAACATGCTTAGAAAAGTCATCAATAAATGTGACAAAATATCATTGTCCATCAAATGGTATCATTTTCCTCAAATCCCAAGCATCTATGTGCACATAGTCTAGCATTCCTTTGGTATTGTGGGTGATAGTAGCAAAAGATACGCGTGTTTTCTTATAGATCACGCAGTGCTCATAGAATTTGAGCTTAATAGTATCAAGAATTAGTCCTTGCTTCTTTAATGCGTACATTGAGGGCTCTGCTATGTGTGCCAATCGCATATGCCATAACATGTTGGAATCCAAATGTTCTTTAGCAAATGTAGCACCACATGTAACTGTTCTCCCATGGAGTAGTACAGGTTGCAATTGCGGACTCCCCTCATGTGCATCAGCGTTACTCTACTTATTTTCATAATTGATGCTCCAAGTAGCCCTCGGCTTCCAAGAACCCCAACAATAGTAGGTTCTTGCAGATATTAGGAACGACGATCCTTTCAGCCCTTGTACAACTCCACCATGAATGCTCACCAGAATACTACTAATCCCCACAGATCGACAAGCCTAATCATAGCCCATCATCACCGCGACGCTATCCAGAGCTCTGTAAACCGGGAACCAATTTAATTGCGGGCATATACTGTATATAGCTCTAGTGTCCATAACCCAACATGTATATTTGTACAAGCAATGGGATGTCATCGAGAGAGCACATCTAAGCCATTTTCATCATGCTTTTCCTATATCACATGAGCTATAGCTTTAGTTGGTTTCACCTTTTTCTTCAACTTCAAGAAATCTTTCCTCCAAAGGCCGGTCTACAGACAAAATGTGCACCGGTTGCGTCCAATACTTTGACCCCTAAATTTGTCACTTCGTTGACTACCATGACTATTAATGCCTTGCTTCTTCCACTCCTTAATGGATCTTTCTCGTTGGAAGGAAAGTGTTTCAACCATGTCAATGTTCACGAACTCCATTTCCCGTTGATGAAACTCATGATTTAACAGTGTCATCATCACTTCCTAAGAGCCTCCTTTTCATGAATAAGAGTCATTGTGAAGTTCTCGTACTCATCTAGCAACGAGTTCAATAGTAAGAGAGATTTTTATTTATCAAACAAGTTGGTAAAATCATTGATATGCTCGTTAATAAGGATTTCTCTCCTCATCTAAATCTGTACAATCTTCTCTTCATGTGGAGTCAATTATCCATACTCTTAATTAGCTATTTATTCTCCAATGTTTGTCACAATTTTATTGCTGACATCTTTGTCATTACTTCATATTTGACATCTTGAGTAAGACAACTGTAGATCAAACTACATGCAACTTGGTTCATCTTCATCCAATCTTTCTCAGCATCTCTTCTGACCTCTCGTCACTATTCAAAACATATTTAAGATTTATGGGCATTGAACGTTCATTACCTCACATCGCTACATCCCAAAATTATTTTCCCATTAAATTTAACAGCATCGATCTTCATCGAATGTGTTACAATTTGATGAATGGGTCTATTCAACGCAGTAGAAGTTGAGGTAGGTTTTGCTCCCTCTAACATGGTACAATCAGCTGGATCTCCACCAACCTTGTAGCACAACTGTTGGCTTTGATACCACTTATAGAGATTTAAATGTTGAGGACCACAAGACAAGATTCACACAAAGCACAACAACGAAAAATAAAAAATCATATAACACCAAGGCTTATGAGGTTCGATGAAAATCACTTGAGTCAATAGGGAGGATATATTACTATGCTAGTGGAAGAAAATACAATGATCTTAAGGTTTAATAACCCTATCTTAATATGGCTCTCCAGCTCTTAACAACAGCCACACGCATTTTTTTTTTCATCACTACGCCCTAGATGAAAATAAATTGTAAAAGAAATTTATGTCCAAATGTGCCTGGGCATGCAAGTATGGCACGCCTAAGCACAGGGTGCGCCATGTAGCGTAGCTAGAATTCTCCACACATCATTGACGTCATAAGCATTGCCTTGGTCTATCCTTTCTCCATTTAATAATGCACTTGAGCGCGACTATGCGCTACTGAGCACGACTATGCGCATCTAAGCGTGTCCCATTGACGTTTTGTGATTGAGTGCACTGTGTAGCGTTCCCTTTTCTCTTGCCATGACCCAAGCCATGCTCTTGGACGCGCCTACCTACGTCTGCGCACGTGTTCAAAAAACATAAACTCGAACGCTCAGTGCTTGGGCATGTCCAAGAGTCGAACTTTCTATATTAGCGGTGCCGCTACTCACCTGGACACACTTACCTGTGAATTTGGGAGCGCCAATGCAACACAATACAACTGAAATTACTCAACTTGTAATCACAACAATGGAAACTCATGTTTGACCATTACCAAGCCTACATGCTTCCTCAATGGGCAGATATTGTGGAGTGATCTCTGAAATTTGTTACAATATGAACAATTGGGTAGAATGGCAAATTACATAATGAGAATGATATATAAAGCATATAACACCAATTCTACACAGCCCTAAAAACCTATCACAGCTCACCATCACATAGCTGCAGACGTCCCACAAAAGTTGCAAGAACAAAATAGGATTATAGTGTGTAATCGAATCAACGCTTTCCTCCACACATTCTAGCCATAGTTTCCTTGACACGAGACTATCTTGTTCTACTCAAAATGCAATAATTAGGGACTCCTTAGAAATCATTACTAGGTTCTAAAATGAAATGTTGAGAGCTAATGAACAAGATCCTGCTACTATAAAAACCGCCAACACCCAAGGTTTCAAAGGTTCATTTTAGTGTTTACAAGAATTGTTAAGGCTATAGATAGAATGAATTGTTGGAATAGAACCATGGAAACTCTTAAAGTCACAAGCAAGCAGACTCTCCTCCCACTCCTTGATGATGTCGCATGTTGATATCCCATGATAGATAAAAAATACACGTCTGCACTTGCACGCAAGTGTACGTGGTCTGAAGTAATAAGGGATGATAAGATCCCGAGATTTATCGTCCTCTGGGAACGGTGTTCTTTTTGTTACTAGAGTTTGCTTAATTTAGCTATGTTTAAGTGCTCAAATAGTTGATAATTTTGGTCTTAATTTAACAAGTTCAGATTTTCTTAGATTTGAAACTACTTTTGGAAAAAATTCATGCAATTCAATAAAAGTTCATGTAAGTACTTTTCTTTCTCAATTTAGTGTCAAACAAATTGGATTAATTTATTAATTAATAATCAAGAAACTTAATCTTCTCTAGGGAGTTCCCTAAATGTGCTGTCTTGCCTAGTGCTCGGAGATGAACACAAAATAGTTCAATCTCGGCACATAGACCTTTATGTGATCAATATTGATTGAGTTCAATGCTTACGTCTAAGTTATGAAATCCGTAATTTTGGTTATGCATCACATGAACTTGATTCCACTATTTGCTCACATGCATCAACTCTAGGTTTAGCTAAGGAGATGAGCCAATGGGCTAAATGGGTTCGTCACATCACCCATAGCACTCAATGCTCTAAATCTTCGCATAAACCTGGAATGAGTTAACTAGTGGCTCTCGGCTCACACGCGTCAACCTCATGGCTTAGCCAAGGTCATGTGCTACGACGCTCAAAGAGCTTGTCACATAGCTCTAGGCTTAACATGCACAAAATCTTCGCATAAGCTAATGGTGAGCAATGGAGATCAAAGAATGTTAATGGTTCCATGGATCTATTGATCAGCTTAGGTATAAGGTTGTGCATGGGCTGTTTCCACATAGCAAATGTTGTCACAGACTTTCGTGGCTTCGACACTCAAGCATGTACAGCCTTACTTTTAAGTGATCCATGAGCTCTATAGTTTTTACTATTAAAATATTTTGTTGCTCATATTTCTTCATTATAAAACATGCTTTTCCAATTCATTTATTCACACATTCAATCAAAAATAACTAAATGATATTCATAGATACTGAAGAGTACAAGCATTACAATCTTAAATCCTTACATGCATATGCCCAGCCCTCCCCAAGGAGGTTTAACCTGCCATTAAATCAAAAATACAAAGGAGGCAGCAAGAGAAAATAAGCATTTGCATGCCTTTTACAAGAAATCAAGGGATTTAGTACAATACTCATGAACAACTGTCCCGTTCGCCTGGATCTCTCTTCCTTATACTCCTCTCGTTCTTTGCTCGCTGTGCTTATCCTTCTTCCTTGGCTGCAACCTTCCTTCCTTATGGCAGGAGACTCTCTTCTATTAGTTATCACATCAGCTTATGTGTCCAAGAGCTTGTGACTGAAAAATTGAAACCCATCTTTACTCTCAAATCTTGCTTTTATAGCCTTTGATGAAACTCTCTCAGCATTTACATAGCCATCCTATTCCATCATCTGAAAATTGGACTTCATTTATGTTTTATGCTTTTATTCCTTTGGAAATGGAGGTTTTAGTTAATCTGGCATTTAATTCCTGCTGTGGGAAAGAGAAAATTTTAAGTCAATTTCTCTTCCCAATGCTGATTTGAAAAAGGCAAAATTCAGAAAATTAGGCGAGCGCTATTGCGCACTGTAGAGCCAAGCCTTTTGTTGGTCGCGTGCTGGAGCGTCGAGCTTTCTGTTGAAAACGCGCTGTAGCGCCAGGATTTCTATTAATTTCGCGCTACGACGCGCTGTAGCACCAGGTTTTCTGTTTGAGCGCACGCTATGGCGCGCTGTAGCGTCTTAGTCTCTGTTGAGGCGCACTGTGGTGCGCTGTAGCGTCTAGCTCTCTGTTTGAGAGCGTCATGGCGCGCTGTAGCCGCGTTGTGGCGCGCTGTACGCCGACCTCTTGGGTTGGATCCACCAAGGCGCGTTGTGGCGCACTGTGATGCGCATAATTCTTCATTTTCATCAATTTTCATTTTTTTTATTTAAATTTGATCACTTCCAAGTTGTGATGACAATAAAATACACTAAAATAAAAAACACATTCTAAATAAGAAAAGGATTATAAATATGGAGTTCATCATCCCAAATAACAATAAACATTTGAAGATAAGTGTAAAATGAATTGCGTGGGAGACAAATCAAAATAAGAACTATAACCAAAGTCAAATAGAGCAATTACGATACTATAGCCCTAAAAAAGTCCCTATATACTAGAAAACATCCAAGTGAGGACACTTGATAGAGAATCACCATCTCCCCTAAAAGGATCGATCACCAACACATGCTAGAAAATTCAAAGGTTGAGACTGCTAATGCAATCAATGACAAGGATCTTTATAAGCAGCCTCCTTCAATAAAAACATCACTGATGAATATAGATCAGAAAATGTACTACAAAGACCATTGGAATATGGGACATGATTGTGAATATTGCCACCACCTTAAGTACCTGATTGAAAGAATAATACAACAAAGAAAGTTGATTCAATTTGGGAAAATCAAAAACATTGGTCAAAACTTGTTGCATCCTAAGAAAATCAAGGGGAACAATCTTGACACAAGATACAAAAATCACAGACGTATTGATATGCACAGGTCTAAGGAGACTACAAAAAATAAATAGAATATTTGTTGCCTTTTATCAAGCTCTATACCAACAAAGTAGCTATTTTCATTGAAGCTGATCACCAATGATAGGAAAATTCTTATAACGACTCCAGAGTGGCGATGGAATTGCTTCGAAATTATCAAATAAAAAGCATCCTGATTAGCAAAGGAAGTCTGCTAACGTTTCCATCACACATTTTATAATTAATGAATATTAATTCTTTTAGGTTAACGGTCACCTCTGGGACCCTTTACAATTTGTTCGAAAAAAGTAAGAAAGAAATAGGCAAAATTATCTTGTCAATCACTTGGGGAGATAGGAGGCATCTATATTGCCATGATAACTTCATTATAATAGGCACACATTTTCAAAACGGTTATTTTAATGTTTCTGGCAAAAGGGAAAACTTTTATAATCAAAGGCAGAATTCCAATCACAAATCTGCTATTAGTTGCCTTCCCCAGCTGTCCCGTTCTCCGGTTGTTGCCTGCAATGGTACAATATGGCAGGCCATAACAAGCCAGTAGCTGACCTTCACCGACCATTGGTGGTCATTGGCAACCCTCATCTATCCCCCCCCGCCAGCTGGCCTGATTTCGTCGGCCCTTGTAACATCATCACCAGCCCATCCTGTCCACCAGGCAGCCTTCTCTGGCACTTAGTGATCGCCTAACCTCTGTTAGCCCTTCTTGTTCACCATCCAGCCTTCGTTGCAACAGCATAGGATTTTGGCAATTTTTGTTTTTTTATTTTTTAAATAAATTATATTACAACAAAATTATACCAAAACAAACATCAAAATTTTAAATCCTGAGAAACATTTCATTGCAATTCAAGCACTAACAATAGAAATAAGTTGTAATCCTATTACTTAAAATTGAATTACACTACAATCCAATTAATCTAATAATTCAATTTGAACAAGCCAAATAAACTTTAAACAACAAATACCAAACCACGCACCTATTTTTAAATCAAGCATTGATCAAGGAACATTAAGATTTAAATAAATGAGCTTATCTATCTCACAGTCTTCTATACCTAATATTATGATACTCTTGGAAACACTAAGATGGAGTAGTTGAATCCCAAATAGATGCTGGATTGAACAGAAAAAAGTCAAGCTTTCCAATTTTTGATCCCCTTCAACAGAATGATTGCCGTCAAAGTTTGTCCTATAATAAAGACATTTTTACTTTTATCAAAGTTTGATGAAACAAATATACACTCCACCAAACCATGTTGCCATGAAATTTTTTTATCAAAAACCATGTCGCTGCAATACAATTCAAGGCACAATAGCTAAAGACTTCCTGGAGTGTTTATGAAAAAGGAAACCAAATCCCATATGAAATCTGGTTGATATAAAAACAGTGTGTACCCTCAGTAAAAGACATGGGCTGCGCTTATGTTTCTTTGAAACAATAGAAGTGAAGCTTACCGCATCAATCGTATCCAACTTCAATAATCCTCAATCTTCGCTTTATACTTCTAAAGCCCAACAAACATCATCAAAAATTTTACAACACAGTGCAAGTGAAGATGACTCGCCAAAAGAGAGAGTAAAGAGTAATAATAAAACAAAATAAGTAGTACCTACCTCTAATTTATATACAGCAAAACATAAGCATAAGCGCCAACATACATGTGAGTCATTACAGAAATATGAATGCGAATTAGCTATCGAAATAGAGTGGATTCCATGAATTCTGTATGATAGTCATGATAGCTTATGAAACGGCAGTAGATGCGTACAAATGGGGGGCTGTGAAAGCAAGCAGGGATAACCCTAAATGTGAACAAGGATGTGTGCATTGCATGTGCGCAGCACAGAGCATAGAGCAAAAATAAAGCTATCAATGCCATCAAAGTGCAGGGTAAGGCATGCACAATTAGAGGTGACAGAAATATCATTTGTTCTAATTGTAAATACATGTACAGGGATGTTAACGATGGGAAATGCAAAGAAAATTATGTCATACAAATGTAGATCAAGGCAAAATCTAGCTCTGAATCTCTTGCAAAAACCACACACTCATGCCCTGAAAATTCATAACGTGTTAGTTGTCTAATAATCAGAGAAATCAGAAATATACAAAGTTGCAAAAAATTTGAATGAATAAGAGAAACAAATGAGTAAAGCTCAGCACAATATTATTCTAAATCAATAATATAATGCTAGGCCTAATAATCCATACTATTGGGAGAGATACAAAGTTTACAAGCAAATTAAGTAACAAAAAATGCAATAGCAAACAAATTGTAATAAACGCAAGGCAACAAACAATCTTAATAAGATAAGATCCAAATAATCCTTGTATACAAAGCACTTAAAATGGCCATAAAATTATTAATCAGGATATCAATAACTAACAAGGATGAAGTCATCAATATGTCTAACACTTGTACAAGCATTTTATTGAGAAAAACTAGCACAACACTATACCACAGTTTTTTCATATTGATATAATGCCATATAATAGGATTATAAGTTATTTAATTTGTTGATGTTTTTGAATAATAAACATATAAAAAAAATCCTATTTTTAATGATATATAGATGTTTTCCACATCTACTGCACGATATCAGGCTATCTTAGAGGCATTCACCATATGAGTGAACACACTAAAGACCGATCTTACCACATGGCAGTATTGCAACAACAAACAACAATAAAAACACAAGTTTTAATCCCGCTAGGTTGGGTTGAACATGGCAATATTAGACAAACAAAAATAATATCATAAGAACATTATCATACATATTGACATTATTAACTTCCAATAATACAAAAACTAGCATGCCATATGAAAAAATGGAATCAAGGCAAATAATAACCATGTATAAAATTGTAAAAAGATGCCAACCTCAAGAGCTCTGCACACTTTATCAACCTCTGGAGCATAGTTAACTATTTCTGATGTCATTATAAGCTCAACCACACCAACACAGGACTGCTGTGAAGGTTCAAATACGGGTAAAGCCAGGCTCCCCCTCACATTGTAAGCAAGAGCATGACTTAAGCGTAGGAATTCTTTGCTGCTGTAGTACTGAACATTGGGCGTCCATTCAGGAAATTTTTGGCTGAATACCCGGCCAGGAAGGCCAAGAATCCCATCATTATTTCCATCAACTGAAAACCTATACATCAATGATGCCATTCGATAATGAAGAAGGCTATCATAATAAGGAACAATCACAAAGGGCTGCTTAGATGTTGTGAGAACATATTGATCTCCGTTCCTTAAAGGTGCCCAAACCTGCACCATTATATGTTGTTTTGTCCATTCCTTTATATATTGGAGTGCTTGCATCATTCTCACCTTTATCAGATAGGATCTATCAGAAATTGCTTTAATTGATGGTAAAGGAAAAGACATTAATTTCTCAGTATTTGGCTCATCGTTAAATTCACCATCCCCCAACTCTGACTCAAGTTTTTCTACAACCAAATCAAATGACATGAATAATTAGAATACTAAAAATTCACTATTCCAACAACACCGACTGAAATAGAACTAAACGGTCAATACAAGTGTTTTGCCTTTATTTACAAAATGCTTTAAGTTCCATGAATCATGCATAGTAAACAACATGCCACAAGAATAGTATTTAACAAAAATTCCAAATCAAGTATTATAGATATCAGGAATTGCCCGTCAATGAATTGCTGTCTATCAAGTCATAAAGGCTGCTTGCTCACAAGTAGGATTCAAATCAAATAAAATTTATTAAATCTTTTAACTCAAAATTATTTTGTGAGTCAGTAATTAAAAAACATTAGATGGTGGCAATTTCACAATTTTTTCAATGTTACCTTACATAGCAGCAAACCATACTGCTGTTATTTGAAAGTTATTGACTAACATAGCATTAAATTCAATCTTTTATAATACTACTGCCTAATACAAATTCTTTTATAAAAAAGCTAATCTCACATTTCATATCTACTAATTTAATACTCAAATGTCTCTAAGAACTTCATAATCATCATCATATGACATTAAATGATAGTATACTAATATATCAAATATTAGATGTTACACAGAAATGTTCACCTTGTTAACGGAAGCACCTCTTCAGATTAATCTGAACCGTTCCTCATAGGTTTAGGATTTCTATTGCTTATATATATATATATATATATATGTATATTATTATATTGCTGTAATACAATAGTTATCGGTGATACATATTTCTCATTCAAAATTCCTCTTCAGCATGGCATCAGAGAGACAGACTCTCCCCGATTCGTCGTCGAAGAATCTCTGTCGCTAAAGAAACCGTCTCGTCGCCATAGACGATCGTCAAATACGGATTCAGGGGCAACAACCGAAGAAACGCATGAAGTTTTGATGGGGACCATCTTCGACGCGGGTCCCGCCGCCGAGCCCGCCCGGACCCATACCAGCCTTGACATTTCAGTTTTATTTTATGCATTTATTTTCGTCCATTTTAGTTTTATTTTCGCATTTATTTTTATCCGTTTCATGTACCCAAAATCTGTATGTTAATTTCAATTTTGATAAATAAAAATTCTGAATTTTCTCCAAACAGCGAGAACGGCTCTTGTTTCCCACAGGGAAACCCTAGTTTCCAAATCCTCCCTCTCCAAACCCTAGCCGCCACCTTCCGGACCCCTCCCCTTGCTGCCTTCGGACCTCTCCCTGCAGGACAGCCGCTGCAACCACCCGAGCCGCCGCTGCTGCCCGATCGCCGCTGTCCAGCCGCCGCCACCGCTGCCCAGCCGCCGCTGCGCATGCTGCTGCTGCCAGCCACCGCCGCTGCCAGCCGCCACTCACCGCTGCAGCCGCTGCCAGCCGCAGTTGCTGCCCTTGCCGCCGCTGCCCCAGCCACCGCTGTCCAGCAGCCTCCACTGCCCAGCCGTCGCTGCCCTAGCCGCCGCAAGAAATGTACTCGGATTACCCTTCTCGATCCCGGTTTAAACCGGCGTGTGTTTGTTTTTCCCATACCCTAAATTGAATTTATTTAATTATTTTCTCGTGCAATTTTTGGGTAGAAATTATTTGTAGGAGCACAAATCTAAATCCGGTCACTGCGAGTGATTTCGGAACGGAAATGCCTCCGAACACACCCGCATGGCAAGTACAACTTGAAGTGTGAGTTACCTTTCCGGACCGGAGCCTTTCCTTTGATCCGGAACTGGTGCCGACCGCTCTTCCTATTCGTGACTCAGGATACCCCATTGCCAACGAAAGTTATTTTCAAATTACTGTGGAATCTTCTGCAAACAAATGCTGAACCTTAATTGATATGAAGCGGCTACGCGGAAAGTGCTTAAAATTTTAAATACATCTTAAAAAAATCTGCATTCACAAGCATTCACAAGCATTCACAAACCCTAGGATTGCATTAGAGCCCGGCAACACCAAATCCTAGTGTTGCCCTGCATCAAGTTTCCTCTCCGATTTCATCCATCCTGCTTCCTTCTACAAGATTCGGTGACATCTCTTCACTCACCAATATCCACCACGTCTTAAACGTGAAACTCGACAATAACAACTTCGTGTTATAGAGATCTCAATTTATGTCGTTATCCCGTGCGCATCGTCTCACTGGATTTATTAACAGCAGTCTTTCTCCTCCACCTCAAAATCTACCCGATGGTAACCCTAACCCTAACTACCAACAATGGCTCTCCACTGATCAACTCATCTTAAGTTGAATCATCTCATCCCTGTCATAACCGATTCTTGCCCAAGTTATCAGTCATGAATCATCCTACACCATGTAGATAGTTCTCTCTGCCATATATGCTTCCACCTCTCAGGTTCACATCCAACAACTCGAACTTCAACTCCGCACAATCAAGAAGGGTTCTCGAGCAATGCTCGACTATCTTCAACAAATTGCTCTCAGCACTCTTTCTGGCCTTGGACCAGACTACAGCACCATCGCTGCCATTATAACGACTCGCCTAGAACCCGTCTCTGTCGATGATCTTTGTGGCATTCTTCTGAACCACGATCGTCTTTATCACATTCTTACTGATCCGATTCAGCCCCATTCAGAAAATCAGGTCACTACTGGCCCTCCTCCCTCTGCTGACAACACTCAGTTCTACAATCGCAGTCGTGTTCGTGCTGGTCGCTTCCGTGGGCGTGAACGATTTCATGCTAGGGGACGCAGCTATATTATCTGCCAATTGTGCAACCACGATGGACACTCCGATGCTAACTAAAATTTCTGTCAAACCTCAGCATTCTATCCACGTCAGCGTCCCATTCCCCTCTTCATTCCAGCAGGCGACATCCAACTCGGACGACTGGTTCTTGGACTCCGGCACCACACACCACATCACCTCGCACCTTCAAAATTTGCAGCTCTCACAACCATATGCTGGCTCTGACATGGTTCATATTGGCAATGGGCAAGGCCTTGTCATCTTAAAAACAGGCAGTATGATCATGCAAATCTCCTCTGTTTTTCATTTAAACAAAATATTACATGTTACAAAAATCTCCAAAATTCTTTTTTATGTTTGCAAATTCACTAATGATAATCAGGTTTTTATCGAATTTTATCCTCATGTTTGCATTGTAAAAGGACATTCTCATCAAGAATAAGCTCCTTCGCGGACCTCTTGAAAATGGATTGTATAGGTTTCCAACTCCACCACGAACTCCTACTCCCCAAGCCAACTCCTACAGTGTCCCTGCTCATGCCACCACTTAGCACAACTGTCTCGGCAATCCCAACCTTCACACTCTTCGGACAACTCTTCAAGATATGCATATTTCTATGTCAAATTCTTTTATTTGTCATTCTTGTATTCAAGCAAAAGCTTGTAGACAGCATTTACCTTCCTTACCTAATGTTTACTCAATGCCTCTAGAACTGATATATATTGATGTTTGGGGGATTTGTTTTGTTCCCTCTATTACAAATAACCAATATTATATCATTTTTGTTGATGTCTGTACGCATTTCTCCTGGTTTTACCCTTTACAACATAGAAGTGGGGCACTACGAACATTTCTTGTTTTTAAAAATATAGTTGATAATCTCTATTCTTACAAAATTAAACAAGTGCAATCCGATAACGAGGGCGAATTTCTCAAATTCACTCAAACCTTAACTCAATTTGGTATCCTTCATAGATTCAGTGCCCCATATACCCCCCAACAAAATGGCACCATTGAGCACAGCCATCGTCACATAACTGAGGTTGGTCATGCCCTTCTCACCACCTCATATCTACCTCAATCCTATTGGATGTATGTTTTTCAAATTGTTAACTATCTCATTAATCGCCAACCGTCTCAATCCTTTGGACACAAGTCCCCCTTTGAGCTTCTTCATAATATTAAACCTGATCTCACCAAATCGAAAATGTTTGGCTGCCTACCCTTCCCAAGGAATCAACCATACACAAGATCTAAAATTGATAATCGGTCAATCCCGTGTATCTTCATCGGTTACAGCGGATCCCATAATGCTTGCTAATGTCTTGAGCCAGTCACCCAAGAGCTATATATTTCTACTTATGTCGTCTTTGATGAACTTCATTTTCCAAAATTATCTTGTTCTTCTCCCTCAAACAACTTAGCTCAACCTGTCTCTGTCATTCTTCCCATACATAATATTCAGTCAATCAATTCATATATTCCTCATCCTACATCTGCTCGTGTTGCATCCACTCCAGCCATTATTCATCGTAGCACACCCACTTCACATTCTCCATTTTCTAAACCACCACCCACCGACTCCAGCATCCAACATCATGTGTTTGCTCTGTTGCTGAGCCACCCACCCCTCCTTCCTTTTCATCATCTACTTCACCTCAACAACATATCACTGCTCCCACCATCCCTCCTCCCTCAGTTACAAATAAACATCATATGATCACTCGCTTCAAATTAGGAAACATGAAACAACAATCATTTACTTCCACTAAATATCCTCTGTCTGTGTATACACAGCACTCCCTCTATTCCTCACACATATAAACAAGCTGCTTCTAATCCTTCTTGGTATGCTGCCATGCAAACTGAATACAATGCATTGATCAACAATAATACATGTTCGCTCATTCCTAGAACTCCTGACATGAGTGTCATTTCATGTAAATGGTTATACAAAGTAAGGTATAACCCTGATGGCACAATTGCTCAACACAAAGCCAGACTTGTTGCTCGTGGGTGTCATCAACACGAAGGAATTGATTATAAGAAAACATTCAGCCCTGTTGTTAAACATGTAACCATCAGATTAATTCTCACTCTCGCCATCACCTACAATTGGCTGCTTCATCAATTGGACTTTGACAATGCATTCTTAAATGGTGATCTACGAGAGACAATTGTCATGAAGCAACCCACCAGCTTTATTAACCCCAAATTCCCCAACTATGATTGCAAACTTCACAAAGTCTTATATGGCCTTAAGCAATCACCTCGTGCCTAGTTCTCCAAACTGTCTGTTTTCCTCATCAATTGCGGTTTTCGCCAATGCATCACTGATACTTCACTGCTCTCCTACACTATTATGTTTTTAATTGTATATGTCAATTACATTCTTTTGATAGGAAATTATCAAGGTTCCATACATAAATTAATTACTCAACTTTGTGGGACCTTCTCTGTTAAACACATTGGCAACCCATCCAACTTCCTCGGCATCTCCATCCACCATCAACAAAACGGGCTTCTTCTGTTTCAATCTGCTTATGTCGCTACCTTCCTACAACAATACGACATGGGCGGATGCAAGCCGTGCGGCAATCCAATGTCGTCTGCCCCTTTCACGGGCATCTCTCCACCACTTGACACGGCTCTTGCAACCACATTTTGTCGTATTGCCGATGCTCTACAATATGTCCTCCTCACTCGTCTGGACATTGCTTTAAGTGTTAACAAAATTTGTCAGGTCATGCACGCTCCTATTGTTGAACACTTTCAAGCATTAAAGAGGATTCTTCATTACTTGAAGTGCACTATTCATCAATGTTATCTGATCAAGCCGGCTCATCATCATTTTCTCTCAGCATATACTGCAATAGCCCAAACTCTTAAGCACTAAAGTATTGTCCACTTTAGCCTGAAAGGTATCATAGTTTTACCCTCAGGAGATAACTTTCCAGCAGGTCCCATCCTAGGAATACTCTCACTTGAGTACGCTTAACTTTAGAGTTTTTATTAAGAACTCAATCGTTATCTGAAAGGTACCTTAATGTTTAAGAGTTTCACTTATTACTACTTAAGTGGGTCTTTACAATCTCCCCAACTTAAGTAATTGACATCCTCATCAGAAACAACATATAGATCCAAGAACCATCTATTTGGTAGATAGGACTAGAGGTGTCCACTATAAGCTCAAGAGATACCAACAATCATGTAGCACCTTAACTATTATTAGTTCAAGAGGCTGCTCACATGAAGTGGTATTTTACCCTGTATGAAGCACGTAAAAATTAATTATTACTTCATTAGAGAACTAGTGGCCAAACAAGTGCTTCAAGTTCGCCATATACCGTCAACTCAACAACTTGCTGACATTCTAACTAAAGCTCTACCACCAAACAGCTTCAAGTCTAGTGCGTCCAAGCTCACCGTCTCACCAATGCTTCACTTGCGGGGGTGTGTTAATGAAGCACCTCTCCTCTTCAGATTAATATGGACCGTTCCTCATAGATTTAGGGTTTCTATTGCTTATATATATATATATATATATATATATATATATATATATATATATATATTGTTATATTGCCATAATACAATAGTAATCGGTGAGACGTAATTTTCCATTCATTCGAAACTCCTCTTTAACACACCTAAAGCATCAAACACAAGAAAACGAACAGAAATTTGAATTTCCTCACCAAAAATGGAAAAACAAGCAGCTCATATAACTAAGCAATCATAAATAGTCCAAGCAATTGCGTTAGCACAACAACATAAGTGTAATTATCAGAGTAGTCGGCGATACCGGCGATTTCGTCGGGCTTGTCGTCAAATATCCACAGAGGAGATAGCGGCGGAGGAATAGAAAAGGGAAGATGCGACGAACTTCCTGACGGCAGAGAGGGCTGCGAGAGTGGAACAGAGAAGGCTGCGGTGGCCGCAGAATCAAACAGACAAGAGGCAGATGCAGAGTCAAGATCAAGAGGAACGAAGCCATCCATGGAGAGATGCTCGGGCTTCTCCTCTGCGACCTCAGCGTCAAGATCAAGCAGGCCGGCTGTGCTCATAGACACATGCTCGCGCTTCTCATCGGCATCTTCGGCGACTTTGAGTCCGGTTAATCGGAACATCAGGTGTGAAGACTATAAGGAGGAAATATGGATAAACTCATAAAAATTCTTACATCACACTCAAATACTTATAGCCAAATGCTGATTTTGTACACAGTCATGCAGAATCAGCACTTTTTTTTTTCTATTTTAACGCCGTCGATTCGCAGGTTTTGGCGTGTTGAGCAGGCACATAAATCATTACTTTAATTTTGTGTTGCTACACTTACACATTAGTATACATCAAAATATATAGATGATATGTCAATTCAATGTGTAAGTAGGTTATTGGCTGAATACACTTTTTGATAAGACTTATATACAAAAATTATAAAAAAATAAAATTTTTAATTAATCCTGAATACTTTTTGATATATATTCTTATGTAACAATAATATTTTCCTAATTTTATTTATCATGGGATGTATTATAGTAATCCCTGTTGTTCACATGCTCAAGATTGTCCCAATTAATTAAAATTAACAGTTGGCTAATTTGATTTCTTGACTTAACAAATTCTCTTGGCTATTTGGCAATTTAGTAGACACAAGTCTTGTCGAGTCAATGACAATCATCCAGTTACTCTCACTTGATCTCTATACAATCTTCATTCATCAAAACCAGAAATATAAAAACTAATCCGGTGACTTGCATGCCCATCATGATATACACACGCACACCATACTTTTCCAATAATTGTATGTGCTTCCGCCCTTAAAAAAACATAAATAATAAATGTGTTGTTGGAGGAGTTTACGAGCCAAGACGGGTGCCTAGGGCGCACCTCAGCGTTTGGCACTCGAAAGACTGGCGCCAGGGCGCGCCCCAGCATTCGCAATTCACAAGACCCCGTTAGCCTTGTAAAAGCCTAAATAGTAGGCTATGGTAAAAGAGACTTGAATTTTTCTCAGTCCCATCCCAAATCCAAAAACTGTTAGGATTTTGAAGCTCGAGAGTGTTTGACAGCTGTAAGGGCTGAAGATAGTCTCTATTGTAGAAGTTTGGGAGGGTTTGTGAAACCCTAATTTGTAATTTGTCTTCATTATAGTAAATATCTTCTCCTATCTTCCCGTGGATGTAGGTATTTACACTGAACCATGTAAATCTTTTTTATTGTGCATGTGCTGTAGTTTGTATTTTCTTATGATTTATTCTGATTTTGTTCTTGTTTGATTGTGTGATTTCGTATGATTCGATCATAACAATTTGATTATATGCCCCCTTAAGCTTATAGTGGTGGAGAAATAAACTTACCTTCATTGCTTCAAAGGTTGTAGTTGGTATAAAATTGGTAGTGTTGTCCATAAGTTGGAGGTGTGCTGGAATGTGTTGAACTTGTAGTTGTTTCCAATGCACAAGATCTCAAACAAAATGATTGTCAATTTCAACATATTTCAATCTTATATAATTTTCGTTTTGCAGTAGCATATGTTGAACTTAAGTTATCACAAAAGATAAGGAATTGATTGTTGTAATTATTTTAGAAGAGCCATAATCCACATGATTTCACTTGTAACGTTGTCTATGCATTTGTATTCAACTTTAGTACTCAAATGAACAACAATAAGTTTCTTCTTAGATGACCAAGATAAAAGAATGGAGTCAAAGAATATATAGTAACCACTAGTTGATTTGTTATGCTTGAAGCTTTTTCGCTGCATGCTGAAAATTTAAATGTATCACAAGGCAATAATAATAATTCATGTGATCTTGTGTTGTTTTAAGAATCAAATGATATGATTAACATTTTCCCATCTTCGATAGTTGGATTATGTGTAGCTTGATAAATCTTGTTAACATTAAATGTTATATCCAGTCATGTGAAGTGCAAATATTGCAAGGCACCAACAATGTTTCTATTATATGTGGGGCCAAGAAAATGAATAATTAAGCTGGGTTATTTTACTATGGATACTGACATTGGTGTTGGGATGGGATTCAAGTGTAACATAATAAAATCCCAATATTTTGAGTTAATAAAGTTATTATTTATTATCTTAGTTAATTTGAATAATTTATTAGTTATTTTTACAAAAGAAAAATACTAGATTGTTAAGAATAATTTTTTAGAATTTTGAAAATTTTATGAGAATTTTTTTATTAGAGAATTTTTCCTGATTATTTTATGATAGATTTAAATCAAAATAATTATAGTAAAATTTTAGGTGTCAAAATTGAAATATTTTTGAATTTTAGATTATACACAATCAAATTAGCTATCAATAAAAATTTCATAATTTTTGGAGCTAAAATGAATGAATTATGATAAAAATACATTTGAAAAAAAAAAATTTGACCGTTATGGTTTCGGCAAATCTGATTTTGGTCAACTTCAAACTCAAATCCCGGGACAACAACTTCGCCAAATTAGACACTTTTGGTGTCTATGGATTCCTCTCAATGAGATCTACATTTTGGAATCTTAAATTTAAATTTAGGAGATACATATTTTATTAATTTTGAGAAATAGGAAAATTTTGTTTTTAACCAAATTAGGTAATATTATGCTATAATTTTTTAGAGTTTTGCATTTAAATCACCTAATTAAAAGCATCAATTGATATTTAACAGAAATTATTCTCAATTAATGATGAATTTAAGTCAAATTATGTTAATTTATTCAAATTCCACCTTGATCAAACATAAACCATTGGATCTTTGATCAAGGCTTAAAGGCACTCCTAAACCTTATAATGCTAATTAAAAACTTAAAATGATGCCTCTATTTCATTCTTATTTTTATTGAAAATATTTGTCAAACTCACTTCCCCTTCCTCTTCTCCTCCTCTCCAAACCCTAAGGACTTCATTCATAAGCAAATCTTACGACAATGAGAAGACCTTGAAAGTTCTAAGCCACCTAAAGAAAATAATTTAGGTTGCACTATCTCATTCTTTCCAAGATAAGGAGAAGATTTAAGCTTCATCAAAATTTCTTTATTTCAAGGTAATCTCTTCTTTGATTCTCTCATTATTTCTCTTATTTACCAATTATATATTTCATGTTTAAATATATATAATGATCAAATAGATGATTATTACAATACTAGTAAGTTCTAGGCATATTCATAGTTAGATTCATAATATTCAAAGAAAATTTTTTTAAATTTATTCAAATATTTTTAAATTTTTTATTTTTACTTCATGTTATCATAATTCTTGTTTTACTCAAAATTACTTGCTGTGATTTTCTGCACACATTCTCATATGTATTGTTAACAAATTACTAGAATACATGACGCTTTGATTTTGTCTTTAAGATGTTCAAAGATCACCTCAAAATTGAAAGAACAATTTTATTTTTATTTAAATATTTTTTTTAGAAATCTATTTTTTCGTCAACTTTGGAGAACTGTAACTTTTAACCACTAAGTTCTGAGTGATGTAACTTTGCATGTTTACTCTCCTATGTATTATGAACAATTTCACAAAAGACCTTATTGGTCAATTTGGAATCTAAGGTTACTATATAGGCACTCAAACTTTAAATACCCATTGAAATTCAAAAAAAATTTCTTGATAGATTTTAGAAATTTTCTTGTTATATTGTTATTGTCATAACTTTTAATCTAACTATTGAATTTAGCTGATTTTTGGTATGATTACTCTATGTTATGTTAGGAACAACTTCACTATTGAACATAAAACTTAATTTTTCAGTTTTGATCTTCATATATAGGTCCAAAGCTTAGACAATAATGTGACAAGTTCTTAGAATATTTCAAAAACAGTCAACATTTTTTTCATACTTTGCACATTCATAACTTTTTTAATACTTTAAATCAGTAGCAGAAATTTGACATACTTAATCTCCTATCAATTACGAATAACTTTCATTTAGATAAGTAGCTAAGAATATTATTTGTACCTTCATTTATATGTTCAAAGTCATTTAACCAATTTTAAAGTTTTTACCTAAACTTTGTAATGTTGACTTAAAATTTTTATATTATAATTTCCTAAGTTCTTAAATACTAGATTAATATATAAGAATTAATTTTTAACAGATTTATATAAGGAAAGTTTTGCGAAGTAAACGAATGAATCAGGTATGTAGAGTTATTCTAATTGTATTATTTTTAACATTGTTTGAGCTTACTTCCTTTGAATATATATAACCATTGCATGTACCCTACTATTATGCTAAGTTAAATTGTATATTTACTTTCCATAAAAGCTTGTAACAAGTATATGTAATGAGAGTCTTTGGAAGTCAAATAAAACTAAACTTGTATAAGTAGGGTTTGCTAACAACCCATGAAAAAATAAGGAAGATAATAGTCCACTATGAAGAGATAGAAGATCCAGAAGAAATATACCAAAATAATATTTATGTGAACAATTGTCGGTGGGCAATTGTATACTTTCTTAAAATAATTCTAATTTTCCTAGTGAAACTTGGGGGTTATAGGCCCAAAATGATATATTTATGTTACATAATAATATATGCTAAATTATTTCCATTCATACCAAGATATTTCCAGTCATGCTAATTTATATTTTTGCTTTGAAATTATTTGAGCCGCTTGAGCATTGCAAGTTACTTTTTGTTGAAATTAGCATAACCCTCTAATTGTAATGATGATGTTTTCTTCATACTTTATTATATTGATTTTCGTAACCTATATAAGATGCTAGAAATTATTACTTTTAGATGCTCTACGACTCCTGCTCGATTGGTAATATTGATACTTAATATATGTCATGAGAATTAGAAGCAGAAACTAACTTGATTTCAATAGTTAGAAAGGATTTATTATCACGTATGGGATGAAAACTCATTATTTGAATTTTATATCATTTTATATTTATTTAAGTTAAGATAATTTGTATTACTTTAATTTAAATTTATAGCTCTGTGATGCATAGATATTATTTTATTTAGTAATTTTTGTGTTGAATATTTATTCTCAAATTATTACTTGGAATATCTCAACCCCGGTCTTCAGGTCTTTATAAGCATGCTTGTAATTTAAGCATAATTACAAGAGCTAGAAAGGATCTATTAGTGTAACCATCAAATTATAATGATGATATTTTTTTCATATTTTATTATATTAATTTTTGTAACCTATAAAGGATGCTATAAATTAATACTTTTAGGTGCTTTACGTACTCATGTCTGATTGACAATATTGATACTTAATACATGTCATCAGAATTAAAAACGGAAGCTAACTTGATTTCAAGAGCTATAAAGGATCTATTATCACGTGTAAGATGGATACTCATTATTTAAATTTTATATCATTTTAAATTTATTTAAGTTAAGATAATTTGTATAATTTTAATTTAAATTTTTGGCTTTGATGCATGGATAATATTTTATTTAATTATTTTTATGATGAATATTTATTCTTGAATTATTACTTGAAATCTCTCAATCCCAGTCTTCGGGTTGTTGTAAGCATGCTTGTGTGTTGTAGATATCCATGATGTAATGCTTTTGTGTTAGGAAGTAAAAATCATGTGATCGTTTTATTCGAATGTTCAAGAACATATTTACATCTCCAAGATCCTTGATAGCAAAATTTTGAGACATAAATTGAATGATACCTTGAATTAAATGTGAGTTATTACTAGTAATCAGAATACCATCAACATAAACTAGTAGAAACATTGAATTCCATCATTATTGAAAACAAATAACGAAGACTCGCTAGTAGTGTTGTTGAAATCAAGCCTTTATAACGTTGTTGACCACTTGGAATATCATGCTCTAAGAGTCAGTTTTAGTCCATAAATAGCTTTACGAAGCTTGCATACAAGATGCAGTTGAGTCATAGAATGTGGAGGTTCTCCAAATATACTTCTTCTTGGAGATTACCGTTTAAAAATGTATTATCAAAATCAAGTTGTTGAACACTACAATTAATTGAAAAAGCAAGTGTGAGAATCAATCATATGTTGATTGACTTTATAACAAGGTTGAATATTTCATGATTATCAATTTCTTCTTATTGTGTATATCCTTATGAAACTAGTTTAACTTAATGTCATACTATAGGACCATGTTAATTTGAAAGGAGGTTGAAGTGGATTTGGATCAGCCAAACAAAGCCACCGGGTTGGACAGGGACCTGGGCGCTAAGGCGCGCCCAGGCGCCCCAACAGACAGAGGGACAGGCTCTCAGGCGTACCCAGGCGCCCAATAGACAGAGAGACAGGCGCTCAAATGCACCCAGACACACCCAGATGCTTAACAGACAGTGAGGCAGGCGCCTCAGTGCCCCCAGGCGCCCAATAGACAGAGGGCAAGCGCTTAGGCGCGCCCAGACGTCCAACAGACAATAGAGCAGGTGCCTTAGTGCGCCCATGCGCCCACGTTATTTTAGGCCTGATTTCTAGGTCATAAATACCTTTGTAGCCCAATTTAGGGCATCCCAGCTAAAATACCTAATTTTTCTGATGTACGACGGCAAGAGGCTGTAAGGAACACTATTGTTGAGAGCTTGAGAAGGCTTTTGTAAAATCCTAATTGTATTATTCTCCTGGTATAGTGAAAATTTTCATTCTCTCTTCTCGTGTACGTAGATGTTTACTCCGAACCACGTAAATCATTGTATTGTACTTGTGCTTGAATTCTTTGTGCGATTTTCTTTTATTTTTGTTCTTGTTTTTGATCTCAGCAAGTGTTCATCTATCATAACAAACAATACTTATGTATTTTTAACTTAATAAACACTTACACCCAACTACATTGACATTGTACAGTCACTGGACTAATGTCCATGTGTTGTTCTTGTTAAGTGCTGAAAATTTTTCATTGATTGCTACAGTCCAATAAGGATTCAATTGAGCCATTTTGACCGATTTTAGTACAGTAAAATGGTTAGGTTCTGAAGTGGTGTACTCAGAGCTATATACTTCTTAGTTTTAGGTTCCCTTATTCTTGCTTGAGTTAGCATAGGATGAACATCCATAGATAGGTTTGGTAAAGGGAGGCTGAGAGGAGTGTGCTGTCATGTATCAAATGAATAATCAGTAGGAGATATGGTTTCGATGATTGGTTTTTAAATAGGCATATTCATAAGGGATGAGGTAGGAGTTGGTGATGTTTATAGTGTTGAAGTAAAAATTTTCATTGGGAATCGAGATAGACAAGTCTCTGATGAGATGGTATTTGGATAAATGTAAGTACAATGTAAACCATTGTACCCTATAAAACACATGGGAAGCATTTTTGGTGATAATTTGCATGCATCATATCTAGCTTCTTCATCAAATTGATATGGTGCATACAAATTCTGCTCTTTATCAAGAACCGTGTTATCGGCACCACTCCATTCTTTGATCTTACTCTTTATCGCAGTATTTCGATGCCCGCCAATACTTGCAATTTACTCGTTTTGATATTATATATTGTATGAAGAATGTATGTCAAGCAATGCAGCAACCGACAAATGATAGCTGGATCGGCACTTCTTGCAGTACCTCAAAAGCACACACTCTGATGAGCTGAAAATACAACCGTCTGCGGTATTGAAAATCACAGCATATAATGATGCAGATTGTGCCAGGAATGTTAAAGATCGCCGATCCACCAGTGGTTATTAAATATTTCTTGATTCTACGCTCACCTCGTGGTCCTCAAAGAAACAACAAACTAATTTTAGTCCAGCATGGAAGCCTAGTACAAGGCAACTGCTAACACTGCAAGCGAACTTATGTGGAAACTCTCTTTGCTAAAGGAGCTATACATACATATTGCTGAAAAACTCGTCATCTATTGTGATAATTTGATCTCCACCTACCCTATAGCAAAACCTATCACTTTGCGTAGAAGCTCATCAAAGACTACAATCCCACCTGCACTTCAATTGGCAAGCATCCTTTCCAAGCCTCTATCTCTAGCTACCTTCAACAACATTGCTATCAAGTTCATCGTTCCACTGCCATGAGCTTGGGGTGGAATATTAAGGTTTGTATTATTCTATCTGAGCCATTGATATTTGGACAGCTCTCCATCACAGCTCGCTGTATGTGCTCTGGGTATAAATACCCGTTATTGTTATTGAATTGGTGACTACCGCAGTCTACCCTCTCTCGCACAGAGGTGCATTTCCTTCACACTAAGTACACGAGTTTACGCCCATCTATTCTTATATTGAAGTTAAGTAAACTAAATCCACTTTCCTAGAACCTACTGTAATGATTTGAATAAAACTTCATGAAAGACTTTTTGTACTAGTAACTATCTGTTAAGAAAATAAGAGGTTACAACTATGTATTCCTTGTATAATTGCAACCGCTGCTTTGAGCTTCTGAGTTAACAGGCACTTCTGTTCAATTTCATGACTACAATCTGATCAAAATGATTAAATATTTTTTTGGAATCACTCTTTCTATAGGAAAATCATTTTTTGTACTTTACAACAATCAAATACAAGCAAGAAGCACAAATGGCTCCCAATTATGTATAAACTCATACTGTTAAAAACGATAGATTTGAATAATGCTTTCTAAAGCAAGTCTAAGTGCAATCATAATCCGAGGGAGAAACCAAAAGAGAATGATCGGAATTTCCTTCGCTTAGAACACCAGAATTACAGATTGTGCCATCTTCAGGGTAAGCAAGGCGCAATTAGCTATTAAGGATGCCATCGCTGGCTAACGTTCCCTCGATGTCCCCGATAATTCGAGCAATTCTTACCTCGAGCCCTCTCTGAACTTCCTTGAAAAGGGTCCTAACAACATCTAAGAACTGCCTCAGATTAAACCCAGCTGATTCATCCTGTCCATCAGCACTAGAAAAGCTGCTGCTTATCTTGGATTGCGTCTCCGTTAATTTTTGCCCTGTTGCTACCATGAATCTTTGCAAGTGAAAGGCCTCTTCAAGAAATTGCTCGAGCATGTCTGTTTTCTCTATGGAATTCTCAAGCTGCTGCACATAATGTAGCACAAGTGAATTTTAAATTACGGAGACTAATTCAATTGATGGAATTATTATGATTTCTTACCATTTTTTTGGACAAGGAATCAATCTTTCCTTCAAGAGATTGATGTCTCTTCAGTTGTTTGTTGAGGAGAGAAATCACTTGCATTAAGCCTTTGAACTCAGCGTTCTTCTCTTTGCCAGTGACGGATGAATTATCAGAAGATTTGTCCCTGTCTACGGCCAAGTTTTCAAGTATGAAAAGCTGCTGTTTTAGCCTTTTGATCTTGAAGGATACTCCAACAGCCTGAATATCCATCTTCAATAAAGGCTGTGCCTCTCCTAGTGGAGGAAATCGATCCTCTGATGAAAATTCGTCATTAGATTGATCCTCAGAAAGATTCATTGACGGAAACGAATCATTAGATTGATCTTCTAAAGGTACCCTCTTGCCATACAATCTCTCTTCCAGCTTCAGATTTTCATCCCTTAGCTGAAAGAGGCTCCCTTCGAGCCCTTCAATGTGAGACTGCAGCCTCTTTGAGTCCAGCTCTGCGCTTAGAAGCCGCCAATGTAAGGCTTCCAGTTTCTCATCTCTTTCTCTCAGTTGCTCTGCAAATACTTGTATCTCTGAATAATGTCTTTGCTCCAGCACTGATGTGCATTTTTTAGTTTCTAGCCGAACCCAATCTTCAAGTTCTTGGGCAGTATCTGTGGATGTTAGCCATCAGGATTATACCATAGAACTCAATACAAGTGACAAGCATTTTTTTTACATGACATCAAAATGCCTGCATAATCAAACTTACCAAAATTTTCATCACTTTCATCCGAGTACTGAACCTGAAAATTTACTGCTTTGATCGCACCTTCTGCCCTTTTTGGCGCAAATTCATGCTCTCTGTTTCCCTCCGTCAAGTATTCAATCAAACGAGCTCTCAGACCAAGCCTACAGCCTGACTGCAAGTCAGCAATTCTTTCCCCTGAGCTTCCGGCATCGGCTGAATGCACTTGATCGCGTGGAAACTTCTTCTTCCTCCTTTTGTCTTCCCACAGAGTCTTCCATCTCTCAGCCTCAAGCTCTGATTGCTTATTCTTGGCTCTCGTTAACTTCACCTCCTTCAAAAGCTCCTGCTTTTCAGCTGTATCGTGCTGTGCCTTCCTGAGCATGGCTGAAACAATCATCCCTTTCTGCTCCGCGTCTTTCTGAACTCGAAGGAACTCCTCGGAAAGCTTCTCCACCATGGCTAAGGCTTCTTCCTTTTGTTCAAAAACTTCATCAAGCTCTAATTTTACAGCATCGACTTGGAGAAGTAAACGCGCCGCCTCTGCTTCTATCTGCCTTTGCTTAGAAATATGCTCCGTCAAGGCTGCTTTATGCTTTCTGACGTACAAGATGTGATCTTGCGCTTCTTTGCTTGACTTCTCCTTCAATTCCTCCACGGCCTTCTGCGCCTCTCCAAACTTCTCCTCCAAATCCGCTCTCATCTTAGCCACTTTTTCAAAAACGTCATCTTTGATCATTCGCGCCTTCTGCTCCTCCGAAACTCTCTTCTTCAGGGCAGAAACTATTTCTTCATTCTTTAACTTTAAAAGGGACAATTCGCAAGAAAGTGTGTGGATCTGATTCAAAAGGCGCCTCCTTTCTGTTTTCCAGCCCTGCTCGCGGCCGGAGAAGATAGACACGACCTTCTCGTTTGCCTTGGCATCCTCTGCGCGAATAAGCCTCAACTTCATGACTTCCAAATTTGTCTTTTCCTCCTTCTCTTGCAGATATTCATGCCTTCTTTGCGCTTTTTCAAGCATTAAGCCTAAAAGCTGCGCGCTTCCTCGAAGCATCAGCTCTTCAACAGAGAATTTTCGCTGGCTAAGCTCTGCATTTGGCTCTTCCATGGCGGAAAGGAGCTCAAGTGCAACCAAAGCACAAGAAACACCGAAGTACATCGGATACATTGAATCTTCTTCTTCTTCTTCTTCTTCTAGCATTTCTGTTCAGAAGGAAGAGCACCTGAATTCAAAACAGAAAACAAAGAAATAAATAACCTAAGCAGAAGAATCCATGACAGAAAACTGGAAAATAAATCTCATTAGTTCTAGTGAATTTGAGCAACAGAGTGAGAAAGAGAGAGGTTCTTAACCCTTAATTTCTCTGTAAGCACGCCAGCGGTGGCTTGAAAAGTGTGTGAACTATTGACCTGCACGTGAGAGAGTGGCAGATTAATAAGATCCTGCCTTTTTGAATGGCTGCAGAAAAATTCGTGTAAAAGAAACCGAAATAAGAAATCGGAAAAATTTACCAATGATTTCAGTGAGAGCAGAGGACCCCGAATCTCTATTTTTTGTGTTCTTCCAACCTCTTTAACTGGTGGGGAAAGAAAGAAGTAGAGAATGGAGTCGGAACAAAACCAGACGACTTTAGACATAACGATTTTATAATCAATTTTAAATTAGTTTGTGGCTAAAAGGTAACAGAGAACTGCCAGAATTATGAAGAGCTTCTGTTCGCAAGGAATTCACCTCGAATTTCCTTCTATAAAAAACGAAGCAGGAATGAAACAGTAAATAGGGCTAGAAAATGGGAGAAAGTTCAAAGAGGGATTAAAGAATGTGATCAACTTTTGGTTTACCCGTTTCCAATAATTTAATCAATAGTTTTCGCTTAATTACTTTCTGCTTTCTTTCTTAAAATCAAATAGAAGAGACGTTTAAGCAGTAAACATCGCCCGCAGCAGAGATTCCCGTCTGCTTAAGTAGGCAAGAAGTAAATTTAAGTGGTTTTTCAGAGATGGAACGAAGATCACCGATTGATTGCAGAAATGCCAATCAAATTGGTTTGATTCAACATTAGGATCAAACCCAAACCCGTTGAGAAAATACATGCTATGGATTGATCAAATCCATTTCAAAAACACATGCTATGGATTGATCAAATCCCACCGTCCAACTTAAATTTGGAAAATAAAATGTTTAATGCCAATGAAATGCTTTTATTGCAACTTATAATTATAATTTCGACTATTATAAATATTTGAATTACTTAATTATAGGAATTATTTTAAAACATAGTCATAAATAAAATCTAAAGGCAAATGATGCCCTCACTTTTGTAGGTTAAACTTTTATATAATAGGAGAAAATATATTAAGACAATTAATTTTAGAGAAATATTATTTAGACTGCTTATATATGCACACATTAATTTTATAAGAAAAAAATTTTAAAATATAATTTTTTGGGATTTTAATTATTTAATATTTTAAGAAGCTATTTCAGATTTTATATAAAAAAAATGATATATTTACAGGAGAATAAAAAGTATTCAAAATTAATAAAATTTATTTTTATTTTTATTTATACATTTATTTATATATTTAATTGAAACATTATTTATATATTTTTGATATATAAAAGAATGTGAATGATATTATTATAGACGAATGATTGAGATTAATTTCAAAAAAAAGGTGGAACCCATTTCCTAGCTGTAGGGTGCAGCTCATTGAAAAAGCGGAGGACGAGCAAGAAAGAGCGAAAGCTAATCCCTTCCAGCTGTATCTCTTAAGGCATGCTTTGCAGAATCATCTAAATTATGCTAGAGTTCATCATTCATGGAGTCTGCCATATGCCTGTATACTTTAGGTATATAAAACGCATAATTGTTCCAAACATTAAAAGACAAGGTTCATGAGTTTTGCCTTCATGTATAATCAAAAAATTATGAATCATTAGAATTTAGAGAATTAAGTGTAATAAAAAATTATTATTAAATTCATTTTTATTTGTCAAACTTATAAAATATATACTTTAAATTTTAAATTCTAATTATTTATACTTTTTGTAAGATATTTGAGAGATAAATAACATATTTCTAAATTAAGAGAATGCTTGAGCTGTCCAAATTCTCGTTCTTTTAGAAAATTTCATCTTCAATCTCGTATGATTAAAAATATATTAATAATTGAGATTTAGTTACTAAAATTATTATTAAAAATATATTAAAATTAATAAATTATATCATAAAAAGTGCATTTGAGAGATTCAAGCAATTTCTTTCATATGCTTCTAAATGTCAATACTGTAACAACCAAGAAAACTTAAATCATGCGTTCTTCGAGAACTACCATAATATTGAGGTTTGGCAATGGATTAATAAAAATTTTGAAACATCCACAAACATTTCTCTTACTTCGCTATTTCAAAATGACCCTATTTTAAACAGCAAAAAACTCCCTGTTAGAAACTTATTTACAGCTTTAGCTCTATGGCACATATGGAATAGCAGAAACAAAGCTAAATATAACTGTATCCCAATGCATGCTCAGAAAATTATTGCTGCAATCCATAATGAAAACAATATCATTTTTAAAACTTACGACGAAAAAAAGTTCTCTTGGGGCTCCTACAAGAGTCATGAATTCAAATGCAAACTTGCTAGCTCCATCTCTTAATTGGAATCTTTTTTTGTTGCCATGCTCTTGGCGGAGGTTTTGTAGCCTTTTGTTTTGGTCTGGTTTCGGCTAACCTCTTTTATCTGGTTTGAATATCTATTGCTGGTTGGGGGCTGGGTCCCCTGTGGGTTTGTTTTAAGTTGTGGCTGGGTCTTGGCTGTTGTTCGTTTGGCTTCTACATAAGGTGGTTTTTTAAGCTGCGGGGCTTTATGAATGTTGCCTGTCTGGTTTTGTCTATTTTTCTGTATTTCTTTTTTAGTTGATTGAGTGTTGTCTGGCAAATTATGCTTGGTTTTTTGTCGCTGTTGCTTGGTTCTGGACTCATCCTTTTGTCATTAAGTTTTGCTGAAATGCTGCATTTCTTGGGTGGTCGTGCTTATTGTAGCTGTAGTGTTGTGTTTGTTTGGCATTCGAAATATGTTTCTGCTTGGCTGTAGTGCTGTTTGGTCCTTGCGGGCAAGTTTTCTCCTTGCAGGTTGTCCTTTGCTGGTCTTCCTCCGGTTGGCAGGTTTGCTGCTTGTAGCTGTGCAAGTAGTTATTTTGATTATGACGGTTTCTGTTTTGTCCTTGCTAGCAAGTTTGCTTCTTGCAAATTTTTCATTCTATGGAACTAATGTGTTCGTTTGGGGAGGTGGCGGATCCTCTTCTCCGCTTGGCTGGCTGCTTCTCGCTGTTGCTTATTTCGCTGTTTTTAGTTTCTTATTTTTGGAGACAGTTTTGTTTATCTGTTTAATTGTTTTGGTTTAATTGTTTGCTAATTAGGATTTGCTTTTCGCTTATCTAGACCTTTTAAGATATTTCCTGGGTCTAAATTTTTGGGGCTGTCTTCAGGTTTTTAGTTTGACTAGGATCTATTGTATCTTTCTTTTCAAGTTTTTCTTGTATATTTCTTTTCAAGTTCAAATAAAAGTAATATCTAGATGACTTTTATCAAAAAAAATTTATAAAATATATATATATATATATATATATATATATATATATGCATATGAGAGAGAAATCCCAATGAATTTGAGCGGCTATAGGGAGTGAAAGGAAGTTTTCTCAATTTTGTCTCCTTTGAAATTACTGCAGAGACTTCTCTGAACTTCCCCTTCAAGCCTCTCTTTATTATGGGAATCAATTATCTTTTCCATTTATTTGAAGACAAGATTGGGCTGCTGCCGGAGGAGATCCAACACAGATTTGGGGCTGCCGCCGCTTGCGCACCCCTTTCCCTTTTGGCTTGAGTATCTTCTTCCACTGCGATCCCTTCATCTACGCTGCTTGAACAGTTCATTTTCTCATTTTTCGCTCTAAAAGGACACTTCTTCTTCTCCCCGATCGACATCTTTTTTCAAGTTAAGTAGCAATCTTAGGTTCTACAATCTGATTTAGGATCTATAATCCATGTTCATTCAATCATATATTCTCGATTTTGTCATTTGTTTCATCATATATTCTCCGGTTTTTATTCTTAAAATCTTAGAAATATTATCTTTTTGTTATTTCTATTTTTCTTATTACCGAGCATCTAACATTCTGTTCTCCGCTGCTCTCACACGCTGCAAAGCGGACTCGGCGGAAGACGGAAGTTTCGTGATATGTATTTTTTGATATTCTCAATTTATTCTATTTTAGGGGCTGTATGATTTACAAACATCTTGTCTCTAATTAATGGCATCTCTAAAAGTTATCTCCGTGAGATTCTCGCGTCGGCTTCGCTTCCGCTTCCTCCTAGCACAGAGCCGGTCCATCACCACCGCCTTCACTTCGCCTTGCGCGCTCGCTCTCGCGTCTTTGCTTCCCAGACGTAGATCTCTCGCCCTACCGACACATAGCTCAGCCGATGCATGTGTTTTGTAATTCGATGTTTTTTTTCTTAAAGATTTGCTTGATATTGTCATTTGATTATCAATAATTTTAGGTAATTTATTTTGTGATTTGTATTTTAAAAATTCGTTAGGGTTGATTTAGAATAATTTATAATTGGAGTGAGTATATGTGGTCACTAATATTAGCAAAATAATGACTCTTTCTTAGTTGTTTGTATAAAAATTTTATGATTGTTTTGGTATTGATTACTTAATTATTTTTTTAGTTATTTGTTGTGTTTTTTTAACTTATATTTGAATCTCAGTGTTCGGGGTAATCTTACCTCATGTATAACATGAATGACAATGAACCAAACAACATATATCTGAATAATACATAGGAAAACCTTGGGTATGAGTTAAGATTGACGGGCAACAAAGGTGTACTAATTTCATGAATTAAATAACACATTGGGTATATATTATCATCACTTATCATATTATTGTTCTATAGAAAATTTATGGTGCACTCAAAAGAAGGCATTTAATTAATGTAGTGAGAAAATTCTTGAATATTTATATTCACTTTCTAACTTTATAATTTTTTGCTTGAATAATTTCAGGATAATCAACAGAGAAACCACAGAGCTTTGTAATTATTTGCAAATATATATAAGTACTTTATTTTATTTATGACAAATAATAATATGTTAAGTTGAACATAATTAGTTATTGATAATTTAGAATACTATTTGTAGGTGTGAGGATAGTATCAATGCATATCACATAAATATGTCGATATGATCTACTAGGTTAGAAAGTTCTTAATAAGATTTGGAATTCATGATGCTAATGATTTTTTTTTTTGTAGAATGTGTTGTGCAGAGTTGAGTAGGGTCTCTTGTCAATTTCTAGATATGTAATTTCTTAGATATTAGCCTGATTTTTCTCACCGTTTTTTCACCACTAGAAAATTGTTTTTTTGAAGCTTTCTTTTTGTTTTCATAATTTTTCAATGGATTATAGTTTCTTTCTTTTGAATTGTATTTGCTAATATTAGAATATTGTGCCTATAATCACCAGCTTCCCAGGCTTTCGATACAGGATGCTTGTCAAATGAATAGAAATTGGATGGGAAGCCTGCAGAATTCTTTGTTACCACCGAAACCTATGGAATTGGTCAGAAAATGACTTTAAAATTCTTATGATTTTTTTATTGTTATATTATGACCATATTTCTCTTCTTAAGTGTGTAATGCTGAGCTTTGGTATGATTGTATTGTTGTTTCATCATTTATTGCTTTATATTCTTCACTAAAAATGATTTGTTTTGCACTAAAAAATTTATAATTTGATCTTGCAGCATTTTTTATCATTTTGTATTGTCATCAACTGTTAATGATGAGTGCACTTTTTCGTGTTAAACATTTAAGTTATAATTTGAAGTATTGGTATGTATGAAATTTTTTAATTTAATCATTAGTTGCATTTGGCGAAGAAATATTCATTTTTAGTAGCTATATAATTGATGTTTTTCTCTTAGTTGAGATTACATATTTCCCCAATAAACATCTAATTTGAGTGTTTAGTTTCTCTTCTTTTCCAAATTTATTTTTTTGTCCTTCAAAACTCTTCTTTCCAACAGAGTTTTTTTCAGTGCAAGCTTCTTCCCAACAACCCGAACTTCTTTCCAAAGGAGAGCTCTTCAATATTTTCCTCTCGGCAACATCTCTTAATGACTCTACCTAATTAAGCAATTTTAATATGCATGGATTTAATTTTTATTCTTTTGATTTTCTCTTAGAAGACTTTTGATAATGCTGCTGGAATTTGAATCTGGCCTTCATTGAGCTCAGCCTCCTTTCTGGGACTACTAAAATATTAAATGAACTGTCACATTTGAAGACTTGTACTTTTTAGTAGTAGTTTAAAACTACTAATGTTTTAAGTTTAATTCTTTTTATATACTTTTAGTAGTTGCGTAATCACACTAATGATTCTTAAAAATAGAAATAGCTAAGATATTTATAGAAGGCCTCCCCCCATTGCATTCAAGCTTTCCTTGCGGCTTAGAATTGTCTCGTTTATCACTTCTTTGGCCCGATTTTTCTCATCCGCACGTTGACTTTGGGGCTCGATCACATCTTCTTCATTCTGATATGCAAAGAGAAGCCCTGGCCTTTCTTCTATTCGGTATGGTTTTACTTTTATTTCTCATCATCGGGTGTGTATTCGTGCAGCTCGAATTGAGAAAATAATATTTGAATTGGAGCTAAATGGGAGAAATCGTACCTTTTGACTTTTTTTTTTTTTTTACTTTTTTGTACTTTCTTAAACTAATTTTGTAATTATAACAAAATTCTAATTTTTAAGAGTCTATTCATTGGGTTTTAGTAAGGAGCTATTCATTTTGAGCTATGTAATTGATATTTTTTGTAGTTTAATTTTTCTTAATTAACTCTAAACTAAGAGATGTTCTTATTAGTCTAAAATCAATCACATAGGTAATTTTTATGGACCCAAAATATTATGACAGTTTAAAATTTTTTCTTGTAGGGTTTCATATAATTTATTAAGTTTGGAACTTATAAAAAAGAAAAGCTTTTATTTTCTAACACAAGATTCATGCAACATTATTTTCTCTTTTCAATGTGTTTATGCTTTTGTAAAAATTTGATGCTACTATCTTATTTTATTTTTCCTTTTTTTATTTGCTGTGCGCAAATTATGCATCTTATAGGATATATATTTTTTTTATTTGCGTGTGTTGTAGCATTTTGTGACGGTTCAGTGTATATATATAAAGTCTGACGTCAGATTGCGAGTCGCTGCTCATCTCACCCGCGTGAATCGACGGTCCGCCCGCCATATTCCTAACAGAATCAGCGCGTCCAAAAACCGTGTCGGCCCACCGCAAACTCAATATAAAAAACCCGGTCCAGCATCAGACCGAAGCGTACACGTTCTGTACCCCAGCACGTGTAACTTACTTCCCCAGTTGCTCCGTCAGATCACCGCCACGTGTCCATCAAAAATCCCCCATCCCCCCACTTTCTCATCCCCCTTATTTACGCAAACCGCCCCCTTCTTCCCCCTTCCCGGGCTTCCCTTTCGCCTAGGGTTTCCTTACTCAGAAATGGGGGCTTCTCTTCCCCCTTCCCATACGGCTAGGGTTTCCTTCCTCTCAGAAATGGCGCATTCCGATTGGTCCGCCGAAGATCGAGCCATGGCAATCTCCGTCCTCGGCCCCACAGCTTTCGACTACGTGTTGACCACCCGTCACGCGTCTTACGAAACCCTATTCTCCTCTTCCATTCCCACTGCCGATCTGCAGATGAAGCTGGTCGATCTCGTCGAGTCCCCTGAAAGCAGCCCCGCCTGGACCTTCGCCATTTTTTGGCAAATTTCCCTTTCCAACTCCGGTCGTCAGATCATCGGATGGGGAGACGGCCATCTCCGCGAACTCTCTTCGCCCGAGAATCTCCGCTCTGACGGTAAGCAGGACATGCGCAAGCGCGTTCTGCAGATGCTTCATTTGCTCCACGGATCCGATGATGACGAGAACTATCCTCTCCGCCTCGATTTCGTCACGGACGCCGAAATGTTCTTCCTCGCCTCCATGTACTTCTCCTTTCCCATCGGCGAAGGAGCCCCTGGCCGGGCTCTGCTCCACAGGAAACACATTTGGGATACATCTATCGATGACTACTGCGTCAGGGCTTTTCTTGCCAGGGCCGCCGGGTTTCGCACCATGGTTCTGGTTCCCTTTGAGAATGGGGTTCTTGAGTTGGGCTCTGCCGATATCATTCCTCAGACCTATGATTCTTTGATGAAGATTAAATCTACGTTTGTTGGACCTGCGATGCCTAAGATTAAAAGCCCTCTGGAGATGAGAAGAGTTCTCAGCTGGAATCAAAGCCCCAGCTTTGTGCCCCATGAATTGAATTCTGGTACTGATGTGATGTTAAATAGAGCTGAAATTGAACCGAAAGGGAAGATGGGGTTTGTTCCCCAACAGCAGAAGCAGCTTCCTCCCGCATCAAGAAGGATTGATTTCACCCTTGTTGAGAACTCTGATGCAGAGGCTTCTTGCAAGGAGGATAACAAGCCCATTATAATTGATGAGAGAAGGCCGAGGAAGAGGGGAAGGAAGCCTGCAAATGGGAGAGAGGAGCCTCTCAACCATGTGGAGGCTGAGAGGCAGAGAAGGGAGAAGCTGAACCAGAGGTTCTATGCCCTGAGGGCCGTCGTCCCCAACATATCCAAAATGGATAAGGCTTCGCTGCTTGGCGATGCGATTTCGTATATTACCGAACTCCAGAAGAAGCTTAGAGAGATCGAATTTGAAAGAAAGTTGGCTCCGGACGTTGAGGTGCGGGCGGGGAATGAGGAGGTGATTGTTGAAGTCAACTGCCCTTTGGGCATCCACCCAGCTTCCAGAGTCCTCCAGGCCTTCAATGAACTCAATCTGACTTCGGTCGAGGCTAAGCTCTCCGCGACAAATGACACTGTTCTTCACACATTTGCGGTGAAGCTTCCCGACGGGGCCGAGGAGGCTGCCAAGGAGAAGCTCTTGGCCGCCTTTTCTTGCAAGACGGATCCTCCTGGGAAATAGAATTGAAGTTTTGATTTAGGAGTAATTTAGCTATGAGGCAAACAAAAAAAAAAAACAGAGGGAACTTTCATGCCTGTTATCATATTCTTTCATTGGAAATGTGGTACAGCCTTAGAGGAATGTGAGGCAATAATAATAATGCAATGTAGCAATTTTTTTAGGTCAAGAATTATTTAATTGATCAAAAGCACTATATGTTTTTAGCTCGTCATTCTATGGCAGAATATAGTGAAACAAGGCTTTCGTTATGCATTTTTGTTAGGGTTTAGGGCTCTTTTGGGCCAAATTTATTTTTCTTTCTGTTTTTAGGTAATAACTGAGATAGGATCTGCAGCCATGAATAAATAGGGTTTATGTATAGCGCAGCCTTCTTAATGGTGTATAGATCAGGCAAAGGAAGCCTTTAACTCAAAAGGAAAGAGACGGCATGAGGAAAACATTAATTTTTATCTCTATTTTGTCCTCTATGGATGATGCTATGCCATGCGCTGTTGGGGAATGGAATAAAATGCGCTGCCCTTTTCACTGTCTCTGAAACCAAAGAAAAATCTCCAAAATATAAAGGATTGAGGAGATCTGTTCCGGCATCTTTAGTGAAATGGAAGAACAGCATCAGTTACTGATTTATGAGCATGCCATCTTCTCCATTAATCAACACGTGCAATAATAGAGATGCTCAAAAGTCAAAACTATGAATCAGCCAGCCGCCCATGGTAAATAAAAACACCATTGAGAGCTGAGAACCCAATATAAAAATTTCCTTCTCAACTTCAGCCTCTTTCTTTAAATTAAATAAGACAAAATATTTTATTGATCCTTTAACTTGGTTCATCCTATTAACTCACCAATTCCTCCGGTATATTTTTTTCAATTGGAATTTACAATGACCACTTCCCGATTCTAGCATCAATTCCAACGGGGATCGGTCGCTGAAAATGACATCTCTGATTTCAGCAGACGGATACGGAATAGATCGTTGTCCATTTCAAACAACTGATTCACTAGATTCCAGCGTGGATAGCCCGCCGGAAATGGCAAACAGCCTATTTCGGCTGCTGGAATTAGCGGTGGATTCAGCGTTTGACCGATTCTAGCGGAAAGTGAAAATTTTTTTTTTTTTGGAAAGTTTGAGGGCTTCGCCTGGAATTTATATATATAAAAACTAATACAATGTTCCTCCGGATACAAAAATACAAGAGAAGAAAAAGTAAAATAACTAACAAATACTAATTAGGGTAACTAGGAAAAACGCGAAAACAAGACAACGGAAAGAAACAATGGACTAAGGATTCAGATCCTCTATTATGAGGCCGACATGAGACCAAAGATTTGCTGAGCAACAATCTGAAGACCAGTGTAGTATCAATGCAGTATCTGGAAGTCAAGAGAATGCCCATGCAAGCGAATGAGGTCTCAAATTGCATCATAATCCATCACTGTCCAGAATCAAACACCCTCGATCGGCAACGTCCTCAGAAAAAACCAAAACTCCGAATAAAAAACGGGGAGTGCAACAAGCATTCGCATAAAACCCGAACAAAAAAACACGAAATGCATCCAGAAGACAGCATAGCAATGAAGAGCACCTCCTTAAATGAAGCAGCCAGACAACAACCTCCATAATCAGATTAAAACTATCTAACTGGGAGTATATAAAAGAGAAGAAGTGCCACGTGAGACCAGCAGAAGATCAATGCAATCCTGACTGAGATGGAAGAATGAGTTCTAGCCCCTCAAATGAAGCAACACATAAATGAGCCCCACAACTAGCAAAGGCAACAAATAATCCAGACAATAGCAGCATCAACTCCTTAAACAGAATAAAAACCAACTAACTGGGTGAAAATAGAGGAGAATGAGTGCCTCGTGAGTCCAGTAGAAGATCAATGCAAACCTGATCGAGAGGTAAAAATAGAGTTCAAGCACTTCAAATGAAGCAACACAAAGATGAGCCCCACAAATTAGGAGAGGCAACAAATAATCCAGACAATAGCAGCAACAACTGCAAAGGAGAAAAAGAGAAGAAAAAATAGCCCCAACATTATCCAGCAAGATCAAAAAGCCTAGAGTTGAGTTCGATTTCCCATTGCCGAAGGAAATCAGAATCTTTAAAATGTTTCCAATTGCTGATGATACTAATAAGACTGAATTTAATATCGCTTACGATGCAATTAATACTCGTCGTTGCATTGTTAAAAAGTATCGCATTTCTTTCTTTCCAAATGATGTTTAGAATCAAGCCAAGATCCGTAAGTAGCCCCTGTTTTTTGGAAACAGTGAGACTAGATGAATCGCATATAATTTGAGTAATTGAAGGGGGAAACAGGTATCCATGTTCTCTTGGCAGAATCCTATTTAGAATGTAATAAGCATAATCATATTGAAAAAAAGGTGGGAGTGGGATTCTTCATGCACAATACAGAAGTGACAAGATTAGGAGCAATTAATACCTCTATTCTTAAGAATGTCCACAGTCTTAAGACCCCCTCTCGAGGCTTTCCAAATGATGCATTTAAACTTTAATTTGATTCCTTTGATCCATAGACTAGATGCCCACGGCACATCCGACCAAGACAGAAATTGAAGATTATGGGCATCTTTAAAAGTGAGCACATCTTTGTTTTGAAAAAAATAAACATTTCTTGAAGATTCATAACTAGTGTGCTGATTGAGCAATCCAGCAAACTTAGTTAGACTCTTCCAGAAAGGGGAGGCAGCCTTATTAACCTGGACCGAGCAATCATTAATCCTTAATTGATTTCTTTTCCACCAGCTAGTGAGAAGGGAAGTGTTGCATAAAACATACCAGCAGAGAGATAATTTGCAGCTTATGAGGAGCTTTGAAGGACATATAAGACCAATTCCATCCTTTTCCACAGGGGAGGCAACCTTAAGCCAAGCAATCGTGTGAAGTTTGTAATCCAAGGTACCATGATCCAGAAAATTCGAGCATAACTTCTTGATGATATTGATTACGCTTATGGGGATAATAATGGATTTGAACTAGTGTAAGAGAAGTGGCCAGACCAAAAATTTTAAGAGCTGAAGATGACCCGACAAAGATAGGGATTTTTGCGCCCAGCCAGAGATTCATTGATGAAGTTTGGATATAAGAGGAGAGAAAATGACCGTTTTTGGAAGGTGAGAAAGGACCGGAAGTATAACAACCCGAGATGTTATCATAGTTGATTAGGACTAACCCTAAGTCTTAAACACAATTATAAGTGCTAATTAGGTCAAGTGAAGTCAACCTCTAAGACCTAGTCCAAATCAGGAGTCAAACAGATCGAATCCTAATTTCTAGAAATCTAGAAATCCTATAAATTAACTTATTTAAATTGACCTCCGATTGAAAAATGGACACCGCCATTGCATTCCTTGACTCCAAATTAGTTTAGGGTGAAGTTTTCGTGTCAATCGGAAGTCGTCGAAATTTCGACGAATATTTTAATAATAAAAATACCCCGGAAATCGAGGCATCAAAAATACTCGTCAGATCGAAAATCCGACTCCACCATTGAATTCCTTGACCCCAAATTAGCAAGAAAAAATATGTTCAAAATTTTCTGGAAAAACAAAATAAAAAAAAAATAATAATTAATTGACGGCACCGTACGACGCCGTCAACTTAAGTGGACGACGCTAACGGCGCCGTTAGATCGGACGGATCCATCCGAATCGTCCGATCGCACGAATCCCACGGCCCTCGGCCGCGATCCACGTCGCGCGGTCTGGACTGATCCGGACCGTCCGCGATCGCGCGGATCCGACGGCCCGGGGCCCTCGTCCTCGCCTCTTTGCCCGCTCGCCACGCGGCGCTCCCACCGCTGCCCTGGCCAACCGGCGGCCTCCCCCACCTCGCTGCCTCTGCCCGAGGGTCCATAAGGACCCTCCCGTGCGCTCCGGCCAGAGTTTTCCGCGATAGAGCCCCGACCCGAGCCGGTACCCGAGACCTCCGCGAGCCGTCGATTTTAGGTACCCCGATCTCCCTCTCCTTCCGTTCGTTTCGCACGATTAATGATTGTAAGGCTATTCCCAACAATGGATTGACGATCGATCGGCTCGATCGAGTTGGATCGAGTCCGATCGATCGCAAATCGAACGAAATATACAGTGTTTTCCATTAAACCCATTAATTGTAACCCTAGAAATTAGGGTTTAGGATTGCCGGCAATCCCGGCCACCTCCGGCGAATGTCCGCCCACCGGCGTGTAGCCCTCGTCGAGGGCTACCGGCGGCCGTGCGGACCGAGGTGGTCCGGCGCCGGGAAGCCCGGCGAAAGCCGTGCCCTAGCCCGGCGCCCTCGGGCCGTCTCCGCGAAGGAGACGAAGTCCGAGCCGGGCCGGGTTGACCCGAGCCCGTCCCGCCCGAACCGGGTCCGCGTCAGCCTGGTGGGGCCCACCAAGCCACGTGGCAGCCTCTGGGCATGTCACGTGTCTAGTGGGACCCACTTGCTGAAGCCGCGACCCTTCGGCTTCGGCAGTGGGGCCCACAGCGCCACGTGGCAGCCAGCCGGCACGCCACGTGGCACGTGGGGGGGGGCCCGTAGCCCGAGCCCGCGCGGCGGTTCGGCTCCCCAGTGGGGACCACAGTGCCACATGGCCGCCTCTGGGCCCGCCACGTGGCAAGTGGGACCCACTGCCATGTCACCCGCGATGCTTCGGCTCCTCAGTGGGGCCACAGTGCCACGTGGCAGCCTCTGGGCCTGCCACATGGCAAGTGGGACCCACTGCCTGGTCACCCGAGGTGGTTCGGCTCCCCGTGGGGACCACAGTGCCACGTGGCAGCCTCTGGTAGTGCCACATGTCAAGTGGGCCCACTGCCCAGTCACCCGAGCTGACTCAGCCCCTGTGGGGCCCACAGTGCCATGCGGCAGCCTCTGGTAGTGCCACGTGTCTAGTGGGGCCCACTGTCTGTTAATTAAATTATTAATTAATTTACTGTTAGTGTTAATTAATTACTGTTAATGATTAATTAATTACAGTTAGTGGTTAATTAAGTTAGGATTAGTGTTAATTACTTTTGAACAGTAACCTTAATTAATTAAGAATAATTAGAGATTAATTAGGATTAATTAAAGGTTAATTAAATCTTAAACAGTAATTATGATAATTAATTATTATTAAACAGTAAAGTATAATTAGATATTAATAAGTAATTAAGACTAATTAAATAGTGATTAGCACTAATTATTTTACTACAGTAAAATATTAATAAGTATAATTTAATTAAATAATTAATATTAATTAGTAATTAAGCCTAATTAATCACAGATTAATTAAGGATTAATAAATTCAGAAATTCTATATAAAAACTTTCTGAATGAACAGTAAAATAATATAATTTGAATAAATGAATAGTAAAATAATTCAAATTATATTTTTGAATAGTAAATCTTAAAAGTTTAATAATTTTTTATAGGATGATCCAAATATAGCCAATATAGGTCTTAAAATACTCAAAAAAATGTAAGGATTCAAATAACATAATGTAAAAATTTATTTCGGGTTACATATAACGAGGTAGCATTTTAGGACCTCTTTAGAGCTTCATAACTTTTTACCCGGTTATCGAAACAAAGTCAATATGGGTCTTAAAATGCTCAGGAGAGCGGCCCCACCACTGTAGTAGTATTAGTTTTCCCATTCGGACATCAGGACAAAGAGTCTACCCTAGAATCCTCGATGAAAAATGACCAAAATGCCCCTAGACTTCAAACAGCCATAACTTAGTCAAATCAACTCCAAATTGGAAAATTCAAGATGCTAACTACCCTAGAATTTCAATATCATCAATATAATAAAATAATATTTAGAATCTGAATCCTAGAAATTTAGATAAATGACCAAATTACCCATAGCCTTATTTTAGTCATAACTTGACCGTTTCTCGCCCGATTTAGGCGTACTTACTGTCTATCTTCGAGTTAGACAGTAAGGACTCAATTGGATCTAAGAGAAATCAATTCTTACCCCTAAGTCAAAAGTTGACTTTTGACCTTTAAAGTAAGGGCAAAATGGTTATTTTGCCCTAAGATTGGATTAAGTACCCTTACCCTTTGGATAATATCCCAGAACACTAAGACTATTGTTATAATCTTCTTAGTATCAATTAAGTGAGTGAAATCAACCCTTAAGTTAGATTCAAATAATTTCTGTTAAGTCTTAAGCACTACACCTTAAGGACCTTTCCTGAGACTAGGACTAGATCATATGTTAGAGTTCACTCATTGGGTAAATGGGTTACTCAATGGGTGAAACCTTGGTTTTATTAGTTTATAGACTTTTTTTTATTTTACAACTCGTTCTGATTATTTTGTCTTTTAACTTTAGATTTAGGATAGAAGATTCATCCTATTAAGTTTGATTACTTAATAGGATTTGCCTTACTAGTAAAACACTTATAGAATAAAACCTAGAACTTAGATCTTATCCTCTTTAGATTATGTGATTAGACCTAATTCTCATAGTATTTAATCCATAATCTATAGGTTTAGAAAATCTTGATCGGATCTTAGTTAGAACGTCTAAATTTACGAAAATTAGGACATATGATTTATTGATTTAACTCGTAGTCATCTATCTGATTGAGCTAGATTAGAACCTGATCAGTTCTAATCCTTTTTAATTTATAAGCACGAATTTTTGAGTTACACTCGATAGTAGAAAAATGGTGATCCTGAACTTGTATAACTTGGAATAGTTAGAAAGGTTAAGTAGAAAATAAATGATATCACAATATTTAGTAGAGTCTCTTGATTCTATTTATACTTTGTTGCTTACGCATTCCTTAATTTTTGTGCCATATTTCCTTGAGCATATCATATAAGATATTTGATGCATGAATAAACTGTTAGGAAAATATGGAGACTCCTTAGATTCTTTATGAAAATATTAAAGTAATTAATGAGAAGATAATGATTTGATGTGTTTGAGCTGCCTCTCAGTGTTCTTTTGCTCATACTGATTGTTGCCCTAGCCGTATCGTGCTAGGAACCGCCCTAGCCGTACTGGTGCTAGGATCTTTTGGGTATGACTATTGGTGACCTAACCGTATCGTGCTAGGAACCGCCCTAGCCGTACTGTGTTAGGGCCTTTTTCATTGACTGATGTTGCCTTAGCCATATCGTACTAGGAACTGCCTTAGCTGTACTGGTGCTAAGATCTTCAGCCCTGCTTGGTGAGCTAATGTAGCTCTTTTCTGTATGGCAGATTGTACATGTATGGTTTTATATGCAGTTGGTGTTGTTTACTTTTCATTATTCTTATTCAGTCAGCTATTTCCTTGTACTGCTTATATATATATATATATATATATATATATATATATATATATATATATATATATATATAGGATGTTAGAACCTTGCTGCTATTTATATGTACCACTGCTGAGTTGTTTATTTTAAATTAGCATATTTTTTGTTGATCACCAGTATGTTTAGGATGTATAACTTTTCTTACAACACATGACAGTTATGTATAGTTATACGCCCTTCCTTGTTTAGTTTGTATGCGAGGTATGTCTCAGCCTCTTTCCTTTTCTTTGCTTAAGTTATAAATGATGGTTTATAATTTTCCCTTTTTTTTGGTACTGCTTGCTGCTCCTTTATACACATTGTTGCTTAGAAGTCGTAAAATGGTGATATTACATAACCTTTATGATAATCAGCTTAAAATGTACTTAGATAATTGTCTAACCAGATTTTTCTTTTCTTTGGCTGGGGCCCTACATTGTAAAACCGACAATGACAGACTCCTTTTAGTTAGACGAGCAGGAGTTAGGTGTGGAGCCTCACCCAGAGGAGGAGCCCGTGGAAGAAGCTGCCGTCTAGTTTCTTTATACTTCGAGTGAGGATGAGTGGTTTATATTCTATTTTTATTTAAACATTTTAAATGATGTAATAATAATACAGGTACCATTGACTGTGTATTTAGATTGTATGCTTATATATTCTGAGTTCTATTTTGATATTCATACTGTGATGCTTGGATAATTTATATTTCCTTAAATCGCTTCCGCACTCTGTACGTTTACTTATATAGTGACTGTTAGATTGATTCTGTGTTAATCCTTCCATAATTAGATGAATGTGGAGTCTATCCTAATCTAATGGTAAGTGAGGGGTTAGCCAGAGTGACACCCCACCCTTAACCTAATCCTTTGGCGGATTAAGGGTGCGGGGCGCCATAGGAAGTCCCAAATATTTCATAGGAAACTGAGCAGTTGGGAACTTCCAGATTTCATATAACTCATTAGCATTATGGACCGACTTAGAGTAAAAAATGTGAGATTTATCTTCATTAATGCAAAGGCGCGATGCCTCTAAAAACCCATCAATACATGTTTTGAATCCAACAATGTTATCATTAGCAGCTTTTCCAAATAATAATGTCATCAGCAAAAAGGAGGTGGGAACAACTAATATTTCCATAAGTAAAAGGCTGGATGAACTTACTTTTCACAGCTTCATCAATAGAGGTAGATAGGAAATTCATAGCTATAATGAATAATAGAGGAGATAAAGAGTAGCCCTGTTTAAGGCTCGTAGAAAAGCCAAAAAAACCATGAGAGACACTGTAACAACCCAGGTTGTTACTTTGCTCAATTAAGACTAATCTAAGTCTTAATTAAGATTCTAAGTCACTAATCAAGTGATTTGGAATTCATCTTTGAAACCTAGGTCAAACCAAGAAGTCATCAAAGTCAAAACAGGAATTCTGGAAAATCCCAAAACCTGGAAATTTGACTTTTTATCTAGACCTCAAATTGAAAATCTGACTTCACCATTGCATTCAGAACACCCAAATTAGCTAGGGGTGAAATTTTGGAGGCATTTGGAAGTCATTGATTTTTCGTCAAATATTTTAATATTATTTAAATACCCTAAATAATCAAATAATTAAATATTCGTCGAAACGAAAATCCGAGAACACCATTGCGTTCCTCACCCTTCAATTAGCTAAGGGTGATTTATTGGAAAATTTTTGGATGCATTTAGATATTTATTATTAACTAATAAAATTGATATAAATTATTTAAAATATTATTTTAATATCTATTTATATATATATCCAGCGCCGTCATTTTTAATTATCTTCTCCGTCTAAATTTCCTAACGCCATTCGCTATTGCCGTTTGATCGGGCGATTCGTCTGAACCGTTTGATCTCTTCGATCAGACGGTAGAGGTGCTTCACCCCTACGAGTGCTCCACACAGGCGAGAGTCGACGCGCGTCGCACGCAGAGCTTGCGTGAGGCAAGCGTCTCTGCTCGCAGCCAGATCGCTCGTACGCGTGGAGCTAGCCGCTTTGAAGCGTCCATTAAACACCTAGAAGTCAAGACTGTAATCTTGGATGATCATTTGGTTCGACCTCCTTCTCAGCAGGGAACCAAGAATCGAAGCTGATCGCAAACCTTCGGCATTTCCTGGAGGTACCTCCGAACCCATTTCCTCCGATTTTACACTTCGGCAAACTCCTCTCTTGTTGATTTGATGATTATAAAAGTTCATGCATCATAATTGTTTGCACTCCATTTTGTTTTGATTGTTCAATTTCTGAATCAAATGAATTACTCACTTCTTTCTTGCTTAAATTACTTCGTTATCCAGCTAATTACATTTCATTCAAGTAATTGATAGTAGGAAATTATTGTCGTTTCATATTTAGCCCCGTTTGTGCTGTGTTCGAAAAACCCTAGATGAATCATTAGGAATTAGGGATAGCTGTATCGAATCATTTCGCATCGGGTATCTCGCAAATGTGAAGAGCTCATCATTAGGAACCTCTAGACGCATTAAGGGTCCTCCATAACCCACCTACCGGCGAGATTCTAGATGCCCTAATCGGCGCCTTTTCGCCTGTGAAGGAGGCGCAGAAAATGCGAATGGGGAAGGCGCTCCTGCGTGGCGGCTGCGTTGGAAAGGTGGGTCCCACCTCTCAGTTACGTGTCATCCGCAGAAGTTTTAGGATGGTCCCGTGTTATCCAAGTCAGCCATGCATCGCCTCTCAATTTCAATTGAGATGGGGCCCACCATCTCAATTGAACTACAGATCATACTTATACTAAGTATTATATATAGGTTTGAATAAATGTAAAATACTTAGTATATATATATATATATATATATATATATATATATATATATATATATATAAAAGTTATAAATGCAAACAGAGAATGAATATTTTTAGATTAATAGTATTGGAAATGTTAATTAACTCGAACAGGAAAATTATTGAAAGAACAAATATAAAATTATGCACTTAATTATATTCAATTAATTTCTAAGCTTTAGGTATTTGTATCTCCCAAAATATTTATCCAAATTATACAATTAAATATATTAATTTAATCAGAAAAATATGAGGAATTTATTGATATCAAAATTTTTGCTGTAGGATCAATATTTTGCAAAGTGATTATTTAGGTTTAATTTAATTTAAATTAAAATGTCACAAACCTTATTTAGCTCATATCTTTGTATCCAATGATCCAAACATATTAAAAATGGGTCTTAAAGTGATCAGAAAACCCTAAGGATTAATTTGATAGTATTTATCTTGCTGTTTGGATTAGTTTGAGCCTAATCACATTTAGGACTAAACCCTAATTAGGTTAATTAACCCTAGAACTTCAATTGACCATAACTTGGTCAATTGAGCTCCAAATTTGATGATCCATAGGTCCATTTAGATCAGAAGAACTTAATTAACAATAATACGTAAAAATATTTTAGATCTAACGGTTAGATTTGCTAATCACCCTTAATTACTCTAAACCTTGATTAGTGAATTTTAGCAAATTTAGTATCCCAAATTGAATGATTTGAGTTTCGGAGGACTCATAGAACCATTTAGAATCAATCTATAAGGTTGGATTATAGTTTGAGTGATTAATTTTGTTAATCACTCACTAATCACCCTAAACCCTAATTAGGTCTTAACTTAGTCAAATTAAGTCCAAATTGAGCCTACCACATGTCATTATGATCAGTGAGCTATTTGTAAACCATAGCCACTGATTTTACTTAATTTGGACATTAATTGGCAAAATTAGAATTTTTGACCTATAGTTAATAATTCCTTAATTAAACCTTAAAAACCTTAAATCTTGTATTGGCCATAACTTGGTCAATACTCATCAGAATTTTAGAAAATTTAGATTCTATAGAAAGCTTAGACAGTAAAGAACATTAAACTGAAAGAAAATTTAACTTTCACTTAGTCAAATTACTAAATTGCCCTTATGAGTCAAATTCACTAATTTGATCTCATATGGCTTATTAATCACCCAAAATTAACTTAGTTGTTGTCTAATCTTAAATTAGACAGTAAGAATCACTTTCCAAAAGAAAATTTCCAAATTTAAGCCCTAGATCAAAATTTGATCTTTTGAACCCTTAAGGAGGGGCAAAATGGTCATTTTGCCCAATTTAGGGTTTAGCCTTTAAAAGCTCTAAATTCATTTTCTAAATATTAAAATCAGTAAATGGAATGATTTAGAACTGAAAATTAATCAAACTTAGGTCTAAATTAAGTTTTGATTAAAATCTCAGAATTTGCTCATTTAGAAAATTCCTAAGTCCTAAGTGAGTGTTCTCTTTCCTTAATTATTCTTAGACCCATCCTTAGGTCTTATAACATTAGTTAGGATATGTGTCTTGAGAGATACTCTTAGTAATTAAGAGCCTTAATTCTTAAGATTAGGAATAGATCTTAAGTTAGAATTCATCTATTGAGTAAATTGGGTTACTCAATTAGATGAAACCTTGAGTTTTTCTAGTTTATAGATTTTCTTAGTTTATTAAATGATTATTTGATCCTTAAATTTTAGAACTAAGAATAGAGATCTATCCTAATGAATTTGATTTATCATTAGGATTTGCCTTAACCTAATCTGTGAGTTTTGGGTTCTAAACCTTAGACCCTTAGTTATACCTTTAGATTAAGTAATTAGACCCCATCATCTGGAGTCTAATTCTTAATCTATCCATCTTGATTTGGCTAATCAAGATGTGGTTGGGATGAATTAAATTACAAAATTAGGTCGCTGATTTATTCATTTTAATCAAATAGTCATCTTTTGATTAAGTTATAATTAGGACTTGGCCAGTCCTAATTATCTTCAACAAGTAGGATTCGTGATTCTAAGTTACAGAATGTGTAAGAATTGATAATTCTGAAACTTATGTAACTTAGAGTAGATAGAACGAATAAAGTAGATAACAAAGGATATCACCTGTGTTTTAGATAGAGTTTCTTGCACTTTGGATTTTTGATGCTTCGCATTCCTTGATTTTGAGCCTTATACCTTGAACATGTATTATGTACATAAGATATTTTGATAAATATCTTATGTTAATTTGGATCATTATTTATAAACAGCATTGTGTTCGTTTCACAAGTGGTTTGTAAGGTGTAGCTTGATTAGTATACCTCTTCGATCAACCCGTTCGGGGTCGGCAACCTTTCGAGGGTTTAATGTCCGACAGTCTATTGGCCATGCCTAGTCCGAGTGATAGGATGGATAGACTCTTGCCCTACTGACTACAGAGTCAGGATTCTGATATGGATATACTAATTCAAGTACACTTACATTCAGTTCTGTCTTAGCTCATCAGGCTAAGAGTTCCAGTGATGTTTCAGTTCAGAGTTTCTTAGTTCATCAGGCTAAGAATTGCTGTTTTAGTATTCAGTTCAGATGACTTATACAGTTACTATAGTTTCAGTTTGTAGTTACTATTTTACTAGCATATTCTGCATTTCAACACTGTTTTACTTACAGCTTCCTTGCACGTGTTTTTATATATATATAGGATGCTAGTTTTACTTACTGTTTTCACATGTTTACTTAGGATGATAGTGTTTCAGCTTTATACTTTTGTACTTTACTTAGCATAATCTGTTTGATCATAAGCATGTCTAGGTTGTACTTTTCTTACTTTTCTTTTACTTTTACTTATCTGTCCTTGTTGCAGTTGCTTGGAGGAGGTATGTTTTACTTCCTTTTTGTTTAGTTATAAACTATGGTTTATAACTTATTACAGTTCTTTTGTTCGCTTTCTTGCACCTATTATGCTTAGTTCTGTTTTTATGGTGATATTCAGTTAACTTAAATAAACTTTTACCCTAAAAAGTGCTTAGACTTATTGTCTAACAAGTTTTTCTTTTATTGGCTGGGGCCCTACCATTATGAAATTGATAATGGTAGGTTCTGAGTTTGTTGGTTTAGCAGATCCAGTGGAGAGTTTGCCATTGGAGGAGGAGCCTGTTCCTGAAGATCTGTAGCTTAGGCTTCTATTTTCAGTGAGGATGAGAGTTTTCTTTCAGTTCTGTTAAACTCATTAAATGTTGTAATAATACATGATTATTTTTCTTTTTCAGTACTTTACTTATTCTGTATTATTGTATTTATACTGTATTGGATGGATGTTATATTTTATGCTTCCGCACTCTGAGTTCATGTATGATCATTTAGTGATAGTATTCTGGATTGAATGGCAAAGTCCTTATTTAAATTGGATTAGAATGTGTGTCTAATCCAATCTTAAGTGGGAACTTTGTCATTTGGTGACCCCTCCACCGTAATCATGTTAACTTTAGGGTTAACAGGACCACGGCGGGGCAGGGCCGCCACAGACACATTGAATATTAACAGAGAACTGAATGTTGGAAATACAAGCTGTAATCCAGTCGATAAGTTGCCTCAGCATTAATAATAAAAAGTTACGATGGATGCTATCAAATGCTTTCCTTAAGTCAATGTTGGCACAAAAGTTTTTTGCTGTGGGCCAATATGAGGGAGCTGCCTGTGTTTGACGAAGGCAGCCTGAGCAGGATGAATTAAGTCCAGAAGAAGAGAGGAGATACGATCTGCAATAAGCTTTGATATAATTTTTAAATGGTGTTACAAAAAGCAATTGGCCTAAAGTTATCAATGGAGGCATTTCCTTTTCCTTTTGGGATAAGGGAGATAAGAGTATGATTGAGCCATCTAGCCATGATACTCTTATGGAAAAAGTGACAAATTGCTTGATAAATGTAATTACTAGTGCGGCTCCATGCTTTTTTGAAAAATAAGAAAGTGAAACTGTCAGGACCCGGACTCACGTTATCTTTAATAGAGAACATAGCATTTTTTATATTATCAAAAGTAAAAGGTTTGCATAAGACATTGTGAAGAGCATTATCAATCCAGGCATAAGGAGGAAAGCGAAATTTCAGTTCAAAAATGTATATTACCGGAAAGTGAGGTGAGTTAACAAGAGGGAATAAAAACACTTAAATAAAAGTTAATTGATAAAAAAAATATTAAAAAGAGTTAAAAATTATTTTAAATATTTTGTATCATTTTGATAATTTTTTTAAATAAAATAATTAAAAAAATTAGATATTTCTAGCACTGTAATTTATCACCCCCTTTTACAATAAGAGGAAGTCAAGGCCGCTTCTTCCTGTTGGGCATAGCTTTTGCTTAAGTTGAAGATAATTTATGCTACGGATTCTTTATTTTTATTTTTTATTTTTGTTAATTTAAAAAAAGATAAGTTGGATAAACTAATTTAAATTGCGAACAAAACTAAGCTAAGAAAAGCTTAAATGCAAAAACAGGTCACTCCTGTTGATGAATGGCCATCCGGAAGTGCTTCGCCACTTCCTTCACCGCGTCTCTCATCTAAAAAAGCGGGGCAGAGTAGAGCACAAGAAACCAATCTTGAAAACAAAGATTGGTTGCAGCAAGCGCGGTCGGGTCATCGATATGGCGGAGAGCGTCCCATCACATGAGGATACGCTTCCGCAGATGGGATTGAACTTCCATATGAAGTGCCATCCTCCATAGCATTAACTGCGTTTTGAATCTGCATCAATTCTTCCCTTGCTCTGCGCTGCTTCAATCAATGACACCATATATATCTATATGCATAGCAAACTCAGTCAGAGTAGCAACAGAAAGAAAACAATTGGAGTATGGGCGAAAGACAACGATAGATTCCCAAAGCTAATCGTCCACAGAGGGCAAATCCAGAATCCGACTTTTGCATTATCCCAAATACACCAAGGAAGACTACGAGGCAATGTCGTAGTCAATGCTCGACCACCTCTTCAAAGTGTACAACATGACGGCGATCACCAGAGATGTCGAGCAGAAGAGGAAGTTTACCATTAATGCCTTCATCTGAAAATCAATGGGCAGCGCCAGTGCTGCCATCAATTATTTCTTAATGAGTCTCGTTAATATATTTTGTGCTACAATCCTCTTTCAAATTCTGTGATGAAGGATGGAACTTGTCGGAACGGGCGGAAGCAAACTATTCGAGATTGAAAGATCATTTCTCATGAAGTTCTTGAAATGGACTACAAATTTTAATCTCAAATTTAAGCCCCATTTGAGGGCTCATTGTATCGCCTACTCAATTCTATTTTTTTGGGGTCCTACTTTGATAAACACCTTAAAGTCGATACTGCCATAGCCAATCTCTCGAGGCATTCAATGCTAAGGGTTTCACCTACTCAATTCTAGTTTCTTTGATAAACACCTTAAAGTTGATACTGCCATGGCCAATCTCTTGAGGTTTTCAATTTATCTAAGCTTTGCAAGTATTGTGGTATATTGAGTTATGACATTAATAATTGCTTAAAAATACATCCAAAACAATGCTTCTCCCTCTATGGAAGCTATAGTAGATAAGGGACATGTGCAATTCTGGGCCATGTTACCACCAAACAAATGTATGTGCCCATAAAGAATTCTTTAGTTGAGACTCCGACTCCTCCTGAAACTAATCAGTGCCTGATGGAGGGTAAGGTTTTTCCAGAACCAAAGGAAGCTTAGGAGATAGACGATGGAAAAAAACAAAATTAGAAGGATTAAAAAAAGATTTTTCCTATTTTTTATTGGACTAATTTGATTAAGATAAACTCTTGGAACTAATTGGAGACAATAATCAATTAATAAAAAATTAAAAAAAAGCTATTAAATTAATTTGTTAAGTAAAATAAATTATTTATTATAAATAGTATTGTGACTCAATGATTGAACTAAGAAAAATATTGAAGAAATTAGTAATATATTAAATTTTATGTTGATGCATAATTGGTATTTGTTATTTCTTATAAATATATAATTATGTAGTTTGTATTACTATTCTATTAGTAATTAATACATAATTTATATATACTTAATTACTTATGTAATACTAATAACTCATTTAAACATAATTATATAATTAGCTATTGGTATGTAAATACTAAATAGCAAATCATTATTATATAATTACTAATTTCATATTAATAATAGTACTTATTAATTGGCATATACTTAGTTAATCTTAATAAACACATACTTTTTAAATAGTATAAAAACAAACTCTTTTCTTAACTCTATGTGTTAGGTTCAAAATTAACATAATTAAACATATATATATATATATATATATATATATATTACAATAAAAGGAGAGCCTTACAATAACAAAATAAGGCCCAACCATGACCTAAGTTCAACTTAAAAAGAAGCCCAAAATAAAATAACAAATATATAAATTAGATCAATTAACAATCCATAAAATTGATCTCATAGAAAAAACAAATGTAAGAGCAATTGAACAAAGAAGACAACAAATCATGAACAGAGGTCCAAACATCAATGAAGCGAAAATAGGGACACCACCGGAGTAACCTAAGAGCCGCAATGATGACAAGAAGCCAATAGTCAATCAACCACGAGAGAGTGAGGCAGGTGAGAGTTTTCTATTCTTACCCTTATAACACTCAAATATTTTTAATATACATATTTGACAACTAGACATTAATTTAAAAGAAAGCTTTACTAGTTTATTATTATATGAACTCTTCTAATCATATTTAGATTTGTAAAAATCCTAAATTGTTTATATTATTTAATTTTAAGACTTTAATTAAAATATAAAATTATTATTGGAAATCAAGAAGACTTGTCGTTCGCTTAATTGCCGAAGAAAGGGGGCAGCTCGCCTCTGCACCGCGTACGCCTCTGCGCCCGATCGTGGCGCAGAGAGACGTACAGAGGAATCATCCAAGCCGTCAGATCAGGGCGTTGATCCGACGACTAGATTTGCTCAAACGATTCAACGCCGTTAGATTAGATTAAAGTACTTGCGATGGCTCAGATTCTCGCGGATTGTTGTCCCGTGCATTGGCCTCACGCACAGGATCCGCACGGTCTAAAAAGATGATGTTGGAAACATTAAATAATATATATATATATATATATATATATAATTTAATTTCTTTATTTAATTAATTAAATACACATAATTTTTTACTCAAAATAAAATAATCAATGAGACTCCAAAAAATCCCAAAAAGTCACCATTACCTAGCTAGAGCCCGGCTCTCGGTCAGGAGGCGCCTAGCTCTCAGCCAGGTCTCGGTTTGGCTAGTGTCGTAGTGCCTAGTTCTCGGCCAGGAGGCGCTACAGCTCGCCGTAGCGCACCATAGCGTACAGAACTGTCCAATTTTGCTTAAATTTGATATTTTTAGCAATTTTAATGACTCTAGGAACCTAAAAATGCAAAAAATATACCAAAACTAAAAATTATTAGAGGTGATTTTCAATATAAAATTCACCTCTTGTCTTAATGACATGTTCTAAGGAAGTCACTTGAATATTTTGAGCTAAATGATAATTAGTGTAAGTTTATCCTTAATTACTTGCTGTTTTATTCAATGGGATGTTTATATATTTCAATAACAGTAGGAAGCATGTTAGAAACCTTATACGTTGTTTTGGACACTTGATTAATTGGTTTGATATTAATTAACAATTAAACCTTACAGAATCTTAAAGAAGTGCTTAATCAAATCAATAATTGAATTGACTTGGAATTGGACATCAATAATGGATAATAAGCTTGCTGATTTTAATCAATCTTGATTTGGTCAAGTTGTGAGTTAAACCCTAGCATGGTTAGATAAAGACTCAAATCTTGATCAATAAATAAGTCACTTGATTTGGACACTAAGAACTTGCATAACTCTAATAATGATTGTTGATTTGCCATTTGATCTTAAACCATTAAATTAAAAGAACTTAGTTTTATAATAAACTCATATGATTGACCATCTGAATCTAATCTTTAAGTCTTTGATTTTCTCTTAAGAAAGATCATTAGCATAATCTAAATTTTAAAATAAGATTGATTTATGAAATGATCAATTCCTAATAATTCATATGATTGTATTTCATAATTATAGTACAGGCTATTGTAATAACCCAAGTTATTATCCAATCTGATTAAGGCTAATCTAAGTTCTAATATTAATCTTATTACTCTAATTAAGTTAATAAGAGTCTTCCACCAAGATTTAGTTCAAATCAGGAGTCAAATGGATTAAGTCATGATTTTTGAAAATCCAGAAATTATAGAATTTGACCTATCTAAATTGACCTCAAATCAAAAATCAGGCTTCGCCATCGCGTTCATTGCCCCCAAATTAGCTAGGGGTGATGTTTTCGTGTCAATCGGAAGTCGTCGAAATTTCGTCAAATATTTTAATGATATTTAAATACCCCAAAAATTAGGAAATTAAAATACTCGTCGAATTGAAAATTCGACTTCGCTGTTATATTCCTTACCCCTCAATTAGCTAGGGGTGAATATTTAGAAAATTTTAAAATCCTCTTAAATATTTTAAAATTAATTATTAAAGTGAGAAATTGAATTATTAAATTAATTAAATAAATAAGTTAAATATTAATTTAATCCCTAACAGCGCCGTCCACTTAAAACCGCGCGCCATCAGTTTTGGCCAACGCTTTTTCTTCCCCCGTCTAATCGAGCGGTTCGATCGAACGGCTCGAGCTCGTCTCCTACCTCGGTCGCTCCGCGCCAACCCCGAGTGAGCCGCCGCCTCGCACCGCCAGCCCGCGCGCCCTGGGTCTGGAAGAGTCCGTCTTCGAGCCATTAAAGACTCCTACTCCCCATCCTAGCACCGTTTGCACAAAATCAAGCCTTTGGAGTCTTCGTCCCCGGTCTTTGCTCGAACCCTAAAGAACCAGCCGTTGATCTTAAGATACACCGTTCTCCTTTGATCCTCCTTCGATTGATCAATTATCAACATGCATCTCTATTTCAACATATAGATCATACTAATGTAGCGCCTGATTGAAGTATCGAGGGCTCGATCGTTCGCAATTTAGGATTACCCCACAGTGGATTCCGTTAAGCTCACAGTCGTCCGTAGCATAGGGGTTAGGGTTAACCTTTGCCGACGACACCGTATTCCTCCGGCGCCAGTTCAGGTACAAGTGGGTAGGCCTCGTCGAGGCTTACTGTTGGCCGTGCGGGCTGAGCCCCATTGGCGCCGAGAATGGCGGCTAAAGTTGTGCCCTAGCTCGTAGGTCGCGGACCCCGTCGAGCAAGGCGAGGGGTCCGCTCGGGCCGGGTCGACCCGCGCCGGCCCGCGTCCTCGCGTACGGGCCGCGGGAGACACGGAGTCCGAGGGCGTGGGCTCCGCAGGTCCGTCAGCTGGCGCAAGGGGGGGGGGGGGCGTGGGCTCCGCAGGTCCGTCAGCTGGCGCATGGGGGGGCCAGCGCTACGCCGCGCTAATGCCGAGGCGCCGCGGGGCAGGCGGTCTCTGCCGCGTGGCGCTGTGGGTCCTACCTCCACGTGTCAGTGGCGGGTCCCGCCACCATTAATGACCTGCATAATTTTTTTAATATATATATATATATATATATATATATATGTATGAATATAATTATATAAATATATACTTATATAACAAAGTTAGTATACATATATTTATGTAATTTGTCATATAATTAGTATTAGGATTAATTAATCAATATTTAATAATCAGTAACATTAATTCTAAATGTCAATTAATTAAATTAATCAGATTAGTATAACAGTATTAAAATTTATTAAGTAAATAAGTTAAGTTTTGATAATTAAAGTATAATTGATTATTAACATTAGTTAAATCATTTAATAAATGGTAGTTAATTAAATCAGTAGATTCATCAAATTACATAATTTATTTAATTCAAAAAGAGGATTAATAACTTAATTAAATATTAGAACAGTGAATTTATTTAAATTGTATACTTAATAGTAAATTGAATAAAATTAAATTTAATTAATTCAAATTTCAAAGTCTCATAACTTTAAAAATATTGATCCAAACATAGTAAATATATGTCTTATTTTACTCGAAAAAATAAAAAGAATTAAATGACTTAATTCAAAAATTCGATTCAAGGATTATTTAACATAGTGATATTTTATGTCCTAAACACACTCCCAAAACTTTTATCCTAGTTATCCAAATATATATAATATGGGTCTCAAATAACTCAGAAGAATAACCCATTATTATGGTAGTATTAATTTTCCCATTTGGAGCTTAGTTTGTAAAGTGATATTTAGGACCCGCACCAAAAAATGACCAAAATGCCATTAGTTTTCAATTGACCATAACTTGGTCAATTAAACTCCAAATCTAAAAATTCAAAGTGCTAACTAGTTTATAATTTTAGTGCCAACAGTAATCTAAAATAATATTTAGGTTTTAAAACTTAAAAAATCAGAAATAACTAAAATATTCCTAACCCTAGTTAGGCCATAACTTGACCAATTGAAATCCAAATTGGGTCTACTCCCAGTTATAATATTCAGTGTATTATAGGAAAGCTATAGATATTGAGTTTGCTGAATTTGGGCCTCAAACAAAAAAGTTTGATTTTTACCCTTTTTGACATTTGGAAAATTATCGAATTGCTCCTAATTCTTAGAACCTCCATAACTTAGCCAATTCACCTCAGAATTTAGTATTCTTGGACTATGGAATCATTGAACAGTAACTAACAGTAAACTGCATAAAAATTTAGATTCCATTAAGTGTAAATTATTAAATTACCCCTTAGGTTAAAAACTATAGTTTGGACTTATAAGACCCATTTCTTATCCAAATTGAGTGTACTTACTATCTATCTTCATGTTAGACAATAAGAAATCTTTGGGCAATAAAAAATTATAATTTGAAATCATAAATCAAAAAGTAGCATTTCGGACCCTTAAGTAGGGGCAAAATAGTTATTTTGCCCAAACTTTAGAATAATCGTCTTTAACCCATAATTTACCTTTCAAATAATTAAAAATCAATATTAAAAATATATTAGAATAATTTAAGTGAATAAAATTAGTTATTAAATTAAATAAGTTAAATCCTCTGAAAATTTTCCTGTCTTTCCTTAAGATTTTATACTTCACATTAAAACTATTTCTAAGACTAGAACTAGATTATATGTTATATTTTATTCATTAAATAACGAGATTATTCAATAAATGAATCCTTAATTTTATTAATTTTTAAATTTTACAGCCTAATTTTAATTATTTTGTCTTTTAACCTCAGACTCAGGATATAATAATCATCCTACTGAGCTTAGCTTTGCTTAAATAGGATTTTCCATAATTTGTAGTTCACTCCTAGTATGACCCTAGATTCCTTAGACTATACCTTTGGATTCTGTGTTTAAACCCAAGCTCATGGTGTTTAATCCATAATCTCTAATTTAATAGATCTTGATCAAATCTTAATTAGAACGGCTAAATTCATCAAACTAAGATGTTGTGATTTATTACTTAACATATAGTCGTACTTGATTGAATTAGATTAGAGCCCGATCAGTTCTAATCCTTTTTAACTTATAAGGCCGCATTTTTAAGTTACACTTGATAATATGAATTGGAGATCCTGAACTTGTGTAACTTAGAATAGTTAGAATGATTTAATTAGATAATAATAATGTCACCATATTTAGTAGAGTCTCTTGCTTACTACTTAGATTTTGTTGCTCACACATTCCTTGAAATTGTACTTTAACTCCTTTGATATATCATATAAGAGAACTTTGTGCATAAAATAAAAATATAGAATAATATGATAATATTTGCATAACTTGGTGATTTGGTGCATTTTACTCCACTGTGCAGGGGTAAGGAGAAATAAAGGTGCTTAACATTACTTATTGAGAAATATGTGTTAAGCTTGGAACCTGTATAGTCTTGCAGACGTGTTTGACTCCTTAGTTATTTCTGGACGTCTCCATAGAAACAAAAGTAAAATGACTAAAAAATTCTGTATTTTTATTTTTTGTCTCTTTCGTCTTACTGCTATGTTCTGTCTATTCTAGCCTAAAAGGGCTTTGGGAATTTCTGTCGGTGCCTGATTGATCAATTCTTTTTGATATAGCAGTTATACATACATGTTTTAGCTTCAGTTTACTGGTTACTATATTATTGATGTATATTATTTTAGTCAGCTATATTTCTTTACTTATCTGGTCACTTGTACATATTTATAAAATGCTAGATTTAACTACTTACTATATATACCATTTTCAAATTCTTATTTTAATAAGCATATGTCATATGATCATCAGCATGTTTAGAATTAGACTTTTTTTTCAATAATTTTACTTACTGCTTTATATATGTATGCCTATTATTTGCTTAGTTTGCTTGAGGTGTGCCCTTTTGCCTCAATTTCTGCTTAGTTATAAATGTTGCATTTATAATTTATCCTATTCCTTGTATGCTTACTGCTTCTATGCTAGTTAATTCACTTTTGGTTGTTTATGTAAAATAGTGACATTAATAATTCACGTAAAATATTCAGTCTAAAATGTACTTAGACATTTGTCTAATAAGATTTTTCTTTTATTGGCTGGGGCCCTAGCATTGTGAAGCCGACAATATCAGATTTTGAGTAGCTTGAAGATCCAGTGCCTGAGAAGGAGCCTTATCTAGAGGAGGCGCAACAAATTGGAGCTGAAGACCTTTAGCTCTTTTATTTCATTTGTGAAAATGAGAGTTGTTTTTACTTTATTTATAACCTTAAGTAAATTTTTGTAATAATATAGGTACCCGTGTACATGTGTTTACTTTTTGTACTATTATTTCTGAGTACTTTACTTTTTTTTATCTCTCATTTAATGTATGGTGAAATAGATGTACTATTTATTTTATATGCTTCCGCACTCTGTACTTATATTAATTTAGTGGGTGATAGTATGTATTCATTATGTGCACATCGTTCCCTTATTAGTTGATTGTAGATCTTATATAATCCAATGATAAGTAAGGGATTTGCTAGAGTGACACATCACCCATTTAGTTTAAATCTTGTGGGTTAGAGGATGGGGCGACACATCTAGAATCAGATGAGTTTACTCATCTAATTTGCGTAACCCAGCTTACTATGCTAATCTTAAGCGAAATCGTATAATTTAGTTTACAACTTGAATATTTGTGTATTTCAGTACTTAGAACTTTAAAATTGAAATGTTAATAGTTTCGTTCTATCAATTGCTAGACTTTAAAATAGATAAACTATTGAGATAGGAAGAGCTTATTGTCTGATTTTGAGGTAGAAGCATAGATTCTGATCTTATATCCTTATGGTAAAATAACCTAAAGACTCTAGAATGAGATTATTTTCTTATGGTAGTATCCTAAATTAAGTAACTCTTATATCACACCCATAAAACCCCTGTGTAGGATTCACCTCAATAAAGTGTGGATTCATTTAGTTTGATATTCCTTGAATTTGAAATTGGTCAGTTTAGATGTAGCGCCCCGCCCCGTCACCGCACGCAAAAGAATTAAGTAAAATTATATCGGCGACAGAGCGACGCGCCACTCGAGGAGGAATAACCCGTCTTCCCGAAATAGCTGAAATCTAAGCCCATCTGGAGGGCTGCTGACTCAACCTCAAGTAGAGTTGAGAGCTATTACTTAAGAGTAGTATCATTATCCTAAGTATTAGGCAAATACATATATTGGATTTAGAATACAATAGGAATCTAATATATGTATAATATATCAGTATTTCCAGTATGCTGATCACATTATAATACTAAGTATAAGTAGTATATAACATAATGCAGAAACTTAAAGCAAACATTCAGAAATATTCATCACAGAAGCTGTAAGGAAACATTTATCTTAGAAAAGAAAAGAAAATACATCCAGAGTTATTACAAATATTTACTGATTAACAGACATAGAGCTAAGTACTGAACTGAAAATACTAAGCAAAAAAAGTAAAACTAAAGAAGAGTTTACTAGTGCTCCACGGGCTCCTCCTGAATCTCCTAGATGTCCTCTTGACCTGTCTCAATATACTGCTCATGATCTAGCAAATTGTCGGATCCCAAAAGTACCCCGTGTTAGACAATAAGTCTAACACATCGAAACTAATCTAACGGTTTTAATTATTCTTTTAACATTTACATAATACAAGTAAATCTGCATAAAAACTATAAAGGTAGTTGAAAGTACAAAACTGTATAAAATTGTACAAAACTGAAGCAAGGTAAAGTGAAACTGAACTCTAACTGAATACTGAAAATAAATCAAAACAGTGCTGAATCTGAAGTAATCATAGGTAAAACTATATTGTATGTCACTGAAACTGTGCATCTAAATATGCCTCAACACTGAGTGTTAGTGATATGCAACTAAAATATCACTGAACTGCTATGAGTAGTACGATCCAATATATACATACATCCAATTGGGAATACTGCTTACTGATGATGCTAATGCATCCTGAAATTTCTCAGTCAATGTATGCAATATTCCGTAACTCATAAATCATCACTGATACTTATACATCATTCTAACACTCACACATCATTCTGATACTCACACATCATGCTTATGCTCATGCTCATGCTTCTAAATTATATGAGATAAATCCAGAGAATGCTTTAAAATCTGATAATGAATCCAAAGTCTCCATTGTGCAGAATCCTGCTAAAAGGATTCTGACTCCTAAACTATAATCTCAAATCATTGGTTTAAGTTGAGAGTTTACTTAAAAATCATTAGCTAGGGAGATTATATACACATATTTAACATATTTGCAAGAAAGGTAGATTTAACCTTTAGCCTGTTTAAACTGTACTTATCGAAGCGCACTACGATATGAGGCATAACTCGGTCACAATTTATATATCAAGCTAAGCTGTTAAATGCCCTAATTATAAATATGCTCAGTGGTCTACCCAAAGTGACTTAAGATACTTAGTTTGCTTAAACTGCACTTATCAAAGCGCACTACGATAGGAGGCAGAACCCGGTCGCAGTTTACATCTTAAACTAAGGATCTTGTTTACTAATTGTAACACTCTTAGTCTTAGGAGATTTACTATAATGGAACTGTATTCGGCTAATCTCGTAGGATAGCACCTGATTATAAGTCCACATTGGAGTGAATCAACCAGTCTTGAATACTATTGAAATAATCCAGTAATATGGGTATACCCTACTATACCTAACCAATAATTTGAATTCAGAAAGTTCTATTTAATCAACAAGAATTTATCAAATCTATTAATCCTTACTCTAAGTAGGCGTATCCTACACAAGGCTCAAAGAATGTGATCAAAGGATCACTCAGTATAGGTTGCTACCATAAGGAATGAGCCACATTCTAAATACTTTAGTTGATTCCTATCACAAGGTATCAAGTTCAACTTCTAAAGTTATGAAGGATCATCTAAGTTTCTACCTCAAGGAGTTACAAAATCTTTCCTACCTCAATGTGTCAATAATTAAGGTCTTTAAATATTTCAATAACGATCATATAGCAAGACCCTTAAGATCTCCCTTTCTACTTCTTAAGATTCACTTGTTATACTTAGGTTAAGGTGGTCAGATCAGATGATTAAAATTCATTTGATCCTGGCCTATTCTACAATCATGGGATAAAATCAAAGATCTTATTAGAGTTAGATCATTGCATAAATCATTACAATTTTTATTTCCATCTTATACTAATTGTCTTATATAAGAGAAAATCAAAAATCTAAAGTTTGGATTCAGATGGTTCAATCACATATATTCAATGTTATCCTTAGCACTTCTAATTTGATGATTTAAGATTAATATCAAATCATATGTATTATTAGAATAATGTCAATTAAATTATCTTACAATCAAGTTAATTAATTAAGTGATTAAAATTTAGATCTTAATCAAGACAAGCTAGGGTTTAACCCCTAACCTTTCTATCATTAAGACCAATATTAATTTAAAGGTTAATGACAAATCAATGTATTGTTAGTGTATTATTGATGTCAAACTTTAGGTTTGGATTAAGTATTATCTACTTAATCAAGTTATCAAGATTCTTATCTTCAAGTTTAGTTTACATATCAAGATGTCCCATTTAAATGTTAAAGTTTTCTAACATACATCCTAATATCATAAAGGCATATAAATAGAAAGATGACATAAAATAAAAATATGATTAATGTTAATCAAATCCTAAAATAAACAAAGAGATTAGCACTTAATCACAATTTTAAAAGATCTAAGTTTCATGCCATTTAGGTTATTAATGTTTACATATTTGATACATACTTTTAAGGATTCTATTACTTCGCATTTGATATGACATACATTTAAAGTACATAGTAGATCGTTGAGCACATTAAGAATGGCAAAGTTTCAAATTTAGTTTTAACATAGATTTTTAGTATATCTTAGCCCCACTAGTGTCCTAGGGACCATAAAATACAAAAATAGGGAAGTTTTGGCCATTTCAGCCAAAATTGGGCAGTTTTCTGAAATTCTAGGAAAATTTGCAAGTTTGGGCGCTGCAGCGCGTTAAAGCGCTTTCCGCGCGGGCAGTATGCTGTAGTGCTTTTAGCGCGGCAGTGCGCTGTAGCGCTTTTCGCACGGTAGCGCCATTAGCGCAGCAGCGCTGCGACCCGCTGCGGCGCGCAGCAACGGTTCACTTTACAAAACCACTGTTCAATTACTTTATTTTCACATTTTTTAAAGTTCCAAAAATATTTCTGCTGCAGCACGCTACGACGAGCTGTAGCGGTCAATTTTGTGAATTTATTGTTCAAATAGTTTAATTAATATTTTTATATATTCCACCGAAATCCCGCTGCAGCGCGCTGGAGCGGCCTAGCTCTGCAACTTCGGGCACTGCAGCGGCCTAGCTCTGAAACTTCGAGCGCTGCAGCGACCTAGCTCTGAAACTTCGGGCGTTGCAGCGCGCTGCAGTGCCAGACGGCATTTTTTGCCTGCATGAAAACTTAAGGCCCATTTTTCGAGCTCAAATGCTCCCAATTCAGAGCATTCCACAAGCGATGCCATATATCAATGGAAAGGTATTTCCGATACCTTTCCATCGACACCAAAATTGGCACAAACGGAACATTCTAACTATACAAAAAATATGGATAAATGATAGGGTATGCAAGATAGACGAAAATAGAGCATAATTTTGTGAAGCTTTTAAGAGTCATAATGGCTTACATACATGCTTATGGGCTTCCAAAGCTACATTCCAATATTATAACAGCATGAGAAAGATAATAAGAGGAGCAAAGGGGGTACCTTAGCCTTGCAAGGGAGAGAGGAGGAAGGAACCTTTGCTTCCTTCAACTTTGGAGAGGAGCTTCTTCTTCAAGGTACAACAATGGAGGAGGAGGGAAGAAAATTTCAGCAAGCCAAGAAGGAGATATGTGCTCTCCCTTTAAAGGAGGAGAATGAGATGGAGTAGGAGAGTAGGGAGCCATCATAAGCCTAGGGGAGGGCTCATCATGGTTGCACTTAAGAGGCATGGGGAGGAAAATGGCCAGCCGACTTGCAAGGGGAGGCTGTCAGCCAAAGAAATAGAAATTGGGAGAAATTGCAAATGAGGGGTTGAATAATTAACTATTTGCTTACCTTAATTATTTATAAAATTTGGATTTTTGAAACGTGCTCCGAAAATTTCCAAAAATTCACCCATAGCTAATTTGGGGGTGGGGAATTCAACAACGAAGTCGGATTTTGATTCCGATGACTATTTAATTATCCTATTTTCGGCGCATTTAATTATATTAAAATATTAGCGAAAATCTAATAACTTCCAAATGCGTCCAAAACATCACCCCTAGCTAATTTGGGGGTGACGATTGCAACGGTGAAGTTGGATTTCGATTTTGAGGTCAAAATAAATACTTCAATTTTCTAATTAATTAAATATTAAAATATTCCAAAATATTAGATTTAGCTCTAAATTGCTCAAAATCTTCGGAGTTTGGTTCTAATGACTAGATGAACTTAATGGAATGATTATTACAATACGATTATGATAAATTCAAGTTGAATAACAACTTTGGGTTGTTACATTAGAAACGATAATATTAGTATATCATGTAGAGGTTTTAGTGCACGTCCATATGATTGATTCAATTCACTAGGATATGAAATTAGTTGATTTGTCCTAAATAAGATTGTAAAAAGATTTTATTGTAACAACCCTAGTGTTGTTATCCGTTAATTAGTAATCTAATTAACTTCAATCATTTTCCATTACTCTTATAATAGTATTAAAAATCTCCACCTTAAATTTCATACGATTTAGAGGCCATTTGGCACTTTTCAATATTTCCTGATTTCCTGATAGTTTCAAGAATACCTAAATTATTTAGACCTCAGAATCAAACACGGAGTCCGCCATTGGACTCATCACTCCCAAATTAGATAGGGGTGATATTTTGGGAGTGTTTGGAAGTCATTAAATTTTCCCTTATTATTTTAATACTCAAAAAATTACAATAATTAAATTGACCTCCAATCAAAATTTTGATTGCATTTTTGAGTTCCTCACCCCTCAATTAGATATGGGTGAAAGTTTATAATTTTTTGGAGTCTATTTGATTATTTAAATTTGAGTAATTAATTATGTTTAATTTAATTAAATAAATATTGGTTTTAAATTAAATTAATATATATATATATATATATATATATATATATATAATATTTTAAACGACACCTTTCAAAAACACGGGGATCCGCTGTTTGACCCTGTCACATAGGATAGCGGTTTGGCGTCATCCGATTCGTCCATCCCTTTAAATCATAATCCAACGGCGCAATTAATATGTTAATATCTGGCCGTCGGATCAGTGCCTCGATCCGATGCCCCAGGTGCATTTTCCTTTACCCCTCCGTCGAAGGCACGATCGCACGCAGAGGACAAGCCACTGTACGCAACGATCTCCTCCCGCGGCCATTAGGCCTTTCCTTAAGCATTATTATTTTTTTGCATTTTACATTGTTGCGTGAGCTATTGTCTTTATGGGAGCTCCTGCTAAGACAATTGAGGCTGTGGATGAAGGTTGTTGCAAAACTCTAACTTCATCCTCTGATTTACCGACGAAAGGAGTGATGTACTTACCCTAATTGTCCTAATATGTTTTTTTTCCTGCATTGGTTGATTTTTCCTTATCCTAGAATGTATGCTTTGGGTATATTCATTAGAGTTTAGGTGTTAAATTGAACTAAGTAAGGTTCGATTTGAAAACCCCCATATGTTCTCGAATGCTTGTTAACCCTAACCGAACCCATCCTTGTTCTCCTCATAATTAGGGTACTGCAGAGCTTGAGGCTTAGGGTTCCCAGGCTATACGGCTAGGGTTCAGCAATTGTTTTTGTTTGGTAAGTAGCACACATTATGAGACCGTCGGACTATGAATCTAGGGCGAACCATAGATCATTCCTTCCCGATTCTGACGGGATGAAAGGAGCACGGTGCGCGGTTCATCCGAACCGCAACACTGTGCAGTTCAAAAGAGCGAACCGCGCGAGAATCGTGCGGTTTCGTCCAGTCCACCCTGGGATTCAGCGTTGTTATGTCGTCTCTTGGGTCGCTTTCGTCATACTGGGACCCTCTCTATGTCGCTCGGCTTCCGTGCCGATTGTACCCCAAATTTCGAGCCATCTTTTTTTGTGCCGAAGGGATTTTTAATTAGTATGAATTTATTTAATTAAACAGAAATTGTATTAATAATTATTAATTATGTAAACTTCATTTGCATGTATCTTCTAATTTACTTAGCCAAATTATACAAATTTGTATGCCGTTTGGATCAAAAAAAGGTGTAGAATAATATTATGTCATTTAAATTCTATTTCGCTATTTCATTTGATTAATCACTGTTTATGATAATTAATTATTGTAATTAAATCCTAAACATTGCATGTGACTTAATTTATTCAATAGATGTCCAATTATGACATTTTAATAGTTTATTTAAATCATAAAAATGTGTAGGAAAATATTATGAAATTAGATTTATATTTTTAACCCTAATTCTCTTAATGACTTCTTAACCTAATTAAGAGTCTCCCAAACCCTAAAATCTTAATATTGTCCAATTTTGATCTACTTAGTGTCATTTTTCTCCTTATACTATTAGGATTCCATCTTTATATATATTTTTTCAATTGAACAACAATAGGTGATTTTAAGTTTTTGACTCCTTAAATTAAGTAATTTTCTAATTTTATAGTTTTCACTTATGCATGTTTTATGTGATTTAAATCCTAGGTCAACAAATATGTCTCACTTTAATTATTCCCATATATTTTCAAATGTATATTTGAGACTTGAACTTCATGATTTAGATAGATGGAATGCATAATAAACTTTTGATTTAACCTTTATCTTTAATATAATTGTTATAGAATTAACTTGAAATCATAAATTGCATGTGATCTTTTGAGTTAGATTATCCTCAATTAAGATTGTTAAATTTTCACACTCATGTATTTAAAATGATTGGTGTTTAGTGAGACTATTTACATAGCATATTCTAATTCAGTTTTTCCATTCTTAGAATAATTCATATGATATTTAGAAACCTAGTTTATGAGATTTGTTGTCAAAATCTTAATTAAAACTATTTCTTATTTGTAGAATGCAAATAATATGCAAAGAACTTGTTAGAACTAATGTATTACTATGAAATTAAACTTAGTGATAGTTTTAACACTAATCTTTACATTAAGTTCTCAAACAAGTTGAGAACTTGTATGCTAGTTGTTTATCTATATTTATTAAGAGAATTTAACAGGACTAGTGTCCACATTATTAGACTTAGATCTTAAGTTTCTATATCTCCTCAAGTTCTTAATTCTCTTTTAAGTTCTCTAATAATTGAATTAAGAATTCTTAGCTCTTTATTGTGATTAAGGTATCCTATAGGATTCTTTAATTTACAAATTATAGTGAACATAGAGCTTGTAATTATAAATCTTACCTCTCCCATCTATTTAGATATTTTCTATCAATTAATCCTAGTTAACTTAGTGATTAGTTTGATTTGAAACCTTCTAAATTATAAATTAATTAGATGAAATTAGTAAGTTGTACATTAACCTGCACTTCAATTAATTTAATAAACCTTCAATTTCATCCTCATCTACTAGTTTCCTAACATTTAATCATTAATCAGTTTGATTTGATTAATTTAGAACTAGTGTAAAATAAGTTTCAATAGTATGAATATAATTATGAATTATTTTATCACTTCATAAGTTAAATTAAAATGCTACTTTCGAAATGAACTTGAAGATCAATTTCTACAATTACTTAAAATGAAATTGAAGATCCATATCTACAAGTTAATTAGAAGTTCAATTAGCTCCAATTATTAAATAGATCATTAAAATTAAACAACTCTAAATATCACATAATTTACAATTATTTGAATTTTCTTAATTAATTAGCTTTGAACCTTTTTCTTTATATATATATATATATATATATATATATGAGTATTGCTATACTTACACACTAGTATACACTAAAATATATAGATGATGTGTCAATCCAATGTGTAATTAGATTATTGGTTAAATGCACTTTTTGTAAGATCTATATTCAAAAATTACAAAAAAAGAAAATTTCTAATTAGTCATAAATACTTTTTGATATATATTCTTATGTAACCATAGCATTTTCCTATATATATATATATATATAATATCTATGCTCTCTTAAAATTAAGATAAATATACAATTCTCAATTAGGTTAAGTATATAAATATATGCTAAAGTATACTTTCCCGCATAAAAAATAATTGTATATTTTAGTAGGAGATTGTAGGTGATATACAGCATAGACATTTAGGAGAACGACGTGAGTTGAAGGGTGAATTTTTAAAAAATCTTAAACATTATGAAATTTAGAATTTGTGACTGGGATTGTTGCTTTGCATTTATACTTTTGATACATTTAAGGTACATAAACTTAGCATAATTTCATTGTAATGAATTATTGCATGCATCATTTTTTCATTCTCACTCGAGACATTATTCTTTAGTGCGCATAAAGTTATTATAATTCCATTGTATGCGCCAATTTCAATTTATAAATAAATATATGAAAAGCCAAATGCTATTTTAAGGTTATAAATTTATTTTCAAAATATAAGGTCTTATATAAATTTATTTAATATACATATACTTTTTATCTTTTAGTAGCATCCAATATTTTATCATTTTAATAGTATAATTTCATGTATCATCTATTTATATATTTTATTATAAATTAATCAGCCTGTGAACACACTAAAGCTAAACTTAGCTCCTTTAAACAGAGCCTAAACTAAAAATAATCCTTCCTCACAAGCTGCGTGCTAATATAATATCTCCACCCGTATTGATAAACAGCTTATAAAACAAGAAATTCAAGAAAAGTAAATAAATTCAACAAAATCATATAATTGTAATTGAAATATAAATGGCGTACAGCTGACTCAGATTTGATCCGGTAGCTGAACAAAGGCTTCTACTCGTAAATTAGCACGTTCCAGAGAGCCTAAAGTATCAATCACCCCAAAACAATCACATATATGCCAAACAGAGACATCAAAAAGATTTACGTACATACCACCCAATGTTTTATAATTTTACACATTTAACCTTCATATTTAATGATAATTTTAATGCATTTAATAAGATTTATGCATGATATGAAAACTTGAGCGATACTTCAAAAAAGAAAAGTTACTGTTAGTCAGATGCCCTCCCCATCTTCTTAATGGCATCCTCTATCGCAGTAGCAGCATTTGCAAAGCCTTCCCACTGCTCCACTGAGAGGCTTATACCTGAACACATCCAAAACAATCACATTTTATTTTTAAATGTACACAAATATATATATATATATATATATATATATATATATATATATATATATATATATATATATATAATGTATAGGAATTATCACTATCAAGAATCCTGCATTATAATAAATCTTAAGCTTTCATTTTAAGAAAACATTGTTCCAACTGTTCAAGGGGAAGATAAATAGGTTATCCTAGAATAATACAATTTCATATATTCCAAGAGAATTGGAATGCATTTATTGACTAGAACACCACTCATTGTGATAATTATATCACATTTAAATTCTTACATATTTAAAAATGACTAAAATACTTGTTTTTTTTTTTGACGAATGTAAGTGAGAAGGAAACATCCAAAGCAAAGAACCTAAGACTATTATCACCATGTATCTTATGCAAACTTGATTTCATACTTATGCATCATTTTTAAGTGTAGAATAAGTCTATAGCAAGAATTTATTCATGAACGATGAGTTCTCATGCATGATGGACTTACCCTCCCCTAGAGGAAAGATTGTTAAATAAAGTTATAAAACCATAATTACTACATGAATGGCACATTTAAAAAGCTAATTAACACACCTCTGGTTTACTAAGTTAAGGTTGCAGTCGAAGGTACATACCAAATTCCTACTTATAATCTCCATTGTTGCTTAAGCTAGACCCTAGGTTAAATAGTTTGTGTTTGATGCTTATTAAGGCTCTTCCATGCTAAATTTAAGGGTTAGCAATGATTCTTGTAATATTGTCCAGCCACATTCAGCTCAGATGTAAAATAGTAAGTCCTTATATGGAAATCACTTTACATAAGCCTTGGCTATAGCAGCCTCCACCATGCATCCTCAGCTTACAATTAACTAATTTAAGAGTACGCATTTAAGTATATCTCGAGACCCAAAAATATGTTTGGTTTAAAATGTTACTTGTAAGAAAATATGCCAGTGATTGAGTCTCATGTTGAAGACCAACTTTACTGTTGAAATTTTAAATTTTGTGGTGATTATTTTCCTACATATTTGCATACTACTTAAAATATACATTATTATAAATGTGATATCCAAATACTCAAATAAATCTAATTGAAACCAAATATCAGGCACTATTTCCGTGTCAAGTTAGGAGTTCAGTGAGGAGGGATATAGCTTGAGAGCTCCTCTTGGAAACTATAAAGATTTACCCCCACTACCATAGGAAAAGAATATAGCAATTTAAATTTTATACATTTTTGTCGTTTAAAAGTGATGTAACTTAATGTTGAATATTGCAATCAAAACTTTATTCTATATTTTTATATTAAGTTGAATGGATGAAATGCTTGGTTATGCCTCTACATGCTTGTGAATGAATGTTCTGAGACAAATATTTTAATGTCATTCTATTGAATAAACCAATAGGGTCTAATACATCCAGAGTTGGATTAGGCTCTAACCCAAAACCGAGTCCCCATTGTTGGTATTATAGCGGGACATTATGTGTCAATTGGGAGCTATTTGTCATACATGGCAAAGTACCACTCTATAAGAGCGACCTCTTGAGCCCATGATGGGTTAAGATGCTAAAGGGTGGGAGGTACCTCTTGATCTTGTAAGGGTCTCACCTCTAGTCTTATCTACCCAATAGATGGTTCTTGGATCTATGTGTGGATACTGCCGATGACGTCAGATGTTTAAGTTCAGGGAAGTATAATTAAGCAAAACTCTTAAATATCGAGATACTTTTTCATATAATTATGAAGTTTTTAATAAGAGCTCCAAAGTTAATTGAGCTCAAGTGGGGGAGCACTCCCAAAATTAGTGACTACCAAAAATTTATCTTATGAGAATAAAACAATGAGGCCATTAAGATCAAAACAAACAATACATTGGTACTTAATATTTTGGGCTACCATAAAAGGAGTCTTCTTACTGAAGAAAATATGCGATTTCACAGCATTCACAGATTGTTTAGTCCAGCTAGCACACTATCACAAAATGTATTGTACTTCTCTCCCACTCACCATAAAGGTCATCGCAAAAAGGTTCATATGCCATTTGTGTACAGAAGGTGAAATAACATGGGGCAACCTTTGTCCAAAATGATTCCAATGGGCTGCCTGATCTGCATCTAGTGTCTGATTGTCATCAATATCAGCTCTGAACATTGGATGAATAGATAGATAGAGAGAGAGGGCAACATTGGCGGAATATATAGAAGCATCTTCTTGTTAACCAGATTGAAAAAATGAGATGATTGAACACACTGTATAGCACACTTAGTCCATCCTAGAGCAAAACCAAACTGGGAAAAACCATCAAAATCCTGAAAACTAAACATTATGAAGCCATCATTAAATAAAAGTCTTACAATAGTCTGATACAAATAATATTTCAATAAATAAACGGAGCAATGCTAACATTAACAGGCATAATTGAATATAATAGAAAAATTATACTTAAATGTGTCACACATAACTCAAAATTGAGTGAAAATAAATCTCACTTTGTAGCTATCATACTAGCCTCCTACTACTAAACACATTATAAAATAATAAATTACATAAGTGATTTCCATAAAATTAAAAAATTGAATCCTTTGAGGGGATGGGGGGGTATTCCTAGACTTCTAGAATTTTTGGGATGTCACACCACAATAGAGCTCAAGTTCACCCCAGCTGCATTATGTACAACTTTCTCTTCAGCCATGCGTGGCAGACTATCGCAACTACCGCAGAGCTCATAAATGTGGCGGCCACACCGCCATTCTAGCCCTCTCTTTCTCTCGAACTCGCAACCCTTCTCTCATCCAGCAATTTCTTGTTCTCCACAATTCCAGTTTCCTATTCATAATCGTTTATTTTGGTAACTACCTACACATCTTTCATCCCATCAGATCCTAAGCAATTATCCAGCCCAAGAGCAAATTAGTAGTAGCTAGAAGAATGTGTTGGCAAAAGAGTGAGTCTCTCATTTCCAAAGCAATAAGGATGAAGGTGATTTAACTTTTTTAACATAGTCTAAAAGCAATTTTTAGTCAAGATGTCAGTAGTTTGGTAGTGAAAAGCATATATAAACAAAAAGATAATTTCAATAATTTCTATGCTAAAATGACAACATCTCAATATATTTGATCACTGAGAAAAGTAAGAAAATATCCCATATCCCAAGATTAAATTTTTTAGAAATAAACACTTCATAGCTTTGATGTAAATATGTTAACTAAACTTTTCTCAATAACTAAAATAGAGTTTACTTAAATTTGACGTTTACAACTTCTTATGGGCACAAAAATACCCATCTTATTTATTAGAGGGGGGTCTCAATTAGGAGTTTGCTTGTATAAACTAGGTTTGGCTTAATATTCAGAGTAAAGGCATGCATGACATAGCACAAGGTTGGATAGATGAATATTAACCCAATCAAGATCACATTAATTCAACATCCTCAATCAACTATTATCTAATCTACTAATGCTAGAGTAAATTTAACCATAACATACAAGGATTTTAATTAGCAACCAAGAGATGCCTGATCAAAATATCCTAAGAAAACTGGGTGAATTATGCAGAAGATTCACTCCTTGGGTTTAACATAAATTCGTAGAATATAAGAGAACTGGTCATACAATTTTGATAAAATAATTTTGAGCATGAGCATCCAAGGTTAAGAAATTACGCACATGACCACTAAAAATTTAAATGCATGGCATAATTAAAGAGTCAATCAAGAGATTCGACTAAACTAATAAACAAAAGTATAAAGCATAAAAATTGGAGTTGCGCAATTAATGTGTGTTTTAGAGAGGTATGCTTGCTAGTATTAGTGTTGGAACAAAATTATGTAAAATATCTCTACTTTGCTGTTGTTTTCATTATTTTCAATTTCTAGACACTATATTCAAATAGTACAAGAGTTTTTTATGCGCATTTATAAGTGTTGGAGAGGTTGTAAGCCTTAATATTTAGCCATGCTTGGATGCTTCAAAAATAATAAAAACAGAAGGAGCTAATGTTTTGGTCCTAAATTTGCCGCCATCTATTTGATACACTTAGGCGTGCAGTTATTTAATTAACTGCCAACAAAGAGAGCCCGATGAATGACAAAATTGTATAGAGTGTAAAATAAGAGTTTGGATAAAAGGTAATTTTCCATTGCTAACATATGCTATTGACAACAAATTTAATAGTAAACCAGAAAACCAATTTAAAAATAACCAGGAAGGCTAACAGAAAACCAACATCTAATTTAAGCATACTGATGGATACTGAATAAATTCAGCAAAAAATTCAAGCTAAACTAAATCAAGCCCAATCAATTGCACAAAAAAAATAAAAAATATATTGACAACCTTCCATTTTTAATTGGCCAACTACCCTAAAAATTAATAATGGTCTATTGAGAAAGCTCTGTATTTCATGCACAAAAAATTCTCACCAGCCCCATATACAGATAATAAAGATGAAGCACTCATGTCAGTTTTCAGTAAGAGTTGATAATTAGCCCTAAAACAGCTTCCCGATAGCCAAGCATTACATAACAGTAAGAAGGTTCAAGATAAAGCATATATAACACTAATCATGGTACCTTTAGAGGTCGGCAGCTGTTTGCCGTCCTTCTCATAATACTCCCTTATAGAAACCAGCGTCTTACCTCTGAAATCCTGAATAGTAACCCTCCTTTTATTTGACAGCTGCAAGAATAAAAAATTTACAGATAACCAGAAAAATACACAATGTAAGCAAAACCCTATCATTCAATACGTAATCTCAGTTAACTGACCCTACACACGATGAGATCGCCATCGTCATCATACTCCTTCTCCCCACGTCTTATTCTCCGGTCATCCTCCTCTTCTTCTGCTTCCTCCTCTTCCACAGCCGCAGTGTCCTCCACTGGCGGTTCTTTTTGTTGAGCGTCTTCTTCGTCCTCCTTGCGGGATGCGAAGAACGATTCGACTACGTTGCGGACAAAACGCTTACAATCGGAGCTGGAGAGGTCGAATCCGAGGCGATTAGCAGCAATAGTGCGGACCTTGTACTCCGTCATCTCTTCCATGTTCGCGCTCTTAAGGATCTCGAGCACCGCCTTCTCAATCGACTGCTGCCTCTCTGAATCCATCTCACTGCTTTGGGCGCAGAGAAGGCTGAAGAAGGAGAAATTGCAGCTGTGCGCAGAATAAGGGACAGCAACTCCACATATAGTTGTAGAAAATCCGTCATTTTTGTCATCATTTTTCTTGGATTTTTACACTCGAATTTGTTTTATTTAAAAATTTTATTTATAGATACACAATTCATAACTCTATATATATATATATATATATATGAAAAATATTATTTATATCCGCTCACAAAAGACACCCAAAAAACCCCATCTAAATAATTAATATTTATTTAGTTATAATATAATAAAAAAAATACTATTTAAACTCACTAATATAATACTTAAAAATATTCATCCAATAAAATTTAAATATAATTTAATACAAACTTTTAAAATAAAAATTATATTATTTTAATATAAATAAGTAAACACTAATAAAATAAAATCCAAATCCAATTAAATAAGTATTTTTGAATGTCATATCAACAGGTCTAAATAATATTTCTCTTAAAATAATACAAATATTATTTTTAAAATTTGTATTAAAATGATACCAAAATTTTATTGGATAATTTTTCTAGATGCAGCATAAAAGGGACTAAATAGCTTCTTTATAACAAAGGATAACCTTATAAATCAAACCCCATTATACATAGTTTGATTGTGAATATTTAAGATAATTTAAATGTTTCAGTGCTTCATGTAAAGCTAAGAAATTTACAAAGTCAACATACTATAAATGATGCATGTCATATGAAAGTGCACCACACTAATTTGTATTTCACACAAATGATAAATGTCAATTCATCAAATCCAGCTTTTGTCGAATGGTGCAATATCATGTGCCAATTTTGAATTTATAACTGTCAAAAAATTGGATGCCAGATGTGTAAATTCATATCCACTAGATGCAGCGTCGGCTTCTGCTGCTTCTCCTTAGAGGGACTTGAAGGTCACTGGTCTCGCCAAACAAGGGCAGACCTCCAGGGTCCTCCTCATCCAAAACAACCTTTATTGGAGACATGGCAGGGTAATTGCTTAAGATTAATTCTATATGATCTCCACTAATCTCTTTCTTACTCAATAATACCTGTAAATTTTTTAAAAAAGGAAAATTATTAGTTCAAGAATGCATGAAGACTGAAAACTTTCGGTGCAGTTGAGTTAGGGGGAGCCCCGCAAGGGCACGTGCTCCTGTAAAGTTTTAAGCAAATATCTGGCTCCGAAGTTAATGGGGAGCGTGCAGAAGCACGTGCCCCCACCCCCAAGTATCTTATCCTTTCATAATTACAATTAGTTATGAGATTTCATATGCTTGGATTCATGTGATAAAAGTGTTTCTTTCGGCACATGTATATTATCAAGATGTGGGATACGGCTAATGATGATGATAAAAATCATTAAAATGCTGAAGGTGCAATACGGCAACATACTACCTTCACTGCTTTCAAAAGAGCTGCAAAATGTTGTCTCAGTAGAGTGAGCGTCTTCGCATACGTGCTCTGAATCAACTCTTCAGATCTTCGAACAACCTCATCTTGCAAGTCCATATTAAGTGGAGGTTCTGTGAAATCATAATCATCATAAAGAGAACCTTCGAAATCAAGGCGGGGTCCGATGAATGTAGCATTCCTTTTCCAGGGGAAGGGCTCTCCGTGAATGGTCCATAGGGTTCTCCAAATTCCAACTGTTATGTTTGAGGAGCAAACAGTTCATAAAGTAAAAAAAAAAAAGGCTTAATTTTAATAGGTTGAACAGAACTCACATGGTTAGAATTTTGCGTGCAAGGCAAGTGGCATCCTCCAGATATCTCAAGGATGCTTTTGAAGTGTTTCGTCCAAATATTACTTCCTCTGCAGCTCTGCCTCCCAATAGTACCTTAAATTAGACGGGAGATTCATAGTTCACATAATTTTTTTACTATAAAATCATCAAGCACACTGTTAAAAGTTAAAAGAGGGCTAGGGTGTGAACATATTGAGATGCGAATGCATAGTAACCAGGTGCCAATATTAACTTTGCGAGGATGACAAAATAGAAAGCAGATTATAGGATAACAAAATCCTCAAAAATACAAATCCTCCCCAATAATAACAATCAATGTTTAAATGCCTAATGATCAGCATTTTCCAACATCCCCCACAATCCACAAAATGAAAGAATGGCTGATATCTAAAATAAATAACATTTAAAAATGGATTTTTTTTACTTCAACTCTCATTCATCCATTCATTTGGATGGGTGGCGACTTTATCAAGTATAGCTAGGTTTGGGTCGGCTTGTGTCAAAGTATCTTTTTAACATCAAATGAGCCTCATTAAGAAAATAATAAATTGGCTACAATCCTAACCAGTAAATTACTACATTATTGATATATATATATATATATATATATATATAATATAATATAATATAATATAATAATATTTAAGAAATAAATATAAAGTTCATGCAAATATTTATTATTTATATAACTAGCATAAGGATTCTAGCAATATTTTTTAACATCAAAATTAATACTCATTAATAATAAAATATTGATAAATTATGAACAAATAAGAAAATAATTCAAAAGATAAGAATTTCATTCCTCACACTTCTCCCATCAAATATTCGGTTTTTGTATTGGCTACAACTTAAAAGGCAAAAGTTTCTTTTAACAAGAAAATGTACTATTTTATTGATTTAATCAAATATATCAAAATTCTTGTACAAGTGGTGAGAGATGATCGATGTTAAAGAATAAATTCGTCTTATTCCCGACCTATCTACACATCAGTAAAGGCAATCACAAAACTGAGGGTAAATATATATATATATATATATATATATATATATATAGACATACTTGAAGGCGATGGAGTAACTGAGGACGCCTTTCAAATATATATTGCTCATCATCAAGGCGATGGAATACAGTTTGGGATAGTGTCTGCAAATATGAACAAAAACATAAATTATGTGATGCTATGGGTAGAAATTATATTAAATTATTGAATGAAAAAGATGCATAGGCAAAACAAGATATCAAATGCCATAAAGATATGACCTGGCCCCGAGGAATTATAGAATTCTTTCGCAGTACTCAACATTTGCATTTTCAAAGCGTCTCAATATGTGTGATGTCATTGCAACGCCAACCTCGGTTACAGCCCTTCGGCATTGCCCTTGATGCCCTAATTCAATGCCTACCATCTTTGGTCCTATTGTTAGTCGATCAACTGCCTCATTCATATCAGACTGAAGGATTGAATCGTTCTTATTCCTTACTGCTATAAGAGCTGCCTCTTGCATCAATTGAGCTAATTTAGCACCAGTCCATCCTGAAAATCACAGCAATTTATATCATCATATGCCAATTAAGCTAAAGTCTTGTACAATTGAAAAGAATAAACTTAATAATGGATATAATTCTAAGACCAATTGAAACATCCACAAGTGCCAAAATTTCCAAGGCACCGAAACTTACTACAAGTTGCAAGATTCTGTCAAGAGTCTGTTCCGCATTTCTTTTGGTGACATCTATATAATAGATAAGCAAGGTGTACGAAGATTGGTGAAAATCAGTACGACGTAGGAAGGAAATATAACAAGAATAACAACCTGAAGGCAACGAATTGTCAAATCCTTGAGGCGAGAAAGCAAAAGCGGGTTATTACTGGCGGCCAAAATTATTCATAATCCAGCCATCTTATATAATAATGTATACACACGAGAATCCTATCTATACAAAACCGAACGTTGATAAGGAAAAGTCATCTAAAATCTATTATATCCAAACAACTTCTAAAAAAAAATTTAAATAATGATAATGGGCCAAGTAACACGTATTATATGTTTGACTTAGCTTTTTGGTTTTCTGTCCAACCCGTTGAATTTAGGCAAAGAGAAAATCATCTCGTTTTACCCAATCTGCTACACTAAAACACATTGTCACCCCCTAGGATAAAACGATTCTCCTTCATCCAGTAAACTAATAAATCTCATGAAACAAGTGATATTACATTTTGTTAAAACAAAATTAGCATCACTAGGTACTTCTAATAAAGGTATCATTGGAATAAACAGAAGAACACCTTGATCTTTAAAAATTACCACCATAAAAAACAATAAGTAATGGAGGCTTGATGGAGCCTTATAATGGCACCATAGTTGTCTCTATAAGGATGAATACTAATGTTGTATAGCGAAGCATTAATATAGCATATCAGATTTTTGTTAAGAACCTGTTTAATTAGGCTTCGTGTCTCCAGTACCTTAAGAAAAAAAGAGTGCGGACAAAGCGCCAAAAATGCTTTTTCATCATGGATAACAAAATACTTTAAAAAACCAATAAATCATTCATGCAAATGGATAGCACAAAATGCAACCAAATCATAAAATGTCTACAGAATGCCATAATTACATGTTGTTTAATGCATGAAATGAAGACAGCAATAAACGATTTATATTAATTTTATAAATATTAGATTTTCAAGTTCTTCATAAGCATCAAATTCTTTTGTAATTAGGATTAGTTTATGCACATACTGAAATAAAAATAGAAATGGAGAAATTTCGGGAGAGAAAAAAAAAGAAAGAAATTTAGAGAGAAAAACATATTCATTTAAAACTTTGATATGTTCACTGGAGTTTGTCAAATGGGTTGTGTAATATGTGGGGCTTATATTGATGTTATTAAATACAAATTAATGGGTTGTGTAATATGTGCTCAATCTAGCTTGTCAAATGACTTTCTTACTATTATTGCATTGCATCAAGGTTCCATTAGTATTCATAATTAGTTGATCTCTTCGCATTAATTATGAATGTTCTTATTGAACACATACGAGATGAGGATTCTTGGTGCATACTATTTGGAGATGACATCCTCCTAATTGATAAAACTATATAAAGTGTTACAACAAAAATCCAATTATAGAGGACTACTTTGAAATCTAAAGAAGATTTCACCTTATAAAACTAATGCATAATATATGGAGCATAAGTTTTATAATAATAGAAACCTTCATCTCCAAGAAAAAACTATTAATAACAATGTGAACAAGAAGAGTTAAAGATTTAAATACATTGGTTCAATAATACAAAATAATGGTGAAATAGAGGTTGGCGTGATAATAGGATCAAAGAAAACTAAATGGAGGAGCGCTTTTGTGATGGTCCGATAGCGGTTTAGCGGAAACCATTCCGACATCGGATGTTCACTTACAGCAGGATTATATTGAGTAATGAAAGAAAAGGGACACATATAAAAATATAAGACATTTCTCATTTATTTCAAACTTCATATTACAAGATCTGACATCATACTCCTCGTACAAAAGCGAAAAATAAATATAATATAAAATATAAGCAAAAACAACGCTGTCGTAGATCCATTTGCAGATTAAAAATTTTAAGCATTAGGGTTCTTGTTTAAGCTCTTCCAGAAGTACCTGACCTGGTATTGTACAACAAACAATACCGGGATTGGAATTCCCAGTGATTAGAGAGTACTCTAAGTGCCACAATAATCAATGCAGTATTACATTTTATAATAGCAGAGATGCGATTTGCGAAAAAATGTAGGAAAAATATTAAGGTAAAAGCGCAAATGAAATAATTTATTTCCTGCAAAAGATATTAGCACAAAAATGCAGGTTACTGATGTCGTTATTTCAGTAACCTGCCACGAATGCTGTTACTGATGTCTTCTTTCCAGTAACAACCCACGAATGCTATTACCGATGTCATTTTTCTGGTAATTAGCCACGAATGCCGTTACTGATGTCATTTTTTCCAGTAACTGGCCATGAAAGCCGTTACTGATGTCATTTTTCCAATAACTGGCCATGAATGAAAAGGATGTTGGTTTCTAACAACCAACCAAGCATTAATGTTACTGATGTCATTTTTCCAGTAACCCAAAAATGTTACCACATTAGTTCCGAACAACCAACCAAACTTCAAAATGAAATTTGGCTCGAAGCAATTTAAGCGAAGCAAAGCAGTAATAAAAATGCAAAATGTAATACATGTCATATACTAGGTACCTTTTGTCCTTTAAGTTTGGATGAGTGACAGTTCGCTCAATTGGCATTTTAAATTTTCAATATTTTAGTATTTAGCCAATGATTAAAAGAATATTATTTCTTTTTAAGAATTTACATTTTTCTTTCTTGTCTTTATTCTTTCATATTCTCATAATGATATAAGTTTTTATTTAGTCATTTTATGTAATCTTATCATATTAATGTTATAAAAGAATAAAAACAAAATTAAATTGGTTGATTAGAAATATAATAGACATCTTCATTTACATTTTTACTATTATCCATTATGATAATGTGAACAATGTATTTGAGATGTTAATATTATTATTTATTATTATCATATACTTATGATTAAGCAAAAAAAGAAAAATTTCAATTCTTTTCTTTTCTATTTCTTACCTTAATTAGGACTGCTTGGAAAATGAAGGAAGGCTGGAGGCTGGAGACTAGAGGCTGGAGGAGGGTTGTGGGGGCTGAGGAGGAAGCTAGCAGCTTACTTGTTGTTATGGGCTGAGGGAGGAGTTGCTGTGGGGCTGGTAGGAGCTGGAATGGGAGCTGGCTGCTGCTGTTGTGGGGCTGAGGAGAAGATGGCTGCTGCTGTAAGACTGAGAAGAGGAGAGGGCTGCTGCTGTGGGGCTGAGAGGAGGAGAGGGCTGCTGCTATGGGGCTGAGGAGAAGATGGTTGCTGCTGTAGGGCTTAGAGGAGGAGAGGGCTGCTGCTGTGGGGCTAAGAGGAGGAGAGGGCTGCTGCTGTGGGGCTGAGGAGAAGATGGTTGTAGCTGTAGGGCTGAGAGGAGGAGAGGGCTGCTGCTGTGGGGCTGAGGAGAAGATGGCTGTTGTTGTAGGGCTGAGAGAAGGAGGGGGCTGCTGCTGCGGGGCTGGTTAGAATGGAGAAGAAGGAGCTGCTGGCTGTGAGAGACTTGGTAGGGGGTTGCCGGCTGTGGTAGGGGAGTTGGTAGGGGTTTGGGGGCTGCTGTTTGGAGAGAAAGGATGGCTGGAATGGCAGCTGTTCGGGGAGGTGAAGGAGGCTTGGTTGCTGTGGGCTAAGGAGGAGGAGGGGCTGCTGTGGGCTGGCTAGCTGGCTGTGGGGAGAAGAGGGCTGGTTATGGGCTGATGGGGGGGGCTGGTAGGGAATGAGGGAGGAGTTGGCAAGCTTGCTGGCTGGTTGTGGGTGGGGCTGGCCGCTGGTAGGAGCTGAGGAGGGGCTAGCAGCTGCGGAGAAGGGCTGCTGCTGCTGTGAGGCTGAGGGAGGAGGGCTGTGGGACTGAGGAGGAGCTGGGAGTTGCAGCTGTTGGCAGTTGGGAGAGGAGGAGAAGGCTGTGTGGGGAGGAGGCGAGAAGGGAGGGGGTATTAAATGGGGTAAGAGGGGGCAGGATAAAGAGATAATGGGATCATTAATTGACATTTAGATAAGGAGATAATGGGGGCTTTAATTGGCCATTTAGATAAGGAGATAATGGGGTCTTTAATTGGCCATCTAGATAAGAAGATAATGGGATCTTTAATTGGCCATCTAGATAAGAAGATAATGGGATCATTAATTGGCCATTTAAGGTACTAATTGCTGTAAGGGCCGCATTTTGGCGGAAGTTTCCGTAAGAATTTCGGAATTTGGGGGGGCGGGGAAGAGAGAAATTTTTTTTTTTAAAGGAAATCTACTTAAACTTAAATTAATCGCATTTTTTTGTCGTTTGACGTTCAAATATAATAAAACTTGACATCGATGTGTGTTATGATATTACGAACACCCTCGCGCCAAATTTTTTTGATTATAAATAATATTTTATTTTATATTAATTTTTGAGTTTAAAAACTTCAAAAATTAACCACAATCAAACCGGCGTTCAAATTTGATGAAACTTCTCGAGCAGCCTTTAAATAATATACTGATCATAACGACACTGAAAATGATGAATTCGGACACGTATTTCAATGTTCAAGATTTTTAGAATTTAAATAATTCAGAAAATAAAACGGGAGCTTTCGTTATTCAGATTTCTCCCAAACTAGGGTACCTTGATCTTTAAAATAAATCTCACCAATGGTATTTTTTGTTTGCCCTAGTTTGAAATTCCCCGAGATCCTGATTTCTAAGGCGGGTTTTGATCTAATTTGCAAAGTAACGACTTTGGGTTGTTACAGCTTTCAAGCATTATGCAACTAGAAAGCTTCATTCAAAATTAATGGAAATTTTATATAATAACAATAAGCGAGCAATTTTATAAGGGGGAAAATGTTGGCAACAAATAAGTGTTACAAAGACGAGAGTGCTAAAGAGGATGAGTGGGTACACTTGAGTGGATGTGATGAAAAATAATTTCATTTATAGCAAGATGGAGTGGCTCTAATAGGTGCAACATTAAGAAATATTATTTTGGATGGATCAGACATATTAAGCAAAGACCAATGATATCCTATTTGAAAATATGACAGAATGAATTTTGCCCATGTTAATCAAGAAAGACGAATATCCAAAAAGACATGCGAAGGACTAAGTGAAAGGATATTCTCAATTTGAAGCTTAGGAAGAGATTTTTATTCAATTGTCCACAATAGAAACCAAAGATTCACATATAAGGCCCCACATAGAGAGACTAAAGATTGGTGGTGGCAATATACTGATGATGAGATCAAGGGTTCTATTTTATTTTCTAATCTATTAGCTTAAATGACACCTAATGTGATGGCTCGATGTTAGATTAAAAACAACTAATCCAACATTGGGCACATTCCCGCATGATCATATTGGGTGATTAAACAAAATAGCATTTAATGGTTAAATAATTAGAGAGCCATACAAAATACAAAAAAAATTAATTCAATTCAATATAAAATAAAATCATCCAGAATATTACAACAATAGATAAATGTTTTCAATATATACAAAAAAAAATTAGAATTTTATTCTCCCATTCACACTATAATTCCTTAAATGCCATTATGCTAGCTCACAATCTTCCAAATGTACATGGTCTGACATTATAATAACAATTGCCTTAGAGCACATTCTAAGTACAAAGAATATTAAATGTTACACTTAGCAAAAGCGAAAAGCGAAAAGAAAATAAGTAAAAAAAAATTGCAAGAAAAATGGTTCAATGCGAATAAAAATAATAATGATTCGTGCGAGCAACATTTCCTACCATAATTATACATGTCAAATTCAAATGATAAATTAATAATCACATAAAATCCATGCTTATGTCTATGTCTTGGAATGAAGCAATGTCAAATTATAAAAGTTCAACAACTAAGCCCCCTCAAAAGTTCCAATTGACACCTTTATAACTCTCAATGAACTAGCCCCATCGTTACCCAATTCAACCACTGTTTCAGAACCCTTGCAAATATTCACAAGACATAAACAACAATTTATTTCTTGACATCATTTGGCAGTAAATATCCAGAGTACTTTTGTGTTGGACGGTTGAAAAAGTGCTAAAAAATTTAATGCGTCTGCAGAAATGATATTGAAATTTCATTAGTTTTTGAAAATATTTGTTTACTTTATGAGAGCTAATATTTTCATTCCTAAGTTTGATTAAATCTGCCCTTTGTGAATTCCTTATTCATCTTAATTTTAGACACATAAGCTAACCTTGGATTGAATAAAAGATCATCTAAGTTGGTTTTTTAGAATATCGAGGGTGGATATTTTAATTGAAAAGGTATAGAAAAATTAGTATTAAAATCCATTTATTCCTAAGCCCAAGATGATCTTGCATGAGTTGAATTGAAGTCATTCGAAAACTATAACAAGATGTTAAGGTTATTAGAAACATCCATTGATTTAGTGGATACTAGAGTCACAACAGATCTTTGGTTGCTTTGATTTTTAACTGCCGCATGAAGATAATATTGTTAAATTAATAAAAATAAAGAATGACTTTCGAGTTTGCTTTAGCTTAAAATTTTATGATTGTTAACACTTACTTTAAAAAATAATAATAACATGTTACTAATATGAAACTTCTAAAACTCATATTGATTATTTTTGCTTAATGAAAATATACTCTTTATATTGCAAAATTTGTAAGATTTTTTTAGTAATTATTTGACATTACAGCATCAATTATTGATTTTAAAAGTGAAAATAAATAGTAAGAAAAGAAATGCTAAATTTAACAATTAAATTGTGGAATCTTTGTAGAGTAATAGATATTTTTAAAAATAAAATTTTGAAACTAAGATAGTAGAATCTTGAGAGTGAATCAAACTATATATAAAATTCGATTACTAGCTGTATTAAGAAGGTACCTGAAAGTATACTTTGTGAATTAAAAGAAAGCACTTAATGGTAAGATGCTTGATAGAGAAAAAATGTAATAATTAAAAATATATATCTTAAAGAATAGTTTAAATGCAAAAACAATGAGAATTTTAAAATTAAAAGCTAACGCAGAATAAATCCAAATAAATAATGTGTAATATTAAGATTGTATATAAAACTACTAAGGAAGAGAAACACATAATTTAAATGGTATTTGGTTGGATCCGTAAGGTAATCTTAACAACTATAATTCAATAAACTCCCATCAATGAAGCTTTCTCCATAGGTTTGCTTATTGAATAGACTAACTTGACTATTGTCAGATTCATTCAAATTTCATTTAATTGTATAATTTATTTTTGTTGGATTTTATTTCAGAGTCTATTAGATATTTTGCCTAACATTACAAAATGTTCAAGTATCTTAAGACGTATTTGAATACCCAAAAATATACAATAAGAGCTAACCATACTCATTGGACAAGATTACAATACTCTGGGGCTCTTGGGTGCAGTTTTGCATTCCATAAGTTCCAAAATAGTTTAACTCCTGAAATCTTTAAGCAACAATTCTATCACTTATTTGGCAAGACTTATGCATCTTAATTTAAATGAGTTTAGCATTTCCTTAATCCATTCTAATATGATTGTTCCAATGAAGCTTCAGTTTCAATTAAGTATTGAAAAAATGTTTAATGCAAAGCTGTGATTTCTGAAAATCTTAAAGTAGACACACAAGATTTACTTGATACAAGGGTATTAGTCTGCACACATACTCTACTGAACATATTAAAAGTTTAAAAATTGCACATCATTGATGGCTTGATGACAGATTTGAACGGAGGATAAGATATTAATTACAAGTTGAGCACTCCCCAATCAACCATAGGCATTCAACTGATGTAATATTTAAACAAAGAGTTCACATAGCCATACCGTAGCAACTTTGCAACTTCATGAAGAGCTAAATCAAAATATTAATATCATTAGGGACAGAAGCATCCAAGTTATCTATCATTGATAAATCACAAATTACACCCCTATGACTGTGCCTAATATTTCAAGTACATCATTTTTAAAAACATCACTTATACTCCTTTTAATACAGTAGTAAAATGAAGCAGTGAACATTAATGAAGAAGAGTCGTGTGAGGAAGGTTCTAATCGGCTAAATGCATCACATGTGAATGAAATCAGGTACTGCTATAATCTGTTTTGGATTTAAGTATCCTCTCCAAAACTTTTAATTAAGAAACTATTATGGTACACCCGAACTAATGGTATCATACATAAATTCAGTAAACCTCTATTGGAAAACTTTACAATCTCACTCTTAGGACACCCTACAACAATTTATCACAATCTGTTATCTTAAAACTTTCAAATTTTTGATCCTTCATAGATCAAGGTACGACAACAGAAATGGGGGTGAATCTGAGACATACAATTGATATCTAATCCTCACAGCACATGCTGAAGTGTTCTCCACAGAAATCGTTGATGATTTAGTTGTACAGCAGTTGCTGAAATACTATCAATAGTTATCAATTTGGGCTATCTAGCTACAGCAGTAAGATTTCCTTGGAGTGCAAAATCAAATTTCTAATTTCTAATTATCTGTGAATCCAATTATAGGTCAAGATATTTAATACCTATCCTAATGTAAATCCTTTGACAATTATTGATATTATTCAGCAGATTATAACTTATTTGAGTATATTAAAATCATACAAGGATGCTTAAGTCTTCCTTACTAGAGTGCTTGGTTCCTGTGCTAAACATATAAAATAATAATAGACCCTAATCAAAAGGTGATTTGATTAGATCCGTTATGAATCTTTGTTGGAATCCCACCCACAGATTCATACTTTTACAAAAAAAAAAGAATTTAAGGAAATTTACAAAATCAATATGCTGAAATTAAGTCCTAAAGTAGAATGTAACATAATTCGACCAAGAAGATTTCAGACACAAATTTATTGAGATTCATCGTGATAGGATTTTGACCAAATTGTTAACTAGATAATTTATAATCAACAAGCCTAAGCATTTCAGGTTATGGCTTCTATCCCTAAGCAAAAATCGAAGCACTTAAACAGGGAGATTCGTACCTTAGATCTTTGAGACTGAGAGAAGAAGAAGATTGTGCTGGAAAGGAGCAGATGCCGGGCGCTAAGATGTTCAGAATCATCTTCGTCTCTATCATAGACCTCCAAGGATAGCTGATTCTATCGGTTTAGAGAAAGAAGATGAGCATCAGTGGGTTGGGGAAGAAGGACCATTAAGCGTTGAGATGCTGAGACTCTCCCTTTCTGGAGTTGTCGCGGCTTGAGGAGAGAAAGAGCGAGGGAATTGAGAGGGATCTTTGAGGTGTCGTGAAAGTGTCTGTGGGGACCCGATGATGGGTAGCAGGAGCTAATTCAACATCAGTTTTGAGTAGTTCAAAAGATAAAATATATAGACATCAAACATAACTCATTTATTCATAATTCATAAGTTTAGATTACAGAAGTCAAAATAAAAGTTACAACATTAAGAAAAAATTAAAAAAGAGCAATAAATCAGCAAATAGCAGTATCAACACTTCTTAGCTCTTTAGCACCTTTCTTCTATGACAAGCTTCTGATTTGGGCACGTTTCAAAAGTGCAGGCATTTCAATACCAATTAATTATGAAATTAAGTACTGATAAATGTCAACTTTACAATTATTAAATAATAAGCAAAATAATCAATAATTTGACAGGACATAAGTTGTATAAATTTATCCCTACAAACTTATTTCAATTGTACTGAAACTTTAGCATAAAAATATATATTGTCACAAAAATAAATATAAAAAAAAAATTAATATCTGGCGCAAAACATGATTTTGTTAGGCAAGTACAAAATCGAGAAAAAGAAAGATTCAATTCTGTGTTACATATCCCAGCTTCCCTCTATATCTGCCTCAAAGGCTTATCAGTATAGGCTCCTTATGACTCCCGATGTCGGACAGTCCCGTCATAGCAGTTGTTTGATCAGACTAAAAATAGATCAACATGGAACCCATGCCTACTCAGTTATCCAAATTTTTCCATATATCATTTTATGCAACTTTTAAAAGCACTTTTATCAATTTGTGCGATGCTGAGCGGAAAAGTATATTTAAATAAGAGTAAATAAAAGATATCTGGTACATTTCCTTATTGCGTGAATCAGAAAGTAAAACGTCAAGTATGTGCACGATTTGTACTTGATAAGTAATTACTAGAAAATTTATAAGTTAATACATATAATGATAATAATATTGTAATAATTATTTTAGAGAGAAATAATCTTTCTTTTATTCATTCTCTTATTTTCTTTTTTGAATTTATCAATCTTCTTTCTCATATAATAATAACTATAGTAATAACAATAATATCTTTATTATGATAATACTAACTATATAATGCATATATATATACTGAAATGAATTTGACAAAATGGGTAAGTAGGCCGGGAGCTGGAAGGAGGCCAGACATGGCTGAAGGGGCCCGAAAGGGATGGCCGGAGTGGGGTGGTCGGAGCAGAGGCGGCGGCGGCTGGCAAGTGGCTGGCTGGTTGAGGGCTGAGGGAGAGCTAGCTGCAGTAAGAAGGGAGGGATAATTATAGAGAGGAGGGAAGGTGAGGGAAAGAGGGTGGCCGACCGTCGACCAACACCAGTGGCATTCCATCTCTGACGCATATCCGTTTGCAGGCTATGTCGACCGACAGAGCCTGCACCTGCGTCGGGGGGGGGGGGAACATAAAATAAAGGAATAAAAACAGAGGAAATTAAATAAATAATTTCAATTAAATTTTTCGCATTTTTCCATCATTCAACTTTCAAAAATAACGAAATTTGACACCGAGGTGTATTACGATGAGACGACACCCTTGGGCAAAAATTTTCGATTTAGAGAAATATTTTATTTTATATTGATTTCTGAAGTTTAAAACTTCAAAAATTAATTACGATCGAACAAGCTCCGAATTTGATGAAACTTTTAGCGTAGCCTTTAAATAGCATATATACTTAACATAATGACACAAAAAATGATAAATTTAGACATTTAATTTTCTCTATTTTATTGAATTTAAAAATTTTCAAAAAATTAAAGCATGAGTTTCAGTTATCTGAATTTCTCCCAAATTAGGACATTTTGATCTAAAAATTATTTGTACCCAATGGTATTTTGGTTTGCCCTAATTTAAAGTTCCCCGGGATCCTGATTTCTGAGTTGAGATCTAACCTAATTTTGCAAAGTAACGACATTGGGTCGTTACAGTGTCATGGGTGCTTTGCGGCCATAAATAAGGCTTCCTGGAAACCGTCGCATTAATTTCGGCGGTTTCAAAAGAGGAACGGTGATCATCCAGCGACAATGACACTATCGGTGCTAACTCAGGATCTGTCGAACCATTGCTACTGTTACAAAATCGGCCTGTCTTAGGAAGGAAAGAAAAGAATGGGAATTTGGAGAGGCGTCGTTTGCTTGCGTTCTCAGCAGGGAGAGAGGGAAAAAAAGGAAATTGTGTTTCTTAATTGGGGTTACCGTGAAGAACTGACGTCGACTCCTCCATTGGAAACCGTCGACTAAATTGTCGGCGGTTTCTTAAAGAGGCGTAACCTCTGCGTCGGTTATAAGAATAGAAGGAGAATTCGTGTGGAAGTCGTAACGATGCTCCCGATTTTAAGTAAAAGAGAGACGCAATTGCTTAATGTTGCCTAAAATTGCCGAATTACATTTAAATTCAAAAAAAAAAAAGAAAATATCAAAATAACAACATTTTCATTTCAACAATATTTGAGTAGAATGAATTCCCAAAACTTCCTAAAACAATAATTTTAATCAGTTATACTTGTTATAGCACATAACAAAAACAAGCAGGAATTGTCGAAAACGAATTTTAACGGGAAACTTTAACTAAAAACAAAAATTTGCGAGTGACCAACAGAAACTAAATCTAGCGGAAAATTAACGTCCTTATTAAAAATGACAGGCTCATTACAGACTCCCCTACTTAAGAATAATGTTGTCCTCGACATTGCATCAGATGAAAGACATTTTAATCGAAAGTAAGAAGGTTCAATTATGATTACCCAAGTTCTCGAAGAATCTGGGATATTCTTTCCTAATTTCTTTCTCCCTTTCCCAAGTTGCTTCATTGGTGCTATGATACCTCCATTGCACCTTGACCATGGGAATTGTTCTCTTCCTCAACCGAAGATTGTCTAGTTCTATGATTTTGTCGGGTTCCTCCACATAAGTCAAATCTAATTGAATTGTAATACTGGGTACTACTAATTATTGGGACGATCTTTGCGAACATTTGTGTAGGGATTGTACTTAAAACACATTGTGAACTGCAAAAAAATCTTCTGATAATCTCAAACGATATGCAAAGCTTCCTATTTGGGAAATGATTTCCAACGGTTCAACATATCGCGAGCTTAGCTTGCCTGATATGCTAAATTGGTACACCCCTTCAAGTAGGTAAAACCCCCGACTTAAAACTCCAGCATTCGGTGTCTTGAATCATAGCATTTCTTTTGACAATCTTGAGTTGTAATTATTCTGTTCTTTAGAAGTAAAATTTCAAGGAACTTGGATTAGCTCATAAATGCAAAATTTCCTTGTAGTTTATCCAGCTAGAAACAAATCTTCGCATGACCTACCACCAAGCCCACATCAACTACTTGCCACACCTCCATGAAATTCACTATGTCATCGTCAAACCTTGCCGGTAACAATAGGTCAATCATCAATCTGTAGAATGTTTCTAGGGTTCGAGTGAACGTTAACTAGTTCATGTTGGTTGTCGGTCATCACCAATCCAAGCTGGTTGTTATCAAGTCCACACCATCCCACACTGAACATCATCAGCAATAAAAGAGTGCATCACTGTCGACCCTCACCGGCACCAGCAAGGAAATCAATGTTTATTTGTCATTTTTTTAAATATTTATAACTTTATTTCAAAGCAAATGCGAAAAAATACAATCCAGTAATTGCTTTACTTCAAGCCAAAAGCAACCAAAGCAATTGTTTCACCACTATATTTATCTTACCCCAAACCAAATGGGTCCTAAATGGACAGGTTGTTCACCCAGGTTTATTTAAGGTTCTGTCCATCTATTTGCGGAAGCAAAACTAGCAAAATAAGACCTGCATTCTTAATGGATGCCGATATGCTGTTTTTATCAATTATCCTTTCTAAATGCTACAGAGTATTATTTATTAAAATTGTTTGAATAGCAACGTTAAAAGGGTATGGTGACTGTTTTTGGAATTATACTATCAGCTGGCAGATAAAAATTTAATGTGACCCACATATTAATAAATTCAAATTAATGGGTTAGATATATCTACTACTTTATGTGGAAAAATATCAAATCACCGTCATGAATAGGAATTCAATAACATACAACAGCAAAATGGTGGCACAAAGTTGATTCGGGAAAATGTTTGGTTGGTCAAATGAAGTTGTAATTGGATGAAATCTTGAGATGATGTTACAGTGGATATTAGGAATCTGTAAGACTTAATTTTGTAAGATTTGGTGGGTGTTTGAGAGGTTTATGGACAGTGAAATAAAAGGGCGCTGAATTTTGCACAGATTTCTTTAGTTGGAGGGGATGCTTGATGATCAAAAGGGAATTAATGAAATAAAATGAAACTGAAAGGTAATAGAAAATACAATGAGATCAAACAGAAAAATAGCTTAAAATAAAAGATAACTACCAAGATTATCCACACATTGGCCATCTAGAATTGTATACACTCTAAAGATCATCAATTATACGCACCAATAGATAATTTATGTTTTCTACACCAAAACTCAAGAGAAACCAGTCTTTTTCTAGAATCAAGCTTCACGAATTTAGGGCTTACATGAGGTATTTATAGCAGTTAAGCCCTAACTCTAACCTAGTGGGGCATTAAGACCCAGTTATACCTCCCCGGGTGACCTTTTGCATTCCCAACACATGTCTAATTAATTTTTCCATATGGTCACTGATTACAATATAATAAAGCAGCATAAACAATAAAATATATAAATAAGACAGGTTCACACATAATATGACATAATAACACGCACAACAAGATATAACATAATCCAACCCGTTACAAGCCAATAACCTCTTAAAACTGAAGCATAACTACATCATGTATTCAGATTCCTTGAGTATGCTTGTGTTATCACTCACTCTCGTGTAGGCCTTAGTGATGTATCAAATAGCTTCTAATACCTAATGATTAGTTTCTTTGTATTCCTTAGCTCAATGAGTTTTCCTTTTATTATAATTCCAAACTAAAGATCATGATATAAAACCAGGCCAATTTTCTTAAAACCATATTTTGCAAATAACATCTAAAATTCAATTCTTTAAGCAAATTAAAAGCATACATTTCAACAACTATATTAGGTAGACAAATATTTCTCCATTGATTCAACCAAAAGTTTGATAAGAACAAATAAAGTTGTTCATGCTGCATTTGAATTACTAGCCACTATCACATAAGAATCGCTTGAGCAATAGTTGAGGTGTGATGGTAGTAGAAAAAGCTACTATATATTATTTGGGGAAACTGATTAGCATACAACCAATCAAAATGCCTCAAATCTCTCAATGACCCTTCATCCACATACGCTTACCATTGCTTGAAATCCAAAAATTGCTACAATACCCTCCCGACCCCTTCAGAAAAACATCTTAACCCCATTAGCAATAACATGTACCACCAATAGTGACCCCACTGAGAGCAAGCTACCTCATTGTGAGATGTCCTGTTGCTCACTAGCCTCACCATTTACTCATCGGCACCAAATCATCACTACAATAATATCGTGATACCTCAACAACAAATGTATTCCCTAGCAGTCATTGACTGCCTAGCCCCATCTACCTCAACTGTTGTCTTTTCCTACCATTGATTACCCTAATCATTGATAATTTGTCTTAGATTTTGGTTTTTTACAATGTAGTTCTGTAATTTATTATTATGAACAGTTATCTACAATTGGATCCCCAAACAACACATTGCTTTTTCTATTGCTACTTTAAACAATTGCTTCCCATTAAGCTATTTCCTGATAGCTATATATATAGCTGCAGTAGTCTCAAGTAGGCCTTCAATCATACCAACAATTTGAATATTGTATATTTAAAACATTCTTAGACACTCATAGAAAAGCATTTGAATTACGACAACCATCAAAAGTATGGGAATCAACCATTTCTTTGTAACCATCAAAAGTACTCATCATGATATCAATAATGGTGGTACTCTGTAAATATAACATATAGTGTTCCTTGTTTTTGCTCAATTTTGAAGTGATAAACACATGAACATTATACTAAAAACGGTTCTTACAATTTCATATCAAATAGATTGAGGTAATGCACACGATTTCTATGATGGTATGTCCTAGAGAAAATTAGCAAGACCTCCGCTAAACATTTGATGTGTTAAGATGTTATAAAGTGCTCATAAGATAAAGATTCCTAATGACATCATCAAGCTAGTTAAGATCACCATAAGAAGTTTCTTCACCATAATTTAGAAATTGATTCAAATAAAGCTTTCCCATTTGTCAGACATCTCATCTTTACTCATACCTTGATCAGACATAAAATATCGATTTTCAAATTTTTTGAATTATGGATAGTCTATTTTCTCTCTTATAAGCAAACATTCACACTATTTGGTCTAAACAAAAAAAAAAACGAAACGAACCAATTAACCAATCATAGTTGGGTTATTCATTTTAATTTGTTCAGTGAACGTTTAATTTTTTCAAAATTTGATTATTCTTAATTTTTATTTTATTTTATTTTTACTATTAAATAAATAAACTATCCAAATATTTGAAATTATTAAACATTCACCTAAAACATTATTTAAAAAATCTAATTTATATGCGTAATGTCCAAAACAAAATTAATTAAACCTAAACTAAATCAAACTAACCCCCTATAACAAAACTTCAACTTTGTTTTTATAATATTTTGATTTAATCGAAACTGAAGTACTTAAAATTCGGTTCAATTTTTATAGTAATTTGATGGGTACAGTTTAATCATTTTAAAAACTAAACTAATTGGTTCTTATAATTTGGTTTGATTGATAATCAAACCAACCAAATGCACACCCCTACATTTAGGTTAATTAATTTGTTCAATATATCTAAACAATCTTTTTATATTTAAAAAGAATTATAACAACAAGAGAATACACAAGAAAAATGATACGCTTACACAAGAATATACACCAAAAAGTATCTAGGGCCAATAGAAAATTTTCTTTTTTTTTTAATTTTTGTATATAGGCCCCACAAAAAAGTGTATTCAACTAATAATCTACTTATACATTGAAATAATACATCACCTATATATTTTGTTGTATATTAATGTGTAAGTGTAGCAATACTCAATACACACTAGTTGTAGAGTACGTGGTTGATTAATATATTTTATGAGATCAACAAACAAGATGGTATACAATAGTTTGTTATATAGTGAAAATAATGAAACTGCAAAAAAAGTGCCAAGTGCATGGATGAAGGACATGCAAAAGATTGAAATTATAGTGGAATGCATACCATAAAATAAACGGCTAAGAAATTGGTCATGTTCATCTCTTTTATTATCTTGCTAAAGTCTGGGTTTGACGTATAAGAAACTTGAGTCCTCAAAAAAGGATGATTATAACATATTAACAGACTAACAAAAATTATTTAATCACAACAAAAATAAAAATAATCATCCCAAAACTTTTTCCCAACTATTTGGAGTCAATTTAAGAGATACTTATTTCCATTAATTTTTTATCATCACAATTCATGTAATCTTCTTTTGAGAACTTCTATGAAGTTAGCAACATTCTACCATTTCCCTCTTTCACACGAATCCTATTTCCCATTCTTGTAGGCATGTCATCACCTAATTATTCTGCATGCACAAATCAATCTAATACAGTCTTACAATATTAACAGTACTACTTTCTATCCAATGATAAATATACAACAACAACAACAAATCTTAGTCCCATTAGGTGGGGCCAGTTATACAAATCTTGTCTCCATTATGCATGATCAAATAGAAGCCCATTCCTAAGTTCCAAATAGAGAAGATATTTTTTAATAGTTGTTTTCCATATTGTTGGTCTTTCTCTTCCTCTTTTAACATGGAACAATTCATATACTTAATTTTTAAAATAGGGGAATCAAATGGTCTACCTTAATATGCCTAAACCATCTAACATGACATTCTCAAACTTTATCAACTAATGGAGACACTCTAACCTTGATACAAATGAACTCATTTCTCACTCTATCCTTTCGAGGATACCCACTCATCTAGCTTAACATCCTCATCTTTGTAACAAATAATTTATATGTAAATTTCTTCTTTATTGGCTAACATTCAATCCCATGTAACATAGTTGGATGCATATCTACTCTAAAAAATTCTAGTTAATTTTGAGTGGGAGTTTTCAATTGCACAACATTGCAAAAGCACTTTTTCATTTCATCCAACCAACTTGGATCCTACTAATTACATTATTCTCTATTTCATCACCCTTTTGAATAATTAAACCAAAGTATTTGAACTTCTTGCTCTTCTTGAACACATAATCCTTATATAAGTTATGTCCTCAAAATTATGGATCTAATTACAATTATTAAACTTTCAAATATTTTATTTTAAATCTAAGTGATTAAATTCTTTAAAATCTAAAGTAGTCCTCCCAAGTTTGCTTTAACTCTATCCCTAGTCTTATCAATTAAGAAAATGGCATCTACAATTGATATGAACCAAAGAACCTCCTCTTGAATACGTTCAGTAAGATCATCGAAAATTAAAGCAAAAAGAAATGGTTGAAAGCACAATCTTGACGTAATCTAGTGGTAGCAAGAAAATCATTAGGCAAGCCACCTTGCAACCGAACATATGTTACTTACCTATTATACATATATTTAATAACATTAATATACATCACATAAATTCTTGATCTTTCCAATCTATCCAAAAAGCTTCTCTTAGTACAAAGCCTTTTAAGGATCAATAAAATTTAAATGAAGATCTTTTTTAATTAAAATTTCTCCATCAAATCTCTTAATAAGTGTACGCCTCCATAGTAGATCTACCTAATATAAAACAAAATTGAATGCGTGAAATACAAATATGTAACGACCCAAAGTCGTTACTTTGCAAATTAGGTCAAAACCCGCCTTAGAAATCAGGATACCGAGAAATTTCGAATTAGGGCAAACAAAAATACCATAGGTAAGATTTATTTTAAAAAATCAAAGTGCCCTAGTTGAGAAGAAATCCGAATAACAAAAGCTCCCATTTTATTTCCTAAATTATTAAAATCTAAAAATCTTGAACATTGAAATACATGCCCAAATTCATCATTTTCAATGTCATTATGATCAGTATATTATTTAAAGACTGCTCGATAAGTTTCATCAAATTCTGAGCGCCGATTTGATTGTGGCTAATTTTTAAAGTTTTTAAACTCAAAAATTAATATAAAACAAAATATTATTCCGAATCAAAAATTTTCGGCGCGATAGTGTTCGTAATGCCATAACACACCTCGATGTCAAGTTTCATTGTATTTGGACGCCAAATGACGGAAAAATGTGATTAATAAGTTTAAGTAGATTTCCTTTAAAATTCCCTCTCCCCCATCCCTCCCCCAAGTTCCGATTTTTGGCAAAACTTCCGCCATTTCATGCTGCTGTTAGCGCCTTAATGGCGCCAGTTAATGGTACCATTATCCCTCATTCTACACCCTTATCTTTTGCCATTCCAGCCCTTCTTTTTGCTTATTTTAACTCCATTCCTTCCCTTCTCTCCAAACAGCAGCTCTCTCCAAACAACAGCTCCCTCCCTTCTCCTCTCCAAACTGTTGCCATTCCAGCCCCCTTCACTCCACAGCCAGCCAGCCCACAGCAGCCCTTCCTCCCCCTTCTTCCCACAGCAGCTCCTCCCTCAGTCCCTACCAGTCCTACAGCAGCCCTCTCCCCATTCCCAGAAAAGTAGCCCCTCCTCAGCCCATAGCCAGCCCTCTTCTCCCACAGCCAGCAACTCCCTCCCTCCTCCTCTCAAACAGCAGCTCCTTCTTCTCCATTCCAGCCAGCTCCCAGCAGCTCTCCTCCTCAGCCCCACAGCAGCAGCCCTCTCCTCCTTTCAGCCCTACAACAGCAGTCATCTTCTCCTCAGCCCCACAATAGAAGCCCTCTCCCCCTCTCCCCACACAGCAGTAGCCAGCTCCCATTCCAGCCCCTACCAACTTCTCTACCAGCCCCCACAGCAACTCCTCCCTCAGCCCATAGCAGCCAGCAAGCTGCTAGCTCCACCCTCAGCCCCTACCAGCCCCGACAACAGCTTTTCCTTCAGCCCACAGCAGCCAGCAAACCGCCAGCCACCCAACAACCCTCTCTTACCACCGCCAGCAAGCCCTCTTACTGCAGTAACCTCGGTTAACCGTCCGATCATCCATTTCAACTTCCTTCAAGCAATCCTAACCCTAAGTAAAAGGTGTTGAAAATGAAGAAAATGGAAGGAAAATATTTTTGCTAAAACTTATAACTCTGTACATTTTTATGAAAATTTATATTTAGTCATTCACATTTTTATTATTCTCATTAATTAATAATGAGAACAATTCAAATGTTATAAAAAGACTAATATTTCTATTTAAGTATTTCTTTTCATTTCTATTTCTGTCTTTATTCTTTCATATCATTAACATGATTATAATAATAAAATATGAAATGACTTAAATAGTTATGGACTTATATCATTATACGAATGTGAAAGAATAAAGACAAGAAAGGAGAATATAAATCTTTAAAAAAAAAATATTCCTAAAATCATTGGCTAAAATACTAAAATATCAGAAATTTAAAATGCAGATTGAGCGAACTGTCACTCATCCAAACTTAAAGGACAAAAAGGTACCCAGTATATGACAAATATTACATTTGAATTGTTACTACTGCTTAGCTTTTACTTGCTTTGAGCCAAAATTTCAATTTGAAGCCTGGTTGGTCGTTCGGAACCAACGTGACAACATCTGTGGCTAGTTACTGGAAAAATGACATTAGTAACAGCATTCGTGGCTAATTACTGGAAAGAAGCCATCAGTAATAGCATTCGTGACCAGTTACTGAAAAAATGACATCAGTAACGGCATTCATAGCTAATTACCAAAGAAATGATATCGGTAATAGCATTCGTGGGTTGTTACTGGAAAGAAGACATCAGTAACAACATTTGTGGTAGGTTACTGGAAAAACAACATCAGTAACCTGCATTTTTGTGCTAATATCTTTTGTAGGAAATTAATTATTTTATTTGCGCTTTTACATTAACATTTTTCCTGCATCACTTTCGCAAATTGCATCTCTGCTATTATAAAATGTAATACTGCATTGATTATTGTGGCACTTAGAGTACTCTCTAATTACTAGAAATTCTAATCCTAGTATTGTTTGTTGTACAATACCAAGTCAGGTACTTCTGGAAGAGCTTAAACAATAACCCTAATGCTTAAAATTCTCAATCTGCAAATGGATCTACGACAGCGCTGTTTTTGCTTATATTTTATATTATATTTATTTTTCGCTTTTGTACAAGGAGTACGATGTTAGATCTTGTAATATGAAGTTTGAAATAAATGAGAAATGTCTTATATTTTTATGTGTCCCTTTTATTTCATTACTCAATATGATCCTGCGGTAAGTGAACACTCGATGTCGGAATGGTTTCCGCTAAACCGGCATCGGGACATCAGTTAAATATCATTTCATAATCTAAATCCCATTACTCTCTCTCTCAAAGTTTCAATGTACAGCCCATTAACTTATTTCCCCAACAACTTGCTTGAGCATCATTTTTATTCTTGTAAATAGGTACAACAATAATCCTCTACTCATCTGATATCCATTTAGACTTCAAAATAATAATAAATAACTTGATAAGCCCAAAAATTCTTTTCTCACTCAAACATCTCTACACTTCGATAGGATGTCATCCAATCTCATAGCTTTTCCATTCTTTTCATTCTCTTTGACACATCTTCAATGATAGATATGATTGTAAGAATAAGACATACCATAAATACTGTAGTGGAAAAACTCAGCTAATTCATATTACACCTAGTGGCATACTACCAAAATCAGTACGCTTGAAAATTAAACATGGCAGTGGCATCAATGCATGATTCTGCTGAATGAATAAGCATGTTAATGTCAAGGAAGAGCTATAAAAATATAGAAAGAAAATCAAATGAAAATAATGAAAAATGAGTAGCAACAGTACAACATACTCAATAGTCAATAGCACATCAAGCCTGATCTTTCCAGGGCTTATGACTGTTAATACTTTAGCAACAAAAACTACATAATCTAAGGAAGATAATAAGTGCTAAAGTTTGATATCACTCTTAAAATTCAAAACTTCATGAGAAAAAATAAACTTTTCGATGATGAATTTATATTAGCGCAATTATCCAATTAGGCAGTCAGTTTCTACCTTAAAACAACAAAACATGGTACTAAATACCATCTTGCTAAAAGTTTAACTTCAAAGAGATCAAAATCAATCATTAATAGGAGCATCAAGACAAAGCAACTGCTTAAAAATAAGAAATAAAAATCCCAAATTTATTTTATAAACATATATGAAAATTCCACAACCTACTGATAAACAAATGCAATCATAACCCGACAATGCAGAGGAATTGTTGTCATGATCCAAACTTTTGACAATCAAGACAACCCTAATAATGTGCCATACAAAAATATAACAAATGGATCTCTTATATTATTGCCGCATATAGTGATGGATCAACTAGAGCTTCTCTCTCAAAGCTGATGATGGAAACAAATGATAAATAAGAATCTTATTTGTTAGCTTATGTTTTCTTAACGGGAACCACCTAATAATGGTGGAGGTTGATCCCATGAGCCGAATGCACTACCGCTTGAGGTAATGCTTAGAGTGGCATCCACTTGTTTATTTGATCAAAATTGTAAATGGTGCTGTGGCACAATGGTTGAAGCCTTTAGATTTAAATAATTGATAGGTCAAAGAACTCAAATTCCATCTGCCACATATTTGTCTCATTTAAGCTCAATTTAAGAAAAAAAAAAGGTTTGAACCACTTAAATAACTTGACTATGTGCTGGTTTAGAATAAACAGCATTTCAACACCAAAATGCATTGAAAGACTACATGGGTTCAAAAAAAAAACAATCACATCAGCATACCAGGTAAATCTTGAGCATAAGTGGCCAGGTCAACAGTTGGGGACAATTTGACTTTACGAGCATGAACCTTTAAGATATCTAATCGACCCTTTGCACCAGGAGGTAAAATTCTTATCTAAAAGAGAGGCCAATACATTAAGAAATTGATAGCAATATAAACAGAATAAAAGTGACAATGATAATATAACTGAACAGTGCAATATTCTAATAAGTATAGCTAATCGTACACAAGAATATTTTCAACTATAAAAGGTTGCAAGAAATAAAATATCATACACTAGGGCATTCAGATATTTTCACAAACTATTGAATGAAGGATCAACTCCAGAAAAATTATTGTTAAGAACCACACCTTTCGATCGAAGCGACCTGGTCGAAGAAGGGCAGGATCTAGCAGGTCCCTGCGATTGGTAGCACCCAAGAAAATTACACCTTTTCCAGTATCAAACCCATCAAGCTCAATCAAGAGCTGATTGAGAGTAGTCTCCCGTTCTTGGGTTGCAGCATTATAAAGTTGATCAGCGGACTCCTTGTAAATACCTTGCCGCCTACAAATGTACCAGGTGTAAAAGTTCGATGATTTAGATAATGGAGTAATTGAAGTAAACTTTAATTTTGATTTCTTGATATTATAAACAATGCCAAAGAATGTGGACTCATGAAGTGTTTAACAAAATAGATCCTGTTACTTCCAAAGTTAAAATGAATTAATTGATAGCAAATTTTGCATTCATGCATCTATATATATGATTTAAAGGGTCACTTAGCTAGTAATTTTAATAAAGTCGATAATTCATTGTTGATAACTTTGCCAAACAACGCACATAGCATGCCAAGAAGCACCTGTTTCGTTATTGGCTATTCAGTTCCAACAGATAAAATCATTGTGTAGGTGCTATCACTTTATGTGTACAAAAAACAGGAATAGTGACGCAGGAACTCCCAAATTACAAGATTCAGGGAATGGCAGCAGTATATGCCAAAGCCCTACATTACAAGAGGCTATTTTCAGAATTCAATTGTATGACCAATACACTAAATACAACTAAATCAATTATCATTGCACCAATTCCTAAACTCACTAGATCACTAGATAACATCAACTTCAATAAATGAACATCCTAGAAGTTAAAAAATCACATTCAGATTACAAACAATGCCTAAGAAAATAGCTTATTCTTTAAAGTTGCTCACATCATAAATATAATCTCAGCAAGTCCTATTACCATTTTAATACCAAGAATAATACAAATGTTTCTTCCTCAAAGCCAACGCATGCAAAGAAAAAAAACTGTAGCATTGCTAATTAAGGCTAACTTCTCTTAATAACTGTAAGTTACAGTCCTCATTCAGTGCATTACCATAAAGAAAGAACAAGGTTTTAATGATTCACTCTTATGAGATGTAAATTTATGTCCTTTGTAATGCCAATTACAACAAATTAATACAATAAAGGTTATGCTTTAACTCAACTTGTAGGGAATTTGCTTCAATATTAAACTCAATTTGTAATGAAGAAAAATATAAAAGAATCCCTCATGCAGTAAACAACTTTAAAAAAGTTCCAGTTATACAATTACATAAAGATCCCAAAATGGCAGCCAATATATATCGCTATATGGCACATATATGCAAATGATCATCACAGAAAACAAAAACTTAAAAAATATGCAAACCTTCATAATAAATCCTGGCATATCGCCTATAATGTTCTAAATATAAGCATACCTGGTAGCCAGCGCATCAACTTCATCAATAAATACTACTGATGGTTTATTCACCTGTACAATCGATTACAAGAATGAATATAACTTGATTGAGCAAATCGATTATCAAAAAAAGTAACTAAGAACCAAATAATTGTACAGAAGCTGGCCTGAAATCATCATCCTAACATTAAAAAATTAGGAATTGAACCCTAGTTTAAGACTTCAAAATATAATCATCCCAAATAAAGTCTTTTATTTATTCAAGAAAAGCATTTATTACAGATAAGGTTCATTTGCGCGTAAGAATGATAATATTTTGCAGCATGATGACTATTTCAAAGTTTTACAATTTTAGGAACTTTACTAGTTTTTATGGCATCTAAATGCTCTAGAGCAGTAAATTAAATGCTTGAATCAAATTAGGCTTCATAGCATTAAGATCATTGGTTATCATGCTAGCTGACTTGCAACATTGTGGCTTCATGGGCAACAAATTTTATGCGCAAGAATGATAATAAAGTCTTTTATTTATTCAAGAAAAGCACTTATTACAGATAAGGTTCATTTGTGCGTAAGAATGATAATATTTTGCAGCATGATGACTATTTCAAAGTTTTACAATTTTAGGAACTTTACTAGTTTTTATGGCATCTAAATGCTCTAGAGCAGTAAATTGAATGCTTGAATCAAATTAGGCTTCATAGCATTAAGATCATTGGTTATCATGCTAGCTGACTTGCAACATTGTGGCATCATGGGCAACAAATTCTTATTAACTGAAAATTAACAAACAAGAAAAATAATATGGACATTTTTGTGTTATTTGACTTATTTTAAAACGTATGTGAGAATTTTGTGCATGCATATGAGAATAGATGTGCTCTTTTGTTCCTAAGCCAGTCAAGTTCACTGTTGTTGACAGTTCACTGTGCTTTGAGAGTTGGTTTGTTGATTTGATAGTTTATTATTTGTTCATTATATTTTTGCAGTCACAGGGCATATATTCCCTTTATTCTCAAGAAATAATCTCTAGAATGCTTGAATCAGGTAACACAAATAAAGTACAAAAATAGAAAATTGATGAAGCTCCATACAAAAAAACTGAAACTCGAAAATAATCTAAGAGACATAAACAAAGATTGTTTCATCAATAACCTTAGTTCCCAGCCCTTTGAGATTCTCAAGAGAAACCTAGGCAACCATAACAATGCAGCTGAATCCTCGTTGGTATTCTCTTCCTTACTGTACTTGCAGGTAATCATCACTAAAACTCATCAGGGAAAACTGCGGAGTCCTTGCTCCAATATATCCGCTTACCTTCATGTCATTCCTTACATCGTTAGTCCTCATCACCTTCAGTGCATATTTCTTAATTACAACTGTAATTATGGAGGCTATCTTCAATGGAGTCTTTGGTAAATGTTGATGGTGGACGTTTTTGCCACTCTTTTTTATCATCTTTGCCTCCACTGAAAAAATATTAATCTGCCAATCCTCATTGCTATCAGATATTTGGATTTATATGCCAACACTTGATATTGCTTGGATATTTGTGTCCATCTATACAAGCCTTACTCTGGAATTGCTTAACTATCTGTCAGGAGTGGAGCTCAAGTTCTAAATGCTTCTCTCAACAGCCATTGCAATAACGATCTTTGATAACTACAAAACTAATTTCAGTTGAGCATAACCAGCATTTAGTGTTCTATAAAAAAAGATGATAATCTGCCAATCCTCATTGCTTTTGGAGCTGTGATATTTGAATTTATATGCAAACACTTGATATTGCTTGGACATTTGTGTCCATCTATACAAGCCTTACTCCTGGAATTGCTTAACTATCTGTCAGGAGTGGAGCTTAAGTTTTGCATGCTTCTCTCAACAGCCATTGCAATGCCAAGTTTTGATAGCTACCAAACTAAATTTCAGTTGAGCATAACTAGCATTAAGTGCTCTATAAAAAAATATGAGTTCAATGGTTGAGCATGCCTAGCCTTCACCTTTAGGAAGCAATGAAAAAGTATAGTATCTCACTTAAATAAAAAAAAGAAGTATATGGTGAGTTTCAGTGGAAATAGCCAACTATACTCTATTAAATGCCAATGGTCGAGATCTTCTATGGGATCCTTGGCCTGGCCAAGGTGAGACAACCTGATGTCACGCACCTCTTTGAGAATCAAATTTTTTAGTAACAAATCAGTTATGATCATTTCAAAAAATTCACATTTTATTAGACATCTCAAAAAGTTACATTATATTACATTGTTGATATAAACTTTTTCTACTACAACTACAAGTTATCATAAATATACTTCCATATATTAATATAATAATAAAAATAAGATATCCTTACTAGATCACTACAAGCCTGATACTATCATCTTAATCGTGATTTCTAAAACAAGCAATACATCTCTTGTTCCCAATGTTTTCTCTCATTAACTAGTCTATTCCACTTTGCCAGACTCACCATATGAACCCAAGTTTAGACATGATTATTGGTGCATTCTTTATCAAAATTGGCTTTATCAAGTCATCATTTTCTGAGTCTTGCTTAAGGGTGTCAAATTATGACCCAACATGAAAATACAACTCAAACAAGACCCAAAAGAAGACAGATTGAGTTAACCCAACCAATATTCATTTCAAGTTCTGGTTGGATTTTACTTGTAAAGCATTTGAGTCAAGATTAAGTTGATCCACAAAACACAAATTTGAGCTGGCTTAACATATTCATTAGACATTCGTGTCAAAACAGGTTGAGTCTAAGCTAAAATAGGTTGAGATTGAGTTAAAATAGGTAAGTTAGAATCAAAAGGCTTATTTACTACAAAATTATTTATGTTTTTGTGTTGAAATGTGTCAACTTTGGGTCAAGCAGGTTAAAATCAATTTGAGGTTGAGGATTGGCCCCTTTATTAAACAAGTCATGTTCAGCTAACCTATTTCAAGTTGTCATTTTAAGGTCGAACCCGAACACCACTCGTTGACCTAATTTGACACTCCTTGGTCTTGCCTATTTTCCATCAAAATAAAGTATCCAACTTTTAGCCATCTAGGAATAAATTTTGATGTAAATTCATAGAAATAGCATATGCTGGTCTTTCTTAAAAAAATTAAATACAAAAATTTAAATAACATTATCAGCAAGACAAGTGATAAAATTTTAAATATGGTTAGCAAATAATCAGATTGATTGTATTAGCAATGGAATTGAGCTTGTTGGTAGTAATAGCTTTAAACAATAGTCAAATGACTAGTAAATTTGAGCACAAATAATTAAGTAAAATAATAAGGTAAATGAGAGAAAGTGTTAAAATAGTCTCTTAACTCTTGCAATATATTCATATTAATCATTGACTCTTATACATGATTTTTTAGTCCCAAACTTTTGTTTAAGTATTTTTGTTTGTCCTACATTAATTTTCCATATGCTTTCGTTCGCATGTAAGGGTAAATAGATAATTTACCACGGGCGAATGGACTTCTTTTATTTTTTCTTCCACTATCACTTCACTTTTTCCCCGCAGAGCAACTAGGGTTCCGCTCATTGTTTTTTCACTATCTCTGTTGTGTAACCTATGGAACAATCGATGAAGGTTCGGACAGCAAGGACGCTTCCAACATCGATGACATTTCCAAACTGACGACACTTCTGATGTCTGCGCTTTCAATTTCAACAAAGCTTCTAACTTCAACGATCATTCAGAAGTCGATAAAGCTTCCGACTTCAATGACCATTCAAAGTTGACGAACCTTCCGAGTTTGTGAGTAGCCCAAAACCATACATCTATCTATTATTATTCACCCTCATTGTTTTTATATATTATTGTCTCATCTATAGTTAGATCATCCTTAAGCATGTTTATGCTTTAGACAATTCAAGAAAGTCTTTTTGATTATTTGATATTTGCTAAGCTTTCAACTAGTCTTTTCCAGTTGCTATAATTTACTTATTTACTTAGAGTAAATCTATATTTTGTTATTTACTAAACTGTCATCCATGTAAATAACTTATTTCTTTTGCTTATTAAAGAATCTTGGGAGCATTCAAATTTGGCCGAATTTAAAATTTTTTATTATTTTAATTTATTTCCTTAATAATCATGCTTCTTAATTCTTTGTCAAAAGTCTTTTGATCGATGTATGAATGGCATACGCTCTTCTAATGACTATTGCTAACCTCTTATTGAGTCAACTTATCACTTCCTGTAATATGTTTTCTTAATAGTATATACTATTACAAGTGTTGCTAATTATTATAATTTGTGAAAATATTTGTATTCATATGCTTATTTTCAGAGTTAAAATATGAGTTAATGAATCAATCTGAAAGGTTTGGGAGTGGTATTAGTGAGATTTATGATGTTTCTCACTGGCTTGATGATTCAATTTTTAATCAATTGTGTTATGATACAAGTGTAGGAATAAATGAGATTCTTAGAGAAGATAGAAATGTTGAAAATTTTGATGATGATATTGATGATAACAATCATGAATCTAATAAATCAAATGGATGTGAGAAATTTATTGAAAGTGATTTTCCCAAGGGAGAATGAAACATACATGAGAAAAATATAGACACAACTAAGAAGAATTCTATTATGCTTGGAGTAGTTCAAAGAAAGAACAATGATATAAATTGTATGACTTTTTATGATGATGCAAGTGCTCATGGAAGTCGTGGAAAGGAAACAATGAAATGCCTACTTTTAGCCATAAAATGAATATTCAAAATACAAGTTCTGAAGTGGGGATGATACTTAGCAACAAACAGGAGTTCAAAAAGTTTAATAAAAAACTAATCGATTGCAAAGGAAAGTTAATCAAATTTGTCAAAAAATAATAAAATTCATTGAAAGTTATTTGTCGAAGATCAAATGGTCCATATTTTGTTTAGTTTTTACAGCATAAATGGGTTGATTTAAAGCAACTAATATCATTGCATAACAATATTTGCAATTGGACATGCATGATAAAATAATAACTTCTTCATCAATTGCAAGAAAATCTATGAACAAAGTGTGACATAATCTAAGTGTACCAATAAACGAGTTTAGATAAAAAATGATGAATGATTTGAGGATCCATGTGACAAGCTCACAAGCAAGGATGGACTTAAGAAAGGCTTTAAGAATGGTGCAATTAAAAAAGAAACAACAATTTAATAAAGTGTAAACTATTATTTAGAAATTGCAAGGACTAATTTATAGTTCAACAATTTATATTCAAACTACATGTGATCATAATCTCAATCATGGCGGGCCCTTGAGCATCCTCTGGAATGACTTGAGAGTTGCTCCTAATCGATTGTATTTATTTTATTTTATGAATGGCGAAGCACATAAATATCAAGGCTTTAAGTGTTTCTAAGCATGCAGAAATGGTTTTAAGGTTATCAACCCATAAATGGAACCAACAAATGTATAATAGTTAGATGACCAATAAAATCATACATAATGTCAAGGACTAAAACAAACAAATTGAAAATGTAAATAGACCATTTTGATGATTTTCTTCTTAAAATTGCAAATATAATTTAAATTTAATCAGAAAAATTTTGTTTGTCTTTTGTGATCCTTTATCAATAAACATTCAAACAAAGTTTAAACCCAATTTAGAAAAGTACAACACATGTATCCATATGTAGCTTTACATAATTGCAAATTGAAATATAGCACGTTGTGCCTTTTTGAATTACTACAATCTCTTATTTCTCCAAACATTGGATAATACTTATAACTCTCCTAAACATAGCAATATCAAACATCTTAATAGATATTTGTGTATATATTCTAGCCATGCATCTATCATATAATAAAACACACTATACAAATGTATGCAAATATTGGATCACATTAGATAATTTGTTCAAATTCATAATTCATTGGTCCACAAATTTATTTTAAGACTTTGCAACTTTTACAACATATTAAAAACCTAAGAAATCTAATAACATAGTGATGGCTTGATCAACTTAGGAACGAAAACCTGAAGCTTAAAGACAAGTAAAAATCAAAAATTTTAAATAATATGCCAAAAGTCTTTTAAAACCCAATAGCCAAGTAGTAATTAGATTGATGGCCTAGGTTAAAGTAAATACTCACTAACCAAGGCTAAAATCTAGAAAATTTTAGGCGTCTAGCCAATTAAGAGTCTAGCCATGCATCTATCATATATTCTTATTTATATCTACTAAGACAAAATTCTTTGAATTATAAAATAGTCATCCGTAACTCAAGTTTTGATTTAACCGCATCCTTAATCTTACTAACTACAATCTATAAATAGCATGTACTAAGGAACAACCTCTAGAATTTGTTAAGAAAGAACATTATTAAAGCATAGAGATTGAACCAAGAGCAAAACCTTGATGTAACCCAGTGGTAATAAGAGATCATAAGACGAACCACATTGTGTTTGAAGGAATATCATGACCCTATTATACATATTTTTAGCAACCACAATATGAGGCACACCAATTATTTTTCTTTCCAAAATTCTCCAAGAACTTCTCTTGATACTCTATCATAAGCATATTCAGAGTCAATAAAGATCAAATAAAGGCCTTCTTTTCCTTCCCAAAACTTCTCCATGAAACAAACATCCTAATAAATGTATAGTAACTACGATAGATCTATCTAGTATGAAACGAAATTGATTTTATAAAATTTGAGTATCCCATCATAATCTGTACTATATCAATCTCCAAAAGAAATTATAAAAGTTAACAAATTGTATAGCATAACTATAATTATTCTGAATAAATAACTAATTAATTAATTATTAACAATTGTAGCCAATAAAGATCAAAAAGAGCATGGGAAGAAACCATTAAAAAAAGGAACTTTACTATTTGGAACTTGGAGATGGGCTTCTATTTGATCATGCACAATGGAAACAAATGATTTATATTGCAGATTCCTCCTAGTAGGTTTAAGGTTAGGTGTTGTTGTTATTATAGTAACAAGTATAACCAATAACTTATCTATGAATAATAAAAATTAATATAACAAAATTGAATTAAGATAACTAAATGATTATAGCTAAACTTTTAAAAAATTAATGAAGTACACTGGAATAATAAATTTCATAAAACTTATAATTATACCATCTTAAGCAAACTTAAGCTCAAAGTTATTGATTCAAGCTTAAGTAGCCTTAAGCTGAGCTAAACTAAACTAAACTATAAAAAATAAATGTTTGAAGCTTAAACTAAGTAGCATCCAACAAGGTGTTAACTTTAGGGTGTCACCGTGTACAAAATGGTGACCAAATTTTGGTGAACAAACTCAAGTAGGTGCTTCCCAACCTTAATTGTATGAACAAGGGAAATTTTCCCTCAAAGTTGAAATTGGTACGCTTGCCTAAAAAGGCAAGAGATCATTTCTCGTAATCATTATTCCACCTCTATAATAGAATGCAGCACTATAAAAATGAATAGATGATAAGCTTACTATGATGTCCTGACATTCGGGTGGTCACATACCGCAGTATCATATTGAGCAATTGGAGAAAAAAGAAAATACACATACAATAGCAAAAGATATTTTCCATTTATTTCAAAATTACATACTACAAAAATCTTCATCGTACATCACGAACATTGTTCAACCTTTTTTAGAAATAAAAGGAAAATAAATAAAAGTTAAAGTAGCGTCGTCAATCATAACACTCGTATCGTTATCATTATTGATTAATGACAATAATAATAATGTGAATGATTAACTTTATCATATTTATTTTCATACTAATGAAATATTAAGTATATATGAAAAGAATACAGAATAGTAAAATCTCCTCACTTCTACCTCCTTTCCCTCTCCTCTTATATTGGTTAGTCACCGCCGCAATAAGGAGGGAGGCCAAACGTGGTTGAGAGAAATCGGAGGGGTTGCTAACGTGGGGAGACCGGAGAGGGGGCTGGCTAGTTTGGAGGGTCCGAAAGGGTAGCCGGGATGGCTACTGGAGTGGCCAAGACTGGCTGGCAGTAGGGTGAGGGAACTGGCAGCAGGATGAGGGGGCTGACAACAGGGTGGGCTGAGGAGGAGAGCTAGCTTGAGGGGAAGGGGGAGGGAGTTTAAGTAGAGGAAGGGGGGGAGGGGAAGAGGGAACTTCAAGTGGGGCCCTCTAGCACTGAAGAGGAGGAGGCTTCTGCCTTTTTAGTGATAGGAATTCAGGGGGAGGGGAGGAGAAAAAGATTTCTCAAGGCAATTTAAAAAAAAATTACTTAAAGTTAAATTTCTCGTATTTTTCCACCGTTAAAATACAACAAAACTTGACACTGAGGTGTGTTACAACGTAACGAACACCATCGCGCCGAAAATTTTCGATTCGGACAAATATTTTATTTTATTTTAATTTCTGAAGTTTTAAACTTCAAAAATTAATTTAGGTTAAATCGACAATCCAAAATTGATGATGTTCTTGATTTTTACTGAATTTAAGAAAATTCAGAAAAATAAAGCGGGAGTTTTCGTTATCCGGATTTCTCCCAGACTATGGCACTTTGATCTAAAAATTTATTTCTATCTAGAGGTATTTTTGTTTACCCTAATTTAAAATTTCCGGGATCCTGATATTAGAGTCGGGATTTCGACCTAATTTGCAAAGTAACGACATTGGGTCGTTACACATACAATAACATAAATTGAATGTCTTCGTCATGTTCTTCTGCACTATGATCCCCCCATTAAATTAGACGAGCACTTTAGGGTGTGATTAGAAGAAAGAAATGAATTTTTACTTGAATTTTGACATGTTATTCAATAGAATTTAAGAAATTTATTTTCATTTTTACCAATTGATTCCCTTTTAGACAAAATAAAATGGCTTAAAATTAATTTGTATTGACCTAGAACTAGTTAAAAATAAAGTTCTAGAACTTTGTGTCGACTTACAAATCAACTAAAGTGTTTTGCAAATCATCTTGCACAGTTTCATCCATAAATATCAATGGTATCTCGTCTACAATAATAAGGCATAGAAATATGTTGATGGCAAAAATCAATAACTCCTTAACCTGTCCAATAATGGGTGAATTCATGTATTAATATACTGCAATTTATTGGTTAAACATCAATCAACATGCAAATTGTTTGAAGCCTTTATTAATTTTCTTGTCATGAGAAATTTTCCAAAGAATCAGTACTCAATCCATCTTACTGTGCAGTAGGAGGTAAAATAGGTGTGCATAATGATCTCAAATAATTTAGTTTCACTTCGGATAGACACAATTGTCCATAAATGATTTAAGTAATACAAACTTTAATGGGTTTTACAAATTGACACATTTAACAAAGTTTGACTAGTGATAAATGCATTGGTAATGCTCAAGCCAAGTTGAAATGGTTGATGAGAATATTTTGAAAAGGAAAGCATTTGACAACATTGACTTTGAGTTGTAAAACTTGATTTAGTTGGCTTAGTTGATCAAACATGATCATGTAAACTAGGTTTTATGGTGTGGCTCCACAAATTGATGCATATAACAAAGTCGGACTAGTAGTAAGCATAGGCAAAGCTCAAGCCAAGTTGATGAGGTTGATATAAATATTTTGAAAAAGTATGACTACATCAGCTATGAATTGGCAAACCTTGATATAGTTGACTTTGTTGGTCAAACATGATCATGGAAATTTGATTTTATGGTGTGGGTTTTAAGGGAAAAGGACCCTAAACGCCTCTTGGAAAATCCCCTAATATGTCCACTCAATGGCTTGACAATATGAGCTAGACACGTTAGTATTCTAACACTCATATTTAAGAAGTTTAAAAAGTAAGAAATCCTTTAGTTGGTTGGGATATGTTTTGTAATTTAACTCTAAGCTGTTTTCATCAAATTGTAGTACTCTATTAAGCTTTCATGAAAATTTTATGCTTCCACAAACACAATGAGATTTATTGGAATGCTCCGTGCATGAGTCCTACTTGGGTGTGACTTGGACCCAATTAAATTTTACAAATAAAGAAAAATTAGAATATCAAATATCAATTATATTTTTATTTCTTAATACATATAGAAACATAAATATTATTAAATAAAGCATATCTTGACTCTCTTGATAACGAGCTCGAGACTGGTTGACTAATATATTTCAAAGGTCAAATTTTGATTCAATGAAGTAGATTCACTGCTAAAGCTAGAATAAAGTTGTACGCATCAAACCCTCTCAGGATTCTAAATTAGCAAAATCACCATAAGCTACGCCAATGAATCCCACGTGACACATTCTTCATTATAAAGTATTTATATAGTTTTAATAATTGAAACCAGCAAAATTCATTTACTATGAATTATTTGCTTAATTACATCTAGCCAAGTTATCTAAAACGTTGTAAAGCATAAACAATATTGCATAGGGTAGGCCCATATGATTTGTTGAAAAAAATGTGTAATTGTAGCACACTAAACGAGCAAATTTACCTTAAGAAACTACAAAATTTAGACAACAAAAAATGAGGCTAAATGTGTCCTCTTATTTCTGAAGAAAAAATATATAAAAGATTAAAATTAATAGCATAGCGGTTTTCAATGAATAAAGGAAATATAAAAAACAAATAAGTTACCCTTTACCTTGGCCCTCTTAAAAAGATCTCGAATTCGAGCAGAACCAACGCCAACTAAAACTTCGACAAACTCAGAACCAGCCATTTGATAAAATGGTACACCAGCTTCACCAGCAATAGCTTTTGCAACTAGGGTCTAGCAAAGTTAAAAGTTGAATAAGCTATAAGAAATACTGAATCAAGAACACACCTTCAAAATAGTATATACCTTCCCACAGCCAGGAGGACCTTCCAATAGGACACCATGAGGAGGTTTGATTCCCAACTTATCAAAGAAATCAGGATTCTTCAGATATTTAACCAACTGCCAATTGATAGAACACCAAAGAAAATAGAAAAATTTGCATCATATTGTTCAACAAACATACAAAGACCATTAATAATATTTTATTCTAATAAAATATTTGTTTGAGATGAAATTCTAATTTCATGGGGGCTACTTGGTTTGAGGTAACAAAATATTGAGAAATATTAAATATTGTGTCAAGCATTTTTTAAGAAAATAAACAATGTAAGAACTTTTTTGATGGTTGAAACTTTTATACTGTTTGTTTTTTATACTTGCTTAGGTGAAATAGAATTGGAAAGTAATTTTAAAAACAAATTTTTGTAAGGCCATTTATCAAAGTAATCCTCTGATTATTTAAAATTATATCCAAAATAGTCCTTGATTCCTATAAATCTCAAATTGATTTCTCAACTCTTAAATGCTCAAATTTATTCCTACTGTAAAATTTTCATAACATCATATTAATAGGCTCTATGAATAAAAGATACTTTGAGAACAAAAATGCATATGAAGTAGGTAATTTTTTTATTTTCTTTCTAACTTAAGCCACATCTCAGCACGGCAATCAAAGTTACAACGTTTAGGATTTACAATATAATTAAGAAATAAAAATAATGTTTATCGACTTCAACCAATATTTATTCCCAAAATGCTCCTTATTTATAGCAGCAGTAAATGTGGCATACCAGAAATTTATTGTGGGGTTAAAATTACATCATTTAAATGTGTTGAGAGGCTGATTTTAATGATAGAAGCCAACAGACTTTTTTGATTAATTTTTAAGGAACAAGCTAAACAACTCCTTATTGTGTGATAGGCAACCAAGGCACGACGAAGATGATGCAATCCAATTGGGTCCAATATGAGGTCGATAAAAGTTAATCAAACCACGTGATAGCCAGCAATGCCATAATTAGAAGCTATTTGAAGTTTTTTCACTTTCAAGCTTGCCAAGACCACCCAACAATTGTCAACAGCAGCCAATGTGGCCATGGGAGAGCTAAAGATTGTCGTAGGGGCCAAGTGAGGATGCAAGGCCTATCAAATAGCCACGTTCTTGATGTCATGAAATCAAAATGTGCATCATTATCCCCAAACTCACAACGAATCGGCATGTCAACACAAGTGAAGGAGAAGTGTCTCACAAGCCTTAGACGACAGTGGAGGAATGTTTGTTTTTTACTAAAACAATTTACAATAGGCTTAAAAGAGACCCGACCAAATACTCTTAATTTAACAATGGATTTATTTTACAAAAAAAAAATTATTTATACTTTAATCTTCTTGCTTAATATTCTTTATACCTCAAGTCAAATAACCCCTTCATACAATCGTACTTGTCAATAAACTAAACCCAAATACAAAATTAGAGTACCAGTAACATGGGCAATTTTGAAGAAACTAAAAGTCTAGAGCTGACATCGAAGTAGTTTAAATGGCAGAAATCGATAATATCTCACCTCCTGTAGTTCCTCTACAGCTTCATCAATACCTGCAATATCATTAAATGTTACCCCTGTTGAACCCTAAAACAGTAAAACAAATGAGCAAATCAAAGCAAAATATTTCAGGGTCATGCATCTGTCCTTTGTAAGAGATGCAAAAATCAAACATATTCAAAACAGGAACGATCATAGCCTTAAGAACATCAACATACATCAACTCGAGCTTGCGGTTTAGACTGTCCAAATTCAATGCCTTGCCAAATGTCCTGTATAAAAAGTAACAAAGCATAATAGAAGTAGAAATCGTACACTCTATAATATGGCAATGAACAAAGCAACAAGAGAAATACCCATTTTCTGAAGTTCTTTGGCCTTCTAGATAGGGTGAAACGAACAAGAAGTGCCATAATTACAAATACCAACAAGATTGGCTTCATCAACTCAAGACTAGCAGAAACACCGCCAAAAGTATACAGCTCTTGTATTTTTGAAAAAGCCCCTCCATCACTATGTATTTCAGTAAAATATTCCCATATTCCTTCAGCAATATTGGAAACAATGCCAAGTGCAAGCTTGATAAAGGGTCTGGCTAAAGGCCAGAGTACATAAATTAAAGTAGCATAAACAAAGCTTGACACTGCAAATGCAGCAGAAGCAACAAAGCCAGTGATTAATGCAGCAAAGGAAGCTATTACGGCTGTAACCATCCCAAACTCAGCCATGATTCTACTAGATATGGAAGAAGCCACGGGATGAGAAAATTCTGCTGGTTTTCCTACATATGACTGTATAACAAAACAAAAATTAAGGGAATCATCAGATTTTCCATTCCAAAGATTACAAAAACTTCAAGAAATAAAAACCAGTGGTAGGGACAATGCTGGCATATTTTGTTTGCTAGGTATCTCAAAATCAGCCAAACCCCTTTTGGACATGACAAAAATGTGCACTCAGCAAAACAGGGTCCAAGGGGGCAGTGTCCCCAGCAGGTCTCAGGCCAAAAAACTTATGTAGAGGCACTTTGGGAATTTTTTGTTTAAATACCTATTTCCTCATATATATATATATATATATATATAAACCGTCTTGTAATTCTTCCACGACTTTTATCTTCATAATTAAATCGATTCTCATCTTTTGTGCTTGCTTGGTAGTAATCTGTTCATCATGCCATAATAATTTTTCATGAAATTGAGTTTCAATTATTTCTCATTTCGTGCATGTCATAGGAAGCATGTAATTTCCAGTTACCAATGTATGTACATCTCTTGGCAAACTCCTTAAGCTCCTACTGCTAGTAATTTCATAGTAAGATGTTATTGTTAAATCATAGACAAGGTAAGTCTATACGCTGTGATTGATTTTATGGTTCTCATGTCTGTAGTTGAAATTGTAGAAATAATTATAGTGAGGTGCCTATAAAGAGAAACCTTCAACCTAATTTATCATGCATTTCTTTTTTCGCTGAAGCCAAGGACTATGAGGCCGTATCCATGAGGTGCATATTAAAATGAATATTTAAATGAGATAATTTGTTTTTATCTTCATCCCAGAATAAGGAACTGATAGGAAAACAATTCAATGTCATTTGGTTCGTTGACATCTTCACGCAGTGCCTTGTCATGTGATGTTATTGAAAGAAAGAGGATGTTTGGTTTGCTAAGATGTTATCTATAACTTTCAATTAATTACAAATCCACAATTTAGGGAAGTCTAGATATCCCAGTTGTTACAGTGCTCTGTTGTGGCCAGCAATTTTAGGGAGAACGAGAGGTTTCGAAGAAGAATGACAAATTTCATATGCCGCCACCATAAGAAATCATTTTTAAAATGTGTAATGAGCTTTGTGGTGAACTGAACTCTTGCCTTGGAGTTCACAATAATTTAAAAATATAAAATAAAAAGATGGGATTATTAAGACATTATTTTCACCTTTAAGAGCAAGTAAAATTCAAAAACATTGAAACAAATGAACATTGATATCCTAATAACACTGACATTTAATGGCATGATACCTCAAAAACACTTCCATATTAAATAGCAGCAAAATGTCCAAGAGCCAAACTAGCCCTAGATCGATCCATAGCTTAATAAACCTATGTAAGATTTTTTTTTTTTCATATCAAAACTATGGCGATTGTTTGAAATAGAATTAAGCATTATTAAATAATAAAACGCAAACTAGAGCAAGAATATGCAATTAGCATAGAAATAGCTTACCATCGTGCGCTTCTCTATCTCATACTGTGCCCCTTTGTATTCCTCCAAGGCCGACTGTGCCTGAGTCGCACTAAGCCTAATAGCCCTGAAATCGTTGGAAAGAAGATAGACTAATAATGAAGAGAGCAAAATAAGTATTTGGGAATGCAACAAATGATAGTCTGGAAATTCACCATCTCGTCTTCTGTAACTTTTCGTCTCCGTGTATTTCTTTCAGATCAACGATGAAATCTCTATACCCAACACCAGGAAATAGAGCGACCATGGATTTCGATGTTAAGAGCTTGATCTTACCAGCCACGAGATGTTTTTGGAAATCCTCAAAGCTCATCAAAGGAAGCTCTTCCATGCTCCTCTCAAACTGCTCCTCCTCCGACAAGTTCTCCAGAAACACCTCCTCGGGAACGTAAAGCTTGCCTTTGAACGCCCGGAGAATGTCCTTGAGATAAACTGGGCTCTGAGATGGGCCTGTACTTTCCACATTGCCTTCGTATTCTATATTTCCACTATTCCTAGAAGAATCACCTAGCAAGCGCCTAACGAGACGAGGAATTCTCGAGTCAGATGCTTTCCCAGATCCCTGCTTGTCCCTCAGGGTGAGCAATCTCCCTCCGACGAGGAATCTCGGCTCCACCTGCGAAGGGTTTTCTTTCAAAACCTTAGATATAAAGTCATCCTCGCCAGCATCGGTAGTTGCAGCGGCTGTAATGTGGACTCCGCGACCAGTAGCAGCGGATGAGAAGGGTTTCGATCTAAGTAGGTGAGAACTTGGCCGCAGCTTTGTGAAATCAGAAGATGGAAAGGATTTCGAGAAGGGAACAACCCTACATGAGAGCTGGAGGCTTCCAGCGTTCATAGATGCCAGACTTAAGGCGGGAACAAGTGTGCGTCCCCTGGAGGATAGAGAAATCTGCCTGAGGTTTTATCTTGATTGATTCATGTGATCCTCCGGTACGCAAATCTCGGTCTCTTCAGTATAGAACTTGTTACTGAGATCGCAGTTTCGAACTTATAATGATTTCTTATATAAGAACAAGCTAAGCTACTTTTATATACTTCAACCTACCATTCTGATCATCCGCAGGATATACATTTTTTGTTTGGAGCATTCAATTAATGGCTAATAGGATAAGTAGAAATCTTAAAATTTTGACAAAAAAATTTAAAGGGATTTTAGCTCATATTTTACTCAAACATCATATTATTAGATTATTTCATTTTAAAATAATTAAAATTTCTAAGAAATTATTAAATATTAATTAAACAATTTCATTATAATGTATAATCATATTATTTTATACTTAAACTTTTCAAAATTTATTATACAAATAACACTTTAATTAAAAAATTGAGGCAATGTTTGATTTAAATAATCTTATTACACTATATAATTAAATTATTTTATACTTAAATTTATTTGAATTTCTCAAAATTTATCATGCAAATAATAATTTATTTAGTATTAAAATTTTAATTTGCTATTTGAATTGAGGTAAAAATAGTGTAGAGTAATTTTTTCGAGTAAATAATATTACCTGCATTTGATTGAAGTAAAACGGATCAAAAGAGTTTACATTGTAATTCGATTATGCGTTCGTTAAAAGAAAACGATTGAATCGAGTTACGCTCAAATCTGACATAACTCGGGATTACACAAAAGAAGCTGAGCAGCTGATCAGTCTTTTTAGGCTTCGATTTGTTCAAACAAATGAATAGAACTGATCTCGACGAACCTCGATCGACAAATCGAACCATACATTAGTTTCGTTCAAACTATTCATAAATTCTAAGAAAAATATTTGACAAGGATGATCTTAATTTAATTAAAATATCATATTATCAAATTAATTTGTTCCAATAAAAAAAATTAAGAAATCTATAAAAAAAACTATCAAACAAAGTAGAATAATCGGTTATTACTCAAGGTCAAATTTATTAGATTTAAAGAAAAACTATTTTGCTATTTTGCGATATATATATACAAGGTTTGTTCTACCTTCTGAATGGTGGCGCTGCTAGTAGAAGAAACCAACCCAACATTGAACAGTCCCGGAAAGAGGCGACGAGAGGATGTCTCACAACCCTTCGCAGCTTCTCCCTTCGGGTAAACCCTCTCTGCCTATATATATATACCTAAATATCTGTTTCGACTTCTATACTCTCATCAGTTGTTTCGATTTCTGAACTAAGAGTTGATCGATCGGTGCATTGGTTCAAAGATCTGGGTAATCATGAAGGGCGACAAGGAGCTCGTTGGGACTCTGAGAGGGTTTGACGTCTACGTCAATATGGTTCTCGAGGATGTCACCGAATAGTATGCCCTTATTTTCCCCTCCAGACGTTCGTTTCTTATTTCCAAACCAAAAAAATTTCGAGCTCACGAGTTCGTGTCACTTTTGTTAGGCATGTCTCATGCAAATTACACAATGCAACATAACCCAATTGCGAGTCAATATGAGAAAGGTTTGACCAGTGTTAAGACTTAATAATAGTTTATTATATGAAATCTTTAAATCTTGAATTGAAAGATGTGAGTCTGAGATTACTTAAATGGCAGAAGAACAAAAATTGATCATTTTAAAAAATAAATAAATGAAAAAGGAAAATAATGAAGAGGAGAAGGCTGTAAAGTAATGCATCAGAAAAGTCGAAAAATAAATTGTATTTCATGGTTAAAAAGTATAAAGTCAAGTTTTCGAGATGAATGCATTGTTAAAAGTTGCAGTTTAATTTGCTTATTGCATTCGTTACAAAATTATATGCTCTTTATGATTATTGTATGTTGGCTAATGTTTTTCTTTTTGGGGGAAACTCTTTGGATCTTGTTCAGTTATTGACAAAGTACTAAGAACCAACCTCTGTTAATAAAAAAAATATAAGTGCAAAGAAACGACCTAAGGGATAAGAGATAAATACCATTCTTTGATATGTTCTTCTTTGATTTTTGCTCAAGTATCTCTTATGTAACATTTGTTTGCATGGAAACAAGCATTTTTTTAGATGAATTGCTTAGCTGAGATTTTTCTAAGTGATCTATGGATTGTAGTACATTAATTATTTACTTCACAATTTATAATATCTATTTGTTCACGCACACATGAATAGGGACACATAAAAGTGGTAAAATGACAGAGAAAATACCGATTATAGTGGTTCGGCTTGACAAAAACCTATGTTCACTTTTGGAGTTTAGATCTTAAGATATTTTACTATATGAGGAGTTGATTACTAGTTACAATTAATAAAAAGTAATGAGAGTAATTAAACAAACAAAAGGATGAGGAATAAATGAGAATAGGGTGTCAGATACTTTGATTGTTGAACTGCTCAAGGAATAGTATTGTAGAAGTTATAATGTTCACTTGGGTACAGTCTCAATAAGAGTGCTTGGAGTTTAGTCCTTCACCAAGAGTAGAAGAGCACTATTTATAGATGATTTGGAGGAATTTGGATAGAAGTGTTAACATGGCTCATAGTGATAGGTCATTCATGGAGACATGCCAAGCATGTGTTTGCGACTATGTCGGGAGCTATTAGAGATGTGGATGACAACTTCTGACATCATTGAAAGCAGTCTTGTGATGAAAGTTTTTTGCCCACTAACTTGAAGGACATTGGAGTGAATGACTCGGGATTTCAGAGTGTACTAGATTGCTTATTTTAGGGCATGGAGATGAAACTATAACTCGACAAGAGGTGACATGTGACAACCTGCAAGGACTGAGTGATAGCAAAACTATGAAGAAGATAAGGTTAAGAAGTAATCAAACTAGTGAGGCTAAGATCAATGGTGGCCACATGGATGGTCTTGATGAGGTGTAGAAAATGCATGAATCAATTTTCCCTCGGAAGGTGTGTGGAGGTGCTCTTTTAGGGTTTTGGAGTGTGCTTTCAATAGAGTTTTTTGAAGAGTAAGTATAGGAGAAAAGGAATATTTTTCTCTAGCTATTAAGAGATAGATAGGTTTGATGTTAGGAGACCATGATTGCTCCTTCGAGGCGATGGTGAAGAGCCAGATAGTGGTGGATAGGTCCAAGCTAGAGGTCAAGTCTAGGGATCCAGTTGTCGCGTAGATATGAATAACCTTGTAGGCAATGTTGCAAAGAGTTCAATTGTGAGGCTACTCTATCTAACGATATGTCAGTAAAGGGAGGGTGAGGGGAATTCAAAACAATGACGGCATGGGAGAGTACAAACCGCCATCTAAGTGGGTGTGATTCATATCGAAGGGAAGCAGGAAGTAGATGAATTTATAGACACAACGAGCATGGAGGAATTCCTCTCTATCAAGATCAAAATCAAATAAGGCTAGTCGGCTTTACGTGGGCATTTGGAAGTTCATCAAGATAGAGGAGATTTCACCCTAGATCTTCATGAGATGGAAGAGTCGAGGGCTGAAGGGGATATCACCCAAGCACTGGAGATTGGTTATTTTATCTCGCAGCAATTGATTGGGCCCATTACGAAAGAGAACCCAATATACCCATGTTTGTTTACTCGGGTAGTGATGGGCTTGCCCAAAGAGTGGATACACGGGGTAGATGTTGTTCCTTGCCTATTGATCATTTAGGGAAGAGCAAAGTTTATATTTACTCATTGTTGGCTTGGAAGAGTCTCATTTCGTTGAATAATTGTTGTAGGACAGCTCATTGTTGTCTTTCATTAATAGGAAGTGCAGCGATGGAACAACTGAAAGAGGCTATGAGCTTTATTCGGGGGGAATGTCTTTGAAGAATTGAGCTGCAATGCTTTTGAAATAGCTAATGGGATTAAAATAGGCATTTAATGGCAACATTGTTGAAGATCGTGAAGGATTTAGATACTCTGTATGATAGATTCACGAGGCACTTGAATGAGAATTATGATATAAAATGTTGGGTGGTGGTCTATTGGGACAATGCTGAGATTGAGGGCGAACTTGTGGCTTGGAGACATGAGTTGTCTATTTATCAAATTTGGACAAGCATCGAGAAGGTGCAAGAGCTAGGGGATTTGTAACAAACGCCTATGTGACTATTGATTGGCTCGAATAGCATAAAACTCAATGTTTCGTGCTGGCATATCTAGTCACATGGAGTTGGAAGAGGTTGTGAGCTTGTTATTTGGGGGGAATGTCTCTGAGGAATCGAGTTGCAATGCTTTTGAGATAGCTAATGGGATTAAAATAGGCATTTAATGGCCACTGTTGAAGATCGTGAAGGATTTAGATACTCTATACGATAGATTCGTGAGGCACTTGAATGAGAATGATTGAGAATGATGATATAAAATGTTGGGTGGTGGTCTATTAGGACAATGCTAAGGTTGAGGGTGAACATGTGGCTTAGAGACATGAGTTGGCTATTTGTCATATTTGGGTAAACATCGAGAAGGTGCAAGAGCTGGGGGATTTGTAATAAACCCCTACGTAACAATTGACTGGCTGGAATAGCATAAAACTGAATGTTTCGTGTGGGCATATCCTGTCACATGGAGTTGGAAACTTGATTGTATTGAGTGGAAGATTATCTTCACCCGTCGAATGCCAACGCCCCCACTAATTTACCTCATTGTTGAGGCAATGTTTCGTGTGGGTCGGAGTATTCTTTGCATTAAATCCATGAAGATAGAAGGAGTGTTTGTGAGTCCAAATGACATAACTAAGAACTTATAGTGTCTGAAGTGAGTTCTAAATGCAGTCTTGGGGATGTCTTTTTCATTGACTCTCATCTGGTGGTATCCAGACCTTAAATCAATTTTGGAGAATATTTTAGCTCCAGCCAATTGATTAAAGAGGTCATCAATGCGGAGTAGAGGATATTTATTCATCATTGTTACTTTGTTGAGTTTCTTATACGCATAGATTCGTCCTTCTTTTTTACTAAGAGTACTAGGGCTTCCCAAGGGGACATGCTTTGCCGGATTAATCCCATGCTGGTTAGCTCTTGAAGTTGTTGGTCTAGTTCCTGGAGCTCTTTTGGTGCCATACGGTATGGTGATTTTGACTCGGGTTGGGTCCCCGGAACTAGTTCTATTGAGAACCTAATTTCTCTTGCGGGTGGTAGCCCGGGTAAATCTTCGGGGAAAACATCTTCAAAATCTCGAACAATGTGCATTTCTGATAACGGCACAATTTCATTTCTTTCTCTCATCATTGTTATTAAGTATGTGTTGCATCCTTTTTTAATCAACTTTCTTGCTTTTATCGGGTTTATTAGAAAAGCTAATAGGCTTTGTCTTTCTATAAATACTGTTGATGTTTTATCACTTTTGATTGTGACATTTTTCTTCTGGCAATTGATTACAGCATTATGCTTACTTAACCAATCTATCTCTAGAATAAAGTCAAAGTTGGTGATGGGTAGAATGACTAACGTAGCCCTGAATAATTTGCCATTGATGGGGATATTAAAAATACAGAATTTCTGAGCCTCCATGCTAGCTCCAGAAGGTAACCCAATATTTAGTGTTGTTGACAAATGGAAGGATGGTAATTTTAGTGTGGTTGCAAGTTTTTCTGATATGAAGGAGTGGCTTGCCCCCGTATCAAATAAGGTGTCACATGATATGTCATTAATGAATAGCGTGCCTAAATATGAACTATAAGCATTTTATACTAATATAAGTGCAAAAGAGAAAGGAGAACAAGAAAAATGAATTACCTGATACTACATCATTGTCTCCAGGTGCTAAAATTGGAGTGAGCGTGTAAATTCTTGCGGAAGCAGGGTTACGAGGTGTGGGTCCTTTCCTTTGGTTAGATGCCAATGAAGTTGGTGGCCTTGGTGCGTTGGCTGGTTCTGGGGCAGCTCCTTGTGTTTGGGCACGGAACGGGGTTACAACTGTTGTAGTGTTTGTGCTTCTTATAATGGTTACTCCATCTATCTTCCTCAAGGATCGACAATCCCGAATTTGGTGGTCGGGCTTTCCGCACTGATAACACCTTTTGCCGTCATTGTAGCACTTGCCGTAGGGATGATGTCTCCGGCAGTCTCCTCTCATTCCTTGTCCAAAATTCTCAGAAGTAAGCTGAAAGATTTTGGCAGGTGAGTTGTGTTGTTGTCTTTTAAATGTCTCTTGGTCCTTTGTAGGATGATCATGCCGCTTCCTTTGACTTGTGTTGCTAGAAGGCTTGCTATTCTCTTCGTGCTCCATGATTAAAGCGCATTCTAAAAGTTTGGAGAAATGAGCATGTCTAAATGAAAGCAGGCTCCAACGAAGGGTGTCTTTCATCCCTAATAGAAAATTATTGCACCTTGCTTTCTTTGTACTTATCAGGTTCTGAACATATCTTGACAATCTTGTGAACTCTGCCTCATAGTTGGCCACAGAGTTGTTACCTGAACCAATTTCATGAATTAGTTCTCCATGATGTTTTGGGCAGCTTGCGGTACATATTTGGCACGGAAAGTTTCTGAAAATGCTTCCCAACTTATATTCTCCAGTTCTATGCCAGTGAAATCAGTACTGGCAACGGATTCCCGCCAATGGTCAGCTCCGCCCTTAAATATGTAGCGAGTTACTCGCATTGCTTTTTTATTTGGACACTCCATAATTTCTAGTGTCTTTTCTATCTCTCTTAACCAGTCTTCTGCCTCTATTGACAAGTAGTCCCATAAAATACTAGTGGATTTAATTGAGGGAGTATCCCCTCAGAACGATGCTTTTGGGGTGACTGAACGGAATTTGATAAAGCTGATTTCTTTTGAGTCGCTAAGAGTTCTATGACGGCTTCCATGAAGCGGTCGTTGTTACTTCTTGAAATCTCTAATTATATTGGTGCTTTGATTGGGGTTTCTGATGGTGTGCTCAAAAACCCTACATCTAAATTCATCTTTTTTCCTAAATGTTGAAAGCTTAAATTACATAGGTTTATGTTATCATTCTCTCTTCTCAAAATGAATTATAATTTGACTTTATATATTCTCTTAATTTTACACTCAATCTGCTCTGATACCAACTGTGAGGATCCGGTGCCGGGTCAGCGGGAGCAGATCCAACATCGGTTTGTGGTGATGTAAAACAACAAGTCCTTTAATCGCATGATCATATTGAGTGATTTAAGAGACAGATATATAAACATCAAACATAACTCATTTATTCATTAATTCATAAGTCGTGATTACAAAGATTAAAATAAAATAAAAGTTACAAACTTTAAAAAGTGTTAAAAAGAAAAGTGGAAGATCAACAGGTAGCAGTATCAGCATTGCTTAATTCTGGGCACGTTTCAAAAGTCCGGGCATTCGAATACCAGTTAGTTATGAAACTAAGTACTGATAGATGTCATCTTTACAAATGTTAAATAATAAGCAAAAATAATTAATCATTTGACAGGAATAAAAGTTGTACGAACTTATTCCTGCAAACCTGTTTCAATTGCACTTTAAACTTAATATAAAATAATTACAGTCACAAAAATAAATATATAATTTTAGCATTTGATATCTGAGGCAAAATATGATTTTGTTGGGCAAGTACAAAATCGAGGAAAATGGGGGTTCGCTTTTGTGTTACATATTCCAACCTCCCACTATACATGCCCTATCAAAGGCTTATCAGTATAGGCTTTTTATGACTCCTGATGTCTGGCAGCCCCATCCTAGGGGTTGTTTGATCAGATAAAAAATATAAATCAACATGGAACCCTTGCTTCTCATATATCCAAACTTGTTCATATATCATTTTATATGATTTTAAAAACACTTTTATCAATTTATGCGATGCTGAGCAAAAAGCATATTTAAACAAGAGTAATAAAAGACATCTGGTACATTGTTCTTTAAATTCAAAAGTTCAACAGTTCGGATGAGTGATAGTTTGCTCAATCTGCATTTAGGTTTTGGACATTTTTAAATTAGCTTTTAGCCAATATTCTTAGGAGCAATTTTTATTTTTATTTCGATTATGTTCTTATTTCGCTTTCTCATTATGATTGAAGTTCGATTTTTAAGATACTGCGATAGCAGTAATATTCATTGTAGCGTTATTAAGTCACTGAGGATAGCAATTATATTGATATATAATATTATTATTATCATTATTTTAATGATCATAATAATATAAGAACGAAAGAAGAACATAACATAAATGACCGTCGAAATGAAAACGCTTGAATTGAATAATAGTCATTATAAATATTGTTTATCATTATTGATTAATGATAACAATACTAATATGATGACATAATCTTATCTTTATAAAAATAATAAAGTATATATAATAATAAAATAGCAAAATAATTTCTCATCTTTTCTTCTCCATTTTTCTTTCTCTTATACTTCTCTTCCTGCCTTTAGGATTAGGATTTCTGGAAGACGGAGGGAGGCTGGAGCGGGGTGGACGGAGGCTGGCAAGTGGCTGGCCAGCTGGAGGAGGGCTAGCTGGGCTGCTGTTAGCCAGCCGGAGGAGGCAGGGAGGGGCTAGGTTGGCTGCTACTGGTTGGCTGGAGAAGGGAGGCGGCTAGCCGGGCTGTTGGGAGAGGGAGGAGGGGCTGAGGGGTGGCTGGCTGAGGGCTATTGGCAGCTGGCTGGGCTGTTGGGAGAAGGAGGAGGGGCTGAGTAGTGGCTGAAGGGAGAGGGCTGCAAGAGGGGGAGAGGGAGGGTTGCTGTGGTGTGAGGGAGGGAAGGAGAGGTGGGGTTTATAAAGAAGAGAGGGGGCGAGGGAAAGGGCTGGTCGGCCATTTGGCCGACCATTCCTGCGCCAAAATGACGCAGGAAAGGCCCTGTTGCGGAAGATTATGCGCATTAGGGCGGAAGGAAGCGGGTGCAGGTGCAGAAAATTGCAGAAAGGAGGTTAGGAAGAAAAAATGGAAATTTTATAATAAAAATACTTAAAGTTAAATTTTTCGTATTTTTTTGTCATTTGGCAACCAAAAATAACGAAACTTGATATCGATGTGTGTTATGACATAATGAACACCCTCGCGCCAAAAAAATTTGATTCGGACAAATATTTTATTTTTAATTAATTTCTGAAGTTTAAAACTTCAAAAATTAACCACGATCAAACCGGCTCTCAGAATTTGATGAAATTTTTTTTCTTTAAATAATATACTTAACACAATGACACTGAAAATGATGAATTCTAACACGTATTTCAATGTCTTGATTTATTGGATTTAAATAATTCAGAAAATAAAGCGGGAGTTTTCGATATCCGAATTCTCCCAAACTATGGCACTTTGATCTAAAAATTATTTCTATCTAATGGAAATTTTGTTTGCCGTAATTTGAAATTCCCCAATGTCCTGATTTCTGTGGCGGGATCTAACCTAATTTGAAAAATAACGACATTGGGTCGTTACATTCCCAGAGCAGGAGATACACCTCAACTCTTTGATATTCACCAACGATTTTAAGTTGCCCTTCACCGGCCACATCAACTTGACACTGAAGTATTATGGGGCAGTGCCGAGTTAAGCAACTCGAGCTTGAACATGTAGGTAAAAGCTGTCAATGATATTCTTTTATGTTGCTTCATTGAATTTTCTGTGGAGAGATTGCTGCGCCCATCTCCCTCAAAAAATACAAAGTCGCTATGACTGGCCAAGAAGCACAAAAATCTGTAATGCGGTTATTCTCGTGCTTGCGGTGTACAATCATGATAGTGCGAAAACATAGCAGGAAGGAGTTGCTCATCATCCCAGGTAGGCTGCTGAATGCACTCCCTTGCATGCTTGACCCTCCTCAAAGCGGCTAGGCAGTCGCCCTCTATGATTATGCCATCTATCTCCAACATTCCAGTCTAGAACACCCTTTAAAGCAGCAACATAGTCTGAATCTCTGCCTTTGCCGCAGTGCTAGTTTGAAGCAGAGCCCCACAAGCAACTACCAATTTGCCTCGCCTCGCTCATCCTGAATGACAAGGCCACCGAAGGAATTCAAGTCCCTGTAGCATAAGGAACTATTGATGTTGTCTTTGAGTTATCGTGGCGGAGGGGGCACTCTCGTGATGACCGAGGGGGCACTCTCGTGATGACCGGGGTGCCCATATATCCGTCCCATCACAAAATCAGCATTAACCATCACCACAAAGATTGAACTGGTACAAATTGTCGGGGTGGGTTGAAAAGACCGTTCGTACTTCCTCTCCAATATGCTCCTCCAAGACTAGTAGAAGATGTAGCCCTTGAACTGTCCTGTGCACCGTGAATGTCTGTCAGAGACACCGCCCAAATACAAGGAAACCAGCTGATCTTCAACCCGTGAGGGGGGAAGATCTAGAAATTGCGAAAAGAGGTTATCAGGATTTTCTTGTTAAGAGGGTGTAGATCAGTAGATGAATGTTTTTAGTCTTCTAGAATGTGAAATGGAGAGATTGCAGTTTTGGATCTAGTATAAAGCCTCTTTGCAATACTCAAAAACTAAGTACAACTTCTCTTGATCTTATGCTGGCATGCTATGTTTATTTGGTATAATTCTCGCCTAGCCTAACCACTTGTTTGTTTTTTATTTTATTTTTCTTGTGATTGTAAAGTTCCAATCAGCTTGCTATTTTTCTTATAGTGACAGACCGTTCGTTTATTTTTTCCCTTTTGTACACATTTATTTTGATCATGATAAATTGCTGCCTGCCAGTGATTTTAATTTTTTTGAATCCAGTGAAATAACTGCTGAAGGGCGGAGGATAACTAAACTAGACCAAATATTACTGAATGGAAACAATATTGCTATTGTAAGTTTCTGTTTTCTTACAGCCTTAATACATTGAACCTCATAAGTGTAACACTTCAAATTTTTTTCATTCCAATCACTACTTACAAAATACATAGCGCCTATATATTTGTTGGGTTTTGATACACAGCTCTAAAAAAACTCCCTGCTAAAAATATATATATCTTAGAATCCTAATCGTCCAAACTTTGGAGTAACCATTTGGAAGAATTTACTCATTTTGTCCCATTTATTATGTTCATTATAATCTTTAAACTATTCATTTTGAGCCCAATATAGTTCTAAGAAATGAAAAATTAGAATCTAAATTAGATGATTAGTGATCGCAGTATTAGTTAATATTTTTATTTTTTTAATTTTTTTGCATAGTAATTTCAGTATGTTTTTATGTGCAGCTTGTACCTGGTGGTTCCCCTGAGCCTGAATGATCCCCCCCCCCCCCCCACCCCACCCCTGCTTGCCACTTTTGTTTTAATACTTTATTTATATATATAATCCAGGAAACCAAAATAAAAAATTTTATTTCAGAATGTTTTTAAAAAGTTAGCTTCCTTTATTATGATTTTTATTATTTTTAAATTTGTATTTTAAATATGAATTAATCATATTTATTGCTTATATTTAGCATTTTATTTGTGCTGATTCTGCTAAGTATTTTTCTTGAAACACTGTATAGCGCTCAATTTATATTCAGCTTAAAATGTTTGAATAATTATTCTTATATTATATATATATATATATAGAGAGAGAGAGAGTTATTATTTTCGGTTAATTTTTACTATTTTTTCTTTCTAATTTTTTGTCATCAACAATATATAAATTGTACTAAAATTCCAAAGAAAAAATCTGCAGAGATTAAAAATGCTACCACATCTGTTGGTACTGCGTTCGGTGCTGCTCTAGTATAATTAATTTTTGTATTTAAATTTAATATTATTTTGGTAATAATTGAAACTTGTTAGTAAAGTCATGGAATTGGTTAGAAAAAAATTTATGATGTTATGTTATTTACAAATAAATATAAATCATAATATATGAAATTATCCTAAAAATAACAAAGACAGGGAGGGCCCTTTCCAAATGATGACCTCTCTTTAAGGAACTCCTTCCCATTTTCATTAGCCAACAAACTAAATTAAATCCAAAACACTCGCCCATTAACCATCCGTTAATTCCACATCTTCGCTTTTACACCGTTCAAAAAATGCTAAATATAATAATAATAATAAACTAAAATAAAAAACAGCTCAAATCCCTCTCCAACGCCTGCAGCCTCTTGCTTCCTTTGGTCATCATTGATTCTTCATCCCTTGAACCCTCCCAAAGAAGGGATGATTACGCTCACCCAACCATCATTTTTGTTGCACCTTCTCCTCTTCCTCTGCCCCTCCGCCCTTGCCGACTCCTACTCAGGCATCCCCCAGTACTCCTCTGCCGATTCCCACACAGGCATCCCCCAGTACTCCTCTGCCGATTCCCACACGGGCATCCCCCAGTTCTCCGATCACAATTCCGACAATGCCGATTTCATCTCCATCATCGCGACCGCCCCTCCCCTCACCTCTTTCGCAGGCGCAGCGACGAACTATCGCGCGACGTCCCACGAATTCTTAGCCTCCCACAACACTGCGCGGGCTGCGGTCGGAGAGCGGCCCTTTGTGTGGGACAGGCAGCTGGCACGGTTCGCGAAAAGGTGGTCGGATCAGCTGGGCGCCGAATGCCGCATTCAGCATTCGATGGGTCCTTACGGGGAGAACTTGTTCTGGGGATCTGGATGGACCTGGACGGCTGCTGATGCTGTCAAGGAGTGGGCGCAAGAGCAGCTCTACTACAACGTTATTGACAACTCCTGCGCTCCGGACCAATTATGCGGCCACTACACGCAGATTATATGGAACAGCACCCTCAGAATAGGATGCGGCCGCTCTGAGTGTTACAATGGCGGGGGGGTCATCATCGCCTGCAGCTATGACCCACCTGGAAATTATGTGGGGGAGAATCCGCTTACTCATTAATATATATCATGTATCTAATCTTTCTCATAATTTTAAAATATTCAAAATCGAGAATGCATTTATCGCAGCGATATGATATTTATCAGCACAAATTGGGCCGGAAAAGCCTCTAATTGGAGGGTGGCAGATAAAGGGGAGATCATCGTCAGTGTCAAGATTGTCATTCGATTTGGATCAGAGAGGGAAATAAATATCAAATATATAATACGTCTAATGAAGACAAAACAAAAACCTTACTTTTAGGCTCTCAGGAACTCAGAATGAGTTCAAAGCCAGAGGATCTTCACAGAGAACCAAGAATTATATGAAATTAAGAGGTGAACATGGCAAAAAGCTAGCGGAAGAGCCTTGGAACCGATCTTTTGGGCACTTTTCCTTCGAGTCCAAGCCTTCTATACGCCTCTCTGACGTGGCACGGCCTGATGGGCCCACTTTCTTTCCTCTCGGTCATAACTAATCTGCCTGAAATTCATTAAATAAAGAATTAATAATACATTATTCATCAATATTGCATCATTCTAAACTTGCATACCAACTCACTGCTAAAGACAATCGTCTGAGAACCCAATGTAATTACATGTGCTGCAATCAATACACAAACCTAGAAAACATGTGTTGGTGTTTTATTATGCTCTTTGAAATGAAGGCGGTGTTTTTGAAAGGCCAATTCTTATGTCAAAGTAGCACAGAAGTAGGAATCAAAGTATAAAAATATATAAAATAATGACAAAGCCTACAAGTTTAGAGTGTATGGAACCAATCCTTACACTACACACAACCCGAGTTATACTATTGCATGTAACTTTTATCAATATAGCAAAATTCTTAGAGGTAATTGTTTATTAAAAATGAGGGCGAAAAAAAAACAAAATAAAAAAGAGATGAGCGTCACTTGCCTGCCTCCACAAGCTCTCCAACAAACATCTTTGCAATACCAGAGACCACTATAGTCATAGGAACAGAAATCTTTTGAGTTCCGGTGATGCTTGCTAGTAGCTGCTTGCAAATGAGAAAATATGTTAACTAGATGCATGTTTTCCTAATGCATATTAGGCGGAGCTTAATCACTTGATTGAGTCATCAAGTTATATTAGAAAAAAAGAGTTCTGCTCCGCTCTCAAGTAATTTCCAAACAGCTTTTAAAAATATAAAATTAAATTTTCAACAAAATATGAAGTTTATTTTGCTTGTGACCCACTGAATATTTTCAATGTCTATGTTTTAAGATTATTTAGAGGTTGTGGTGGGAGATATATTATATATTTATTGAGGAAAATCTTGTCCCAAATTGGCCAGAATGACTGAGACATGATTTGCTTAAAGTTGATTGCAATACAGATTTTTGTTAACTGCTTTCAAATAATAGATACAATCACTTTTAAATTTTACTTCAATATATTCCACTTTAAAAGCAATAAAATAAAAAAGTAAAGCCACAGTCAAATTTTCAAAATCAAGAGTTGTTTGCCTATGTCTCAACAGAGTTATTGTTATGTTAATGTCTTGAATTTTTTGAGGTATTTCAATATTTTTGCCCTTTGTTGCAGGGTTGTATCACTATAGGGCAAAGGATTAGAAAATGCCTTCTTCCACGAACTCTCATGTGCTCTGGCCTTTTTTTCTCCTCAGATCTATATCTGTATTTTAATCTTTCTACAGCATTATAAATATTTTTGCTCACTCCAGTAATTTTTCCCAAATTATTTTTTGCACAAATCCAGTATCCTCTATATGTTTCTCTTTATTTTCTGTAGTTGTGAATTTCGCTTGCTTCAACAGTTACTGGAGTTGTTAACGAAAAAACATCAAATACATTGCATCAGCAATGTGCTAATCACATTGAACATAAAAGCGAGACATACCAACATATCCTATATGACACACAACTTTAATAAGGTTGACTCAACCGGTATATATCTTGTCCTCTCAATTTATAACAAAGAAAATTACATAAGCATAAACATTTAAAAGCCACTAACGAGCATTGGAAAATGCCTAGAAGGTATCACTAATCCCTCTTCCCATAGATATATGACTAAATAACCTATCTTGGCTATAATTCAAACCTCAAAGACATAATTTATAGAAAGCTTAAGATGACCTTTGCGTCATAATAAACCTTAAGCATCCTCTTTGCTACTCAAGGGAAACATTTAAACAAAAGACTAATCTGTTAAATATATGTAGAGTATTTAGTCAAATAATGACTAAAGAGAAGCTTTTGTGTATAGCCAACGCAAGTTTCGTGAAGATTCTTAATTACCCAGAGAAATTTTCATGTATCTCATTCATGACGCCTTAACCAGATTTGTTGATCAAACAATTTTTATGCATCTCCCTCCACTCATAAAGATTTTATCAAATTTGTAGGTTAAAGAGACCTTCACAAAACTTTCTTTTTAATTAATAAAAAAAAACTCATTAAATCACTACTTTTAATAAAAAAGATTACAATTTTTTTTTGTCATATGATGGTTGAGAGATCATAAATAGAAGATCAAATGATAGTAAAGCAAAACTCAAGCATAAACTTCTTCTCTTCTCTCCCTTTAAACATCTTCCTCATTTTTTTGAGTAATAAAATATGATTACACAGGTACAGCATGTAGACAAAGTCAGTCACAAGCAATCAAACCATATAATATGTTCATTTGTGCTCTCTTAGTTTAATTTTGTTTCTGCTTCAAATTTCTTTCTCAGGCGACCCAACACGATGTGAAGAGAAGTTCGCCAATTCATAAACAAAATCCCAACAAATTTTGATATAGAGATTTCTTGGGTATAGCCGCGAGATGTAAATAATCACGGAGTTTTCACTCAAGGCAGTTGACCATAGATTCAAAATAAACCATGAGAATTCTATTTGCTACTCACAAAAACACATCTGCACTTTGAGCAATCCTCCATTTATTGAACAAATGATATGTAGAATGTACTAATATTGGTGATTGGCATCCTTTTTACAATTAATAAAGCAATATTTTAAAGGGTTGTGGAATAAATCTCTTATGGCTTGATCTAGAAACCCTCCTGTGAAACGTTCTTCCTGCGTGTTCATATTGTAAGAGGCCTTGTTGATGCATTTGTTGAGATAGCAACCAAAATTAAGTAATTTATGATGAAATAGAGATAGGATTCACATATTCTCGAAATACGCTTCGCGTCAATAATTTACCTTTTTGACAAGCAAGATTAAAAAATGGAGAAAGGTAAGCAAACATAGAAATAGCACACATCTATTCAAGAAGTGAGGAAAATATGAGCATTTAAATAAGAAAACAAACGAATACTAATTAATATTGGTCAAAACGCAAACCCTCACATCTAGTGCACTTTATGAGTACATACACAAAAATATATAGTTATTGTTTAAGAAAATATGAAAAAAAGGGTTTTGATTTTTTTTGGGACAAAAGAGTGCGGGAAGAGAAAAAGCAAGGGAAACAAGCGAGCGATGATGTTCTTCGGTGTGCCAATGATGTTCTTCAATGTTGGGAGAAAATTTGATAGGTTATAATTTGCATGCCCTTGAATGCATTCAACACCATAAAGATTTACAAACTCTTTTTTCTCTACCATACAGAATGATTAAACCTAATGCATGCCAAAAATATAATTTGATAGTTGTGCTATTGAGTTGATAAAGGTCCAATGAGTGCAATGAAGTTTAATACATAAATTAAGTTCACATTATTAGCTGACATTCAAAACAAAATGTCTTATTCAAACTATTTGTAAGTTTTTAAAAGCTCCTAGTTCATTCATTCCAGTTCTCTGCCATACTGCAAATGCCTAAATTCTTAGTAGTACTTGCCCCTATAGTATTCTTTACCTTGCATTAACACTCATTCACCCTCAATTAAGCATTATAAGCAATCATTCAACACCAGTTCATAGTGTTCATTATTGAGTCGAATTGGACTGAATATAGTCAATTTTCTGAGTTTGTCCAAGCTCAACACTGCTATGTTATGATGTATAGGTTTTAGTATCAAACCCATGCTTCGCTCACAACAAACAGAATAGCTAGCGTGATAAAGATGACTAATTAGTCCAGAACCAGAAAATGCTACCGCAAGTATCAGGTCAAATTGAGTGTCAGCTAGAATGTTCAGGTTTGATCATAAGCTTTCATCTGTCAAATGTTTTTCATTATTACATGTCGACTTGAAAATAATGTCAAACAAAAATGCAGGTTTAATATATTCTGGGCTCTCCAATTTCTTGTTTTAATCTGGCTTTAATGGATGCAAATTGGCTTCAATTGAACGTAAATAAAACAGGCAAAAAAAAAAAAAATTGGTTTAAACTAGTTTTGAGAGTTTATGTTAAATCTTAAAGAGTTTTAAAATATTTCAGTAATAGTTTGAGAATTGAGTAAAAATATTGCAAAAAATGAGAGTTCCATTAAAAAATTTTACCAAAACCAAACTTCATGTTTCTGATATAATTTTGTTTAAACAATATAATAATCTTCAAGATCCTATTAAACTTTCATTTTTAAAACAATTAAAAAAACACATCTACCCCTATTATAACTTCGATACCCGAACTTAAAGCACATTTACTAAGGAATTAAACTTGAAACTCCTTTGGTGACTTGAGCAAAGATAAAGTTTAAATATGTGATTAGATGCATAAGCAAACTGATTTGCTATATTGTTGATTGTTTTCTACAGATTCTACACTTTAAGTTGACGTCATAAGGAGACTTATCTCACGCTGTTAGAAATGATGCCTGACTAAATTTCAAAAAATCAATCTATTATTTGATGGAAAGATAGAATTATGCAAAAGTGGTTAAGAAGCTGTGAGAAGTTTAGTTTCCTAACATGGATTTTAAAACATCTGAAAGTCACGTGTAATCTTTAATCTCCAAACCACAAGTGTTAAAAGTTCAAACTTAAAAAAAAAAATTAATTGCCAGAAAGTAAATGTAATATAGTTATAAAAAAAGAAATATACTAATAAAGTCTAACAAAAAATTAGTACGGTATTAATCAATGTCGCTAGCTCACCCTCTTCATGATAGATTTCTGAAAACCAGATCTTCTGAAAGATTCATATCGACTCATTTGCTCTCCAGTAAATTGAGACAAAATTGCTCTGAAAAAATAACACAAAAAGAGATTGTTTCTCAAACCAAATTTAATAAGAAAATTCTGAAATAATCACCAAAAGCTATTGCAAATTGGTAATTTGAACTCAAAAAATAAATTCCCATTACAAAAAAATATCAAAGTATAGCATCAATTAAATAAGGTTTTTAACATAGTAAACATGCAATCATGTTAATTTACATATTAAGCACCCAAAACATGCAATCGTGATGTTTAAACATGCAATTGTGTATAGAATCAATTAAAAAAAAAAATTTACATAATAAGCACTTTGGCTTTCTTCCCTGCCTCCGTTTATAATTTCCCAAATGGAGGGGTGGCGGCGAGACATCAGTTAGGCCAATGAGCAGAGAATCACCAGTGAGGCAGCCACCATAGAAGGTTAAGAGGGATAGCCGATGAGATGGGGTTGCCAGTGAAGTTGAGTTCGATGAAGAGGTTGTTGGAGGGCTGGTGAAAAATTATGAAAAAATGAGGGCTTGTGGGAGGTCGAGGGGTCTAACCTGATGAAAGGAGAGCAGCCCAATATATAGAGGAAAGTATGTACAATGAAATATATAGAGGTAGGCAGGTACAATTGAATCAAATATTAACTAATTATTTTGCTAGGTAGAATCAATAGTTTCTAAAGGGAATATTAAAAATGTTTTTGTTACTTACCCTCAAGCTTATGAAGAAGAAGCAATGAGCTTGCAAGTGATCTTGGAGAACATAGCAAGAGGTAGCGCTTTGGTGAAGATATCGGATTGTTGAAGTTCGGTCGGTATGTGTTGAACGGGAGCTTGTTTTTGAGAAAAAGATCTCAAACAAAGTGGTAATCCATTTTTACATATTTCATTCTTGTGTGTAGGATGGGCTTGCTGGTGAGATAGGTGGAGCTCAAATTTCCACAGAAGATGGTGGGGTTTGGAGTGACTGAGAAAATCAGTTATTGTAAAAAATTTGTGATCCATAGGAGTTCAATGGTATGGTTGGTGGTGGACTAGTATTATACTTCAATACTCGAGCATTCCACGTTTGGTTGTTTCTTAGATAACCATGATACCATGTTAGGATCAAGAAATATGTAATAGCTTCTAGTTGACTTTCTATGTTGGTGCTTCCAACCTAATCAGAGTCTCTATATGCATTAAGTTGTAGCTCTTATATTGGTGAGAGTTTTAGCCCAAACAAGCTTGTGTGTTTGAGGTGGCAAAGAATATTTTTCACAGCTAGCCAATTTGATGAGATTGGTGCATGCATGGTTTGGCACACACGGTTAACACTAAATGTAATATTTGGTCTAGTGAAGTGTATGTATTGTAGAGCCCAACATTGGTTCATTATAGAGTAGGATCCGGGAATAGTAGTGTTGTCTGAGGTGTCTATGGAGGAGACGACCATAGGATACGTTGTTGGTTTGGAATACAGCATGTCGTTTGCTGGAGGATGTATTCGATGTAACGTTATTACATGTGATCCAGATCTTAAGGAATATGTGAATGTCGGTGAAGTCTTTGAAAGTAAATTGTTGAGCTAGATGATAAATAGTTTGATGCAATAGTGTCTCATTGTTACTGATAAGAAGCATATAATCAACATATACCAAGAAAAAAATGACTTCAATATTTTATTGGAGTATTAAAAGTGAGAAGTCCGATGTAGCATTGGTGAAACTGAGTTTGGTGAGAGCTAAGGAGAGCATGTGGCACTGTGCATGAGGGGACTGTTTAAGGCCTTAGAGCCTTATGGAGTTTGCATACATGAGGTGGATGAATGGGTGATGCAAAACCAGGTAGCTGTTAAATTGTTTCATGAGTTCTCCGTCTAATGTGTTGTCGAAGTCTAGTTGCCTTATATGCCACTTATGAGTGGTGGCAGTGGTTAAGACTAAGAGAATAATGATTGGTTTAATTACAAGACTGAACATTTCGTGGTAGTAAAGACCTGTTGTTGGGTGTATCCTTGTGTAATTAGCCTTGCTTTGTGTTGAGCAGTGGTGCCGTCTACATTGAACTTTAGGTGAAAGAGTCATTTTTCAACATATGATGCTGGTGTTTGAAGGTCGAGAGACTAGACTCCATGTGGCACTAGAGTGTAGGGCGGGCGGAGTGTTCTTGCTGCATAGCAGCAGCCCATTGAGGGTTATGAGAGGCAGTGATATAGTGAGTTGGAATGGTGGGTTGGTCGGCAATTTGCATTGGTGGTTTGGTGGTGCTAAAGATTTGGGCTTAAGGTGGCCAATTTTTCCAGTACAAAGCATGGGGTGAGTATTTGTTTTGGGTATAGATGTGTGGAGTTCAGATTGTTTGGATTCGTGGATAGTGACGGGTGGCTTGGTTGAATAATCATTCAAAGTAAACATATGTCTTTTAGAACATTTTTTACGTGATAAGTACTAAAAAGTAATCATGAAAGTTTTTTAATGATATAAGAAATCAAAATTCATATGCAAATACATGCAGCGTGATTAAACCTCTTATACATCGTGATTAGTTTCCATTCCTTGTTATTGGAAAATTAAAGTTTGGCAATAAATCTAGAAAACTTGAGATAACAATTTGTGACATGACAAGTAAATCCTTTAAAAAACTTGCAAAACTAACGTTGTTGATGTAATATTAGCAATCGGTTCCTTTCCCAAGACTACAATAAACACAAATTCCTTTTGTAGATAGATTTATTGTATATATATGTGGGTACAAGTCATTAACAAGTCTAAATAATAAAAATACAATTTCCTAGTAGTTTCTTACATAGTAGCAAAGCTGTATAGTCCAGAATTTTAATTGAACTTTTTAGATAGCACACCTCACCAATTTGAACACATCCTAGCTTCTAATGCCTAATCAACTCAATCCGCATGTCTGCAACAAAAATGTTATATTTCCATATCAATCATCCCTTCCGGGGGTTATCTCCACTTCAAGTGCCAAGACTCGTAAAACCATTTATTAAGATGAAGCCTCCTTCTGTAGCTGTGGAACCCCATTCAACGTCAAACCTCCTCCAATGACAGCCCTTTTATCCTTTTCAATATGGCATATTCTCCAATAGAGGACGAGCATCCTCCATCCATCCTTTAAACCATTAACATCCTCTTTCTCACCAGTCAAACTCTGCCTTCTCTGCAGCCTATGAACGTATTCCAACATCTTTGTCGTCTTCAGTCAAGCATAGACTACAATAGCATTCATAGAGCCTCCTCTAGTGACCAAGACTACATTAAGCCTCCTTGTGGCAACATTCCCAGTCATTCTTAGTGAGCGCACCAACATTGAGCCTCCTCTCTCCGAGTTTTATTAATTAGAGCACCAATAGACATCCTCCACGGCTGCCTAACTTTTGTGCATACCTTACAAGGCCTTCTCACAAAACTCTTGTGGTTTGTACTCATTGTTCACACCTCTTCTTAGTTTCCTAACCAAGACCCCAAAACTTCCCCTCCAGAGTCTGTTTCCCTTGCTGCAGTTGACCAAATTCATGTTTTTGCACTCCAAGTTCCACCAATTGCACCAAATTTATGTAGTTTTCTTCAGCATTCCATATTAATTTTTTTAATGCTGTCTTTGTCATCATTAAAAGATGAATGAGATGGATGGCTTGATGCATGCGCTAATTCTCTAGTTTGAGGGTTTCTTCAAATGTTGTTGTTATCTCATAGGGCCCACATGTGATCACTATAAATGATCTTACTGTTCTATTCATTCAACTTGTATCAAATAATCTTTGATTCCATTTTTTGCCTGCCCTGGTAAATTCAATTGACTCTTGGGCCTTGCTGATTAGACTTTCATGATTACTAACTTCAAATGTTTGTACACTAACAACTTCATTTTCTTACTTCTATCATACAACGAGCAGCATCAATATGAATTACATCATACTGCTTATACTTCAGATTTTACCTAGCATGGCACTTGTCCCAAATCAAAATGTCAATTTAGCTTCTATTTATCAATTATATAAATTGATATTGAATATTATTTCTTCTACTTATTGCATTAAGCATAGGATTTATAGGAAAGGATAATTCTTAGAATATGATGAAAGTGGGATTGGGATTGGAGCTTGTCTTTCTCCGCTCACCTGAGAAACGTACTAGTTATTATAGTATCTAGCCCGTCTATGCATAAATGAAATTTTCATTTGAAAAATGCATCATAGTGTCAGCATCATACAAAATCAGAAGCATTGATTGTCTTAATTGTCAACATGCAGAACACTGAACCTTATATATCATTGTTAATAACATCACATTTGATCTTCATTTTAAAATATTTCATTTTGATATTTGGAACTCATCTTCCACTTTTTCTATGAATTAATATCAATGTTTGGTAAGAGTGTTAGTGGTCATTCATGATTTGCATAGGTTAATTTCATAAACCAAAGAACTAAATTGTCAAAAATTTATATTGTACAAAAAATGATATACAGTGTTGTTCTCCCGTTGTAATAATAATATACTATGTATTGATAAAGAATCATCTCTTCTGCAATGCCTTTGTAGCAAAAACTCTGGCTCAACTTTCCTGTCTACATACTTCCCAACAAAATAGAAGATTTGAATGTGAATAATGCCATATTTTTCAAACTATTCATGCTATTCTATTTTCATCTTCATGCCTTAAAAAATTCTGGTGGGGGCTACCCCAATCATTATTTATACAATAGATGCACCCTGATTCCTATTATTACTAATATTTCTACTTTTGAAAGGTTATTTAACAAATCTCAACAATACTTCATTCTCAAATCTTTTAGATGTGTCGTATTATTTTATGCTACATGAACATACAAAATTAGAGCCTCATGCTCATCTATGCTGCTTCCAATGTTATGGGATAAAACAAAAAGGTTGCCATTGCCAAGATCCTATCAGCAACCATCTATGAGTCTCATTGGCAATGCCACCTTCTAAAAGAACATCGCCTTACTTATGATAATGCTAGTCTTCTTTAATCGTTACCACCTCCCTCTTCCTTGTTAATCCATATGTTAATTTATTTCCAGTCCTTGAACGTCTGAACAGCTCATGAACATCCCACGTACTCCTCTTCCTGTAAAAGTCCAAACCAAACGCAGAATCTGCGCGTATAACTCCCCTTCGATATTCTACAATATTGATGGAAACTCCGCATCACCTTATAGGGTTTATCCCCCCACTTCGGCATATGTCACACGATTTCCATCATGAATGTCGAGAACAATGGCCAAGGATTGTCATACTTATAATTTTCTTCAATAGATTAACTTAATCTGAATATAAACCGATTTTATAATATATACCGCAGCTAAAATCACTCAAATTTTCCTTATCCCAATCTGTTTCTAACAGGTATAAGAACTGAAAAAAGTGAATGGCGCAGAAAGATGGATGGATATCTTACTGCATTTTATCCATCTTGTCTGGGTCACCACCTGAGGAAAACTTTCCCAGCTCGACGTCCATATTTTCCTCCTCCTCCTCCTCCTCGTCTTCTTTTCCCTTCCCTCCAACAGCGACGGCGGAAGCATTCGCTGCAGTTGATGGAGCAGACGCCGACGGCTGCGATCCAGGAGGTTCTTCCTCGTCTTCGCCTTCCACGACTAGAATTTCCTCCTCTGGCGGAGGTGGTGGCGATGCCGGCGGTGAATCTTGCTCCTCGTAAGCCGCCTCAAACGGGTCCTTCATATTACGGTTCAATTTGTTTCCTCTACAAAATCAGGTTAATCTATTTTTCTACTAAACTATACATAACGTAAATCTAAATTATGTTGAGTGCTGCTACCCTTACACCACTGTAGCCACAGTAGTGTAAGGATGTGTTGGCATCATAGGTGGCAAGTCTTGCCACGTCAGAATCTCTACAAAATCGGTAAACCTAAACCTAATTACCTCTTCGCTTCTCTCTCGTCCGCCCGCATCGCGAAGCCGAAGCCTTGCCCGAGTTTTCTCTTCCCCTCCTTCGGCCCTTCCTCCCTGTAAAGGCCATTACAGAGTCCATATACATACTCATTTATTAAAGGCAAAGTCAATGATATCCTAGTGACCTTCCAACAACGCGTGCGGAATTCAGTTGAGCTAAACTTCTTCCCCAGACGAAGACCCACTCGTCTGGGTTTCTTCTAATCATACTCGGAAGCCTAACCCTAATTAAAGGAAGAAGCTACTTCTGTTCTGGGGAGGAGCGATGGGCATCTCTGGCGCGATTGTGGACCGAGCCCTAGCCCTTGCTGCTGTTACGCTGGCGCTGCTCTCGCCGTCGACTTGTTCCAACTCCGAGGGCGACGCGCTGTACGCGCTGCGTAGGTATCTCAGCGATCCGGATGGCGTGCTCAAGAGCTGGGATCCGACCCTTGTCGATCCCTGCACTTGGTTCCATATCACCTGCAATCAGGACAATCGCGTCACGAGATTGTATCCTCGCTCATCCTTTTTATCCTTTTTGATTAGCTGCTGTAAATAATCGTCGCTTCTTCGTTCTCTTTGGCGCTTTGAGCTTAACTGATACGCTGCGTAGTCTCTGTACATTAAGCGATTCCTTGGTGCTGTCCTTGGTTTCATCTTGATGCTTGCAGCTGCGGCCAGGCTCGTTCTATGCTTCGTGCATCACCGCGACAGAATCAGGTATTCTTATACCGACTGACGGGGTGCTCTTTTCTTGGGTGACATTGTGCAGAGAGTCACGAGAGGACTTGTGGCGGCATTTCCTAGTCCTCCTGAGGCCATGCATAGGTTCGCTGAAAATCTGTAAGTTCTTCGATTGCAGCTTGTTCAAGTTCTTTTGGCATGTTGATGATGTTCTACGAATTTATTTATAATAAGCTCAGGCCATGCGTTTCTTCATTTTTATTTTCTGACAGCTGAGCTATTTGATTCTCCATGTTGCATGCTGCATATCATTTGTGTTTGAAGTTTAGAGTTTCTAGCAGGAGTTCCTTTTTCGTTTTTATATTTGATTCACTTTTTATTAGTTTATTGTATGGCAATTTCTTTTTGTGCTTTAAAAACGATGCTTCATTAGCCTCAAGGCTTGTTGCCCAGCTGCTTGTATTTTCTGTTGTTAGCTAAAATTCCTGGATGTTAGGCTGTACCTTAAGTTCCGATTACTCTATTTTTTTTAGTTACATTTTATCAGTTTTAAGCATAGGTTGCTTTAATTTTTCTTAAGTATGGGTATATTTTGTAGATATATAAGGATATTCAGGTTGGGGAAAATTAAATAATGTGTTTCTGACGAGGTTTGTTTCAGTAGCCAAGGTCTTGCTGAAATGCGTTATGTTTCTGTTATGCAGTCTTATATGGTTTGATTTAGGTTACTCTCTGATTAAGGTAATTTTACTTGTAAGTATTATAAATTTTAAATGAATTTAGAAAGTGTGTTAAAAGATGTATTCTGACTTGTAGTACAATCGTTAATGTATCCAAATGTAAAGATCGAATGATTGGCATTTTACAAGTTTGGTTTCTGCCCACTAGCAAATTATTCAATCCAGTGCTTAATTAGAGAAATTTTGAGGCAATTGTGCTAGTAAATTTGGATTTTCAAATAATTCAGTTAGAAGTACTGCTTAATCAAGCAGATAGCACTCATTCTTATGTTGATTGAATACTCTGGCCACTTCAAATGCCATTGAGTTGAGAATAAACTTAGTTAAATAAAACCAATGTATATCATTTTCTGTAATCATCTATATTAGCATAAGTGAATTCTATGTCCCAACATTGATTTTTTTGTATAATCCTGTGCAGTGTAAAACAAAAGTTTCAAAATATTGAAGTATAATAAGACTGCAATTGGCATTCAAACAATGTAATATAGGGCTAGCTGCATAGGGTATGAAAGATATTCACCCATCTTTTTTGTGTGGATAAAGCTGAGCAGCAACTCAAGTAAGGCTCTTACCTTTGCCTGTTCCTTTTTTGTGTGCACGCAAAACATGCAGCTTATTAGATTTGAAAACTAGAATCAAATGGGCATAGTAGACTTGGAAAATTAAATGATAGGGAATTGTAGTTGTAGACTTGACTGTGTGCTTTATGAGCTTTCTTACCACACCCTCTGTTATGTTATTGTATGTTTGATCATGTGCTAAACCTAGGGATGTAATTGCTGAACTACCTTAGTCTGTTAGCTTTCTTGCGTTTTGGAGTTTAAATATTTAAAATCATGAGTGTTTGATTGGCATAATGATGTAGCTAGATTATACAACATTTAACTTTGCATTTACCTATATACATACTATTTAGCTATTTGATTTCATGTTTTCTCACACCTTACATTTTATAACTCATTATTTCTCTTGACTGTGCCTATGTCTCTATTCTTACATAAATGTATTTAATATTTTCTAAACTTATGCAAATATGGTTATTACATTGTATGCTAGATTTTGGCATCCTAGGGTTTGAATTTGAGCAACTTATGGTTCAAATAAGAAATATAAATGGTCACCTAGTGATCAAGCTAAATGCAGTTTTTATGCATGCCGTTATCATACTTATATAATTTGAGGTTTATAATTACAAAATAATACTCATTTTCATCCAAAATTTCATCCAAAATTTAAAGAAGTACAATATAACCCAAGAGTTTTTCTATAATAATAAAACTCAAATATTGTACTCTTCTCTTGGTTCTTGAGATACATCATACACAAGTTATTTATTTTCTTATGTCAAATCATCTTATGCATGAAGTTTAACAAGTGCTCTTAAATGAGAAGGGCTTACTGAAAGAGAAAAAGATACAATTATCTTGGAAACAAACATAAATGGGAAGGAGAATAAAATAGTACAACTACAATAACATGCTTGTGCATCCATAAATTACTATCCTTTGATAAGAATATATATATATATATATATATATATATATATATATATATATATATATATATATATATATATATCATCGATATGCTTATATGTACATGAATTTATTTTACATTTCATCTATTAATTTTATTGACTTAAATTTAATATAGCTAAAAGTAAAAGTAGTGTAGAGAAAATAAAATTTAATTAGCTTCTTCAAATCAAAGTTATTCAAAATTTGTAATGAATTTATGAGAGATGTGTGGGGTAGTGTTTTATTCTTCTAAATAAGCAAGAAAGTTTAAATAATATGCTTTATAACAAACTAATTATATATATTAGGTACTAATCAAAACCATGTCAATATTTTTGCTAAAGGCATTGCAAAATGCATTGAGCATTTTTATTTTGTTTTCTTGCAATGAGTTATGTTCTTTGCAATCTGTGTGAGTATATGTTTAGAGGTGCTATTTTTTTTAAGCCTAATTTTATTTATTTTGTTGGCATCAAATATAGCTTTAATTTGGTTTTTGGCTAATTTTCATGGAAAGTGGATTGGCTGAATATTAAACGATCGTAGTAGGGTTAGGAATTTCATTTTCTAACGTGAGTCTTAGCCTTGTTGCTTTGGTAATTCATTGTAATTATGTGCTATTAGGCGGGAGAAGGTGCGGCTGTTCGGGGCGAGCCCGCCGGAGCTGTATGTTCTGCACTACTTGGGGCTGAAGCCATGGCTATGCTTCCGGGACTACGACTGCAACTAGAATGTCGACATCCTGCAGGAATTCGCCAGCGACGCGGCGCACGCAACATGGTGGAGATTGCTTTGTTTTTTCCCTTTTTTCTGTTTAGAATAAATGATTACTAATACTATGTATATACATCTTGATTAGTATTTTGTTGAGGAGCACTAGCAAGTTTTATAGTTTTGAATTGATAATGATGTGTTGGTTATTAATTGGCTATTCAGAATATGCTTTTGTTGAATTGATGATCATATAATATGTATTTTTATAAAGTTGATCATTGCCCAAAAAAGTACATAGCTGTTCAAAGCTCATTTTGAAGGCATTCGATCTGATGATTGAAGCCAAAATTAGTGTTGCCTGCTAGTGAACTATACATTTCAAAATTTAAGTTTGGTAAAAACCCTGTTAAATACCAGAATAGTTGAATTCCATTTGATGAAAACACTTCAAAACATTTACAAGGGCAAGTAAGAATCCAATATATTTTTCTTCAATTACTTTAAATCTAATTCCTAAATGCATAGAGGTTTTAAGAGGTCTCCAAATTATTTTCCAGAATAATAGATCAGTTTTCAATGATGGCATGTAAAGTAAGAGTGATTATTTTCCCATCTTATATTTGGTACTCTTTCATTTGTAATTATGCAGCAGAAGTTTCACTAAGTTCTTGCAAAATTTCTACAAGATGTTGTATTTTGATTTCATGTAGAGAGTATAAGAGCAACAGCATTGAACTATAAATGATGAATATATGAGCAGTAAAAAAGCGAATGAAGTAACCGAATTTCTTGGAGGAATTAATGAGAGCATAAGAGTAATTTAATTTGATCAATCTAATCGCTTGCCTCCACTTAATGAAGTTGTTTGAACGCTTTTGAACGATAGTTATCGTTAACAAGCTAATTAAAGCATAATAAGTATCATTAAGATTAAGATCATCATGAGAACTCCAAATGAAAGAATTTGACAAGAGTTGAACTTATTTATGGATTGAATGTGATGTAGCTTAAATGGTAGAGCGCTCGTATGGTATACGAGAAGATCAGGGTTCGATCCCCTGCATCACCAAATTTTGGCATTGAATGCAAAATATTGGGAGAATTTGTCTATTATCAGGGGCTGCTCATGCAGGAACTAGTGCAGAAGGCTGAAATTTGCATGGCCATATAAACAGTTTTAGCAGAGGTTCACTTCAACAAATAAAAATATTCATTTTTGTCTAGATCCACTCGTAGTCTCAACCAGAATTGGGATAGCTAAGGAATAAAGTCTAATTAAAAGCAGTAGTTGAGTCTGATGGTTAGCAAATAGGAAAAGAAGATGTAGATTAATTAGGAATAAATGCGTTAGAATGTAATGAATAAAATGATGAATTAAGGACGATGCTTTTAAAATCTGTAGTAGAGTTGTTTGGAGCTTTCTTGCTAACAATTTTATAATATCTTTTAAAATTACAAAATTATTTTTAAGATGCATACGTTCATAATACAGAAAACATACTCACCTCACACTACTTGTGTAGCAGTCTTTGCACATATTTTATAGTATTTAGGCAATCTGGTTAGTTGCTTGCAAGTAGCACTTCACTTTATCACATTTTATTAAAGTGTCATATCAATTCAACAAGTTTAACGTTAATTGTTAGCAACATAACCAAAAACTCCACCTCTCATTTAATGGCGCAATGGTAGTGTTATATTGCAAGAAATATAATGCACCACACATAACTAAATTACGAGCAGACAAATAGCTTACTAGGACAGACAAGAAAAATAAGCAAAAGAAATGAGTGAAAAATGATATACTTCATTTTATTATCAATGATTTCAAGAAAATAATGGCTCAGTATATCCCTGAAATGGCAACGAAAGCAGATAAAAGAATACACAGTTAAATTTAACTTAAATGTATATTTATATAAGGGAATGATCGGCCATGATGCTTTGCACAACAGCTCCTCAAGCTTGATAATTGCAACATTGACAGCCCCTTAGCATCATCAATTTTTGCAGCCCTGCAGAAGCCTTCGACGACCGCAGCGTAAATAACCACTTCGGGGATCAAGCCAAACAGCTTCATTGCCTCTTGAACAGGGCCATCCTTGCAGAGCCCGTCGAGCTTCAATGCCTCAACTTCTGAGATAACTGAAGACCTGTCAAGAGCAAGCAATACCTAATATGAAAAATTTTATATAAAATGATACCATATACTTTAAGCTCTGTGAGGTATTATTAGTTAATCATGATAATGGATGCCTTGAAAAAAAATAATATACATATATATATTATATAAACTCAACATAGGAAGTTTAAAATTTACACAAAACAGTGCCCAAGTAGTTGCATAAGGCCTCTAGTTATGCCCACTTTTTGTTTCTACATTATCAAAGATTATACAAACTTAGAAAAGAAACAAGAAAAGAAGTTGTCGCATCCACAGTTCCTAGCACAAAATTCATCAATCGAAGAATTCAGACAAATATTAACTCTGTATGCAAGTAATAACAAAAAAGTTGTAAATACTAGTAAAATGCAAATGAAATAGGCCACATACTTGTATCAACGAATGAGATACTCAGTGGTTCTAAAGAAAGATACTCCCGGGTTCTAAAGGTATATGATATAGTTATCCTTAAAGCAGCAATAGATACGAGCATACTGAATTGTTCACCGTGGCCTCTTCTTTAAGTGTCATCTTGTCCCCATCAATTTCAAGGGTTAGATGGCTAAACAGAGCAGACTTTAGCCCAAAAATCGATCATCAACCGTTACAATTGAGTCCAAATATAAATTTCAACAACCTACAAAAGGAAAAGTAAAACAAGAAAGCAAGAAACCTGAAGCCAAAAAATTTCATTGTGTGACATTTTACCCCACATTGCATTGTGTACTCATTATAGATTCCGGATGTATTCTTCTTATAAAACGTTTCAAATTTTCTGTAAAAACATTAGTTATGAATATCAATGTGCAAAAGAGTAAGATCAAAATTATCCTGGCCTAAAATAGATAAACATACTTGCATACAAAAGTTTCAGCACATAAAGTATGATTTGAGTCACATACCGTATACTTTGTCTCCAGTTTCCCCCAGCCACTACGTTCTGGCCTAGATCTTCCCAAAATATGAGCACCTGATAATGCTACAATTTCCTACATTTGAGGTTGCATTGCGTGACAGTATGTTTATATAAGCAAATCAAGTTGTACAGGAGCTGTGGATTAACTTGTCATTAAATCCCATTCTATAAAAAACTTTTCGCAAATGATCAGCAGGAGAAGGAGGCCCAGCAGCTAGACAAAATGAGATATCATAAATACGGAATTCAAGAAAGACCAAATAATAACTTGTGCTCTTAAGAACTGCAGCTATTTGTTTTCATAAAATTATAGTGATCTCACCCTCATCTTCTGTTTCTGCTTTCAGTTATGGCATTAGTATTTCTTAGCTGTATTAGCATCTTTCTTGAAAGTAAGAGAAGAAATGTACCTTCAGTTCCACTGTAGCAAACAACGGAGGTAGCAGACCATATGTCATGCCTTGAGTTGCACTTCAGTTGCCATCAGTTACACATCCATATCTCTTTTTTTTTAGCTGATTTGGTTTGATAATCTTATGCTATATAATATTTTTATATCAAATTTGATTAATCATGTGATTCATGCGCAAAGGGTTTGATACAACGAGAAGACATGTTTTCTAACTACTTAGTAGCACTTTGTTAGACACATTATTTGCTGCAAGTAAACCCCTCACGGCGGCAAGAAATAGGATGAAAAATTAGATGCATATCAAAATGACAAAGCTAAACAATTACGGGAAAATTGCAATCTCCTGATATCAATGGGTGCTATCCTTGATCCAAAAATAAGGTGAAAATAACAAATTTTGCATTCAACTCCATCTACTCTAAAAGAAGATTACTAAGACATCAATGAATTTAATGATTTATTTTATGAGGTTTGTGTTGATGCCGGAGAGATTTTTTTGTTTGGCAAATAACAAAAAGTCAGGCAATGCCATGAAATTTCCTGCATTCTTGTAACGTGGATTACGCACCAATGAGTACATGATTTCAAGATTCGAAATAGAGGCTGCAAATAAGAAAAACAATAAAGAAAATGAAACCATTAAAACATAAAAAATTTTCATAAATCCAAAACACTTGATATCAAAATTTCACATGATTTTTCCAAAAATATCTTGCAAATAGGTTGGTAGATGATATATTTAAGGAAACAATTGCAACTTACTAATCAAGCTCTTTTGAATCTCTTCCAAAGTGACATTAAAAGTGAATATTCCAGAAGAAAAAAAATTATCCCAATGCCATGTTTTCTAAACCGGCTTCCCATTCTTAAGAACACTGCTTCTAATTCTTAAGAAAACATCATCAGATTTAAGAACATCATGCATATCTATAGGAGCAGCATCATTTATAATAGAGATAATATAAAAACATCATCTAACCTCTCTGTCACCACCACATTCTTTGCTTCCAACATTTCCCTTTTAACACTTTCAAGATGAGAAGAAAACAATTCACAATGGAAGCAGATGAAGGATAACAAGAACAGGAGCTTGCTGAAATAAAATAGGAAATTGAAAACTGCATACAATCACAAGAAGTAAAGATGAGCTCTGTTATAAATTATGGCAGCACCAAGGCTCCTGGCTTTCCTAATGCTGTAAGGAACATGAATAACAACTGACTTGCGTAATGGTGACATCGGTTGCTTGAGGGTATCAAGCCGTCCTTGATGCCATTGAAACCTTAAATTAAAGAAAAAAAAAACTCAACAAGGACAACATTTGTAACCATTGGAACAACATCAATAGCAGCATTCATCTCAATAGAGACATCAATTATAACCATAGGGACAATATCGATGGCAACATTAGCAAAAAAAAAATTATCACCAGCACCGCAAATTTAAAAGAAAGAAGATATCACCAGCACCGCAGATTGCATTTCTATCCAAACAGTCTTTTTATAAACAAAACTGCATGAATATCCATTTATGTAATGAACACAATCTTAAGAATTCCATCACTCTTTAATGATTTGAAATAACAGTGGGGGAATAATAACTGCCGAATTGCAATATATAGTAACCACCAAACAGTCCAATTTTAGACAAGACATGCAGTTGACAAATATAAAGCAGAAAATTTTCAAGCATTTTTATTAGACAAATAGATAGGTATTTGCTTCACTAATCAAAATAGAAAAACAATGACAAAAATAATAGAATGATGACATTGGTTGCTTGAGGGTATCAAGCCATCGTTGATGCAATAGAAATTTCTTTAAAATTATGCATGCTTAAAAGCTGAAATGCCAAAGACAATTTCATACCGATCATTCCACTGCTACCCTTCTTATCCAAGCTCAACAACTCTAAAAAAAAAAGTTATGACAACAAATGTAGGGTAAAGATAAAATAAAATCTTCCCTGCCTTTATTTGAATTTGTTTTCAAGCCCAAACTTCTACCCTGTAAAAAGAACATACTACATTTCATACAAATAATCATAATACAAGACTTCAAAATAGAAATAATCCTAAGATTCGTCATTATTACCTTTTCTTTTTCGTTTGTCAGTATGGCTCAACATTCTATTTTTTGGTGGTCTCCCCTTTGGGTGTGCATGAATTGGATCTTTGATTGCGCTTGATTGTGTGCGAGAACAATATTCATGAATCTTCTGTTAAGCCTCCTGTAGTATCATGAGTGTGTATGCCTTAGTTTCTTCATTCATTGAGCCACTCTCAATTGCATTAGAAGTGCACTCGTATGCTTGTCGCCAGTACTCATTGTCATTTTCATAAGCAAAGGACGGGGTGGTGATCGATGGTATGGCTGAATGCAAACGTTTGAAGTCTTTCCTCCATCTTGCCTTGATGAATTGTTCTGGGATAACACTTATTTCTTCTTGTCGCCACACACACAGCATATGACAATAAACAAGCCCCTTAAATTGGAATGATCGGCAGATGCACCACGTGTATTCCATCATCGAATTATAAATAACACGAAATTCATGCCGATGCAATCCATTGTGCTCTTTAACATCATAAGTTTTGATAGATCCGTTGACCTCCGTCAATGAACACGTACAATGCATAAGTTTTTTAACCTCCACCTGGAATTTGTAAAAAATATTTAGTGTGTACTGTTTTGAGATTTGCTCTTCAAATAGGAGGGGTGATATTAATTGTGGACTAGTATGAAATGACTTGAAATCTTCTTGTCTTTCCTTCTCAAATTTATTACGGAGTGCATTTACATACTGATCAAAGAAAGTCCGTAATGTTGTTTTTGAGTTCACGTATCCATCAAAAAATGCGTTCATACTTTCACTTCTTTGAGTTGTTGACATCCCAGCCCAAAACATGTCCTTAAGATATATTGGCACCCATTTCTCTCGACATTCATAGACTGTAGCTAGCCAAATGTTCTCAATTATGTCATATTTTTTAATGGCAGACATCCACTCTCTCTCAAATTCAACAGTGCTCATAGAATCATAGATTATTGTACTAATATCAGCTATTATGGCTTGACGGTTGATGTTATTTCCCAATTTCTCTGGAAGCTTACGCATGATATGCCATAAACAAAAGCGATGCTTAGTTGAGGGGAATACTTTTGCTATTGCAGCCTCCATTGATTTGCATTGATCAGTTATGATTCCATCAGGATATTTGCCCTGCGTACACACTAACCATCTTTGAAAGAGCCATGAGAATGTTTCAATCGTTTCATCTGCTAGCAAAGCACACCCTAAAAGAATAGAATGACCATGATGGTTAACCCCAACAAATGGAACAAAAGGCATAGCATATCTATTAGTTAAGTAGGTGGTATCAAAAGCTACAACATCTCCAAAATAATGATAAGCCATCCTAGAGCGCGAGTCAGCCCAAAATACATTTCTAAGATGACCCTCATCTGATAATTGAAAATAATAAAAAAAATTTGAATCATTATTTTGCAGATTTTCAAAGTGTTTCAGCAATGAATTTGCATCACCATCGACTAATGCCAAGACCCTTTGATTTGTAACATAATTGCGACAATCTTTTTCAGTAAATTTGCAATTTTCATGACCCCCACTTTCTGTAAATATTGCGCTGATAGACTTGTTCAATGGAACGCCATCTTTATCATTTATTATAAGTTGCCTCTGAACTGTTATAGATAGTTCACGAAAACAACGCATGAAGCATACCATTTCGGGATCCAAGTCATGGTTATGCTCTAAATTCACATCAGCCACCTCCCAATTACCATTCAAACATCGATCAATGATAACCAACATTGCTTTGCATCCTGTGCGTACTATAGGTTTTCGGCGTAGCTTAGAAGGACCAACGTTGTTCTTAGGGTGTCCTTCTTTAGAGCAAGTAAATAAACAATGTGACTTATGACCGTAAAAATTATAATTTGATCTTTTCTTAACTCCAAAACCTATCAAATAACCATATGATTTATAATAATTGAAAGCATCATCAATCGAGTCAAATTTCATTCCAATTTGAGGAAGTTTCATGTAGCAATCTTCTGTGTCACTACAAATATTGCCACGTTCATCGATATGCTCCTGCAATTAATGAATCGAGTAAGTAAAAAATCTGGATATACAAAATATTAATTCTTTGACAGGAATACAAAATTTGTGCATTGAGTATTTGAGTATTGAGTATTAATCGTTGTTCACTTACAAAATTTGTGCATTGAGTATTGGTTGTTCATGGGCATCAATACTCAATGCACAAATTTTGTATTCCTGTTAAAGAATTAATATTTTGTATATCCAGATTTTTTACTTACTCGATTCATTAATTGCAGGAGCATATCGATGAACGTGGCAATATTTGTAGTGACACAGAAGATTGCTACATGAAACTTCCTCAAATTGGAATGAAATTTGACTCGATTGATGATGCTTTCAATTATTATAAATCATATGGTTATTTGATAGGTTTTGGAGTTAAGAAAAGATCAAATTATAATTTTTACGGTCATAAGTCACATTGTTTATTTACTTGCTCTAAAGAAGGACACCCTAAGAACAACGTTGGTCCTTCTAAGCTACGCCGAAAACCTATAGTACGCACAGGATGCAAAGCAATGTTGGTTATCGTTGATCGATGTTTGAATGGTAATTGGGAGGTGGCTGATGTGAATTTAGAGCATAACCATGACTTGGATCCCGAAATGGTATGCTTCATGCGTTGTTTTCGTGAACTATCTATAACAGTTCAGAGGCAACTTATAATAAATGATAAAGATGGCGTTCCATTGAACAAGTCTATCAGCGCAATATTTACAGAAAGTGGGGGTCATGAAAATTGCAAATTTACTGAAAAAGATTGTCGCAATTATGTTACAAATCAAAGGGTCTTGGCATTAGTCGATGGTGATGCAAATTCATTGCTGAAACACTTTGAAAATCTGCAAAATAATGATTCAAATTTTTTTTATTATTTTCAATTATCAGATGAGGGTCATCTTAGAAATGTATTTTGGGCTGACTCGCGCTCTAGGATGGCTTATCATTATTTTGGAGATGTTGTAGCTTTTGATACCACCTACTTAACTAATAGATATGCTATGCTTTTTGTTCCATTTGTTGGGGTTAACCATCATGGTCATTCTATTCTTTTAGGGTGTGCTTTGCTAGCAGATGAAACGATTGAAACATTCTCATGGCTCTTTCAAAGATGGTTAGTGTGTACGCAGGGCAAATATCCTGATGGAATCATAACTGATCAATGCAAATCAATGGAGGCTGCAATAGCAAAAGTATTCCCCTCAACTAAGCATCGCTTTTGTTTATGGCATATCATGCGTAAGCTTCCAGAGAAATTGGGAAATAACATCAACCGTCAAGCCATAATAGCTGATATTAGTACAATAATCTATGATTCTATGAGCACTGTTGAATTTGAGAGAGAGTGGATGTCTGCCATTAAAAAATATGACATAATTGAGAACATTTGGCTAGCTACAGTCTATGAATGTCGAGAGAAATGGGTGCCAATATATCTTAAGGACATGTTTTGGGCTGGGATGTCAACAACTCAAAGAAGTGAAAGTATGAACGCATTTTTTGATGGATACGTGAACTCAAAAACAACATTACGGACTTTCTTTGATCAGTATGTAAATGCACTCCGTAATAAATTTGAGAAGGAAAGACAAGAAGATTTCAAGTCATTTCATACTAGTCCACAATTAATATCACCCCTCCTATTTGAAGAGCAAATCTCAAAACAGTACACACTAAATATTTTTTACAAATTCCAGGTGGAGGTTAAAAAACTTATGCATTGTACGTGTTCATTGACGGAGGTCAACGGATCTATCAAAACTTATGATGTTAAAGAGCACAATGGATTGCATCGGCATGAATTTCGTGTTATTTATAATTCGATGATGGAATACACGTGGTGCATCTGCCGATCATTCCAATTTAAGGGGCTTGTTTATTGTCATATGCTGTGTGTGTGGCGACAAGAAGAAATAAGTGTTATCCCAGAACAATTCATCAAGGCAAGATGGAGGAAAGACTTCAAACGTTTGCATTCAGCCATACCATCGATCACCACCCCGTCCTTTGCTTATGAAAATGACAATGAGTACTGGCGACAAGCATACGAGTGCACTTCTAATGCAATTGAGAGTGGCTCAATGAATGAAGAAACTAAGGCATACACACTCATGATACTACAGGAGGCTTAACAGAAGATTCATGAATATTGTTCTCGCACACAATCAAGCGCAATCAAAGATCCAATTCATGCACACCCAAAGGGGAGACCACCAAAAAATAGAATGTTGAGCCATACTGACAAACGAAAAAGAAAAGGTAATAATGACGAATCTTAGGATTATTTCTATTTTGAAGTCTTGTATTATGATTATTTGTATGAAATGTAGTATGTTCTTTTTACAGGGTAGAAGTTTGGGCTTGAAAACAAATTCAAATAAAGGCAGGGAAGATTTTATTTTATCTTTACCCTACATTTGTTGTCATAACTTTTTTTTTTAGAGTTGTTGAGCTTGGATAAGAAGGGTAGCAGTGGAATGATCGGTATGAAATTGTCTTTGGCATTTCAGCTTTTAAGCATGCATAATTTTAAAGAAATTTCTATTGCATCAACGATGGCTTGATACCCTCAAGCAACCAATGTCATCATTCTATTATTTTTGTCATTGTTTTTCTATTTTGATTAGTGAAGCAAATACCTATCTATTTGTCTAATAAAAATGCTTGAAAATTTTCTGCTTTATATTTGTCAACTGCATGTCTTGTCTAAAATTGGACTGTTTGGTGGTTACTATATATTGCAATTCGGCAGTTATTATTCCCCCACTGTTATTTCAAATCATTAAAGAGTGATGGAATTCTTAAGATTGTGTTCATTACATAAATGGATATTCATGCAGTTTTGTTTATAAAAAGACTGTTTGGATAGAAATGCAATCTGCGGTGCTGGTGATATCTTCTTTCTTTTAAATTTGCGGTGCTGGTGATAATTTTTTTTTTGCTAATGTTGCCATCGATATTGTCCCTATGGTTATAATTGATGTCTCTATTGAGATGAATGCTGCTATTGATGTTGTTCCAATGGTTACAAATGTTGTCCTTGTTGAGTTTTTTTTTTCTTTAATTTAAGGTTTCAATGGCATCAAGGACGGCTTGATACCCTCAAGCAACCGATGTCACCATTACGCAAGTCAGTTGTTATTCATGTTCCTTACAGCATTAGGAAAGCCAGGAGCCTTGGTGCTGCCATAATTTATAACAGAGCTCATCTTTACTTCTTGTGATTGTATGCAGTTTTCAATTTCCTATTTTATTTCAGCAAGCTCCTGTTCTTGTTATCCTTCATCTGCTTCCATTGTGAATTGTTTTCTTCTCATCTTGAAAGTGTTAAAAGGGAAATGTTGGAAGCAAAGAATGTGGTGGTGACAGAGAGGTTAGATGATGTTTTTATATTATCTCTATTATAAATGATGCTGCTCCTATAGATATGCATGATGTTCTTAAATCTGATGATGTTTTCTTAAGAATTAGAAGCAGTGTTCTTAAGAATGGGAAGCCGGTTTAGAAAACATGGCATTGGGATAATTTTTTTTCTTCTGGAATATTCACTTTTAATGTCACTTTGGAAGAGATTCAAAAGAGCTTGATTAGTAAGTTGCAATTGTTTCCTTAAATATATCATCTACCAACCTATTTGCAAGATATTTTTGGAAAAATCATGTGAAATTTTGATATCAAGTGTTTTGGATTTATGAAAATTTTTTATGTTTTAATGGTTTCATTTTCTTTATTGTTTTTCTTATTTGCAGCCTCTATTTCGAATCTTGAAATCATGTACTCATTGGTGCGTAATCCACGTTACAAGAATGCAGGAAATTTCATGGCATTGCCTGACTTTTTGTTATTTGCCAAACAAAAAAATCTCTCCGGCATCAACACAAACCTCATAAAATAAATCATTAAATTCATTGATGTCTTAGTAATCTTCTTTTAGAGTAGATGGAGTTGAATGCAAAATTTGTTATTTTCACCTTATTTTTGGATCAAGGATAGCACCCATTGATATCAGGAGATTGCAATTTTCCCGTAATTGTTTAGCTTTGTCATTTTGATATGCATCTAATTTTTCATCCTATTTCTTGCCGCCGTGAGGGGTTTACTTGCAGCAAATAATGTGTCTAACAAAGTGCTACTAAGTAGTTAGAAAACATGTCTTCTCGTTGTATCAAACCCTTTGCGCATGAATCACATGATTAATCAAATTTGATATAAAAATATTATATAGCATAAGATTATCAAACCAAATCAGCTAAAAAAAAAGAGATATGGATGTGTAACTGATGGCAACTGAAGTGCAACTCAAGGCATGACATATGGTCTGCTACCTCCGTTGTTTGCTACAGTGGAACTGAAGGTACATTTCTTCTCTTACTTTCAAGAAAGATGCTAATACAGCTAAGAAATACTAATGCCATAACTGAAAGCAGAAACAGAAGATGAGGGTGAGATCACTATAATTTTATGAAAACAAATAGCTGCAGTTCTTAAGAGCACAAGTTATTATTTGGTCTTTCTTGAATTCCGTATTTATGATATCTCATTTTGTCTAGCTGCTGGGCCTCCTTCTCCTGCTGATCATTTGCGAAAAGTTTTTTATAGAATGGGATTTAATGACAAGTTAATCCACAGCTCCTGTACAACTTGATTTGCTTATATAAACATACTGTCACGCAATGCAACCTCAAATGTAGGAAATTGTAGCATTATCAGGTGCTCATATTTTGGGAAGATCTAGGCCAGAACGTAGTGGCTGGGGGAAACTGGAGACAAAGTATACGGTATGTGACTCAAATCATACTTTATGTGCTGAAACTTTTGTATGCAAGTATGTTTATCTATTTTAGGCCAGGATAATTTTGATCTTACTCTTTTGCACATTGATATTCATAACTAATGTTTTTACAGAAAATTTGAAACGTTTTATAAGAAGAATACATCCGGAATCTATAATGAGTACACAATGCAATGTGGGGTAAAATGTCACACAATGAAATTTTTTGGCTTCAGGTTTCTTGCTTTCTTGTTTTACTTTTCCTTTTGTAGGTTGTTGAAATTTATATTTGGACTCAATTGTAACGGTTGATGATCGATTTTTGGGCTAAAGTCTGCTCTGTTTAGCCATCTAACCCTTGAAATTGATGGGGACAAGATGACACTTAAAGAAGAGGCCACGGTGAACAATTCAGTATGCTCGTATCTATTGCTGCTTTAAGGATAACTATATCATATACCTTTAGAACCCGGGAGTATCTTTCTTTAGAACCACTGAGTATCTCATTCGTTGATACAAGTATGTGGCCTATTTCATTTGCATTTTACTAGTATTTACAACTTTTTTGTTATTACTTGCATACAGAGTTAATATTTGTCTGAATTCTTCGATTGATGAATTTTGTGCTAGGAACTGTGGATGCGACAACTTCTTTTCTTGTTTCTTTTCTAAGTTTGTATAATCTTTGATAATGTAGAAACAAAAAGTGGGCATAACTAGAGGCCTTATGCAACTACTTGGGCACTGTTTTGTGTAAATTTTAAACTTCCTATGTTGAGTTTATATAATATATATATGTATATTATTTTTTTTCAAGGCATCCATTATCATGATTAACTAATAATACCTCACAGAGCTTAAAGTATATGGTATCATTTTATATAAAATTTTTCATATTAGGTATTGCTTGCTCTTGACAGGTCTTCAGTTATCTCAGAAGTTGAGGCATTGAAGCTCGACGGGCTCTGCAAGGATGGCCCTGTTCAAGAGGCAATGAAGCTGTTTGGCTTGATCCCCGAAGTGGTTATTTACGCTGCGGTCGTCGAAGGCTTCTGCAGGGCTGCAAAAATTGATGATGCTAAGGGGCTGTCAATGTTGCAATTATCAAGCTTGAGGAGCTGTTGTGCAAAGCATCATGGCCGATCATTCCCTTATATAAATATACATTTAAGTTAAATTTAACTGTGTATTCTTTTATCTGCTTTCGTTGCCATTTCAGGGATATACTGAGCCATTATTTTCTTGAAATCATTGATAATAAAATGAAGTATATCATTTTTCACTCATTTCTTTTGCTTATTTTTCTTGTCTGTCCTAGTAAGCTATTTGTCTGCTCGTAATTTAGTTATGTGTGGTGCATTATATTTCTTGCAATATAACACTACCATTGCGCCATTAAATGAGAGGTGGAGTTTTTGGTTATGTTGCTAACAATTAACGTTAAACTTGTTGAATTGATATGACACTTTAATAAAATGTGATAAAGTGAAGTGCTACTTGCAAGCAACTAACCAGATTGCCTAAATACTATAAAATATGTGCAAAGACTGCTACACAAGTAGTGTGAGGTGAGTATGTTTTCTGTATTATGAACGTATGCATCTTAAAAATAATTTTGTAATTTTAAAAGATATTATAAAATTGTTAGCAAGAAAGCTCCAAACAACTCTACTACAGATTTTAAAAGCATCGTCCTTAATTCATCATTTTATTCATTACATTCTAACGCATTTATTCCTAATTAATCTACATCTTCTTTTCCTATTTGCTAACCATCAGACTCAACTACTGCTTTTAATTAGACTTTATTCCTTAGCTATCCCAATTCTGGTTGAGACTACGAGTGGATCTAGACAAAAATGAATATTTTTATTTGTTGAAGTGAACCTCTGCTAAAACTGTTTATATGGCCATGCAAATTTCAGCCTTCTGCACTAGTTCCTGCATGAGCAGCCCCTGATAATAGACAAATTCTCCCAATATTTTGCATTCAATGCCAAAATTTGGTGATGCAGGGGATCGAACCCTGATCTTCTCGTATACCATACGAGCGCTCTACCATTTAAGCTACATCACATTCAATCCATAAATAAGTTCAACTCTTGTCAAATTCTTTCATTTGGAGTTCTCATGATGATCTTAATCTTAATGATACTTATTATGCTTTAATTAGCTTGTTAACGATAACTATCGTTCAAAAGCGTTCAAACAACTTCATTAAGTGGAGGCAAGCGATTAGATTGATCAAATTAAATTACTCTTATGCTCTCATTAATTCCTCCAAGAAATTCGGTTACTTCATTCGCTTTTTTACTGCTCATATATTCATCATTTATAGTTCAATGCTGTTGCTCTTATACTCTCTACATGAAATCAAAATACAACATCTTGTAGAAATTTTGCAAGAACTTAGTGAAACTTCTGCTGCATAATTACAAATGAAAGAGTACCAAATATAAGATGGGAAAATAATCACTCTTACTTTACATGCCATCATTGAAAACTGATCTATTATTCTGGAAAATAATTTGGAGACCTCTTAAAACCTCTATGCATTTAGGAATTAGATTTAAAGTAATTGAAGAAAAATATATTGGATTCTTACTTGCCCTTGTAAATGTTTTGAAGTGTCTTCATCAAATGGAATTCAACTATTCTGGTATTTAACAGGGTTTTTACCAAACTTAAATTTTGAAATGTATAGTTCACTAGCAGGCAACACTAATTTTGGCTTCAATCATCAGATCGAATGCCTTCAAAATGAGCTTTGAACAGCTATGTACTTTTTTGGGCAATGATCAACTTTATAAAAATACATATTATATGATCATCAATTCAACAAAAGCATATTCTGAATAGCCAATTAATAACCAACACATCATTATCAATTCAAAACTATAAAACTTGCTAGTGCTCCTCAACAAAATACTAATCAAGATGTATATACATAGTATTAGTAATCATTTATTCTAAACAGAAAAAAGGGAAAAAACAAAGCAATCTCCACCATGTTGCGTGCGCCGCGTCGCTGGCGAATTCCTGCAGGATGTCGACATTCTAGTTGCAGTCGTAGTCCCGGAAGCATAGCCATGGCTTCAGCCCCAAGTAGTGCAGAACATACAGCTCCGGCGGGCTCGCCCCGAACAGCCGCACCTTCTCCCGCCTAATAGCACATAATTACAATGAATTACCAAAGCAACAAGGCTAAGACTCACGTTAGAAAATGAAATTCCTAACCCTACTACGATCGTTTAATATTCAGCCAATCCACTTTCCATGAAAATTAGCCAAAAACCAAATTAAAGCTATATTTGATGCCAACAAAATAAATAAAATTAGGCTTAAAAAAAATAGCACCTCTAAACATATACTCACACAGATTGCAAAGAACATAACTCATTGCAAGAAAACAAAATAAAAATGCTCAATGCATTTTGCAATGCCTTTAGCAAAAATATTGACATGGTTTTGATTAGTACCTAATATATATAATTAGTTTGTTATAAAGCATATTATTTAAACTTTCTTGCTTATTTAGAAGAATAAAACACTACCCCACACATCTCTCATAAATTCATTACAAATTTTGAATAACTTTGATTTGAAGAAGCTAATTAAATTTTATTTTCTCTACACTACTTTTACTTTTAGCTATATTAAATTTAAGTCAATAAAATTAATAGATGAAATGTAAAATAAATTCATGTACATATAAGCATATCGATGATATATATATATATATATATATATATATTCTTATCAAAGGATAGTAATTTATGGATGCACAAGCATGTTATTGTAGTTGTACTATTTTATTCTCCTTCCCATTTATGTTTGTTTCCAAGATAATTGTATCTTTTTCTCTTTCAGTAAGCCCTTCTCATTTAAGAGCACTTGTTAAACTTCATGCATAAGATGATTTGACATAAGAAAATAAATAACTTGTGTATGATGTATCTCAAGAACCAAGAGAAGAGTACAATATTTGAGTTTTATTATTATAGAAAAACTCTTGGGTTATATTGTACTTCTTTAAATTTTGGATGAAATTTTGGATGAAAATGAGTATTATTTTGTAATTATAAACCTCAAATTATATAAGTATGATAACGGCATGCATAAAAACTGCATTTAGCTTGATCACTAGGTGACCATTTATATTTCTTATTTGAACCATAAGTTGCTCAAATTCAAACCCTAGGATGCCAAAATCTAGCATACAATGTAATAACCATATTTGCATAAGTTTAGAAAATATTAAATACATTTATGTAAGAATAGAGACATAGGCACAGTCAAGAGAAATAATGAGTTATAAAATGTAAGGTGTGAGAAAACATGAAATCAAATAGCTAAATAGTATGTATATAGGTAAATGCAAAGTTAAATGTTGTATAATCTAGCTACATCATTATGCCAATCAAACACTCATGATTTTAAATATTTAAACTCCAAAACGCAAGAAAGCTAACAGACTAAGGTAGTTCAGCAATTACATCCCTAGGTTTAGCACATGATCAAACATACAATAACATAACAGAGGGTGTGGTAAGAAAGCTCATAAAGCACACAGTCAAGTCTACAACTACAATTCCCTATCATTTAATTGTCCAAGTCTACTATGCCCATTTGATTCTAGTTTTCAAATCTAATAAGCTGCATGTTTTGCGTGCACACAAAAAAGGAACAGGCAAAGGTAAGAGCCTTACTTGAGTTGCTGCTCAGCTTTATCCACACAAAAAAGATGGGTGAATATCTTTCATACCCTATGCAGCTAGCCCTATATTACATTGTTTGAATGCCAATTGCAGTCTTATTATACTTCAATATTTTGAAACTTTTGTTTTACACTGCACAGGATTATACAAAAAAATCAATGTTGGGACATAGAATTCACTTATGCTAATATAGATGATTACAGAAAATGATATACATTGGTTTTATTTAACTAAGTTTATTCTCAACTCAATGGCATTTGAAGTGGCCAGAGTATTCAATCAACATAAGAATGAGTGCTATCTGCTTGATTAAGCAGTACTTCTAACTGAATTATTTGAAAATCCAAATTTACTAGCACAATTGCCTCAAAATTTCTCTAATTAAGCACTGGATTGAATAATTTGCTAGTGGGCAGAAACCAAACTTGTAAAATGCCAATCATTCGATCTTTACATTTGGATACATTAACGATTGTACTACAAGTCAGAATACATCTTTTAACACACTTTCTAAATTCATTTAAAATTTATAATACTTACAAGTAAAATTACCTTAATCAGAGAGTAACCTAAATCAAACCATATAAGACTGCATAACAGAAACATAACGCATTTCAGCAAGACCTTGGCTACTGAAACAAACCTCGTCAGAAACACATTATTTAATTTTCCCCAACCTGAATATCCTTATATATCTACAAAATATACCCATACTTAAGAAAAATTAAAGCAACCTATACTTAAAACTGATAAAATGTAACTAAAAAAAATAGAGTAATCGGAACTTAAGGTACAGCCTAACATCCAGGAATTTTAGCTAACAACAGAAAATACAAGCAGCTGGGCAACAAGCCTTGAGGCTAATGAAGCATCGTTTTTAAAGCACAAAAAGAAATTGCCATACAATAAACTAATAAAAAGTGAATCAAATATAAAAACGAAAAAGGAACTCCTGCTAGAAACTCTAAACTTCAAACACAAATGATATGCAGCATGCAACATGGAGAATCAAATAGCTCAGCTGTCAGAAAATAAAAATGAAGAAACGCATGGCCTGAGCTTATTATAAATAAATTCGTAGAACATCATCAACATGCCAAAAGAACTTGAACAAGCTGCAATCGAAGAACTTACAGATTTTCAGCGAACCTATGCATGGCCTCAGGAGGACTAGGAAATGCCGCCACAAGTCCTCTCGTGACTCTCTGCACAATGTCACCCAAGAAAAGAGCACCCCGTCAGTCGGTATAAGAATACCTGATTCTGTCGCGGTGATGCACGAAGCATAGAACGAGCCTGGCCGCAGCTGCAAGCATCAAGATGAAACCAAGGACAGCACCAAGGAATCGCTTAATGTACAGAGACTACGCAGCGTATCAGTTAAGCTCAAAGCGCCAAAGAGAACGAAGAAGCGACGATTATTTACAGCAGCTAATCAAAAAGGATAAAAAGGATGAGCGAGGATACAATCTCGTGACGCGATTGTCCTGATTGCAGGTGATATGGAACCAAGTGCAGGGATCGACAAGGGTCGGATCCCAGCTCTTGAGCACGCCATCCGGATCGCTGAGATACCTACGCAGCGCGTACAGCGCGTCGCCCTCGGAGTTGGAACAAGTCGACGGCGAGAGCAGCGCCAGCGTAACAGCAGCAAGGGCTAGGGCTCGGTCCACAATCGCGCCAGAGATGCCCATCGCTCCTCCCCAGAACAGAAGTAGCTTCTTCCTTTAATTAGGGTTAGGCTTCCGAGTAGGATTAGAAGAAACCCAGACGAGTGGGTCTTCGTCTGGGGAAGAAGTTTAGCTCAACTGAATTCCGCACGCGTTGTTGGAAGGTCACTAGGATATCATTGACTTTGCCTTTAATAAATGAGTATGTATATGGACTCTGTAATGGCCTTTACAGGGAGGAAGGGCCGAAGGAGGGGAAGAGAAAACTCGGGCAAGGCTTCGGCTTCGCGATGCGGGCGGACGAGAGAGAAGCGAAGAGGTAATTAGGTTTAGGTTTACCGATTTTGTAGAGATTCTGACGTGGCAAGACTTGCCACCTATGATGCCAACACATCCTTACACTACTGTGGCTACAGTGGTGTAAGGGTAGCAGCACTCATATATGTATATTAAAAATATATATATTTTAAATATAAATCATATTCATATTAATTGCATGAATTTCAGGTTATGAATAATAAAAAAATACAAAGAGTATAAAATGTTCTTATGCAAAACATTGAAATTTAAAAGTATGGATGGCTAAAAAAGTGTAAAGAAAATTTAAATAGCTGTAATATATTAATTTGTTTAATGGTTTATCTCTCTCATATGCATATATGTAAAAAATAATATAGAGTGAGCACATATACCGAAAAAAATAGAATGCACACATTTCAAATATTTACAAAAAATTTATATTCATATATCATAAGCATTAAGAATCTATAATTATAGATAGCTAATCTTTTATATAAGTAAATTACATCTTTTAAATTAAGTGTTTAACTGAAAAACATAAAGAACAACATAATTGTATATAAATATAGTCTCAAGCATCTGTAAATACACCTCAAATCAAGCAATGCATATCTACTCCAAACTAAGAAATTCATAATCCAACTCAAAAGGTTCCACCTAAAAAACATTTTTCTCCCAAGATCATCAACGACTATCGAGTCATATAAAGTTCAGCATTATTTTAGTAAAAAATGTGAAATTTGCATCTAAATTTTGAAGTAAAGTAATAAATAAAGAAAAAATATATATCATTTGCTAGCATCAAGCAATCATTATAAGTAAATAGAGAAGCAGCAATAAATTGATATAAATCCCATATAAATTTAAAAATATATAATTCTGAACTTTTTAAAAATGAAAAATAGAACGAATAAAAAAATGAATAAAAATAACATGATTCTAAATCAAGTTTGGTAAAAATGGCAACCTTGAAGTGTGGTTGTGTAGACAATTACATTTATTTGACGATAAAAAGCAAAGTGCAATCAATTGAAACAACGAATATTGAAAAACATATTTGAGTACATAGAAAAATATAACGAAAAGATTGTAATAGTGAGAAAACTTTTGCTCAAATAGGAATAAAACTTTGAATCGCATAGCAGAGAATTCTTATTTATAATAACTCATATTGATTGTCTACTGAGCAAGCCATCTATCTGTGTTAAGAAATTAATAGAAATTTGTAGGTAGCATAGAAATAGTATATAAATTATCTAACGCAAAGTGGGCATCATAAAATATTCAATGTAAAGGTTAAAGATATGGGTGATCAATTTTAGGAAAAGAAAATATGTTTGCTTATTTAGCATCTTGTAATACAATCATGAAAAATATGTTAAGCAAGAATCAATATTGCTTAAATACGTTGAGCTTTAAACATTCAAAATATATATAAATTTACAATCTTTTCGCAGAGAGACGTATGAAAAAATAAAAAAATAAACAAAAAAATAAATTTTCTTATCCATTGTTGATACCTCATTATTTACGTAACAATAAAGATACATTCATATTTCTCTTTGTAAGAGTTAATAACATAGTCATTATTGCAAACTGCCATTTGATCATCCTTTTTGATAGCCAAGTTTACATCAACGATGCATGTAGTGTAAGACTTTTAAGAAGTAAAAGTAAGACCTCTCACTAAGAAAATTATTTTTCTCTCAAAGACAATACATCATTGATCTTTTTATAAGAGCAAGCATGAAAGTTTCAATCAAAATCATGCATCTTGCGAGAACATTGACTGTAAATTTTGTGGAATAGGCACCATCATTGGCAACCTCCAATATAGAAAATATTGTTGTAGCTAAAATACTATCTTAATTCAAACACCAACACGCTAATAATAATTAAGTTACAACAATTTCATTATCTGCTATAGAAAGAATGTTGTATCAAAATCTTATTATGCATCAAATTCCTAGTTTAATATCATGAATCCATTGATACCAATCAGGTGAATAACAAACATGGCCTATCTTCCCATCCACTGGGCATTCAGTATGTCCTTCCACAATCTAGGCTCTTAAAGTTTAAAGAAATATTAAAATATTAAATGTTCTTCAGTAACAAGTCAATTGGACCTTATTTTCAAGATGGACAAAGGCAAATTTATAACTCTAGCTTTTCCCTCTAATTTTTCAGAAAATATTGATATTAGGATTTTACATACATACCGCACTCTTAATTAACACAGTTTATTCTTTTTGCACTCTCTAAAATCTGATTCTTCAAAGCTCAATCATGATCTAAGATGCATCATATGAGAAAAATAATAGTAAAATGACTAAAATTAATATAGAATGGACATTAACTACATTTTTTCTATTTTAAAGCAGCATGGAGTTCGATACATAGCGGTCGGACACCAAAAAAAATTAAATTAATCAAATTAAACTACAAAAATCTATCAATTCTGATATTAACTACATTTTTTTAATAGTGCACACCCAACTTTAATCTACCAATTAAATCTTTTTTTTAAATAGGTACTTGTCGCGCCCCGCCCCCTAATCTACAAGATTATATCAAATGGCGGTGTGCCACGCTGGTAAATCTCTCACTTATCATTGGATCAAGAAAAATCCTCAATCCACTAATAAGGGGAGGATGTGCCTTGAATATATACAAAGAAATCAATCACTAAGTAAATAATATCACAAGGTACGAAAGCAAGAAAATATAAAATATTACATTCAGTTTCATCACAACACAGATATGATATACAGCTCAGAATAAATCAATGCAGTAAAAGAAAATACATAGGGGTGCTTGTATTATTATAACATTTAAATAAGTTTTAAAGAAGAAAACAACAATCTCTCATCCTCACAATAAAATAGTAAAAGGTCTAAATAACTTCAACTCCACTCTGTTGCTCTTTCTCAAGAAAAGGCTCCTCTTCAGGCACAAGCTCCTCAAAGTGATCAGATTATGACATTATCAGCTTCATAGTGCCAGAGCCTCAGCAAAGAAAAGAAAAATTTTATTAGACAATTATCTAAAGTACATTTTAGGCTGATATATTATTTCATGAATTTATTAATATCACAATTTACTTAAACTAAGTAATATAAATTAGCAAGGGGGCAACAAGCATATAAATGGAGGTGGTAAGTTATAAATAATGATTTTTATAAATAAATAACAATTAGGCAAAAGATATACTTCAATAATAAGCTAAGACAAGACTAGGCATGCATATGTAAAAATAATAAGAAGGTACTGAAGGTAAAGACTAATCCTAAATATGCTGATGATCATATGATATATGCAGGTTAAAAATAAATAATCTGACTGTGATATGTATATTAAGCAGTAACATAAATTAGCATTCGATAAGTAAGTAAACATGTAAAGTAAAACTGACTGAAGTAAAATACTATAATGAAACACTAAACAGTAAACATGTATATACATATTGCCATATCAATGAGGCAGTACTCAAATTATAATTTTTTCTTATGAATTTATAATTGAATTCTTTTCAACCAGTCACTGCTACTCTCTTCTTCCACTTCTATGAATTATCATTGTAAGATATTGCACAATTAATCTAATAAAATTTGTATGATACCTCAAACATTAACTAAATAAATGTAGTTTTACTAAAAAATTATTTTACAATTTTAAGAATTATTTTGGAGCTAGGAATCTTATAATATATATATATATATATATATATATATATATATATATATATAATTAAAGAAAGGTATCATTCTTTTTATAAATCTCAATTTAATATATTTTTATTAAATATTTAAAAATTTGAAATAAATACAACATAAGAGTTCAATCTCTATACATCTCAAACTAGTAAACACTATAGATTTGCATGTAATTAAATAAAAGTTAATTGTGAACATTTAACGATAAAGTGTGTTATAATACTACATTAACATTACTAACAGGAATATCAACACAGGTTAATTCAACTTGATTTTAATAATTTTATGAATAAAGTAAGATAAAATAATATATTTGTTTTACATTTATTAACTACATATATAAAGCTATACTTTTGATATTTATTATAGAACTTCATTTCATACACAAAATGTACAGTAATTAAGATTAAATTATATAGTAGCTTTATATACATATATATATATTGATTGAAGAAATTGTTTGGAGGCGCGTCATAGCGCTCAACAGCCTAGCCCCCGAGAGGTGGGCGCTCAAGCGCACAGCAGCGGATGGAGCCCAAGCGCCTGCGACCTAGTCAGCCCAGTTTTGAATAGTATATATATATATTTTTTCTTAATCTGTTTTAAGGGTTAAGAGACAAAATCAAAATCTTATTAGCCTCCATTGATTTTAGAGTGTGTGGTTGCTCATTACAATGAATAAGGTAGCTCCAAAAGGTTGTGTAAGGGTTTGTAAATTCGAAAATATGTGTAATCTCTTCTCTATAGTGAAATTATTTTTGCTCTCCTACCCGTGAACATATGTATTAGCACTAAATCACATAAATTCTTTTGTTTGTGCTATGTTTGTGATTGCATATGATTATTTCTTGCTTTATTTGGTGACTGCAGCCCTTGTGAATCATGAGTTCAAGAGAAGAGATAAAGAGTTCACCAAATCAGATATGAAAGAGGCTCTTACACTCTTGAGAGAAATGTCAGAGAGGAAGAAGACATTACCAAAGAAAAATGCTAACTTCCATAAGAGAGGAAAATCATGAGGCCAGAGCATTGGGCGCAATTAGTGCTTGTTTTGTTTTCTAATGGGATATTGAAATAAAGACTGCCTAAAGTTCAAAGAGAAGCATCGGGTAAGTGGAACTTTCGAGGCAAAGACAAATTGCAAAAATAAAAGTTAGCGATTAGTAGCATAAAAATAAATGTAAAAATTAGTAGTTAATTAATTAGCTTTGTTATGAGTCAAATTAAATTTTTAGTTATTTTTAACCGCTCATTAAAATTTTTATATTTAAATTGGCCTTTTTATTTTTTCTAACTCACTTTTTTTTTTGAGTTTTTGTAGGCTTCTTATAAAATATCAAAATTTCATTTCAAATTGTTTATTAATATTTAAATAATTTTGATCTCAAAATAAAAATTTTACCTCACCATTGCGTTCACCACCCCCAAATTAATTAGGAGTGAAGTTTTGGACGCATTTGGAAGATGTAAAATTTTGACGAATATTTTAATATTATTTAAATACCTGAAAATTTGAGAAAATTAAATACTCGTCAGATTGAAAATCCGAGTGCACCATTGCGTTCAGAAGACCTCAATTAGCTAGAAATGATATTTTTAAATTTTTTTTGGAAAATAATTATTAAATTATGTTTAATTAATTAATTAATTAAAAAAATTATTATTTAATTATATTTTAAACAGCACCGTTAGTATTATTAACGCTATCTGTAGGTTTAAGTTGAAATTAACGGTTTGTTTCGACCGTCCGATCTAAGATCGGACGGTAGCCTATTCGCCTCTGCCTTTGAATGCCACGCGCAGGATACGCGTCAAGCACTGCTTCACGAAGAAGAGCCGCTCGCCAGAATGGATCAGCGCTCCGCGTGTCGCAAGGATTGACGCTTATCGCTCGAATCCCTCCTCCCCGCATCGATCGCCGCTCAAGACTCCTGAAGAAGCTCCATTAAATCCACAATACCAATCCTATTTATGGAGGATGAAATCTGCTGCATTAAGTATCACCTGGAGCTTTAGGAGGACCCTGAGCGAACCCTAGATAGCAACGATCGATCATTCAAGGTACCTCCGTCTCATCCTTATCTAAGCTTGAAATTAAATCTGCTGTTCTTTATAACTTGGCAAAATTGTTCAAATCGTCTATGCAAATTTTAATTTCATATGAACAAATCGAACTCAATTAGGTGCGATCTCAGTCATTCCATGGATGTATGCAACCTTACCTATGTATTAGTTTGTGCTCGATCTTCCTGTTATTCAATTCAATATCATCACTTATCCTCTTGAGGCTATCTCTTATTGCTGTAATCGAGTAGAGAAGGTTATGGAAGAAGTTAAACAACCTCAGTAACATTTCAATTCATACCATCTCTATCAGTATGAAATTCGATAAATAATTGCACTTCCAAATTTTCTATGTTTTGCGAATTGCTTGTGATTCAATTAGTTCTAAGTAACTTGATTTAAATGATTGCTTACACTAAATCTTTAAAGCCCTTTAATGGTGAAGAATCTTCTGAGCTAGGGCATCACCATAGCAAGCGTATGTGCGAGCGATTTGATGAGGATGACTTGTAAGATTGAAAAATATCTGTAGGCTTACTCAAGGGTAGGCCTCAAAATTTCTATACCTTACAGGTTTTGCTGCATTGAGTTATCCAGTATCAATTCAATTTTTATTACACTAGTATTACTGAAAATGATTATCGTGTCTATTTAAGGATGAAGACAATTTTCAAGCAATACAGTCTTAATTGCATTTTAGGCTCTCAAAGAATTTGGCAAGCATGGATTCTTATGATACATTTGCTGAATTTATCAATATTTGAGACCCCTGCTATGCTTTGAAACTGGTTAATTTGCAGCATCCTTATTGTCATTAATTTTTAATAAAACTGGCATCTTCATTGGCTTAGTTTTCTTATACTTGTAGAATGTTGGAGTTGTTAAATTTGGTTGGGTTGATTTTCAAGTTTGAATTTCAATTGAGAAACTGTTATTATTATGAATTTTCATTTAATTAATAATATATTAGTTAACATTACTAATTTAATTTTAATTGCAGCAAATTTATTGGTAATCAGCGTAACTATGTATTTAACTAGCCAAAGATCTGGAAATTTTTTTTACATTTTATGTATAATATTCTGCTTTGAACTTTCATCATCTCTAGCCTCTATTTGAAATACTGAGTCCAATGTTGCCTTTAATTTTAATAAGAGATCATAAGTGATCCACATGCTGCTAGATATCATAAGAGAATGTATGTTGCCATCTCTATATATGAAGTCAAATATAATTAAATGCTGCCATTTATTTCAATAAATTCAAATGCTATTTTAGAATTCAATTTAAATGATTCTTGTTTTCTTTATATTTAAATGCTAACTTTAATGATGTTATTCTTTGCAGGTTAAGTTATAAATTAGTATCAAGAGAAATGCTTTGCTAAATACTATTATAGCAAAAATAAGCCAAATGATGATGCCCCTATAAATTGCTAAATTTAATTTTGCATCTTTTGCTATTAGATGTTTGATATAGATTATTAAACTGCTTAGTTTAAATTGAATGTATTTAACATTTCTGTAGAACTGGAAATGAGCAGTCCTGTAAATAGGACTGAACTCTATATTTAGAATTGGAGATTGTTTGTGTTAATTTGGAAAAATTGAACAAAAACAAAAGAGACTCTGCCGAAATTTTTAAGAATTTTAGGACTTAGAAAATTATAGGAAATATAGATGTTTACACATATTTCTAAAAGTTTTATATAAATTGTCACTTGAAAATATTAACCATAAAAGTAATTACTTCAATGAATCCAAATCAAATATCATAAAAACCTATTATTACAAATCATGAAGTATCAAATTAATGACTTAAACTACTTATTGGCAGATCAAACAAATTGAATTGATTGATTTTGAGACAAAACAAGTTAGGTACGCAAATCTACTTATAAGTTTCACTTCAGTATTCTTATATTTGAGCTATTTTCCATTTGAATATTATTTACACTGCTTACTGCTTTATAATCTGCAAAAGAATGATATCAAAAAGCATATAACAAAAAGAATTTTTATATATATTGTGGTGATTGTCTTTGGATGGTGAAATGCAAAACTAGAATCTGTACAGATTGGGCTAGCTAGCAAGCCCTGGGAGTTATATGAAGGGATTTAGCCTCTTGTAGGAAGTAGGCAAATCCAGAGAAAAGACACACCATTAGTTCCTAATTTGAGTAAGCTACCGACCGGTGGCGAGATAAGCTTCCTACAGATTTATGCCTATGGATTTACCCATTTGGGCTTAGGGGTCTCCGGACTCGACTTATTGTTACATATGCTTTTGATAAAATTTATTTCATATATATTGATTTTCACAGCTATTTTGCAGGGCAGAAATTGCTTACTTTACTTGCAGTTTTATTTTCAGTCATTTTCATATATGATTTATACCTATTATAGGATGCTAGATTTATTCTTATAAGAACAATTTGCGTACTCCTACCTAACTGGTAAACTGAATTTTTTTCAGGTTTTTAATAGTTAAAGAACTTAGAAGATCTGCCAAATTAAAGGAAGAAGAATAAAGGAAGCAGAAGAATGTAGATACTTATTATTTTTTTTAAACTGATGTAACTTTTCATATATGTTTTGGCTCTATGTATAAAAGGACTGTGAATTTCATTATTTTATTTTTATTATGTCCTTTTTGAATTATAAGAATATTTATATGAATTATTCTTTAAAGACTCTCGAACTTCGATCCCCGGTCACCACAGAAATTGGTATCAGAGCGAAGTTTGAGACTATTTAAAGAATAATTCAATAGAAGAGCCAACTATATGAATATAGTTACTAAGTTATTAGAAGTTAGATTCTTTAAGTTGGAGAGCCAACTAAGTATAGTTTATTATTTCCCAGATTATGGATAGTCAAAACAATAACAATAATAATCAATCGCAGGAGGAAAATGTTCCTCAAAACACTCCTAGTCACAATGAGACTGTTTCACCTAATGTTGAAGCAGTCTATCCCTTTGATCATAGTGGAGCAAATCAGATGCTCCAGTTCATGAATATGATGAGTCAATTCATGAACAATCAATAAATCCAGAACCCTCATCCTATTCAGAGAAAAGCAGTAAATGAAGACATGCAAGTATTTCTTAAACTTCAGCCACCCAGATTTAATGGCAAAGCAACTCCCTACCAAGCTGAGAAATGGATCCAAAGAATAGAAAAAGAGTTTAAATGTGCTAAGAGTTCAGAAGACCAGAAGGTATCTCTAGCTACTTACCTTCTGACAGAAGCTGCTGAGAAGTGGTGGAAGACGACCAAGAATACTACATTCCAAAATAGAACAGAAGAAGAGATCCAATGGGAGGAATTTGCGAAAGCATTTTTAGGCAAATATGTGCCTCAGTCTGCCAGACAGACAATGAGAAAAGAACTACTAAACTTGAAACAAGGAAGTCATACAGTAACTGAATATGAAGAGGAATTCACTCGTCTAGCCAGCTTTGCCCCAGAAATGGTTACTACTGAAGAAGTCAGATGCCATCTATTCCTTAATGGATTAAGGAACAACTTTCAACATATCCTAACACCTCTTCAGATTTTAAACTTTGCTCAACTAGTAGAGAAAGCCAAGCTTATGGAAGCTCAAGAAGAGCAGTACTCTTCCAGAATGAAAAGACCAGCATTCTCCCCCCATTTTAAATCCAAGAGACAGCACTTCTCCAGACCTCAAGGAAAAGTATATAATATTCAAGGTAATTCAAGTAGACCTGCTCCAAAAACACCAAACACTTGCAGGTTTTGTGGAAGAATTCATAGTACAGATAAATGCTTCACCGGTGAAGGTCAATGCCACCGGTGTGGAAGAACAAACCATTCCATAAAATTCTGTCGTGCCACTTATACAGTCAATGGATATCAAATCCCAAATCGAGGAAAATCAGTTATAAAGAATCAAGGAAGACCACCAGTAAATCAACAAAGCAATATTGCATCTTCCAGTAATCCAAGAAATAATCAAGCCCAGGCCAGAATATTCAACCTATCTCAAGAAGAGGCAAAAGAAGAACCTGATGTGGTCACAGGTACCATTTTATTATTTCAGTTCCCATGTTCAGTTCTTTTTGATTCTGGAGCTACGCATTCTTTTATTGCGTCAAAAATAGTTCAACAATATTCATTACCAGTAGAACAACTTTCATCAGCCCTTAAAGTTAATCTACCATCAGGAGAGTTCTTAGAAACAAACATCTTCTATAATTGCAATATTGATATAAATGGAAATTCTTGAGAAGCTAAACTCACTGTCATCCCTATAACTAGTTTTGATATTATTCTTGGGATGGATTGGATGAGTCAAAATAAGACATTAATTGATTGTGCAAAGAAAAGAGTATATATTTATAATGGAAGAAAGAATGTAACTTTTATTGATCAAAGAAGTGCAATTATTAGTCTTATCCCAGCAAATAAAATTGAGAAGTTTATTAGAAAGAAGTATCCTTTATTCTTAACTTTACTCTCAAGTTCTGAGGTTAAAACTACAACCTTAGAAGAGACTCCTGTAGTAAGAGAATATGCAGATGTATTTCCTTATGAACTTCCAGGTTTGCCACCTCAAAGAGAAGTGGAGTTCAGCATTGATTTAAGTCAAGGAACGAATCCTTTATCTAAAGCTCCATACAGAATGGCACCCAAAGAATTAGAAGAACTTAAGAATCAACTTCAAGAGTTGACTGAAAAAGGATTTATAAGACCAAGTAATTCTCCTTGGGGAGCCCCAGTTTTATTTGTTAAAAAGAAAGATGGAAGTATGCGATTATGTATCGATTATCGGGAATTAAATAAGGTTACTATTAAGAACAAATACCCATTGCCAAGAATAGATGATTTATTTGATCAGTTAGTTGGTGCTTCCATATTTTCTAAGATTGATCTGAGATCTGGTTATCACCAACTTCGTATCAAAGACGAAGATATTCCTAAATCTGCATTCAGAACAAGATATGGGCATTATGAATTTTTAGTAATACCATTTGGGTTAACAAATGTCCCATCTTATTTTATGGATCTAATGCAGCGAATAATGAAACCCTATCTAGATTCTTTTATTATAGTCTTTATTGATGATATATTAATCTATTCAAAGAATGCTAAGGAACATGAAGAGCATCTTAGAATCACCTTGAACTTATTAAGACAACATCAACTGTATGCCAAGTTCTCAAAATATGAATTTTGGCTTCACTCAGTCGCCTTCTTAGGCCATATAATTAGCAAAGAAGGAATATTAGTTGATCCCAGCAAGATAAGTGCAATTCAAGATTGGCCCCAACCTACTTCAGTAACAGAAATAAGAAGCTTCTTGGGTTTAGCTGGGTATTATCGCAAATTTGTTAAGAACTTCTCTCAAATTGCAGTCCCTCTTACTCGTCTTACTCAAAAAGATGTACCTTATGTTTGGGACTCATCTTGTGAATCAGCGTTTAAGAAGTTAAAAGAATGTCTAACCTCAGCTCCTATTCTAGTTCTGCCAGTTGAAGGAAAAGAATATCAAATTTATTGTGATGCTTCCGGAATTGGATTAGGCTGTGTACTTATGCAGGAAGGAAAAGTGATAGCTTTTGCATCTAGACAACTCAAAATTCATGAAAAGAATTATCCAGTTCATGACCTAGAATTAGCTGCAATAGTCTTTGCATTAAAAATCTGGAGACACTATTTGTATGGAGTAAAATGTGAAGTCTTTACAGATCATCAAAGTCTGAAGTATATTTTTACTCAGAAAGAGATCAATTTAAGACAACGAAGATGGTTAGAATTAATCAAAGATTATGATTTATCAATTCAATATCATCCTAGCAAGGCAAATGTAGTAGCAGACGCACTAAGTCGAAAGACAATTTCATATTTACATGTTTTGACTTCTAATCCTACATTACTCAAAGAAATAGAAGATATTCAGTTAGAAGTCAAATTGCCATCAAATGCTAAGTTATTTCAGATAACTATAGAATGTTCATTAATGGATGAGATTAAAGAAGCTCAACACCTGAATAAAGAATATAACTCCTTATCTGCATCCATTCAATCAGGAAAGCAATTAGAATTGAATTTAGATTCAAATAAGAATATTTGGTGTGGTTCCAGAATATGGATACCAAATAAAGATGAGCTAAGAACTAAAGTATTAAAAGAAGCTCACCAGTCTAGATACACAATTCATCCTGGAAATAATAAGATGTATCAAGACTTGAAATCACATTTTTGGTGGCCAGGAATGAAAAGAAGTATAGCTGAGTTCATATCAAAGTGTGAAGCCTGTAACCTGGTAAAAGCAGAACATCAGAAACCAGGAGGATTACTTCAACCTCTAGCTATACCCCAATGGAAATGGGAAGATATCTCTATGGATTTTATAACTGGATTTCCTCGCTCAAAATCCAATAATGATTCTATTTGGGTAATTGTGGATAGACTTACCAAATCAGCGCACTTTTTACCCATTAAGCAAACAGATTCAGTAGACAAATTGGCAAAAATTTATCTAAAAGAGATAGTAAGGTTGCATGGTATTCCAAAAACTATTATTTTTGATAGAGATAGTAGATTCACTTCAAAGTTTTGGAAAGCAGTTCATCACGATCTTGGTTCACAGCTCTGCTTAAGTATAGCTTTTCATCTACAGACTGATGGACAAATTGAAAGAGTAAATCAAACTCTAGAAGATCTTCTTCGCCTTTGTGTTTTAGATTTTGGAGGAAGTTGGGATGATCATCTTCCTTTAATTGAATTCTCTTATAACAATAGTTTTCAGGAAAGCATAGGAATGTCTCCTTATGAAGCCCTTTATGGAAGAAAGTGTATCACTCCTTTATCCTGGAATAGTATTGGAGAAAATAGAATATTAAAATCAGATCTGATTATTCAAGCAACAGAAAAGATAAAAATAATTCAGCATCGAATGAAAGCAGCTCAAGACAGACAAAAACAGTATTTTGATGCTCATCATCGTCATATTGAATTTTCCGTTGGAGACTTTGTATATTTGAAAGTGAACCCATTCAGAGGAGTTTCCAGATTTGGAAACTGGGAAGTTAAGTCCAAGATTTATTGGACCTTTTGAAGTTTTGAGAAGAGTAGGCCAAGTAGCATATCAGATCAAGCTTCCAGCACATCTAAGTCTGATGCACGATGTGTTTCATATCTCCTCCCTAAGAAAATGTCTATCTGAACCTTCATTGGGAGTAGAAGTAGAAGATATCAATTTGCAACCAAATCTCAGCTATATGATTGAACCAGAAGAGATTCTAGATCGAGATGAGAGAAAATTAAGAAGTAAATCCATTCCCATGATAAAGATCAAATGGAAGAACTGTCGCAAAGAAGAAGCTACGTGGGAAGAAGAATCAAGTATGAAGAAAGCATATCCTCACTTATTTCACTAGTAAGTGACTATAGATCTTGTAAATATTTTTAAATTTTAGATTGATGTCGGAGAGACATCTCTTTTAAGTTGGAGAGAATATGAAATACCAAAATTTCATTTCAAATTGTTTATTAATATTTAAATAATTTTGATCTCAAAATAAAAATTTTACCTCACCATTGCGTTCACCACCCCCAAATTAATTAGGAGTGAAGTTTTGGACGCATTTGGAAGATGTAAATTTTTGACGAATATTTTAATATTATTTAAATACCTGAAAATTTGAGAAAATTAAATACTTGTCAGATTGAAAATCCGAGTGCACCATTTAGTTCAGAAGACCTCAATTAGCTAGAAATGATATTTTTAAATTTTTTTTGGAAAATAATTATTAAATTAAGTTTAATTAATTAATTAATTAAAAAAATTATTATTTAATTATATTTTAAACAGCACCGTTAGTATTATTAACGCCATCTGTAGGTTTAAGTTGAAATTAATGGTTTGTTTCGACCGTCCGATCTTAGATCGGACGGTAGCCTATTCGCCTCTGCCTTTGAATGCCACGCGCAGGATACGCGTCAAGCACTGCTTCGCGAAGAAGAGCCGCTCGCCAGAATGGATCAGCGCTCCGTGTGTCGCAAGGATTGACGCTTATCGCTCGAATCCCTCCTCCCCGCATCGATCGCCGCTCAAGACTCCTGAAGAAGCTCCATTAAATCCACAATACCAATCCTATTTATGGAGGATGAAATCTGCTGCATTAAGTATCACCTGGAGCTTTAGGAGGACCCTGAGCGAACCCTAGATAGCAACGATCGATCATTCAAGGTACCTCCGTCTCATCCTTATCTAAGCTTGAAATTAAATCTGCTGTTCTTTATAACTTGGCAAAATTGTTCAAATCGTCTATGCAAATTTTAATTTCATATGAACAAATCGAACTCAATTAGGTGCGATCTTAGTCATTCCATGGATGTATGCAACCTTACCTATGTATTAGTTTGTACTCGATCTTCCTGTTATTCAATTCAATATCATCACTTATCCTCTTGAGGCTATCTTTTATTGCTGTAATCGAGTAGAGAAGGTTATGGAAGAAGTTAAACAACCTCAGTAACATTTCAATTCATACCATCTCTATCAGTATGAAATTTGATAAATAATTGCACTTCCAAATTTTCTATATTTTGTGAATTGCTTGTGATTCAATTAGTTCTAAGTAACTTGATTTAAATGATTGCTTACACTAAATCTTTAAAGCCCTCTAATGGTGAAGAATCTTCTGAGCTAGGGCATCACCATAGCAAGCGTATGTGCGAGCGATTTGATGAGGATGACTTGTAAGATTGAAAAATATCTGTAGGCTTACTCAAGGGTAGGCCTCAAAATTTCTATACCTTACAGGTTTTGCTGCATTGAGTTATCCAGTATCAATTCAATTTTTATTACACTAGTATTACTGAAAATGATTATCGTGTCTATTTAAGGATGAAGACAATTTTCAAGCAATACAGTCTTAATTGCATTTTAGGCTCTCAAAGAATTTGGCAAGCATGGATTCTTATGATACATTTGCTGAATTTATCAATATTTGAGACCCCTGCTATGCTTTGAAACTGGTTAATTTGCAGCATCCTTATTGTCATTAATTTTTAATAAAACTGGCATCTTCATTGGCTTAGTTTTCTTATACTTGTAGAATGTTGGAGTTGTTAAATTTGGTTGGGTTGATTTTCAAGTTTGAATTTCAATTGAGAAACTGTTATTATTATGAATTTTCATTTAATTAATAATATATTAGTTAACATTACTAATTTAATTTTAATTGCAGCAAATTTATTGGTAATCAGCGTAACTATGTATTTAACTAGCCAAAGATCTGGAAATTTTTTTTACATTTTATGTATAATATTCTGCTTTGAACTTTCATCATCTCTAGCCTCTATTTGAAATACTGAGTCCAATGTTGCCTTTAATTTTAATAAGAGATCATAAGTGATCCACATGTTGCTAGATATCATAAGAGAATGTATGTTGCCATCTCTATATATGAAGTCAAATATAATTAAATGCTGCCATTATTTCAATAAATTCAAATGCTATTTTAGAATTCAATTTAAATGATTCTTGTTTTCTTTATATTTAAATGCTAACTTTAATGATGCTATTCTTTGCAGGTTAAGTTATAAATTAGTATCAAGAGAAATGCTTTGCTAAATACTATTATAGCAAAAATAAGCCAAATGATGCTGCCCCTATAAATTGCTAAATTTAATTTTGCATCTTTTGCTATTAGATGTTTGATATAGGTTATTAAACTGCTTAGTTTAAATTGAATGTATTTAACATTTCTGTAGAACTGGAAATGAGCAGTCCTGTAAATAGGACTGAACTCTATATTTAGAATTGGAGATTGTTTGTGTTAATTTGGAAAAATTGAACAAAAATAAAAGAGACTCTGCCGAAATTTTTAAGAATTTTAGGACTTAGAAAATTATAGAAAATATAGATGTTTACACATATTTCTAAAAGTTTCATATAAATTGTCACTTGAAAATATTAACCATAAAAGTAATTACTTTAATGAATCCAAATCAAATATCATAAAAACCTATTATTACAAATCATGAAGTATCAAATTAATGACTTAAACTACTTATTGGCAGATCAAACAAATTGAATTGATTGATTTTGAGACAAAACAAGTTAGGTACGCAAATCTACTTATAAGTTTCACTTCAGTATTCTTATATTTGAGCCATTTTCCATTTGAATATTATTTACACTACTTACCGCTTTATAATCTGCAAAAGAATGATATCAAAAAGCATGTAACAAAAAGAATTTATATATATTTTGTGGTGATTATCTTTGGATGGTGAAATGCAAAACTGGAATCTGTACAGATTGTGCTAGCTAGCAAGCCCCTGGGAGTTATATGGAGGGATTTAGCCTCTTGTAGGAAGTAGGCAAATCCAGAGGAAAGACACACCATCAGTTCCTAATTTGAGTAAGCTACCGACGGGTGGCGAGATAAGCTTCTTACAGATTTATGCCTATGGATTTACCCATTTGGGCTTAGGGGTCTCCGGACTCGACTTATTGTTACATATGCTTTTGATAAAATTTATTTCATATATGTTGATTTTCATAGCTATTTTGCAGGGCAGAAATTGCTTACTTTACTTATAATTTTATTTTCAGTCATTTTCATATATGATTTATACCTATTATAGGATGCTAAATTTATTGTTATAAGAACAATTTGCGTACTCCTACCTGACTGGTAAACTGAATTTTTTTCAGATTTTTAATAGTTAAAGAACTTAGAAGATCTGCCAAATTAAAGGAAGAAGAATAAAGGAAGCAGAAGAATGTAGATACTTATTATTTTTTTTAAACTGATGTAACTTTTCATATATGTTTTGGCTCTATGTATAAAAGGACTGTGAATTTCATTATTTTATTTTTATTATGTCCTTTTTGAATTATAAGAATATTTATATGAATTATTCTTTAAAGACTCTCGAACTTCGATCCCCGGTCGCCACACTTCTCCCCGTTCAAAGGGGCTTGCCGAGAGCGACGGAGCCTTGCCGATGAGGTAGTAGACAACTCGTGGGAATTTTGGTAGCGTGCCGGCGTGGCGTCGGCACGGCGAGGTGGCGGGACGAGCGGCGGTCGTTGGCCGGGGAAGAAGAAGAAGAAAAGGGCTGAGGGGAGACTTTGGGGTTGCTAAGAGGGGAGGGAAAGGATGGTTGGAGGTTGCCATGAAGGTAGGGACATGGAGGAGCAAGGTCGGTGGCCAGCCGGAGGGGGTGGAGGAGAAGAAGACTTTGGGAAGCTTGTGAGGGAGAAAAGAGGTGGAGGAGGTTGTTTATAGCTTAGGAAAGTGAGGAGGGGGATGTCCTGGACGGCTGCCCACCGGCCATGGGGCCCGACAGCCCCCCCGGTGTGCAGGGCCACGCGGCTCCAATGGAGGGGCCGGTCCTTTGCGTGCGAAGGAAGCAGGTCACGTGAAAAAAAATAAAGAAGTAGGAAATATTCTTTAGATTTAAGAAAAAGAAAAATAAAATAAATAAATAAATAAAAATTTAAATTTAAATTAATCATATTTTTCTGTCGTATAATTTCCAAATTTTATGAAACTTGACCAGGAGATCCGTCTTGACGAGACGAAAGTCTTCAAACAAAAACTTCTATATTCGGAACTATATTTTGTTTTTAATTAATTTTTGAAGGTAAAAATTAAAAAAATTAATTACGGAGCATCCGGCACTCAAAATTGGATAAAAAATTTTGTGTAGCCTTATTTTATTATTGTGAATCCAACGACACCAAAATTATTTAATTTTGACTAATATTTAATTTTCATAATTTTCCTTATTTAAAAATTTAATAATTAATATATGAATATTCGTAAGTCGGATTGCCTCCAAACTTGAGCATTATGATCACAAAAATATACTCTTTTTAATGGTCTACTTTATTTGGTCTAATTTTGAATTTGTTCGGGGACCAGATTTTGTCCTGATTTGATCGACATTTTGATTTTCAAAAATTTGGATTGTTACAACATTGAACCCTATAATCTACCTTGCTAGGACCGAACGCCTTAATTTAGCCTACTCGCTCTATACAATATCGATACCACAATATTCGAACCATCAAAATAGAGCATTGCATGCATTGATAGAGAAATTGATGGAAAAGAGGCTTTAGAAGAAGTGGTACCTGATGCGGCTGGACGTGTCTAGGGTTTGCAAGATACGGTGCCATCTTCACGATCAACCTCGAGTAACCCCCCACGATTACGAAGACGAGCTTAAGGGGAGCCTAGGCGGAGACGGCAAAGTCCAGGTGTAACAATCCAAATGTTGTTACCCATCAATTAGTGATCTAATTGACTCTAAATCTCTTTCAATACTCTTATTATAGAGTTAAAAGTCTCTATTTCAAATTTCGTGCGATTTGGAGACCGTTTGGCAATTTCCAACATTTCTTGGTTTTCAGATAATTTTGAAAATACCTAAATTATTTAGACTTCAGAATAAAAAACGGACTTCTCCATTGTGTTCCTCACACCCAAATTAGCTTGGGGCGAAATTTTGATCAGTTTTGGAGAAAGTCAAATTTTCTTGAATATTTTATTATATTTTCATAATTTGATAAATCAAATAATTGAGATGACTTTCGATTAAAATTTTGACTTCATTTTTGAGTCTGTTACCCTCAATTTAGCCAAAAAACAAGTTTCCAAAATTTTCTAAAAATTCTAATTTAAATGAAAGATTTTAAACTAATATATATATATATATATAACAATATATATACATAGACATATAATTCCATTTTTCTTCTCTGCCCTAATCCTATCTGATTCATATGTCCAACCCTCAGCCAAAGCCCACGACTCCCTCCTTCAAGATCAGCGACACGTGGCTTCCACCTCACGCGAGAGCCAATGGCAAGTCACCGTGACCCTTCTCATCGCAAGTCGTGAGACACGATTATTATCTTCAGTTTATCGCATACTCCTTTCATTCCCATATCTACCCGAACCATAGCCAATCCTTCGGGCATCCTCCTCCATCAGGCATAGCCAAAGTCACCGAGTATCCTCCTCTAGCCGAGAGCCTTCCAAGCCGAACTCTCCCCATCTGCCGAACCCTCTCCCTCTTGAGACTCAAGGAACAAAGGCTGCGAGGTACCTCTTCATTTCACCTTCCCTAAGTTGTGTGCTCGAAATTTTAATTCAATCTTTCATAATAATTGTCTTTAATGGATATTTATAAATTTTTGTCGCCTAAAGTATCCTTATAAGAGTTAAGTGAAGATTTACTGTGAATTAAGAAGAGAAGTATTTAGTATTCTTCTTATCTGCATGAATATTCCTGACATAAAATGTGTAAGCACATCTTAGATGAATTGTCCACTATATCGGTTACTCTGTAATTCAGAGTTTTATATGTTTGGTCTATATTGCATATCTTCTTGGAGGAAGGTTATAATATTTGCTCTAATTTTAGTATCCTATCTTTTGTGTTATTAGAAATTCAATTAACTTTCTTATAAAACAAAGGAGCTGAGATATCGCCAATTATATTTCCTACCAAAACTTTAATCATTGTTTGAAATCTGCTGATGATTTTGGAAATCTAGAGTATGTATTTTAATAATTGTTCTAGCTTTGTTTACAAGTTGTATTATTGTCCCATGATTTATTTTGTTGTTGATGATTGGAATCTTTGGTTACTTGATATAGATATTCAGTTGGTTTTGATTAAATGCTCTATTTCAAGTTTACCCAAATGGGTTTAAAATGAATTATAGCTGAACTAAGTTTTAATAATTAGGTTTTTATAAGAAACTATACTTATTTAAGCTAACTGATTTTCAAAGTCATTTACCCTTTATATATTTCATCTTTCTTCAAGTAAGTGATCAATATCTCAGCTGTATTGAAATATTGAAAAGCTCGAACATGTAACCTAATGAGTTACAATGAGCATAGTTGGAGAAGGTCTTATTACATTTTTTTTCTTCTCTTGCCATGGTTAAATACTATACAGATTATCATAAGATTTAATGTTGTTACTTATTTCAATAAGTTCGAACGCTGCAATGTATCTTATAACATCAATTGCTGTTTTCAATTTATGTGAGATTAAAATGAAATCAAGTATTGCAATTTCTTGTCAATATATGCTTTCTTTCAATCCTAATATAAGATCAATGGGATATACGAAAACGAATTCTGTCATTTCTTTATTAATCCATATGTTATGTAAGAATGAATGCTGTCACATTCTTATATGGGATTATATGTTGATTACTGTCATATTACTACTATCTTTTAATATAAGATCAAATGTAATCACATGATGCCTTTATTCTTAAATGAGAGGATAAAATGCCACCATATCTTTTAATGAATTAATGGCTGCCATCAAAATAATGAATTGTTGTCATCTATGTGTAAGATACAAAAGTATCCATGTTGTTATTCTAAGAGATCTCATTATTGATGACAAATGTTGCCTCACATTTCAAGATAAAGTAAATACTTCCCATTAGTTATAATATTCAATACTGCCATTAATTTTTAAGATTTAGTGCTGTCATTAGTTTTGAGATCCTAATGCTGCCGTTGCTACGTGTATCCTTTGAGATTTAAATGCTGTCATAGAATTGCTTCCATCTCTTATATAATGAAATGTCAAATGAATTATGAGAGGCAAATGTTATTAGTTTAATCAATGAAATCAAATGATATTAGTTCAATTCAAATAATATAATGCTGCCATTGAATGCTATCATACAAATTGCTGCCATTCATGTTACACAAATACTGTTATCTAATTTTTGAATCAAATGCTACTATCTTTTATGTTATCAGAATAAATGCTGTTATATCTTGTGATTGGAATCACAAGTAGTCGAATTTAAATAGACAAATGTTGTTCATCCAAAAGCTATTATTTGTTTTGATCATATAATATCAAAGGTTGTCATTGATTGTAATATAGGATTAATAACTTTCATATTATACAAGAACCAAAAATAGCAATTCCTTCCAAAGGTAATCAAACATTGTAGTTAGTTTAAGTGATTAGATGCTACTATCTATCATTAGTAAAATCGTACGCTGTCATTTTTCTTTTAGATGAATTCTTATGTTGGCATCAATGGTTTAAAAGAGATATATGCTGTCAATTAGTATATCGAGTCAAATAGCTAAATGCTATCATATATCTCAAAGTAAATAATGCTGTCATATATTCAAGAAGCCCAAATACTATTGTTTATTTTGTAAATTTTAAATGCTGCCATCTATGTTTGAAATACGAAAGTTGCCAATGGATTATGAGTAACAATGCTCTCATTCTTTATATAATCATATGCTGCCACCAAGGGAACCTGTGCTGCCATTTATTTCAGTGAAACTAATGTTGCCATTAAATTTATTTAAATCAAATGCTGCCCATTAAATCAATATGATTAAATGCTGAATACAAATAGAAATATTTAGAAATGCTGAATCATAACAGCTGTATTTTATGATTGTATAATTTAAACTGGTATCCATTAAATGCTGGATATAAATGATAAACCTCAGTCCTAGCTATTACTGTCGAATGCTGAGAATGTATAGTTCTATACTTTAGAATACTGGTGCCTTTTAGTTTACATTTGTTGTGTATTATATTTGCTGCCATCTACATTTAGATCTAAATGCTGTTAATTTATTAAATAAAAATCAATACTAAAGGTCGTTGGTAGAGTCATAAGTTGTAATTTTTAAGATTGAGAGAATAAAGCAATATGAACATAAATGTGAATTATATGTTGTTAATTATTTATAAGGGATTGATTGCTGCCATCCATCATGTGTAAGATCAAATATGAGTACATGTTGCCTTTATTTTAGAAGTAATAATATAAAGATGCCGCCATCATATGTTTCCTTCCTTCCCAAATTGAATGGGATAAAATTCTGCCATTTATTTCAAGATTGAATATGAATGCTGCCATAAATTGTATATGAGATTATATATTATAGTTTTCTCTTATTATTCTCGCATGCTACCATTTTCTTTTAATAAAAATAAATGCTGTCAGATTTCAAATGAAAACAAATGCTGCTATGGAAATTCAAATGTTATAGTTTACTTAGTGGGATACAAGTGTTACCATGTAATTTAGGAACTCCAAAAATACTACTACTTGAGTTAATAAAAATCATAAGTTGTTATGTATTTCAAATATTATCATTTATTTTGTAAATATACAAATGCTGCCTTTGAACTTACATTTGATTAAATGCTGCCATTTAATTCAAATGCTGCTCTTCTTTTAATAAAATCATTTGCTGCCTTTAAAATTAAATAAATCTGGTTTCTTTTATATTTAAATGCTAACTTTAATGATATTATTCTTTGCAGGTTAAGTTGTAAGAATAATACAGGAATGCTAAATTAAATGCTATATGTAAAAAGCCATATAAAGCTGCTCCTATAAATGTTAATTTTATTTCTGCACTTCCTTTTTATTAGATATTTTATATAGGATATATAAACTGCTTAGTTTAGCTTTATATATTTGAACTCTACTGTAGAACTGGAAATGAGCAATCCTATAAAAATGATTGAACTTTATTATAGAAATGAAAATGAGCAATCCTATAAAAATGATTGAACTCTATTTTAGAACTGAAAATAGTCAATGGATTGACTTATATTTTTGGATTGTGAAAATTATTTATTTAAACAAAAATAAATGAGACTCTGCCGAAATTTCTAAGAATTTTAGGACTTATAAATTTTTCAAAAAATTTTAGTATTCAATTCAAAATATCAATTTCAATAGTTCATTTTTAAATCTTAATTCTCAAGCAATCTAATTGAAAAGGATAGTTCCTTGTCTTTTTTTAGCTTTAGATAAGTTTTTTCTTTTATTTCAAATTGAGTTTAATTTATCTTTTTCCTAATTTCAAGTTTCATAAAAATAAACTTACATTTATTTTAGAATTGACTTAAGATCAAATATCTATAAGTCAATTTGGAGTTTAAATAACTCCAATTATGAGTAGATTATTAAAAGTTTAGATAAATAAGAAGATATCACATACATTTATAATTTTTGCAATCTATTGAGTGCTTGCCTAGCTTTGAGCCTCTTTCCTTAAATATTCATTCAAGAGCATTGTGCATAAATAAAGATTTTTCTTAAAATTTTAAAGGGGAATGCCTTATGGCAAATTGAGTACAAAAGAAAGCGCTTATATTAGGACTTCATATTTTAGAGAGGGTAAATGTGAATGTTCAACTTCCCCACTATATCTGGTTAAGCAGATGTGCTTAACTCCTGGCCCATTCTGTTGTGTACTGTGGCGACTCTGCCCCGCCGTAGTCCTGTTAACCCTTAAGTTAACATGATTACGGTGGAGGGGTCACCAAATGACAAAGTTCCCACTTATAATTGAATTAGACATGTGTTCTAATCCAACTTAAATAAGAACTTTGTCATTCAATCCATAAGAACTATCACTAAATGACTATACATGAACTCAGAGTGCGGAAGCATAAAAAGTATAACATCCATCCAATACAGTATAAATATAATAATACAGAATAAGTAAAGTGCTGAAAGAGAAATATAAACCTGTATTATTACAACAATTTAATAAGTTTAAAAGAACTGAAAGGACTCTCAATCTCACTAAAAGAAATAAAACTAAAGCTACAGATCTTCAGGAATGGGCTCCTCCTCCAATGGCAAGCTCTCTACTGGATCTGCTGCTCCAACAAACTCAGAACCTACCATTATCAGTTTCATAATGGTAGGGCCCCAGCTAACAAAAGAAAAACTGGTTAGACATTATGTCTAAGTACATTTTAGGATAAACAATTTATTTTGTTAAATAGATATCACCATAAGAACATAACTGAGCAAAATATGTGCAGAAAAGCGTATCAAAAAGAACAGTAATAAGTTATAAACTACAGTTTATAACTAAACAAATAGGAAGTAATACATACCTCCTCCAAGCAACTGCAACAAAGACAGGTAAGTAAAAGAAAAGTAAAACTGTAAGAAAAGTACCACTTAAATATGCTTATGATCAAACAGAATATACTAGGTAATATACATAAATTTGAACAGTATAAAACTGAAAGCAACTAACATACTATGTGAGCATATGAAAACAGTAAGTAAAACTAGCATCCTATATAGTACAGGAAAACTGTAAGTAAAACAATGCTGAGATGCAGAATACGCTAGTAAAATAGTAATTGTAAACTGAAATTGCAGTGACTATCTAAGTCACCCAAACTAAACACATATACAGCAAATCTTAGCCTGATGAGCTAAGAAACTCCGAATATCACTGAAAACTCTTAGCCTGATGAGCTAAGACAGAACTGAATGTAAGTGTACTTGAATTAGCATATCCATATCAGAATCCTGACTCTATAGTCAGTAGGGCGAGAGTCTATCCATCCTATCACTCGGACTAGGCATGGCCAATAGACTGTCGGACATTAAACCCTCGAAAGGTTGCCGACCCCGAACGAGTTGATCGAAGAGGTATACTAATCAAGCTACACCTTACATACCACTTATGAAACGAAAACACAATACTAATTATAAATATTCCAAATTAACATAAGATATTTATCAAATATCTTAAGTACATAATACATGTTCAAGGTATAAAGCTCAAAATTCAAGGAATGCGAAGCATCAAATCAAAGTGCAAGAAACTCTATCTAAAACACAGGTGATATCCGTTGTTATCTACTTTATTCGTTCTATCTACTCTAAGTTACATAAGTTTCAGAATCATCAATTCTTACACATTCTGTAACTTAGAATCACGAATCCTACTAGTTGAAGATAATTAGGACTGGCCAAGTCCTAATTATAATTTAATCAAAAGACGACTATTTGGTTAAAATGAATAAATCATCGACCTAACTTTGTAGTTTAATTCATCCCAACCTCATCTTGATTAGCCAAATCAAGATGAAAAGATTAAGAATTAGACTCTAGATGATGGGGACTAATCGCTTAATCTAAAGGTATAATCTAAGGGTCTAAGTTTAGAACCCAAATCTCACAGATTAAGTTAAGGCAAGTCCTAATGATAAATCAGTTCATTAGGATAGATCTCTATTCTTAATTTTAGAGTTTAAAGACCAAATAATCATTTAATAAACTAAGAAAATCTATAAACTAGAAAACTCAAGGTTTCACCTATTAAGTAACCCAATTTACTCAATAGATGAATTCTAACTTAAGATCTATCCCTAATCTTAAAAATCAAGGCTCTTAATTACTAAGAGTATCTCTCAAGACACACATCCTAACTAATGTTATAAGACCTAAGATATGATCTAAGAGTGATTAAGGAAAGAAGAACACTCATAATTTACTTAGGAATTTTCCTTAAGGAGCAAATTTTGAGATTTTAATCAAAATCTTATTTAGACTTGAATTTGATTAATTTCAGTTCTAAATCATTCTATTTGCTGATTTTAGTGATTAGAAATTGAATTTAGGGCTTTTAAAGGCTAAACCCTAAATTTGGGCAAAATGATCATTTTGCCCCTACTTAAGGGTTCAAAAGATCAAATTTTGATCTAGGGCTTAATTTCTAAAATTTTCTTTTGGAAAGTGCTTCTTATTGTCTAATATAAGATTAGACATCAACTAAATTAATTTTGGGTAATTATTAAGCCATATGAGATCAAATTAGTGAATTTGACTCATAAGAGCAATTTAGTAATTTGACTAAGTAAAAGTTAAATTTTCTTTCAGATTATTGATCTTTACTGCCTAAGTTTTCCATAGAATCTAAATTTGCTAAATTCTAATAAGGATTGGCCAAGTTATGGCCAATACAAGATTTAGGGTTTAAGGTTAATTAAGGGATCCTTAATTATAGGTCAAAAATTCTAACTTTTCCAATTAATGTTTAAACTAAGCAAAATTAGTGGCTATGAATTACAAATAGCCCACTGATCATAATGACATGTGGTATGCTCAATTTGGACCTAATTTGACTAAGTTAAGACCTAATTAAGGTTTAGGGTGATTAGTGAGTGATTAGCAAAATTAATCACTCAAACACTAATCTAGCCTTACAAATGGATTCTAAATGATTTTATGAGTCCTCTGAAACTTAAATCACTCAATTTGGATTATTAATTTGGCTAATATTTACTAATCAAGATTTAGAGTAATTAAGGATGATTAGCAAATCTAACTATTTGATCTAAAATATTTTTACAGATTACTGTTAATTAGGTTCTTCTGATCTAAATGGACCTTTGGACCATCAAATTTGAAGCTCAATTGACCAAGTTATGGTCAATTGAAGTTCTAGGGTTATTTGACCTAATTAGGGTTAGGTTCTAAAAGTCATCAGGCAAAAATTAATCCAAATAGTAAAATGAATACTATCAAATTAATCCTTAAGGTTTTCTGATCACTTTAAGACTCATATTGGGTATGTTTGGATCAACATACACAAAGTTATGAGCTAATGAAGTTTTGTAACATTTTTGAAATTATTTAAATACCCTAAATATCACTATGTGAATCATTAATCAAAATGGAAAATTAATGGTTCCATAATATTTCTCATAATTTTCTGATCACAGTGATATATTTATTTGCATATTTTGGATGTATAATTTGCAAGTTATTATGGTTTAAAGTTTTGTATTTAACTAATTAAAATAATTCTGTTTAATTTAATTAACTAATTCTGTTATTATAAATATATATATATAAATATAATTTCATTTATTTAAATAAACGTTATAATTATATATAACTTTTTATTTAATATTTACGCAGGACACGTGGCAGAGCCTTACTGGCTGGGCAGAACGCGGCGGGCCCCACGAGCCAGACATCTGCAGGACCAGGCCACGTAGCGCTCTGTGATACGCTGAAGGAGCACCGGCGGGTCCCACAGCTGTTCAAAATTTTGACAGTTCTGATGCGACCGGTCGGATGTGGGTCCCTCCACTCGACGCTCGTGCCACGGTCCGGTCCAGCCCCGAGCGAATTAGACCGGTCTAACCGGTCTAAAAATCAGCAATCAAGATCTTTTGGATCATAAAAATGGACGGTCCCAATTGACTTAAGCGATTTGATTAACGATTGGTTTATCTTAACTTAATAAAATAAGCATAATAGGTAATCAAATTAATTAAGATTAAACTACTCTTAATCAGACGGATAGAAATTAAGCCTTCGAATCGACGGTCCGATTATATTCCGTCGATTCGTCTTCCATCCCGTCACTTTGCCTTCGTCATTTTTTTTTTTAGGGTTTACGCGATTCGATCGAATGATCGAATCGAAGGACTAGATACACAGATGACATAAGGGCTTGCAATAATGAATGAATTAAAACATAGAAAAAGCAGAAGGGAGGTACCTGCGGAAATGTCGAAGAGGGTTTAGGGATCTGTCGAACTTTCAAACTGCAACTCCAAAGAGATTCAAAGGTTAGCCGACATCGCATTGAGATGCAATGATCTTAATTAGGACTCGAAGGCGGTGGATGCCATTCGTGGCGATCGGCGCAGGCCGCGTGTCCCTGCGCTTTGACACGCGGAAAAGGGGTTTTGGGAAGACGCAGTTCTGCCGTCTGATCTAAATCTTAGATCAGACGGCACAGATTCAATCACGCAGATTAACGGTACTAGGTGACGATGTAAGGGTCTTTAGACGGCGCAAGTTACGAACCTGACGGAGCCGTTTTGGGATCTATTTAAATTAAATATTAATTAATTTATTTTAACCAGATTTTGTTAATTAAAATTAGTGTATTTAATGCATCCCAAAAATCTCAATAAATTACCCTTAGCTAATTGAGGGGTGAGGAACGCAACGGCGCACTCAGATTTTCATTTCGACGAGTATTTATTTATTTGATTATTTAAGGTATTTAAATAATATTAAAATATTCGATGAAAAATCAACGACTTCCAAATGCCTTCAAAATTTCACCCCTAGCTAATTTGGGTGTTCTGAACGCAATGGCAAAGTCAGATTTTTAATTTGAGGTCTAAATAAAAAGTCAATTTTTTCTAGGGTTTGGAATTTTCCAGAATTCCAGATTTGACTTTGTTGACTTCTTGTTTGACCTAGGTTTCAGAGGTGAGTTCTAAATTACTTAATTAATGACTTAGAACCTTAATTAAGACTTAGATTAGTCTTAATTGAGCAAAGTAACAACCTGGGTTATTACATGTACTCCTACAGAATGAGGTAGTTTCTAAATGTAACTTTAACTAAAGATATGAGAGTTCTTTTACAAATTGTAAGATCTCTTCATAACTATTTAATTATGCTTTCATATCATAGTTTTATACTATGATTATCTTAGATTGAGAATCTAACATATTTTTTCATTTCCTTTAGCCTTACACTCTCTATTTTCAGTATTGTGTATTGCTTACTTCAGTTTAATTTGAATACAGTGTATGTTGCTTAACTTTAATTAATACTTCACCGTATGTCAATTGATTACTTAGCACATATTCCAATTGATCATATATTGCTTTCATTTCATGCACATAGTAGTTTATAGCCTTTAAAATGCTTTTCCTTACCAATTTTTAGTAATAGGCTAGAACTTTATTAAAAGTGAGTATTTTTACTCAACTTATTTCATATTGTTTTCCTTACAGTTATGCTTACTTCACTTTCCCATACTTTACAGCTTTTATAGTACCGCTACTTACTTTAAACTGTAAATCATAATTGTGATATCTTGTTAATCTAAAAACATAGCCAATTTTAAAATGTGCTTAGATTGTTTAGTCTAACTATACTTTTTTTTTTCTTGGCTTTGCCCTATCATATTTAAATACCAAAATATAATAGATCAAGAGCCCTTTTATTCAGGTGATGCAGGTCCAAGTAATTGAAGGGCTTATAAAGAATTCTGCTTCCGCTTGATTTTAACAGATTACTTGTATAGTGAGAGAGAGAGTGATTTACATATTGTATTTTCCTCTTACTTTTAAAAGTTTGTAATAAACTGTCTAAGTTACTTTTATCTACATTTATTAATCTATGTTGTATCTTCTGTGTTTAAAACTGCTTGGAATGAATGAGTGAACTATTCTAAATTCTAGTATTGTAAATACTTGTAATATTGTATTTACTTGTATTTTCATTTTTATTCATTTGACTTAATAATTGCTCATAAAGTGGCTTAGCCACTGTGGCGACCGGGGATCGAAGTTCGAGAGTCTTTAAAGAACAATTCAATTTCAATTGAAAATAAATACATTTTTATAATTCAAAAAGAACATAAAATAAAATAATAAAATTTCACAGTCCTTTTATACATAGAGCCAAAACATATATGAAATGTTACAACAGTTTGAATTTTGCAAAATAAGAAATAAAATATCTACATTCTTCTGCTTCTTCTTTTTTTTAAGTTTGGCAGATCTTCTAAGTCTTTTTAATTATCAAAACCTGAAAAATTCAGTTTACCAGTCAGGTAGGAGTATGTAAATTGTTCTTATAAGAAAAAATCTAGCATCCTATAATAGGTATGAATCACATATGAAAATAACTGAAAATCTGCATGTAAATAAAGTAATTGCTAAATTCAATTTCTGCCCTGCAAAATAGCTGTGAAAATCAACATATATGAAATAAATTTTATCAAAAGCATTTGTAACAATAAGTCGAGTCTGTAGACTCCTGAGCCCAAATGGGCAAACTCATAGGCATAACCTGTATGAAGCTTATCTCGCCACCCGTCGGTAGCTTACTCAAATTAGGAACTGATGGTCTGTCTTTCCTCTGGATTTGACTACTTCCTACAAGAGGCTAAATTCCTCCATATAACTCCCAGGGGCTGCCAGCAGGCCCAATATGTACAGATTCTCAGTGTTGCGTTTCACCCTCTAAAGACATACACCACAAAATATATATAAATTCTTTTTGTTACATGCTTTTTGATATAATTCTTTTACAGATTAAAATGCGGTAAGCAATGCAAATAATACTCAAATGAAAAATGGCTCAAATAAGAATACTGAAATAAGACTTATAAGTAAATTTGCATACCTGACTGTTTTGATAAAATCAACCAAATTTAATTTCTTTGATCTGCCAAAATAATAAAATTTATTATGTTTTTGTCATGATTTGTAGTATTATATTATAAAATAACTATTTTGATTTATTTGAATTATTTTTATTAATTTATATAATTATTATGCCTTATAAGGTCAAATTGGGAATTTGACCTTATAAGTGCATTTTAGTAATTTTACCTTTAATAAAATATAAAATTTATGTTAGTTTATTGTAGATTATGTCCTAAGATTTTTATAGAACCTGAAATTATCAAATTTTAATTTAAATTGGCTAAGTTATAGCTAGTCAAATTTCTATAGTTAATAATTAAGGTTTATTATAATTAGAGAGTGATTAGTGATTTTTAGTCATAAAATTATCAAACTAATTATATATTTAGGTTTTAATTTACTTTATGAGTCATTTAAAATTGAAATCACTTAATTTGGATTATTATATTTGCTAATATTCACTAATCAAGTTTTTAGAGTAATTAGTATTAATTAGGAGATTTAACTGTTGGATCCTAAATATTTTTGCATTTTATTGAAATTTAAGTCTTTCTGATCTAAATGGATATTTGGATCACTTAATTTGGAGCTAAATTGACTAATTTATAATCATTTGAAGTTTCTAGGGTTAAAGGCTTAATTAGGGTTAGGTCCTAATTGTGATTAGTTTAATTTTAATCCAGACAGTAAAATTAATACTTCTAAAATATATCCTTAGGTTTTTCTGAGTATTTTAAGACCTATATTGAGTATATTTGGGTAATTATACATAAAGTTATGGCTAATCAAAATTTTGTATTATTTTTGTAATTATTTAAAATATCATTATGTTAAGTATTGATCCAAATAAAATTTTGATAGTTTCAAATTAATCTTCTATTTTTGCTGATTATATTTAATTGTATTATTTGAATATATATTTTATAAGTTATGGATTATTAAAGTTTTAGGATTTTATTAATTAAGTGTATTTTTAATATTTAACTTAATTAATATTATCTAATTATTTTTAAGGAAATATTTATCTTCTGTTTATAAATCTATTACTTATTATTTATATTTTTTGATTTATTATTTATTAATATTTTATTAGATGTTTAATTAAATCAATTTAATATTTAATTATCAATTTTTCTTCTTATCTATAGAATTCTCTGTTTATGAAAATATGCTTATATGTATATATGTATTAATATATGTTTAAATATTATTTAAAGTAATCTAAATATTAATTAACTTAAATTAGTTTTATATTATAATTTTTTGATTATTATTTATTAATATTTTATATTAATATTTTAAATTTTAATTTATTATTTATAATTTTTTTCTGTGTATTTATTTTACTGTAACATATATATATTTATACGTATATATTAGTTTTAATATTATAAGAAATATATATATTATTTTATATTTTTCTGTTTTATTATATTAGTATATATATATTATATCTATAAATATATACTTTAATTATTTTTATATATTTGAATTATCTGTAATTATTATTTTTATAATTAAATATTTTATTTTGCAGGAATTTGACAGTCGGTGGGTCCCTCTCCATCCACGTGGCGCGAGCGGATTAGCCGAAGCATCTGGACTGGGTCCCACCGCTGGAGTAGATGAGATCGACGCGGGCCCACTAGCGACACGCGGCACCACGATACTTGCGTGGTTGTCTGTGTGGGTCCCGCGCACTCGAGTGGATAGTAGAAGCAGACAAAACCTATGGAGACGGGTCGTGCCCGGGTCGACCCGGTCCGACCCAAAAATTTTCTCATTCTTCCTCCGAGACTTCGCCGCGCACGATGTCTAGGGCATCAGAATCGCCGGTCCAAATGACGCCGCCGGAGATTATTCCATACGTCAATCGAAAGGTCTCTCCGAGACCTTTCGATTGACACCTAGTACGTGCCCTGAGGTGATCGGTGTTTGGAATAAAAGCTAACCCTAGACTTTATGCATCGAACGGCATACGCTCCTCTCGATTTTTTTAACTAATTCTACTGCAGATCTTACTTCATATTCTATCGATTGAATCAATATAGACTCAATCCAAATCACTCAATGTTTAATCCATATTATGAAATTAGGAAACGAAACAAAAATTATGAATTTTGATCAAAGATCAAGGTATATTGGTGTACCTTAAATGGATGACTAAAAACGTTCGTAAATCGGGAAATGAATTTCAGAGATTCGCACGAATTGTCTTTGCCCAAGGATGGAGGAAATATGTTTTTCGAGTTTATTGGAGCTTTAAAAATGGAGGCTAAGAGCGGTGGAGATGGCGACTGGCGATGCGTTGGGAGGAAGATTAGGGCGTCGCGTGTTGTGACATGCGGAGCTTTTCGCGGAGACGAACAGCCGCATCCGTCCGATCGCCCGATCGGACGGATCGGGTGATCCGTTAAGTCAAAACGGTGCAAACATTAAATAGTTAACGGCGTAGCTTTTAAACGGACGGCGTCGTTTAAGAGTTAATTAAATAATTAATTAATTTATTTTAATCAATTAATTAATTTAAACTTAATTTAATAAATATTTTCCAAAAAATTTTAAAAATATCATTCTTAGCTAATTGAGGGCTTCTGAACGCAATGTCGCACTCGAATTTTTGATCCGATGAGTATTTAATTATTCAAATTTTCAGGTATTTAAATAATATTAAAATATTCGTCTAAAAATTGACGACTTCCAAATGTGTTTAAAACTTCACCCCTAGCTAATTTGGGGGTGATGAACGTAATGGTAATATTAAATTTTCAATCTGAAGTCAAAATTATTTAAATATTAATAAATAATTGAGAATGAAATTTTGATATTTTACAACCACTTAGCATCAATCACTTGATTTATTTTCTTCTAATCAAGTGTTGAGTGCTAAGTAACATCCCAATAATTAGGTTAATCTTCTATCTAATTAATGGGGACGTTACACCAGGCTCAGCGGGTTGGGGGATCGTGGCGGCGTCCGAGCGCTGCGCGCTACGCATCTGCGGCCCGCGAGACGATGACTTGTAGCATCGGACCGATCCGATCCGACGGATGGATGGAGGCGCCGTCTAATCAGATGACGCCATTTGAAAAGCAAACGGCGCGCTGACAGCGACTGTTTAAATTAAATTAAATATTAACTTTATTTAAATTAATTTTCTATTTAAATTAAACAATTAATTTTAATTAGAAAAAATCCAAATATCCATTGAGGGATGAGGAATGCAATGGCGAGGTCGGATTTTTGATTCGACGAGTATTTTAGTTTCCCAATTTCCGGGGTATTTAAATATTATTAAAAATATTCGTCAAAATTTTGACGACTCCCGATTGACACGAAAACATCAGCCATAGCTAATTTTGGGGTAATGAGCGCAATGACAAAGTCTGTTTTTCGTTATGAGGTCATTTTAGACAGGTCAAATTTTAGGATTTTTGGATTTTCCAAAAATCAGGATTTGATCAATTTGACTCCTGATTTGGACTATGTCTTGGTGGAAGACTCCCAATGATTTGATTATCACTTAGGATCAAGATTAGGACTAATATTAGTTCTAATTGACTAGGGTAATAATTTGGGTTGTTACAATTAGGGTCTTAGAAGTCAAGAACTTTAAAGTGGTGATTAAGGCAGAGTAACTGAAAATCAACAATGGTGCAATGACTTATTTGAGAGGTGTCAGACAACAGAACCTCTACTACCTTCAGGGAAATATAGTGACAAATTCAGTAGCTGTGGCTGAAGACTCATAAGATATCGTGACATTATGGCATATGAGGCTATAACATGTAAGAGAGTTATCATTGAGAGCATCGGAGAGGGATGGACTATATAAAGGTATAAATTATTATAAATTATAATTTTATGAATACTATATTTTTTGCAAGAAAGAATGCCAAGCTCTTTGTTGTTGTCCTCCACAACACTAAAAATATAATTGTATATACACACTGATGTTTGGGGACCAATAAAAACTGCTTCGTTCAGTTACTATAGGTATTTTGTTTCTTTTCTTTTATATATGATTACTCATTGTAAGTCTAAATTGTAAGTCAAAGATCTCAATAATATTGTGTGCAAATTGATATATTAAACTCTTCCTCAAATTTTAAATGCTTATATATTATGGTGCATCTTTATTTTATGAATTAAGGCCTAAAATACAATTTTATTTTAAAAATGAAAAAACAAAATGAAATGTTTTAGTAGAATTTATGACAAAAAAAATGATAAAGGTTTCCACGTCAATCGCAATTTATTAAATTTTAATAATTATTTCACATTTAATGAAAAGAAAATGAAAAAGTTTACAATTATATATATATATATATATATATATATATATATATGGAATCATGAAACTAAAAATAGTCGAAATCAGCGGCAGTTCGAGAAGGTTCGGTTTCAGGCTTGAGGCAGTTCTTCCTAGGCTTATTTCCATGGAGGTGCCCTGAATCGACAGGGTCGGGGATGTGAGGAGGGTGCATGGTTCTGACCAGCGCCCAGGCGACTCCTTCGAAGAAGGGATGCTGCTTTATCTCAGTGGCTCCTCGGCGGTAGGCAATCCTCCTCTGCGGATCCTTGACGAGGAGCCCTCGAATCAGATCCCTTGCGTTGCTGCTCACCACTGGCTCTTCGGGGAATCTGAGGGGTTGGCCGACGACGTTGTAGAGCGTTGCTCGGTTCCCGGACCCTTTGAAGGGCGTCGTGCCGTACACCAGCTCGTAGAGGAAGATGCCGAAGGTCCACCAATCCACCGCGCTCCCGTGGCCCTCTCCCCGTATGATCTCCGGCGCCAGGTACTCGTGAGTCCCCACGAAGGACATGGATCGGGCGTTCGTCGGCTCGGCCATCAGCTCCGGCAGCGCTGCCGGACCGAAGTCAGATTTCGATTTCCTGTTCCTTTTCGGGAGGATTCGAGGGAGGAACGCTGCCGGGTGGATGCACCCCTGCACGGCCCTCTCTGCATCCAGCATCTCCTGCATTTCCTCCTCTGAAGACGACGACGACTTCACCAGGGTAGGGCTTACCGCGCACCGGAGCGAAAGATCGAAATCCGACAGCATGATGTGCCCCTCATCCCTCACCAGAACATTTTCCGGCTTCAGATCCCGGTATATGATGCCCAGCATGTGCAGGTACTCAAGCGCAAGCAGAATCTCTGAAGCATAAAAACTGAACCAGGTATAAACGACAGCAGTTGTTTGATGTCATGTGATATTATTTAAAACTCTTCATATGAAAGTAGCTGTTTCGTTTGATGTCAATTTGAGTAATGACATCTCAAAAATTACAAAAATGCCATTGTATATATTGTATAATGTTATCTGAATGTCGGTCGAAAATCCACAGATAACATTACGCCAAATCTTTCGCGGGAGGGTACTTCGCGCGCGACTTGGAGATTCGACGTCGAGTCTTGCCTGCCGTCGACGCCGAGCCTTGCCTGCCGTCGCCGCCGTCGCTGCCTTCGCCGAGACGCACGGAAGGGTTACTTCGTTGCCTTCGCAGAGGGTGGAAGGGTTGCCGAGAAGCACGGAAGGGGTCGCCGAGACGCACGGAAGGGAGGAGGAGAACTGGATTCTGTTTTGGATAGGTATTACAGGTGAACGAGTGAAAATGGACTCAAAGCATGTGGTGATGTCGGCGTTAGGGCTAGGGATTGGCGTCGGAATGGGACTGGGGCTTGCAGGCAGCCAGACATTCGGAAAATGGGCGGGCTTGACGACTGATATGATAGAGGAGGAGCTGATGAGGCTTGTCATGGACGGAAGGGAGAGTAAAGTTACCTTCAACGAATTCCCTTATTACCTCAGGTAAATGAATGAGGTCAGATTTATCAGCCTCTTTTTTTTTTTTTTTTTTTTTTTTTTGAGTTCTACCGCACGAACTGATAAATGGACAAGCAAAATTTGACGAGGTGGCATTGTCAATGCGTAAAAAGGATTAGTGAGATGTGCTTGTTAATGTGGGCTTTGCATATATCTTTCTCTTCCTTTCCAAAATCAAAAACTGCAAAATAAACACCTAAAAAGTTAAAATTCATGTGAATTTATTACTTTACGCTTAAAATGCAATTGGATGAAGATTCAAATTTTAATCATATAATACTTATAGAATTTTAAGTTCGAAATCCTGCAAAAGAATATAGCCAAACATCACTCAAAATTCTGCTTGTATCTTTTAAGTACTTGTTGAATGTGTTCTGGAGTTCATGTACCTATGTTTCATGCTTATTTATTCCACAATAACCTATTCCAATTCTATTTTACGATGCATCTACCAATTAAATTTTGTTTGCAAAATTTATATTTTCTTATTATCTTAATTTGACATTTTAATGGTATTCATTTTGTTTTAGCACCAATTTAGAGCTTGTTTGGTTGCTGCTTAACCGAGCTTAAGCTCCTTACTATCCTATTATTTCAGTTTAACTTAAACTTGCTAAAGTTCACTTAAATTTATATTTTAAACGAACAACTCTAATTGAAATCAGCCTAAACTAAATTAAATGTGTTTAAATGCAGGCTGCTGTTAATGGCCTTTGTTGCACCCAAACAGTGAATGGAACTATGTGTAATGTAATACATTGAACCAAATAGCATATATCTGAATAACATTGACATCTGTTATTTAAATAACACTGAACCAAACAGCCACTGTTATTTGAATAATACCGTGAATAACATGCTATCTTAATAACTTTTCAAATAACACTGAACCAAAAAGCGCCTTAAATGCAATAAAAAAACGCCTTAAATGCAATAAAAAACGCCTTAAATGCAATAAAAAGCTCACTCACCGTGCAGCTTGCTCGCTAAAGTACTTATTGGGCTGCTTTTGCCGGAGGGTGTGGAGATTACCGCCGCTGCAGTACTCCATTACCAAGCAGCAGAACTTGTCAGTCTCGAAGTGAAAATAGAGGGTTGGCAGAAAGGGGTGATCTAGAAGGCTAAGGATCTCCCTCTCCGTCTGTGCTCGAATCAGCTTGTTCCTGCTAACAAGGGAAGCTCTGTCCATAACTTTCATTGCAAAGTACGCTCCCGTGTCCTTGAGCTCAACGAGGTAAACACTCCCTATGTCACCGTAACCCAAGCGCTTGATCAATCTGAAATGGGCAAGCCCGAGAGGTGGATCTCTTGAATTGGCCATTTGAATCGCCTCCCAGCGGCTATCATAACCAGTATGTCTCTTGACAGTGGCAGTCACGGAGGAGGAGCTATCTATGCTGTCTCTTGGCGGGCTGCTGCAGCTAGAGGTATCACCATCACTGTTAGTCGCATCTCTGTTCGCTGGGCAGAGGTCTAATGCGGTTCCTTCCTCGTTGACTACGGTCATTTTTTTCTTGTTTTTTAACAGGTTTGCAGCTGGTGTGGTTTTTGAATTGAATCTGTCTTCGCAAGAAGAAGATGAGAATTTCTGTGAAGTCGCAGCATCTTCAGCAACTGTGTCTATTTTGTCTTTGCCGTTTGTAGTGGGTTTAGCGCTTGGAGGTGAGTACTCTGAAGCAGAAGGTTTATCTGATGATATAGAATCCATCTGAAAACCGCCCAACACAAAAACTGTGTATTAACAGCCTATACTTGTTATACCACGATAGGACACAAAATGTAATCCATATGTTTTGTTCATAGCCACAGCGGCATATTCTTTGCATTGTGATTAAAATTTGCAAACTCATTTTCTAATGATAAAATAAATGCTCATTGTGATTAATTGAAATATGAAAGTTTATCATATAATAAAATGAGTTTTCATTCAACGATGATTTCAAATCTACCTTGTGTGATGAGTATTTGTTCTCCACATGATAATTGTTTGCATAATATTTTATCGAATCTTCTTGCGATAAGAATAATTTAAGAAATTATACTAGAGCTAAGATATCCCTTGGAAGCCACAAGAAATAAATAAAGAAAATAATGACGAAGATCCAGAGGAGGGTGTACCAGCAGAGGACGAGGAGGAGGAGGAGGAGGAGGAGGATGGAGGAGGGTCTAACCAGCATCTTCTCAGGCTTGAAGGCGATGTCGAACCCAAGTTCTTCCTCTAATGAGCCAAACCCTCCACAGACGTCAATCCAGAAATTCCTTCTGGGATTGAATAGCAGCAGCACAGCCTCTCTCTCCTAAACCCATGCACGAAACCGATCTAAGAGAGGTGAAGAAAGAGAAGAAAAAGTTATTATAATAATGGCTAACAAATTTAAACATGTAGCGGAAAAAAGGAGAGAGGAGAAGAAAGCTAATAAAAATGCTCGTCTGATTCTACGGCTAAATTGGGGAGGAAAAGAGGGAATAAAAAAATAGCTGTAGGATTGACGAAACAGCTAAATAAAGAAAACGCGGAGAGGAGAGATCGTCGGTGTCAACAGAAATCTGTTTTGTAAAAACTGAAACTGACGACGTTCAGGAAATTTGTAAGGGGATTGAATTTAATTTAAAATACTAAGCTTGGATTAGGCTGGATAACTATGCAAAAAATTTCTCATATCATATGAAAACTTTCATGCTTTTTTAAACTGGTTTACCATCCATGCTAAAAATTAAATATGGATCCCGTGCATATATCTAGGCCTGAAAATGGAAAATATTTAAAAATTTGAGGTGTAGTATAGGAAGATAATTCTTGTAATGAGTAAAATTTGAGGCCTGAAAATGGAAGATAATTCTTTGAGTTTCCTCATTTGGTAGCTTTATTATGTTTGCCAAGATATTGTATGACAGCCAACTTGATGGTTCTTACACTCTAAATAAAGAAAGTACACTAAACTCGTATAAAAAGTTGATGCTTGCTAGGGAGTTTTTTGCAGTAGTTGAACCCCCCTTTATGCTCATCTTGTTCCTATATATCTCGATGCACTTGCTTTCCCTTGCTTCGTAATGGCCTTATGCAGCCAGTGATGTGAAACCCATCGTAGATGGCGAGTGGATCGAGAAGAAGCCCCATCGGAATATTGATGGCCTGTGGCTTAGGAGAGTAAAGAGAAGCATGCATGATCGTATTTTTTTGTCTTTTTTTTTTGGGTTACAAGGGCACTTTCTCAGAGTACGTTTACTTCGTGCAGTGTTTTGTAGAGACCACGACTCATCACAGTTCATTGTAGCGCAGAATGAGACCATTTTGCGCACGCATCTAGGATGACGGGTTTGTTAGATCAACAAGACCAAAGCCATATGTTAGAAATAAAGCACAAACAAATGTTGAGAGCTGGCCTCAAGACCCATTCAGTAATAATGAATCCGCATGACCATTTTCAATATGTATGTAAATATAAGCATACCCACAGATGAAGTGATTAAACTTAATTGAATCCACAATACTCATGCCAACATTTCATTTGGATAAAAAACAATTTGTTAAGCGTCGAATTAAGAATGCCACAGATCGAAGCAAAAAACGAAATTGCCAGAATAGATTGCTACTACATAACCAAATGATAAGGCTACTAGTTAAAAGTTAAGATTAAATAATCATAGAGGAACTCCTTTTTGCCAGCATACTAAAAAGAACAAATATAAATAGCTATAGCTAAGCTCGTAGCAAGTATAAAATCATATGATCATCATAAAAATTCATAGCAGAGTATCATCATTTTTATCACAAACAAATGCACTTGCTAAAGATGCATGCATGAATGCACAAGGCATGTAACATTGAAGATAGAAAATATGGCGACCGGGGATCGAAGTTCGAGAGTCTTTAAAGAACAATTCATCTCAATTGAAAATATATACATTTTTATAATTCAAAAAGGACATAATAAAATAAAATAATATAATCCACAGTCATTTTATACGTAGAGCCAAAACATATATGAAAAGTTACAACAATTTGAATTTTTACAAAATATGAAATAAGAAATATCTACATTCTTCTGCTTCTTTTATTCTTCTTCTTTTAAATTTGGTAGATCTTCTAAGTCTTTTTAATTATCAAAACTTGAAAAATTCAGTTTATCAGTCAGGTAGGAGTACGCAAATTGTTCTTATAAGAATAAATCTAGCATCCTATAATAGGCATGAATTAAGTATGAAAATGACTGAAAGACTGCATATAAAGTAAAGCAATTTCCAAATTCAATTTCTGCCCTGCAAATTAGCTGTAAAAATCAACATATATGAAAAGCATGAAATTTGTAAATTTTATCAAAAGCATTTGTAACAATAAGTCGAGTCCGTAGACTCCTGAGCCCAAATGGGTAAACCCATAGGCATAACCTGTAGGAAGCTTATCTCGCCACCCGTCGGTAGCTTACTCAAAATAGGAACTGATGGTGTATCTTTTCTCTGGATTTGCCTACTTCCTACAAGAGGCTAAATCCCTCTATATAACTCCTAGGAACTTGCTAGCTAGCTCAATCTGTACAGATTCCAGTTTTGCATTCCACCCTCCAAAGACAAACACCACAAATATATATATAAACTGTGTTTTATTCTTTTTGTTACATGCTATTTGATATAAATCTTTTGCAGATTAAAATGCGGTAAACAGTACAAATAATACTCAAATAGAAAATGGCTCAAATAAGAATACTGAAATAAGACTTATAAGTAACTTTGCGTACCTGACTTGATTTGATAAAATATTAACCTATTCAATTTCTTTGATTTGCCAAAATAATGAAATTTATTAATTTAATATTTTTATCATAATTTGTAGTATTATGTTTATAAAAAGACTATTTTGATTTATTTGAATTATTTTTATTAAGTTATATAATTATTTATGCCTTATAAGGTCAAATTAGGAATTTAACCTTATAAGGGCATTTTAGTAAATTTTTTTCCTTAATAAAATATAAAATTTCTATTAGTTTATTATAAATTATGTCTTAAGGTTTCTATAGAACCTGAAATTATTCAATTCTGATATGAATTAGCTAAGTTATAGTTAATCTAATTTCTAGGATTAATAATTATGGTTAAATGTGATTAGTAAGTGTTTAGTGAATTTGGTCACAAAATTATTAAACTAATTATACATTTAGGTTCTAATTTACTTTATAAGTCATTTAAAACTGAAATTACTTAATTTGGATTATTATATTTGCTGATATTCACTAATCAAGTTTTTAGAGTAATTGGTGTTAAATAGGAGATCTAACAATTGGATTCTAAATAGTTTTGCAGTTTACTAAAATTTAGGATTTTCTGATCTAAATGAATATTTGGATTACCTAATTTGGAGCTAAATTGATTAACTTATGGTGATTTGAAGTTTCTAAGGTTAAAGACTTAATTAGGGTTAGGTCCTAATTATGATCAATCTTAATTTAATTCAATCATCAAAAATTAGTATTTCTAAAATATTTCTTATGATTTTCTGAGTATTCTAAGACTCATTTTTGATATATTTGGGTAAATATATTCAAAGTTATGATTAATCTAAATTTTATATTATTTTTGTAATTATTTAAATATTTAAAAATATCATTATGTTAAATATTGATTTAAATAAAAATTCGATAATTCCAAATTAATCTTCTATTTTTGCTGATTAATATAATATATTAAATTAAATTATTTGGATAATTATTTTAGGAGTTATTTAAGTTTAAAGTTTGATAATTAATTATATTATTATTTAATATGAAATATTACATATTTCTAAAGTTTTAATTCTGTATTTAAAAAAATTACTAAATTGTTTATTTATTATTTATTATTTATTTTATTTTATCTGTTTTTATTTATCTTATTAATTAATTTATTATATTATTATTTATTAATATTTTATATTAATTATTTATAAATTTTCGGTTTATATATATTTACTGTATTTTGATTATTTATTTTACTGTTTTTATTATTTTATTTGTAATATATATATACGTATATATTATTATTAGTTTTAATATTATAAGAATTTAAATTAATTAAATATATTATTTTAATTAATCTGTTTTATTTTATTTAATTATTCATTTTCTGTTTTTTTTTATATTTATATGTATATTAGTTATAAATATAGTTATGTTATAAGTAAATATATTACATATTTATATCTTATCCATATTTTAATAAATATTATTTTGATTTGATATGTATATATACATATAATAGTATGTGTATATATATATATAAAATAATTCTGCACTTTATACAATAATATCCCTATTGTAAGATTTAAGTTATAAGTATATATATCTTAAAGTGATTTAATATACATATGATTTATATAAACTTAATATTTAATTATATTAACTAATAATAATATCTGCAGAATTCAGCAGACGCACCATCATACACGTGGTGCTCCCTTATTCGTCGAAACTAAGTAGTGGGCCCCACGTGTAATGATGTCTCTGGCAGCGGCGACTGAAAGCGGGTCCCACTATATGATGCGTCTCCAATAAATTTTGCCACGTGTCGTCCTATTAGACCGGTCGGTTTGTATTCCCAAATAATTCGGCCGGTTCGATTTGGTTCGAACGAACCAACGTCTCCTCGCCTTCCTATCTCACGACGCTGGTAGGGTTAGGTTACGGGGTGCGTTCGACCGTTCAGTCGATCGCTCGATCGCCCCCAATAAAATTTACATATACTTTTAAGAGAAGCGAGGGTATGAGGTACCTGATCGAAATGAATTGCAGACAAATTCTAGGTTTCGATTTTCCAAGTCGCTCGATCCCTTCGTGATTTAGTTTGCGTATACCGTGAGGATGGGTCAATGGGAGAGTTTAAAGGGAGACTTAAGCGGTGGGGATAGCGACCTGCTTTGCGCTGGAGGGAGGCTAGGTTGCCGCGCTTCAGGAGTCTCGCCGCGTGTGTGAGGATGCAGAGGACACGCGTTACTCTTTGCTTGCGATCCGGGAGAGACGATCTCCTGACCGTCCGATCTTTCGATCGGACGGATCAGAAGATCCGTCTGAATAAACTGTGGGTTTTAGAAAATAGGGTACGGCATTAATTTCTGTGGACGGCGCCGTTTAGTATAATTTAATAATTAATTTTTTAAATTTAATTTAAATCAATTTAATTAAACTTAATTTAATAATTATATTCCAAAAATTTTAATAATATCAATCCTAGCTAATTGAGGGCTTTTAACACAATGACGCACTCGGATTTTTGATCCGACGAGTATTTAATTACTCAAATTTTTATGTATTTAAATAATATTAAAATATTCGTCAAAAATTTAATGACTTCCAAATGCGTTCAAAATTTCATTCCTAACTAATTTTGGGGTGGTGAACGCAATGGTAAAGTCAAATTTTTAATCTGATATCAAACTTATTTGAATATTAATAAACAATTACAAAAAAGATTTTAGTACTTCACAGAAAATCAAGCTACTTCTCAAATAAAATTACCAGCCAACAATGAAGTATACTCGTCACTAATGAAAAATACACTTATAGCATATAATCTCAAACTTGTATATGCACCGAAAAGGAAGACACCCAATTTTTAAAGGATTTTTCAATTCTTAAGAGCTCTAATGATTATACATTTACTTTTAATCTCCATTATTTTGTTATTTACACTAAAATTTGTCTCATTCCAAATACATTAAGCTTAGATGATCAGAGAGGCTCTTTGCATCAATTTGCCATTATAAAGTTCAGCTTTTTGCAAAAAATTGAAATAAATTTGGAGTTCGCCCGTTCGCCCGGAGTCAAGGTACTATTTTCCCTCCCCTCTCTTCTTCGGATTGCCAGCAAAGGTTTCTTGTTTTTCATCCACTCAGCTTCTCCTCTGTTATAATATCCCCAAAAGAAGGGCTGCAGCCATCTACGCTAAGTCCCGTCTCCTTCCCTTACTCTCTCTCCGCCTCAATCGTGGAGGACCAATGATCTTTTCCTCGCATCAGCACCATCAGATTCCTTTTCAATGCATTCAAACCAGCATTGCCTCAACCCGAGATTTGTTCATCGATGACTTTCTCCAAATATAAATTTGGTGGCCCACATTCTCCTTTTTGGGTTTCATTTGCATGGTACGTCCGAACGGGTAGGAATACACCTCATATTTCGTCAGATGTGGCTCCTCCTGCGCTCTGAAAATGCTGCTGATTCCTCTGTTATAATTGGCCTCATATTTGAAAAGTTAATTTTTAATTTTTGGATAAATTTTCCTTCCTAATGAAGAAATAATGGATCACTTTGAGTTTTCTAGTTCCAGTAAATGGCTTGTAAATTCTGAATTAAGTATTAGTTCAGTCAATTTGATGTTTTGTAAGTTTCTATGAAAGGATAAATCATGTTGGAGATGATTATCTTCATGCTTCTTCTTTTTTTATGCTTAACCCTTTTTGCTTTGATGCTATTTAGAACTCCTTTTCCAATCCTATAAGTTTTCTCTTAATTGAGTATGCGAGAGAGATTGGACAGTATGTGTGCTTGACTTAATTGTATTACTTGATGATAATATTAAGATTTTCTAGGCACGCACATATTTTTTTAGAAGCTTATATTGATATGCTACATACATCTCCTTGGACTTACTTTTTTCTTAAGCGCAGTTGTTTCAGATTTCAATATTGAGCTCTTTCATTTTTAGGAGGATAGTCTTTTAAGTAGGTTATTTTTACCATTTTCTTGTTCTTTTACACTTTCATTTTGCAGATAGAGCCGATTCCAAGTGGAAATCTTCCTCCTGGATTTGATTCAAGTACATGCCACAGTGTGTGAGTGTTATAGGAACTTTTTATTACATATCTTCTGAAGTTTTTACAATACACGAGTTACAAATCATAGAGGAAAAGAAATAAACAGAATTAAATACAATAGGAATTTTGCGAGTTGATTTTATGAATTTGAAATGCACCCAATTTGAATGCATTCCAAATAACCAGTCCAACTATACAGACTTGGGAGGTGGTGTCATTGGTTGTAAGGGCTTTCATTCGAGCTTTCGTCCTGTTCAAAATGGGCTGGGTGCATTTGGATTGCTGGCATTTTCTTGCAGGCGCTTTGATTTTGTGTGTTTTAATGAATGATGAAAATATAGCTCAGTGTAAACTTTTGACATAAAAAATATATCTCAAATCTCAAATTCGGTGTATTTGGAATGCATTCAAATTGGGTGCATTTCAACTACATGCAATAACCTGCTACTTATTTTGTGGATTGTGGTTTGATAATCGGGGTTTGTTTAGTAGTTTTACTTAGCTTAGCTTAACTTTATTGTTCTCCAAACAATTTTACTTGTAGTTAAGGCCTTCATATTGCATTAGTTGGTTTATTAGCTGAGGTCATCGAAACTTTATATTGGAGTTAAGTAGCTTAGAGATCCACTTTTACAAATCGGAACTACTGTAATTTAGAAGTTTGATGAAACTTGGAAAAGAAAAAATTCAAAACGGTAGAACCAATTTCTTTTGATTGACGTTAGAAAACTTTGACAATTTAAATATAGTTCCTTTTGATTGATGTTTATATTTTTTTTTTTTGCAGATTTTCTATTATTTGTGGGGTAAATGAAAGAAAATGAAAGTACCAGCAGCTTTAATAAGAAAGCTGTGAAAGTCACTTGTTGAAAGAGAAACTATTGATCGGAAAGTCTTTGCGTTTATTCAATGTTAAAATGTAAATTTCATTTGATCTATATGAATACTTGTTTTTGAGTCTATAGAATAAAATAGATTATTTTTTTGTTTTTAATGGAACTATGATTGTTTTTCTTGAATGTGTTTAGCAAGAAGGTCCATAATTAATTAATGCATAGAGATAAGGAATATGAATCTCATCTTGATGTAATCAAACTGAAACAAAAATTGCTGGACAAACATGACTTGTATTTAAATGCATGTATATGCACTAAAATATAATAACTTCAATAAATTTCTATTCTTTCAGTACTCAAAAATGAACTTCTCTCAGCATTATATTATGTGATTGATGTTGATTGATCGATGGGAAAGCAGAATGATGCCCTATTATTCTGCCTAAATACGCCCAACTGGGAACTCGACCCACTGCTAAGCGGGCCCAAAAAGAAATAGTCCACGCCACGAATCACCAACTAGTGCGACCAAGAGCGCCTTAGCCTTGCGCCACCCGCATCAACATGTTTATTTATTTTTTGCTTTCTTAGACTACTCTTGCAAGGTATGCAAGAGAATTTTTCAAACAACTTCCCCTTTGCAAAGCTTTACAAAGGAGCATTAAATTTTGTTTATGAACCTAAACTAGACAAGTCATCTCAATATGCAAGGTAAAGTGCTTAGTTATACTAATAATAAGGGACACTCAAATCATTTTCTTTCGCATAAATTAATGTATTACTTGGTGATGCAGGGGATCGAATCCCGACCTCTTGCATACAATGCAAGCGCTCTACCATTTGAGCTACATCCCAATGCAACATGACTTAAATGAATGCAATTATGCTTTGGGAAAATACTAGTGGACTCATTAATTATAACTTTACCAGCAAAAACACAAGGAAGAATAGCTTCATCTGCTCCTTTGGACAACATCACTCAAAAAGCAAGTCATCTGCCAAGAAAAAGCAAATAACCTTGCGAAGGGTGGCAGCAGCCTGTAGTAGATGCTCTGACAGGAATTCATTGGCAACATAGAGTTTTAAATGCATATATAATATGGAATGTTCCACAAATAGTAGAATCATACAGCTAGCCAATGGTAGGCAGAGCATACTCATTTTCCACAGCAATTATTGTAATATCAACAGCTAAAGTAGTCTTTCACTGCCATAAAAGTTCTATCAGATGACATCGATAAAAAGGTCATTCAATTTGCACAAACGTGCGGCTCTCATCCATTAGGCTTTTGTTGACATTTAAACCCCACAAAAAGCAGAAAAATAAAATTAAAAACAAGAAAATGTGGATACAGCTTGTTTTCCCGGCTATATGTATCCCAAACTTTTTAATTTCATACCACTGAAAAAAAGATCAATCCGCCCAAGAAAAAATGGGGTCAGACATCCTGACGAAATACTTATAATCCAGCATCAAAGCCCATGGATTTACTTGCAGATAAGTGCAACATATATATAAGGTCTAAGAATTATAACAATTCCACAACAAATTCAAGGCAAGTTTAAGTTAAGTAAAAATCAGATTAAGCATAAATTACATGATAAATATACCACACAAAATTAAGTGCAAATTACTGCCCTTCATATCATTCAAAAAACTATAAACTTACCAGCAAATATAACCAGACCATCTGTGGATACCCTTGCTAGATCTGGGAGTGTCTTGTTTAAGTACTTTGGAGTTAAGTAATCCACAGTATCAGAGGTTATGACCAGGGAAAACGACTTCGGCCTATAAGGTAAGGAATATTTGATGTCTGTTGAGCGCACGATGCCCTTCCGCACAAGGCTCTTGCAGGTGTTATCGCCATATGGATGTTGCTCATGGTAAGTACAGTCTTCCACCCAATAGCTCTTTAGATCTGTTTTAAGCAACAAGCTGGGCAACACAACATTTCCAATGAACAAATTGTGCTTTCAATATTAATATTCAAACGCATATTTAAGAGAAATTCACTATGCATTTTTATATGAACATTTTTACTATTCAATATAAAACAAAAAACATGCCTAAACACTTCCTCCCTCGGATCAAAGCTGCAACGCCAGCCGCGAGCTCCACGTAATCCAATTCATCCCCATTTACTTTGCATCATAAATGCAATAAACAAAGCACTGAAAAGTTTATATTCCAAATGAAGCACTGCTGTAAAGACGAGATTTTACTTCCGCCCAACAAATCCAAAATACCAAAGAGCCCCAAAAAGATTTTTGACAAAATATTTGGAGACCAGACAACTCTGCTATATTTACACTGGCATTGAATGCATCAAAGCATATGAAACAAGTGCCACTGATATATACATAAGGGAAAATGCTACAGTGCACGCAAATGTCATTACCGTTCTCGGCTGCTTCTTCTGACAGCAGAGACGCGGTCATACCACATGCTTTTACTTCTTCTCTCCAGTACTACCCATCGCCATTGCCCAAGAATCCCGAGTGGAAGGAAGAGGGGAACAAACAGAAAATTACACAGAAAGGGAGAGATAGAAGACGATGGCAGGAGAGGACGGGGAGGAGTATCCATTCAAGGTGGTCATTATCGGAGACTCAGCGGTAGGGAAATCCAACTTGCTATCGAGGTATACGACGTAGAGCTTAGAGATCGACGGCAAGGAGGTAAAGGCCCAGATCTGGGACACTGCAGGCCAGGAGCGCTTCCGTGCCGTCACTTCTGCCTACTACCGCGGGGCTGTCGGCGCTCTCGTCGTATACGACAATTCCCGCAGTTCTACCTTCGAGAGCGCCCAGCAATGGCTCCAAGAGCTTATTTGGTGAGTTTGTCTTATTATGTAGAACGCTGGCTGTTGCGCTTCTCAAATTTGGATTTTGCATTTAAACAAAGACGTATTTGGGAGCAATATCATTATGATGGAAAACAAATCCAGATCATGATTTTTTTTTGATACTCTGTTTTCTGGTTTTTTATGGTCGGTTTCCATTAATACAAGCAGTGAAGCACTTTGTTACAATGTCTATTACTTGCAATCTATATCTGTAGCAATTTTTTTTTTATCGTATAATATTATCATTTGTGTAAGAAAATGAATGTCTGGAGGTTCTTGCGTACTCATTGGCTTATTGAAGAGACTATGGAGAACAAAAAAGGAATGAAGCAAACATGGCAAATAAAACAGCCTAAAAACACATCTATAAGCAGACACAGAAAAAAGCCACAGCATCCAAACTTGCTTAAGATACCTGTCTATGTTCAGTTACAATTTTTTGTTACACAGTAAAATCTCTCAATAACTGAATCACAAGTGAACACAGCTGTGTACATCTGTATCCAGTTAAGATCTCAGCTGCATCTATACTAGCTTTCAGTACTTAAAAATAAGATGGGAAACTTGTGAGTAAATTAATCAGATGAGAAGTAAAAGCTTTCTTTCATTTTTACTTATCTGAAATGTATGTGCCGAGTGAGGGAGATTTTCAGGTGTTTCTTCTTCAGCAGATTTGAGGAAGAAGGGATTCTCTTCATCTTCATCTTAGCTTCTCCAAAGGATTCTCTTAGTCTCCATCTCAGCTTCTCCAAGAAGATAATCCTCAACATCATTTGATGATAGGGTGTCTAAATACACTGCTGGATTAGCAAGTGCAGCCTCTTGATACACGACTATGGAGTTGATTTCCACTGTTAGTTTTTTCATGGTATCAGAATTATTCTTTCAGAAAAGTAATTCTCATTCTTGTTCTTCCACAAAGTGATCAATGCACTTTAGTATTTTTGATTATAAAGCTGCTATTGTGTCTTGTTAAGTTGGTATTTATCTGACTAAAAGTTTTTCTTCAGGGGCAATTGGATTTTTTAGAAGGTTGAATATAGGCTCATTGGAAATTGGCGATTATCATGGTAAGGATTTTTTTCATATTGGCTTTTCAGTGTCTCATAAATTTCATTTTTTATTGTATCTTTTAAGCTTAAAAAATCTCTCATCTATTTTTATTTTTTACTTGTATATTTTAGCAATTGGTGCAACCTTTACTTGTATATTTCAGCAATGTTTGCAGATGGAAATGGTTCTACAGTTATGTAACATAATAATAAATATATATTTTTTGATGCCATTTTGTGGTTAAAGTAATATTGCTTCAAACTAGCATGTTGGTACATGAATTATTTGTTGACAAGTTCTTACTATTCAGCTAGCATGTAACAAATGCATCTGTCCAGTGGTCGGCTACATGAATCCTTTATTTATATTCATTACTTTTTGTACTTTGCTTCGAATAAAAAAAATTGAATGTGATGTAGCTCAAATGGCAGAGCGCTCGTATAGTATACGAGAGGATTAGGGTTCGATCCCCTGCATCACCAAATAAGAAAGTGAACAAATTTGAACAGATATGAACATATATAACATCACATATTTAGATATGAACATATGCACCTTTCAGTTCAAACTTATTGTGATAAAACAACCAAAAAGGGTGAAGCTTCCTGAGCATGATAAGCTCCTGAATAAATTTAGGCATGGTGATGCACTTTTGTCTGCTTTAAATACCAAGAGAACTAATAGCATTGTGGATGTTTTGGAAGAGCTGGTTGCAAGGAAGAAGCTTGTGAGATGCATCGAGAATTTGGATGCTGAATCTCAAGTGTATGATTGAAGATGAGCTGAAGATACAACACATATTGCGGGAAATACAAGGAGCACAAATACAATAATACAGACTTTTTAAAGACAAGCTCTTTTTGAGACTGCTAAGTTTTTGGTGGCTAAGTCTGTAGCCCTCAATTCAATTGAAAAGATATTTCTTACAAGTCAAGGTATCAATGTTTAAAGTGTAACTAAACAACAAAGAGCTTAAAAACATGCATTACTTGAATCAGTATTATATTTATTAACATCAACTGTACTAATTATTACATTATGTCAAACAATGAGCAGAGCATAACATAAGAATGTTTCTATATACTGTGAAACAATGAAAAAGTAACTTGCGCAAACAGCAAGCAATCTTATTTTTTTGTATAAAGGCAACCACATTCTGTCATGAGCACTAATACGGCTGCAGTTTCTGCTGCTGAAGGTTAATCAGCTATAAAGGCAACCACAAGTTCAGACTCTACAGCCATGGCGCTCGTGGCTTCGTCCAGAAGCAGAATGGGGGGTTCTTTATGATTGCGCGAGCAATGGCAACTCGCTGCTTCTGTCCTCCTGAAAGCTTCTTGCGAACTGCCTTTTTTTGCAAGGTGATTTCGTTGCAACATTATTAGCTTCTCTCCAAATTTCCTATGATAATAATTTAAAATGGTATATTGCTGAATGAGGAAAACAGCAGAAGCGCAGTCAAATCTGCAAAGAAAAGAGCCCGAATTTAATAGCATTTAAACCTACTGATATTAAGTCATACTGTGATGCTCAACTCATTATATAAATTTGTTGACCAACTCAAGAGAACCTGCATCAACACAATATTCCTTCACCGGGAAGTTGATATTGCAAAATCATAGCATACAAGTAGAGTATATGCTTAATGCAAGCATCCATAAGAGATAAAAACACAAAACCTTTAAATCAAACAGCATACAAATTTGAAAAAATAATTCCCTTTTGACGTCAAACTCAATTATCGCCAATAAAGTTTTTTTTTAATAGACCTAAATCAGTGATAAAACTAGAGATGTTACAATATTTCTCGCGTCTCAAATCATTGCAACAATCAAATGAAAAAAAAAACAATTGTATTCCAATGACAAAATTTTGGGTCAATATTCAATCTCTTTTGGATTGATTTTATCAATGAAAGTCAAATTTCATCAAAACTCTTTGGATGGGTTCTATCAGAGAAAATCAAATTCATCAAATCTTATGGAAGAGGAAGATCTCTTCAATGGCATTTCCGGCACGAGCAATGCTCAACAGTATCAACTTCCGAAAGCTTCCATCTGTGATCAGAGGATCTGACATGTAATCAAGCACCACCTTCTCCGCCTCGTCCATTGGAACACTGCAATAAGAGAACAATAGATCCTCAATACTGCAGATAATGTTATCAAGAGGTTGTATGTGTTATATTAAGATTTCCATATGTTCAGTGCAATCAGAGAACATTATAATTTCAGTGCTATCAGCAGCATAATAATGAAAAAAATACAAGCCTGCACCGGCATAGCCTTCTAAGTCTTCACCATTGGAATCAGATCTGAATATAATGGACTGCTTGATGAAGAGGCCAATTGGCTTACTTGGATATCCAAGAACCTGTAAAATGACCAATATATTAAAGCGCATGAATTTTCACCGCTATATTTTTAAAGCGCATGAGATCTCATATCTACTTACAATAAAACCGCAGCCAAAACATACCTTTGGATAGTCGATATTATTTTTGTTGCAAACAAAGCTAAATGCACAGCCATCGCAGATACCTTGTGCCATAGCACAAAATTCTGCCTTAGCACTACTACGGGCTACCACTGACTGTTTCTTGCTTCACCATATAACCAAGTTCCCCCGGACAAATGAACAATAACCTGAAGTTGATCTTCGATCAGTCATTGAAGCTGCCCAATCTGCATCTAAGAAAATCTCAATCTCTTTCTTTGTCTTTTTTGAAAGAAGAGACCATCTCCTGGTGTCATTATGAGGTACTCACCAGAGTTTCTTCCAACCCTTTTACAACCTGAAAAGTTGTTGTTTTTTTCTGATGAGAGGTCTTGAAAACTAGAGATCACAATGGGTTCCCTTTTGGAAAACTTAGGGACAAAGACAGTTTTGTGAGATTAAGTAGTGGGTAGTTTTAGATGCATTAAGAATATTATACCCTACATGCATTAAGAAGATAATAACAGTAGTGGGTAGTTCTAGATGAGTTTGAAAGCCGTCTTAAGAGTTTTGTGAGAATTCTCCCACACGCTGTAATCTCTTGTCCGCCTCTTCCTCTTCTCTCCTGAGAACAAATAAAAAAGTAAAACTAGTGCTGTCGTAGATGTGGAAGGTTTCATGAAACCACCAAAATCTTGAGTTTTATTTGTTTTTTCGAGATCACAAGCCTTTATTTTGGTTTAAGGTTTGCCAACGAACATCAATTGCCTAAATAAAATTTTGCTGTTTTTGAAGGCACAATTGCAAGAATTGCTGATGAAAAACTTTGAAGTTCATCTCTTGGAAGCTTCAAAATTATGTAGTTATCCTGGCTTCTGAATAATCACTTTGTTCATTTAATTTCGGTGCAGCTTTTTAAGGGTTTGAGCACTTATCCAGAGAATACATGAAGAGTCATAGTTTATCCTAGTTTTCAACGATGTTTTAGGGCTCTTGAAATAATGCACAATTTGATTTGTATGAGGTAACCTGAATGATTGCATTCAAAAAGGAGATTGTATAAAAGTGGATGTCCTCCAAATTATTGGAAGTGCATGCATAATCATTCAGGGTGAACATCAGCTAATTCAAGACCACTGGTGTTTAGAATACAAAAGGGCATTAAAAGGTTCAATGAAATTATCAAATACTAGAATTTGGAAAGTTGTAATGGCGATTAACAACAACAACAACATTATGCTTTAGCCCGACTAAGTGGGATCCGCAACATGTATCATTAGTTTCCAATCAAAAAACATTCCTTCCCTAAACTCAAAGCATTCAAAACCCTTCCTAACAATTTCTTGCCTTATCTTTTTTTGGTCTTCCTCTTTTACCCAAAGAAGAGAACAATAAAGCCAGAGTTTGGAGAGGAAGTGGCAGGCTTCCCAAAGATGCATCGGAAATCCATAATCAAAATTCTCAAGCTGTCTTCAGATCAAAGAAGTGCAAAACAGCATGCAGCCAATCATCAAACTTGATTTCAACATGTTGAAATTTCAATTTTTATTCAAATATTTTCCACGGTCATTCTCAACAAGGAGGGCACAGCCAGCCGCCTTCATCACTCCGGCACCATCCATCAATGCGCGCATCTTCTCTGCACCATCCCACTCCCCAGTAGAAGCATATATGTTGGACAGCAGAACATAGTTTTCGCTTGCGCACTCATCCCTTGACACATTTAGAAGCTCAAAATTTTTAGCGCTCTCTGCTAACTCCACATCTCCATGTGTCCTGCATGCCCCCAGAAGTGCCCTCCAAATCACAGCATTAGGTTCCAACCACAAACACTCTTCATCTCCTCAACCAACTCAAAAGCATCTTTCAACCTCCCTGCGCGACCAAGCATATCCACCATGCACCCATAATGCTTCACATTAGGCTCCATCGCATACCCATCTCTCATGAGCAAGAAGTATGACCTGCCTTCCTCCACCATTCAGGAATGGCTGCACGCAACAAACACACTCACAAAGGTCCAGATCAACCTGAACTGTTTGATCTTCCCGAGGGCGTCGATGAGATGATGGGAGACCTCCGTCGTAGGGGCGAAGCGCTCCTGCGTCTCGGCCCATCGGAAGAAGGAGTTTCCCCGAGTTTCGCCGAAGAAGGAGCTTCGAAGGAATTTCGCCGAAGGATTTTAGGTCGCGCTTAAATGATTCTTAGGTTTTAGCTGACGTGGCATGAGTCCACATCAGCTGTCACGTAATCTAAAAAAATTAGGAGCATTTGTGGGGGTACTGTAGCAGCTCCCACTCCCTATAAAAAATGTTAGATGTTCCTTTCTGTTGCAGCGAGTGCAGAAATGGATCATGCTCTTTGTCCTCTACCGTGGCAAGGAATTTTTACCTGCTCTTATTAATGATGAATGCTGTGCATCAGAAATCTATTAATAAGGAGATGGAAGAAGACAAGATGAGCTCAATTTTTTATTTTTTTTCTTTTTCAAATTCAGCGAATTCAGTATCTTTCGTAATGGCAGAGCATGCGGCCAGCGATTTACTTCTTAGATCACAATGATCACTTTACCTGAACAAGTTTTTGTGCAGCGGTTCATCTTGGGAACTTCCTCTTTTGGAAATGCATCAATTTATTTACATTGCTCATGATGGCAGCATGTAAAGACAGGATGTAATTATTAAAACAAAAGGAATCTGATGCTGCTGATGCAACAAAAGGAATCTGATGCTGCTGATGCGAGCAAATGATCATTGGTCCTCCACGATGGGACTTAGGGGCTGTTTGTTTATGTGTTATTTGAAAAGTTATTAAGATAGTATATTATTCATATAACATATTATTCAGATAACAGTGACTGTTTGGTTCAGTGTTATTTAAATAATAGATGTCAGTGTTAATCAGATATATATTATTTGGTTCAATGTCATTCATGTTATATTACACATGAGGTAAGAATACCCCCAAATAAAACTTTCATTTCAACGGTAATCTAGAGATCAACCATCCAGATCCAACACAACAGCACCGACAGTAGCGCATCAAACAAACTACAGGGAAAATTAGATATATAGCCGAGAAGCACCTCCACAATCCATCGGTCAAATACACTACACCGTATAGAACAAGCTAAAAGACAGCAATTAATTCAGCCAAGAAAAGGCAGTAACAGATCTTCCACAAAACTTGTGAGGAAAGCTTGAATCAAATTTCCAAATAAAAAGGTTCAACAAAAGGTTCAAAAGAACAATCCCTGAATAAAACCATACGGCTAGAATAGAAGAGCAACCAGAGAGAAAAGTACAGACAAAGATGGAAGGATAAGAGAAAGATGGGTTTAGGTCCAGCAACTAAGAACGGTAAGAGGACACCTGATGCTACCACTACCACTGACCAAAATCCAAGTTGAACCCCAGCCAACAAAAGATACCCTTACTGCTCTTGATTACCAAAGAACTAATATGCGCAAACCTGAGAAGAGCGTAACGACACAACACAAAAAAATGAAGCTTGGTCGAGATCTTGCACAATACCCTTCCGTGCGTCTCGGGCACAATACCCTTCCGTGCGTCTCGGCGAAGGCGGCGAAGGCGGCGAAAGCGGCGACGGCAGGCAAGGCTCGGCATCGAATCTCCAAGTCGTGCGCGAAGTACCCTACCTCTCCCTCCCGCGAGCGATAGATTGGTGTAATGTTATCTGAATGTCGGTTGATTTTCGACCGACATTCAGATAACATTATACAATGGCATTTTTGTAATTTTTGAGATGTCATTACTCAAATAACATCAAACCAAACACCAACTTTCTTATCTACAGTTTTAAATAATATCACATAACATTGAATGTCAGCAAACCAAACAGCCCCTTAGCGTAGATGGCTGCAGCCCCTTCTTTTGGGGATATTATAACAGAGGAGAAGCCGAGTGGATGAAAAACAAGAAACCTTTGCTGGTAATCCGAAGAAGAGAGGGGAGGGAAAAAAGTACCTGGGCTCCGGGCGAACGAAGAGAGGCGAACGGGCGAACGGGGAGAGCCCTACTCTGCGCCGAAGAACGGGCGAACGAAGCGAAGGATGTGCAGCGGCGAAGCTGGGCGAACGGGCGAACGAAGCTTCGCCGCTCAGAAGAAGAAGGAAGTCGCTCGCGGAGGCAAGACGTGCAGAAGCCAGAGCTCGACGAATCCGCGGAATACGCCTTCTGAACCCTAAGTATTCCTCCCGTCTGCGCAGCACAGTCATCGGCTCGGTATGTCCACGTATAAGGCCATGTCGGTGGGTAGAATACGGGTTACACGTAAGCGGGCTTGCCTAGCATTTCTCATATAAATATACAATTATATAATTCAATACTCATATATAAAAAAAATTTATTATTATATTTAAAAAATTATCATTAATGATGTATATGAATGTATATAGTAATATATATGATAATTTAATTGCAAAGAAAATTTTGTTCCATTTGGGTGAAGTAGATTTGACTTGTAAATGTAACAAAGTGATGTGAGGATTCTGCATGACAATTCTATTTTAAATAAAAATTATAATCATTATCTTTTTTGATACATGTTTGAGATTACATTTTTCAACCAAAATTTTCCCAAAGTCTATTTAAACCGACGCGGCAGCCTCCGGCATCCATCCATCCACTCATCATTTTTCTCACAAGTAGTGGCAATGTCTGCCGTCTCGTCTCCGAGAATCCTCCTCCCCTCCAGGCCAATCGCCGAAAAGCATCGCCGTCTTCTACCCTTCCCTTTCCATGCAGATCCCTCCGGCATCTTCTTGCGCTCATCCTGCGCCATCCCTCTATCCTCCTCCTCGCACTGCCGCTCCGGCCCTATCCGCGCTATCTCCGCCAACGTTATCAGCGACGAGAAGCAGATCGGATCCGCCTCATCCGTCGAGGTTCGGTTCTTTTTTCTAGTTTCCCCGATCTAATCGAGGGATCTCACAGTTGTTGCCCTAATTTGTCTTTTGGTCAGGCGATCGGACGAGAGGAAGCTTTAGATCTGTACGAGGACATGGTGTTAGGTCGCAGCTTCGAGAACATGTGCGCCCAGATGTACTACCGCGGAAAGATGTTTGGATTCGTGCACCTCTATAATGGCCAGGAAGCGGTTTCCACGGGATTCATCCGACTCCTCCAGGCTCGTGACTCCGTCGTGAGCACTTACCGCGACCACGTCCATGCGCTCAGCAAGGGCGTTCCCGCCCGATCCGTCATGGCGGAGCTCTTCGGGAAAGCCACCGGATGCTGCCGAGGCCAGGGAGGATCCATGCACTTGTTCTCCCGCGAGCACAATCTCGTCGGCGGATTCGGCTTTATAGGCGAAGGAATTCCCGTAGCCACCGGGCTCGCCTTTTCCTCCAAGTACCGCCGGGAGGTTCTCAAGGAGGAGGCCTGCCAGGACGTCACCGTCGCCTTCTTTGGGGATGGAACCTGCAATAATGGCCAGTTCTTCGAGTGCCTCAACATGGCAGCGCTGTGGAAGCTCCCCATAGTGTTTGTGGTGGAGAACAACTTGTGGGCGATCGGGACGTCACATCTCAGGGCTACATCGGACCCTGAGATCTGGAAGAAAGGGCCTCCATTTGGGATGCCTGGAGTGCATGTTGACGGGATGGATGTGCTCAAGGTCCGGGAGGTTGCAAAGGAAGCAATTGCTAGGGCGAGGAAGGGAGAAGGTCCCACACTGGTGGAATGCGAAACTTACAGATTCAGGGGGCACTCGCTTGCTGATCCTGACGAGCTCAGGAATCCTGGTAAGCATCCCCCCTCATTCTTCTCCTTTCTACATTTACATGCATACCACTCGTCTATTTTAAATTTACACTCATTATTTGCATGCTTTAAACGATACGCTCCAGTTTGTTTTGAACTAATATACATTCTAATTTCGTGGTCTGTATCATATTCATATTCCTTATTCCTGAGAATGAATTTCTCCCACGATTCCAATCGAACGTATGCCTGTTTAGAAGCACACAGCTCAGCACTTTTTCCCTTAGCACAAATGCAACAGTATAGCTACTTCCAGAAATTTAATTTCAAAATATTATCTAATCCGGCTTAGGGAGAATATTTATCTAACAACGCTTATATAGATGTAATCGCTAACAGTTGACTTAAATCACTTTAATTTGCATGCTCAAGATTTAGGTGTTACATATGTAAAATCCTAATTCTGTGTCATAAGCCACTAGTTCGCTATGCTATGGTGTTCACAATTCATGATCAGCATAAGTTTTATTTCAATTTATTTTGGGGCTGTTTGGTTATGCCCGATTCTAGTTTAACTCGAGATTATACAGAACAAGTGTGGGAGCGGAGCAGAGGAGCAAGTCTTTTTCATCCACGACAGCGGCTTTTTAAATCGTTCGAAATCAATTCCGCTCGAAATCTATTCGAATTTTCAATATAAAGGAAGTGCAAAACATAATTTCCCAAAAAAAAAAATTGGTTGACCCTCATAATTTACAAAACATCATATCTTCAGATTATTTTTTAGAAGAGCTGTGGATTGACTGACCACCCTCTTCAAAGCCATTAGTATTTGGGAAAGATGACATCTATTTGGTGTCTCCCTCATCTATTTGGTATGCATATACTTTGGTAGACAAATTTGTAGAGTTAATGAATGCTAAATGAGAACGGTGGGCAGGCGAGAAGGCCCGGTACTCGACGAGAGACCCCATGGCTGCGCTGAAGAAGTACATTCTAGAGCGGGGCCTGGTTCTGGAGGCCGAGCTGAAGGCGGTTGATAAGAGGATAGATGAGCTGATTGACGAAGCTGTGGAATTTGCGGAATCTAGCCCGTTCCCTCCCAAGAGCCAGCTGCTGGAGAACGTCTTCGCCGACCCGAAGGGCTTTGGGATCGGCCCCGACGGGAAGTACCGCTGCCAGGATCCTGAATTCACTAAGGGCACAGCTCAGGTGTAGCAGGGCAAGACTCTTTTATTCTTCTTATATTTTAGACTCTCCTTGTTTGTTTTTTTGGATTCCTGAATTTTTCTTCCAAATTGGTTCACTGTTTTTTAATTTTCTAACCGATGCATTTTATTAAATCATTGTTTTAATTAACATTATTATTATATTTATTTTGATCGACATCTTTTGAATTATTATGATATTTTTGTTAGTTTTGTTGCGCGACTCAATAAATAACTTAAAGCCATTTAGTATTTGGGAATAGATGGTATTAATTATAATTTTTTTACTTTTTTTTTTTTTTTTTTTTCACACCGTTTTTAATTATTTGTTGGGAAACAGCGACTTCTCTCTTTCTTTTATATTACATTTAATGCTTGTAACGATATGATTAATAAATTTATCATCATTATTAGACTATTAAACTAATTAATGTTATTATCGTTAAATAAAAATACAAGAAAATATAACGCCATTTAGAAAATAGAAATCATGTTCAAATCTTATTTCTCTATAATGACTCTCTAGAGCAAAATTAGATAAAGCAACATAAAACGTACATAATATATATATATATGTATATTAAATGCACAAATTTCACCTGCTTTAAAGTGGGATCGTTTAGATTTTTTATATACTTACAAATTGAAATAAAATTTAAGGGTTATATATTTAATTTTTATTATAATTATAATAAAATTATTTGAATAATTTTTTATATTAATTTGACGTTAGTTATCCGTTTATTTGCAGATTAACTTGTGGGCCGACTCATATTAGTAAAATTTAATTTATTCTTAAAGAGCATTAGCTACTCATCAATCGCAATCAAGCCTCTCTTTTTTTTTTACCCATTTAAAATATCAATATAATTTTAAAGGTAAATATTTGACAAATTCTGACTTTAAACTATAAATACAAATGACTTAATGATAAAATCTTGTTTCAAGAAAATCATTTAGGAATTGTAATAAATTTCGGAAGTCAATTAGTACAGCAAAGCTATTCATTAATTTCTCATATTGATCTAAATTAAATTTGTATGCAAAACTATTTTTAATTTTTAATCTTTTTTTTTTGTTCAGTATATTCATTAATTTTTCCATCAAAAACTAAACTGAAATCGGGCATGGGCCTCGGGGTGATATAGTTAAACGTGACTAGGGTCACGTGATATGATCTGCAATTAAATCTGTTACATTCTTCAACAACACTGTATGTTAGGGATGAGATACACCCAACCAGAGTTAAACCAATCAACCAACACAAGCAAAGCACAACAATTAGAAAAATATTACATAGCTCCCAAATATCTCCCAAAATAATTATGGCACAAACCACAAGATTTTACATGAAAATCAAGAAAATTGCGCAGCCTATCATAAGAGAATTTTATTATCAAAGAGATGGTACAAAGTTACTGAAAATTTATCAATTACTAGAGAAATGAATGAATTGTTGCCCATTGAGTTTCCTCTTCTTCTTCTCTTCTCACCACAAAGCTCTTTCACATTAATAACCCTAGCTTATCATATAGGCTTTTATATGTGGCTTAAAACCAACCCCAAAAGTACCCCAAACAGCCCCAAGGACACATCTCATTCGGGCGCCCAACGGGCTTGGGCATGCTGTTGGGCATTTTACCTACTGTTGCTAGGCGCGCAGGAGCGCACCTCGCTCGCTGTTTGCTTGTGTAGCCTTGCCCTAGAACTCTCCGGGACCCTCTCTGCACATCTTTTGATGATCCAAATAGTCTCTCTACATCATAACACTGTCCACATCAATATAAGCATCCATTCAAATGCAAACTCACTAGGAGCCAAATAGGGAAGGTGTTTTGATGAATGGTAGCAGAGAGAAACCAATTTCAAATTGCGTTTTCTGATGCCATAGTAAAGAAAGAGAAATAAAAGCCGACATTTTCCACTATTATCAGAATAGGCGATTCTTTTTGTTTTAAATTAAAATTGAGTGTTCTATGACACTTATATCAATAACACTCGATTAGGTGATTGAATTCTAGAGAAAATTTCATGCATAGCACTAAAATCATTCTTATCCACAAATTTAACACCGAATCTCTGTTCATACAGCACAATTAACACCCCCACTCAGCTTCTTCGAATTGTCACAAATGAACAAAAAGATGCGACCATATGCTAGCTTTATACGGGTCAAGATTAAGGTGTTCAATATGTTAATGCATAAGTTCAAAGTGCTGTGAAGGTAATATCTCTATACTCAAACACGCTCACTAGTTTCAAATGCTATCAGACCACATGATACAATAAGCTGAATGCGTAGATTTGCTGCTCTTTTAGCCAACTATTCCTACGGATAAGAAGGATGAGCTTTAAAGTAGACCCCTTAATATAATGGGAAGTTTTGTTTTTTACTTTGCTAAATTTAGCTTAGAATAAGTTTGTTGAATTGGAAGAAGAAATGTTCACATGATGCTTTGAATCAACAAAGATGGTGCCAACGAGTTCTAAAACATTTCAGCACAATGCGTTACTAGGCTGGACAGATCCCAGGCGCTCAGGCTCCCCCTTACATGAGGCCTGGGCGCCTGTTAGTAGTCCCAATCCGAATGATGGGCGCCCACGCGGGCCCAGCGCCTGCGGCGATTCAGGCCCAAAGGGATGCGTCCCTGGGGCAGATTTGAGCGGTCATGGAGGGGGTTCATATGATGACAATTTTAGGGCAATCTGGTGTTCGTTTAGTGTGTGAGAGATTGGCAACTATAAGAAACACCATTGTTAATTGATGGTGAAGAGTTTGTGAAATCCTAATTGTATTTTCTCTTCCGTATAGTGAATTTCTTTTCTTCTTTTCTGAAGACGCAAGTGTTTATACTGAACCACATAAATTCTATGTTGTGATTGTACTACTACGATTATTTAATGTTTTCTCTTATTCTTATGTTTGTTTTTCGATCCTAACAAAGTTAATCTAAGATGGTATATATAGCAACATACTTAAGGACTTTCAAAAACCGCATGTATTTATAGATTAGTTATGCTATCTTCCCTAACTAATTAACTGTTGATGATGAGGCAAGAGTGTATAGACAGGATTGGCATGCAACCAAAACCAACATTTAGCATTGATCATAGGTTATGTTTATTTTCATCTAAGGCAATATCAATATAATGATAAATGTCTACAGCAACAACAAGCCTTAATCTCACTAGGTGAGGTTGGCTAATGGAATCCTTGTTTCCAATGTGCACAATCAAAAATAATCCCCTTCCTAAATTCTAAATAGAAAATATTCTTTCTAACAATTTTTTCTCATATTTTTTTTTAATCTTCACCTTCCTCTTTTAATATGGGTAAAATTCATATTCAATCTTTTTAACAAGGGCATTGAACGGTTTACGCTTAATATACCTAAATCATCTAAAGGCGGTATTCTCTAATCTTATCCATTATTATAGCCATTCCAACCTTACAAAAGATAAATTTGCTTCTCATTTTAATCTACAATATACCCTCACCCACCTAAGCATCCTTATCCACTTAATTTATTGGTAAGTTTATTCTTTGTTGGCCAACATTTGATGTTATAAATTATAGCTAGTTGTATAACTACTTTATAAAACATAAATTTTGAGTGGGATTTTTCAATCGCGCAACACTCCAGAAGCGCTCATCCATTTCATCCAACAAGCTTGGATTATATTAATCACATAGTTTTCTATTTCACCAGTATTTTGCATAATTGAACCAAGGTATTTAAACCTCTCACTCTTCTTGATCTCCTGGTCGTCAATAGTTATGTCTTTGAAATTAGAGTTTTTAATACAATTGAACTAACACTACATATATTCTCTTTAGATCTACTAAGACAAACATATTTAGATCCTAAAGCAGTCCACCACAACTCCAATTTTACTTTACTTAAATACATAATCTTATCAATTAATAAAATATCATCTGCAAATAACATGCACTACAAAACCTCCTCTTAAATATACTTAGTAAAAACAGAAAGTAGAGAGACAGAGAGCTTGTACAAGAAGCAATTACTAATTCAAGATTTTAGAAATTAAATGATCAATGGTATACAAATGTAGGTTATCTATAGACTTAGGCGGTTAGTTGGAGAGGCTTAGATGAGTTAGTCAATATCCAATGGTTGCAAACATTTGAATGTTAACAAGAACATTCATACTTAAAGTTAAGAGAAAGAACTCCGATAGCAGCAGACGTGACTCCGACACCCAACCTATCCCATAAGTTTCTTAAAAAAGAGATTTTCCGTAAGCAATTAGTTTTTTGACTTCGGTGCCCTTCTTTGCGTCGATAAACTATTCTGACCTTCGTAGGAAGCGAAGCAAGGAGACAATTGATCCAAGAACTTAGAAGTGTTAGACTAAGAAGTCTGATATACAAATCGTGGTTCAGAGTTTGAGTCCCTGGCTCCATCTCAATAAGAGGTTGTATTCGTTGACCCAGTAGCAATGTTTTAGTCCCGGCTTCAATGCCTTTCTTCTTATGGCCGCGTCTCCCCTTAGGCTCATACAAACAACCGAAGCCTAACTAGAAAAATTCTCGAACTGCCATTCTCCCTTAGAAAGAGATAGGCTAGAACTCTTGAACTATTCGACTTCTTTCTCTGCACTACGGGCCCTTATTATCTACTATAGTGAAAGATTTCGACTTCTTTTATTTCTCTTTACTCTCATCTACCCTTCTCATTTGTCTATTGACTCACCGACTGAGGAACCATTTATCCTTCACCTATCGGCTCTGTAAAATACCAAAATTTCATTTCAAATTGTTTATTAATATTTAAATAATTTTGACTTCAGATTGAAAATCTGACTTCACCATTGCGTTCACCACCCCCAAATTAGCTAGGAGTGAAGTTTTGAACGCATTTGGAAATCGTAAAATTTTAGACAAATATTTTAATATTATTTAAATACCTGAAAATTCGAGTAATTAAATACTCGTCGGATCAAAAATCTGAGTGCGCCATTGTGTTCAGAAGCACTCAATTAGCTAGGATTGATATTATTTTTTTTTTTTATCATACAATAGAATTAAATATTAAGTTAATTAAATTTAATTTAATAATTATATATATTCCTTATTTTTTTTCTTCACATTTCTTTTCCTTCGCATCCTACCCTAAATCCCAATCCCTTCACTCGCACGCGATCGATCGAAACCGAGCCCTCTCCATCCTTATCCTTCGAGCGAACGGAGGAGAGCCGACGAAACGTGGTTCGCGCCGCTAACCCTCGCCAATAGGAGGCCTCGTCGAGGATTAGATCGTCGTTGCCTCATCAAGTCGTGTGAAGGTAAGCCGACACTACCTCCTTATTTATTCGAACCTCACCGTCTCGGTTTGCAAGTATTGGCAGGTTTCTGAAACAACACAAAGCAGACGATCTTCTAAACCCTAGCATCAATCTTTCAATATTCAACTCAGGTACTCCAACTGAATTCTATCTCCCATCATAACATCCCTTTATATTAAGCAAATGTTCTTCAGAGTTTCCAGCATATTCTTATTTATCCTTCATCCAACAATAATTGTTATAATGTGTGAAATTAATTATGCTAAAGGATAATACAAACTGCATGAGCCAAATCAAGTTTGTTAGAACCCATTCAAACCTTATTGCTCTTCAAAACTAAAAGAAATTTTATATTCACATTACATCTATGTTTTCTTTGATCCGCAATTTATGATATATTATGATTAGATAGAATGTGCTATGCGTAAGAGTCAAACAGCGATGGATTGTGACTATTATCCTTCGAAAATACCATTTGCGCTTCTTCGTTTCTTCATAAAGGAAAACCATATTTGTCGTCAACTCTTTTTACAATACGAGACAAGGAAAGAGTTAAGCGATTCCTAAAGGGGCCTTAATAAATGGTCTATTTAAAGGTTCGTAAAATTATAATAGAAGAAGAATTCTATCTGGACATAATGGGCCACGTATAAAATACTTAAATGGACTTAAATAGTTTCACCCAGAATAATTTCATTATAAGCTTGGTGGGCTGCTATTATTTAGCATTTAAGATAGAACTCTTATGTGATCTGTGATCTAAAGCTATCCTTAATAAATCACTTGTATATTCACAATCCTAATATTATATAACCCAAATTTCAATTGATTGAAATTGTTATCTTTCTAATTAAGGTCTATGAAGGTCATGGTAATTTCCTTATTCATGCTTTTATCAAAGTCATTATAAGAATGTATAGAAATTCCTTTATGAATACTTTTATATTGGAAGTATAAAGAATTGAGATTAATAAGAAGGTATGTATGGTATTAATGATATGATTGATACTCTAATGTTTTAAACTTCTCTCTTTTCCTTGAGTTATAATACTAATGTTGTGAATCCCATCTCAGAATGCATAGTAACTAATGGTCTTTTTATTAGAAATGTATTTTGAATCTTTTAATTATTAGCACTATTAGGTTTAATATGCAGAATTAAAAGCTATTGTTCCTTATATGTTTTGTTTATTATCTTTCAATAATATTGAATTAAGTATTGAGTAGTTGCATATTATAAAAAAGTGTGCTACCTGCTTATCCATGAATTACTACTTCTAGATTTCAAATCCAATTACTTTACTATATCATTATGGTTAACGAAATTATTGAATTAGAATTTGATTCTCTTCTCATTTTGTTTGATATTAGAAATCAAATTTCAGATTTAGAGATTTACTTAAGATCCTCTTTATTAGTTTAGAGTAGCAATGTCAAGTGTGACTCATTTGTGCTGAGCCCTATCGAACTACCAAATCTTCTCCATTTAAATCGTCACTACTCATTTACCTTATTTTGTTAATTGTGATTTATGGAAAAGTTGCTAATGTATTACTAATATTCTTACGTGAAGATTTGAGTTCATCCAAAACCATAACTTCAGTTTTTCAAAAGCTAGTTCCGCACTAAGTTGAAATTGGTAGGATGATGTTTGAACCTTAAGTTTATTTATTGTGCTTGACTCTCCATATTGTATAAACTTGTATTTTAAATTCCAGCTATCTTTTGAAATGCTGAGTCCAATGTTGCCTTTAATTTTAATAAAAGATCATAAGTGATCCACATACTGCTAGATATCATAAGAGAATGTATATTGCCATCTTTATATATGAAGTCAAATATAATTAAATGCTGCTATTTATTTCAATAAATTCAAATGCTACTATTGATTATGTGTGGGATCAATTGCTGTAATTAGTTGAGTGAAAGGTCAATTGCTGCCATCAATTACGAATGAGGTAAATTGCTGCCAACAATTGTGTAAGTGAATCAATTATTGCCATTTAATTATGAGATCTAAGTGATATCATGTATCATATAAATAAATTCAAATGCTGCCATTCTTTTAAATGAAATCATGCGCTGCCCTTCATTCTAATGTGAGATCAATGGATTATATTAAATCAAATGTTGCCTTCTTCTTTAGGTGAATTCACATGTTGTCATCAATAGTTTAAAAGAATAGATGCTCTCATTAAATATGAGTGAGATCATATGCTATCTCCAATTTTTACATGAGATTATATATTGTCATTTTTCTTATTAGTATCACATGTTACCATCTAGTGTATGAGGACAAGTAATCAAATGTTATCATATCTCAATAAAACTAATGCTGCCATGTATTTTCAAAAAAAAGGTCAATGAAATCTTAAGTGTTTCAATGTCGCTATCAAAAGAAATGAGAGAACATCTGCCGTCATTAATTTCAATATATTATCTTTGCTGCCATTTAAATTAAAATCCAAACGTTGCTAAAAGATTAAATGAGAATCACTGTTGTCATTCATTTAAGGTAAATTAAATGTTGCTCTTATTTTCTTATAGCAAATTAAATACAATAAGATTCAATGCTGTCATCTTTTGCTTATTTAGGATTAAATATAATCCAATGATGCCCTTTTAATTCTAAAATGAAATTAAATGAAATCATATGCTGCCTTACATTTAAAGTGAAATCAAATTGATCGAAAGTTGCTTTTAATTCCAAAATGAAATCAAATGATCAAATACTGTTAGTCATCTTATTAAAACCATAAGTGATCAAATAAATATATGAAAGAATCATTGAATCTTGTCAATTAATTCTGTTCCTTACATTACTTGTATTAAATTAACTCCTTTTATTAAATGCATTTAAAGAATCAAATACTATTTTAAAATTCAATTTAAATGATTCTTGTTTCCTTTATATTTAAAAGCTAACTTTAATGATGTTATTCTTTACAGATTGAGTTATAAATTAGTATCAAGAGAAATGCTTTGCTAAATACTATTATCATATAGCAAAAATAAGCCAAATGATGCTGCCCTTATAAATTGCTGAATTAATTTCTGCATCTTCTAATATTTCATAAATGTTGTATATGGATGTATAAATTGCTTAGTTTAATTAAAATTTATATTAGAACTGGAAATAGACTTTATTTTAGAATTGGAAATGAGCAATCCTATAAAAAGGATTGAACTCTACTTTAGAACTGGAAATAGTCAATGGATTGACTTATATTTTGATTGTATAAAATTTGGAAAAATTGAACAAAAACAAAGGAGACTCTGCCGAAATTTTTAAGAATTTTAGGACTTAGAAAATTATAGGAAATATAGATGTTTACACATATTTCTAAAAATTTCATATAAATTATCACTTCATTTGAAAATATTAGTCATAAAAATAATTACTTCAATGAATCCAAATATCAAATATCATAAAAATCTATTATTACAAATCATGAAGCATTAAATTAATAACTTAAACTACTTTTGGCAGATCAAACAAATTGAATTGATTGATTTTGAGACAAAACAAGTCAGGTACGCAAATCTACTTATAAGTTTCATTTCAGTATTCTTATATTTGAGCCATTTTTCCATTTGAATATTATTTACACTGCTTACCGCTTTATAATCTACAAAAAGAATGATATCAAATAGCATGTAATAAAAAGATGAAACAATGAATATATTATTGTGGTGTTTGTCTTTGGAGGGTGGAACGCAATACTGAGAATCTGTACAGATTGGGCCAGCTAGCAGCCCCTGGGAGTTATATGGAGGGATTTAGCCTCTTGTAGGAAATAGGCAATCCAGAGGAAAAACACACCAAGAATTATTATTTGAGTAAGCTACCGACGGGTGGCGAGATAAGCTTCCTACAGATCATGCCTATGGGTTTACCCATTTGGGCTTAGGGGTCTCCGGACTCGACTTATTGTTACAAATACTTTTGATAAAATTTATTTCATATATGTTGATTTTCACAGCTATTTTTGCAGGGCATAAATTGCATTTGGAAATTGCTTACTTTACTTGCAGTTTTATTTTCAGTCATTTTCATATATGATTCATGCCTATTATAGGATGCTAGATTTATTCTTATAAGAACGATTTGCGTACTCCTACCTGACTGGTAATCTGAATTTTTTTTCAGGTTTTTAATAATTAGAGAGCTTAGAAGATCTGCCAAATTAAAAAAAGAAGAATAAAGAAAGCAGAAGAATGTAGATATTTCTTATATTTTTAAACTGATGTAACTTTTCATATATGTTTTGGCTCTATGTATAAAAGGACTGTGAATTTCATTATTTTATTTTATTATGTCCTTTTTGAATTATAAAAATATTTATATTTCCAATTGAGATGAATTATTCTTTAAAGACTCTCGAACTTCAATCCCCGGTCGCCACAGGCTCACTCTTATCGGAGCCTTCTACAATCTAATAGACTTCTTCCTCCGATTCGACTATCGTCTAACTATTAAATTCACTCCCTTGAAATCAAACTTGATAAGACTAAGAAAGGAACCAGAATGAAGCTTTCTCCCACGAGAAAAGACAGTATATGAAGTAGCACGCACTGGTACTCTTTTTACTTTACTTCTTTTTTTTCTCACTTTTTTGATTGGAATAGTTAGAGGTACCCTATCTTTTCAGGTCAAGGGTCGGTTGATCAAAGTACTATAGTGCTCTCAATCCTCCACTCGAGATTCGATTCCAGCGCCTTCTTGTTTTAATATAGCTGGTGACACTAGGCTCTGATACCAAGGATATGATCTGAGATATATGCTGGCACCTTGTGTGTTAGAAATACATAGTATGATAGACAATGTCGTTGAACCTTCAAAATTTCTCATTAATTTAGCAAAATAGTCCCCTAACTCTTTGAATGCCTCTTTATCTTAAATCTTATCCTGAGGCAGCATTCAAAATAACCACTCATAGCGTTTACGATAAAAAGAAATACAATTGGACAAATTTAGAAGTTTTAGCAGTTAAAGCACTATTATGCACAATTTTAAAGAGTTGGGAACCGTTATTGGCAAATAGCCCTTAAGTTTTTGCACCCTTAGCTTTATCTCTCTTTAATGCTTTGCACATGAGACTTTTTTTTTTATAAATGGATAGGGAAACATAATATTTTGCCAGTTTCTTTAAGAATAAAAATAAACAAGATTGGAAAAAAAAGCAGAGAACATTGACTAGGTAAGGCTGTGCACTCATCCACATTATATGGCAAGCAATGTCTATTAACATTATAAAAAATGTTGCCAATCTGATACTTCTGGCATTGTAAAAAAATGAAAACTCTCTCAAGTGGCAAAATAATAAACCCTAGCTCTGTGGCCCACAAGCCTGAAGTGAACTCTAGCATTTAGAAAATTATATATAACTGAGCAGAACAACATACTGTGATAATGTATATAACTGAGCGAGTGTAACAACCTTTTAAAAAATGAAAACCTGACAGGGCAAGAGCAGAACAACATACCGTGATAATGTTTCAGGTGAGAGCTCTCCATTAATAAATCTAAATTGCATTCTTCAAAGAATGTGCTAACTGATAGCAACAGGAACCATTTCATACAATCCAGGTCTACTGATTTTTTGGCAGAAGATAAAAGCCCCTCCAAATCGCTGCTGAATATATATTCCTACAGCAAATAGAAATCCTCCGCATGGAATAACTATATTCCATGCAAGAGAATATAGGTCCCCATTTGGTCTAGCATAGATGTAAGATGAATCAAGAAGAGGGGCGAAGTGGCTCGATCGGTAAACATCATACGCATGAGGAAGTGCCCTAAGAATGGCCATCCCGATGTAAAAAGGAGGGGTAAGAGAGACTTCTTTGGAATCACATAGCACATTAAGAATAAGCTGAGGAAATAAAAATCCATCTAGTATCAACCCAGCATAAGATTGCATATCATCCCAATAAGAATGAAAAGTTTCAACAGGTTTATGTGGAACATGATGGAGATTTTTGTGAGGCTTTGGGCGAGCTATCCAAGCAATACAACCCCCAACAATATATATAAGCAGGCATAATCGGATGGTTCTTCTCTCAGAAAACCACAAACCATTTGCTCCCTCGTGTGTTGATCTCGCAGACCATGTAACTTGAAGTAAACGGACATGCAGCATGAAAGCCACCATCGTCATCAATCTCACTACAACCTCATTCACCTCAAGCCAACCACCGCCACCCTGAAGAACATTCTGTTTTTTTTTATTTCTCAAGAATGCCTCAAAGTTTAGCACCAAAACAATCATGTGGCCTAATGTGAGAAAAACAAGCATTGTGACTGAAATGGAAGGAAGGACACGGGGGTGTTTATTGACATGGAGAAGTTGCAAACCTACAAAAATGCATGAAAATGTTAAGGATATAAGGATCATGGTAATTTCAATGTCCATCCTCCAAACTGATTCAGCAGCCTGTCCCCCATACATTACACGAGAAGAGATATCAAGAGGTTTAAAAAAGATTGGATCCCAGCTTGGTCTCATGCTTCTAATCATGCCATGCAGATGCTCTCCAGGTTCTGGATTAAGAGATGGCATCTGTATATCGATGAGAATACTGCAGTCCTTGGAATCCACAATGTTCCCTTGTTTATCAGATGAGGAAGAACGGCAACCAACCATGCAAATACTTCCAGTTCTAGCAATGTAAATTCCTTCTGCTGATATATCTGCAGAATCAGTATTGCTAAAAGGGCTGTTTTTACGATTGATTTGTGTCAAGCTGTAACTTATGTTCCAGGTGCTCTCGTTCCCCCCTTCCACTAATGCATGGGGGGTAGTTGAAGGGTAGCGATGAATTGTTTCACCGAGAGCCAGTGGATCTGCAAAGCAGCTTTCCTGCTTTCCATCAGGCATTGTCATCGCCAAATAAAACATAAAGTCCCTGAAGTTTCTCGGGTCAGGGTATCTCTTTTTCCCAGACTTATGAAGATCGCCTCCTGCGCAGGATTTTCTCACAGCATCCAACTTTGTGTACTTGTAAGTCAATTCGTTATGATACTCCCCCCGATTGTGCCAAAAACTCCGGAATAGAACAGAGTTAAAGTGCCCGGGACTAGTTTCGATCAGGTTGCTCCATATACGCCCAACAGTGGTGCTCCTGCTCTCTATTGTAAAGATTGAAGGGAATGCCAAACTTAAGCCAATTGTACAGTCATCGACAACACTATCAGAGAGAGCATCAGTGAAAGTTTTGACACGGCAAGCTACAACACAAAGCTGATTCGTTGTCTGATCCCAACTCCCCTCAGCAACCATAGCCATTCCAGGTTCCAACATCAGGAACGATGAAAGGCCATTAAAGTTAGAAAACAATACAACTAATCGAACTCTACCGTCGTCAGCACAATCAAGCGATGTGAATTTCAAAAATGATGGCCGAGACCCGGAACTAAAAGAAAAAGGGCCGCAATTCCTATCAGAGCAATTGCTCCTATAGTTCAACTTAAACCTAGTCCTCAGAAAATCACGCGGGGCGTCGCAAATAGACTGACGCCTGTTCAAAAATCCTACAGTCGGGTCAACAGAATCACGCAGATCGGAGCATGAAGTTTGAGCCTGAAAAACCTTTGTGAATTTATACTTCCTCTGGACATAGGCCAGAAGACTGATTCGATCAAAGTAATTTGGGCTGTCGACAGTTTCCAAGCTCTCCAAGATTCCGCTAACAACACTGGAAGTAATATCGGAACTACTGGGATACCTCAGCTTAAAGACAGCAGAGAAGTCGTGAGAAATACCTTCAGAAGAACGGCCGGTGCCGGTTCCCAGCATGCAAAGCTTGCTGGTTTCATGGGACCAAAATCCGGAGAGATCGAAGCTAACCCTTCCCCTCTGGCCGACGGTCCGAGGGTTCAACGGACGGACGAGACGCAGCGAGCGGCCGCGGGATGTGATGTTTCGGCGAGAGAAGAGGTCACCTCCGCGAAAGATCAAGGTTCCGACGACCTGGAGTGTGGATTTTGTCTGGGTATGGAGCACCGATCTGGTGTAGAAAGTGAAGGATCTGGAGAAGGGGTAATCGGCGCCATGGTCCTGGCCGAGGAGGCGATCTCCATGGAAGAAGTAGCCATTGGAAATGCGAAAAGAGGTGTCGGAGTCCGAGCGAAGAGCGGATGGGGCGGATTCCGGGACGATGGAGCCGCAATGGTCAGCGTAGGAGATCTGGACGGAGGAAGCGCGGAAGGGAAAGGAGAGGAGGCAGAGAAATAGGAAGAGGAAGGGATTGATCGGAATCTTGCAGTGAAGAAGCGGAATTGAAGAGGTGGTGATTGAAACCCTAGATTCAAGGATCGCAGGAGCCGTCGTCGAAGAAAGAGAGCTCGAAAGCAGAGTCTGCTGCATTTTGCAAATGTGCATTTAGGCTCATTCTCGCCTTCGTTCTGTTTTATTCGCGACCGAGATGACGTTGAATTTGACCTTTTGTTTTGCTGAACATTTTCGGCTACCCTATCCTCCTTCTTGCTGTTCTCCCCATTATCTTACTATGTTGAGATTTAATACTCAAAATATTAATCTCTTAGTTGTAAATGCCCGTACATCCAATATTCTTTTAGTTGTAAATATCAATTTCAGCTAATATTTTTGCTTTAAAACAACTCTCAAGAAATAGCATAATATTATTAATATATATTAAATGAGAAATATTATAATATTGGTTAATTTGGTATCTAAAAAAATTCTTTTTCAACAAAATTTTAAGATTATTTTATTAATATTTTTTTATTAAAATAATAAAAATATTATTTTTAAACAGCAATCTAAATAAGAAAATAATATGCTTACACAATAATATATATCAAAAAATATTTATATGTACTTTTTATATAGATTCATGTAAAAAATAAAGAAGAAAAACAAATTTAGATTAGTTCTTGATTTTATTTTTTTGATTATTTTAATTAAAAAATTAAAATTTAGAGTTTATGATTTAGAATATCAGATTTGTTAGATATTCTTAAGCTCAAATTTATTTTCGTTGGGGTTGCGAGCCTCAATAAGAATCATACTATAAATATTTTTGTTAATTTAATTAATTTATGGTATTTTAATATTTAAACAATTTTACTATGTGATTGATATAAATTTTAAATAAGAATCAAATATCTAATTAATTTAATTAATAGTATGAAAATAAATTCAAATTTTCAACTACTATAAAACTTATAAAATAATATATATATATATATATATAATATATTGATATAAGAGATAAAATATAGAGAGTATGTGAGATGGAGTCATTTGAAAATGATGAAATTTTATGATGAGAAATATTTATTTATTTATTTATTTATTTGTAGATATTTCTTATATATGAGTTCATTGCTAACTCTTAATAGTTAATTAGATATTAGATTTTAAAAAAAAATTCTTATAAAATAAAATTTATGCTGTGAGAGAAAGTTTTGGAGGAATGTTTTTTCTCTGTTTAACAAAAGAAAACAAGTTAAAAAAAAGTTTTATTTATTTATAAGAAAATAAATCAAAATTAAAGAAAAAAAAAATAGGATAAGAAATTTTTATCACAATTTTTTCTAATTTCTATTCTATTTATTACTGTAAATTCTTGTATTTTCAAAGTTGAGCAATGGAGTTATATTTTTTATAGATTAAAAATATAAAATTTAAGAAATTTTATTTATATTTTTTAAATTTCTACAAATTCTTTCAATTTTTCTCTCATAGATATACTTATATAGACTATATAGATGTATATATAAATTGTGATAATCCAATTTTAAGAATTATTTGTAATATTTAAATAAAAATTATTTGCAATTTTTTGAAATTTTTTCTCGTGTATACAGTGTATTCATGCTTGTATATATATATCTATATAGCTTTGGAAATAGCAATTATAGCAAGGGTTAGGAAAAAGTTAAGCCGGCGGGTCACCTAATGCTAATTTCTGCACCTAAGTTCAAAAAGCTTATTCTACGTGGATGCCTCCCATGAAGTTGGTGGGCAGCTCCACGTATACATTAATTCTCCAAGGACCGAATGCCACGTGCTGAAAAATATTTTATATTCCAAAGTTATTCATCAATACACATAAAATAATTGATTATAGAATATATATATATTGCACAAAGAATACAGATAAAAGAAAGAAGTGTCGTTACTTGGTATTTTTCAAATAGAAAATACTAATGGGACAATGCTAATCTCCAAATAGAAAATACTCTTAAGAAATGGAGTCTTTAAACGTACAGGCATTCATGAGTTTTAAAAAGATACGAACGGCGTGAATCGTTGGCTCCGCCACCAACATTTGTTTTGATTGAACCACGATTATATTTTAATCCAAAATATTTAACATGCCTAACCGATATGGGACAAAAATTGCAGAGCCGTGCGGACTTTTGCGGTGCGCCTCTAACGCTTTCTTATTGGAGCATTGCTGTGTAAATTTATCAAAAATTTTTATAACTCTTTCTGATTTTCTTATATCATAAAGTTCTTCTTAATAGTTTTTTTGTAAATAATTTATGTTATATTCGCAAATATTATAACATAATCAGTATCAATCAAAATAAATATTTAAAACTAATATTTACAAAATAAATATACTCAATAAAATTTCATCCCTAAATTTTAAGGGAGTGCTAAAAAGTAAGTGGACGTGAAATAAAATTGTAGTATTTTATTGGACTCGCAAATAGTCTAAGAAATAATTAATATTTCCTTAAAATAAATAATTTTAGATGTATATTAATGTATTAATCCTGATTATTTATGTTTTCCGAAGTCATTGACACATAACTTGGCATAAAATTCTTGAAAAAAAGTAATGTTATGGCCAATTAAACTGTATCGAACGGTCCTGAGCAATAAAAATAAAAATAAGAGTCTTCTTATATATCTCTTAAAAAATATGGATAATTAAGATTTAGAGAATTAAGTGTAATAAAAAATTATTATTAAATCCACTTTTATTTATAAAATTCATAAAAATATATATTTTAAATTATAAATTCTAATCATCAATAATTTTTGGGAGATATTTGAGAGCAATTAACATTTTTCTAAAAATAAAAACATTTGGATTAAACCAAAACCGCTATATCCAACACTGAGCGATCGGTAAGAAAACCGCCGAGTTTTCATCGGAACAGAATCGGCACTCTTCGGGAGCAGCGCAGAAACAGTTCCGCCTATTTATAGCTCGATTTCCCAAAGTGCCTGCTGCTTCCCTTCAACTCTCATTTCCAAGGTTCCTGCTCTCGTCTGCCCCTCTCTCCCATTTCCCGTTAACGAAGATTTGAAAAATGGAAGATTCTCCTCCGATTACTGCCAGAGTCTTTAATCCACGAGACACAGCCTTGGATGAATCTTTCCGACCTCTTCCTTCGCTTTATCTTGGATTTCTGGCGATCTGGTGCTTCTTCACTATTTCTTGGGCTTTCCATACCTGGAGGAATCGCCACTTCCAGGTTCGAAACCTCCCTTCTGATCAGATACCCTAGGTTGGTTAGGGTTTGACACTTCACTTCTTGAATGCTACATGTAATTCCACCCCGCCTAGTTTTGTTGGTGGCACAGATTGATTTTATTTGATTTTTTTCTAAGTTTCTATCTCCACTTTACTTCTTGAATGCTACATGTAATTCCACCCCCGCCTAGTTTTTTTGGTGGCACAGATTGATTTTATTTGATTTTTTTCCAAGTTTTTATCTCATTTCTTACACCATTGATGCAAGGGGATGATAGGTCTGAAAATTTATGAGTCATTTTTATTATTATTATAGATCAACAATCTGCAGTGCGTTATGGCGGCTGTCCCCTTGATCAAGGCTGTGCAGCTTGGATTGTCCTTTTCATTTTGGTGAGGGATGCTTGCTTAATTTTTCAGTTGGCTTGATTCATCACTTCTTTTCTCTTCTAATTATTTGTTACCTTTTTTATGTGCTTTACTAATCACATTTATGTAGAAACTGTTCCTATTAGTGTACTGTATACACTGGTCAATTTTTCCTATTTTTTTCCCCCACAAATTTTTACAGTTTATTTTTTTAATAAAATGTAATGATTGATCTGAATGATCCTAAACTCTTTGGCAGTCAGAAATAATCGTGCCTATAATTTTTATTTGCGATAACTTCTGTTATCTATCAAAATCTTAGATAATTATGTATTTGTCAACCAAATTTTGAAATCTATAAAACTGTCTCTTAATCATATCTAGTTGGTGAAATATCAGCTCTTTGAAATAATAAAAAGGCATGAGTAGAGGGATTATTTTGGTGAACTTTAAATTTTAATTTTTAGCACAAGTCATGAAATAGATAATTTCACTTAATACATGATGAAATCAGGAAAAATATGCAATCAAAACTCAGCCTTATACATATTTTGCTTGTACTACTTGAAATGGCAGAGTGTGTTTTCTTGCAGCTATATAAATTGTTTATTTGTGTTGAGGATTCTAAAGTAAATCTTCTTATAGGTACTCATGCATTAAGCTTCAGATCTGTTCTTTGTGGATGTCTTTTGGAGTATATGTAACGGGAATACTCTTTCAAACGGCATCATTCATGTCTTTTATGCTCATATCACATGGTTACTGCATAATGTATGAGCGTCTCTCAGTTTCTGAGCGGCGCACGACCGCTGCACTGGGCTGCGGCCTATACTTGACTCTTGTTGGCTATAAAGCTGCCATTCCTTGCTTCACTGTAAGTCAATGCTCATCACCTTTCTTCATCCCCATTTAATAGCGCTTGTTGAGTATTAGTAAAGTCATGGCATGAATATTCTGTTAATTCGAGCTTGCGTTTGTGTGCAGATCTTTGCTCTGCTGAACTATTCTCTATCTTTTTATTTGATATTCCGTCACATCTCCCAAAATCTCTTGGTTTTGCGTGAACAGCTAAGTTTGATAGAAGATGACAACGCCCTAAGCATGCAGAATGCTCTTCGTGAGAAGTACATTATGTTTAAGTAATGTATATTAAATATGCAGTGGAATTACTAATATATAAACAGTCTTTTATTTTCTGATGAAGTTGATATAAATTTTTAAATTAATCAGAAAGTTTCAAGGGACAATGCAAATTGTAGCTGTCGTTGAATTTTTGGTAAGAAATGTACAGTTCTGTTTATCATTACTTAGATCTTTAAGCACTGCTCAATTCTGGAGTCCCAGGTCTATTTGAATGTTGCCGAAGAACCGGATGATTACTGGTTACGCTTATTGGTTCAGGAATGCGCACAATTCTGCATTTTTCTGTATATTGGGTATGCTATTCACTTCCTCTTAAGTACTGTACTCTCAAGATTAAATGCATATATTAACATTTATACTTCATTGAATATTGTTTCCTGATAGCATAGAAGCTGTGAAAATCTTTGAGGCGTGTTTCTGCTATTGTTCAGGTGGACCTTCAGAGCACTAGGAGCGTCACCTCATTTCTCTCTTATTCCCAACTTAAAGTCTAAATGGGAGATGAAAGTGCCCCCTGTATACAGCATCGTGAGTTCTCCATCCTTATATAATGTATCAATGCTTTCTTGCATTTTACAGGCTCATTGCATTACTCTATTATACACTAAATTGAGAAGTCAGTATCTTGTTAAATAACTTTAAACTAGCTTTATGAGATTTTATAAATGTGTCTGAAACGTTTTACTAGGAATTAGCTATAATTATCATCAAAAAATTTACTTTCAATAATTTAACATTGTATTAATTTACAACAAGGTGAATTGACTAGCATTTGAGGTGTTCAATTTGTTCATTTCAGGAAATGGATGCTGCTGATTTTGATGATCTGGCATCTAGCGGCTGGCAGTTTGGTGTGGTGAGTTACCTAAACAGCTCTTCTTTTGACCAACTACTGGTTGAGATTCTTGAACTTTATTTTTCAAGAAATGAAACACTTTGCTATCTCAAAAATTGACATAAAAATGATCAAGACCATTGGATGGATGTAGCATGGAAAATATTTTCGGCATGTCATTCATTTAATGGTGGTACTAATAAAGGTTTTCCTAATTCAAATTTTGCGGTTGGAGTTGAAGTGCTGGTCTGTAATAGCTTGACATCAAAGTGATGCTCCTTTTAGTCCAGTGGACTATGGTTTTATTCTCTAATAATAACTTTCTGGATGGTCGACCATCCTATATAAGTGCTCCTGTAATGGTAAGTGCTCCTGTAATGGGCTTGCTTAACATTGAAGTTATTACAGAAACTCAATTGTTACCTCAAAAGATGTATTTATGCTTAAGAGTTTTGTTTAACAATACTATAAAGCTTTCATATATGTAAAAGAGTGTGTCCACAAGCTTCTTTTACCACCTTTTGCATTTTTGCAGCCAACTGGTCATTCAACCAAGTTCAACAGCTCTACACCTATTCCATTGCTGATATTAGTTCAAAATCCTCGCCCAACAAGTAAATTAACTCCGGAAACTCTCATCAGATCGAAAATTCCAGCACATTATTTTCCTTCTGCTGCGGAGCCTATTGATAATAGTCAGCATGTTTAGTTGCAAAGGTGAGAACATGATCTTAATCAAGCACTGGCCAGCTTCATGAACAAGAAGAAGAGTTGTTATGAAACGATGATGGAAACAGCATTCAAAGCCGCTCGTTCCAACATCATTACTATTTCTCCAAATAATTATGCCAATCCGAAGCTGACACCTGCACAAATCGAAACAGGATTATGTTGCACAAGTTAATTCTCATATCATAGGATTATTTTGTGAGAAGTGATTCAAATCTTTGGAATTGTATCTACTATTTGTGTTCGTATAATGCCAGATTTTAGCTTGTTTTTTCAGGCGAAGTGCTGAAAAGTTTTTGTTCCATATGAATACATATAGCAAATGGAAGTCATTACATATTGGATTGCGAATTTAGACTGAGAGAAGAACCTGGAGAGCCAAACATGGCTTTCTATTATCTAACAAATAAAATACTTCAACAGACCAATTATGCTCATAAACTACATCATGCCTTTAGGCAAAAATAAAAAATGTTGTAGACTTGTGAGCTGCTCACCCCACCGAAAGGGGATATTATTCCTTCTAAACCCTGGACTTGATGCGCTTTATGATGAACTCATCATCACTGTCACAGCTCATCCTTCTGCTTGTTTTGGAGTCGCCGCTCTTTGGTGGTTGCGGCCTCGAGCTTTCCGGCCTGTCGAGCTTCTGGGATTTAACCGGAGTGCCTGTTCGCAGCTCCTGTTGCTTCCTCTGCTTTCTATCCAATGCCTTCTTAGCTTTGTCAGGAGGCAGCAGTCCATGCTCCATCAACCTGTGTCACCATGTAAAACCTTAATAATTGCAGGGCATGCCTTTGTCGCTGAATTCAAACAGTAATAGCCAACATACCAAAATTCAGCCATCTCACTGCTCGGAATCTGCTTCGACAAAGATTCGTAGAATATCCTCGAAGGATCTCTCTGCGAAGAGCACGATTGACAGAGAGTTGTGATGTTGGCTGCCTGCAGCAATTAGATTTGCAAGAAAACAACAAAGTAGAAGGAAAAGACCTCTTCCGGAGGATCTTGCTTCTGCCCCGGCAGATTGTAGACTTTCTTTACGGATTTGGCCTTCACTTTTGCGGTGATCTCTACCGTCCTTGATTTCGCCTTCATCATCTAAATACATCAGAGCCAACTGAGCATGAAAGAAAGAGAAGAACAAAAAAAAAAAAAAAAAGAAGACATACATCAGACTTGAGCTTGAACGATGATGACATCTCGATCTAACGCCACAGACGATGCGATCCGTTTAATGGTTTTGGAAACAGAATCCGAACGCAGAATTCAGAGCTTTCCTTTTTCTGCTCTGATCGCGAAGAAACCGATCGGCGCTAGCTATTATGTCTTTATGTATGGACGATGGCCCATCGGACGGTGGATTACGAAGACGCATGATATTTTTATTATTTATGCCGGCTCCGGCCCTCCCAAACTTCCATGAAAATGTTCCACAAAATTATTTACTCTTAAAAAAATAATATGTAATAATTGATATTTTTTAATTAAAATTATATTTCATTAAAATAAAAATTACATAGAAAATATCTCGGATGATTACTCTTATTGTCATTCACAATTTTAAAATTGGATCTAAAAATGATGTGTGTGATACTAAAGTAGAACATAATTCATTCTAAGAAAGCGGGTTATAATACTCAATAACTTCCTCAAACATGAATTATTGGAGGAAGCGTGTTGAACAAATATTGAATTAACACATCTCTAAAATCTTAATGGCTTTTACAACGACTCATTATTCCATAGAGATTGTTTCATTAAATAAGAAAATTTTTAACAATATTCTTTTTACTTTGGAAACATTAGTGATTGAGAGAAGATTCATAAAAATAAAAAAAATTGCAGACGGTTGAATATGATTTTGGAATTGCTAATTTGAAATCTCAATATTTCTTAATTAAATCTTTTTTGGTTAGCTAATTCATTGCAAAGCATCCCTCACCACTATAGAGCACGATAATTATGACCAAAACTTTATGGTGTGGTCCTAATGATTATTTAAGAGTGTTAGAATCCAAATTAAGATTTGATTTAGTCATAATTAGCCAAGATAACAAAATTGGGCTGTTACAATTACAAAAATAATAATTATTTTACAAAATCTATTACACAGGTTCCCAATGATCCCTAAAATCTCTCCAGCCTATCAAGCTCTCAGGTTCCCAATGATCCATAGAAGGAGCTTCTATTGGTGAGTCTAAAGTACCTCATTTCCCCGATTGAATGAATTCAATGACTACTTCATTTTACTCTTAAGCTTATGTTGCATCCTTAAAGAATCTGTGTTGAGATTATGGAGTTCATTATAGCTCAATTGGCTTGTGATTTTAGGATGTTGTAACAGCTCTGTTTTCCCTTCTTTCTGCACACCTGAACCTTTAGCTCCATTGTTTGCATAGCTAGAAAAATCATTTTGTGCGTATTTTAGTATCAATGGAAAGATCTCGAAAATACCTTTCCATCGGTATATGACACCGCATGTGAAATGCTCTAGGTTGAGAGTATTTGAGCCCGAAAGATAACTCGTTGCAGTTTTGACAGAGGCGAAATCACCGTCGAGCGCTGCGGGCCCGCCACCGCACCCGAGTTTCAAGCTTGGGTTCGCCGTAGCGCGCCGCAGCACGCCATAACTCTCTCCGGCGTGCCCCGGTGCACTGCAGTGCCCAAGCTTCGAGTTGAAATTGCCATAATCCGCTACAACGCGCCACGGCGCCTAAATCCGCTGCAGCGCGTCACAGCGCGCCGTAGCGCCCAGAACTGTCCGGAACTGCCCAGAGCTGTTCGGAATGGCCAAAACTTCACATTTTTTGCATTTTAATGACCCTATGACCATAATGGGGATAAAATATATCAAATTGAATGTGATTTTTAAATATGAAAAAAATTAGGTTTTGACCCCTTTCAAGAAAATAGAACCTTAACATTGAAATGATCATAACTTGATTATTTAGACTCCAAATTAAGAAATTCAAGATGCTTAACTAGGTTAAATATTTAGTGCCAACAGTAAACTAAAATAAAATTTGAGTTTTGACCACTAGAAGCTCTATATTGACCAAAATACCCCTAACTCTAATTAGGTCATAATTTGGCCAAATGAGGTCCAATTTAGGTATACTCTTAATTAAAGTACTCAGTGTGATACAAGAAAGTTATATCTACTAAGTTTGTTGAACTTATATCTCAAATGGAAAAGTTAAGTTTTTGATCTCTCTTAATCCTATAAATGACACATTTATCCTTAAACTTATAACACTAATAACTAATATAATAGACCTCTGAATTTAGTGTTCTTAGACTCTATGGAGGCTTTGAACAACAAGCAACAATAAAATGCATAATTTTTTAGATTTGATCAGGAAAAAATTACTAAATCCCCCCTTGGGTCAAATTCTTTAGTTTGGACCTAAATGACCCATTTCTTGTCCAAATTTAGTGTACTTACTGTCTATCTTTATGTTAAATAGTAAGACATCATTTGACAATAAGAAAATTTAATTTGGGTCCCTAAATAAAAAAGTAGTATTTTAGATCCTTAAGTAGGACAAAACAGTCATTTTGCTTAAAATTTAGGTTAAATGCCATTAACCTCCGAAATATCATTTAAATCATTAAAATCAGTAATAAGACTGATTTGGAATCATTTTATAACCCTTAACCCCATAACTAAGCAATTTGCTAAAATTCTCATTAAAGACTTTAGATTAAGATTATGAGAATTATTTTATTAAGCTTGATTGTGCTTAATAGAATTTATCTTAATTATTAGTTCACATTTAAAACTTAAACAATAGCCCTTAAGACTTACCCTTTGTATTATGTGATTGAATCCAATTCATATTATTTAATTCATAATCCATAGTTTTAGTAGAACTTGATTAGTTCCTAGTTTAGAATGTCTAAATTCATCAATCATGATGTGATGATTTACTTTTTAACTTATAATTGATTTTAATTGAACTAAATTAGAACCTAGCTAGTCCTAATCACTTTTAACTTATAAGGTCGTGCTTCTAAGTTACACTCGTTAATAAGAATTAGAGATCCTAAACTTGTGTAACTTTGAATAATTAGAATAGTTTAATACATATGAACTGATGTCACATAGTATAGTAGAGTCCCTTGCTCATTATTATTTTACTTGTGCTTTCGCATTCCTTAAACTTTGTGCCTTATTCCTTGAACATATCATACAAATAATATTTTTACATAAAATGAAAATATAGAAAATATAAGATAACTTTGCATTGGGTTCAGTTATTGGTAGATTTTTACGCATAGTACCCCAATAGGTAGGGAGAAGGTGATATGAGGATTATTTAACATTACTCATTGAGAAGTGTAGTATTAAGTTGGACCTGAATAGTTTTGTAGATGTGCTTGACTCCTCAATTACATCTGAAAGTATCCATAAAAGTAAAGTAAAAAACTAAAATCTTAAATGCATGTGTGTATACTACCTATCAGTTCAATTGTGTAGCCTAGCCTCCAATTAACATTAGAAAATTTTGCGCCTTAGCCTCCTTGTTGACGCTATGATCCTTGTAGCTCTTTATAACAACCTAATGTTGTTAATCATCATTTAACAGTCCAATTAACTTTAAATATCTTCTAATAGTCTTAATTAGTCATTAGGGACGTGTCCCGAAATTTTGGTCCAGTTTGGAGATAGAATAAGTAAATCCTAATTTTAAAAAATTATTTAAATTATAAAAATGAGAAAATTATCTTGATCTTTGATTAAAAATTAGACTTTGTCATTGCATTCATCACCTCCTAATTAAGTAGGGGTGAGAAATTGGTAAGATTTGGAGAACGTCAAAATGTCCCGATTATTTTATTGCAACTTCGATACCCTGAAATTTGAAATAATTAAGAACTTCTTTCGATTGAAATTCTGATCTCATTTTTTAGTTTGTTATCCCCGATTTAGTCATAAAGTAAATTTTCAAAAAAATTTCAGAAACATATAATCGTATAATTTTAATTAAATGAAATCTTTAAAATAAATAATGAAATAATAGATTGTATATATAATTTTCTTACGCATGACCGAACCCCCATCATTATCCTTCGAGCGGTGCAAGAATCGCATGAATGATACCGCTCGATAAAGACGAGAGGTCGACGACGCGTGGCTCGCGCCATTACCCTCGCTAATGGGAGAGCTAGCGAGGAGCATGCTGCCATCCCTATCTCAATCAAACCCATACCATTCCTCTTGTTATCAATACTTCTCTATTGTCTCGACAGGAAGGGATCAATCGAAAGGAAATCATCAAAGTCTAGTATCAAACCTTAGCAGTAAAACTCTCGATTTCCAAAAAGGCACTCCCCTTAATTTATCATATCTAGTGTTGTTTATATAAAAATCGAAGTATTGATTGGGGTTTTGAAATATTAAATGAGGAATTTGCTAAAATCTAATTGAACCTAAAATGGATATAATTATGCTCAAGCATAAATATTCTTGTGTAATATTCAAGCTTTAGCGATCCTTAATTTTTGCTTTATTCTGTAATTTATTTTTGTTTTGCCTAATTGACAAATCTGTATTATTATGTTGTTAATAAACTACTTTAACACTTATGAATCTAAATTGAGGCATCCATATAATTTTAAGCTATGTTATTATTTCTTTTACAATATGATTTTTATAGGGTCAATGTTTGTTAATATATATATATATATATATATATATATATATATGTATATATGACCAGCATTATAGAGATTATAATTTTCTCAGATAAAGCCAAATTTAACTGTTGTTTATTAACTATCCTAACTGTGATAAATCAGCATTTGAGTATATTGCGATTATTTTCATCATTAAAACTGAAATACATGTTTGCTAAATTTGTAATTTTTGTCAAGAAAGTTGTCATCATTATCTCTAGAGAAAGATTTGAAAGTAGATTTTAAATCTTCTCATATTTTAGCTAAACTTGAAATTTGCATACTCATATATCATACATAATATGCAATGTAATTTGGGCATAGACTTATTCATGTCATCTATCATATATTTTCTTATAGTTCGCAACACCTATTCTTGTATCTTAATCTCCCATTAATTGCATGAATCTGTAATACAAATAAAGATGGTTGCTGATTTTTACTAAGGCACTGCTTCAATTTAATGTTAGTTAACAATTTTATACTTTGTCATTAAATAAAATATTTATTTTGTACTATCCTGATGCTGGTATAAAAAGAAAAGAAGTGTTGATGAGTTTTGACTTGATAGAGTGCTTTTGACTTTATGTATATAAGGATTAGAGGCTGAAAAAGTCAAGTATTCACATATCAGAAAAAAATAGCAAATGTTAAAGAGTTTATTGTGTCGCCCCGCCCTTGGTCCCACAGGATTTAGACCAAAAGGGTGGAGTGCCACTCTGGTAAATCCCTCACTTATCATTAAATTAGGTAAGATCCACAATCCACTAATAAAGGAAGGATGTCCACAAAATGAATATGAAGATCAGTCACTAAGTCTATGCATACATACAGAGTGCGGAAGTAGAATGAAATAAGTATTACATCCATTCACCATACATCAAACATGAAATAAAATAAAATAGCTCATAAAATAATAAAGTGCAGAAAGTAAACACACTTACTATGAAGACCCACTTAAGTAGTAATAAGTAAAATTTTTAATCATCGAGATGCCTTTTCAGATAACGATGGAGTTTCTGATAAGAACTCCAAAATTAAACGTGCTCAGGTGGGAGCACTCCCAAGATGGGTGACCTGCTGGGAAATTATCTTCTGAGGGCAAAACCGTGAGGCCTTTCTAGCCAAAGCGGACAATACCTTTGTAACAACCCAAGTTGTTACCTTAGTCAATTAGAATTAATCTCAGTATTAATCTTGATCCTTAGTGTTAATCAAGTCATTAGGAGTCAACCACCAAGACCCAGTTCAAACTAGAGGTCAAACGGATCAAATCCTTATTTTAGGAATTTCATGAATTCTGAAATTTGACCTATTTATTCTCACCTCCGATCGAAAAACGGACTTTGTCATTGCGCTCATTGCCCCCAAATTAGCAAAGGGTGATGATTTCGTGTCAATCGGAAGTCGTCGAAATTTCGACGAATATTTTAATAATATTTAAATACCCCGGAAAATGAGAAAATTAAATACTCGTCGGAAGCAAATCCGACTTCGCCGTTGCGTTCCTCACCCCTCAATTAGCTAGGAATAATTTTATGAGAAATTTTGGAACACATTAAGCAATATAATTTTAATTTAAGAAAATTAGAATAAAATTTATTTTGTAATTAATATAAATTAGTTCATTTAAGCTTTAAATTATTCCTTTTCTCCTAATTTTATTTCCCTCATCTGCCCTAATCGCACGATTCGCCCCTCCTCCACCCTAATCGCACGAAAGATCTCACCTCGAGCCCCTACCCGACGGCCCTCCTTCGCACGAACCCTCGACGCGTGGCTCGCATCGCCCACCACGTGTTGTCTCACCCTCGCAAACTCCATCTCCTATCTTCTAAAGGATTCGCAAGCCAAGCTGGGAGGATCGCAAGCCTATGTCGATTTGCAAGAAGCCGCAGCTCGCCGATCTATCTCCAGCCGGGTACCGTTCCCCTTCGCCTCATCACCTCCGAGCCCGACGCGTATCGCGGCCGCAGCCGGCTCCCTCGCCTACGTCCCTCCGCCGCGTGTTGCCGACCTTCCCCTTCAACGCCGTCAAGGTACTTCACATCACCCAATTCTTCTCTCAATGGTTATGTATAATGATGTATTTGTAGAATTCTAAAGTCACATTAGTAATTTTTTTTTTTTTTTTTTTGTATCATTTGGGAGGATATTAAGATAATCTCTTCTTATGAATGATCCTTATTTCGTTTTGTACTTTGATATTTGATTTAAGACATCATAGGTTTGAGTTAGTTTCCCTACAATGGTGAGACCGCCAAACCCTTCCCCCATCAAGCTGAAGCTTGGGTATCGAATATGAATCTTGGGGCAAATTTTGTGAAGTCCAGTGGATGAGAATATGAGGTTGGCTATCTGATTTTTCTTTTGAAGTGAATGTGGTGGACAGTAATGTGATAATTTTTATACAATCCGGATTAAGAGGAAACTGTCTAAGGGTAGTCATAAATACCTATTGTTCTAATTGAATTGGTACTTACGGTTGCGCATTTTAAGAACCTTTATCAGGACTTTTAGCTGTACCAAGCTGTCACTAAATTGTAAATGCTCGATGTGGTCCTTTGAATTTTCATTTGCGAATGTTACTTTTAATTTCTTTTATTGTAGTTTGAGATGCTATTTTGCCTAGTGTACATTGCATAACAATTTTGATTGTTGCCTTTAGGATTAAATTATTGCTGATGCTCTAGGCCATATAACGATTTTGTTGTATATTAAAATAGCTCCCATCATAATTACTGACGGCCAAATAAGGTTATATATATATATATATATATATATATATATATATATATATATATATTATGATTTACTTGCTCATCATTATTCTCTCTAGCCGCATGATAGAAAGTTTAGCTTGTATAAAAGCTGACTTGTTGTTCCAAAGTCAGATTGAATGTTATTCAATAGAAATGGACAAACTAACTACTTAATAAAGTTCTTTTCCTTTTGTTGTTATTATACATTGTAATACATATTAAAATAAATTCGCATATTAAGTGGTCGGCGTCTCCTTTCCAAGGCATTGCATCAACTTCTTTAATAACTCCACCTTGTTATCATTAGGATCATTTTTGTTTTTGGAAACATATAAAGATTTATAATGCTACTATGCATTTGATTAGGTATTTTGTGATTTGTATCTTGATTGGGATGGGGTCATTGACGCTTGCCAAAAGTATGATATTGTGTTTTCAGATTGAGTCAATTTTCATAGCATCGAAATCCTCCTTGATTACATATCTAGCCCCCAAACTTTTATTTTAATATTCAAACAATACATGCCATTTTATCACATAATGAAATTTTATTTACAGCACTGCTGTGTATTAAACATTAAAATAATGAAGTTTGTGTGTCAAATAATAATGGAATAAATTAACATATAATATTTTTTTTTTATGCTTGAAGATACATGGAATAAATTTGGAAGAGTTTTGAAAGTTGAGGTGTAGGTTACATATGAGAATGTCAATTAATTGATAAATCTCTTGATTTGTATGATGACAAAGTATTGATTCTAGAAATTGGCATCCAATCCACATTAATCTTTAACCACCCTTGGCTAACTTCCATCAAGTACTTTCACTACATCTAATTAGCTTTTTTCTAAATTAAACTCTTTAATTTCTACTAACTTTCCAAACTGAAATTCTTATACTCTAAGCACTCCAACTAATATAACCCCTTAACTTTTTAATATTTAAAGCTAAATCAAGTTATAAGACTATTTTAATGTCTTTTAGAACCAGCTTGAAAAGTTATTTATAAATCTATGATTGTACTGCTATCAATTTGAACACGATCAAATACAACACTAATTATGTTTGTGTCGATAAGGAATTGATCCTCAAATATGCATTTAAGATCAATTTACTAGCTTATTGTTTGGACTAAACTCAAGCTTCCTTACAAATCGGGCACAAGTTGCCCTAGGCTATCTCATATCATGCTCGACTTGTGAGAATTCTTGTAAGTAGTTATGTTTTAAATGTTGATTAATTCGTGTAGAGATCTAGATTTCAAGAGAGTGGCATTAATGTAAAATTCTATGGCTACCAAATAAGATAATTATAATTTTCTTGATGTATAGTTGATAGGTTGTTTGATAGTATTAAATTGTTGGTGAGCCAAATAGCACTTGATGATTGTTAAGTCGTCAATATACTTAGATATCAGCATTGCTAACATATTTCAGTTTCTAGTTGATTAAGTGTTGTAAGATTTGTTTTACAGTTTTGCAAAAATTTTCCATACCTTAAAGTAAAATAGCGGATTCAATAGTAGTGAGCGGATTGAATAGTAAAACAGCGGATTGAATAGTAAAACAGCGGATTGAATAGTAATGAGCGGATTGAATAGTAGTGAGCGGATTGAATAGTAAAATAGCAGATTGAATAGTAATGAGCGGATTGAATAGTAAAATAGCGGATTGAATAGTAATGAGCAGAACAACAGATTGAATAGTAAAACAGTGGATTGAATAGTAATGAGCGGATTGAATAGTAAAAATAACGGATTGAATAATAATAGAATTACTAGTTGAATTGCACCTTTTCTTTTTGTGTAAAATAAATAAGTATTAAGTTTCATGATGTGAGATTCATCTTACATCATGCCTTCACTAAATCTTATACTCTTTCAATTAAACTTTCAACCAAATTAGTTAAACTTGCTAAAATATTCTCTAAGTTTTTTTTTTTAGGATTGTACACCTCAAGATCATTCATAAGGCTAGGACTAGATTATAGGTTATAGTTCATTCACTGGGTAAATGGGTTACTCAATGGGTGAAATTTTGGTTTTATTAGTTTCTAGATTTTTCTTTTATTTTACAACTTGTTTTGATTATTATGTTTTTTAACCTTATATTTAAGATAGGAGATTCATCCTATAAAGTTTGATTACTTAATAAGATTGGCCTTAACTAGTATATCACTCATAAAATAAAACTTAGAACTTAGGTCTTATCTTCTTTGGATTATGTGATTAAACCTAAATCTCGTAGTATTTAATCCATAATCTATAGGTTTAGAAGATCTTGATCAGATATTAGTTAGAACGTCTAAATCCGCAAAAATTATGACATATGATTTATTGATTTAACTCGTAGTCGTCTATTTGATTGAGCTAAATTAGAACCTGATCAGTTCTAATCCTTTTTAACTTATAAGGACGAGTTTCTGAGTTACACTCGATAGTAGGAAAATGGTGATCCTGAACTTGTGTAACTTGCTTATTTTGATGATTGTTGCTTACGCATTCCTTGATTTTTGTGTCGTATCTCCTTGAGCATATCATACAAGATTTTGATGCATGAATAAAATGTTAAGAAAATATAGAGACTCCTTAGATTCTTTATAAAAATATTAAAGTGATTAACGAGAAGATAATAATTTGATGTGTTTGAGCTGCCTCTCAGTATTGCGTTCTGACTGCCTAGTCAACTTATGTCACTAGGAGAAGGCCTCTATTTTGTTGTGTGCTATTTGCCTAGTCTCTTTGTTGACATTAGGGGTACACCGTTGGTGCCCTAGTCGTACTGGAGCTAGGATCCGTCCTAGCAGTACTGGTGCTAGGATCCTTCGATTATGACTGTTGGCAGATTGTACACGTATGTTTATATGCAGTTGATATTTGGTTACCTTTCAATATTCTTATTCAGTCAGTTATTTATTTATACTGCTTTTATATATATTTAGGATGTTAGAATCTTGCTGCTATTTATATGTACCACTGTTGAGTTGTTTTATTTTAATTGACATATTTTTTTTGATCATCAACATATTTAGGATGTAGCATTTTCTTACTGCACTTATTTGATTATATATATTTATATGCCGTATCTTGTTTAGCTCGCATGTGAGGCATGTCTTAGTCTCTATTTTTGCTTAAATTTATAAGTGATTACTTGTAGCTTTTTCCTTTCTTATTGTATTGCTTGTCGCTCTCTTATAAAGATGTTGCTTAGAAAATATAAATGGTGATATTACAATACACATATAAAACTTATTAGCCTAAAATATACTTAAACAATTGTCTAACACAAGATTTTTATTTTTTTTGGCTGGGGCCCTATATTGTGAAACCGATAATGGCAGATCCTCTTCTGTTAGATGAGCAGGAGCTATAATTGGAGCCATATCCAGAGGAGGAGCCTTTGGAAGAAGCAGCTGTTTAGTTCTATATGTGAGGATGAGTGTATTTACAATTTATTTTACTTAAACTTTTAAATGATATAATAATATAGGTACCACTGACTGTGTATTTTGGGTTTATATGCCTATATTCTGAGTTACATTTTTTTGTTATTTATACTGTGATGTTTGGATGTTTTTCATTTTTAAATCGCTTCCGCACTCTGAATGTTTACTTAGATAGTGACTGAATATTTGATTCTATGCTCACTCATTCCTTTATTAAGTGGATTGTGGATTTCATCATAATCCAATTATAAGTGAAGGGTTAGCTAGAATGACACGCCACCCCTTAGCTTAATCCTGTGGATTAAGGGGTGGGGCGCCACAATCTAGGTGCTTAAAAATTTGGGCTGTTACAAATGATATCAGAGTAAACCATAGGGTGTCAGATAGGAGCTAAGTGTCATACAAGGCAAAGTACCACTTCATGTGAGCAGCCTCTTGAACCCATGATGGTTAAAGTGCTATATGGTTGTGAGTACCTCTTGAGCCTGTAGTGTTCACCTCTAGTCCTATCTACCCAATGGATAATTCTTGGATATATGTGTGAATACTGACGAGGAAGTCAGTTATTTAAGTTGGGGAGATACTGAAGACCCACTTAAGTAGTAATAAGTGAAACTCTTAATCATCAATGCATCTTTTCAGATAACTGTGGAGTTCCTGATAAAAACTCCAAAATTAAGCATGCTTAGGTGGGAGCACTCCCAGGATGGGTGACATGCTGAGAAATTATTTTATGATGGTAAAATCGTGAGTTCTTTCTGGCCAAAGCGGATAATACCTTGGTGCTTAAGAGTTTGGGCTGTTATCCATAAATGTGATGAATGTAAATGATATAGGATGTGTAAATCATATGATAACAAATTGCTTCATATGTTTTTCTCCCTTATAATCTTGAATAAGATGTTTAGATCTTACATATATATAATTATGATGAATGTAAATATTTAATACTCATTTATGTTAAATATTTTTATTGTAAAATTTGCTTATGAAAGATCACATGAATGAACTGAATTGTACATACATCTCATAATGCAACTCATATTGAAGTGCATATCATTAGCATCTTCGTACATAAAATTGTAAGTACTTAAATCTCTTACATTTGAATTCGTATACTTCATAAGTATCTTATGCATTGTTCTATAATTATTTTCCCATCTTAGCTTAAGATCATATTCTAAATCATTGGCCAAACACAATATCTAATAATTTGGGTTAGTTTCCTTCTAATCCAATATTAGGTGTTGTGATAATATATCAATGTTGAGTTTTATTATTACTCAATACTGGGGTCGTCATAATATATGTTACCATCTGATCAAACCAATCGATCAAAATTGTGCAGATCAGAAGATGCTAGATGATCCTAAGATTGTGCATTTTCAAAATTACTATTTGAACAGTATAATCGAAATTTAAATTAATTAGTCAACAAGAGGCTTATAGCATAATGAATTAAAATTGCAAAGTACATCACATTTCTAAATAATTAATTTAATACTACATTATTTTAATGCATGTAACCCTTTAACATATTACAATACTCATACATAAAATAAGTGAAATACAAACCTAAGTGGCATTAGTATGTGTAGTAACTTGTTTAAGCTCACCTCTTTAGATTGATAATTATGATATCGAGGATGATATTATTTTTAAGTGGTTGAGTCTCTAACAACCTGAGATTGTTATAAGAGTAATTAGCTCTAAATTCAAGAGGGTTAAATCGAAATTAGAATCTCGATTCAAGTCAAATAAGAAAATCAAATAAAAATACCCTTAGGTAGAGTTAGAGGATCCTACTGTAAGAGTTTGAACGCGATTATAATCAAAGATCGTCCTAAATAAAATTTTGAAGTTTTAAATTTTAGAAATTAATTGAAAATAAAATATAAATCTTAATTTAGAAATTTTTGTAATTTAAGTTTAAGCATTAAATAATGATGCTTTGTTTCAAATTTTATTAATTTTCAAATTTTAATTGACTATCATGAATTTTTAAAATTTTTCATTTAAAAATTATTATAAAATAAAATACTAATCTGCATTTAATAATGTTTATTCGAAAATGTTGGTTTGATCGAGAGTTTCGAATGGGTCCCAAATTTGCAACTTGGGGTTTAGCTGGCGATCTATCTCAGTTTAGAAATTTAGGGCCATTATTAGCCGTCCTATCTCGATTGATTATTAGCCGTCCGATCTCGATTGATTTTTCAAGGCAGCCGCTATATATTACTTATTCAAGGAGAAGCCAACCCTAAAACGCAAGCTAGCAGCCTCATTCGCCACTTCTTGGAGGATTAGCCGGTCCTCCATCTCTCGACATCCATTCACGCCGGCCCTTCTTCTTCCTCACTCGAAATGCCGCTCCTTCTTGAACTCGCTTCTTTCTTCCTTTGAGGACTCCTCGATCCTTCTCTTGCTTTGGAGAACTCATTGATTCTCCATCTTCACCCTCCTCACACGCGGTAAGGATCTTGCTTACTTTCGTAGGTTATCTTCTCTACTGTAATAGCACTATTATGATATTTTTGTTGTGATCTGAAATATTGTGAACAAATTGATGAAAAAACTCATCGGACAACTGTTGTTGGAAACACAGCAGGTTTCGCAATTAGATTTGGAAAAATAAAAAAGAAAAAAAGAAAATTCAAATATTGCTGCGAACACTAAATATTCTTACTAACCCATGATGAAGAACTTTAGAATTAAGCCTTAATTATATTGCTCAAAATCATTAGGGAAGATTGATAAGCAAAATTGTGCAACTTTTAATTTATTTTATCATATGTTTTGCAGCTGGTTACAGCCTCTGAAAGAAAACTGAGGTTGATTACCAGCGCTCGCTTCTCCATTATTCTCTTCTCTGAACCTGAGCTCGGTTAGATCTTGTTTGGCCATCAAATTTCTGAAGTGAAAGAAAATTAACTATCAAATCACCATACTTAAAATTTTACATGGCATTATATATGTTTGTATGTATGTATGTAAAATATATAAGCTTGCAAGCATATTAGATGGTGATTGCAGGTCAAACAAGCCTTTCCATTCATCATTGCAAGTATTTCTTTGACATAAACCTGCATTCATCCAACTTGTATCCACAAATCTCGAGGCAGGCCATGTACTCTTTTTTCTTCTGCTATGATGGCCCAAAAACTCAATATAGAAAAAACTATATAAAATATATATGTATATATATATATGTATATATATCTATATGTTTATACTTACATATATTTATATAAGTAAATATAAAAGCTAGCTCTAAAATATAATTTTTAGCAAATTAACCATAAAACAAAATAGAATGCAGTACTGAGTCGCACACATAGAGGTGATTCAAAGGAAATATACCCTTTTTGGATGGCACAGGTTTTGCCCCTCTGTTTCCACCAAATGCACCACCTGGTGGTTAATAAGGCTTGTGTCATTATATATATGTATATATAGAAAGAAAAAAAAAAGTGAGCATTGACCCTTGATTGAATTCTAAAGCTTTAAAACAACAGTAGTTTTCATTCCAAGCTACTTAAAAAGAAGCAAGAAAGTATATAACTAGAAAAGTGAATACAATGTGAAGCTAAAGGATTACCTGTCCTCATTTAACTATTACTCTCGTTTGATAACTGAATCCATGCCAGAATAGATTAAAGAAGATAGAGCAGATGTAATAGAGAAGAAATTGTCTGTTACATTAATAAATAAATAAATAATAAAAAAAGATGAGTAACAGAAACAATGATTGATAGATTGATTAATGTTAAGTGTTAAAGAAAATAAAAAACACGAATGAATGTACAAAGATGCTAAAATATGAAGAATAACATTTAATTATTTATTAAGGTACATAATGGAGTGTCTACTGAGGAAAAGAATCAATCCCCTCTAGGGTGAGTGAATTCCATTAAATCAGCAAAAGAAAAAATGAATATAATCTCGTGAGATTTGTGAAATGCCAATAGGGAGGCTTCAACAAAATCCAATAGCATGAAATAAATGTTGTAAAATTGTTTCAACAATATCCAATAAAATTGCATGAATTTATTTTTAGAAATTTTTACTTGCAAATAACCGAATATACATCCGAGCACCCAAATTAAAAATAATGCAACTTATTAACTAAATGGTATTAGCAAAAAAAAAGTTTCTTTATGAACTAAAACTAAAATAGTGACACCATTAACTTTAAAATAAACTGTGATATTGCTGTATAAAGAACATTAAAAGAACAAAACAAATCTAATTAGTCACATGTTGAAAGTAAAGAAAAAATCATTAGAATGTAATAAAATATGGAAGAAAAAATAGAAAAACTTTTGACCTTTAAACTCTACGTCTTTGTTTTTTGTAAATTTCAGTGCATCAGTAATAAACATTTTCAAGGTCACTTATTTTTGTGAAGTATTGCTCAAAAATGTAATAACGATATACAGGAAAATATCATTTTTTGATTAAGTTAGATAATCATTCTAGATAACTAATCTATATTTTTTAAAATAGCTTTATTATATCATCAACAAGCCAATATAAATTAATTTATATTATGTTAAATCTGACTTGCCTAATTTTGGTTAACCATATTAACTTAGTTGTGCTTGAATAATCTAGACTTGACTTTTGTTAGTCATTTTAATCTACATTAGGTTAAAATGTGCTTAATTTGATCGAGGCTAATTTTATATTATGTGTTGTATTAACCTAATTTTTGTTTTCGTTAAATTTTCGCCAATTTTTGTTTCACGTTGGTTATCATCAAACTAAAAAAAAATTTATTAGGTAACTCCTGAATTTACAAGGGCCCAACAAAGAGGAAAAATAAATTAATTCTTGAAATTCAAAAATAATTGAATTTTTGGATTCCAAACACTCAAATTAGCTATGAAAAATGCACCAAATATGACTCCAATTATCTAAATGAAATTTTTCTTAAATACAAATAATAAATTTAAAAGTCATAAATTAAATAAATGATAATTTTCTTTTATCCTTGCTGCTCTCCTCTTTCGTCGAAACCGACAAATTGAATTCGCCGGTTTTTCGATTCATGGCTAATGACGCCTAGGGGAAACCCTATTTAGGACACAAACGATCCTAGACACCTCTTACGTCCTTAAAACTCTCGTAATCCGGAGCAGAACGACCTCCTCTCGATCTTGCTTCTCAACCCTTATTGATAGAATTATTTAAAAATAAAGAGAAAAATTAACCAATTAAAATACAAATAACTAAGAAATGGGAGCAATATTTCCAAGCAAAAAGAAACTTGTTCACAACAAAACAAATTTTATAGAAGAAGGGCACAAATAAGATCTAAATCGGGGATAGTCCAATCCAACATTTATCGTTAATTGCAAGCCAATCCAATGAAAGATTAAGGTGAGATAACCTCTATTTAAGACCTAGGAGTCCTAAGAATCCCTCCTGGCTAATTCAAAATTTCTAATAGCTTCTCTTTTTTCGTGAACCTCCTCCCTCTACTCCCTTGGCCTATTCTTCATGATCAGTCTCATAAACAACTTTCAGCTCAATCTCAGCATTCTGTTAAAGCCCTGAAGTTCTCAGCAACTTCAGAAAGAACTGTTAGAGAGATTGTTGAGAGACATCCTCGCCACTTAGGAGCTTTCTTCCTTTGTAACCCGAGGGTAACCCCAAATACCCATGGGCTAACTTAAGTCAGCCATGCCCCAACAAGGCTTGCCAAAGATCCAATCAATTGCTAAAGAACCTTTGGAAGTACATTGAAGCAGTGAGGAATCCATTTGATAATAAAATTTGTTTCTCCTTAGAAAAAAAGTCAAAAGATCCAATTAACTTGGTTTGGGCTAACTAAATAAGCCAAGCCAGCCATAAGTCAAGATCTGACCACTTGACTCTTGGGAACTTCATTGGACCCTTCTCCAACCTTGGTAACTTCATTGGACCCTTCTCCAACCTTGGTAACCTCCCTTACCTGTTGAAACTTGCTTTGTTGCTTTCTTCATAAAATTATATTGAAAGAGTGAGAGAGCGATAAAATTGAATCTAAATAATTTAGTTAGCAATTAATAACTTTCTTGTAAACTATCATGTCTAAATCAATGATTAGGTGACTTAGAAAATCTAGGGTAAGCCTTTTGCATATGAAAACATAAATGATGAATCTAGGAAATCAGTATTAAATGCTTGGAAGTAGTGATATTTTATATAGAAGTATAATTTATTTTAATAAATTAAAACTTTTTCACTAAAATGGTAAGCTTTTAATTTTTTAAAATCAGCCATGGTGCCATATCTTTATATAATAGGGTTTATTAAAGAGACGTTAATAAAATAAGATAATGTATAATGCACCTCAATTTCTTGAACTATTTGCAAACCTAATAGTAAAGCTGAGGCTTATATTATAAATAATATTAGTAATATAACCTTAAACTCAATGCATATGTTTAAATACCTTGTCTTAATGTTATTTAAAAACACAAATAATATTCATCAATGATTAATTAAGCTTATTGAGAATCTAAATAACAATATGAAAGATTTTCCCATTTTAAATTTTAGAGTTTGAATGGATAATTAATATTTGAAAGATAAGCTAGTTTAGATCTTGAATAACTGCTTAAGAGTTTAATCATCCTTGCTTGCTGTGGGGCTTGATGCCGGTTTGGCAGAAACTGTTCTAGCATTTGGTGACTACTCACCGCAGTATCATATCGAGGAATTTGAGAGAAAAAGAATACGCATATAAAGTAACAGATATTTTTTATTTATCAAAATTCTTATTACAAGATCTATAATCGTACAAAACAAAAGAAACAAAATAAGCAATTCAGCGCCTCCGTTGATCCATTTGAAATTTAGGGTTTTTGTTTACCTCTTCCAGAAGCATCTGACCTGGTATTGTACAGAAAATAATACTGGGATTATAATTCCAAGTAATTAGAGAATACTCTAAGTACAACAAATAACAAATTACATTCTTAAAGGTGTGATTAGTGGAAGTAAGGTGAAAATAAAATGCAGGATAGGTAAGGCAATCACACTGAATAAGCAAGCAAATTCCTACAATTAGTTATCACAAAATAAAGGTTACTAATATCATTTTCCAATAACTAATCCCGAATGTTACTGATGCCATTTTTCCAGTAACAACCTCGAATGCTATTGATGTCATTTTTCAATAACAACTCCGAATGTTGCTGATGTCATTTTTTCAGCAACGACCTCGAATGTTATTGATGTCATTTTTTCAGTAACAACCCCGAATGATACCGATGTCATTTTTCGGTAACAACCCCGAATGATATTATGTTGGTTTCGGACAACCAACGAAGCTTCAAATAGTTTTGGCTCAAAGCAAATAAGCGAAGTATAGCAGTAATAGAAAAATGCAAGATGTAATGCAAGTCATCTATTGGGGGTACTTTTAGTCTTTAAAATTTCAGCAGTTCAATGGCTCAAATGAGTGACAATTTGCTCAATTTGCATTTATGTTCCCAATATTTTTTTTAAATTAGTCTCTTTTACAAGTGATGCGATATTTTATGATTTTTATATTTATTCTTTATTTTATCATTTTCCTTTATAATGATTTATGTCCGTATTTCATAATGTTACTGTTTTTAAAAGAGTAACGATCGAAAAGAATACTTAAAATAGGAATAGTAGTCATTTATAGTATTTTGAATTGTTCCCATTTTTAATTAATGGGAATGATTAACATGCGAATTACTAATAACAACGCATATAAAGTTAGTAAGAAAGCGCCATTTTCAATTTCCTCCATTTCCACTCATGCCATGGTTTTTAGAATTGCCGGAAATAAAGGAGGATTGGGAACGGGGTAGCCGGATGGCTGGCCGAGGTGGCAATGGCAAGAGGCTGGCTGGCGGCGGCTACAGAGTGGTTTGGCGGCTTGTTAGCTGGCTGTCGGAGGCTGCCGTGGGCTGCTGGAAGGAGGCTAGAGTGGCTGAGGAGGGGATGGCGCTGGCTGGACTGCGGTTGGCAGGCGGTCGGAAGCTGGGAGGAGAGTATGGCTGCTTGAGAAGGGAGGGAGTTGGCTGGAATGAGGAATAGGGCTGCTGTGGGGGGGGGCTCTATTTATAGAGGAGAGGGCTGTGGGGGTTCGGTTGAGGGAGTCGACCCCACCCTGCACCAAAAACGGCGCAGGCGGGCCCCCTCCTAGCAGGCGGAAGTTCCGCCTGCAGGCATTGTTGCAAGACAGGGCCTGCTTATCGCATCACAGGCGGGTCGGCTGAGGATCGGGCGTGGAAGCTTCTTCCGCCTTTTGGAGGAAGAAAGATCGCAGAATGCGATCTTTTAAGGGGGGGCGTAGGTTTTTAGGGGATTACAGAGGAAAAAAAATAGAAAAATTTTAAACTTTAAATTAATCGTATTTTTCCGTCGTTTGGCATCCAAATACAACGAAACTTGATGCCGATGTGTGTTACGACATGTCGAACACCCTCGCGTTGAAATTTTTTGATTCGGTGCAATAATTTATTTTATTTTAATTTTTTGAGGTTTAAAACATTGGAAATTATCCGCTATAAATCCGGCTTTCAGAATTTGGTGAAACTTTTCGAGTAGCCTTTAAATAATATAGCTTACACAACGACATTAAAAATGATGAATTCAGACACGCAATTTAATGTTCTTGATTTTTAGAATTTAAAATTTCAAAAAAATAGAACATGAGCTTTTATCTTTCGGATTTTCGGATTTTTCCCGAACTCGGGTATTTTGATCTAAGAATTATTTCTATCTATTGGTAATTTTGTTTGCCCTAAGTTTAAATTCCCCGGAATCTTGATTCTTAAGGCGGGATTCTGACCTAATCTGCAGAATAACGACTTTGGGTCGTTACACTTGCCGTGAAAAAACCTACCAATTTTTGACTTAACCGCCACCACCACTCATTGCACTCATGCCTTGAAAAATTTGGTATAGTGCTCCTCATTATTTTGACCCCAAACATAATAAGTTTAATATTATTGAACTATACTCTAAACAATAAGCCATTTTAGCCTTAAACTCTCAATCCAATAAATCTTAACCCATCACTACAACCTTATAAGTGATGTCTTAACTTGGACTTATACACTCTTAACTTAGCATCATCAAATCCTTAGATTCGGTTGTGTAAGCTTATTGTTTTACACCTAATTAAGGATCTAAGGTTGCTCGTATCAATTTAAAACAGTAACTTTGCTTAGCACTAGCCTTAACCCTATAGGTTCATAAGTAGTGATCTAAGATAAGAGACTAATCTCCACCCCTGTAACAGTCCAAGGTAGTATAAAGACTCGGTTAATCAAATATCAAGATCCCGACTAGCGATATAAAAAGCAGAGTAAGAAAGAAAAAGTATAGCGATGAAATAAATGAATTCGTCGAATGGAGATCGGTTATAACAAGGTTATATGCTCACATAATTACACCATGGATCGGAGTGAGGCGATGCAGAGTATCAGGGCCACTCTCAGATTTATCTCTTTTATAGAACAAACAGAATATGAAAGAAATAGTAGAATAAGAAATAAACATACATTAGAATTCTGCTTGGACGATGACATATGACAGAGATCTGACCGTCATTATTGGATCTCGATCTAACTTCGGAGTTATTCACAGAAGATGCGTTTAAAGGCTTTGGTAGTAGAATCCGAACGCAGAATGCAAAGCTGGATGAAAACTTTTCTTTTGCTGCTTTGATCGTGAAGAAATGAATCAGCTGTAGTCATGTGTGGATGATGAAGGCATTTGGGTTACGGGCTGAAGTTCTAACATGTCACCAGACGAGGAAGAAAATAAGTACAATCTTAAAGTACTTTAATCAAAAGATGCTATTTTATTATTTCATAACACTGCTAATTTTTTCAATTTGTTTCTTAAAACTTTATAAAAGCAATTAAGCAATTCCAAGAAAGTCGTATATTTTATTTTATCATGATATTTATTAAAACAATTATAACTTTTCTTAATGCACAATGTTTTGTACTACACACACATATATATATATATATATATATAAAGAAAATGACTGAAATAAAATTTGTAGAAATTAAAAAAAAAAAAATATATATATATATATTGAAAAAAAATGAGAGTAATGGAAATAGCATAAATAAAAATAATAATAATGACATAATTATTATATTATTATTAAAGAAGAAGAAATAAATAGAAAAATTTTCATCTTTTTCTCATTGCTTACACTATCTTATTGTTTATAAAATTTTACTGGGTATGAGGAAGAAGAGAGGAAATAAAGGGGAGAAGAGGAGTGAGAGAGATGTGGGGGAGGACAGGGAGGATGAGGGGGAGGGAAAGAGGTATTTATAAGAAGAATTTTTGAAATGTAGATGTATCTTGATGATACAAACACACTCACGGCTTCATCATCCATACATGACTATCGTCGATTCATTTTTTCGTGATCAGAGCAGCAAAAGGTAAGTTTTCATTCAGCTTTGAATTTTGCGTTCGTATTCTGTTTCCAAAATCATTGAACACATTGTCAATGAAAAACCCTGGAGTAAGATCGAGATCCAAAAATCACGGCTAGATCGCTGTCAGTTGCTGTCGTTCACACTGAATTCTGATGTATATGTTTTTCTTATTCTACTATTTTTTTCATACTCTGTTCTGAGAAAGAGGTAAATCTGAGAGTAGCTTTAATGCTCTGCATTGCCTCTCTCCGATCCATGGTGCAACTATGCCAACAAATGATCATTGTTCTAACTGATCTCTATTCGGCGAATTTATTTTTTTCTTTTGAAGCTACGTCGCTATGCTCTTCTGTTTTGGGGTGTGTTCTTGACATTGTAAATTTTCTTAAATTGGGTGATGAAGGCGAAATAAAGCACTATATATATCATCACTATATGTTTTCTTTTGTACTTCTGCTTTTTATTTAACAAGTCGGGATTTTAATATTCGTTTAATCGGGTCTTTAAACTACTTTGGATTGTTATAGGGATGGAGTTTAGTCTTTTGTCTTAGTTCATTACTTAAAATCTATAGGGTTAAGGCTAGACTTAAGCAAAGTTACTATTTTAAATTGGTATGAGCAACGTTAGACCCTTGATTAGGTATAAAACAATAAGTTTACACAAGCCGATCCAAAGATTTGATAATGCTAGGTGAAGGGTGTTCAAGCCCAAGTTAAGATGTCAGTTATAAGGTTGTGGTGATGGATTAAGGTTTATTGGATTGAGAGTTTAATGCTAAAATGACTCATTGTTTTGAGTGGAGTTCAACAGCATTAGACTTATGTTTGGGGTTAAAATAGTGAGGAGCACTAATACCAGATTTCAAGGCATGAGTGCAATGAGTGGTGGTGGTGGTTAAGCCCAAAAATTGGTAGGTTTTTTCACAGCAAGCAAGGATGATTAAATTCTTAAGCAATTATTGAAGATCTAAACTAGCTTATCTTTCAAATAATAATTATTTATTCAAATTCTAAAATTTAAGAATTTTTTTTTATGTTGCTATTTAGATCCTCAATAAGCTTAGTTAATCATTGATGAATATCACTTGTGTTTTTAATTAACATTAAGACAAGGTATTTAAACATATGCATTGAGTATATGGTAATATTAATTCTCATTCATATTATAAGTCTTTCTAATATTATTTATGATATAAGCTTCAATTTTACTATTAGATTTGCAAATAGTTCAAGAGATTGAGGTGCAATATACATTATCTAATAAACCTTATTATATAAAGATATGTCACTCTGACTGATTTCATAAAAGTAAAGCTTACCATTTAAGTAAAATGTTTTAATTTATTAAAAAAATGTCACAATTCAATAAATTATACCTCTATATAAAATATCATTGCATTCAAGCATTAAGTATTGACTTCATAGATTCTTGATTTATATTTTTATATGCAAAAGGCTTACCCTAGGTTTTCTAAGTCACCTAATTGTTGATTTGGACATGCTAGTTTACAAGGAAGGTATTAATTACCAATTAAATTATTTAGATTCAATTTTCTTGCTCTCTCGCTTTCAATATAATTTTCTGTAGAAAGCAATAAAGCAATTTTCAACAAGGGAGGTTATCAAGGCTGGAGAAAGGTCTAATGATGTTCCCAAGAGTCAAGTTGTCTTGGCTTATTTTGAGTTAGCCCAAACCAAGTTAAATGGATCTTTGAACTTTTTTTTTCAAGGAGAAATGAATTTTATTATCAAGTGGTTTCCTCACTGCTTCAATGTACTCCCTAAGGTGCTAGCTAAGTTAATGGAGTCTAGTGGAATCTCCAAGTAAGCTGGTTGGACTTATTCTTGGCCATGGGAAACAAAGCGGTTAGCCCAAGCTAACCCAACGGAGTGTTCTATAGAATTTTTAGAAAAATGCAATAGCAAATGGGATTACAATTGTTGAAAAGGGCCACAAAGTCAATAAAAGTCCTTTGGCAATTGATCGAATCTTTGGCTAGCCTTGCTAGGGCTTGGCTGACTCAAGTTAGCCCAAGGGTATATGGGGTTGCCCTCGAGTTACAAAGGAAGAAAGCTCCTTAGTGGTTTGGATGCTTTTCTACAGTTCTTTCTGAAGTTGTTGAGGACTTCGGGCGTTAACCGAATGCTGAGATTGGGCTAAAAGCTGCTGATGAGACTGATCATGAGGAAGAGGCCGAGGGGGTAGAGGGAGGAGGTTTAGTGAACAAGCGAAGCTCTTAGGAATTTTGAATTAGCAAGGAGAGATTGTTTGAACTCCTAAAACTTAAATAAAAGTTATCCCAGCTCAATTTGTCATTGGACTGGCTTGCAATGGGTGGTAAAGGTTGGATTGGGCTATCCAGGGTTTAGATCTTGTTCTATAAAATTCTTTTCGCTGTGAATTCATTTTTTTTTCTTGGAAATATTACTCCCATTTCTTGGTTATTTGTATTTTAAATGGTTAATTTTTCTCTTTATTTTTGAAGAATTCCCTCAATCAGGAGAGGAAATCTTTGTGCAACACCATGGGTACAGAAGCAAGATTGAGAGGAGAGCGTTTTGCTAGGGATTATGAGAGTTTTGAGGACTTAAGTGGTGTCTTGGATATTTTACGTCCTAAATAAGGTTTTCTCTGGGGTGTCGCTTGCCATGAATCCGGAAACCGGCGGATTCAATCGTCGGTTTCGACGGAAGAGGAGAGCAATAAGGGTGAAAGAAAACTATCGTTTATTTAATTTATCACTTTTAATTTTATTAATTGTGTTTAAGAAAAATTTTATTAAGATAATTTGAGTCTTTTTTGTGCATTTTTCATAGCTAATTTGAGTGTTTGGAATCCATAAATGCAATTATTTTTGAATTTTGAGCATTAATCTATTTCCCTCTTTGTTGGTCCCTTATAAATTGTGGAGTTACCTATTAAATTTTTTATTAGTTTGATGATAATCAATGTGAACCGAAAATTGGCGAGAAATTAACGAAAACGAAAATTAGGTGAGTATAATATATTTAATACAAAATTTGCCTCGATCAAAGTAAGCACAATTTAACTTAATGAATATTAACCTTGTTAGGATAAGTCATGCCAAATTTATTAAAAGTTATACAAATTTAGATTATTCATGCACAACTAAGTTAATATGGTTATCCAAAATTATGCAAGTGAGACTTAGCATAATATAAATTAACTTAACTTGGCTTGTTCATGATATAATAAATTTATTTTAGGAAATATTGATTAGTTATCTGGATTGGTTTTCTAACTTAATCAAAAGCTGATGTTTTTTTGTGTGTCGTTATTATATTTTTGAGCAATAACTTCATAAAAGCAGATGACCTTGAGAATGTTTATTACTGATGCGTTGAAATTTACAAAAAATAAAGATGTATAAATTGGAGGTCAAAAGTTTTTCTATTTTTTCTTCCATATTTTATTACATTCTAATAATTTTCTCTTTACTGTCAACATTTGACCAGCTGGACTTGCTTTATTTTTTTAGTGTTTTTTATACAGCTAAATTATGGCTTATTTTGTAGTTAATGGTGCCACTATTTTGGCTTTAGTTCATATAGAATTTCTTTTTTTGCTAATTGTTATGCCATTTATAGTTAATAATTTGCATTTTTTGAGGTTTGGGTGCTGGTATGTATATTTTGGCTGTTTGTATGTAAAAATCTCTAAAAAATATTAATTCATGCAGTACTAGGCTCTTAAAATAAATTTACAGCTTATTTATTTCATGCTATTGGATCTTGTTGAAACCACCCTATTGGCATTTCACAAATCTCATGGGTTTCTATTCTTTTTCATTTTGTTTATTTAATGGAATTCACTCACCCTAGAGGGGATTGATTCTTTTTCTCAGTAGGCACTCCATTATGTACCTTGATAAAGAATTTAAGATTGTTCTTCATATTTTTGCTTCTATATACATTCATTCGTATTTTTTATTTTCTTTATCGCTTAACATATATAAATCTATCAATCATTGTTTCCGTTGCTCATCTTTTTTATTTATTTATGCAACAGACAACTTTCTTTTCTATTATATATGTTCTATCTTCTTTAATCTTCTCTGGCCTGGATTCGGTTATCAAACGAGAGTGATAAAATGAGTGCAGGTAATTCTTTAGCTTCACACATTGTGTTCACTTTTCTGATTATATACTTTCTTGTTTCTTTTTTAGTAGTTTTGAAAAAAAATTATTGTTGCTTTAAAGCTCTGGAATTCAACAAGAGCCAATGCTTGTTTTTTTTCTTTCTATATATATATATATATATGTATATAATGACACAAGTCCTTAACGACCAGGTGGTGCGTTTGGTGGAAACAGAGGGGTAAAACCCGTGCCACCCGAAAAGGGTGTATTTCCTTTGGATCACCTCCATGTGTGCGATTCGGTACTGCATTCTATTTTGTTTTATTATTAATTTGTTAAAATTTTTATTTTAGAACTAGTTTTTATATTTATTTATAGAAATACTTGCAAGGATAAACATATATAGATATATTTACATATATATAATATATAGTTTTTTCTTCATTGAGTTTTTGGGCCTTCATGGTAGGAGAAAAAAAAGTACCTGGCCTGCCTCAAGACTTGTGGATACAAGTCGGATGAATGCAGGTTTCTGTCTAAGAAATACTTGCAGTGCCGAATGGAAAGGTTTGTTTGACCTGAGATCCCCTTCTCATATACTTACAAACCTATATATTCATACATACATATATAATGCCATGTAAAAATTTAAGTGTGGTGATTTTGTTGTTAATTTTCTTTCTCTTCAGAAATTTGATGGCCAAACAAGATCTAACTGAGCTTGGGTTCGGAGAAGAGAATAATGGAGAAGCAAGCACTGGTAATCAGCCTCAGTCTTCTTCTTGAGGCTGTGACCGGGTGCGAAACATATGATAAAATAGATTAAAAGTTGCACAATTATGCTTATCAATCTCCCCTCTTGATTTTGAGCTATAGAATTGAGGTTTAATTAAAAGGTTCTTTATCATGTGATTAATCTTCATTTATAATCATGAATTTTTGTTTATTAATAATCTTATTGATATGCTTATTATTATGTATTGCTACTTTAATTACATTGAATAGTGTTAATATATTATGAATTTATATGAAATCTTAGCAGCATTCTCATTTAACCATTTCTCATGAAGAATCAAACACTCTAAATAGTCTCAAGCCTTAAGTGATTGGTCCTGGAGCTTGTCGTTAAAATACACCAATATTATTCTAGCATAAATAAAAATAATATTATAATAATAATAATATTAATTATTATTATTATTATGTTACTTGCCATGCATTAACATTTTTACATTTGAATGATATAATCTAATTTTACATAATACAACAACACACCAAACCTTAATCCCACTTGTTGAGAATTTACATTTTAAATGGATTCATCCAAGTTATATATATGATGTTGACTTGAGACCCGACGTTGGCAGAGTTTGATTTTACATAATAAATTTTTAAATTATTTTAAACTCATCATAGATATTTTTTTCATAATAAAATTATATGGACAATGAAATGGTTAGTACGACTTGTAGCTAGACTATTGGATGTTATTTTTCAGAATTTTAAGGTTTTGAAGGCCTTTAGTGGGGTATTATTAATAGCCTATCTACCCACGTGTAGGTGTACATAGGGGTGTTAATAGTACCAGCTATGTGATGCATATCCTATTAAGACTCTGAAGATGAGTCAAATACGAATTATGATATGTTTAAATTTCACAAGCACCTTGCAAGCTTGAGCGTTGTTTGAGCTGTGAGTTCGTGTAAAGTTCAGTTGTTACAGAAGATTCTAAGAATGATTTGCTTCTTCCGAGTTGTCCTTATAGAGACGTTGTGTGTCGTGATGATTCAGTAGCTAAATTAAATAATATGTGATGATTCAGTAGCTAAATTAAATAATATGTGATGTTTCTTCGGCTAATAAATGGGCGGCTCCATTGAATGAAGCAAACCCTTGTATATTATTATTAAGTTTGTTTGGGCTCTATATGTTAAATTGTACAATGGTAACTATCAACTCGATGTTGGCATCGTAGTGTGCAAAATCTTAGTTCAAACCCCTTTGTCATATTTTAAGCTTTCCTAAGGTGACCTTGTCTATGTGTTAGCTGACTTGATGAAGGAAACTTGTGAACATATCTTAAGTAATATTGCCCCTTTGAGGTTCTAATTTTGTGTTGGAAAACAATGTATAGGCTTATGTTTTCCTATTATCTGAGTGTCGTGTGCATTTAACCCCCATTGTCTTAAAGCTTTCCTAAGGTGATCTTGTCTATGTATCTCATGTGTCAACAAATAATTAATATTGGTACGAGCTTTCTCTTGGGATTCATGTTGAGGAGATTGTGAGTGAATCAAGTTGTACATTTAACCTCCATTGTCTTTGCTCATTCAATGAATTATAGAGCTATAAAGGACACTTAGAGTCTAAAAGGATTTGAATATTTGTTAAAGTGCAAATATATAATCCCAATTGGTTACCTATAACTTTATTTATATTGTGCTTATTTCTAATCAATTGCTTTTATTTCTCGTACTAACATTTGCTTATGTATGCTTTTATTGCATTTGAATTTTGTTATTGTTTTGATTTCAAGCGCAATAATTTAAATTTAATCTAAACTAAGTTTTGACGTTATGCACATTTTCATAAAGAAAAAATTTGTGGCAATTGTTCTAATTTCCTTGGGTATTGATTATTAGTTAAATATTATAAATCTTAGTATATTTGCTTAAATTGTTGATTTTAAACCTCATATGGCTATTAAAGTAGATTTTCTTTATTTTTAGTTATTTTTTAAAATCTATAACATTATTTGAATTTTTTATGAATTTTCTTTATTTTTTAAAAACAATAAAAAATATTTAATTTCATAAAATTCTTAAAATATAGCAAAATATTGAAAACTGCTGTGTATCAAGAAAAGTTTTATTTGGTTTTATAAATATCATGATAAAAAATAGGGTAAAATATATGACTTACTTGAACTTGTTTAGTTGCTTTTATAAATTTTTAAGAAAAAAAATTGAAAAAATTAGCAGTGTTCTGAAATAATAAATTAACACTCTTTAATTAAAGTGGTTTAAAATTTTACTTTTCTTCCTCGTCTTGTGACCTATCGGAACTTCGGCACGTAACCCTAATGCCTTCATTATTTATACATGACTACCGATGATTCGTTTTTTGCGATAAGAGCAGCAAAAGGAAAGTTTTCATTTAGCTTTGAATTGTGTGTTCGGATTCTGTTTCCAAAACCATTAAACGTATCGTATGTGAAAAACCCCAGAGTTAGATCGAGATCCATTAATGATGGTCAGATCGCTGCCAGATGCCGTCATTCAAGCTGAATTGTGATGTATTTTTCTTGTTCAACTATTTCTTTCAGACTTTGTTTGTTCTGAGAAAGAGGTAAATCTAAGAGTAGCTCTGATGCTCTGCATCGCCTCACTTAGATCCATGGTGCAGTTATGCCAGCAAATGATCATTGTTCTAACCGATCTCTATTCACGAATTCATTTTTTCAAGCTACATCGCAATGCTCTTCCTTTTTGGGGTTTGTGTTGCTGACAGCGTAAATTTTCTTATACTTTGTGATGAAGGCGAAAGAAAGCATGATATTTGTTTCATCGCTGTACTCTTTCTTTCGTACTCTGCTTTTTATTTAGCTAGTCGGGTTCTTGATATTCGTTTAACCGGGTCTTTATACTACCTTGGGTTGTTACTGGGGTGGAGATTAGTCTTTAGATCATTACTTATGAACCTATAGGGTTAAGGCTAGTGCTAAGCAAAATTACTGTTTTAAATTGATATGAGCAACCTTAGATTGTTAATTAGGTGTAAAACAATAAGCCTACACAACCGAATCTAAGGATTTGATGGTGCTAGGTTAAGGGTGTACAAGTCCAACTTAACGCATCACTTATAAGGTTGTGGTGATGGTTAAGGTTTATTGGATTGAGAGTTTAAGGCTAAAATGGCTTATTGTTTAGAGTGGAGTTCAATAGCATTAGACTTATGTTTGGGGTCAAAATAGTGAGGAGCACTAATACCAAATTTCTCAAGGCATGAGTGCAATGAGTGGTGGTGGTGGTTAAGTCAAAAATTGGTAGGTTTCTTCACAACAAGCAAGGATGATTAAATTCTTAAGCAATTATTCAAGATCTAAACTAGCTTATCTTTCAAATATTAATTATCCATTCAAACTCTAAAATTTAAAATGGGAAAATCTTTCATATTGTTATTTAGATCCTCAATAAGTCTAATTAATCATTGATGAATATTTTTTGTGTTTTTAATTAACATTAAGACAAAGTATTTAAATATATGCATTGAGTTTAAGGTTATATTGATTCTCATCCATATTATAAGTCTTTCTAATATTATTTATGATATAAGCCTCTGCTATACTATTAGGTTTACAAATAGTTCAAGAGATTGAGGTGCATTATACATTATCTTATTTTATTAACGTCTCTTTAATAAATCATGTTATATAAAGATATGGAACCATGGCTGATTTCATAAAATTTAAAGCTTACCATTTAAGTGAAAATGTTTTAATTTATTAAGTGTCACAGTTCCATAAATTATACTTCTATATAAAATATCACTGCATCCAAGCATTCAATATTGATTTCATAGATTCATGATTTATATTTCCATATGCAAAAGGTAGGTTTTCTAAGTCACCTAATCATTGATTTGGACATGATAGTTTACATGGAATTTATTAATTACTAATTAAATTATTTAGATCCAATTTTCTCTCTCTTTCTCTCTCAATATAATTTTATGAAGAAAGCAACAAAGCAATTTTCAACAGGTAAGGGAGGTTATCAAAGTTGAAGAAGGGTCCAATGATATTCCCAAGAGTCAAGTGGGTCTGATCTTGACTTGTGGTTGGCTTGCCTTATTTTGAGTTAGCCTAAACCAAGTTAATTGGATCTTTGGACATTTTTTCTAAGGAGAAACGAATTCTATTATCAAGTGGCTTCCTCACTGCTTCAATATACTCCCATTGTGCTAGCTAAGTCAATGGAGTATAGTGGAATCTCCAAGTCGGCTGGCTGGACCTATTCTTGGCCATGGGAAACAAAAAAGCGGTTAGCCCAAGCTAACCCAAGTGGGGTGCTCTATATAATTTTTTGAATAATGCAAGTAGCAAATGAGCTTACAATTGCTGGAAAGGGGGCACAGAGTCAGTAAGAGGAGTCCTTTGGCAATTGATTGGATCTTTGGTTGACCTTACTGGGGCTTGGCTGACTCAAGTTAGCCCAAGGGTGTTTGGGGTTGCCCTCAGGTTACAAAGGAAGAAAGCTCCTTAGCAGCATAATAGTTCTTTCTGAGGTTGCTGAGAACTTCAGGGCTTTAACTGAATGCTGAGATTTGGCTGAAAGTCGTTTATGAGAATGATCATGAGGAAGCGGGTAGAGGGAGGAGGTTCATGGAATAAGAGAAGCTCTTTGGACTTTAGAATTAGCAAGGAGGGATTCTTAGGACTCCTATGGCTTAAATAGAAGTTATCCCAGCTCAATCTGTCATTGGATTTGCTTGCAATGGACGGTAAATGTCGGATTGGGCTATCCGCGGCTAGAATCTTTTTTGTGCCCTTCTTCTATAAAATTCATTCCGCTGTGAATAAGTATATTTTTTCTTGGAAATATTGCTCCAATTTCGTGGTTATTTGTATTTTTAATTTCTTAATTTTTCTTTATTTTTGAAGAATTCCATCAATGGCTGGGGGCTTGCAGATTCTGCTATGCTTGTGGTGCAATTCTTTAGTGCATGGCCTTGAATTGCTCTCTAAGATTAGTAGAATCTGCAAAGTATCGCCTTGTTATCCAGCTTTGGAAAATCAAATGAATTATTAGACATTTGTTTTGCTTGATATATAGGATTAATTTGCATTGGCCGACTTTCTAATTTTTTTTATGTAAAATAGTTTTACTAAATTCTTGGCAGTGATGAACAATTATACGTGAACCCTCAATTAATGCAACAAATAGAAGTGTTATTCAATTGAGTGGCCCCAAGCAATTGTACGGAAAGCCATCGCTTGTTTCTGCATGAAGCCAATGTATGTCTGTCACAATTGATGGGCCACACTCGTTTCTACATGCATACTATTTTGATATCAATACATGCGTGCTTAACAACTGCTAGGAACTTTAAAGTGGTTAAAATTAAATTTAAATAATGATAGTTATGTGAAATTTAACCATGTAAGATTGTTTTTGAAGTCCGTTTTTAGAAATGTTCTAGAATACTTTAGGTCTCTGGAATTTTCTAGATTTTTGTGAATGTTATGGAATGTTTTGGAATGCTTTGGAATATTTGGGATAATAGAAAGGGTATATGTTTTGGAATATAATTTTATGGTTTCATATGGAATATTTTTGATAGGGATTTTTGTGGAAATTTATTTGTATGTGGAGGGTTATATATATCCCTCTCTCGCCTCTATACCATTTCTTATGAGCTACATTTTTTTAGTGAAGGTTTTAGCTGCCACCTGCTGAAGTGAATAATGCAACATCTTCAGTAACATGAGCCTCTATTCTTTACTTGATTGTTTGCAATAATAAACTGGCATTAGACCAATATAAGTCTTGGTGTTGACTTGTGCAATTCCCGGTCCTTGTGAACATCAACTCCGTCTTCAATGGAGTTGATATTAATTGCCGACTTCGAGCAGCATGCGAGCCTAAGCTTTCTGCATGTGTAGTTATTGTTTATATCATCATCATCTGCTATTGATTGAATGAGCTGAAATGCAAACTATATTATTTGTAAACATCAGTCGAGCATTATTTTCATCAAATCATAAAAATGGCAGGCGGCTTTGGCGGTTTATGAATCTTGATTCTTGCAAGAAAGTGTGACAAGTGAGCCTTTTTCGCTTTTTTAGATTCATTGAAAAAAATGGAGGATGAGAACGGGCTTGAGCTAAGCTTGGGGCTTTCTTTAGGCGGATCATCCTCAAAGCTGAAAGTCAAAGATGCGCCTTCAGATCTTAAAGGTGAGGAAATACGTACTAACAGCAGGCACATGGGAACCATATCTGACGACTCCTTAAAGAATTTCTGTAGACCTGGTTTTGAGAGCCAAGACTCCAACAAGGGGAAACAGAAGAGCGATTCCATTGCACAATCTCAGGAGAATTTCTTCACAGACCTTGCTAAATGCTCTGCATCCAAAGCATATTGTTCCAACAATGCAAGAAACAATCTGCCGCAGTTCACATGGTATCATGAACAGCTGATATCAAGTTCTGGCAATAGAACTGAAGAGGAGAAATCAAGTTCCGGCAAACGGAAGCTGTCCTTTGAGGAGATGAGTTTTAAAAACAAGCATGAAAAATTAACAGACTATGCGGAAAAGCAGGGTGCCAAAAAGACTCCCGGATTGAGAAACTCGCTTGTTTCGAATGCGGCAGAGGATGGATCTGCTGGCGAAAATGAAGAAGTGGCAGAGTCAGAAGCAGAAGGCCCGCCACATTCATGGCTGGCTTCACAGAGAGAAGCATGTTTATTAGGTAAGGAAACAGGAAAGCTTGCATTTGGGATTCCTTTGTCACTCCAACAACTGAAAGCCATGAACGCAGTACCTTCTTCTAGCAGCGGCTTTCCTTCAGCATGCGCCATGCAACTGATGCCAAATGCAACTCCGGTGGTCTCAACAGCAAGCACACAGCTTGCATTCGGTTATCCTTCTGCTCAGCTTCCAACGCTAGAGACAGGTTCTTCCTGGGCTTTTAATTCTCAGCCACTGCAAATATCTTCTTTTACTGCTAGAGAACAGCTTCTTGGAGTCCAAATCCAAGAGCACTCTGAGGGTGGCATCAAGACATCTCAAGGTCACTTTATTTCTTTGAATTCTGATTATAACTTGTGTTTGAGCCCCCGTTGAGAGAGCCTATTTTCTCATCAGATTTGGCGGCTATCATCAGCAGATCTGAAGGTGAGGCCAGAAGGCGCTACAGCGGGATGCCGGAGGAAGCAGCGGCGATAAGGCCGGGGGTCTCTCCGAATTTGAGATTCGGAGGGTGCGGGTCCTACCCGGATCTGCCGTGGGTTTCAACGACTGGGGCTGGCCCCAACGGGCGGACCATCTCTGGCGTCACGTACAAGTACAATCTGGATCAGGTGAGGATCGTGTGCGCCTGCCATGGTGCCCACATGTCTCCCGACGAGTTTGTTCAGCACGCCTGCGCGCCTGCAGATGCTCCTCATCCGTCGTCGCCGCCGTTTCCGGCCCCTGGCAATAATACCACCAGCTCAGCCCACAGTTGAGCTGCTGCTGCGCTTTTTTTATTCGTCAGTAAAACCTGCACAGAACATATATATATAGCTTTAAATAATTGAATGTGTTTGAAAGTTGCATTCTTGCATTCAGTAAGATTTTTGTAATTTAAGAATAAGATAATATTTTATTTGTACATAGTAAAATTAAGTTCTTAAATATGGATGTTATTCAGTAATATTTGGGCGCTTGTATTACATTATTTTTATTTTAAAAATAAAATTTGTAAATGATTATATTATTAGAATGAAATATTATTATTTTTGTTATCATTGTGGCATAATAAAGCATATTTAAGAACTTTTATACATAAGTATTAAACTCTGTGTAGAGTAATTTTGAAATATTTGTAAGGTATCGTAAGAAGGTAAGAAATGAATCAACTAAGGTTTTTATATCTGAGAATCTGCAATCAATTTTAACTTTCTTGGCACAGCATGAGCTGTAAAAATATCAATCATTTGGCTGTTTGAATTAAGATAACATTTGTTTAGCTCAAGTAAAGATTTGTTTTGATCTATTTTCAGAGTATAGCCATGAATTGAAGCAAGTAAATATTTGTTTTAATTAAGTAGATAGCAATCGCCTTTTTAGCATTAACTAGTTAATATTAATTAATTAATTATTCAATTACATGTTAATTGATGCTGTTAATTAAAAAATAATTATGTATTAACTAGTTTATTACATAATTTTCTAATTAATTTGAAAGTTAATTATGAATAAATATATTACATAAATATGTTCTTATATTTTTAAATTTTATAAGTTTTGCATTATTAATCAAAGTTAGTTGATTATTTGTATATCAATTTCATCATTACATATTAATTAATATTGGCTAGGAATTATGCAATTAAAATTAATTATTTATCTAAATTAAATACATAATTAAAGAGTTAGTACTAAAAATAAATTGTAAATGTATTAATCACATATTAATTGATTAACTATTATTTTCATTTAAAAATTTAGTCCTAATTAAACCGAGCATCCTTATTATTTTAACAAATAAACAAATTATTTTAATTTAACTTGATTGGGGCTGACTGCACAACCCACAGATATTATTTTTTTAGATATAAATCAAAAAAATGCATAACATTTTTTCTCACAAAAAATAACAGTAAATTCAGTTTTTAGGTATAAAATTCATTAAAAAAATATATTTTAAATATAATTTTTGAAGCGATATTTGAGAGTTAAACAATATTAATGTGTTTTAATATGCCAATTTTAAATTTATTATTTATAATAAATAATATAAAAATAAAATTATATCATTTTGAAATGATATTATTGATATAATATCCAACACGCAACGTCGGTTAAATGGGCAATTTATCTTTGAGAAATATTATTTAGATATATTGATATGATACTTAATAAAATTTATCCAATAAAATTTTAAAAATAATATTTATATTATTTTAACATAAATAAATAAACACTGATAATATGATATTTTTAGATGTCATATCAACAAATCTAAATAATATTTTTTTTTCATAAATAATTAACATTTTACATATATCCTCAAATTTAAATTATATTGTGGCTGAATGGAAAATACTTTATTTTAAATGGACGGAATGAAAGTGCCGTGGAATCCATAGGGGACGCGTCGCGGCAAAGTGATTTTGGCCACAGGATGAGCTCCAAATCTCTCAGCATCGATTATATGAACCTTGGGAGCAGAAATTAAAATTAGAAACAGGCTGGCTGCTTTTGTAGCAAAAAGGAGCACATCTCATCTGATTACCTGAGATATATTTGTGGTTTCATTGTGCACGAAAAAGATTAACCATCCAGCATCTTCCTCAAACTCATCTTGTTTAGAGACAAAAGCTGCTCCTGAGCAGAACTCGTTTTTTGCTAGGACGTACCTTTCCACCTAATTGACGTAACCATCACTCTAGTGTATGCCAAACCAATGATAAAACAAGGAATGCCACCAAAGTTATTACCTGCAATGCACTGCCGTCTTTCTCATCAAAGTAAAATTTTGCGAGGCCTCCATACTTGGGCAACGCTGCAAAAACGCCACTCCACACAGTAAGAAACCGATAAAGCAATTGCATGTTCACCATTATGCAAATGAAATAGTCTCGTTTGTTACCACAAACAGAGCTTGCCTCAGAATTCACTACTTGTGTGAAGGCAAATCTGTTGTATAAGCCCACAAACCGATCATTCATCATGGGAAATTCAACTGCGAAATCGCATCCACTTAAATATCTTTCCTTGACACCCCCAGTTCTCATGTTCAACCTCCACTCATGTAAGCCAGAAAAGAAGAGACCTTCACGATCCTTTTCGTCTGTCAATTTAATATGCTCAAATCCGCTAGAAAACCATTGATATTTGTTGCGTCCAAAATCAGGGCCTGGTATTATGGATCTGTGTGCACGACAACCTATTACAATGACCTGCTCAAAAAATAAATCCAAGTAAAATATGTTCAAAAGCTTCACATGAATTGATTTGCAATTTTAGATACACTTGATCGAGTCTTGAGAGGCTTTTAAAAGAGCAAATTTTAGCACCTCTTCATTGAGCTCATAGCAGTTGACGATGTGGAAAGTACAGTACGGCTCAACATCAAACCAACGTAGGGAATTGGCATTCCCATATCTAGGCATCACACCAATTCTCCCATAACTTTCTTTCTCGAACTTGATCAACCTATATTTACAAGTAAACTTCTCAATATGATCTCAACTGTGATTGCAACTTTTTACTATCAGAAGGCAAACCACTTACGGGCCACCATTTATCAGCCTTTTTATGTCAAATGTCAATGGCATATCCAATATTATGTTGTACCTGAAGAATGGGAGCCAATCAAAGAAATCCTTCTCTAATATGCATAACTCACACGGCATCAATTTATATATATATATATATATATTAATGCAAAGAACAATTTAAACATAAAACAAAAAGCTTTTCTTATTGATTCTGAATCTAATTTCTTTGATTATCATTTCAGGAGTAACCAAAATAAGACCATAAGAGTAAAAAAAATGATGCTAATTGAAAGCAAGTTGTATAAAGGTAAATTCGAAATTATCAGAAAGTAAAAAAAATGAGAGAGAGTAAAAAAAATGAATTTTAATGAATATCAGTATTAAGAATATTGATGAATTAGTTCAAGAGAACTAAAATATTAATACAAAGCTATTGAATATGATAGTTCAAACTCTAAAAATCATCTGTCTAGCCTTCTTGTTGAGTTTCCGCAATGTCTTATTTGTATACCGTTCACGCGATTGCAATTGCACGATAAACTTTTGTGCATTATTTGCCCAGCAGGGCGACTGTCTTTTTTGAGGGGGTGGGCTCTCAGCTGGACTGTCGAAAATCCTTAGGAATGCGATTGAGGAGTTGGATCCAAGTTGACTTGTACGTTTATATTTTGATATATATATATATATATATATATATATATATATATATATATATATATATATGTGTGTGTATGTGTGTGTGTGTGATGCCCTGATGCTGGTTTAACGAGAACTGTCCCGATATCGGGTGGTCACGTACCACAGGATCATATTGAGCAATTTGAAAGAAAATGAACACACATATAAAAGAAAAAATAATTCTCATTCATTTAAATTTCCTGAATTATAAAACTCTCCAACATTCCTTTTACAAAGTTCATCAAAGATAAACTGAAACAAAAGGAAAATAAAAACAAAATTAAAATTAAAGTTGCGCGTAAATTCGTCAGCAAATTCGAAAATGAACGAATTAAGGTTCTTGTTTGAATTCTCCAAAAAGCACACAACCCAGTATTGTAAAGAAAATATTACCAGCTTTTAGAATTCCTAGCAACTCACGAATGCTGATGTCATTTTCTAGTAACTCAAGAATGTTATTGATGTCATTTTCCAATAAAAATGAAAATGTCTGAATTGAAATTTAACAGAATAAAAATAAAAATCATTTAATAATATTTGAATTATTCTTATTATTAATTAATGAGAATAATAATAATGTGAATGACTAATTTATTAAATTCATAATAATGTTTTATTAATTTTATTTAAATAGAATAAAAAGAACGAAAAAAATATTTGCAATTTTTTTCTCTCATTTTCCTCCCATTTTTCAACTCCTCTAACCTTCAGGATTATGATCGTCGGAAAATGGAGGAAGGCCGGAGGGAGTGGCCAGAGAGGGGAGCTGGGTGGCTGGAGGGCTAGCTGGCAAGAGGGAGGAGGCTATTAGTAGAGGGAGTGCCGGTAAGAGGGGGGAGAGGGTTGGCAGGTTTGGAAGGAGGGAGAGGGGGTCGACCCACTTGGCCAATAGCCTGCGCCAAAAACGGCACAGGAAGGGCGCTGGCAGGCAGAAGCTTCCACATGCAGGCTTTGTCTTGCGACAGAACCTGCGATCACAGGATCGCAGGATGCGATCCGATTCGGGGGGAGGAGAAGGAATTTCTTAAATAAAAAAAATTACTTAAAGTTAAATATTTCGTATTTTTTCGCCGTTTAGTGCCCAAAAATAACTAAACTTAACACCGATGTATGTTTCAATGTAAAGAACACCCTCGCACCAATATTTTTTTTATTCGGAGCAATCTTTTATTTTTAATTAATTTATGAAGTTTTAAACTTCGAAAATTAATTGAGATCGAACTGGCACTCCAAAATTTGTGAAACTTCTCGAGCGGACTTTAAATATAATACTTAACATAATGACATGAAAAACGATGACTTCAGACATGTGTTTAATATTTTCAATTTGTTGAATTTAAGAAAATTAAGAAATTAAAACGAGAGTTTCTATTATCTGAATTTCTCCCAAGCTATAATACTTTGATCTAAAAATTATTCTAATCTAAATATATTTTTGTTTGCCCTAATTCGAAATTCTCTGGGTCTTAATTTTTGAGATGGGATTTGACCTAATTTAACGAAGTAGCGACAGTAGATCGTTACAATATATAACAGACACTTGCCAGTTTTCATAAAAAAACAACACAAACCAATTTTTTCCCTCATCCATAAGAGTTCTCTCTGGTAATATCTTCTTTTCCCCTTTTTAAGTATTAAAAAATACTCGGTCATTGCCTTAGGAAAGCAAGCAAACAATGACTGAATCATGGAAATTTGTATATGCTTAAGCCCACTTGCATTAGTAAGTTGTTAGATCCTCTGAAGCACAAGGAGAATCTTTTCTCCTTCATATATCCCAGCAATCCAATAATAGCCCATCAATTAGGTCAGGTAATAATACCACTAATTTGGAAAAAAAATTATATTAGCATAAAATTTACCTTTGGGTAACCCCAATATCATGGCATAAAGTACTTCTTTCGAGCTTGAGATCAACCTTATGTGTTAGCTGATTTCCATCCGCTGGTAAAAATAATATTAATGAATATAAATAAGAGGGGTTGATATTTTACCAACAAGAGCATTTCGTTTTTTTATATTTTAAAAATTCAACCAATTAATTTTAAATTGACTTATCCTAAATAGCGTTGAATTTTAGTATGTTAATAAGCTGTTGTTTGGACCTTATAAAATCCAACAATGGAGGAACCAATGACCACTTGGAGTTTTCTGGGAGGTGGCACTCAGGCGCGCCCCTAGATGCCTGAGAGAAAGAGAGACTGGTGCTATGTGGCGCCTAGGCACTTGACAGACAAAAACCTGGGTGCATCAGTAGCATTCATATTGTTCTGTTGCTTTCGTATATATTCACGCAAGCATCCATTTTAGGTTCATGGTTGAGGTTTTATGGATGATGTTTTAATTTTATCAGTGATGCTAATATTCCCTTCTTAAGTTCACCTTCCACTATTTAATGCATTGGGGCTGCCCAAGAACTAGGATGGAGTGCAAGGAGGGAGACCTTTGTTTACACTTGTCCCGACCCGAGGTTTTGGAGTTACTGGGGAGAGAGCGACGGGGCTTTAACCTGTTCCCTTCCGGAAATAAGCCAGAATGGACAACAAGATTGCTTAGTCTTTGCCTTTTTTTTTTCAATTACAACACTCTAAAAATGCTACTTCAATCATGCAACCACGAATGCGGTTTCGAAAGAATTGATTGATGCCTAAATCATTTTAGTTTTATCCTCACTGTGTGTTTATTAGTATTCTTTTATGCCCTTTTGAATGAATAGGGCTATGCCGGCAAATTCTTGACAAAAAAACTGAATATGCGAGGAACCTGAGACAATGCCAAGGACAAGGAACGGTCGCGTTGCACTAGCTCCAACAAACACCAACTGCCCCGAACCCGGCGCTTTCTATCACAATCGAATCAATGTCAAAGTGTTAGTTTGAGATTGCCTTTTTTTTTTTTTGAAGAATTCATTAGATTGTTTTTAGCATAATGATGCAATTATCGAAGATTTCGGTTTCCACCTTTGGATGCGCAATGAAGGGTCGATTCCAGGCTCTGCCGAGATCCCAACATCCGATCGTCTTGAGACTCGACAACTCAATCTCCTGTGGCATATGGTTCTCTGCGATGGCAAAAACCCTTCCCGCATGCTCGAAGACATTGGTATTGCTGAAATCCTTCGAAGCTTTCCCGAATCTTAGCTGTTTACATCCCCCCAGCACGGCTTTAAGAAGGTGAGAGAGAGAGAGGGAGAGAGGGAGAGAGAGAGAGAGAGAGAGAGAGAGAGAGAGAGAGAGAGAGAGAGAGAGAGAGTGCCTGGTTGAGCAAGACAGCAGAGACGACGGAGAGAGCGTTTCCCTCTAAGATGGGAAGGATGGACGGGCGATTGCGTTGGCGCTCGATCCGGAAGGTTTCCGATTCGACGAATCGATTCTTATAAATGACGCTCCATTTATTGCCAGTCGTGGTTCTGCAGAAGCTGAGAGCGTGAAGCATTCCTTCGCCTTCCACCCATATCTCGTTGCAGGTTCCAAGAGCTGAAGACGCGGATTGAAGCGCCCCGAACTGTGGGTTTGACCCTACGTTGAATAAGCCCAAAATTTATGCAAGACATACATTTAGTGTGTATATACAGCGAGCGTGTGAGTGTAATAATACTTTTTGTATATAAAAAATGTTATGATTATATAAAAATATACATCAAAAATTATTTAAGATTAATTAGAATTTTTTTTTTATAATTTTTATATATAAATCTTATCAAAAATACATTCAATCAATAATTTATTTTCACATTAAATTGATATATTATTTATATATTTTGATAAATAACTAATTTTGTATATACTTCAAAAAATATATATATATATATAGATTTATAAGATTCAGTGAATTATGTTGAAATAAAAATTATTATTAAATTTAATTTTATGTTATGTATGAGAGCTATAAAAATATATATTTTAAATTCTAGTAAAAAAAATTAATATTTTAGAAAGAAAAATGCTAATAAAAAGAGAAGAGCGTGATGTGACAGACCATTTCTGATGTAAAGGCCCTGAGAAAAGTCAGGAGGAATTTCTCCTTCAATGTTGTTCTGGAGGATCACCGACTCCCCCGTCTCTTCCACAGGCACAAAGTTCCTCTGAACCAGGCAGCGTCGAGAAAAGTACTCTTTTCAGCCCGAAAAATAATGATTAAAAATAATTACCGACCTGGGAAGGGAGCCACGGTTGATCGCAGAACCGGAAGAAAAAGTCAACAAACGCTTCCGACAATTTATTTGATGCTTTATTCCGAATGAAATTCTTCCGGGGGCTGATCTGCAGTTCAGAGAAAAAGATTGCTAAAAAGGTATTTGATTGCTTTGAAAAGTAGTGCTGTTAACTTGCCTGCAGGAAGGAAGAAGCGGAGAACAGAGCGAGCCGAGAAGAAGGAAAGGTAGTTGCAGGGGATGATGATCTTGAAACATGGAAACCATGACAAGCTGAACCACTCATGATGAACACAGAGCTGCAGGCAGCCATGGTCTAAATTATTTAATACTCAGCGGGTTTCTATATCTATATAATGATGGAGGGGCTGCTAGAGCTGTTGCTTAGACTTTCTTTTATTTAATCGAATAATTGCGTCCCAGTTACAACAAATATATTCGTACTTAATTTGCTGATTTGCCAGAAAATAGCCCACTAAATTAAATAAAATAAGAAAACATTACCAAAATTTCTCATTCTAACCCAAATGCATCAACTTCAATTTTTTTATCATTGGATTGACCACCGTTAATAAACTTAACTTTGAAATATTAAGATTATGTGCGATTGAGTTACGCCCGAATCAAGCGTAATTCACAATTACGCGGAATAAACCGCCGTCGAGCCTTTTCTTCATCGTCGAATCGTTCAAACAAATCCATCTCGAGTCCACCACTTCTCTGACGAACGAATTGAATGATTTGTTTCATCAAACATTCGGTTCCTTTACCATAAAAAAAATAATCGGATAAATTTATCTTCCAAATTTACTAAGTATCATACTCACATATATTATTTTATGCAAGCAGAAAAATGTTTAAATTTTTTTTAATGTATATTTTTGTGTAAGCATAACATTTTTCTTTAGATAATTATATATTCCACCGATCATTTAATTGCACATTAAATTAATACATCATATATATATTTTGATGTATATTATCGTGAGTAACTATAGAAATACTCTTATCGAAACCAAATGGCTTTCTTATGTAGCTGCACATGCATCTTCATGGCAGGTTCGTGCCACTGGAATCTCACAGGTTTCAGCACAAGGCATCATTGGGTGTTGCATGAAAATTTAAAAAAGAGAATAATTATCGAAAAATATGATTTTGCTCAAATAAAAATAGATGACTAATATTTTATATTTAAATGCACATTTTTTATGATGAGTCCGAAGCAAAAAAAATAAATTTAATATGTATTTTGCTCAGAGATAAATTTATTTATTTATTTATATATTTAAAAAGTTAAATTAGAGCAAACACTAAAAAACTTGCTCAAAATTTACTTATTTTATTTAAAATTTCAGCGGAAAATATTTAACAAATTTGCTTTGATAAATGCATTGCTACATAATCTTATGTCTAAGATAAAAAATCAAAAGATAATATTTCATATTGATCTACACAGTAGCATTGCAAAGATTTCATAATTTTATTGTATCTATAGTTTTATTTTCTTTTTAAATTTTCATTAAAATAAATATTTTGTAAAATAAAATTATTTTATCAGCTGCATTAAATTAAATTGAAATTCTGATTGAATAATTAAATTCAAATTTCATTGAAGAGTACAAATTTAGAATGAGTGGAAACTTTACCCTTCCGCTTCTAACAGAATGGTGCAACGTCATTTCCTATAATAATTTTACCCGGCCAGAGTTTAAAAAGGCAATGGCACCTGTCTTTCTCTGCTTAGATTCGCGTTCTTTAGGGTTTCCGTTTGGTGCAAGGAAGGAGAAAGCATGCAGTGTCTATTGGCGACGGATCAACTACGGCGTGATCATCGGAGCTCCCTATTCCCTTAGTCGCAATCGGTCAGCACAGGCTCCGCATTCGGTGCCTGTAACTGCACTGCATGCGGAGACGTTGCGCACGAGACCGAACGTCTCCTTGTTCCTTGGCGTTGACTTCAGCAGGTTGCGTGGCTTTTGTTAGAGCCGGTTCTTGTGGTTGGTGTATGCTTGCGTGAATTTAGGGCATGTGGTCGACGTTTCTTGCGCGACGATGAGGTGATCGTTTCCGTCTCTCTCCGTGTCTCTCTCATTGACAGCTGAGGTGCTGTGATTAGGAAAATGGCTTCGTTTAGAAGAAGCACTTCGGTTGTTCATCGAGATGGGTGCGTACCCAGAGTTAACGAAGCTTCCTTGGATACTCCTCCTTGCTCCAAGCCTACTCATACAAGGACCTATTTGATCATGGGAAGACTGATGAATTCAGTTCTGAGTTCCGTTGATTTTTCTACGGAACATAATAGAGTCCTAACTGCTGTTCATAACATTTTTCTCCAGAGATCTTCCCGGCCTTCGGAAAGGCCTAAAATCAAAGGTCCTTTTTTTAAGGGGTCTGTCCACCGCTTTTTTATATGCTTTGTGGTAGGTTTTTTTTTTGGTATCGCCCCCATTCCTGTCCTTGACATTTCCAGGAATAGTTTGTCCAGGCACCGGGCCTTTTCTTTCCACGAGCAACATGGTTTCCACGAACAGCCAGTGTTTGAACATTTTCACAAGGAAATGGATTCACACGACAGTGATATTTTGCCTGGTCGGAAAAGTTTTTTAAAAGATGCCAATAATGTAGAGGTTTCAACCAGTTTGAAGATGATAAATAACAGTCTGCCCGCTACATCTAGTCTTACTTCTTTTGATTTCAAAATACTTAATCGCAAGCTTTTGATAATTGTCACTCCTACTCATGCTTGGTCATTTCAGTCTTTTTATCTAAATCGTTTGGGCCAAACATTGAGAAATGTGCCACATCCTCTTATTTGGATAGTCGTGGAAATGTCTTTGCAATCAGCTGATACAGCGAAAATCCTGAGGGATACAGGAGTTATGTATAGACATCTTATCTGTGATCAGAATGTTACCGGTATAAAAGATGTGAGGATCCTTCAAAGAAATGTTGCACTTTCTCACATTGAAAAACATCAGCTTGATGGCATTGTTCTATTTGCTGATGATGACAAGATATATTCACTGGAACTTTTTGATATAATTCAGGAAATAAGGTATTTACGTTTCTTTTAAAAAGTTTAATTTTTTTTTTGTGTCTATATGTTTTGAGCACTCTGCTTATTGCATTCTCAATATTCTTATTTCTTAACGAGTTAGGATAGATACCTTTTGTTTGAATCTGTTTTTATTGATACAGGCCATCATATAAGGGCTGTATAATTTTTATTAAGGGCTTTGCTAGCAATGATAATCTCGTTGTTTTAAATAATGAAATTGGCAAGGTTTGATAATTTGTTGGATAATTTGAATTCATTTTGAATTTTTAACTTTATATATATATATATATATATATATATATATATATATATATATATATATATATATATATATATATATATATATATATAAGAATTTCAATTTGACTGCACAGTGAGTAAAAATGAAATCATGATGATGTAATGCTGGCCACTGCACAAAATTAAAAGATTCAACAAGCTCTCACCTTTCTTCAGCAAGGTTTGCCAAAATTCTAGAATCTGGAACCGGAAATGTTCATCATTTTTATTTAGTTTGGCACACATTTTTTATCGTGAAAAGTTGAATATTTCTTTTAATGGGCCACAATGCAAATTACTTTTCAGAGAGTAGTTCACAATCTTTGTCAATGCACCATCACTGTTGGCCATTTAAGAGATATGCTTATAAAGGAGTAAATGTTTATTTTCTCGGTTCTGTTCTACATACTTTTTTTTATTAAGAATATATGTTATTCATATTAGTTATACTTTTAAAATCTGATGAATTTACTTTGAAGTTAGCCTAATGTTAATAAGATTATTACTAATTCAAGTCCTCTAAAAAATATTTACCAATTAGGATTTCAACTATTTTAGATCATAGACTTCTCTTGTATTATCTCATTAGCTTTATACTTATTATATTTTTTCATTTAAAATTTTGAAAGCATGTTATATTTATTTATTGCGTGCACTGTCTCCTACATATCTTTCAAAGGTTACAATATTTCATTTTTCATATATAATCATGGTTTTTGATGAAAATTATGTTTACATTTAGCAACACATTTGTATATCAGTATCAAAACTTGGAATTTATACTTGCTTATACAATTTCAAACTTGTGTTTATGACCCTAATCAGCATCAAGTACCACCACAAGCATCATCATCATCATCATTGCTTTTACACTCAGCTACACATTTCTATGTTTGTTCAACTTAACTTGGAACACATATTTATTTGCATCCACTTCAATTTTATAGTTAAGAAACCCTTACTAATAGCAAATACTGTCATCATCTTTGTTTTTGCAAAACTGAAATGAATCTTTTAACTAACCCACATTTTTTTCTCATCATGGTGCATTACTTTTGGGTGTTACACAAACTACATTTGCTCACTTTATTTTGCTGTTGATTAAATGGCTGGACTTTGCTTGTAAGTTTTCTGCCATTAGAAAAAAATCAATTTGGCTTCATTTTTATGGGATACTAGTTTGGGAAAATTAAAGACACAGGATGCTTGTTCTTTAGTAAATTATAAACTAAAGGCACTTCACTTTGTTAATGCTTTGTACTAAAATTTTCTTATCAAAAGATTTGTAAGTTCATTTCTATTCGTTTTCTTTTTCATTATAATTTGATTGATTTTTTCTCAGTGATAACTTATAGGATGCATGAGGTTTGATTTGTTTAAAAATGAGGTATTGCATAATTAATATAATTTTCTTGTAGTGCTGTGCGCAAAATTTCTAATTGATTGTATTTACAACTTCTTATGGTTTAATTTTGCTTAAAACCTTAAGCAAAATATCTCAATATCAACAATTTGGATAAAAAGAACTACCTATTGCTTCAAAAAAAATTTAAAGGCTAAATCTTGTTCATGTCTTTTGAATAATTTTGAACTAGTTGTTGAATGAAATCATGTAAACACTACCGTATGCATAAATTTTAGGGGTACAAATGAGATAAGTCTAGTTTAAATAGGTCCCAACTTGTGCTTGAGCTTAATTAATTAATCAAGTTTATTCTCAAGTTTATGTAGAAACCGAAGGAAACAAGATAAAAGTAGAAAGAAGGAGAGAAGAAAATGGTCGGATTCAATAAGTAAACATTACATGGTAAGGTAGTACGTGTATATAGCATTATTAGGCTAGCAATGGTAGATATGTAAATACATGGCTGGTATTACTTATATGTATTATTATTCCTCCGCAAACGAGCACCGGTAGTGGAGGTTGTGAGTTTGGACTGATGCTTTAGAACTTTTGCTGTTGGTAGTGGTTTGGTAAAGATGTCCCCGAACTGATCTTCTGTAGATGTGTAAAAGTTCAATTTTTTGTTTTGATATACTGTCTCGAGTAAAGTGGCAGTCAACCTCGATATGCTTTATTATTGTGTTGAAGATAGGATTCTTTGCTAGTGCTATGGCAGAGAGATTATCACAATACAACTTGGTTGGTCCAATTGGGAAATTGGCGTGTAGTAGTCGTCGTGTTCAGATAATGTCCGCTGTTGCAGTTGCTAGAGCTTGCTATTCTGCATTTGTGGAGGAGTAGGAGTCGATGCTTTGTTTCTTGGCACTCTAGGATATTGGGGTGTTTCTAGGACAATGCAATAACCGGTTGTAGACTTATGGTCGTGGATGTCCTCGTCCAAATCTGAATCTGCATAGGAATGTAGTTGCAAACTTTCTGATGTGATGAGAAGGTCGACGTGGATGGAGCTTTTGACATACTGGAGAATACGCTTTAGCTGATTGAAATGTTCTTCTGAAGGATTGTGCTTATGTTTGCATATTTTGCTTACGATGAGGCTTATGTTTGGGAGTAATGGTTAAGTATTGTAGGGCTCTGACAAGCTGTTTGTATAGGTTGGGCTAGTTGAATGGTGGTGAGGTAGGGGCTTTTAGTTTTTGGGTGGCTATCGGTGTAGAGGAGTGATTGCAATTTTTTATGCATGCAATTTTTAGGATTGTGGATGTGTAGGTTGTTTGACTAAGGATGGGCCCATTTGGTGTTTGTTGTAAGGTGATATCGAGGAAGGTTTCTCGGGTGCCAAGACATTTCATACAGAATCGGTTGGTGAGCTGTTGGATGTGAGCGTTGAGTGTTGTTTGTTGCGGTTCTGCAATGAGGATGTCATCCATGTAGATAAGTAGGTAAATATGGTTTGGTGTGGTGTCTAGGATGTGGAGGGAGGGGTCGGTAGTGCTGGTTCTGAAACCTATGGAGTGTAGAAATCAGTGAGGGTAGAGTACCATTGGCGAGGTGATTGTTTGCGTGATGACCCTTGGGTTAAGTTAGGTATCAACCCAACTACCCTTGGGTACATCCCCACATGATCATAGTGGTAGTTAAGAGAAAAATAGCATTTGGACAGAAATTTAAACAATAGAGCCACAGAACATAATAAGCTTGCCAATCATTCAATTTAAAGAATACAATATTCAGATTATTACAAACTAAATAAATATAAATAAATGTTTCCGTTTAACTTTAAAGTAACAAATCAAAATTTTATTGCCAATGTCAGTGCTACCGTACTTTAGATATTCTTTATACTATGTTAACTTTCTCCAACTGCACCTGACCTGGCATTATAAGAATAATGCCTCAATACACATATTAAGTACAAAGATGTTTAAATGTTATACTTAGCAAAAAGCGGAAAGCAAAAAATAAAATTTTTTTCAGGAAATAAAAAGGTTAAAGCAAAAATACATAATCCTGCAAATTAAACATTTTTTTTTACCATAATACTGTCATCTGTCATATAATAAGTTTCACACATGTTTGTTTATATGTATGTCTTGATTTCATGAAGCAACAATTAACAATTTTATTGAGCAAATCTAGAACCATGAGGCTGTGTTTAATAAGAGCAACTCCTTCACCTGGGCCCCCTCAAAGGCTCCAGATGGCACCCTTATAACTCCCGATGGACTAGCCCCATCCTTAACCTAATAAACCACCATTTCGGAACCCTTGCATACATTCACAAGACAACATATATATTTCATTTATGACATTATTCTGACATTTAACAAGCATTTCACTTCATCAACAGGGTTAAAGCTCAAAACGGTGCTAAAATGGCAATAAAAGCATTGTAAGTGTAAACAGTAAAATCAATGTGCCTTGGTATTTGAATTCCTGAAAGGTACTCACAAAGCGGATGCGTTTGCAAACATTAAATTTGTTATATTTATTAGTCTTTGAGAACGATGGTTTGTAATAAAATATATACTTTTACTCTTAAATTTTGGACTTTTAGCTATTTGCCTTAGTTTATGAACTTAAATTTCCTATGTCTTCTAATTTAATTGAACTATTCTCATTTCTTTTAGGATGATTAATAAGTGTAGTTTAATAAAATAAGACTTCATTGTATTGCAATGAGATTGTTTAGGCTTCATATGATTTAATGCAATTTTTATCAGATCTTGATGCTCATTCTTAGACTAAATTTCCAAGTTCTATATTCCCTTTTTTCACATATTCCTTAATTGTCGTGTTAGTTAAAACTACAATGGATCTTGCTAAAATTTGATTAAGGTGTTGCAAGAAAATATTATTTGATTACTAGTAGAGGACACTGTGATGAAGGTTGATAATATCTCTGCTTCTGGTTTGAGCCTATTATGAATTATACTAATGATCTTATTTCATAAATTTTATTTGTGGATTATAAAGATAAGTTGAATTTTCATACTTAGGTAGTTCTAGTAATTATAGGAATGTTTCATTTTGGAATTATGATATTTTGAATAAAATTTGAATTCTACAGATCCATTACTTCTATTATGAAAATATCATGACATGTTCAGATTTCATCATCTTTCGAATTTTCTGTTGAAAGTTTAGATTCATAACTATGTTTTCAGAATCATGAACTTCATATATACAAATTCATAGTTTTAGATTTGTCAACTAATCTCAAACTCACCATTATAGAGTTCATGAAAACAAATTCTTAGAAGTAATCAAAATCAGATTTTATTTCCTAACCTTCAGTTGAAAAAAAAATAAAAGTTGAGGATATGTTTAAGGCTGATTTCAAATATAATGTGGCATTTATGAATTAATGAGGATGTGCTCTGGTTGAATGTGTTTGTGCAAATTTCACATTGTCATTATGCTCATTAATAATCTTATTAGATTACATTGTCATGCTCATTAATAACCTTATTAGATCACATTGTCATTATGCTCATTAATAACCTTTTTGATCTAATATAAGAGTGTGGACAAGAATTCCTAGCATCGTAATACAATATTGAAAAATCATTAACAAAATATGCTCCGACAAATTTTATAAACATGAAATTTTGGATTCGAGAGATAGCTTTCCTAACTCTATGAATTCAAATTCAGTATCATTACTTCAAATCTTCAATTTGCAAAAATTTTATTTCATAATCTGCAATACGTCTTTATTACAAGCTATATTAACTTGAAGTATCATATGAAATTGGGTTCTAGACAGGTTATGGAAACTTTCAAATTTTCTTGACTAGAATAGAACATTGATAGGTGTAGTTAAGTGCAACAAGTTGTAAGCAAGGATATGCAATAGAAGTTATAGGTAAAATTTAGTATATAATGGAGACTATAAGAAAGTGATAGATGTATTTCATAATATTAACTTCTATAGATTTCCATTACTCCCTACTTGAAGGTTATAAGTCTATCAGCAATTGCTTAGGCTCTTTCACCGAACTAAAGCTTCTGTAATAATGCATCTCAACAGTTGAAATCAGACTTTTCATACCTTATAAGGTCGGATTCCTCTCCAGATAGCGGGGACTGGACGCAGAAATGTCGAGCGGGGCTTCGGTGGATGAAGTCATGAGACGACCTCTGTCGGTGAACTAGGATCGGGCGGGAGTGGTATTGCAGGCACCAAGTGTCTTCGTTGGCTTGGAGAGGCGTCACGGAGTCGTCACGAATCGGAGCGGTTCGAAGGCGTCGAAGGCCTTCGGGGCTGCGGCTGTGGCTGCATACTTGCGTGCGTCGAAGGCTTCGTTGGATTGGCTGCATCACTGCTTGCGTCGAGGACTGCGGCTTCGTCGGCTACGGCTGCGTCGCTGCCTGCGTTGAAGGATTTGTTGGCTCGGTCACCGCGTCTGGAGCGGAGACGAGTGGAGAAGGAGGCAGAGCGTAGGATATTACGGGAGTTGCGATAGCTAAAATGCGCGGGTATCATTGGTTATGTCCACCTATATATGCATTCGACTCTCCCTCCCTTTCGAAGCGTCACCCCCATTTCGCAAGAGTTCGATCCTTATGGAGGCGTCTTTGCTGGCAAGTGGCAGCAATTTGATAGGTAATTTCTTTTTTTTTTTAAACTAGAGTAATAGCAAGGATAGAAATTCATTGGCGGTTTATCAAGTCAAAACCAAATTCAGCGGAAAAACTAATAGAAAACAAAAAATTGCGGGTATTAATACTATAGCGGGTAATTAGCGAACATTTAAGGTTAGCGGAGACGTTAGTAACTTTCTTAGTAACGACCAAGGGTCGTTACAGTTTGAGGCCATATATAGCCTTGCACGTGGTTTGGATAGTTAGGATCTTCAAAGCCTTGGGGTTGTTTCATGTAAACTATTTCGTTGAGTTTCTCGTGGAGGAAGGCGTTAGAGACTTCCCATTCGACTAGTTGCCATTTGTGGCGGGTAGCTATTGTGAATATGGCTCGGATGGTGGGCATTTTTGCCACCAGACAGAATGTTTCAAAGTAGTCTATGCCGTAATTTTGGTTGAATCCTTGTGCCACTAGTCTCGCTTTGTAGCGGGCTGCTGTGCCGTCTTTGTTGAGTTTGGTTCGAAACGTCCATTTACAATCAATGATGTTTTGATTTGGTTGAGGAGGTTGAAGTGTCCAAGTTTTTTGTTCGAGTAGTGATTGGTATTCTTTATTTATTACTTTTTTCCTGTGGTTTATTTTTACCGTTGCTATGTATGAAGTTAGCTCAGTTTGTGAAGTTGTCGAATGTATTAGGTTTTTGAGAGATTTGGGATGTATGATGCCTATTTCGAGGATGTTTAACATGGAATGTGTGGGAATTTTGGTGTTGAGAATTGAAGGGGAGGTTGGGTGTTTAGCGAGTGAGTGGGAATTAGAGGTCGAGATTGAGCTGGGAGTATTTGTGTGGTTAGGTTTCGGCTATTTGGTTGGTTTTGGAGATGGCGGAGGTGAAAGTGTGACGACCCCAATATTGGAAATCACTTAACTCAATATTGATACATCACCACAATACCTAATACTAGATTAGAAGAAAGCTAATCCAAATCATCAAGTATTGTGTTTGGCCAAGGATTTAGAAGAGGGTCTTAAGTTAAGATGGAAGGGAAGTTATGAATGGTATTTAGAAGTTTGTAAATAAAGATGCAACAAATGGATTTCAAGAATGAAAGATGGTAGAATTGAACATGCTATTTATGAAAAAAGACATGAGTACATGCAATTGTAATCTAAAACAAATGAACTACTTACATTTAATCTTAGACATAGGATTCTAATTATTTATGGGGAAATTAACATATGACTTATGGGTTTATAATTTGTCCCCAATTATTCTAAGTCTAAATTTTTTTAAAAATTTCGGCAGAGTCTCCTTTGTAAATGGTTAAGGAAACACCTGCAGAAGTACATGCAATACTCCCATTCCAATGGGAGTTATAATTTAAAAGAAAAGATATTCTAATCTTTCATACATTTAATCCATTTTAACTCCAATTCTAATATAGAGTTCAATCCTTTTTATAGGATTGCTCATTTCCAATTCTAAATAGAGTTCAATCCTTTTTATGGGATTGCTCATTTCCAATTCTAAAAGAAAAAGGGAGAGGAGTACATGTGTAACAATTGTCTAAACTATGGTTTATTTCATCAAGACATTAAATATTCATAGGAAGATATGCAAAGACTTAATTAATATACAAATTTTATACATTTAATTCCCATTCATCCATTCATTTACTCATCCATTCATTCATCACAAGCATTTAAGTATAGTCTAAGCTCCAACAATTATGGTAAATTAAAGTAAATGACATTATTACAAAACAACAGTAAACTGAATAAGAAAAGAAAATTTACTGCTCACTTGGAATTCTTAATAAGTTATAATTAATAATATATGATAGGCGGAAGCAATTTTAGTTTTTAGCGCTTGGTCTAGCTCCACTAGCATCCAAGTGCACCTGATCTATCATATTTTGACATTTAAATGTGATAGGGCAAAGCCAAGAAATAGAAAACCTGATTAGACTAAACAGTCTAAGCATAATTTAAGATTGGCTAAACATGCTATTGTTATAATTGGATATCACAATTCTAGTTACAATGCAAGCACAAGCATAGGTGCAATATGATAAGCATACAAATAAGGAAAGGAAAAATAAGTGAGGTAGAATTGCTCACTTAATCAAACATCCTAACCTACAATCAATACAAGGGTGAAGCATCCTAAATAGGCTAGAATGAACTAGTGTGCATATGAAATTAAATGAAATAAAGCATGATATGTTCAAATGAACTTATGCTTAATAAGGAAAAATAAATAGTGAAGCATTTAAATGGAGTTATACAACATTCACTGTAATCTAAATAAACTGTAAACAAGTAAAGTACAGTCCTAAATCATAGAAAATGCATAGTGAAGAAATTGAAGGAATAATCTTAGATTTAAATCTAAGATACACATAGCCTAGGATTATGTAAAATAGTATAGCTAAAAGCTATGGTGAATCTTAACAATCTATAAGATTGAAGATCTCACATGTTTATTAATTGAAGTTATTTTAATCTGTACTCATTCTGTGGGCATATTCAGAATGAGATGAGGAGTTAAACACGTCTGTTTAACATCTAAAGAAAACGGGGTCCATACCTAAAACACTCACATTCTCCCTCTAAGAATGCGATGTCTCCTTATTACTCTATTTCAGTCTGCCCTAGACTGGTCCACCATATAGAACCCCTAATAATTTTAGGTGAAAGTTTTTTTCATGCACAATATTTTTATGAATGATTCAATAAATAAGGCTCAAAGCTAAGTAAGCCAACAAGGAAAATTTAATATTTGCAACTAAGTGATATTCAAAGTTATCTAATTTTAATGATCTACTTAATGATTAGAGCTAATTGAGCTCCTAATTAACTTTGATATAATGATCTTAAGTTAATTGTAATATAATAGTAATTAGGATTTTGAAAATTAATAGATTCAATTCATTTAATATGATGTGACAAAATAATTTGTAAATATAATGATTGTTGTTAGAGACTAACTCCTAACCTCTTCCTAAACCATAAGATCTAACTTAAGAAATTTGAAACTAATGAAATTCTACTACTAATCATTATGGTTTTCTAAGCTAGGTTATAGTTTGAATATTTTAATCAAACATATTAATCTAGCTAAGTTACAAGTAATTGCAAAGTTTAGGATAAGTACTTTCTAGACTTAAGAACTACAAGTTCTATGTTTACTATTAATGTATGTTTAAAGAATTCAATAAGCTCCCTAAACTAATCTAAGTAAGTTAAGGATACCTATTACTATATCTTAATTTAACAAAATAAGTTTTAGGGATTAGGATGAATAAGCTAAGTATTGAACTAATCACTAAAATTATATCTAGTTGGTTAACAATCCTACAATTATTAATTCATTAAGATTATTTATTCTTAATGGTTTCAACTAATAGACTTAGGATCCAACTATAGATCAATTACAATTCAAATCCTAGGGTTTCTACCTTAGGGTTGAAAAGTGAATTAAGCACTTGACAATTAATTCGCATAACTAGGGAATTGAGAACTAAGCTCATAAAAATATTATCTAAGTGCCAAAGGAGATAATAAATGTGACAAGTTAGCTATCCTAGGGTTTATAAGACTTATAGTAAGCTACCTAGAAATTTAGGTTAATCACAATAACACTAAGTGAGAGTCAAAAACTTATTATAATTTTGTTGTCCAATTGAACTCTTTTATAATTAAATGAAATCCTTATTTCATAAGGAGAAGATTGATACTAAGTTTGTCAATTTTGGACAACATTGGAAAATTAGGGTTTTAATGATTCCTAATTAGGTTAAAAAGTAATTAAGAAAATTAAGTTTTAAATATTGGATTTTATTCCATATTAGTGATCCTCACATTTTTGTGAGTCAAATGGACTATTTGACATTTTGATTTGGAAATCAATTGATCAAATTGGTCACAAGAAAGATTAATATAAATTTTAAAATTTATTAATTAATCTTAAATATTGACTCAAAAAAATATTTATCAAAACTGAAATTAAATTTAATATTATTGATCCTCAAAATTTTGTGATCAAAATAATATATGAATTTGTATTAATTGGAGTTGTATTTTTAAAGTTATGATTAAAATAATTTATGTAAATACTAAGAATATTATTTTAGTTATACATCCTCCAATAACACAAATCAATTATTAAATTAGGCTATCAATCAACATTTAATAACACAGCAATTATTTAGACAACAGAATTAATTGAAATACAAAAAAAATTCATAATGTCAACTACAGAAATTAAATTTTTTCTTAATTATTAGTTTAAGTATTTCTTTAATAAAATTAATAATTAAGATGCTAAGTTTTATTTAAACTAAAAAAAAAATATAAAATCGCACGAAGCACAGCGATCGAAGGAATCCTCGACTGAAAATCACAGGAGGGGATGCGTGTCGTCACAGGCGAGCGGATGGGGGATCGACTGGCCGGGATGAAGCGTCGTCTCCTTCGCCATCTATAAGGGGGATGCCGACAGGAATGGGGGAGGTGCCGACAGGTTTTCCGGAAAGTAAAACTTGATATGCGCGTAAAATGGAAGAAGATGAAGACGGACGTACTTGAAGATCCCGCACCGAACGGCTCGTCGACGGAGGCTTAAGGTACGCAAAGCTTCTTCTTACTCCTTCTCACCCGCACACGCCAATCGCCTCGATAGAAGTCGCAATCCCTACGAAGGAGCTCTCGCAAGCGCTTCGGACACAGCAGCTCTAAAAGTTTTCAGCAAATGCCCAAAAGTCCCTTAGGAAAGGAATAGAGGGGGAATAAAGCCACGGGGAGGCCAGCTGGAGAGCCGGACGGTCCTTCTTTGGCAGCCGCGATCGTGCGTGAGGCGTACAGGGAGCGGGATCTGGCCGTTCGTTCGATCGGTTGATCGAACGGCCAAATCTCAAATTTTTGGTTTGATTAATGCTAAACCGCCGGATGAGACTCAAAAGGACGAGCGACGGTCGAGATGTTGCCGCACGCCTGCTTCGTGCAGTACCCGCCACAGTGAAATTTCTTCCATTAAACAAAAGGAACCGTTGGATATTTTTAAGCTTTATTTAGGTTGTTTAACAATATTTTTAAAAGCTAATTAATTTAATTTAGTAGGAGGCTGTTACAGAAAGGGAAGATGGAAAGGGTGTTTTGATATTTTTTGGTTTGAGTGTGGTTGCTGCGGAGGTTGGGATTAAAGTTAGTAGATTGGTAGATGATTGTTGAGTTTAAGGATTGTTGTTCGGTGGGTTGGTTTGAGAGAAAGAGAATTTATTTTCGATTAATTTGACATGTCGGATATTAAGGAGGAAGATGTTTTAAGGTTGTAGCATATGTAGCTCTTGTGGTGTTGCGAGTAGTCGAAGAAGATGCATGGGAGACTTCTTGGGCTGAGTTTGGTTGTCTTTGTGGGTGGAAGAAGAGGATAACATTGACAACCAATACACAGAGGTGGTTATACTCAGGTTTGGTGTTATGTAGAAGTTGAAATGGGGACTTGTTGCGGGTATTGGGTGAGGGGAGGCAGTTGATTAGACATGTAGAGGTGATGGCTGCGTGTGGCCAAAATAGTTCGGGCAGGTGGGCTGTTTGTAGGAGTGCTCGAGTGGTTTCAATGATGTGTTTATGTTAACTCTTAGACATGTCATTTTGTTGTGGTGTGTATATGGGCAAGACATTTGGTGGTGGATGCCATGATGCTTGAGTAGGTTAGTGAAAATATTTGAATTGTATTCGCCCCCTCCATCGGATTGAAGGACTTTGATATGTTTGTTGAATTGACACTCAATATATTTTTGGAGTTCAATGAATTTGTGAATGATTTCAGATTTATTTTTAGAGGAAATAGCCAAGTAAAATGTGAGTAATCATTCATAAATATGACATAATTTTGAATCCTTCATTAGATACATCAAGGATTGGGCCCCAAACGTTGGTTTGTAAAAATTCAAAGGCATTATATGTTTTACTAGAAAATATGGGAAAAGGAAACTTATGAAGTTCTGCTATGATGCCATGTGGTACAAGAGTTTGGATTGCAGTTTTTTTTCCAATTTGGATTGCAGTTTTTTTTCCAAGAGATGGATTTTGCTTCAGGAAGAGTTGATGAATGTCAGTGCCCGGGTCTTGGAAATGTGGAAGATCGCCACGGTGGTTCGGCTCGTGTTGTGGAAGATCGCGGAATAGCTTTGATGGAGGAATTTGGTAATGGATGGATGATGTAGGGTCTATTAATGCAATGACCTTGGAGAATGGGAAGATTCATATGGATATCCTTTATAATGAATCCATGCAGTTGGAATTGAATAGAACAAGGAATTGTCAAATGTTAGTTTGTGGATAGAAATAAGATTATATTTGCAAGATAGAACATGAAGCAGATTAATGATGACAAACTTATGATTTGGTGTTAGATGAATACCATTTCCAACGTTGGAGATTGGGAGGGATTGGCCATTACCTATAGTTATTCTATCCGTGCCTTGTTGGGTTTTGGCGACAGATAGATGGCTGAATCGTTGGTGATGTGGTAGGAGACACCAGAGTCTAAGTATCAACTGTGATCAATTGGTCCATCTGCCTGTAGGGCTGCAAAATGAGGCACGATTTGATGGTTTGTATCCATCATATGCCAACATGTTTTGGCTGTGTGACCGGGTTTGTTAGATATTTGGCATTCGATGTATGGTGCGTGAGTAGTTATTCTGCGCCAGATGAGAGGATCTGTTGGATGTTGATGTAGTTATTCTGCCACGACCACGAAATTTTCCCGAGAATAGGGATAGGTGCGGGTTGGTGCTGGTTTGTAGAGAGTGATTAGTGAGGTGGATCTCCTTGTGTAAATCTGGTTGTATGTTTTTTTCTTTGCTGCTGACAAGGGAGTAGAGATCATCTAGATTAGTGGGTGTGAGGTTTTTATGGATGGCTGTCTTGAAAGCTCGTTATGTTGATGGAAGACCATTCAGAGTGTACAAAACGTTGTCCTCATTGTCAATTTTGGAGTCCGCTGCTGCTATCCTGTCTACCAAGGATTTGACGTCAAATATATATTCTGAAATTGATCTATCTTTAAGAGATATGTTATGTAGCTTGTTTTTTATTTGGATGACTTTAGATCTGTTTGTGGATTGAAGGCATTTTTTCTAAGTGAGCCAAATTGTTGTGCATAAATCGGCTTCGATGTTATAAGAAAGTATGGTGGGTGATATGGTTGAGTATAGCGTGGATATTAGGTGGCAATTGGTGGAGATCCAACAGTGATTTGGATTTTCAGCAGGGGGTGCAGATTTAGTTCCATTAAGATGGTGGGATAAGTTTGTTGCCTTGAATATTTGGGTAATTTGAGCACGCCAAACAGGGTAATTTTCAGAGGTAAGAGGATTGTAGATGATGTTCTTGATATTTGATATTAATAATTTGAGTTTTTTTAGTCCCCGACGGGTTAGGGAACTGCTTTGATAGGTGCTGGAATTTCCGTAGTGTGGTGAAGATTCGGTTAGGAACTGCATGATTGTATTTGTAGTGGTTGAGTGTAAGAATAGATGATTTGTTGGGTTTTTTGAATATTTTGATTGGTCGGGTGAGGAAGATTCTTGTGGGTGTAAGGAAAGATTGTTATACAGGGGGGGTGGAGGGGTTTGGTGCGGGAAATATTTTTTAAAGTGGTTGAGAGGTTTTTGGTGGCTCTTGAAGTAATAAGGAGAAAAAAATTGAGGGCCTTTGGTATGGTTGGCTGTTTGAGAACGGTGGGAGCTTGAAGAGTTCGGTTAGCATTTGAAGAGGAGAGATCTTGAGATGTTTAAGTAGGATAGGCTGATGCTGAGGTTTACTAAGGATGAAAAAATTGAGGTCTTTGGTATGGCTGGCTGTTTGAGAACAAGATTGAGAACGGTGGGAGCTTGAAGAGCTCGGTTAGCGTTTGAAGAGAAGAGATCTTGTGATGCGTGAGCAGGATAGGCTGATTGTAAGGTTGGAGATAGGGTGGGTGGGTTGCCAGCTGGGTGGTTGGCTGGAATGTGAGGAGAGTTCTTGAGCTGAGAAGTGATTCTTGAACTGTAGGTTCTTGGGAAGGAGGAGAGACCTTTTGTTGGAGAGCTTTATTGCGGTTAGGTGAAGAGGACTTGCTTTGGGGAGAGAACCGGTTCTTGCTTTGATATCATGTAGAAGCCGAAGGAAACAAAAAAAATATAGGAAGGAGAGAAGAAAATGATCTCATTCAATAAGTAAACATTATATAGTGAGGTAGTACATGTATATATAGGCACAAGTAGACTAGCATCTGTAGATATGTAACATGGTTGATATTACTTATGTGTTATTAGTTTATGCTTAAGGTTAAGCTAAATTTTACGAATTCGAGTTGGCTTTGACAGGTAAAATTTTTTCAATCTAAGGAAAGAATATTTCGGAAAGATAAATATAATGATAATTTATTAGAGATATCATTGAATATTAATTAAAATACAAAGGACATTGAATAATATTTATGTAATAAATTTACATAAGTTTCTTTAAAATTTGTTATATATTAAAGGCGTTTAATGCCTATCAAATTATAAATGAACAGATTCTTTGATTTGAGCTGATCTATTAGCTCATTGAACTCAAACTTATGAAGCTATTTTATTAAGTCAAACTCAAGTAGCGCACATGATGGTTTGGCTCTATTACACATCTGCACAATTTTGGGTTCTCAAAGCACTAAGCAAAATATGCACAATTATTAAATAGTTCACTTGTGACTTGTATATATATATATATATATATATATATATATATATATTGATTGGGGATGAGGAGAACAGGTATTTATAAGAATGCACCTTTGAAAACAAGCAATTGTTTTGTTCTCATTGTTCAACCATTTGGCATGGAGTTGAAAATTGTTATCATCTCCATTTGCATCTCAAAGAATCAAAGACAAAGGAGTCTTCCTTCCTTAAAACTACTAAAAAAAGATGCAAGTTATATGCCAAAGTGGAATGCTAATGCTGGGGTGGACAAAGCTCCTAGTGATACCACGGAGGTTGAAAGAAACGGAAGAAGGGGTTGCAAATAGTGTTATCAATGTTGAATTTTTACCTTCAAGAAATGAAGTGGTTGATGTTCCCACATTTTTGGCTGGAGATGGTCATTTTAGGTTGGGTACAGATCTTGCAGATGCAGTGATGGAGATCTTTGTCCATATTAAACCATCTATTTTGACTGCTATGGGAGACAATGTCTCATTAGAGTTGAATGCACTAATTGTTGATTTGGAGGCTTGTTCGGATTCTTCCCCACTTCAATTGGTAGGGGAGATTGTGGGTGACTTGGTCGCTCTGTTGTTAGATCATTTTGGTCATGGCGGGGAGTTTGCGGGGTATGAGGTGTTTTCCACATCAAAGTTTTGGGACACTATTGGGACTGAGGGGTTTTTTTATGTGGAATATAAAATCATTCCTTTATAAGTGCTTTGTATGTATTATATCCGTATTGATGAAATTCCGATCATCTTGTGTAGAAGATGCTTTGGCTCTTCCTCTCGAGACATTTGTTTGAACCTAAATCCCACTTCTTTGGAGTTTCATTTGCATGACCCAGGGAGATCTCAAGCTATATCGGCTCCTGAATTTGTATTGGAATATGAAGACTCTGAGGTGGACTCAAACGAGGAATTTAAGGACAACCTATCGGATTCAAAGCTTCTATACGATTTCCTTATAAGATACAAACTGAAAAAGAAGCATAAAAAATGCTACTCCAAGCGGTAGCCGAAATTATAATGCATAAATACAACCAAGAACAGGGATTTACTTAGCTTTAGATGGGATATTGGATCCTGTGGAATTTGAAGATCGTTCTCATTTTTTGCTTTTTGCTTTATTTTTTTTTTCTTTTTACTAGTTTTTTGTTTTGAAGTCTCAAACTCTCTATTTGTTATAATCTTTTTTTGCTAAATAGTTAAATCTGTTGAAGCAGAAGACAAATATCCCTAAATATTAATTAAACAGCAATTTATGGCTATCCAAATGCCTAAAATGAAATCAATGATATAATAGTGATTAATGATTAGTTAAAATATAAGATTTCTTATCAAAGAATCACGATGCGCTAATAAATGGAAGTAGAACAGAGCAAGAGTGATTGTAAAGATGATGTATTGAGAAATGTGTATGGGATGCATCTAAAATCGCATAGAATATATGTGGTCACTCTTAAGAGTGTAGGTCGCAGTTGTTAGGAGGAGGATGGGTGCTTTGCAAGATCGAGAATCAAACCAGAAATTTAGATGAGAGTGATTTGAGTAACTTGTGCTTTGAGACTTGTGAGCCTTAGAGAAGCGAGATGTAACTGTATTATGAGATGCGAGTTGGGAAAGTTTTGTGAGCTTTGAGAGATAGCCTCTGTACTCCAAGAGTATGAGAAACCTTTGTGAGACATACACATAACACTTTGTAGTCATTATAAGCATGATCAAACTCCCCTTTTTTATATGAATAATAGTAGAAAATGTTATTCTTGTAAAAACTTATTTTCTCAATATTTCTATTATAAGCATGATCAAACTCAAATATAGTGTCTAAGTTAAGATATAGTGATCGTGCTCAATTATAAGTTTAAATATAAACCACAACATGGATATGAAAATCTTGCAATGAGCTTACAATTAACTTGTAAAAGTGCATAACAACTACAACATCAGCACAGACCGTAATCTTACTAAGCAAGGATGGCTACATGAAGTATTTGTCTCCATTGTGACTAATCAACTAACAACTTTCTAAATTCCAATTTTATGAGATCTTTCTAAGTTGTTTCTTGCTATGTCTTTTTTTTGTTTTGTTCTTCCTCTATTAGCATTAATAAAATTCATAAGCTCAACATTTAAGTCCACTTTCACTTATGAAACCACTTCAACCTTGCTATGAATGAACTTATTTCTCATCATTTTATTTGTGACATCCACTCATCCAACTTTGTTTCCTTTTATGCAACACTTAGTTGGTTTTATAACTATTCTATAATTTTTTTTTAAGCTTGTGATTTTTTGGGTTGCACAAAACCCTAAAAGCACTCTTCTTTTTTGTGCAACCAACTTGGATCCTTTTAATAACACCACCTTTTATTTCACCATTTTTTTGTTATTTGAGCCTTTTACTATTCTTGACATGTTTTTTTTTATTGTTGTTTACTTGTTATTATAGTTCTTATTATGATTAATTCTATACTCCATGCATGCTATTGAATCAACTAACATGATTTTTTTTATTTGAAAGTAGTTCTCCATTGTTTGAATTTTGATTTAACCCCATTTCTTGTTTTATCAATGAGAACAATATCAATTGTAAATAACATGCATCAAAGTGCTCCTTCTTTAATGTGCTCAGTAGGAATGCCTATAACTTGCACTAAAAGATATAAACTATGAGCAACAATTTGATGAAATTTAACTGATACATAAAGATCTAACTTATAAATATGATCCTCTTAATTACATTTATTTTTTCATATAAACTTTCAAAAGCCACTTTATATTACTTTTAGTTTTTATTATTCTCATATGTTAACCACTTTTTATAGTAAACCTTCTTCTCTTTATTATTTTTCACAAATATATTATTTTCACCATCAAGCATATTCATTATTACAAGCCCTCCTTGATTTTCACGTATATCCTTAGCCACATTGCAAATACATTTCGCCTTTGTTTGCTACATCAATTTACATCAAAGCTTTTAAACTCTTTCACTATATATATATATATATATATATATATCTATATATATATATATTATTTCTAAGATTTCACTATATATAGCCTTTGGACATAAGCTAACCATATTATTGCTTTTCCAACTTATTCTATTTAAATTTAGGACCAATACACAATATTTAGTTGTTAGGTTTTTTCATGCTAGAGTTTTAGTAAATACTTGCTAATGACAATGTATCACCATATTTTTTATATCAATCTCTGCCCAAGTTTCAGAACTTTGATCCTAAATTATATATTTATATTGCTTTATCACAAGCATATTTTGTTTTTTGAAAACATGAACATTTTTATTTACATTATTTATAATATTCGCTAACTCCATATATATGTCTGTCATGGTGCCAATAGTTTTGCTCTCTTTTCTCAATCTTGGATTGGCTTCTTTACTCACATTTGCTCATTATGTCTAAACTTTTGCTTACTTAACACTTCATTCGGGCACCCCGATGTAGTAGTCGCTATAGTTTTCATTACATTTAGATGATGCAACATTTTTTTAGGATGCCCTAATTCTAGTATATTTCACAAAGGAATTATGTTAATGCTAATTCGATTAAGTTTTGCACTAGCTGTTGAGTTATATAGCTTGGAACCAACAATGATAATGTTGTAAAACCACAAAGCAATTTACCAATTTAGTTTAAATCGACAAATTGCTAACTTAGCAAAATAGACATTTTATCAATGGTGGTTTTCTAATAGACATTTTATTTTTATGTAAAATCTTATTACCTAAGTTCTTATACATAAAAACATATAATGATAGTTTTCTTTTAATATTTTTTATATTTACTTTAGATTAATTTGCATGAAATTTTAAGCAGCTAGTATCTAGTTAAGCAAAATCCAAATCATCATTGCTGCAATTTATTAAAATCTCTCATGACCTAAAGACAATACATCTTCTAGAACTTCCTTTTGTCTTTAGAGTTTTTATTAACTTGATATAGATTGTTCAACACTCAGCATCAAGAATATGCTTGTTATCATCAAACTAGTTTTATATATTATTATGAATACATGGAGTTACATTCTTTTCCATTTTTATGATGATATATTTTTTTCTAGCTAAAAATTTGATTCCCAAAATGGCTAAAATTTAAATAAATTTCTAACAATGTACAATTGAAGTATAAAACTACAAGTAAACATTTGGTTATCTATTAGAGTTTTACAATAAAGTAAAAGGGTACATTTCAATCTAGCAAGATAATTTTAGAACCAACACACAATTAGGTCTATGATCATTTAAATTGGTGGAAATATTATTATATATGGAATTAAACACAACATGATGGAAATAAAAAGATGTATGTCCACACATTTTACAATTTACAATTGATTTTTATCCATGCTAATACTTCTTGTGCTAGAGCTAGAGGTCCCTTGGAAAATAATGTACTACATTGTTTGAATGTAGTGAAAAATGTGCAAATGCCACTACATTGGTGCCCGAGTGTAGTGTCATATAAGCAAGGGCTCTTGCATTATGGGCGAATGCGGGTAAAGAAGCTAGTCTATAGTTCTAAATTAAAATTAGGTAGTGGCAATATTGGCACTCTCATATGCAAGCTTTTTGAGTTGATAGTGTGATAAATAGGAAGACTAATGTTAATACATTCAAGAAACTAAGCGAGTGAGAGAAATTAAAAGAATATAATTGTTTAGGCTTTAAACTCTTGTACTTGAATGAGAATTGCTATAAGAATGATGTGTGTATTATTCTGGATAAGAATTTAAATGATAGTGTAGTCAAAGTTAAGAGGATGAGAGAATTTTTTCTTTAAAGCAGATAATATATTAACTTTTAATATTACAAATAAATTGTAATGACCGTCATATTTAAGAAAGACCCTAATTTGCCCGCTAGGTTTAATTTCTGTTAATTACCCGCGGATTTCTGTTTTCAGTTAAAAATTCCCGCTAAAATCTGTTTTCGTCAAACTCCCGCTTATATTTGTTACGCTATAAAAGATTGATTAAATTATTGTTTTAGGTAGTTTTGGGATTTCAATCTACCCCAATATTGCTGAGGTGGAAGTTTCTTTACTTTTCATAATTACTATTAATATAATTAATTAAAGGTTTAATATTATTTTACCTCATTCATTCAAGTTTCTATAATAGAAAACATTTCTTCTAGGAAATCTGTGATCACTAATTCTCCATTATCAAGCATGATATTCGCTTTCTAAGCTACAATACCCTCGGTTATCCTTCCATTAATGTAGAGAAGGGAGCAAAAATTTTGCTTCTTACTTCAATATACCGTCGACATTTAAACCTACGGTTCCGATAGGAAGGGTTAGCGGAACGCACGTATTCGAGCGACAATTAAGCCAACGACTCCCATAATGAGAATCCCTAATGTGAAGGCTCGTTCCCGTAACCCACGAGCTCTATCGGCAGTTTCCCGTGATGGTTATGGGTCTAATGCGCAAGAAGAGGACGTGCATTACATACGAACGTCCTATTTAACCCCCCGCATAACCCACAACGTCGAAGCCCTCTCGATATCACCACTCAGCTTATTGTGTCACACGAGACGCAGTGCCCGATCACATTGCCTCAGTTATCCTTCCGTCCGCTAGCTGCACGAGTCGATCAACATCTGCTTCTTCTTTCTTGCACGACCTTCTTTATCTTCGCTCAGTCTCAAGGTTTCCTGAACGCTCCAGCGGCCTACGTCTACTCTCTTCCGCGCGATCTCCTACTGCGCTCAACATCTTTAGCGTCCAACGACTGATCCTCTCTTGCACGACTTTCTCCTTCTCCGCTCGTCCTCATATTCCTGATTTCTAAGGTACGATCCGTTCTCTTTATTTTAGGAGATGAGATCTCATATGTAATCTATAGTTTAGTTTGCCTATAATCATCTGAATAACCTTAGGAATTAGAACATTGCATTTAAAGATTCATCTATGACTAAGACTAGTTTGAATGGGATTTATCTTTTTCAAAACCAACCTAAGATTTAAGATTCTAAGTTTATCAGTTCATAAGTTATTATCATTGATTTCTAAAGTAATCTTTAAATCAACAAAAGGATCTGAACATAATAGTGCTTTAGATCAACATTTGTTTGTTATGCTGACACATTTATTAATTTGGTCTTGACCCACCTTTTAGAAGAACTATGGATTATCATATGAATCCTTAAATTTGAAATTGCTGCAAACTTATTTGATTCATATGTAAGACGATGTAGATTGAAATGCTTAAACCTGTGATTCGTCCCCTTGAGGATGCGTCTAGCGCTTGTCATTTATTCATCAGTGTGACCAGCATCTTTTAATATTTGATTTAATACTTAAATTATAGTTCAATGCTTAATTTAATTATTGTATTCTAAAACTACTTGATGAGCACCTTCATACAGTGTAAGGTGGGAGATAAATTAAGTTTAAATTAGCATGTTGTGTTTTCACCCATTTCACTCACTCGTCACGAATGTGTAATTAGTACTATTTTCATTAATAATATGAAACTCTATTCTTTTCATTGTATTGAGTAACCTTATTCATCAACAAGGGTATTTAGAATAGAATTGATCAATTTCATAACTTCATGCGGAGCAGATTCAATTTTCGCAAGAGTTCAATATTTGATAATGTCATTATGTAATGATCCTAAGTATGTTCATAACTTAAAAAGTAAACCTTCTAGCAGTATGCCATATTGGAAGGGGAATAAGGTACTATATATCATTTGCAAGGTGAGTTATAAATTAAAGTAACCAACTAAAGCCAAAATTTGAGAATAAGAATACTAATTCTAATTTTGTAAATAGACAATTTCAAAGTGTAATAAAATTTTGAATATTACTTTTGCAGACACGTCAAGGTTGTGAGTGATTTGTCTTATTAGATTGAACACCAAGGTACTCTGAATTATATTTTTTATACTCTTATTTGCTTTTATTGTTGCTTAAGCTTCGCTTTGAGTCTGTTTTGTGTTTATATTAAATGCGTTAATTTTGCTACTAATAATGTAAAAGAAACAAAATGATATTTATGTATCTTGTGAATGTTGCAAAGGGTTCTGAAACGGTTGAATAGGTTAGGGACGGGATAGTCCATTCGAAGCTATAAGGGTGCTATCTGGAGCTTTTGTGGGGACCTAGGTGATGAACCAGCCTCACGATTTTGTCTTTGCCCATCAAAAGTATTAATGTCGTTTCATGATATCAAGATAAACACAAACATAAAATTTTATGTGATTTTTATTACCTTTTTAACTTTGGCATTTGTCATAACTATGTTAAAGAAATGTTTATTTGTAGGAATTGTGATTATTCTATTTGCATTAAAATCATGCTTTCTTGCAATTATTATCATGTCATTTTTGCCTTCCGTCTTGTTTAAAAGTATATTATTTAATAATCTTTGTATTTAGAATGTGTATTAAGGTATTATTTTTATAATGGCAGATCAAATATAGTTGGGGGAGGTTGAGATAGTTTAAAGGTGTTATTAAGAATCGTGGTGTAGATTAGAAGAATAAAACTTTAGTTGTTACTTTTTCAAGAGATAAACTTTCATTTTTATGTAATATTATATTATTTTAAAAATTATTAATGATATTTTTTCTTAATACTTATATGGCTTTGGATGTTGTTTAAATGTTATTTTGCTTAACCACCAATATGATCATACAAAAAAATGTACCTAATGTTAGATTGATTGTTACTTACCTAATATGGGTCATCACTTAAATTCCCCTCTCAAATAGGATTGGATATTGGGTTTTAAATTATTAATAGTATTTAATTTTAAACAATATTTTCTGCAGTCCCCCTCCCCCTGTCCTCCATCTCCTCCCCGTCAGATCTTCTTCTCTCTCGGCTTAGTGTATTTTTTCTTGCTTGGATTTCTTCTCCTATTCACCAATACTGAAATCTTATCATATCCAAGATTTAGGGATTTATTTTACGATTTGGAAAGATAGTGCAGTAGTTTAATAGTTATGAATGATTAAAGTTTTGTATTTTAATTTATGAAAATTAAATTAATCTAACTTTATTATTTTGATTAATTAAATATAACATAAATAATTAAATATGGTGCTCTCTGGTTCACTGAGCCAGAGTGGCGGGCTTCACTGGCTGACATCCGAGGGGACATGGGGCCCACCTAGGACACGCGGTAGAAGGACACTGGATGGAATGACCATGGGTGGGTCCTACGCGCCAGACAAGGCTGATGCGTACGGGTCGGGCCCAGGTGTCCCAAGCGGTGGCGCTGTGACGACCCCAATATGAGTAATAATTAATCTCAATATTGATATGTCACCACAACATCTAGTACTAGATTAGAAGGAAACTAATCCAAATTATTAGGTGCGGTATTTGGCAGATATTAAAACTTTAAATTATATTAAGCACAATGGTAAGGGAAAAACTTACATGCTTAAATCTCACATAAATCCTGTTATTAAACAACTACTACTTGGAAAAACAGCTGCTCCAGGCAGGCTATCATGTGAGTGGTTTTGATTAGCAATTATATTAAGCACAATGGTAAGGGATCTAAATAATAATGTATTTTAAATACATTCATTTGAGCAAGTTATTTTAAACTAAATTATAAAAGATATATAAATTTTAAAGTACTCTATTAATAATTCTATTCAGACGTCGCTAGTTTTTTCTTGGTTCTGCATTCCCTATAGGAGCTCTAATATATTTTCTCAAGTGCTGATTATCTCTTATTTTGATTGCTATGCCCTTGTCTCTGATCTCTTCAGTATTTTAATTCTTCAACGAGAGTTGAAAATGCAAAACTAACTTTTTATCGAAGTCAGAAAGGAAATGCTCTAAAGTAACCACAGCTTTCAAGTGTCCGAAAAGTCTACACGGCATAGTGCTCATCAAGAAACATCTTACTAGACTAATTCATAGCTTAGCTAGGCTAGAAGTAAAGCGTACTTTTTGGAAATCTAGTCAGAGTTGGTTGACAAGAAAGAGATAGACTGATTTGCAACATTACACTCCTGCATTTTTGTAAACCTTGCTTTTGGTTGCTAATGACTTGACTTATGAAGCAAGCGTGCTTTGAATTTTTGTAACACTGCGCTTGGACAAATCTTGGAAAATTTAGAGTTATTGAATCATGCACACACGTGCGTGCGCACAGACATTAATACATACATATATATAAATATATATATATATATATATATATATATTTATATATTTACCTCTGCCTTTTCTTCAACTTGTGACCAATTCATTTTACTTCAAGAATAGTCAGTGACTTTGGTATATATATCTTTTAAATTTTAGGCATTTTGGTGCTTGGCCAGTTGCAGTTCTTGCCGAGGACAAGAAGAGAGTATTACTGGAAGGTCCTGTTTGCAACGGCAATCAGATTATAGGATGGCACACCCATCGGAAAACATTATCTCGAAGATTTCCTATCGATGTGTCAGGATTTGCATTTAACAGTACCATTCTTTGGGATCCGGAAAGATGGCGACGGCCCAATATCAACCTCATAAGACAGCAGGATTCTGTTAGAGACGGTTTCAAGGTCAGTTATGTTCACCTTAGTGAAGGACTTATATAACTTAAATGCTTTATTTCTATAGCTTATATGCTAGTGAGATTGTCCAAGCGTATTTCTATGCCTCCCAGTCAATTGAATGTTTTGATAAAATGTGCGATAAATATAAAGCTTGAGTTATCGTACGTGCAGGAAAGCAAATTTGTGGAGCAATTGATTGAGGATGAAAGCCAAATGGTGGGACTGGCAAACAATTGTTCTAGGGTTCTTGTTTGGCATCATCTACATTTTGAGTCCCCTGAATTTTTATATCCTAAAGGCTGGTCGCTGCAGAGGAATTTGGAATCTGTGATACCTCTGAAACAGTAGCATTAATGTTAGAATGCTTTCTGCACTACCCCAAAAGTCTCAAGAGTAGGTTCCTGAATAGTATCATACCTTTTTGCATGTGGGCCCCACTTAAATTCTCTCTATCTTTTGGCCCCTCTCTTTTACTTTTGGGAGGAATTAGGGCTGAATTTGTGGTTAGGATAGCATTTTTCTTATTATTATAACATTTGTTTTAACACTTGAATGTGCTGCTCCAAAGTATGACCTGAAACATTGTTTTTTGCCACAAGAAAGCACTTTTCACAAGGCGTGCACTTAATGAGTTTGTAAGCGTTTTGGTCAGACTTTTGGGCGGCCGCATGTTTCTGTGCTTGGAAGCTTGCAAGGGAGGTCACGGTTTCAAATGGTAGTTATTTTCTTTGTTCTCAAAGTCATTTCTCATTTTCTTCCATTTCATGTACAATCTCTCTTTTTATTATTTGCTTAACCAAGTATCAATATTGTATAAAAAATAGAGGAGCTATCATTTTTTTGAATGGTACCATTTTATGGATGAACCATCTCTAGTTGTGGGGTTCTCAAGTGACATTACATGAACCTTTACATAGTGGAGATAAACGATTCATGCATTGGATTTTGCTAATACGTTCATTAAATGATCTTGCAAAGGGTTCCTATGAACGATTCATGCAATTGGTTCGCTTAATGGTGTTATTTTGTTTCATGTGCTTTTTTTCTTTGAATGCTTCAGAGTGATGAATTGCAGTTGGGCTACCATGCATTGAACTGTTTTATTAGATGAGGTGAAGCTCCGCTTGTTAGTGGTAATTCAAGCCACACAGGCATCTTTGATTCATTCCTATATTTTGAGTTGTAGTTCTTTGTATAGTAGTATTTGTGTATTGAGAATGTAAATACACATGATAATAGTAAATGAATCTTCCATATAATATCTGCTTTGTGCAGATTTGCATTTTTTAGTGCTGCCAACTGGTTTGGGTTGGCCTATTGGAGATCATAAAACTGAATGTATCTAGTGTTGTTGATTGGACTCAGTCTCTTGTGGTGGGCCGTATAACTGCTCGAATTGAACTCGATAACTCGACTGATTTGATGTAGAGAGAGATAAGCTGTGTGATTAGAATGTTAGAGAGAAAGAGAGTTGTGGATGCATATAGCAGCAGGCATATTAGCTGGAAGAGAGAAAAAGAGTAATGTTCCTAAACCCTAGGAACGTGATCATGGTAGAAAGGCAGCTCATATTGGTGTAACTGGTTCTTTGTAGCAACATAATGCATGCAAATGATGGTATTAAAGTAAAAGTAACCTGTACAATCTATCATGTGCGTATACCTTTGTATGGCTGAGCTATAAAGTTGGAGAAACACTGTTTCTCTATCTCTAGTTTTTGCCAAGTTTGGTTTGTAATCTAAGTTGTGATATTTTAGCGCATGGCAAGCTTGTGTCGCTCTACCATTGTCTTGATTTCCATGTTGTTTAGCTGACTAGATTCTGTTTTGTAAATGAGCCAGTAATGAGTTTTGCATTGACTCTCATTAATAGGTTTTATGAATCCATATGGGCTTAGGTTGAAAAGATCTCAAATGAAGAATCGCAAGTTTTGATTTGTTGTTGTATGTTTTTATTATAGTTTTATTCTTAGATGTCCTCTTTTGTAATATTCTTTTTCTTAAGTTTATTAAAAGCAATATATATATATATATATATATATATATATATATATATATATATATATTGGGCTTTCTTTTCGGTGTTGCTACTTTGGCTCCCTTGGTCCATCCTTCTTTCTTAAAGGGACTTTCAACATTTCTTGTCATTGGGGAGGAAATTCATGTGATGGTGTAGGTATTTGTATTTGGAAAATTCTAGCCGGACTGTTCATCTATGGCCTCTAACAGAAATTATTTTTCTTCATGAAACCTTATTAGTAGTTGGTGGCTCAAGAGCACATTTATCAAATGATCCAATAGTGATTATACTTGCTTCTTCTCTCTTTTGATTGTTATGGTCAAAGGCTTTCAAATGCAGCCTTCAATTGATCTTCTTTATTTCATTTGGATGTGGTCTTATAGATCAAACAATTTTGGATGGCATTCCTAAAAGTACACAATTCAACTTTGCAAAAAGTCCTCTATTGTCCCTTTGTTTGATTTTTGAAAATTTTAAAATGGTTGAAAATGCGATATTGTGCCTAATTCTGCTCTTAGTGGTTCAAATTGTTGTGGAGATTGATATTTCTAAGGAGGATGCCTCGTGTCTTTCTGAATTTTGGTAATTTGGTAATTTGTTGTCCAAAAATTTATCAGAGTATCGTTTTCAGCATCGTATCATGAAACATGATGTGAATGCTTGTTTCAAGCTCTACCCTAATTTCAGACCTTCTCATGTCTAATTTCTCATCTTATTTTTCATCATAATACTATTTATAAGCTTAAGCTCTTGCGGACAAGTAGAATGCAATGTTTGCTTTCTCGGCAATGTTAGCTTCATTGCTTTAATTGATTGAAGGCACTTGCCAAACTGATTCGAAATGATTTCTTGGACATTGGCTATGGTCATCCAAAAGCCCAAGAAGCATTTTATATGGAGCATTGCATTTCAAGACTTCTCTTATGGGTTTGTGTGGCTTTATTGTTGTGCGAATTTACTAAAAATATCTGTCATGTATTTTAATTGGATTGCTCGAATGTGTTTTATAATTATTATTATTTTTATGAAACACAACAGAAATAAGAAATTGATTGCTCAAAACTTTGTGAGGTATGAGGAAACATAGTTTGAAGTAAGTGTTAAATGTATTTGAGTTGATAATGGTATGAAGTCCTATATGCTTTTATTAAAGTAAAAGAATTCAACACCAAACATAAGGTTTTACACAGCATAACAAAATGACATTAGAGAATGCAGTCATCAGTATATTTTGAAATGTTGTGAGAAATTTCCCTGCATATAACTTCAAATTTTATATAATGAAGTAAGGAATTTAGTCACAAAATTGCATCATTCCTAATTGGAATCTTCAAGATATAGCCATCAAATTAATAAAAAACTTGACCATATGTTTGTGCGCATATTCAAATCTGAAGACAAAAATAATATCTTAAAATTTTGTCTTTTTTCATGGCAAGAGATTGGAAGAATGCAGCTGCAAGCACATGGAGAGAGGCATGGGTTCATTATAAGGATTCGTTCTTAAGCGGCATGTGCATCCAACTGCCTGCTTCTGACCACCCACCCACACAGGATTTTTGCTATAGTTTGAATAAAAATGGATCTATCTTTTTTCTCTTCCTCCACGTTTTTTGGGCTGCGGGAGCACAAAAGCATTTCTCTTCTCTAATTATGATTCTAAATGTTATTTTAATTACGAAATATAATTGGCATCAAATTTAAGATGATGGGCTTACTGTTTTTTTTTGGGGGGTATTATTTTATAGTTCAGTTATGTGGCTTCCACATACACCTCTAATTAAATGTAATTTTTTTTCATAGAAAAAAATAATAATTTAATTTAATTTTGAATGTGAACCCCAGTAGAAAAATAAATATATTTAAAAATTAAATTATGATTACCAATATATTCTTAGAAGAATAAATCTAGAGTCTAACAGCATTTCTTTTAAATGGAAAGGCATGCATGAACCCAAGAGAGTCTGCCAGGGCTGCGTTCACTGCCACAGCCATTTCCTGTGCCGGCCAATTCCCTTGTCTCCCAGTGCACTGATGGCCCCATGCCACGCTGGCTTTCAAGTACACTTGGCCCACTTTTAAATTTACCCAAAACATTATCTTCTCTTAAACTAATTCTTACAACATTATTTCAAATCCATATCTCTTACTAAACCATATGATTCTCTCCCCCAACTCTATATAAGCCCCAGCACCCTCACATTCATTAGCAAAAAGGGAAATGCCTTCGTTTAGAGCTCAGCGTCGGCGGCGATCGGCGCTGTGCCGCCGTCTCCTTCCCCGGACGGGCGCATCAGACCATTCGGGGAATGCGGCGGCGGGCAGCGAAGAAGAGGTCGACGACATGTGGCGGAAGGTGAGAGCGCTGAAGAGGCTCGTGCCGGGCGGGGAGGACATGGGCGTGCACAGGCTCTTCGAGGAGGCCGCTGACTATATCGAGTCCTTGGAACTACGAGTTCGAGCCATGAAAACTCTTGCTGCCTTCATTGATGGAAAGGTGCCTAGAAATCATTAAAACAATGTCTAGCACTCTGGTTTCTTACATTGGATGCAATATATGTGATGGAGGGCAAAAATTATAATATATATATGTGTGTGTGCGCGTGTGATGATTTAGTTGATTCATCTTTGTCTAATCATCCGTGAAGAAAAAGAGACCTAAACGAACCATGCAATGCTATGCATTTGGATCGGTTAACATGTAATCTAAATGGCAGTGGTATTTTATGTTTTTAGGGCATATCAAATAAATTTATAAAAAGTTTAAGCTTATGATTGCAAAACATATTATAATATATATAAAATAGTTAAATCTAAACCAAATAGTTAACTCAAATAAAAAGTCATAATGATATGCATATTAAGATACCTAATTTGTTTTTTTGAAAAGCAATGTTGTGATCTTCTGAGATGTATGTTAAACCTATTGGGATTAGTATCACTTTATAAGCAAGAAGTTAAAGGTTTGACTTTTTATGTCTTCAATTCTAATTAAAAATAATAAATGTGGTTCTAAAAAAAAAGAGAAGATTATCATGAAAATTCATATTATAACAAATTCGTATAAGAAATACTATTATTAATATCAGCAATTGAGTATATCAGCCTACTCCAACTAGGGCTCAACCAAACCAAAGGGTGCTAAGAATAGCAGCCCAACCAAATAAAGCAAAAGAAACTTGAGGGAACAACTCATAAAATGGTTGTCTTCAATATCATTAGTCTTTGCCCTTATCCTAATCAAACACAGCAGCTTCAATTGCACCACAACATCAACAACCACTTCAACATCTTCCAGAACTGTTGCTGATATAAACACTTCAGATGCATACTTCAACAGAGTCTCAACCACTAATGTATAGCAAACCAATTGTTGATTGGAGGGCATGCCTCAACATCCGCTAACCATGATTATGTTTATAGGGTCCTATAAAAGCCTAAATAGCAGGATATGGCTAAGGACTTGGATTATTCTCATCCTCTACCTTAGATCTGAAAGAGGGTTGGAGTTTTGAAGCTTGAGAGTGTACAACGACTGCAAGGGCTGAAGAAATTCGTCATTGTTGAAGTTTGGAAGGGTTTGCGAAACTCTAACTTGTAATCACTCTCTATCATAGTAAAGTTTTTCTCAACTCTCCATATGGACGTAAAAGTTTATACTGAACCACGTAAATTTTTATATTGTGCATGTATTGTGGTTTGTGCTTTGTGTAATTTTTTTTGTTTTGTTCTTGTTTGGTTTGTATGCTTCTGTGTTCATTAATCATAACAAGTGGTATCAGAGCGAGGTTTGCAAAAGAAGTTATGGTGGGTCGAGTTGAAGGAGAAGCTTTTGGTTCTTCATCATCATCAGTGTGGAGATAACCTTCCACCAAGTCATGACACATTTGACGAAAGTCGATGTGGTTAAGTTCAATGGAAAGAACAATTCATAATATGGAGATGCGAAGTCACATATGCACTTTGTGTGTTAAATTTGGAGGATGTTCTTGACGGGGAAGAAAAATCGGAAGATGTATTAAAAAGAGATTAAGTCAAGACAAACCCCATTTCATGCGGCTTGATCATAAATTGCTTAACCTAAGAAATAAAGTAAGCTATAATGATGGAAACTTTAGCATGAAAATTGTGAAAAATCTTGAAAGCAAATATCTGATGAAGAGGGTAGAGAACCTGTCTTCACATGAAAAAAGGCTTCCATCGTTTTCAAACGATGAGGGGAATCTTTATAAATGAGCATATAAACAAGTTCACAAATTTATTAAAGGATCTGCAAAATTTGGATGAAAATATAGATGATGAAGATAAAGTTCTGCTCTTGCTAAACTTAATAATATATAAGTTTGAGAACTTCACTATGATATTAATACATAGGAATGATGTTCTGAGATATAAGGATGTGACAAATAGTCAACCAAATTAGAAATGACAGAAGCACTTACATTATAAAGGGCAAACCAGAAAAGAAGAAATCGTGGCCAAAGAACAATTTTAACGGCCCTTAAAAAAAAAAATCATAGGTCACAGTATTAGGCGCAATCAGTCCGCATTTTACTTCGAAAATGAACTGCCCTAAACTAAAAGAAAAAAAAGGCAAACAAATCTTCATATACATAGAAGTTTAATTTAAAATCTCACTCATTTTATTAAATAACTTTTAATTGTTTCTCTATATATTTTTTAATATATGCATTATTAAGTTTTGGAAAAAATATAGACCATATATAAGCGCGAAACCCTAAAAGCTTCAGTGCAAAACATGGCGATAGCGGCGGCGGCTCTATCCTTGCGGAAGAAACCCTCCCACAGAATCGGGCTATCTCCCCATCAACCGCTCATCCTCCTCCTCCTCCTCTTCTTCTTCTTTGTCCCTCTATTTCGCGTTCTACGAAGAACAGAAACCGCTGTCTCCCCTCGCTTCCACCCCTCTTTTGATCTGACTGCAGGGCGGCCCCGGGTGCTCGTCCATTGTCGGAACCTCTTCGAAATGGGGCCCTTTGCCGGCCATACAAAATATCGATATGGCAGAATTGCAAAACTCGATACAACTTTTTTATGGCAACAGCGCTGCTCGTAATTCTCCCTTCATTAATGCCGTTAGTTAGGGCTTGAAATTTTAAGAGAATATTAGTGCATGCTGTGTGTCTCAAATTTGAAGATAACAAAAAAATGAACTAAATTTATACATATATTAATTTACAAGCATGAAACCCGCACATTATGCAGGGTAACAACACACTGAAAGAAAATAAAACACAGAATATAATATCGTAAAAGACTCATAATTTAGGGATATAATTCTTCAAAATTAAGTTGCACTTATAATGAAAAAATGCACAAAAAAATTAAAAAAATAATTGAAGCTTAAGACTAAATTCTTCTTAAAGTTTTAGAATAGAAAAAAAAAAATCTAAATTGTTATCATATAGATAATAACAATTCATGTATTAAATTAAGTTGACATTATAATTAAATTAAAATTATGTAAAAGAATATTAAATCAAATATATTCTCATTAAGTATAAAGTAATATGCTTCTTATGTTGTTGCAGATGAACTATATAAATTATTTCAAGTAGAATTCTTTCTTTTATTAATTTCTAAATTAAGAAAAAAAAAATTTTTTTCAGCATAATCAACATATATTATTAAGCAAAAATAAGCACTAAGCAATAGTTGTTAATTAACTAATATTTTCAGCAAAGCAATCAAAATGAAAAAAACAAATAAAAAAACTTGTGAAATTACTTCTTTAAATTTGATATTATGATGTTTGAGATTATAGATATCAAAAATATTAACTCACTTTTATTGATGATTATTCTTATTGAAAATGAATTTATATTTTAAAATCAATATTTGGTGGCTCAAAACATTATATTTTATAATCAATATTTGATGGCTCGAACATTAAATATATGTAGATTTTCTCAAATATTTTAAAATATTTGAGCCTTATTTACTTTCTCAACATATATTAGAATGAAAATAGTTTAAAGCAGCCACTATAGTTGGCAAAATTTATTGATACATAAAACAGTTTATGCAAAGTATCCTTTAAAAATGAGAAGAATAAATCGTTAAATAAAAAAATTAAGATAAAAGAGCCCGCGAGCAGAGATCTATATGAGAAAAATAAGGCGGAACAATCGCTAAGGCCGAAGCAAGCTGACGTAGAGCTTCTTGACATTGCCACTCAGGTGGCTGAGAAGCCTGAGCAAGCTGCGCTTGGCGTTGGGGCGAAAGCGGCAGCCAGCGCCGCCTCCGAGGCCGTCAATGAGGTGAAGGTAAGCCTCCAAATCGTGGCAGTAGGAGGGGTCGGCGTCGGGCTTGAGAAAGTGGGAGAACCTGCTGTCCACCCTAAGCTGCCTACCCACGTGCTCGTAGCCGTTGAATCCTGGGACTCTGGTCACAAAGTCATGCACATTGACGACCCTTAGCATCTTGATCCTCCCCATATCCTCCAGCCTCTCCTTGAAGGCCCTATTCCCCACCCGCGGTCCCCCAAAGGAGAAGACTGCCACCAGCGGCATCCCCTCCCCGCTGTTGAGCTCGTCTGCGATCAACACAGCTAGGGCGGCGCCGAGGCTGTGCCCTGCAATCGTGATGCTCAGCTCCCCCCCCCGTAGATCTCCACCAGCCTCCTCATCTCCCCCACCACCGCCGCTGAAAGGCTCTGCCTTTTCCTCCCCGGAAGTCGTGTACAACCTGCGGAACCCGCACTCTACCTTCGGGAGCTTCTTCCTCACCGCCGTCGTCCACATTCCTGCGTGCTCTACCAGGTTCACACGCAAGTTCTCCGTCCACTCCAGCCAAGTGGCGGTGTCGCGAAGCGCCACCACGATGTCACGGTGCCCCATCCTGCGGATCTCCGCCTCGCTGTTGCTCACCACCACTAAGCCGATCAGGCTGGTGTTCCCCGCCGGCAACAGCCAGGGCGAGACCCTGAGCCCGCCCGTTGTGCGCCGCGTGGATGAAGTCCCCGTAGTGCAGAAGCTCCCGCCGCAAGTCCGCATCCAGCGGCTCCAATAGCGAGCCCCAGTCCCCGCACCCGTGCAGCTCCCGCCATCTCGCCACGATCGATCGACGCGGAGAGAGCAACGATTTAAGAATGCATAGAGAGGATGGAGCGGATTCTTCGAGAATGACTTAGAGTGAGCGAGCGGAAGGGTTTGGCATAAAAAAGAGAAATATCGGGACTCTGAGAGCTTCAAATGGCTTTCTCACACAGTCTCCATCGCTTTATTAAATTTAAAATTACTCAAATTTGAATGTTATGCACTTAATTTTCTTAAAAGAGAAAATAGAAATGAAATATTAAAAATTAATAAATAACAAAATATATTTTAATAAAAATTTAACAAATTATTTTTATTAACCTTTATTTTCAAATTTATACAAAATTTTCAAATTTTATAAATTTTTTAAATATTAATATATCTATCTATAATTTATAATCTATTTATAAGTATATTATATTTATAAATTTAAATATTCTATTTTCTCATAAGCCGTTGGTATATAATATGATTAAATATTAAAATTATAAATTTAAATATTCTCTTCCTTATAAAGGGTGGGTATATAATATGATTAAGTATTAATTTTATAAATTTAAATATTCTCTTTTCTTGTTGAATTTTGAAGAAAAAAAAATAAAAAATTTTAGAAAATTTGATTCACAAATCCTCCTTTCACAAATATTATGGATTTTTTTATAGAATTTCTCTATTAATATAGTATAGATATTTGTAAATACCATTAAACATATTTATATATCATTCAAACATTTCAGAAATATTATTTATATTTTTATCCTTTAAAAAAATTCATCAAATAAGATTTTGATATTATTTCAATATAAAATTTAAAATAATATTTATATTATTTTAATTAAATAAATAAACACTTATGAAATAATATCAAAATCTAATTGGATGAATACTTTTAGGTACCACGTCAAGAAATCTAAATAATATATCTCATTTTTCATATATATATATATATATATAATATAAATTCTAATTTATTTTAATTAAGTTAATATTCACTTTAATATCTGATTTTAGATTAACATATATAAATATTTTGAATATGACAAAATCATCCTTATCATCTATTTTATTCTTACTTATTTTCTTAATCAAATTTTAAAATGTTCAACTGTATTTTTGCTATTTTTAAAAATGTTCATACAAAAATTATTATTATTTAATTACATATTATAAAAAATATTAACTTTACGCCATTTTGTTGAAACTTATTGTTAAATGAGTTTCACTTTTAATTTCTGTATTTTTTATATTAATTTAAATTAACTTTGATATTAATATTTGCACATTTTAACATCTTGTTTGACATAATTCAAATTTTCTTATATTTATGAATCTTATGTTACAAACATCTAATTTGGTTTAAATGAAATAGGCAATCCGGTGATTAAATATTTTGATGTAAGATAGTGAATCATAAATAAATATTAATTAATTTTGATATTTATAAAAAGAATATATTAATAAATATGTAAGTAAAATATGGAATGCAAAATCTGTATTCAAATTTCACGGACTAGGTTTTAGCAGGCAGGTTTTATGCTGAAGGGTGAAGGCGATGGAAGGAGCAGGAAAGGCCGTCGGAAAATCTCCGGCGGTTCTTAACCCTAACTGGGCCAACCTTCAGCAGAAATTGATAGCGCGCCACCCTCCCAAACGATCGCCTAATTCTCCTAATCACGACGATGAAATCCGTGTGACTTCTGCTCTCGGCAAACGTAAGGAGAGGCCGGGCTCTGAACTAGCGGCTTCTCTGGCCGCTGCATCCATCCTAAATCCCACCTCCGAAGATTTCAGGTTAAGTTTTACTTTTGTGTGTTCATGCGTTGGCCCGAAACCGTACTCCTTTGTGTTACTTTCTTAGGGCAGCTTGACGGAAACGTTGGCAATGGACTGCGAGATGGTTGGTGTGAGCTCTCAGGGGAACAAAAGCGCTCTTGGGAGGGTCACGCTGGTAATTCCCTGCTCTCGTGCTTGTTTCGCTTTCTTTCATTCTTTCCAGTGACATTAGTTACTTTTTAAAAATTGCGGCCACGAAAATGTGGACTGTTCGAAGCGTGGAATAATAGTTTTGGCATAGTGTAGGGTATTAGTAAAATTTACTAGCATTGCTTTGCCATTCATATGATAACTTTTTTTTTTCTTGTAAATTTTAAGCTTGCAAACATTTACAATTTAGATTCATTTATATGCTTCGTTCACGGAACGTTTAACTGACTTTGTTCCTTTGTGAACTTGTTTCAGTGGTAGGTTTTCATGTTCTTGTGTGAGCCCATTGTATCTTTTTTTTCTTGTTTTGCTGCGAGTTTACAATCAAAGGCGCTTGCTGATTGCTTAGTCTTCATTTTTGTTTTTGTCATTTTTTGATACGTTTTTTAACCTGGTTGTGCTCCACCATTGTATCATATTTTACACGATAAAGCACATTCTCTCCCTTCTACCTGGTTATTACCGAACTGCCTGATTTGTTAAAATTTGCTGCTGAGAACTTGTTGTTTTATTAGTAGCTGTCAAGTTGTTTCATTCGCCTATTTCTTTAAAAAACAGATTTTGTTCACATCTTGATCTCAAAGTTTGAGCCACCTTGATTATTTAAATATTGACCAGAAAATGAAAGGGAAATCACTTCTGTCACCGACCCCACCTAGTGGGATTAAGGCTTGGTGGTGGTGTTATTCTTAGCTTGAAGTGCTGTAATAAATAGTGAACTTTAAAGCAGGCATATTATATTGCTGTATCATTTCATCATCTATGGATACCCTACAAATCCTTATTCGTATTCACTAGAACAAGTTGCCATCGTAGTATTTTCATTTATTTTTTTGTTATTTGTATAATTTGTGTACTTCATCTGATCTGTCTTGAAGGTTTGCTGCAGAAAAATAACTATTCTTACAATTTGACAGCGAGCATTTGTATTGTTCAAGACCTTAATGTGTCTAATTTATCTTTCTTTCTTGATTTTTCTTTCAAAGCACTTGATTCATCTATCTTTTCCTTTTGAATTACAATTTACAAGATTACAAATGGATCTACTCATCGTATTCTACAAGCCCTTCTAGATTCAAGGATTGAGTCTACTATTGATTGTAGGGTTTAGAGAGTTTTTGTGTGTTGTTGTGATATATTTATTTTTCATGACACATGATTTGTGGCTACCTCGCAGGAAGCATAACTTTGCCCAAAATTTTCTGGAAAATATTAATACTTAATTTGTTGGAGTAAAAAAATTTTCAATCTAGACATAATGATGCGGTTTAGCAAATTTGTAACATTTCTTTATATGGACTACAACTTTCACTGTTGTTACTTTATACTCGTTTGATCTCTTGTTCTTTTTTCGGAAACGAAGATTGTTTTTCCATCGACAATTGGTGTAGCAAAGTGCACATGTTGGTATCTTACCTTTAATATACTCAGTTATTATTAAAATAATATTTTAAAGATCAAAATTTATGTTATTACTGTACCATTTACTAGGAAATTTTATTTGTTGTTTTTTCAAATGTTCTGTACCATTGACCTCAAATGTTGTGTGGATAGTTGTTTGTATAGTTTGAGTTGTGAGAAGAGAGCTGAGAAGACTATACTGTTTGGTTTTGTCTCAAGATTGGTGTGGGAGCCGGATTGCATTGTGCCATACCTACGGCTTGGAGGACTACAGATGCATATGCAGCCTGAGAGAGTAAGAGACTTGTTTTGGATGGTGTGAGAGAGATGCCGACGAAGGTGGCTGGTGTATCGAGATGCTTCATTCTAAAACCCGCAGCACAACCGACCAAACCTCCTTGGCATCTCATTTGGGACACCCGAGCCAAGACATCCTCTGTCTCTTCAAATATCAACCAGCTCTTGAATTCAACAACTCTACATTGCCATACTCCATCTGCATCATTGCTAAACATCACAAGTTACATTTTTCCTTTCAAGTCTATTAGAACGTTTAATGCTTTTCACTCTAATATATGGGATCCTATCCTCACAATTTTTAAAGATGATTATAAGTTTTATGTTATCTTTGTTGATCATTACTCTTGCTATACTTGGCTCTTCTGACTTAAAAACAATTTAGAAACCATACAAACCTTTATTTATCTCCATAAATTTATTGAAAGAAATTTCATCAAATGCTATAAGTTCATTCAAACCGATGGAGGAGGAAAATACAACTCGACCCTCTTCCACAATCTGCTCAAGAATCCTAGAGTCCACCATTAAATATTCAGTCTGTACACCCCTCAACAAAATGGAGTAACCGAATGCAAACACAGACATATACTAAAAGTCACTCATGCCCTCTTACAGTCAATCTACTTGAAAAATTATGGGCTCAGACCACTCTTGCGACCACCTACCTCATTAACCTTCTACACTCCCAAATACTCACAATCTCTCTCCCTTCTAATTTTTCTTTAAAAAATCATCAACCTATAATCATCTATTGGTCTTCGGATGTTTTTGCTTTTCTCTGATCGATAATATCACTCAAAAATCTCATCCATAATATTACTCCACAATGTGAACCTACCTTCTACAAAACAGCCGCTAGCCTCCCACATTGGCATCAAGCAATGGCCGAAGAATATAAAGTTCTGATGGATCAGAACACTTGGATTCTTGTTCCTTCTCAGCCTCATCAAAACATCCTCTCGGATGCAAATATGGGCGTATCGCACCAAACTTAACAATGATGGAACAATGGTGTGCTACAAAGCCCGACTAGTAGCTCAATGATCGAAACAAAGCTATGACATTGATTATCTCGAGACATTCAGTCCTGTGGCAAAAATGCCAACCATTCGAGTTTTTTTACCCATAGCGACTCATCGCAAATTGACAATTTTCACTCATCACACCTGAATTCTAGTCTCCAATGCCTTCCTACATGGAGGCTAGCTGAAACATTATACATGAGTCAACCGAAAGGATTGAGTATTCCATCTCTCCCAACTACGTCTGCCTTATGAAGAAAATAATCTACGTCCTCAAACAATCATCACGTCAATGATATTCCACCCTCACGAAGTTTCTACATAGCAAAGGGTATCGTACCAGCACAATTCCTCTCTTCTGATTTACGACACTTCCATTGCTCCTACCTACCCTCTAGTTTACGTGGACAACATTCTCATCACAGGGCTGGAACAAGCAGCACTTCAAACCCTCATTACTTGTTCACCCATCAATTTCGAATGAAGCATCTATTTACACCTGCCACTTTTCTTGACATCTTTCTCACGCCATCCAGAACAGGTCTCTTACTCTACATACGCATCCACCACCTCCAAACCGCCGGTATGACACAATGCAATCTGGCTCCCACACCAATCGTGAGCCAAAACTGAACAACAATTTCCTCGATTCCCTTCTCACAACCAAAACTATACAAGGAGCTAATGGGATCTCTTCAATATCTCACCATCGCCTGATGGGACATCAGCTTGGCAGCCAACAAACTTTGTCAACACTTGCATCGTCCAACCCAAGAAAATTTTGAACAGCTCAAAAGAACTCTTTGCTACATCAAAAGTACTCTCCAGATAGGCATTCAAATAGACCCCAACAACATGCAACTTCAAGCCTATGCAGACTTTGACTGGGCAGGAGATACAAAGGATCGCAAATCCACAAGTTATTACTGCATTCAACTCGACAAGACGCCCATCTGTTGGAGTGCCAAGAAATAGAACACAGTCTCTAGATCCTTCGCGGAAGCAGAATATCGTGCTTTAGCTACTATAGCTACGGATATCATATGGCTCCGCCTTCTCTTACAAGGTTTCGGCCAACACACATGTCACCCTGCACCACTCCTTTGTGATAATTTATCCGTCACATTGCCCTCACCAAGGATCCCATTTTCCACGCCAGAACCAAACACGTTGAGGTCGACTGTCATGTCTGTATTACACGGAAGGAGGTGGAACTCTCCTACATCCCTATAGAAGCTCAAGTTGTCGACATTCCTCACCAAACCACTTCCAACCGCTCGCTATCACTCACTCAAAGACAAACTCGTCATCACCACACCGATGATGAGTTTACGGGGGATAATAACATTTATAATACACATCAGCCCTCCATCAAAACCTGATTTAATTAGGACCATTAAATGTCTTTACAGCAGCTATATATATGTTCTTATGTAATCATGTGTTGTAATGAGATTATTAGTTTTCGTTGGTGTGAATAGTCGTCTTCTTTTCCTTTCCACATGACTTTAAAACTTTGAAGATTGTGTGAAATTTTTGATTTGGGTTATTCATGAGATGCTTATATGTAAACTCAAGAGAATATTTTATAGAGATATGTAAGTTTTACTCACGTGGTTGTGGAACCTTTAAGTTGTTCCTTAATTTAAAAAATATTTTTGGGGAATGAGCTGCCTTTTGTAGCGTTTCCTTTGGCAGATGCTGTTCTAGGCTTTGTCGATGGCTTCATGAAGTTCTTATGTTTCTTCATGCAGTTCATATCCAATTTATAAGACTAGGTTTTTTAGATCCTCTCTATGAACTTGTTTTAGTGATTGATGTGTGATTAAAGATTTACGTACCTTGTTATTAGCCTGATTCCTTTTTGTTTTGAATGTTGAATGTGTAACGTCCGAATGTCGTTATTTTGCAAATTAGGTCAAAACTCGCCTCAGACATCAGGATCTCGGGGAATTTCAAATTAGGGCAAACAAGAATTTTCATTAGATAGAAATAATTTTTTAGATCAAAGTGCTAGTTATTAAAATTTTAGAATTCGGATAACAAAAATTCTCACTTTATTTTTCTAAGTTATTAAAATTCAATAAATTGAGAAAATTAAATATGTGTCCGAATTCATTGATTTTCTTGTCATTATGTTAAGTATATTATTTAAATGTTGCTCAAAAAGTTTCCAATCAATTTTGGAGATCCGATTCAACCTCAATTAATTTTTGAAGTTTCATTTAAGAAATTAATATAAAATAAATTATTTGTCCGAATCGAAAATTTTTGGCGCGAGGGTGTTTGTTACACTATAACACACCTCGGTGTCAACTTTCGTTATTTTTGAACGCCAAGCGACGAAAAAATGCAAAAACTTTAATTTTACTTAATTATTAAAAATTTTCTTCTCTCCCTCTCTGTTAACCTCTCCCCCTCCCCCCCCCCCGCCCCCGATCGCAGACCCCCTCCCCCCGCTTGACAGGCGCAGAACCTTCCGCGCCAGGAAGGAGTTGCCTACGCCATTTTTGGCGTAGGCTGGTCGGCCCACATGGATGACCCCCTCTCCCCTCCTCTCCCTTTATTTAAACCCTGCCTTCCTTATTCCCTACAGCCCCTCTCCTCCCTCAAACCCTAGCCAACCAACCCAGCCCCTCTCCTCCCTCTACCAGCTAGCCTTCGGTCGCCGCCCCTCTGCCCCAACCACCATACTTCGACTACCACGTTTGACTTCCTTCCGTTTTCCGGCAACACTAACTTAGGCAAGTGGAGAAGGAAAACAAGAAGAAAATGAGAAGAAATTTTTAATATTTTATTTTCTTTATTTTATTTCTTATTAATAAATATACTACTATATTATTTCATTATATTATTATTACTATCATTAATTAATAATGATCAACAATATAAATGCTATAAAATGACTATTTCTTTCATTCTGCCAATTTCAATTCAGGCATTTTCATTCTAGCATTTTATTATTACTATTATTATTATTATTATTTTTCGCAATCTATATAGTCATTTTCATTATATTTTTTCTTTCGTATATTATTATTATCATTATTATTAAATAATGATAATAATAACGCTATTATAAATATTAGTACTACCTCAGTAACTTAAAACTTGAACTTATTTCAAGAAGAAAGAGCGAAAGAAAAATATAATAGAAATGAAGATAATAATTACTCCTAAATAATATTGGCTAAAAAGCTAATTCAAAATATCAAATCTAAATGCAGATTCGATTAAACTGTTGAACTTTTGAACTTAAATAACAAGGTACCAGATGTCTTTTATTACTCTTGTTTAAATATGTTCTTCCGCTCAGCATCGCACAAATTGATAAAAGTGCTTTTAAAAATCACATAAAATAATATATGAAAAAGTTTGGATAACTGAGTGGCAAAGGTTCCATGTTGATATATTTTTAGTCAGATCGGATAACTGCTAAGACGGGGTTGTTCGACATCGGGAGTCATAAGGAGCCTATACTGATAAGCATTTGAGGGGGCATGTATAGAGGGATGTTGGGATATGTAACATAAAAATGAATCCCATTTTCTTCGATTTTATACTTGCCCAATAAAATCATGTTTTGCTCCAGATATCAAATATTAAAATTCTATATTTATTTTTGTGATTGCAATTATTTTTATACTAAAGTTTCAAGTGCAATTGAAATAGGTTTACAGGGATAATTTCGTACAGCTTTTTATTTTTTGTCAAATTATTGATTATTTTGCTTATTATTTAAAATTTGTAAAAATAACATTCATCAGTACTTAGTTTTACAACTAACTAATATTCAAGTGCCCGCACTTTTGAAATGTGCCCAGATTAGGAGTTCGTCCTAGAGGAAGGGTGTTAAGAACCAAGCAGTGCTGATACTGCTTACGGCTGATTTTTCGCTTTTCTTTTTTGACTCTTTTTAAAGTTTGTAATTTTTATTTTATTTTGATCCTTGTAATCAAAACTTGTGAATTAATGAATAAATGAGTTATGTTTGATGTCCATATATTTGTCTTTTAAATCACTCAATATGATCCTGCGACTAGAGGACTTGTTACCTCAAGAGCTAGTGCTAGATTAGCTCCCGCTGACCCGGCACTGGATCCTCACAGAATGTCTATTTTTCTTTTGAAATTCCAGATTTTTGTGAGTTAGGAATGTTTTAAATAAGATTAAAGATTTTGCATCAAGGTCAAAAACGCTTGTCAACAATTGAAGTCTTGAATCATCAAATTATGATATTATGTGTTCCTTTTATTTTCACATCCCTTGCTGGGTTCGGATTTCAAAAACTTGACTAACAGTCTCAAAAAATCTGAAGCTTGATTTGTTTTTTGTGATTATGTTTCAAATGCTTATTTAAGTTTGTATAAAGGTAATTTGAAATTCACAAACATAGCGGACTATGTAGGTATGAGATAAATAAAATATGGAGCCTCTCTTCAACCTGTGAAGTGGATGAAAGGGGGACTGATGTACTTTTGGCAGGGAAGAAGAATGTTTTGACAGGCTATGATATGTTAATTTTATGTGTCGGGAATATACTCTTACTAAGCTTCACTAAAGAGGGCACAGCTGATAAAAGAAATCCTTTTTCAATATAAAGTCGTCACTTTTGGGGTGAATACAGCTGATTTTCGCTTGAAACGCTTCTGAGTCTAGTTTTAGTACTTTATATTCTTATCAACTTTATTTTTAGCATCCTTTCTTTGCTACTTGTTTATCAAACCAATTAAGAGTATTTTTTTTTATGGCTTCTGGTATTTGAAATTTGAAAATGAATAAAATGATACTAACAAATCAATATTGCTGAAGGTAAATTCCTGGGGAAATGTTGTATATGATGAATATGTTCGCCCACTAGAGTGTGTTGTTGACTTTCGTACTAAGATAAGTGGGATTCGCCCCAGAAACTTGAAGAAAGGTTTGTAAACAATGGTTTTCTTTCTGAATTCTTGTAAATGAGAGATTGATGTGAATGGATATCAAACTATTTTCTTATAAATTAAATGATCTAACTGCAGCCAAGGAATTTTTAACTGTTCAGAAGAGGGTTGCTGAAATGATTAAAGGAAGAATTATTGTAGGTCATGCTTTGCACAATGATTTCAAGGTTGTAGTTAGTAAAGTGTTTCTTATCAGACTGCTTTATCTTAATTTAGCAGTATACTCATTCTGGATATTATTTTAAACTCAGGTGCTATTACTGAGTCATCCTAGAAAAGATACTAGAGATACTTCAGAATACCAGCCGTTTCTCAGGTATTCCTTTTGAAATATTACAGTATGCACTCTAATTGATTAAGTTCCCAGTGGACTTCGCGTGCTTTAGCTTACCTGGATTGGCATGTACTACTGGAATATTTTAGAGATGGACGCAGGAGGGCTCTTAAAGATCTTGCTGCTGAGATTCTCAAAATGCAAATTCAGCAAAAGGAGCACTGCCCTGTATGTGCCATTTTCAATGCTAACTTTCTCCCAAGATTTTAATTTAATTTTTGAATTGCCCGTGCTCCGAATTTATTATGATTATTTATGGCTTTGTTTAGCCCACCCTATTCTTTGCTTTATAGTATGCTGTGTCGCTTATGCTACTCACTGAAGCTGCAAACTTGTTGAAAGCCATCATGCAGTTTTCTCACTGATTTTAAGCGATTTAACTCACTTTGATTTTTGCGGTTTATCTCGAACATTGCATTTACATGCAAAAGCCAATTTTCATATTTCCTTTAGGGGCTGTTTGGTTGGCTGAATTTTGTATGAAAAGTAAAATATTTTCCTGAATTCATAAATTATAGATGATGGATTTACTGATTTTTTAACACACGTATAGTTTTGGGGAAATTATTTTTTCCGTTAAGGCCATATTTGCGATAAAAAAATCTCTATTCGGACTTTCTTGCATGCACCAACAATCATTTGACTTGGCCGACCTGCCCCAGTCATTGCTAGCCATTGCCCGTCATTGCCGGTCATTGCCGATCACTCCTGTCTTCCCTTGACTCGTCCACCCATCTACGTTTATGAGGATGTGTGTGGGTTTCTCTATATTTGCTGTTCAAAGTGCGCCACAACCAGACTTGGTTAGCCATCCTTGACCTTTGCTTGATCCAGCCATTGCTTGCGACCACTGGCCTTCCTCAACTTCTGCATCTCTGTTAGCGCGCTGTACGATTGCCCATGCTCTGTAGACTTTGCACAATTTTCTTGCATTCGCTGGCTACTGCAAATACTTGGCCGGCCATCCCTGACCTCTAATTTGGGCACTGAATGCGGCATAGCTTTCCTAATTATGATAAAAAAAAATTTAATTTCAGTTTATAACCAAATAAACATCTAAAATTAAAATTATATCATAAACTACCAACCAAGCAAAAAGTGTTTGTTGCCTTTATTTTACTTGAAAATGCTGTGTATTTTTTTTTCCTCAATTTTTTTTTACTTCAAACCAAATATTCCCATATTGGAATTGTGCCTTACATACATATATATATATATATATTATTTTTTTTTTTTTTTTTTTTTCTTTTTTTTTTTTTATGTTTTGCCAGTTGAATTTGAACCTATAACTAGAGATAATAAATCCTGAGCTTCAACCGTTAGTCTGCAACACAATTCACCTCTTTATATATATATATATATATTGGAGGGGTAAAGAAGTAAGCTCAAAGTCATCATCCTTTTGATTTGTTCCAAGAGTTTAAATCTTGTGCTGGAATATTGTAACTCAAATAATATAATTAACTTGCATGTATTAATTGCTTATTTGCATGGCTATAAAGTGCGAGGCAAAAAGCATATTGAGTACGAGATAACAACCTTATTATAGGCTGTACTACAGAATCTTAAGTAAATTTTCACTTTTGCCCTGATTTGTTTTGGTGTAATAACATGTATTGTTCTCAGCCGTTGACGTGTATCACATTGGTGCTGTATATACACCATGTGCTGTGTAAAACAGGCATCAAGGAACCTTTCTCCACTCGCTTTATGTCTAGTCTTATTCTCTCCATATGTCGCTTCTCTAAGCACCGGCTGGAAAAACGCTGCAGATCATTCGAACCAACTTCGATAATGAAGACAAAGGTTGAACTTGTTTGCCACAAACTCATACAGCAGGCTAATAGTATGGATCCCTAGCTTCCTCCATATTTTCCCTTCATCTTGTTTTTTCTTTTATCTATACTTCATTTTTTTCTGCCGCATTGCTATGGCTGCATTCTGCTATTCAAACTCGTCTACCACCCCATTACGAGCTTCGACATCTTCAAATGCTGAACCACATCAAATTACAGTAAATATTCATCACCTATTGTCTGTTAAAATTAGATAAAAGTAACGATTTTATCTGGAGATCCCAATTTTTTCTAATATTTTGTGATCATGACCATATGGATTATAGATGTAGTATTACTCCACCATTGACATTGCCAAATTCCACAACACCTAATCCTGAATACCTCTCGTGACAAACAAGATCACCTCATCTCCACTTTAACTGAGCACACATTCTCACAATTACTCGACATTGAAATTTCAGCCGCAATGTGGAAGTCCATTGCGACTATCTATGTATCAACCTCACAATTCTTTTTTCAATAGCTTGAATTCCAATTAAGAAGCAATAAAAAAGGATCTCAATGTCTGGTTGAATTCATTCAACATGCCAAAATTCTCACACATCAACTTTCATCGATGGCTCTTCTATCTCTGAGCAACAGTTGATTCTAAGGATCTTCACAGATCTGGGACTGGAATATGTGTTACTTACAGCAGCAATCACTGCTTGATTGAATACTCTACCATTGGATGAAATCAATGGCATACTAATGAACCACAACATGATGTTCTTCGTCTCCACTACGTAACAACCAACAAACATAATCTCTAACATTAGTGACGATTTCATCATCACCAAGCTTCGACCCAAGAACAACACACTTTTCAGCCTACTGTCAAAGAGGCCGCATGTTTCGTGGTCGAGGTAGAGGACAAGGAAGAGGTCGGTCATCCGTTACGTGCCAACTATTCAATTGCTCTGAACACTAGGCAATAAGTTGCTGTCATCGACAAAACTTCGAGCAATGTCTTAGTCCCAAATCATTGCTCCAATACTCCCTTATGCTAAACTCCTTCATCGCTATGCACATGCATGACCCATGGATCTTCGACTCTAGTGCCGGACACCATATAACTCCTTGTCTTGAGAACATGCACATCAGCAAGCCCTATCAAAGCATGGATCAAATCCAGGTTCCAATGGTGCAGTCAGACATTAATAATGCAGGCGCTGCCATTCTATTCTGCCCCACTCAATCTTTTCATTTAAATAATATCTTTCATGCACAAAATTGCTCGAAATCTTCTTTCATTTGGTGGTTTCACTACCAACAATATTTTTAGAGTTTCACCTTGATTTCTGTCATTAAAGGATCGGCAAATGAAGGAAGACCTTTTATGCGACCACCTCACAAATAGTTTATACACTCTCGCATCCAACTACTCCATTTGAGTACACAACAATAGGCTTCTCTTCAACATCTTGCGTGATTGACTGGGTCATCCATCCACCGACATTCAGAAAATCACGCACTTCCACCAGTACCTTGTTGCATCATACTCCTTTCCTATATGTTGTAACAATCCCTAGAAACCCCACTCCAAGATAGTTTACTTCCAGGAAAAACTTGAGCCTGAAAGGTTCGTAAAAATTCTAGCAAAGTTACTCCTTCGTCCATCTATGGACTTTCTAGGTACATAATAATGTAGTGGTTTTATTATTTCATTCACTGTTGCTGACATTTTGTACTGCCGTTGATATTTTGTTATTCGCTACCTAATTTTAATAAACGTAAAGAAACTCGTACGATTGATGTCAATTGCAATAATTTGATTATAAAACCTATTTTCCTCTAAGCTTATTTGGAAACTCTACTATATCACCATGCATCTTACGTTATCCTGTCAGATTTGGTTTTCTTTGAAAGCTTCATTAAGAGGTTGTTTGGCATGAAAAAATTTAAGAAATTTGAGTTTAGTGTAATCAAAATACTTTATTGTTGTTTAGTAGTTTTTCATGAAAAAATATTTTTATGTTTAGAATGAATTAATCTGATAGTGCAATGTTTTGAGTAAATTAGGGGGTAAGATTATCCCAAAAAATTTGTTTTTTTTTGAAATTTAGGTTTCTCAGACCAAACAAAAATGATTCGATCGTTCGATCTTACGATTCGATGGATTGAACGATTTGATCGTTCGAACGAACGATTCGATCGAAGGAATCGTACGATTGAACAAACGATTCGATTGAAGGAATCGTTTGATCGAATCGTTCAATCAAAAGATTGTTTGAATGATCAAATGAACGCACCGTTTGATTCGTTGCCGAAGAAGAATGTTTCACACCGCAATCGCTCGACTTCACCTGTAGAGGTCTTCTCACGTCTCGTTACCCCCGATTCGGGTGTAACTGCATTACGCCACCCTCTTATATACGAGCGCAATATGGAATTACACCGTAAAAATTTTTCACCCGTTTTACTTCAAACCAAATGCAAGTAATCTCACGTTACCCGAAAACATTTTACTTCACCCTGATTTTACTTTAAACCAAACATCCCCTAAATTATTATGCATCTTACTTTTGTGCCTTATTTATAAAATTTTTAATTAATACTTATCCTTGTGATATTTCCAGTAACCAATTTTGCATTTGTGACATTGCTTTTGATATAATGTGAAATTTTGATAAAGAAATTAATCCATTAAATTGTGACCTAATGTACGTGTGCCTTTTTGAAGATAGGAATTATCAAAATCCACATTAATTATATAAAATATGCTTTTTTATTGGCATAATTGATTTAACAGCATTTCAAATTATATAAGAAAGATCTCAAAATTTTGTTTTATCCAAATTAATTTTGGTTTAGCATTTATTGTGTCTCAATGCAACATAGGGTTGTTATAGTAGCTAAGTCACTCGTGAACTACTGGGCATTCTATTGGGTAGATGACTTTTTTTTGATGTGACAATAATCAGTCGACAACTATATGTATCGGTTGGGAATCACAATGGAGTGTCCTTTTGTCTTATTCCTGGTAATCGTTTATTGTAAGCTATCGTTAATGTAAAGCTTCCATTGTCGATCAATAAATTGTGTTTGGTCTGTGAATTGTGTTTGCCTAGTGTACTTCATTCCAAGATTCCTAGTTGTTGTTGGCTAAATTGGCAGCTCCCCCCAATTCAGTTTGGTGATTACGTATTAAGTAAATCCCAAATTTATATTGAATCTTGAAAAATGTTTGGTTTACTATATTATGCTAAATATATACTTTTTGGTAAAATCATGAAACATACCTGCTGGCTGATCTCTTTAAATATTTAATGGTTTAAATTCGAATCACCACAAAATATATATTAGTTTTATAAAATAAATGTTAAATAAAATTTGTTAAACTCTAACCTACATTCTAAATCTAATACCTAATGTCTGATGCAGCATCATATTCACAGGGGTTAAAAAATCTCCTCTTGAAAAGGTGGTGGTAGCTTTTTTTGGATGCGTAGTAAATCTCAATACACATAAACTGAAGATTAATTATATTTAAAATTCATAAATAACAATAACAAATTGATTAGTGCATTTTCTTTCTTACATTAATCTAACAGCAACTGAGTAACGCTTCTGTTTATGTTCAGATTGAGGATGCCCGGGCTGCAATGCTGATTTATGTTAAACATAAGAAAGAATGGGAGAACAGTCTCAAGGGGCGAGCCAGGTTCAGCAAAAAGCATAAGAAATTGCACACAAAATAGAAGGTTAATAAAGAACTCCTCACTCTGATTATTCAGAAAAAATGGTTCTCTCTACCATCGTTTGGAAGGGTCTACAGTTCTGTTGAAATACAGCAACTGCTTTTTTTGTATGATTAGTGTTTCTATGTTCCATTTTTTTTTCTTTGAATTAAATAGAGCTCAAAATGAGTAGTTGATGAACTGAATTGAACATATTTAATGGAGAGGTTAAATTGGTCAATTTTAAATGGTGGAGGCTGTTTTGATAAATTTTCCCTGTATTTTTGTCTTTCCTGGGCATGTTAGTTTTATTTTGTATCATATTTCATTATTTTTATTTTTATCTAGACTAATTAAACTTATAAATACAATATTAACGGTCCACTTTATGGAGATATGAACTGCCACATATAGATATTACTATGCCCTTAATATGACCTAATAAAGGCATTCTTATTATATCAAAATACTTTTTCTTCCATGGATGTGATTTGTGAAATGATCTTTATGAAAATGATCTGCTCTCTAGGTTAGGAATTCCTGTATCTTCAATGAAGGGGATGATTAGTAGCTCTAAAATAAGAGATGAAGAGAAATTAAGGTTTTACTAATCTCATGAAGAAGAAAGACCATACATTCAGGATCTGATAATGCTATATTTGGTTCTGTGGTATTGGTATCGTTTAAAAAAGAGAACGGAATAAAAAATACGTTTCCTAGTGGTGCCCATATGTGGGGCGATCGTTTCTGGTAAAATATGCTGGAGGGAGTCCTAGCAGACGTTGCTGCTCTCAAATTTGGTGGTGTTGGGGTTTTGTGAAGCTGCATCGCTTGCCTAATCTCGGCTCAGCTGAGCAATCATGCTCGGCTCAGCCGAATCTTGGATTTTAGCCAAGTGAGATGGTACTCAGCATTCTTCATTTTTTTTTTGACTGATTTTTCTCTCAGTTACTTATAATTAAGGCTCAGCCATGAGCACGAGTATTAGTTGTTCAAGGATTTGATCTCCTTATTGCATTCAATTATCATGCATTGCCGATAATTTGGCACTAGCATTTTTCAATTTTGAAAAACAAAATATTTGACTATTTTTTTTTTTAAATCTATAATATTTAATTATATATAATTTATAATGATCTTTGACAAGAGTACTTTAGTCTTATAAGCATAAAAAGCACGCTTTAAAAATTGCAATTATGTCTGTCATCTCCGTTGACTAAAGTCCGTCCACTTCGTCGTCGCTAGCGTCGGTCGCTTGCGTGTGGCCAATCTATAAACTCGGCTCTGATAAATATCAAGCATTGCTCAAGATCGTCTCTGTTTGTTGCACGAAGATTCAAGAAGAAGAAGAATAAGAAGAAGAAATGGGCCAAATGGCGACTTATACTGCAAAAAAATTCTTCGTCCTTCTTTTCTTCCTCCTCCTGAGCACTGCTGGTTCTGCACGAACCCTTTGCCAAAGTGAGTTAATTAGTTCCTTAATCATCATCATTATTATTATTGTTATTTTGGATTTGTTTCAAAGGTTAGATCGATTAGATCTCTGACCTCATACTTCTTGTAAAACCTAATTTCTTGGAGGAATTTTCTATTCGCTGAGTTTGTTTTTCATTTATTTACATATCTAAAAATATTTATTAGTTTTATCAAATTATTAAAGTATTATATGTCGGATGCTTGAATATCTTATCTATGTGATCCATTGACCATGATCTGCTTCACTATCCAACTGCACAAAAATGTGCCACTTATCTATGTGATCCATTGACAATGATCCAATCAAAGGGATGGAGCTCAAAGCATCTCTTATATGCCCTAATTTAGGGTCACTGAAGGGTTAACCAAACTTAGATCCTATCATCAATCTTGAGTGGTTTTCAAACAAGAGCAGAGGGACGACAAAGTAGAGGTGATGAAGAAATGAATTTAAAGTTTAGGAAACACATCTCAAATACGTTTGATGGGTGATTCAATGTCCGGATCAAGAGATGGGGACTATTTGAGGTTTAGGATAGGAAATTCATCTACCATAATAACAATGCTTGAGAATAGCATGAAGTTTTTAGCTTTGTTGAAGGGCTAATGAAAACACATTTATGAGAATGAGGGCCAGGTGAGATGACCGAGGAGGAGATCCTCAACTATGTCAGATGGAACTGACGAAAGATCTGAGCTCAATGGAGGGACGGGGAGGTGAATCAAATGCTAGAGATGGAGTCACAATATCAAGCAGCAGAAAGAGGGTGTAGGAGGAGTGAAGTGAGCCATTTAACTTTGGAACACAAATCAAGAGCTGAAAAGGTGAGGACGAAACCACAATCGAGTGGTTAAAGAGATTCTAACCAACTATGTTAGATGGGGCTGAATATTGATCATCAAAGAAGAAACTTATTAACAAAATAGGTGTTACAATGATTAGAGGAGAGCTTTTGGATGTTTAGGTGGATGAGTGGGTATACTCGTAAGCAGAGACTGAAAAATGAGTTTATCTGCAGCAAGGCTGGAGTGGTTTCAATGGTGGATAAGATTAGAGAGCGTTGCCTTGGATGATACGAGCGTTCAATGTATTTATTAGAAAAATGAATTTGTGAATTTTGTCCATATTAAAAGAGGTAAAGGAAGACCCAAAAAGATATACGAAGAAACTATTAGAAATGATCTTTTCTAATTGAAACTTAGGGAGGGGCTTTTATTTGACTGTTCACAATAGAAATAAAATTGAAACTTAGTGAGGAGCTTTTATTTGACTGTTCACACCCCATGTAGTGGGATCAAAGCTTGATGTTGTTGTATATTATTTAATATGAATTTCAAATCGAGAATAAAAATGAAACTTGAAACAAGTTTTAGGACCATTCACAATAGTACTACAATGAAAACATTACTTGGGTAAGTTCCCAATAACGTAATGCTAAAGCCTTAATTTCTACAACCAGCCCATGCTTGAAATTAAATGTGTCTGTGGCATCAACTCCACATGAAGGCAAGCCAAATAAGGCCTCGTAGACGCATGGTGGGTTTATACCCATAAGAGACTTTTAAAAAACAGTTTAAGCAGCAACAACAATTTGTGAATCGTTAGGGAGCTTTGGAAGGCCATCATCCATTTGTGATTGATATACATAGATGTACATGCATATATATTTGTGCTTGTGATGAATTTTGGTACATATTCTCATGCTTAAATGGCCGTCATCTTAATTAGCAGTGCTTCAATTGTTCGAATCTCTAATTTTATTAAATTATCTTATTTATAAATTTTTTGCAGGCGACTTTTCATCGTATAAAATATGTATGCCGAGTATTTTTGAAAAAAAACCGAGGGTTCCCACCGGCAGTCTTCCTCCATCTTTGGTTAATCAAAGGAGGCCCCCAATATGTGAAAAATGTGCTCACTTACCGTCAAATATACCATGTTCTTGCTAATGTTTAATATATGGATGCATACATATATGTTCATGACTAAAAGGTGTATGTTTGAATTATTTGTAATTTGACGATTATGTGTAACAATAAGATTCATGCTATGCTTTTTTATTTATATTAGTAGTGTACCTTCATTAATTGCATATTACTCTTGTTGATATATCATATTTTAAGTCTTATTCTTCCTAAACTTGTACTAGTTGATGCCTCAATGTGCTCTAAAAATGAACAAATATAATAGGTGCGGATGGATAAATAGTTCAATATTTTTGCACATAAACTCCACAATTTTTTTGAAAGAGTATGTGCTCAATTAAGAAGCATTGAACATTGAATCGTATGTTTCAATTACTATACTACAACATCATTTATGCACCATAATTTTCTCCCATTCTTTTTTAACATCTCCAACTTCAACTTTGAGAGAAATTAAGGATAATTTATCTTCAAATTTTTCAATTTTGGAAAAAAAAATGATTAGAGTTGTTTGAAATGCTGAAAATAAGTGTAAAATAAAATTTTTTTCAGATGTTTTTGATTGCAAGTGTTTGGCATAAAGAAAAAAACAGGGTATACTAAATTTTTGGGTGAGTGTTGCCACTTTATAAATGGCAGAGCATAGTGTAAAAGGATTTTCGTGGTGAGACATTGGGGCGACCTCGGAGCTGAAGTCAGAGACGAACGCGAACCTTCGTCTTCGATTTCTCGTTCCTCACAACAACCGTAGAGGTTCGCTCGGAATCGTCGTGAGGTTCGTGAGATTCATGAGAAGGTCGTGAGCTTGAAGACGACCGCAGAGGAGCATTCTCGGTTCGATTGGTTCGAGAGATTATGGTCGATTCAAATCGTTTGGGAGATCCGCAAGCTTCGTCGGCACAGACAGGAGATTCGCATGAAGACTATAATGCACGAAGATTAGGATTGATTCGGAACACGCGAAACGATAGCAAGAAGGTCATCACCTCTGCAAATTGTTCCATTCATCTCGCAAGCGAAGATCCTCGTCTCCTTGCAAGCAAGGTCAAATAGAATTTTTTTTTTTTTAAATTCGAAAAACAATTTAGGGGATAACCTTATTATATGTCTACAATTACTCAAATATCATAGTATTTAAATTAGTTTATTATAAACAGTATTTCAAATGAGTATTGAAATGCATATTAATAGACACTGAGGACTTTACTGAGGACTTTTCTTCGAAGAAAAAAAACACGCTTTAAACATCAAAATTAGGTCGGTCGCCTGTGGGCCAATCTTTAAAGTCGGCTCTTATAAACAAGATCGTCTCTGTTCGTTGCACGAAGAAGAAGAGGCAGAAGAAATGGGCCAAATGGCGACTTGTACTACAAAAAACTTCATCGTTCCTCTCTTCCTCCTCCTCCTGCTCACTGCTGCTGCTTCTGCACGAATCCTTTGCCAAGGTGACTTAATTAGTTCATTATCATTATTTTTAGTTTCAAGGTAACATGGGTTGGATCGATTTGATCTCTGACATCATACTTTTTGTAAAACGAGAGAGATTAGAAACCTAATATGTTGGAGGAGGCTTCTACATCTCGCTCACTTAATTATGGATGTTCTTCGGTGCATACTATTTGCATATGAAATTTTATCATAGATAGAGTTAAAGTAAAATTTGAATTCTGGATGACTGCTTTTGAATTTTTTTTTTTTTTATTTTAATTAATTTAAAATATGATATATGGAGTGTAAGTTCAATTGGCACAGAACGAATTTGATTGGATAACTCGGGATGTACTGTCGGCCCAATCCTCAAATTTAACCGTCATATTTTTTTAAGTGGGAAAGAGCAGGCGAGAAAGGTAATCCTTCTAATTTTTTTCACAGGCATGGCGGGGCTCCACGATTTTTTTTTTTTTTTAGAATATGTGATTTATTTTTTTCGTTTTTTCTAGGAGCACTCCTATAGTATTGTGATCTAAAAATCTCACTTCAAAATAAAACTTGAAACAAGTATTAGGACCATGCACAATAGTACTATAATGAGAACATTACTTGAGTAAGTTCCCACTAACCTCATGCTAAAATCCTAAACCTCCATAATCAATCTATGCCTAGGATGAAATGTGTTACTGTGACATGTCAAGGCAGGCCAAACAAGGCCTCATAGACGCATGGTGGGTTTATATCCATAAGAGACTCTTAAAAAACAGTTTAAGCGGCCGCAACAATTTGTGAATCCTCATGGAGCTTTGGACGGCCATCACCCCCTATTTGTGATTGATATGCATACATATCTATAAATGTGCTTGTGATGAATTTTTAACATATTGTCATGCTTAAATGCCATCATTAATTAGTAGTGCTTCAATTGTTTGAATCTCAAATTTGATCAAGTTATTGATTTAAAAATTCAGTTTAAAAGGTGTATGTTTGAATTATTTGTCATTCAATGATATATTTCTTAAGTCAATTTTATGCAATAAAAATTCAGTTTTTGTTATTAAGATTATTAATGATGATTTTATCATTTACTTGGAAGGTTTTCTTATGTGATAAAATTTGTTAATCTACTAATTTGGTGTAATATTTTAAAAAAATTATAAAAGTTCTCTAGTTTATCTAAAAATTTGAATCTCTTATTTTATCAAATAATCTCGTTTATAAATTTTTAATATACAGGCGACTTTTCATGTAAAATATATATGGCGAGTATTTTTGAAAGAAAACCGATCGTTACTGGGAATTGTCCGTCCTCTCCCAGCAAGCATCTTCCATCTTTGGTTGATCAAAGGAATTCCCGCAACTGTGAAAATTGTACAGGTTTACCGTCAAATATATCATGTTGTTGCTAATTTTTATTTAATGTGATTTTTTTGTTAATAATAAATAAAAAATATGAGGTGCATGTATTTTAAAAAGAATATTAGGTTTATAATTTAAAAAAATGATTAAAAGGTGTATGTTTGAATTGTTGATGTATTTCTTATGTCCATATTATGCAACGAATTGTCTTGTTAAGATTATTAATGATGATTTGAGCATTAACTTGGAAGTTTGCAATCAAAACTTGTTAATTTACTAATTTGGTTTAATTTTTTTCAAGAATTTTAAAAGTTTTTTAGTTTATTTGAATTTTGAAAATGTTACAATATGGGAAAAAAAAGTCATATAAAATATTCACAATTGAATTATATCAATAAAGCATTTTTTCAAAAAAGCACAATTTGATGTATATGTTTTGAATTATATCAATTATATGATTTGTAAGAAATGTGTGTGCGCACCCGCGCGCTGTTGCATTTTATAAATTAAGCAAATCAAAAGATTACAACAGATAAGAAGTTTGTGACCTCACATAGAAGCAAAAGCAAACAAGGCAAGGATCCAAGATCCCAACTAAACCTGAAACAATCTGCGCAAGAGAATTCAGAGTAGTGGTTGCTTTGATTACCGGTTGAATTTGGGATTTTTTTCTTTTTTTGTTTCTTTTTCATTTTTCCTTTATATTTTTTAATGAAATCATTTGATTCTTTGTTTGAGTCCACCTAAAATATCTTCTTATAATCATAAACAAAAAACTTGGGGAGGAACCTCCACGAATAATCTTCTACACAATAAACAATTGGAACTTCATAAATGCAGATACGGAGCACTTTTGAATGTTATATATATTTGAGTTGATAATGGTATGAATATTTGAACTTCCTACCAATCGATCAGGTGAAGTTAGAACTCGAGTAGTTCAGATCTTCTAGGCCATAATCTATCAAGGTATTGTTAAACTCATCTAGCAAGGTCGAGTCATTGCGAGAATAGCTTATGTATTTATTTGTTTTAAGAATCACATTAAAATCCACATCAATTAGCCAAGTGAACTATATCTACAAATCCTTATCAATAGCTAAAGATTTTTTGTATCTGATTTGAGATTGTTGTCCTGATAAAAAGGATCATAACATTGATAGAGAGGGATTTGACTAACAGATAAACCCCTTGGTCACATTTATTTAATATGTCAACTTCCCAGCTCTCATGGCAGCCAAATCGATTTTATGACCAAGAGAGATATGTTTAAACCAATTTTCTGATGAGATATTGTCAATTCCTCTAATATTCCAACATAGGACAATAATCATGAGGTTAGAGTTTTTGAGATTCCCATTGATACAGAGCACCCACGTAATCATTGTCGACGCACCAAGTCATAAATTAAGCTTAATGTTTTTATGATTTTATATTGTATTTTTTATTTTAGTTACATGGGCTTATTTGTGGAATTCATTTAAATGAGCCTTTAGATTAGCCCGTTTATCATGTTTTTTTGTCATGAGTGTTATTTGGGTGAAATGACACTTTAGTCCATCATAAGAGAGTTGATTTAAGTTTTTTTTTAGTATTTTATATGAAATGACACTTCAGTCCTTCATGAATGGGTTGGTTGATAGTTTTATTAGTCATTTGTAGGAAAAAACATTTTAACCCTTCATGAAAGGGTAAATTTATAATTTTGATGGTAATTGACATATATTATATGGTTATAAATAAGTCAATGTCTTATGTATCATGTCATTGAAGATTGAATGAAAATATATTTCTCTACTTATTGTGTTTATTAGTACTTTCATTCTTAAGAGAAGAAAATCTTAAGTGTGAGTATTGCAAGCCTTAGAGAATGACATCTAAGGAAGGAAGAAGATCCTGCGACGAATGACTGTTTGTAGAGATCGACTTCAATTATTCCGGCTTCGCCACCGGTTGCCTTAACTTTGATACAGGTTAGATCAATCATAACTCTTATTTATCTCTATACTTTATGTGATAACGAATTTTGTGTGTTAGCATAACTGTGGCTCGAATCATTTCAATCTCATTTTTCTTAATTTCACATTTGTATGCAAAATTTGCCTTATTTTATCAATACTCAATCATGAGTAATTTGTTATTTTTATTGGTGTAAAAATCATCAAACCCTCTGCATACGCATTTATTTTGTTTTACATCATATTGGTATCAGAGAAAATATATCCTCAATTTTTTATGCCAATGGATAACAAAATCATTGCATACAATAAAGCATAAATTTCATTCACGTCACTTTTCGGTTTGATTTATACCATGTCATATGTTGATCATAACTTATTCAATTTATATCCAATTTTATGTTTGAGTACTCAATTTTAAGTAGAACGTCAAGATCTACAACTTTGTAGAAAAGCATTTTACTTGATTCGGCTATGTTGATATCGAAAACCTCTAAAAACCGAGAGCTCCTATATATATATAATTATAATAATAATAATAATAAATTATTTCGACTCGTAGTGGGCATCGATACCAAGGCCAAATTTCTGAACAAAGAACAGATAACCTCCTCAAACTCTTACTTGAGAAAATAAAAAATCTCACTCTCTCAGTGCATGATTTTCGAACTAGAATTGAAGAGCTAGAGTTGAAAACCAATGAAACATCACCAACTCCCCTTGCACCAAAAGAAAAAATTGCCATCTTCCTAGCCAATAAGGTCATCCCAATGTTTATATATCATCTCATCTTCCTCCACAATCACAAACTAGACGACAACGCAATCACCTTTTAAGTCATGTTGATGATTATCAAGATCTAGATAGTATACATTCCCAAAATTATCATAGGATAGAGCAAAATTTTCGGAGACATAATGGCTATGCGCAAAGGTATCATCGAGATCATTTTCCTCCTCGCACATATGAGCCCTTACATAATATGGGTCAATGAATTATTGCATCACGAACAAACCACAAAGACTTATTTGATAATATTGTTCGTAGGGTAAAGATAGACCCGCCCACTTTTGATGGGCGACTCGATGCAAAAGTTTTTCTTGATTGGCTTATTGATATGGATTAATATTTTAATTGGATGCAAATGTCCCATGAGAGATAAGTACATTTTGCTAGTATGAAGTTGATAGGCCATGCTAAAACATATTGGATTAATCATGAGCGTAAGAATTAACGACCTGGGCAACCATCTATTTCTTCTTGGGATAAGATGAAAGAAATCTTAAAATAAAAATATGTGCCCTTAATCTTTCATGATCAGCTCATGGATAAGATGACTACACTTAGGCAAGGAGCTATGAGTGTTGCTGATTATATGACTCGTTTTAATGAATTGATGACCTGTTGTGACATTATTGAAGATCAGCAAACAGCAATTTCTCGATTTCGATCTGATTTAAGAACAGATATTCGACAAGAAATGTTAACTCGAGAGGTTTACACTCTTGAGGACGCATTTCGACTTGCTACTCAATTTGAACAATATCTCAAGTCTTACACCCATAGAAAACAAACAACCTCATCAGGAATTAATTCCTTGCATCGCTCCATTGCCCGAATTCCCCAATCTTCCAAACCATCAAATGATCATAAATGAAAGACACCCATTTTAGCGCCCCACCCCGTCATCGTGCACAAATGAAATAGTCATAATTAAGTTCGGTGACAGAATGGTGCGCCACTCGGGGAGGAATAACCCGTCTCCCCGGACAACCTGAAATAAAACTCATCTGAAGGGCTGCTGACTCAACCTCGTGGAGGGTTGAGAGCTATTACTTAAGATAAGAGTAGTATCTTTATCCTAAATATTAGATCAATACATACATTGAATATAAAATATATGAGGAATCTAATATATGCTTAAGATATCAGTATTTTCAGCATACTGATCACATCACAATACTAAGTATAAGTTGTATATAACAGAGTGCAGAAGCTTAAAGCAAACATCCATAAACATTCATCACAGAAGCTGTATGAAATATTCATCTCAAAAAAGAAAAGAAAATATATCCAGAATTATTACAAACAGTTTAATAAAATACAGACATAAAAGCTAAGTGCTGAACTGAAATAAACTAATCATAAAAGTAAAATTGGAGGAGAGTCCACGAGTGCTCCACGGGCTCCTCCTGAATCTCCTAGGTGTCCCCCTGATCCGGCTCAATATACTGCTCAAGATCTAGCAAATTGCAGATCCCAAAAGTACCCCGTGTTAGACAATAAGTCTAACACATCGAAACTAATCTAATAGTTCTAGCTATTCATTTAACATTTATATAATATAAATAAAATTGTAGAAATACTGTAAAAATAACTGAAAGTATAAAATTGTATAAAATTGTACAAAATTGAAGTAAGGTAAATTAAAGCTAAACTGTAAATTGAATACTGAAAGTAAACAAAAATAATAATGGATTTGAAACTGAGTAATTGCACATAAAACTATGATGTATGCCACTGAAATTGTGCATCTAAATATATCACAATACTGTAAGCTACTGATATGCAACCAAAATATCACAGAACTGCTATGAATCGTACGGTCCAATGTATACATACATGTAGTTAAAGGTGCGGGTATACAGAATGGACAAAAAATAGAGCATGAGATTTTCAAAATAGTATGATGCCTTAATGAACTTTAATGGCTTCCAAACACAGTTATGGATTTCTAAAGATACAAATCAGCATAATAGCAACATGAAGTAGATAAGGAAGAGGAGCAAATGAGTACCTTAGCCTTTAGGAGAGGAAGGAGGAAGAAGAGGACTCTGTTTTCTTCAAGGCCTTGGAGAGAAGCTGAACATCTTCTTCTTCAGCAAGAGGGCATCAATGGAGGAAAAGAGGAGGAAGCTTCAGCAAGCAGAAGAAGGAGGGCTGGGATTCCTTCTTAAAGGAAGGAGGAAGGAAAATGGGGGGCATGGCCTAAGGAGATGGAGCTCTGCTCCTTTGCGTGCGATGGGGAAGAGGCGCCAAATGAGGGAGAGGGGGAAGCCAGGTAGGAAAATATAAAATAGGAAATAATTTGGAAATAAATAATAATTATTTATTTTCTTAATTATTTAAAAATTTAGATTTTAGGAATGCACTCCGAAAAATTTCAAAAATTTACCTTTAGCTAATTTGGGAGTGAGGAATTCAACGGCAAAGTCGGATTTTGATTCCGATGATTATTTAATTATTCTATTTTTTCGGGATAATTAATTATATTAAAATATTCACGAAAATCCGACGACTTCCAAACACGTCCAGAACATCGCCCCTAGCTACTTTGTGGGTGATGATCGCAACGGCAAAGTTGGATGTTGATTTCAAGGCCAAACTAAATATCTCAATTTTCTAATTAATTAAATATTAAAGTAATTCAAAATATTTGATTTAGCTCCAAATTGGTTCTAACCACTAGATGAACTTAGTTAAGATATGATTAAGCTAAAATTAAGCTGGGTAATAACTTTGGGTTGTTACACCCATTGTGTCAAATTATAAAGCTTCAAGCATAATTTGTTTCACATGTGGCAAAAATGGGCATTTTGCAAGTACTTGTCCACATAGAAATCTACTTATAGTTTCTAAAACTATTGAACATAATAATGATTATGATGATGATCTAGTTGCAGTTGACCCTTGTGAAGAAGCTAGTGATGCAAATGAAGCATTAAGTGAGCCACACATTGCTATTATGCGATGTGTATTAACTACCCCTCAAAAGGACACTAATTGGAAACGTACATAAATTTTTCATACATATTTACAAAGTGGTGATAAATCTTGTAAACTTATTATTGATAGTGGAAGCTGCATGAATGTTATTGCCACATCAGCCTTAGTTAGGATGAAGCTTACACCTGAGCCTCATCCATGAGCCTACAAGGTTTCATGGGTCAACAAAACTTCCATCTCTGTATCTCAACATTGTCTTGTCCCAATACAATTAGGAGCATACCCTGATAAGATATGGTGTGATGTTCTTCCTATAGATATTTCCCACATACTGTTAGGAAGACCCTGCTTTATGATATGCATGTCATTCATGATGGACATATAAATACTTACTCATTCATGTTTAAGGGCAAAAGAGTTATTTTAAATCCTGCTAAGCCTATAGAGGCAAGCTCACACCATTCTAGAGATTCATCTGCCCCTGTAGAAAAGAAATCCTTGCACATTATTAATAAGCATGAGTTTAAAAGAGAAGCTCATGGAAATATTGTGTTTGCTCTAATTGCAACAAAAATTGCTCAACAACCCTGTGATGAAGCCTTACCTATTGAGATAAGTGATCATCTCTCTAAATTCATTAATGTTTGCCTTGATGAACTTTCAAATGAACTTCCCCGCTGAGAAGCATTCAACATGTTATTGATTTGGTTCATGGATCTTTGCTTCCTAATCTTCCTCATTATCGAATGAACCCAAATGAACATGCTGAACTCAAACGACAAGTTGATGAGTTATTATCTAAAAGTTTTATTCGAGAAAGTTTATCACCTTGTGATGTGCGTGCTCTCCTTACCCCAAAAAAAGATGGTACATGGCGTATGTGTACAGATAGTCATGCGATTAATAAAATTAATGTTAAATATCGATTTCCCATCCCACGACTTGATGATATGCTACACATGATGGTTGGTGCACAAATTTTCTCTACGATTGATCTAAGGAGTGGATATCACCAGATTCGCATGAAAGAAGAAGATGAATGGAAGACAGCCTTTAAGACAAAAGATGGGTTATATGACTAGTTGGCAATGCCTTTTGGCTTGACCAATGCCCCTAGTACCTTTATGCGAGTAATGAATCACATCTTACGCCCATTTATTGGAAGATTTTTAGTAGTTTATTTTGATGATATTTTAATTTTTAATCAGACTAAGAGTGATCATGTAACACATTTAAGGCACGTTTTTGATGTTCTTCAACAAGAAAAACTATATATTCATTTGAAGAAGTGTTCTTTTATGGCATCATCAGTAATTTTCTTAGTATTCATTGTATCTTGTGATGATATTTCTGCTGATCCTAAGAAAATCATTGCAATTCAAAATTGGCCAACTCCATCACATATACATGATGTTCGTAGTTTTTATGGGTTAGCCACATTTTATCGAAGGTTTATACATGGGTTTAGTACAGTAATGGCTCATATCACGCAATGTTTAAAAGGTGAAGAATTTAAATGGACAAAGGCAGCATCTAATACTTTTAAATAAATAAAAAATCTTTTAACTAATCCACCGATATTAAAATTGCCTGATTTTAACAAAGTGTTTGAAGTATCTTGTGATGCCTCTAGTGTTGGTATAGGAGGTGTTCTTAAGCAAGAGGGTCACCCAATTGCTTTCTTTAGTGAAAAGCTAAATGATGCTCGACAACGTTACTCTACATATGATTGTGAATTCTATGCAGTAGTCCAAGCCCTTCGATATTGGAGACACTACATACTTTCTCGAGATTTTGTACTATACTCTGACCATGATGAATTAAAATATCTCAACACTCCAAAGAAGCTCAGTTCTCGTCATGCAAAGTGGGTTCAATTCCTTCAAGAGTACACCTTCATTTTTAAACATAAGTCTGTTACTGAGAATAAAGTTGCTGATGCTTTAAGCAGAATATGTACTATTTTACATAGTATGAGCATTAAAGTTACTTGGTTTGATAAATAAAAAATGAGTACAAAACTTATAAGGATTTTGGTCAACCACATGAATCTCTAACTGTTGATACCTCCACTGTTGATTATAATTATCAACTTCGAGATGGTATCTTTTTTGAGGAACCCGTCTTTATGTTCCTGATTCTTCACTTCAAGATTTTATAATTGAAGAAATGCATTCAGGAGGTATTTTGGGTCATTTTGATCGTGATAAAACTATATCCATGGTGGAAGATCGCTTCTTTTGGTCAAGTATCAAGAGAGATGTTGCTCGTGTTGTTTCCCAATGTCGCACTTGTCAATTAGCGAAAAGTGGAAAACATAGTCATGGATTGTATACACCTCTTCCCATTCCTCTCAAGCCATGGGAAGACCTTAGTATGAACTTTATACTCGAATTATCTCGCACCATCCAACGTTTTGACTCAATTCTTATTATTGTTGATCGATTTTCAAAAATGGCTCCTTTTATTCCATGTTATAAGACATCTGATGCTTCTCATGTTGCTTCAGTTTTCTTTTGTGAGATAGTTCGTTTGCAAGGATTACCCAAAACAATAATTTCTGATCGTGATGTTAGATTTATGAGTTATTTTTAAAAAAATTTATGGAATAAGCTTGGAACAAAACTCTTATTTTCTACTGCTTATCTCCCTTAAACAGATGGATAAACGGAGGTAATATATTGAAGTTTAGGAGACCTTCTTAGATTCTTAGTGACAAACCATACCACTAGTTGGGACCTTATTTTACCCACTGCTGAGTTTGCTTATAATAGTTTTATAAATCGATCAACTGGAAAAAGTCCTTTTCAAATTATCACAGTGTATGAACCAAGAAAGCCAATAGACCTTGTTGACCTTCCCATTTCATATAGATATTGTGCATATGCATTTTCATTCGCACAAAGTATGCATGATTTACACCAAAAAATTCAGCAAAAACTTACTTTAAGTTATAATAAATATAAAGTTGATGGTGATGTATATAAATGATTTATAAAATTTAATGAAAGAGATTTGGTTATGGTCAAGGTTAGGCCAGAGAGGTTCCTAAAAGAAATTTTAAGAAAATTAACACTCAAAATTTTTGGCCCTTATAAAATTGTAAAGAAGATAAATGATAATGCATATGAGATTGATCTTCCTATAAATGCTGGTATTTCACCTGTGTTTAATGTGTCTGGTTTAATGTTGTACCGCGGGCAAGCCCCGAATATTTTTCCCTTTGCAAATAGCACTAACACGCAGGTTGATACTTACTCGGAGGCTCCCTTGCCATCTCGCCGATTACGATCCCATAATCTTGATCATATTTTAGATGACTAGATCATTAACACATCAGATGGAGGAGTTCAGAGGTTTCTTATCCGTTGGAAAGGATTATTGCCACTTGAAGACTCTTGGCTTACATTTGAAGAGTTAGACCATATTAGTCCACAACTTCTACATGAGTACATTGATCATCATTCTTCAGAGGAGAATACTTCAAAGCCGGGGAGTGCTGATGCAAAGCACCCACGTAATCATCGTCAATGCACCAAATCATAAATTAAGCTTAATGTTTTCATGATTCTATATTGTATTTTTCATTTTAGTTATATGAGCTTATTTGTGGAATTCATTTAAATGGGCCTTTAGATTAGCCCATTTATCATATTTTTGTCATGAGTGTTATTTGAATGAAATGACACTTTAGTCTTCATGAGAGAGTTGGTTTAATATTTTTTTTGTATTTTATATGAAAAGATACTTTAGTCCTTTATGAGTAGGTTGGTTGATAATTTTATTAGTTATTTGTAGGAAAAGACACTTTAACTCTTCATGAAAAGGTAAATTTGTGATTTTTATGATCAATTGACATATATTGTATGGCTATATATAAGCCAATGTCTTATGTATCATGGCATTGAAGATTGAATGAAAATATATTTTTCTACTTATTATGTTCATTAGTACTTTCATTCTTAAGAGAAAGAAATCTTGAGTGTGAGTATTGCAAGCCTTAGATAAGGACATCTAAGGAAGGAAGAAGATCCTGCGACGAAGGACTGTTTGTAGAGGTCGACTTCAATTATCCCCACTTTGCCGCTGGTTGCTTTAACTTTGACACAGGTTAGATTAATCATAGCTCTTATTTATCTCTATACTTTATATGGTAATGAATTTTGTATGTTTGCATAACTGTGGCTCGAATCATCTCAATCTCATTTTTTTTTTAATTTCGCATTTGTATGCAAAATTCGTCTTATTTAATTGATACTCAATCGTGAGTAATTTGTTATTTATATTGGTGTAAAAATCATCAAACCCTCCCGCATACGCATTTATTTTGTTCTACATCACCCTTGGAGCCTTAACTTTCACAATAGATCCTGTAACCCTTTTGCCATTAGATTTAGGACACAGATCATAAAAGTTACTAACCACATCAACTACATATCCATTTGGCACAAGAGGCCTAAATTTATTGTGGGAGAGGGTATGGGGCATCTAGATTGCCTACTATTTTTTCTCCCGAGAATAAATAATTACATGCATCTCACCAATAAAAATACTTTAAAAGGGATTAATAACATCTTGCTCTGCTGCAACTGAAGTTAAAGATACATCTAGCTAAGAAACAGAAAGATTAGCACCATCAACCCGAGTTATGAAAGGCATGAGTGAAAACTCAACAGGATCAAAACTGTTAGACTTTGAACTAGTTTCCATTAAACCCTTCACAGGCTCTTCCTCACGAATTTTATTCAAACCACCATTCACAGTCGGTTCCAAAGAAGCATGGATGTTTAAAATCCCAACTTCTTCTACCGCAAGGGGGCATGCATGAAGAGAAATAACGGTGGGGACTTCAATAACCTGATCTCCAATATGAGAAGCTGAAAAAGCATCACCACTAGCTGTGGCGGTTCGGGAATCAAGATTGAGTATTCTCAAATAATAATTTACATTCAAAATATCGCAATATAACAAACTTATTCAACATAAAATATTCATCACGAATAAAGCCATACAATATTTAATATATTATTTGATTTGCTCAACTAATATATCATAAGCAGAATGAAAGTAAAAGTAGTTATTCTTCATCTCACTTCTTAATTTTAAACCATTTAACTCTGAAAGTGGCTCTTCTCATATTTAGTTATAAGCATATGAAAATATTACAATATTGCCAATCTGACATTAGTACGTAGAGTTTTCGGTAAGAGTTATTTTATAATATCCCATGTAAAGTATAAATCAACAATAATATTATTTCAAGAAAAAAATTGTATCAAATGAAATAAGTGAGCCAAATTTTGCATTAGATGAAAGTTTATTTGAGCAACACGCCATTATTTTTGTAAAATATTCCCTACTGACTTCTTGCCAAGCTTGCATTTCTCCGCTATGAGGTTCGAGAGTTCTGATTTGAGCAATCATGCTTGGCTCAGCCGAATCTCGTGAAACGATTCAACACTCATTTGTCTTCAGTCTTGTGTAGCTGCCTGAGAGATACCGTGGATTCTAACCAAGTAACAATCCTCAACAGTCTTCATGTTTTTTAATTTATTTTTAAACCCTAAAATATGCCGTCTAATTGTATATAATTCTTAGGGACAGCTGTCTTGTCTTCCAACAAAAAAGCACTTTTAAAAAGTCAAAAGTTAGGTCGGTCGTCTCCGTCGCTAAAGTCGGTCGGTCGCCTGTGGGCCAATCTTTAAAGTCGGCTCTTATAAACAAGATCGTCTCTGTTCGTTGCACGAAGAAGAAGAGGCAGAAGAAATGGGCCAAATGGCGACTTGTACTACAAAAAACTTCATCGTTCCTCTCTTCCTCCTCCTCCTGCTCACTGCTGCTGCTTCTGCACGAATCCTTTGCCAAGGTGACTTAATTAGTTCATTACTATTTTGCGTCAATGGTTAACATGGGTTGGATCGATTAAATTTCTAACCTAATACTTGTTGTAAAACCTAATTTCTTGGAGGAATTTTCTACATTTTGCTCAGTTTTTTTCCCTTATATGTACTTATCTTAAAGCAATTATTTGCGTTATTAGACTATTAAATTATTTAATGCCCTATGCTTGAATATCTTAAACTAAAATTGTAAACCTAAAAAAAAATGAAATGAACATCTTGCATGCAGGGTCTCCTTAGAATTCTCTGTTTTTATTTTCTTTTATAATTATCATAAATAGCCTTAATTAAACTTTTAGAACAAGAAATTACACAAAACAAAATGAATAATTCTGAATTTTAATTTTGGCACCAAAAAATTAGATTATATATTTTATGCATTATATATTGTCTTAATTCTTAAAGTTTTTTAATTTTCAAAATTGATATTATTTTAATTGGATTACATCATTGGATGGAGTTAAAGCAAAGCTTGAGTTGCAGAGGACTATTTTAAAATTTAATTTTTTTATCTTAACAGATCTAAAACAAGATACATGGAGTGTAAGTTCAACCGTCTTAGAAGCTTTAATCTTCAATGTTTTTTTGTTGAGCTTGATGTAATTATCTTAGCCGATCTTCATTTGAGCTATTATTAGGAGGGTATTTTCATTATTTTATACTATTTGTGCAATAGCTTTTGTTTATGTATAGTTTTATAAAAGGCTAGAGTTTGTATTTTGGTTGTCATTTTTTTTATGGGAGAAAGAGTAAGGGAGAGAGAGAGAAAGATAGATATATGTAATTTGTATGTTTTTCTTCATATTAGAATTTTCTGGTATGATGTGATTTCGTGATTTTTCGTAATTTTGGATTTTTCACATAAATTCGGTGATCTTATTTTAATTTTCTGTGATTTTAGTTTTTGTTCAAACTTTGATAATTTCTCTACATTGAAGGCAACTGTTGAGGACCATGTGATCAAGAAGTGCGAGGTTCAAATACCTTTCAATTATTCAAAATAATGATGAAATAGAGAGTAATGTGATTAATATGATTTAAATTGGTTGGAAGTTGATAAAAAAATATCACTCAAAATTAATGAAGTTATTTATGAGAAATACTATTTAGACATGTTGATATGGTACTCAAGAAAATTCATGTAATAGGATTTGGATATATATTTTATTAATGTTTATTTATATTAAAATAATACAAATATTATTTTTAAAGTTTGTATTGAAATGATGCTCAAATTTCATTAGATGAGTTTTTCTGGATGTCACGTCAACAAGTTTGAATAGCATTTCTCATTATTTATAGACTAATTATATGATATATTATGTTATATGAGGTTGAATATTGACCATCAAAGTAAAAACTTACCAATAATATATGTGCTACATAGAATAGGATGCTTAGGTGAATAAGTGGGTATACTCGTAAGGATAGACTTAGAAATGAGTTTATCCGTAGCAAGGCTCGAGTAAATTACAATCATGGGTAAAATTAAAGAGTGCCTCCTTAGATGATTTGGGAATATTAAGCATAAATTGTTCAATGTATATATATATATATATATCCACATTTGTGTGTATTTGTGATGAATTTTTAGCACATTATCATGCTTAAATGGCCATCATTAACTAGCAGTGCTTCAATTGTTTGAATCTCTAATTATATCAACTTATATGCAGGCGATTTTTCATGTGAAATATATATGACAAGTATTTTTGAAAGGAAACCGAAGGGTCCCAATCCTAACGGTGGGCCCATTGGTCAGAGTCCCGGCAACGGTTTTCCTCCAACTTTGGCTGATCAAAGGAGTTCCCCAAAGTGTGAAAAATGTGCACGCTTACCGTCAAATATATTATGTGCTTGTTAATTTCTTTGTTAATAATAAATGAAAAATATATATCTTGATTATCTAATGTGATGTGCACGAAGAATATTGTTTTATAATTATAAATGATAATTAAATGATGTATGCTTGAATTATTTGTCATTAGGTGCTGTGTTTCTTAATATTATTCAATAAAATTATGTGCTATTAAGATTATTAATGATGATTTTACCATTAACTTGGAAGATTTGGTACGTGACAGAATAATAAATTTATTAATTTACTAATTTGGTATAATTTAAAAAATAGTTATTGTTAGGTAAGGTATGTTAAAAGATACATAATTCTTAAATATAGATGATTAAAAATTAGAGAATTAAGTGAAATAAAAAATTATTATTTGTAAATTTTATAAAAATATATATTTTAAATTATAAATTCTAATCATCTGTATTTAAAAAAAATATTTTTAAACTAAATAATATTTTTTAGATAATAAAAAGTTGAGAATTTGAATTATATTTATAACGCCTTTTTTTTACAAAAAGCACATGGAACATATGCGCTAATCATACCTTAACTTTTCATATAAATCCATTTATGAAATTTATTACTAATAGTTTTTTATATTAATTTCGAGAGCGGGATATTATCGCATTTCCGTGAATTATTATTATTGAAGTTCTTTTTTAAAAACTTTGCCCAGCTGCGCAGATGTGAGTACAGGTGTGCAGAATTGGGCTTATGTGCGTCAAGTCTGGATGCGCATAAATTAGCTCAAATGTGCTGCTATTCACACGCCCCCAAACTCTGTGCCCTAAACCTTACATGGCCATGGCGTTGGCGTAAATCAAATAAATTTCAGCCGAGTTCACTTTAAATGAGCCGAGCCGTTCTAATAGTATGCCCCAAAACCCACATTGGGTGCTCCCCAACACAAGCCGATAAGCTATAAATACCACCAAATGCAATGAAAAGATTCCGAAATACAACGTCCTGTTGTCCGCGTCTAGTGGAGTCTGTAGGGAGCTTGAGTCAAGCTAGCTTGCAGGAGTGCGGAGAGGTCGTCGTACTATTCATCACATGCAAATTTATATTTCATTTATATTACTTAAAATATGTAATTAATTTTTCTCTTCTTTTTCTTGGAGTTATATCTTGATAAATTTATCAACTTCAAAATAAGTATATTTTATTGTACATTTTTTTCTTATAATCTTAAATTTTGATTTGGGAAGACTAAACTTAGCCTAAATTTAAATCTTTTTTATTTTTAATAAATATTAAAATTTTTTGGGAATTCAAACTATGGCATGGATTTCTTAATAATATCACTTGAATGGCATGCAAAATAAGCTTAATTATATTAATCCATATAATAAATGTTTCTAATTTTTATATTAACAACACCCTTAAGTTAATAAAAAATCCATTTATTTGTAAGTAAGAATATATAGTTAATATATTAAAGCATTGTTTGGATAAAATATAATTTTTTCAAGTTATCTGAAATTCTCGCTGTCATCCAGAATTTCGTGCGTAAAATAAAATATTAGTGTCAAGACTTTAATATCGGTATAAATAACTTTAGTGTGATTAGATTTCGGACAATTCGGTTGAAATCTTAGATTTCGGCTAATTTCAGTTGAACGGAGCGCGGCGCGATCCACAAACGCTCTTCCTCCGACACAATCATCTGACACGATGCGCTTCCCCGGCGTTCGGCTCCAAAGCAAATGGATCGAGACCGAAATTTTTTCGTTCGTAATTCGTTCGATTCGAACGACTCACGTTGGAATTAAACGAAAAAACGATTCAGGTCCGAATCCAACAAAATTATTCGAATTCGGTCGTTACTCTTTAGAATCATTCGATTTGGTTCTATACTGAACAAAATTGTTCGATGAGAAAGTGAATATAATGGTTTCATTTGATTCAACTGAAATATGATCGAATCCAAACCCTTTAAAAATTATTTTTTTGTTCTTGGGTAATTTTATTTTTTAAATTATTATTCCAAACATCAAACCCTCTTATTATTTCAATCAAAATAAAAAAAATCTTAAATTTTGAGAAAAACTATAAACAAAAAATAAAATAAAATAAGATTATAGTGTCAATTATTTTATACTTATATTTCTCAAATTATCTGGCGCACAAAACAACCTCAAATTTAATTTTTAAAAAATTGTCATTTAATTCAAATGAATTTGTTAATAAATCAAATGCTATTTTAAAAGCAATATTAATATTCGTATGACTCTTAAAAAATAATAAAATTTAAAAAAGTTATATTCGAATCATTTTGTACTTAAAATTTTTTAGTTTCAATTGGCTGAAAAATATTTCAAGTAGCACTAATTTACTCAAAATATATTTATTATTAATTTTAATTTGATATATACTTAAAATTGAGTATAGTAGAAGATACAATGTTAATCAAAATTCAAGCAATTTTTAAGATTAATTAATTTGATAATTCAAAATTATGAGGTCCCTCCCGGTTGCATTATTCTATTTTTCCGGTCCAGGAATTGGGAAGAACAAGGAAGCCTCTCCCGAGGCTTTAATCCGACGGCTGGAGACTGCACATCCCGGCGCCTATGAATTTTGGCCGCACGATTTTCTTTAGATGCTGGCCGTCCGATTGAAGCTGCCTTAGCATCCATCCGTCCAATATTAGAATTTGATTTCAAATGCAGAGGGAGAGAAAAAGATAATCGAGAGAGAGACGGAGAGAGAGGAAGAAGGCTTTTTAGCTCTCCACCTCCTCTTCTTCCTGATCACTGCTTCTACCCCTTCTCAAAATTTTCCCCGTAGCTCACTCGCAGCGCAGGAGAAAGAAGTGGAAACGGGGAGAGATAGGTGCAAATTATCTCCAAAGAATCGTTCTTTCGTCTTCGTTCGAATCCTCCTTTCCAGCACCGGATCTCCGCATCGCGATTCCTCTCCGGCTGTATGGATTTCCCCTCCATTCGATCGATTCTTACCGGATGATTCTGCTTTCTTATCTGGATGAAAAGCTTTGGGAAATCGCTTGAGGAGATGGGGGAGGAAGGCCGTTGGAAGAGGAACTGAGAACTCGTGTGTCTGCGATACTGGGCCTTTGGGTTGTTCATTTGTCCATTCATTCAATGGAGCAAGGAATTCAATCGGCGTCATCGGATTTGCCTTCGAAGAAGCTCGTTCGGCAGTTGGATTTCACTTCGGCGTACTGCGGGGTTCCGGCGGTGGTGGCGGCAGTGGGGACGCCGCCACCCCATGAACAGCAACATTTGCAATCGCTGCAGAAGCAGATGCACGCTCCTTCGATTCCCATGCCACGCCCTTCAATTTCTATGCCTTCGTGAGTTATGCGAAATTTTCAAATTCTACGCCTCACACTTTTTTTTGTTTTGTCTTCATTGCTCGCAAATAGGTTTTGCGCGCTAAAGTTTTTCCTTACTGTTTAGCTATTCTGAACATTGAATATCTGCATTTTTTTTTGAATTTTTTGTTGTTCTTGTTATATTTTTATAAAGGATTTGGTTGTATCTCCATTCTATTTTTGACCACCCATATTTTAATGTTGAGGGTAGCCGAATTGCTTGTAATTTTAATTTAATTTTTGTCCAACTACTTCGTTTTGGATCTTCTTATTATAAAATTAAAATCTTTTCTCTGATTTAAATTTGAATGGATTGTTTATTCGATTCAACAATGTTATGAAAAGAAGCTCAAGATCTCCATTTTATATGATCTTTCTTGTTGAATGCTTCCTAAGTGTTTCTTAAGTTGCTCACTGGGATTAGGGGATAGTTCTCATTTAAAACACTTGCGCCGGTAGGAATTCTCTTATTTCCATGCTGTGTGCTTTGTTGTCGCTTAGTAATTTTATTGTGAGTACTGCCTAGACGAAATCCAAAAGACTATATTTGTTAAAAAATAGCAATTTTGATTGCTTTCAACATTTTTGGAGATAAAATATTGCAGTTCATAGTTCGTGCAGTCTCATTCAGATTGCCTCTGATAAGCTAGCCATTGATATGCATTGGCATTCCTTGAAAATTAAACGGATGATCATGTTTTTGAGTGCATGCCATACCCTGCTAATAGGACTCATTGTGCCTCACATTGCAAGTTTCACTCAATTGTTAATTCTTATGTAGTCTGTAACCGTTTGCAGAAAACCTGAATCACCGAGAACAAGGTCAAGGCCCTTATTTGAAATGAAAGAAGGTACACCAACAAGAAAAAAGAACTGCAATTGCAAACATTCAAGATGCTTGAAGCTGTAAGTATTGTGATTAATTTTAATACAAATTTTTTGTTAACAAAGTCATCAAATTAATAGGTGTTTGTTTGAAATCTCTAAATAATAACCTGTACTATTTTTAAGATTTATATAAAGCATAGTTTGTAATATACCTGTTGCGTTATTCAATTTATTTATATCAAAATGCTATATTTCTATGAAATTACATGGTTCCTGAAATTTTTCTCTATTCTTTCTTTCAACCTTTCAGGAATACATGCTGGGCTTGATTTTTCAATTGAAAACTGATTCTAAGAATTTTGATTAGTAATGCCATGCATTGACTTACATGCAATGCTTAGGTGCAGCCCATATATGTTTTGTCAAGCATTTTAGTGTGAATAAAGTTTTTCTTGCAATTTTGCTTAACGCAGATGAGTATCCATTATCACCACTCTTATCTGCATCACCTTAATTCTTTATTTCACTGGCCTCATACTCTTTATATGCATGTCATATCTGGCTTCAGCAACTTGAAGAATGATAAAGAATTAATCCGAAGGTTGATACTAATATGCCTATATACTCTGATTTTGAAATTTGGATTGAAAAGTAGGAATTATATATTATAAAATTATTAAAAGAAAGTTATATTCTTACTATTTTATAATGAAACATATACCTGAAAATTTCAATAAAATTGGATCGATTTCTTTGCTGTATTTTTAATGATTAAGGAGTGCATAGATTGAAGGAATGATTTTAGTGTTGACCTGTTTTGCTTCATATTTGAATTTACATCTATCTTTTGGCTAACCTTGCTAGTTTCCTAATTTGGAACTTGAAAGGAATGATTATGAAATAATCACATATTGTCCTTTGATTCTACCTCTTAGTTTGACCTTAGGCTTGATTCAGTTTTTATGGAAAAAATTGTCTGTTCTATGGGCATAAGATTCTAAATAATGTTTAGATATTTTAGTCCTATATAAAATAAACATAATGAATTAGAGATGTTTTGTCAAATTGAAGGATTTGCTTAATGGTTTACTTTTATGACCATGAATTTGGGGCCCTAATTGTTGCCTTGGAGAAATTGGAGGGATTACTTAAATTTTTTTAAAAAAATAGTGTGCTCAAATTGCATTGTTAAACCTGACATGAACTTGAATGTTCCCATAAAATTCACTTTTTACATTTTTAATCATTAAATGCTTTTATTTATTTCTTTTATGATGGATAATAAAATTCACTTTTTACATTTTTAATCATTAAATGCTTTTATTTATTTTGTTTTATTATAATTCATAGTTCCCATTGTATCATTGAACTGATAACCTTTATTTTATCTTTTCTCATGGAACTCATTCATTTTTATTCTTTAGGTATTGTATAACTGAACTAGAACCTCTTGTAGCTATATTTGATTTAACATATTTTTGTTCATATATTTGTGTTTCCAACACTTGAAGCTCTTTTAATATCTTATTTATTTCATCTCAAATAACTAATCTTACTTAAACTTTTGAAGTATTAGCACTTATGTTTCCAATCAAGGCTGCTGTTTATTGGTACATTAAGGCAAGACATTAACTTAAACACACTTTGTTAATGGCTCGTATTTAGGAGATGTACAAGGTGCTATGGTCTTGCTTTGATTTTCCACACATCCATATGAATGTGTCATTTGTTTCTAACGCTGCCAACTTTTAATTCTATTAGACAGTTGTTAAAATTAAAATTGTTCATCTGATTTTATAGCATGATGGGGAATCTTATAGTGTAAAAAACAACTACAACAACACTGAACTTAAGTCTCACTATTGGGAGGTTGGCTATATGAATCCTCTTAAATGTATTCATTAAGTACACTTAAAACTTGTGCAAATAGATATGAACTTTGAGCTGATTCTTGATGCAATTTGATTGAATTGGAAAATCATTGACAAATTATGTTTCATTGATTGTTGTAGGACAATCCGAAAATTATTAATCTTTAAGTATAAAACTAAATAAAAAAATGTTGATATTATTCTGTTTGACTATGAAATGGGGTTATTTTTCATATGTATACATATGTGTGTATGTATGTATTTCATGTATATATAATGTACAATGGGGGATTGTTTCACTAACTAAGGCAAACATTCACTCTTTCTTTTGAGCTTCAAAGCAAACCAGATTCCAATCACTTTGTATTATGTTCTTTTGCTTTGAAATAGTTTTAAAATCTTCAAGTTACCTCTTTATCACTGCAAATTTTATTTGAAAATTCATTGAACACAGGAGATAGTTTCAAATTTCGTATTTGGTTTAAATCATAGTTTTAAATTTTGAGATCTTTAGGTACCTAAAAGCATATTTGATTTAAAGTATAGTTTCAAATTCCATATGAACACAGGAGATAGTCTTAACTTAGGACATTTCATCATTAATTTTTCTCAAAAATTGAAAGTATGTGTGGATTATTGGGTCATAGACGTCTACTTTTTTTCTAATTCTGTAGTTGTTATTTTTGGTAAAATTAGGAAAAGAATAAAAACAACTATGGTGTTAAATGTATTTGCATGGTTGATTCCAATTTTTCTGTTACTGGCAGTAGATTTGTAGAGTTAAACAGCGATGGAGCTCAATTAGGATTATTTCTTACTTACTTTTTTTTAAGACATATTTCTACTAATAATTGTCTTTAATTTTCTTTGCTCACTTTATTTTCACTTGTTTCATTGAAAATGTGTTATTATTATGGGATTTTACTGTATGGCTTTTGCAATTTTGGGTTCTTACCACAAGCATATTTTTGCTGATCTTACCTTAGGTATTGCGAGTGTTTTGCATCTGGAGTTTATTGTGATGGGTGTAACTGTGCAAACTGCTGCAACAATGTTGAGAATGAAGCAACTAGGCACGAAGCTGTTGAAGCTACTCTAGAACGCAATCCCAATGCTTTTAGGCCAAAGATTGGAAATAGCCCCCATTCGGTTAGAGATAGTAGGGTATGCTATCAATAACCTCTTAATTATTTCATGTATTGATCCATGGAACAATCCCTGTAGATATCTTCTTCAGCATCTAAATTCTATTTTTCTTGTTTTATATGAACAAGTTGCATTTATCTTTCCTCTCTTGTATTATTCTCTTCCTTATAGTGCATATTAGTGTTATTGAAGTAATAATAATGGTTGCATACCAACTATTGAGAGTTTCTTTAGTGTAAATACTAAGTGTATGCATCTATTATGTTGCTTATGTGCTTATGCGTGAATTTTATGTTGTTTATGCGAGTTGTTTTTTGAATTTACATCTGCTATTAAAACATGAATACTGAAACTTGAATAGAAACAATGAACAAAGTCTATTTTAAAACTATTTTATGTAATTACACTGTTGTATTAAAAAGTCTTATATTTATGGGATATTGTCAAATAGTTTCGAGTATTACGAGGGGAATGAAGTTGAACGATATAAAATAATTATTCTACTCATTAGGAACTGTTATGAAATTTGAAAGTGAAGCTAAATCTGATAAGAATCATCCATTCACGTTAAAGGAACTACTAAATTAATAGTTGAAGTAAAATTTTACAAGATGCTCGTTTTATACACTACAACAACTTAAAGTAACTAAGAATTCTTTTGGTTGCCTGAACTTTGAGGGTTATGCTATTGCCTGCAAAATAAAATATTTGTTGCTTGATTTGAGGCAATGTTAAAGTAAAATTTTTAGGCAAAAAAGATTAACCCGTAGCTTATTTTTGAAAACAATTATTCACGAACTGTTGTTGAATGAGTTTGTCACCAGCCATCGGTCCTAGAACATCTGTTCTCATCGGCCATAGTAACAAAACCTTGAATGGAATCTTCTCAGTCTATGCTTAAGCTAGGCAAGCCCTCTCTAAGCCTAAGTTGGCTGTCACCAACCTGCATCGCTTCGCCAATCCTTGTTGTCAGGCCTTAGGCTGACCCTTTGCCAGTACCTGTGGCTGGGCTGATGTTTGTTACCATTATATATATATATATATATATATATATATATATATATATATATATCTATATATATATATATATATATATATATCTATACACACACATATATATACATTATTTATAAATCATTGAAACAAATTCCGAAAACTAATAAATTGAAAATTAATCAGTTAATTACTTGTTCAATTTAGTTATTTGCTAAAATAATCTCCCAACATTTTAGAATTTTCTAAAATAATCCTTTGATTCTTATAAATTCCAATTTGATCCATCAACTCTTAAAAACCATGCAAATTTAGTCCTTTGGTTAAATTTCAATAATATCGTGTTAACTACCGTTGTAAAAATGAGGTATTTGGAAATAATAGATTTGGTTAAAACTGGGAAAAAATATATTTAATTTTTTTTACCTTAATTCACCTAATGATTGGTGACTTCAAAATTATGTCAAAATAGAATTTACGATAAAAAAAAAGGAATAAAATGCAACAATTATTTGCATCAATTGCATTTTTTTCTTGCTAAATACCACCTTTACTATGTTAGTTAATGTGATAGTCTTGAAATTTTACATCATTTTATAAGTCAATGGATTAATTTAGACAATTTTAAAAAGCCAAGACATCATTTTGACAAATGGCTCTTCATTTTAATTTTGGGATGATATATTTCTTAAGACACTTTTTATTTAACGTCAATACTAAATGCCCTTTAGTCATGGGATATTCTTCTTAGGGACATTTTCTAAAGAAAAATGATCTTTTATAGTGAGATATTTCTTTTTTTTTTTAAACCAATCGCGTTTTGGATACAAACACAAAAGCTCCCGTAAAAAACTCTTTTTGTTTCATTTGATCATGTGGGTGGTGGAAAATCGTGCCTCTCCACCACGCTGCCTGCTGTCTCAGAGCTATGATCAAAGTGAAATCTAACATCCTGAAGAATGAAAAGAACGTCCTAAATTGGAATTGTTAAGAGTGTAGAGTTGGGAAAAAGTCCCTACATGCATTAATCAAGTCTACATAGGGTGGAGCTGTATGTTATCAGGCGATGAAGCCAATCCTCCATGATTCAAATGAATAACAATGGAAGTATGCTTCAATTTTGTTGATCGCATGAGTTGAAGAGGAAAGGCTATGCCATCATAGGATATAGAAAACTTCCTCTACAAACCTCTAGTTTATAACCAGGATTGAGCCATGTATCCAACATTTGTTCTAGTCTCCACAGCATCATATGAACAATACAAGGTTTATTGCTTGATTGTGGGCTCAGCATGTCGTCATTATTTGTAATTATTATGCTATACTTAAAAAATTTGTACAAACTTTAATTTTCAATGCCCTTAAATTTCTCATTCTTGATTTAGGTCATTTTATTTTGAGCATAATTTTGTAGGGATTTTACGGATCGTGGAATTTAAAATGCATGTATTTTAAAAATGTAGTGTAAAAAGCCTTCCTGTGCTAACAATTGATTTTATATAGTTCTGGAAGCTTGACCGATTTGCTTGAAATTAATAATTAATGTTTAGTTTATCACATTTCAAACAAACATTTATAAATTTAAAATGAAAAACTTAAAAACTCGACTTCCAGCTTTTGTGAGCTGAGGGAGAGGGATGGTCGTATGTTGACGGAGGAGGTGGGTGAGGGTTGAGGGTTTTGTTGATGTCAACTATAGGACGCTATAGTAGGCATTGATCCCAGAAAGTTATGTTGATGAACCTTAGCCGGAGGGTCTGTTTGAGATCTTAATTGGCATCAATTGACTGACATGGTTGTAGTGCTCACCGAGGCTGGCAAAACCTGGCGATTGGAAGATGCGGTCCCTGCTGCTGTATGTGCTAGTCCTTGGAGGAGTTAGTAGCGGAGAAATAATCATCCTCTTCACTCAAGGAATGTAATTCCTGCAACGTGTTTTTATTTTTTCCTGATTTTGCAAAAAAAGGAACGCACATGTTTAGGCTATCTAAAGCTTATATAATACATGAAATTGCAACTTAATTTGACTCTAGACTCATCCAAGCACTTGCAATTTAGAATACATTCTCATTTCGCATCTTACCTCTTAAACATTCACATTTGTCCTGAAATATATTTAAGGAAGCAAAACTCAAATTGTAAAACTGATGTAACCATTAACTGTAAATGTTTGTGAAGATTTCAAATTTCTTAAAAATTATATTTTTGGACACTTGATGGTTATTTGCAAAAACTTTAAATTTGTCATGCTTGTTTACTGACCCAATAATTTATATACACAGGAAGATGCATGTGAGACTACTTTGGTGAGTAAACATAATAAAGGTTGCCATTGCAAGAAATCAGGGTGCCTTAAAAAGTATTGTGAGTGTTTTCAGGCCAATATTCTCTGCTCTGATAATTGCAAATGTATTGACTGCAAAAATTTTGATGGGAGTGAAGAGAGAAAGGCTATTCACCATGTAGATCATGGCAATGCTTTGGTTTACATGCAGCAGGCAGCGAATGCTGCACTAAATGGGGCTATAGGCCCCTCAGGCTTTTTTTCGCCAGCATCGAAGAAGCGGAAGCACCAGGATCTTTATTTTGGCACATCAGCAAAAGATCATTCTAATCACAGTCTAGTGCAATACCCACATGTACTTTCTTGATCTCATAAATTTGCTCCAGTTACTGATGTTATTGGATGCATTCATCATAATTCCTGGGACATTGTTAATTCTTTGACTTTTATCTTTCTTCAATTTTAACATTGATTAATGAAAAAAAGTTATGATTTTTTTTCATTTAACTGCTAAAAAACTTCAACTGAATTTTTTTGTTCCATTCTGCTGACATTTCTTGTGCTGATAGGCTGGTCATGTGAAGACATCAGGTTCTGCTTCTCTTACTTCTGTTCCTTCTGGTAATGCTGTTAATTCAACTCCTCTAGGATCTGCAAAAGCTACCTATAGGTATTGATATTTCTTGTGATTGTAGTGTAGGAAATTATCTATTTTAATTTAGCTTTTGTTTTGCTTAACATGTGCAACTTGTATTCTTCTTGCAGGCCATTGCTAGCAGACATTGTACATGCGGAGGATGTAAAGGAGTTATGCCGGATTTTGGTTGTAGTATCGGGAGAGGCTGCTAAAACAGCTGCTAGTATGATAGATAATCACATTTTCAATCATCTACATTAATTTCTAGCATGCTCCATACTGCTTTTATATATGATGTGTGCAATTGCTGACCAGTGTAATATAATATAGAAGCATTAATAAAGTTTATATATTTAGTTGTATGAGTCTGAGAATGAAAAATGATTAGAGAAAGTATTTTGCTAATGGTACTTAATAACAATGGAGTTACTCAATGTTGTGTAAACTGATGAATCAAACTTGAGCCCAACAATGCCACTACGGGAGAGTAATGGAATAAAAGTTTGGAAAAATCATACTAAAATCATAGGATCAATTTTGTTTCATGTTGGGAAATTTGATCATGAATCTGCAAATTGTTTTAAGCTATTTATGAAAAATTCTGAAACTCTAAAAAAAGTTTTCCTTACCGTTTAAATTAAGAAGACTTACAATTGAGTTCCACAGGAATTGTTTGTTTTGCAAAGAGGATGAAAGGTGTTTGTCAAATACATGAAGGAACGCTTATTAATACTAGCAGAAGTCGTGGAGTGATCAAGGAGTTTTTAATGACAATATAAAAACTATTGAGGGGTTATTTGGTGGTTTATAATTTAGGTGTAAAGTAATCTAATATCAAGGTATCTGTATTCAGTTTAGGCTTTATTCTAGTTTAGCCCCAAACAACTTATCTCACCTTACCTAATTCTTTAATTTAGCCTAGCTTAAGTTAAAATAATCTTGAACTAAATGTATAAAATTAAGCTAGGGATTATTTTTTATGTGTTAAAAAAAATGTATTAATTTGTATTATGTTATTATTAATTAGGTAATCATGCATTAAAAACTTACATATTAGTCAGATTACTTATTTAATATTAATCACATATTGATTAGTACTAATTGAGTGTTAATTAATTTTGCGATAATTATATTAACTGAATAATTAGGGGTTATATAATTAAATTGTTATGTAATTAATAAATTATTATGCTATTAATTAGTGATTTATAGTTAGTACAACTTAATAATAATCTATAATTAATTAGCAATTAATTATTTGTTTCATTATCACTATGTATTAATTACTAATAACATCTTAGTTATTTTTAATTACTAATTACATATTAATTATTTCTTAAATATGTTTTGGTTACTAATTACATCATATTTAGTAATTAGTTACGACTTATGAGTAGTACATTATTAGTTAGTAACTATGTAATTAATTTCATTTATTAAGTAATTTCATATTAATTTGTTAATGCTATATGTAGTTATATCTTAATTTTCAATGACATTAATTTTGTCTTATTACATATTATTTAATTAGTATTTATATATTTATTAATTAGTTAGTAGTACATTTTATTTATATATTAATTAGTTATTGATAAAAAATAGTTACATATTAATTTGTAATTTATACATTTTTATCTTTGCTTAGAGCATGTATAATTTATTCTTCTTAGTAGCTTATCATATCCTGTTTAAGCCAAGATAATCATGAGCAAACAAACTATGTTTGGTTTGATGTTATAAAACTTTGCGGTGAAAGCTTTTCTCCTAGCATTAAAATTCGAATGATTTTGATTTTGATTGATTCGTCCATAGTTTGATTACGTCGCACAAGAAAAAAAGGAAATCACAAGCTCAAGTTGCTTATCATTGGAGATGCTACAAGGCCATTGCTGGCCACTCGCCAGGACTTGTTGGCTCCAATAGTCATAGCCCCTCTTTGACTAGTGTCGCTCACTTATCATTGCCAAAAATTTAGCATACTGCTTAAAATTCAAGGCTTTTGAGCCTCATTAACCCTTATCAGGCTTCATCGGCCTTTTGTCGGGTTACAACGGCCCTTGCCCATTCCAACATCATTCGCCATCTGATTTTGATTTTATACTGTAATTTCTTAACTTCAAATGTTTGTTTACTTCAAAACAAATAGCCTCCAAAGGTAACATTCAATCCATATTTTCTTGAATTTACTATAGAGACCTTATAAATGATATTAAAATGAGGTGCCTTTGTATGCACATTTTACTGATGACAGTTCTTATTTGTTAGGTATCTAAATTAAATGAATGTTTAAATGTAGGTAAAAAAAAAATTGAAATATGGATGACTTAGAATCAGTAGAACAAGGACGGAATTCATAGAATATAATTTTGGTGAATACAGAAACTGAATCAATATAGTTTAAAGATGAAGGTATTCATCCTAGCGTGATAGACTTTAATACATTGAATTTATTGTACGGGAGATTAGATATTTAGATAAGGGTATAGCTTCCAGTGTAATATATATTTGGTAAAATGAAGATGTACCTTAAGAATTTTATGCTGTAATATGATATCATGAAGACTTAAATGTAATTTTTGAGTTAAAATTAAGCTGGTGTTGCTCATAGAGCTTTATATTTTGTCGTAACAAAATTGATGTTTAAGCTGTTTGTGGTAGAATAAGTTTGTTATGGTGTGTTACAATTTTACGAATGAGAAAGTAAGGAATGATTATGTTAATATAATTGTTCAGTAACATATAATAAAGATGGGATAATGAAAGTAAACTTAGACTTTTAAATATGTTTAATAAAGGGTTTGAAGTGTTTTAACTATAGAAGCAGTTTAAATGAGTGCCAGATGATTTTGAAACAGGAGCAAATCTGGTTACATTGATTGAAGTTGTTCCAAATGATTTGCAAAAAGTATGTTCAATACCCTAGACAACATTTAAAAATAATGAATGAAAAACGATAAGTCATAAACTCAACTCCAGTGACTGATTGGTTGAGGCTACCGCTGATGATGCTGATCACAATAAAGTATTTTCTCTGTGAATTTATAATATTTTTTTCCTGTTGCATGGTTGGTTGTTAATACATGTCTCAAAACCATGTGAACTACATTTTACTTGTAGGTTCTTGACTTTGTTTTGTTTGTGTTAAAAAGAAATTTCTTTTAACATTAAATCTTATGCTTAGTTATGTTTCTAAATATGTTGGTGCGCAGAACTAATATAAGTCTAATAAAGTTACCCTGGCAATAATATCTATATGAAGTTAATTAATTCTGTTATTTTACATCTTATCTTTTATCCAGACAAAATTATTCAAGAGGACAAGCATCTTGATATGGAGGAGCACGCAGAGAGTTCACTTGATTTATCAAACAACGATAAAATTGATAGTGTTACACGGTCTGATCTGCAGAAAACATCAGTTGATGACCGGTTAAGTGGCTCACATGCGGACAAAATGGCAGAAGAGTCTGGTTCTGACTTGGCGGATGGTCAGAAAGGTAGAAGGCCTATGTCTCCTGGAACACTAGCACTAATGTGTGATGAGCAGGATATGCTATGCATGACATCTCAAAGCAATAATCTACCTAGAAGGCTCCCCAATGATCAGAGAATGACAAAGGTGTATGCAGAGCAAGAGAAATGTGTACTGATGGCATTTCGTGAATCTCTACTTAAGCTTATCAATTGTGGAACAGCAAAAGGTAGGTCAAATGCTTCCCTTTGTCTGCTAGAATTAAACGACACTTATTTTGTATTTAATGTGAATCTTCTGTTTTTAATGAAAGCATAGTTTAGAATATTGATTGTTATAGTAAAGCAAAGCATAATTCTAAACTATATCTCCTTAGACTTATATATTCTTATATGAGAAAATTATTAAAATGGTCTCTTGATTCTTGTAAAATATTCAAATTAGTTCTTAACTCTTGTAAATATTTTTTTTTTGGTCTTTTAACTTCTTATAAATATTCTTAGCATTTTTTGAGTTGAAGGATTTTGGTATATGTCTTATTTTTCACGTAATGAGTATCAATCAAGATAGTTCCTGGGGCTTTTTCTTAAGATTATTTTAGCCATTTTTATTTTGCTTTAGTAACTAACTTTATCTAGGTCATCGATAATAGGAATTGTGCATAACAACTTGAGTCTAAGCTATGTTAGCCTTCATGATAATGATGTACCTTTTTCTTAGATCATAATGTTGATTTTCTTCCTTGATCGTCTATATGAGATGATAAAGGTTGAGTTTAAGAGCAAAAATAAAATTTCTTACCTCTGAAGTTTCAGGGTCAATGAAACGGGTTTACAAAGTGTGCTTAGCTACTCGGCATCAATCCTCCTAAGAAATTTAATTTTGCTATGTTAGTGAATTTTTTTTTCTTATAAACACTGTCAGTTTTCATATGAAAAAAAAATCCACTAGTTCTAGAGGAAATTTTGGATTGTGATAGTTGTAAGTTCTTATTTCCAAACAGCTCCACAATCTAGCCCAAAATAATGCATCATCTTGCTATACTGAGTTAACAGTTTCATGAATCATTTTATCTCTTTTTGTTAAAATATTGCTGTTAAAACACTTCCATTTCATTTTGGGCATATTCTACTAAACCCTCAACTAGAAGCTACATTGTAGGCTGGTTTGGTTTGGGTTTTTTTTTAAATTAGCCAGAATAAGCTAAGTAAAATGACTTGAAGCTTTAGACTTGTGCCTGACTAAATTGTTTGATTGGTGGAAGATATGTTATTGTATGCTATATTAATTAAGAAAATAAAATTGTTTTATTGCATCTTTTGCTTAATGCCATTTCATTAACTGACATGGTGTTATAAAATATTGTGTTAATACAATTTGATTTTTTATCATAACTTAATTATGGTTATTAGTTTAATTTGATTTAATTCACTTTATAAACATTATTTTATTTGCTGTCTAATTCTGAGATCTAAGATAATTTCTTAGGAAATATAAACTTGTGAAAAGTTAAGCTTATTATGATTATGACTTTGGTTATAGTAAATGTCTTATTAATGTTTAAATTTAATTGGTTATTGTCAGAGATAAGCTTATTCTTGTTATTCATCCAGCTTGTTTTTTTGGTCAATTTAACCTCTAACTTAAGATAAGCCAAACTTAAAATACCCTTGTTCCAGGGCAGTTAATGTAAAAATTTCTTAGGCTTAGAAAATTAATCTGGCAGAAGCTTTATTTAAACCTTAAATAAACGACCCTTTATGCTTGCAATTTTTGATCGTATCTTTTTAAGAACAAAAAAGTTAAAAGAAGAGAAAAGATACAAACGAATGGAGAAGGAAGGAACAAAGGAGAAAAAAGGTCGGAGAAAAAGAAATGGAAGGGCTTAAGCGCATATTATATTTTATTGCAAACGATCTTCTCTTGTTTTATTACTAGCTATAAAATAAATGAGAGCAAATTTGAAAGTTTCATGTTATTTTGCCCTATGAACTATACTTAGGCTTGCCGATAGGTTGGATTCGGACCCAGTCTTCCTTGATCCAAATTTGATATGGATCCTCATTGAATCGAATCATTTCATTGATTGGGCTGAGGTCAAACTAAATCATATGCTTTTGAGTTGGAATTTCTAGGTTGTATCCGAGTGATCCATAAATGAATTCTGTAATTAAAATTATTTTGGTAGAATGAGATAGACATGAACACACCATATTTACGTGAATATTACTTACAAATTTATACATCTTATTTGTCTATTTTGATTTTATTTTCATTATGAATTATTAGATTTAGTACGATTGATATATGAACTTTAATTCTAGTATTTTAAAATTTCTTTTCTTTCTAAACATTTCTTGATATTTAGAAAAATTAAATATATAAAGATTCATATAATATAAACTCTTTATCTGAAATACTTGGTTTAGCATATGGAACATGTGTGATATGGTTACCACTCAAGTAGACAGTAGACTAAATTTCATATGCCTTTAATATATATATCAACTCGGGTTATAAGATCGGTTTAATGGGTTAAAAATCATATAATTTAACATTAATAATGAATTGGGTCTTAATTGGGTTTGGTGAATCTTTACCTTTGGCTTGAAGTAATGGGGCGATTTTTCAATACAACCTCGAGTGTAATTATGCTATTGAAATTTAAAATACATAAATTTATTTGATTAATTATTTATTAAATTAGATTAATCATACTCTAATTTAAATATAGTTGTAATATAAATGGTATCATTATTATTATTTAACAAAAAAAGTCCAAGAAAGAGTGAAGAGGAGAGAAACATAATTATGCCATCCTCACCTGCAATTTGCAACCTACACACAAGCGCTTCTATCAGTACAAGCGCTTCTATTAGTAACATAAAAAAATGAAATAAAAATCAGGCAAGAATTATGCAGGAAAATAAAGGCACAAAATTAAACAACACTCTAGTAGATTAAGTAAACAAACTGTGAACCTAGATTGTTGATTCCTAATTGGTCTAATTGATCATAGTTGAATCGTTCTAATTGTATTTTCTGAAACTCTAATTAATCTAAATGATTTTAAGTTTGATGCTTTGATCTTATAATGATTTGAACAACTCCAAGTAAAATATTCTAAGTAACATAGCTTGATAATCTGAATGATCCTAAATTTAATGTTATTTGATTTATAGGCTATTTAAATGATCTTAGTTGAGTCACACTAACTTGAGAGTAATAATTCCTAATCGATCTAAAAAACCTTAATTCAATCATTCTATGTTTAAAAATATGATTCCTAGTAGCTTTATTTGGCCTGTCATATATGCATTCATATATATATTCCTCATGAAATATAAGCCATGTGCATTCTATTAGTTGTATGTCCTATCATATATTTAAACCTTGAGCCTTCAGATGGATGTAAACCCCAGTACAACCTAAACTCGGGCTAGAACCACTGGTAATAAGCCTTTTTAACTTATATATTATAAAAATTTAATCTAACTCATCATTTTTATTCTTATATCTATAGGTTCTGTTGAGACTCTAAACATAGTCTATAGTTATGCTATGTTCTTAAATCTCAGAGTTCATGCTTTATGGTGCTAAACTATTTAGTTAAGCTGATATGTTTAGCATTATGTCAAAATTATGTTAATTCTGAACTCAATGATTAACTCCATAGCGTAATCCTCCCAATTTGTTTAGAATATTTGAGAAAAGATAACTCATAGTTTCTAATAATAAATTTTAAACTTATGAATAAATTACCATAAACTTTGGCAAATGTAATAAGTTAACTTGGGATGACCGAATCATAAATCTTTATAGAGTTTGCTTCATCTATCCAAGCATACACTATCTTATACATATTTAACTGATATGTTATTACACTTCCTAATCGAGATTTTTTTCCATGACTAAGAGATGTAATTAGTTATAGAAGGCTTATGCCCAATAAACTTAAAACTCCAAATCTAAATAAACACGAATACATTAATCTAGGGAATACCTGATTATTATACTCATATTTACATCAAAGAAATTTTACTCATAAAACTTAGCCTAGATTTTTTTAAGTCGTAATAATCAATTTTTAGATTTGTAGTTGTTAATTCAGTTGAGACCAAACAATTTATAGTTAAGTTATGCCTATAAATGTTATTGGTTATGCTCTATGATGTTAAACTATTTAGTTGCAATTGTACTATTAACCCTCTATCAAAGTTATGAGTCAATGTTGAACTCAATGATTAAGCCTTTAATATATTCCGCACAATTTACTTGGGATTTTTTAGATGAGATAGCTCATAGTTACTAATCAAAATTTCTAAATGTTATGGATAAATTCTCTTTAACATAGTAGATTCAATCATAAGTTGACTTTGGATGATGGAACCATGAATCTTGATTTAGCTTTCGTCTACTAATCTTAAGATGCCTTTTGTATGTTTAATTGTTAAGCAGTACACTCATTAATTGAGTTTTTTTCCATGACTAGGTGTAATTTCTAATTTGGGGCTAATGCTCATAGGAAATGTTTGACTCTAGATCTAAATAAACGTGAGTACACTTATTTGGGGAATGTCTGATTATTACAAAAATAACTTCCATTTGTTAGGAGGGCATTGTAGCAAATATCCAGCCAATTGCTCTATTCAAGATGCTCCTATAACTTCTAGAGTGCTCGACAATGACTCTAATAGTGGGCCTTGTTGCCACAATCAAGCTGATCAATTCCTGTATAAAATATAAGCGCTTTAATAGATATTCTAAAGGACTCGTCAATGAGCTCTAATAGTGGGCCTTGTTGCCACAATCAAGCTGATCAATTCTTGTATAAAATATAAGCGCTTTAATAGATAATTATTTTGAAGCGCTTTGATGTGCAAATTAAAATCAAACTGTAGGTATCAAAAAACATTCATAGACCAAGTTATCTAGCCTAAAATAAAGTTGTCAAGGAGAAGGGTGTCATTATAAGGCAGTTGTCATGGGAAAACCGTTAACCACAATAGATCTGAAGTCAAATATTTTTGTGAGCATTACCTTTGAAGATTCCAAGAACTAAACCAAATTTTTCAATGCACAAGCATCATGAAAAAGTTAATTAGCAAGCCGTGAGGCATGACATTTATGTGGTATTTTCATGTTTCTTTTGTTGGTAGAACTCATCAAGCATAAATACTAGATAAAATCAAGACCCTTCTTGCCAAACATCATGATGGTTGTGTTGGGTATATGGAGTTTGCTTTAGTGTGCAGATCCAGATTAAGATAAAAGCGAGAACAATTCTAGATTAATGGGCTTCTATTAATAGGTTAGCATGCCATCGTTAAATCTTGTGCCATCATGCAAAGAGTCAGAGACCAAGCACTCTATGGGCTTGGAGTTGACGCTGTCGATAATGCTAGCAATAGTTATAATTCTAATTTGATTTGTTTGCACTTTTAATGATGTGATTAGAGCTCATGATCCATTAGAAATAGTTACTATTTGAGGAGAGTTGCTAGATAATAATGTAATTTTGAGACTTATTTGAGTACCATAACTTTCAGGCTTTAGAGGAGGCTATCTAGCTAATTTAAGAGTGTTGAGACAGTTTCATTTCAAATCTTTGTGATAGATTGCATCCTCTAATTTTTCTTGAGCCTTTCTTCCTTCTGTGCAATAATGAAGAAAATGATTTAATGCAATCATTGGTGTTGGTGTTGCATTACCTATCCAAATAAAATCACTTGTTTTCTTGTGTGTGCTTTACTTGGTTCTTTGTTGCTCTTTGTTGTTATAAACTTTCTCTTGTATTTGTTGGAAAAAGCTCTCGTCTTCCACAAGTAGTGATAATTATTACAAAAGTCTTGGCATAGACATTAATAAATGATTTAATGCAGTCATTGGTGTTGGTGTTGCATTACCTAACCGAATAAAATCACTTGTTTTCTTGTGTGTACTTTACTTGGCTCTTTGTTGCTCTTTGTTGTTATAAATTTTCTCTTGTATTTGTTGGAAAAAGCTACCGTCTTCCACAAGTAGTGATAATTATTACAAAAGTTTTGGCATAGACATTAATGTTAGTGAGAAATACTGCCTAGCAAGTGTTATTAATTTATGGAGTTTGTGAGGAGATTTTGGTTGATGACAAAAGAATAATATGTTAGGATTAACATATTGATAGCATGAGCTTTTAGTTTAGTGAAAGTACTGAAGGCTTGATGGGGACCATCTTCGACACGGGTCTCGCCGCCGAGCCCGCCCGGACCCGTACCGGCCATGACGATGCCGTTTTATTTTATTTATTTTCTTCCGTTTTCATTTTTATTTTATGCATTTATTTTCGTTCATTTCCGTTTTTATTTATGCATTTATGTTTGTCCGTTTTCATTTTTATTTTATGCATTTATTTTCGTTCGTTTCTTGTATTGATCAGAGAGACGAATATTAGCCATCCGATCGTATTATAAACACTCTAAGGTCTTGATTTGAAGGTATTATAAATACCTAAAATCTGTATGTTATTAGCACTTTTGATTAATAGAAATTCTGAGTTTTCTCCAAACAGCGAGAACGGCTCTTGTTTTCCCCGGGGAAACCCTAGTTTCCGAATCCTCTTTCCCAGGACCTAACCGCCACCTTTTGGACCCTCCTCCTTGCTGCCATTGGAATTTTCCCTGCAGAACAGCCACTGTAGTCGCCGCCACTGTTGCCTTAGCCCCCTTCGTCGCCACCACAGCCGCCGCCATAGTCGCCGCCGCGGTCATAGCCGCCACTGCCAGAACCGCTACAGCCAATCTTCCAACCCAAGATGACGTCGGCACTAGTCCGCTTCACACAAGGAATCTTCCCGGGCACCGTTCTCGCTCCCCGGTTTAAACCAACGTGTGTTTGCGCTTCCTAAACCCTAAAACTGAATTTATTTAATTGTTTTCTCGTGCGATTTTCATGTAGAGGTTATTTGTAGGAGCGCAAATCTAAATCTGGTCGCTGCGAATGGTTTCGGAACGGAAACGCCTCCGAACACACCTGCGTGGCAAGTCTAATTCGAATTGCGAGTTTCCTTTCCGGATTGGAACTTTCCCTTTGATCCGGAACTGGTGTCGATCGCTCTTCCCACTCGTCATTCACGACACCTCATCGCCAACGAGAGTTATTTCAAATTAATGTGAAATTTTATGTAGGCAATTGCTAAAGCTTAAATGAACTGAAATATCTGTGCAAAAGGTGCTTAAATTACTGAATACACTTTAAAATATGCATTCACAAACATTCACGAACCCTAAGATTCCATTAGAGCCCGGCAACATCTTATCCTAGTGTTGCCCTACATCAAATTTGGTATCAGAAATAGGTCTTGAAATTTTCTCTAATTTCAGCTAATCCTATTCTTTTAAGGTTCACGTTACTACATACATAGGAGTCTGGAGACTAGGTGCATACATATTTTATAAAAATCGCATTCAGTATTGCATGCATCTGAGTGGTAGGACAATTAGCATGGGTAGCCACATTCAGCACTTAGAATCTGAGATACACCAACCGCAGGAGATGTCCCATGTTGCACCGCACTTGAGTCCCGACGAACCTATCTGTTTTAGGAACTTCCTCATGGAATAAAATGCGAAGAAACACCACCTGAGGGAAGAGATGAACACATTGAGAGCGGATATGACAGGTGAACCAACTGGAGCACACGGGTAGATGATCTAACCCGCCAGGTTCAGGAGGTGAATCATCCACGAACCGTTTCCTGACTCGAGTGGATGCCCCTCATGAGGATCTGGACCCACATCTAGGTCCACATGACTTACACCACGAGCAAGATGAGGATAGACTAACTCCAGAGATATATCAGGGAGCATGTACATCGAGGCCCAGACCTGCTGGGCCTCAGGATGTTAGATATGATGATGCCGTTAGGGCCCGACCTGATGCCCCTTTTGGTGATCAGCGCTGGGAGAAGGGACCCATACCTGCTAGGCATAGAGATGTGAGACGTCCTGTTCGGGCCCCCCTCACGAGAGGATTACTATGGACCACCTCCCAGAGGATGGGATGGTCTCCACGGATTCCCACCCCAGGAACGCGATGACTACCCCTGATTTGAGAATGACTTTGATAGACCTATGCGAGACAGACGCCCAGACCTGACACGTGTCCTCAAGCTAGACCCTCCTAGCTATGACGGCACGATGGACCCCAAGATTTTCACATACTGGATTCTCGACATAGAGAGTTACTTTGACTGGTACGGTATGTATGAGGATCAGAAGGTTTGCTTCGCCAAGATGAGACTCACTTTGAAAGCGAAGACCTTTTGGCTAAGAAAAGAGAGACAGATGGAGTACGATGGGCTTCCTCCAGTGACTACCTGGGCTGAGATGAAAGCCCTACTTGAGGCCTAGTACATACCGGCATACCACATGAGTCGACTGCGCGATGAGCTGACCGCATTGTGCCATGGCACTAGGACCGTCCCAGAGTGCTACTCCGAAATGAAAGATCTCATGAAATGCTACCGCATCCGTGAGTCCGAGTTGGACACCATGTCCAAATTCAAGTATAGATTGAGGCTAGAGATTCATAGCGAACTCATTCGCTATGACATATATAATTTGGAAGGCACTGTGTCTATTGGATTGATATAGAGGCATATCAGAAGAGTCGCAATAAAACATCTGGAACGACTATGACTGATAGACGGGATGACCTGAAGGCTCGAAGTGATGGAGCCAAGACTACGGGCGTGGCCACGAAAGAGGATAAGGGAAGTGCCCCCGTAGGAGCTGTGAGTCTGGCACACATTAAGTGCTTCAGATGTGGTATGTTTGGACACTATGCCAAGAATTGCACCAAGCAGCTCACCGCATTATTGATTCAGGGGGTTAGTGACAATGAGTCTGCCCCAGCCAAAATTTATAATGTTGGTGTTGTGTTAAATGAGCTTGATTTAGGGGCCCCCAGTGATGAAGAATTTGACCCGAGCCTCTTAGTGGTGAGATGTTTTATGGCCACACCCCGAGAGTCTGCTGATTATTCGATGACCAACATCTTCCAAGCCTTCTTCCGAGCAGGGGAGAAGTCATGCAGATTAGTGATTAATAGTGGCAGCTGCATGAATGTTGTGGCTGAGTTCGTAATTGCGTGTCTGGGGGTCACTGCTGAGCCCCACCCGTCACCTTTTCAGGTAGCTTGAGTTACCAAGACTACTATTCCTGTGATGCGCAGATGTCTCGTACTCATCACGATCGAACCTTACACCGATTGGATCTGGTGCGATATCATGCTCATGGATATTTTCCACGTTCTTCTAGGGAGACCATGGTTGTACGACAGGGACGTGACTATTCATGGCAGGACCAACACATAATTATCCATGCTGAATGGGCAGAAGGTGGTCCTAAATCTCGTCAGACCCTTAGCCTCACACCCGAGACTGAAAGCTACCAAGGAGACCCTTTCGCCCACATAACAGAAGAAGGCCTTGAATATTATTCGGGGAGTTGAGTTAGAGAGAGAGAGTTTTGCGAGTGACATCCTTTATGCTCTAGTGGTACTCCAATTATCTGGACTGATGCCTGACACCACCCACCTTCCTGAATCTGCCATGAAGCTTCTTGAGGAGTTCTCGGATGTCCATCCTAAAGAGTTCCCTGATGGATTACCTCCCATGAGGTCGATCCAGCATGCCATTGATTTGGTCCCTGGCTCCTCCCTGCCCCATTTGCCTCACTACCGTTTAGACCTCGCAGCGCACGTTGAGCTGCAGAGGTAGATCACTGAGCTATTAGACCGTGGATTTATTCATCACAGTATGAGTCCATGTGCTATTCCAGCCCTTCTTGCCCCCAAGAAGGATGGAACTTGGCGCATGTGTGTTGACAGCCGAGCTGTCAACCGAATCACTGTGAAGTATAGATTCCTCATTCTGCGATTAGACGACATGTTGGACATGCTGAGTGGTGCTGCTATCTTCTCAAAGATAGATCTGAGGAGCGGATACCACCAGATTAGGATTAGAGATGGAGACGAGTGGAAGACTGCCTTCAAGTCAAAGGAGGGATTGTATGAGTGGCTAGTGATGCCATTTGTGTTATCTAATGCCCCGAGCACCTTTGCTCAAATGATGACTCATGTCTTCTAGCCCTACATGGGTAAGTTTGTCGTCATCTATTTTGATGACATTCTGGTGTATAGCCGCTCTAGCGAAGACCACCTGGGTCATCTTCGCGCCATTTTTGAGCTCCTGCGAGCCGAAAAGCTATACATCCACATGAAGAAGTGCGCATTCTTCGTGGAATCGGTCATCTTTCTAGGATACATAGTTAGCTCCTCGGGAATCTCCATTGATCCCGAGAAGGTGAAGGCTATCATGGAGTGGCCCACGCCACAGAACATCCATGATGTGCGTAGCTTTCACGGCCTAGCCACTTTTTACTGACATTTCATAAGGGATTTTAGTAGTATCATGGTCTCTATCATGGAGTGTACCAAGAAGGGCGAGTTCAAGTGGTCATCTTCTGCTGATAAAGCATTCCAGCTTATTAAAGAGAAGATGTCATTTACTCCACTGTTGAGATTGCCAAATTTTTGCAAAACCTTTAAGGTGTCTTGCGATGCCTCCGGCGTTGGGATTGGTGGAGTCCTCACTCAGGAGGGCCACCCCGTGGGATATTTCAGCGAGAAGCTCTCGGGCCCAAAGCTGAATTACTCTAATTATTAACGTGAGTTTTACGCTTTAGTGCAAAGCTTGAGATGCTGGAGGCACTACCTGTTGCCGAAGGAGTTTATTCTATACTTGGATCACCAAGCTCTTAGATATATAAACTCACAGCACAAGCTTAATCCGTGCCAAGCTAAGTGGGTGTCTTTCTTACAGGAGTATGACTTCGTACTCAAACATTGCAAAGGGAAAGACAACACACCTGCTGATGCTTTGAGTAGAATTACTCTTGTCCTCACAGAGATGTGAGCCCAGGTGATAGGCTTTGAGAGCATAATCGAGGATTATGCCACATGCATTGATTTTAGTGGCATCTATAGTGCTCTAGCCGCCGACCCATACCACGACACTACAAACTATGTCATTCGGGATAGGTACCCATTTAGGGGTACACGACTATGCATTCCCAATACATCTATGCGTAATTTTATAGTATGGGAGTTGCATGGTGGAGGACTAGGACACTTTGGGAGGGACAAGACAATAGATCTTGTTCAGGAGAGATTTTACTGGCCGGGGATGGTAAGATTCATCGCTCAGATTGTGAGAAGTTGCAGGGTGTGTCAGGTTGCGAAGGGAAATAAGCAACCAAATGGACTGTACACCCCTCTACCCATTCCTTCCACCCCTTGGGAGGATGTCAGTATGAACTTTGCGCTAGGACTACCACGCACACAACGTCAGCACGACTCCATCCTGGTGGTAGTAGATCGCTTCTCCAAGATGACATATATTATCCCGTGCCACAAAATTGACAACGCCTCAGCCATGGCGAAACTTTATTTTAGAGAGGTGGTAGCTCATAGGGGTGTACCCAAGACGATAGTGACTGACAGAGATGTCAAGTTCACGAGTTATTTCTGGAAAATCTTGTGGCATTTTATGGGTACCAAGCTCATGTTTTCGACAACCTACCACCCACAGACCGATGGCCAAACTGAGGTTGTCAACCGTAGCCTAGGGAATCTGCTGAGATGTCTAGTTGGGGACCGCAAGGCTAATTGGGATCTGATCCTACCACACATCCAATTAGCCTACAACAACTCATTAAACCGGTCAACTGGGATGTCTCCGAACGAGATAGTTCACGGCCAAAGAGCTAGAGTTCCTCTAGATTTAGTTCCCCTACCGTACACTCATAGGACGAGTCCGTTTGCATCAGAACTTGCATTACAATTGCATGAATTGCATAAGGAGATTGAACGCAAATTGCACAGCAACTACAATCATTATAAGCTGCAAGCTGATGCCAGACGAAAGGTTATATCTTTTGAGGTAGGTGACTTGGTGGTGACGGTGCGATTGAGTCCGGATAGGCTTCCCTCGGGAAGCCTGAAGAAGCTGACCGATAGAAGAACCGGACCATATAGGGTGACAAAAGGATTGGTACGAATGCATACCAGTTAGGCTTGCCATGTGATTGGGGAGTACATCCAGTATTCAATGTGGCTGATCTGACCCGATTCTACGGACACCCACTGGGACCTGAGAAGCCTTCTACAAATAGTTTTGAACCAGAATGTATGAGAGAGCAGGAGTGTTGGTGAGGATATAGCTCCACAAACAACCATGTCTACTTTCCCCCCTACTACTACCACCCCTGATGGTAGCACCTTAGCACCAGAGGACAGAGCTGCAGTTGAGGACCTAATGCCGATACCGAGGTCCACAGACAGATTGCCCCGAGGAGATTCACTGCCATAGCTGATTCTGAATGAGGAGACAGTTGCCACTACTGAGGGTGGCTTCCAGAGATACTTGGTTTGTTGGAGAGGACGACCCGACACAGAGGATAGTTGTGTACTTGCAGATGAGATCGAGATATTGGATGCTGACCTCTTAGCCCGCTACCGCCCAGACCACTCACCGGTGATGAGTGCTTTTGAGCGGGGGAGAGTTGATGGGGACCATCTTCGACGCTGGTCCCGCCGCCGAGCCCGCCTGGATTTGTACCGGCCATGACGTTGCCGTTTTATTTTATTTATTTTCGTCCGTTTTCGTTTTTATTTTATGCATTTATTTTCGCTTATTTTTGTTTTTATTTTATGCATATATAGGAGGTTTGGCGCTTAGGCGCCCAGCAGACAGAAAGGGACCCAAGCGCCCCAGAAGCTGCAATGCGAGCGCTCAGGCACCTGCGGAATCATCGGTCAAGGTGTGACGTGTCCAAGGCTGTTTATGGCACTTTGAATGTTCATTTGGGATTTCCTATATATTCTAACATGAGTGTTAGGATTTGTGTGTGTGCCAAATATTCTGTGAGAGCTTTGGAGGCTTCAACCTTAGAGTGAGAGCAAGAAGGAGAAAAGCTTAGGGCGGTAAATCTGTTCTTCCTCAAGAAGATTGATAAGTTCTTTATAACTCTGTAATCCTTATTAAGTATTGAGGCACCATTTTAGATAAAGATGGTGTTTCTAATAAAACTCCAAAATTAAACGCTCTCAAGATGGAGCACTCCCAAGATGAATAACTTGCTGGGATGTTATTTTCAGAGGACAAAATCATGAGACCATAAAATCAAAGCGGGCAATACCTTAGTGCTTAAGAGCTCGAGCTGTTATAATTATACTTAATAGGCTTTCACAATTTTCCCCACTTAAGCAATTAACGTCCCGTTAATCTCCACTCATAGATTATAGGACCATACATTGGGTAGGTAGGACTAGAGGTGGCCTTGCCGATCCAAGAAGTACCCCCGCACCATGTAGCGCCTTATCCCATCATGGGTTCAAGAAATTATTCCCATGGACTAGTACGTTGTCCTATTTAGCACTTAGCTTCTATGTGACACCCAATGTAATGATTTAATATCATTTGTAATAACCTGAGCTCTTACTAAGCATCAAGGTATTATCCGCTTTTACTTTAATGACTTTACAGTTTTGTCGTATGAAGATAACTTTACAGCAGATCATCTATCATGAGATTGCTCTCACTTGAGCTTGCTTAATTTTGAGTTCTTATCAGAAATTTCACTGCTATCTGAAAATTTGCCTCGATACATGGGAGTACTCTTTAATTATACTTAAGGGTCATAATCTACATCCACCCACGCTCTACATCACCAAAGCTCCAAGCCTCTAATTCTTCGGGAATCTGCCACAGCAGACCAAGCAGCCTAAGAGAAAAGAAAGAAGAAATACAAAGAGGAGGAAACAAACTAATTACAAAGGCTAATGATAGAAAGTCCCTCAGTTACCACTGACTTACCCCACACAAATGAGAGAATAAGCCCAACAACTACGAGAATCTATACTAGACAAGGTAGTAAGGCTCAATTCTCCATAAGCCTGCCAAAACTAACGAGGACGTCTAGAGCTTATCCAGCATGCAAGGCGCTTTTAGTTGAAAGCAACAGAGTTTTCAATTTTGAGACCGTCATTAGCTTTGATGTTTTCAATTTTGAGACCGTCAACAGAGTTTTTAGTTGAAAGCAACAGAGTTTTCAATTCTCCATAAAGAACTTTGATGTTTTCAATTTTGAGACCGTCATTAGCTAATCAGTGAGCAACAGAGTTTTCCTCTCCAAATGAGATAAGCATAAATTAAGCAACTTCAATACAGACTAAAATTTCACCAAGACATTCCATCCCCTATAGCAGCAGACTATATAAAATTCATTAAGCTGAGAGCATCACTTCTTATCCAAAGATTTTGTAAACCAATTTCAATGAGAAGAGTGAGGCCCAGAAGAAGAACGTTAATCTCAGCCATGACAGAAGAATTTGCATTAACAATTTGACAAAAAGCAAACAGAAATAACCATATCTATTTCTAATAAGGCCCCCCACCAGAGCCTTCCTAATATTCTTTCTGAAACAATCATTATGAGTTTAAATAAACCTTGAGGTAGTTTCAACCACTTCACCAGCACATGCTTAGCAGTTATAGTACCGCTCCTAAGACCATAAAAATTTTACAACGACCTTCACCTCTAAAGTTTGTAGCATGGAGGAGTTTAGTATATATAGCATTATCAATATTATATATAATTTCTTAAATAATTCTATCATAATAAAGATAAAATTCCTATGTTTGCAATTGTTTCACTCCTTCCAAATGTGCAAAATAATGAGGACAAGAAAAATAATTTGTATGGCCCAAGTAACATAATTACCCAAAAGTCGCCAGCTGAGCAAAAAGGCTTCAATCTTGAGTTGAAAATTGGGTTTAAAGCCCAATAACATAGTAAAATAATACCAATAAGTCATGCCATATTGGTACAAATTAACAAATGCTCACAAGTTTCAATAGCTAATTTGCAACACAACATCTAGAAGTAATGTTAATCCCTTAATGAAAACGTCATTAATAAGGAGCCTATGTGTAGCAGCCTATAATAGAGAAAGGAGATAGTGAGCTGAATGGATTTATACCAAATCACCTCACCTTAGCTAAAATGAGGTGAAGAATCCTTAATATTATTTTATACACGTTTGCAAATAAAGTGGGCAAGCATAGACCCTCTCCAATGAGATTATTTTTGTTATGGGTATCAATCTGTATGGAGAGAATTTCAGTTAGAACAACAGGATCATTTGGAAAATTTTTCCTAAGCATGTCTAGGTTCCATTATTGCCCATAAATAAATCACACTTTAACAGAGTTATGAGTAAGAGACTAGGGAATCTATAATACTTATCTTTGACAAAAGTGGTGTCTAGACTATTGTTTAGATGAAAACTCCATCACATTTTGGTAGTGAAAGTTTTAATAATATCCTTAAGTTTATTAAAACTCAAACCGCCTTCATCAACAGGATAACATAATTCTTTCCATCTACACCGGTGTCTCTTTTTAATATCCCTTCTAAACGCACAAATAAATCCGCTAAAAATTATCTTTATACGATTTTGAGCAGCTTTGGGAGATTTTAACATCTACAGTAAGTGTAAAGGCATAGAACTAAGAGTGCTCATTAATAAAGTAATCTGACAACCATGAGAAAGAACCTTATACTCCCAACTACCAAGTTTGGATGAAAGTTTGTCAATAAGCTCATCATAAGAAATACATTTATTAGTATAACTGAAAAAGGTACACCCAAACAATTAACCAGCAAATTTTTATAAGAAAATCAGCCAGCGTAGCAATAGCAAGGCATTTTGCTTCACTAAATTGTTTGGGAGTAAAGAAAAAAGTTTTGGTTTTGTGTATAGAAAGACCAAAGACTCTTTCAAAACAATGTAAGATTGTCATAAATCTGTGCAAGGAAGTAGTGCTTGTTATGATGTGGAGACCAATTAGATCATAAAGGGGAGAGCAAAAAGTGCTCATGCGGATTCCAGAATGAATTTTTAGAAGACAACAGGAGGCTAGCGCTCAGGCGTGCCCATGCGCCCAGCAGACATAATGTCTGGTGCTCAGGAGCGCACAGGCGCCTAACAGACAAAAAGTCTGGCGCCCAGATGCGCCCAAGCGACTTAGAAGCAGCAAGCGGGGGCTCGGGTGCTCACTGAATCATCAGCCCAGGTGTGATGTGTCCAAGGCTGTTTATGACATTTTGAAGGTTGATTTGGGATTTCATATGTATTCTAACATGAGGGTTAGAGTTTATGTGTGTGCCAAATATTTTGTGAGATCTTTGGAGGCTTGGAGGCATGGAGGCTTGAACCCTAGAGTGAGAGCAAGAAAAAATTTGGGAGAGAAGAAGAAGAAAAATTTAGGGCGGTGAATCTCTTCTTTCTCAAGGAGATTGATAAGTTCTCTGTAACTCTGCAATTCAGTGGATTTTTTTATGGTGGTGTGGCTCTGTAGTTTTTCCCATTTTTGAGTTTTTCAAATATTTTTGTGTTCGTATGCTTGCATATTTGTGATTGCTTGTGCTGTGATTTGCTTCGATGATTCTCTGTGATCAAATCTCGATCCTTAGGATTTCTTCGGTATAGAGGATCTCGTAGTTTTTTATATAAGTGGTATCCGAGCGTTGTTCTTGATTCTAAGGTTCGTTAGCTTGAGTGGGAGCAATGACTGATGAAATGAGACACAAGATTGAGAAGTTCAATGGAACAAACTTTGCATTTTAGAATATGCAAATGGAGAATTTGCTCTACCAAAAATAGGTGTAGTTACCATTGGAATGAGACTACAAGAAATCTGAAATTATTTCAGAAGGGGAATGGAAAGTCCTTGACAGAATGACACTTTTCTTGATATGCCTTTCTTTATCCTCATTAGTTGCATTTAATATTGTGAATGAGAAGACAACCATTGATCTCATGGCGGCCCTTACTCGGCTGTATAAGAAGCCCTCGGATTCCCATAAGATATTTACGATGAAGAAGCTATTTAATATGAAGATGACAAATGGCATCAGTGACGGAACGCCTGAATGAGGTCAATGCTGTAACAAGGCAATTAAACTCGGTGGAAATCAACTTCAACGACGAAGTTAAAGCTTTGTTGATTTTGTCTTCTTTGCTAGATAGCTGAGATGCAATGGTGACTGTAGTCAGTAATTCTTCTGGAAATGCTAAGTTAAAATTTGATGATGTTGTCAGACTGTTGTTGAATGAAGAAGTAAGGAAATACTCCAATGGTGAAGCTACTACTTCAGCATTAAATGCATAATTTAGAGGAAGAAGTATAGACTAGAAACTTAATGGAAGCAGGTCTAAGTCAAGGAGGGGAAGATCAAAGCCGACTAAGGGAAAGACAATGTTGGAACTGCGGGAAATTTGAACACTTTAAGAAGGACTGCTATGCCTTGAAGAAGTCGAGGAGGAGGTAAAGACATGAACGCCTCCGTGAATATTTCAGCAAATGAAGATCAAGATGCATTGATCTTGTCCCTTGTTAGCACTGAGTCCTGGGTGGTGAACTCAGGTACTTCCCTTCATGCAATTCCAAGCAAGGAAGCTTTCAAGAACTACACTAAAGGTGATTTGTGAAAAGTTTACTTGGGAGACGACAAAGTTTACAACATTATTGGAAAAGGAGATGTGGAAATCTAGTTGCCGAATGGGTTAGTGGGAAGTTGGAGGATGTCAGACATGTTCCTTGTCTGAGTAGAAATATCAGCCAGTTAGCTAGCGAAGGATACAACACGAGTTTCACAGGAGATTCTTGGAAGGTGAATAAAGGTACATTGATTGTTGCTCGGATAGTATGGATGGGATGCTTTACCTGATCAATAAAGTGTCTGACTCCATTGATGCAACAAAACAGCTTGATGCACGCCTATAGCACCAAAGGCTTGGTCATATGAGCGAGAAAGGATTGAAGTCTATGTTATCTAGAGGAAAGATTACATGGTTGAAATTCATGGACTTAGAATTTTGTGAAGATTGTGTGTATGGAAAGCAGAAAAAGGCTAGCTTCTCAAGGAGCAGAGAGACTTGAAGTCTTAGAAGTTAGAGCTTGTATGCACAGATGTGTGGGGACTAACTCTTACATCCTCTCTTGGTGGAGTCACATACTTTATTACTTTCATTGATGATCATACAAAGAAGGTATGGATTTTTTTATTGAAGAAAAAAATTGACGTATTTTCTGTGCTCAAGAAATTGTTAGCTTTAGTGGAGAATGAAACGGGTACGAACCTCAAATGCCTAGGGTCGAATAATGGCAAGGAATACTGTGACAAAGAGTTCAAAGAATTATGTGCTTAGATGAGATCGGGCGGGAGTTCTAGCAAAATGGTGTTGCAGCGCACATGAATAGGACTCTTATAGAGAGAGCCAGGAGCTTGAGGCTACATGTTGGGTTGCCCAAGCAATTTTGGGCAGAGGCTGTGAATACAACTGCATATCTGATCATTCGGGGTTTTTAAGTTCCCTTGAAAGAAAGGATACCCGAGGAGGCGTGGAGCGATAAAGAGGTGAAATTAAATCACATAAAGGTATTTGGTTGTTCATCCTATATGCACATTGATGTAGGTTCCAGAGGCAAGCATGATTCAAAAGTAATCAAGTGCACATTCATTGGCTATGGAACAGGAGAATTTGGCTACAAATTATGAGACTATTAGAATCAGAAAATCATCAGAAGTTAGGATATCACATTCAATAAGAATGAGATGTGTAAGGACGGGAATGAAACTTCAGATGATGTGCCAAATTACCTTGAATTGGATGACACGCTGAGAAAGATGAGCAAGCACAGCCAGATGCTCATGATGGTGGAGTACAGATAACACCTCAAATTTCTGCCACTAAATTGAGGAGATCCACCAGAATTCACAACCCATGCAAAGGTACTCTCCTTCATTATGTTATATGTTGCTAACAAATTGTGGGGAATTAGAATATTATGAGAAAGCGCTACAAGTTGATGACTCAATTAAGTGGGAGTCAGCCATGGATGAAGAAATGATGTCACTCATGTCAAATGAGACATGGTAGTTCGCTAGAATTTCAGAAGGAAAGAAAGCTCTTCAAAACATGAGTTTATAAATTGAACGAAGAATCGGATGGTAGCAGACCCTACAAAGCAAAACTCGTGGTAAAAGGCTTCCAGCAGAAGCACAGCGTGGACTACAGTGAGATCTTTTCTTCAGTAGTGAAGATGATTACTATCAGAGCAGTACTGAACATCGTAACAATCAAAATTCTGCGTCTGAAATAGATGGATGTGAAGATTGCATTTCTTCACAGTGATTTGGAGGACTGTACATGATGCAGTCACATGGTTATGAGACTCGAGGAAAGAGTGAGCTAGTCTATAAACTCAAGAAAAGCATGTATGACTTGAAACAAGCACCGAGACAGTGGCATAAGATGTTTGACTGGTTCATGTTTGATGCAGGATACAAAAGGTGCTAGGCAGATCATTGATGTTATGTGAAACAATTTGTATGCTGATAACATGATCAAATATGAAGGAGATTAAAAAACTAAAAAGACAGTTGTCAAAGGAAATTGATATGAAGGATTTGGGGCCGGCAAAGCAGATACTCGAGATGAGGATCAGTAGGGAAAGAAGTGCAGGGATACTGAAGTTATCTTAGGCTGAATATGTTGAAAGAGTACTCAAGAGGTTCAACATGAAAGAGGCATAGCCAGTTTGCACGCCTTAGCAAGTCATTTCAATTTGACAAAAGAGCATCTGCCAAAGACTGAAGTCAAAAGAGAATGTGTGGAAAAGGTTTTTATGCTTCAGCAGTCTAAAGTTTAATATACACGATGAGTTGCACAAAGACCAGATATTGTTGATTCAATAAGAGTGGTCAGCAGGTACATGAGCAACCCCGAAAACTCTCATTGGGAGGCAACTAAATGGGTTCACAGATATCTGCGAGGTACAGTGGACAAAGCACTTTGCTTCGATAAATCCAAGATAGAGCTACAAGGATATGTAGACTCAGATTTAGCTGGAGAAATTGACAATACGAGTGTCATTCACCTAGCTAAGAACATCGTATTTCACACCAGGATGAAGCATATTTAGTTGCGGTATCACTTCATCTGATCTTTGCTAGAAGATAATCAGCTGGCCTTAGAGAAGATTCACACATCAAAGAACTCAGTTGACATGCTCACGAAATCAATAACAGCGGTGAAACTGAAGCTATGTTAAGCTTCAGTTGGCCTCCAAGGATAAAGAAAGGATGGGGTGAGCCACACCACGTCATTTGCAAGGAGGGAATACAAATTGAAGAAAGTCTAAGGTTGAAGGTAGCTTGATTACAATTGACCTCCAAGTGGAGACCAAAAGGTGCTCGATGGATTCCGGAATGGATCTATAGAAGCCAACAGGAGGTCTGGCGCTCAGGCGCCCAGCAGACAAAAAGGAACCCAAGCGCCCCAGAAGTAGCAATGCGAGCGCTCAAGCGCCTGCGAAATCATTAGTCAAGGTGTGACATGTCCAATGTTGTTTATGGCACTTTGAAGGTTGATTTGGGATCTCCTATATATTCTAACATGTGTTAGGGTTTGTGTGTGTGCCAAATATTCTGTGAGAGCTTTGGAGGCTTTAACCATAGAGTGAGAGCAAGAAGAAATCTATGAGAGAAGAAGGAGAAAAGCTTAGTGTTGTGATTGCTCTTTAGTTTTGTGTTGGTATATTTCGTATTTGCTTTAGTGACTCAACGGTCAAATCCCGATCCTTAGGTTTTCTTCGGTATAGAGGATTTCCTAGTTTTTCATAACAGTGACATCATTTAGAAACAAGTAAATTGATCATAAAAGCTACATGGGAAATACTAAAAGAGACTTTAGACTTGAAGTGCAGAGAATGATAGATATTAAAAAGGTGGAGCAATTTCCTAGAGATGAATTTGCTCCAATAATATAATGAGAGGGGAGAGAAAGGTCTTTTTCGCTGATGCCACTAAAACTTTTAAAGAAACCAGTTTTATTACCACTAGCTAAATCCAAAAACCAGCAATTACTAATACAATTATGAATGATGTTAACAAAGTTCTCAAAAAGCCTAAATGCATGCATAACAGTATAAAGAAAGTCTTAGTTTATTGTATCATATGCCTTGGCATTATTAAGCTTAATAAGCATGTTGATCCCTAAGGTTTTCTTATTCATATCATGAGCAACCTCTTTTGCAAGCAACAAAACTTAAATATCTTCATTGAATAAAAAAGTCGGAATGGAAAGGTGATACAAGGTTAGGAGGAAGATGGGCCAATCTGTTTTTGATGAGCTTAGATATAATCTTGTTGAAAGTATTGCCGACTAATAGGTCAGAAATTCTCTTAAGTAGTGCATGAATTGCCCTTGGGAATAAGGGCAATGGTGGTAGAAGTAAAGAATTTAGGTAAAGGAACACCAATTAAAAATATCATAAATAGCATTACAAACATATGTGTGTATATTGTCCTGGCATTCTTGGAAAAAGAGGACAGAGAAGCTCTCCGGATCAGCACATTTGTCTGTCTAATGAGAAAGAGCAGCTTTGATCTCATCCACTGTAGGCATTTTGACCAAGCGCATTATATATTCCTCATAGATAATCTTGGTAATGACATCCAAATCAAGGCAACTGGTATAGAAAATAGATTTGTTATAAATGTTAGTGAAATAATTAACAGCCGAATTTTGGATGCCAAACATTACCATCTTGTATTTTGTGGTTCTGTTTTAATGTTTCACTTTTGTTTTACCATATAGTTTGAAAATAATGTGTTTCTTTCCCCATTCATAAATCTTTTCAAAGAGGACTTGAACTAGTTTTCCTACCACATAAGTGTGCCTTTACTGGATGCTTGTTAATTAACTTGGACATTCTTATTAATAAAAATTGAAGCACAAGACTAGTGATAATGATGATGAACTCTCAACTTTATTTTATTTTTAAATTTAACAATAAAGTAGTGATACCAACTTATTTATAACTGAATTTCAGAAGCAAAGTTCTCCTCGATGTCTCTGAAAGCGGAAGCTTCGGGCCATGAGGATCCAACCTCCAACAACAATTGCAGAACACGGGCTTCCGTCATCTCCCAGGTTCCTCAGGGTGTTGTAAATACATTTCCTGCTTCTTCTTCTTCAAATCATAATAGCCATTTACCTTTACCTGCTCGAAATCAAACACTAGAGAATGGTGCCTTAAAACATAAGGTTGAGAATATTGAGATGTAGAAAAAGTAATAAATATAGCAATCTCTTCAAGTGAGGTTACTACCTATTTATTATAATTTATGTAATGTTTTTTTTTTTCTTTCGACATTCATTAATTAAAACGCTGTTTAGAGCTCAGTGCCATTGTTGTTGTTATTAATGCTCATAAAATTGAGTTGGTAATTTCAGCCGCAGCTCAAATCAAAATTTTTAACAGATGATGTTATGTATTGTAATTCATCATCTCTTTTGTGCTGTAATATTTTTAAAGGAAAATCTTTATTAAGCTCAGTTATTTTTTTCTTCTTAATGTAATTGAAATAGAGCTTCAACCTCTTGTGTTCTTTTCTCATAATACGCACGGATTTTTGAAAGGAAGTTGCTATAATGCCTCCATTGATGCCCCTCAGCATCGTTAGAACATTTAATTTTAATGTTTAACTCATAATAAATGAGATTTACAAGTAAAAATTATGATTATAAATTAATTAAAATAAATTCATTGTATTGAAAAAAGTGTTCAGATATTTATTGGGATATTAAAGTATTTTCTCTTTTGAAATAGAACTTCAACCTCTATTTGGATCTGTATTCTGAATGTTTGAAGTACAAATTCAAAAATTAAGATTTTAAAAACAGCGAGTGTAGTAAGTAATAATGATTCCTTTTTAGTATGTAAGAAATTTTCATGTGTGATATAATTGGACAGTTTTCTCTAAATTTAAGAGCACCTTCTTCATGTACAATGAAATACATTTTAAAATATAAATAATGTGAATATACACCACAAAGTAAGAATATAAGTAATATGTAAGTTTTTGTGCTATTGTGAATTATGAGATCATAAATCAATTTAAAGTAAGAATATTAAGAGATATAATTATATTTATTTAAATAAATGGAAAAACACTTAATTGCCGCAATCATAAGGTATTGCTAATTTATATTTTAATATACAGTATTATAAAATAGAAAATATAAAATTTCTAATATCTTAATTTGAGCAATTAAATTAAAATATAGAAAATGAAAACTGCATAAAATGTATAGTTTATCTATTCTAAAAAAACTATTATATTTCTTACAGATTTTGCTAAATGATTAGTCAATAATATTAAGAAATTTAAGATTGTTATAACAATAATTTTTTATTGATCTTCTTTTTTGAAACAAATATATTAAAACTTGTATGAATAAATTATACAAGTCTGAATTCAGCGGGGCAGACGTATGCGCACTTTTTCGGAAGATATTTCTCTCTCAACCAATATAATAAAACAATAATTTTTCTGCATATATATATATATATATATATATATATACATATATATATAGAGAGAGAGAGTCCTAGACTCAAATGATTTGCCCAATTTCCGGCCAGGTTCGGCCCCTTCAGAACTCCGCAGCCGGCTATCGCCGCTCAGGTCGGATCTCCTTCAAAAGTTTTCATTGGCAATACCTTCTTGCCACATAGTTTGTGCAATCTCATGCTTTTTTTATCATATAATTATGTAATTTAGCATTTGCATTTTTTTTATGGAGATCACCTTTCAAAATTTTAATAATCCTTAACGATTTGTTTTCTGATAAATTATATATTTGCCAGATTGAACTAATGGAGGTTGACAAAGTCGTACATCCTTAAGATTTCAAGAAGTAGGTCCGGTCAGTCTACATGATATCGGCACACAGTTGCTGTGGTGCGGCGTCATGAGGCTGTTTGGTTCTGATGTTATCTAATTAATATCTCAAAATTACCTAAATGCCACTCGAAATGTTATGTCGGCCGATTTCTGCCGACCTTCGCATATCATCGCTCGACAATAGGGTTCTTCGCGTTCGTTCGGCTCCCGAAGCTCGCCTCCGCCAGACGCAGCGCCGGTGCTCCGCCTTCTATTCGCCTCGCCGACGCAGCGCCGGTGCTCCGCCTTCTCTTCGCCTCGCCGACGCAGCTTCCCCAGACGCAGCGCCGGTGCTCCGCCTTCTCTTCGCCTCGCCTCGCCTCGCCGATTTCGTCAACGAAGGTGCTCCGCCTTAGCTTCACCTCCCGTTCCCATTCACTTCGTTTTTCTGATGGATGTTTTTTCTAAAGATTTACTTGATATTGCCAATTGATTATGATTCTTAGGATTATATTTGCTTTGTGATTTTTAACATTTATTATTGCTAATTTAAAATAAATTTATGATATATATGAGTATGTGTGATCATTGATATCATTAAGTAATAATCTTCTTAGGTGCTTGTGATAAAATTTGTATGTTTTTTTTTTTAGTTTTGATACTGTTTAACTAGTTATCATTTTAATTTATATTTCTCACATCCTAATATTATTTAACTAATTGTCATTTATACTGTTTGCCTAATTGTTTGATGTGGTTTTTCAATTTATATTTAAATTTCAGTATTTTGGGTAATCTTATCTCGTGTGTAATATAGCATACAGCATGAATGACAATAAATTAAACAATACATCTGAGCCATCTGTTATTTAAACAACACTGAACCAAACAACTCCTATTATGAATAACACCACTATCTAAATAACATGCTATCTTAATAACTTTTCACCTGACATTTAACCAAACAGCCCCTAAATATGAATTCTCCGCATTTTTTTGGTAATCTTCAGGTGGATGCATTCCTTGAGAACAATTTATGATATTTAAATATTTCTCCTTATTCTCCTGAATGTTGATTGTTAATAGTTTGGTAGAATTTAGGGTTTGCTAAAAGAAACAGTTCATCTGCTGAATATTCATCCATTTTTTTCTCTAGTGAGTCTGCTTGTCAGCAAGAATTTTCTTAGCTAAACATAAATATTGCCTAACCTTCAATTTTGCTACTACACTCTCTATTTTTTCTAATCTTAACTGAATAAGTTAGATTGTATTGACATATTAATTAGTTCCTAATGTTGAAATTTGAAGTTTTTGAAAAACGTGTGCAATTTGCTAACAAAGAGCAATTTTGGTTGGCTTTCAACATCTTTGGAGATAAAATATTGCAGTTCATAGTTCGTACAGTCTCATTTAGATTGCCTCTGATATAGCTAGCCATTGATATGTGTCTGCATTCCTCGAAGAGATTTATATACATAGTAGTCCGAGACTCAAATTATTTGTTCAATTTCCGCTCAGGTTCTGTCCCTTCAGAACTCCGCAGCCAGCTATCGCCGCTCAGGTTGGATCTCCTTCAAGGCCGTACCTTCTTGCCCCATAGTTTGTGCAATATCATGCTTTTTTATCATATATATATATATATATATATATATATATATATATATGTAATTTAGCTTCTGCTTTTTTTTTTACTGGATCCTCTTTCAGAATTTGAACAATCCTTGACGATATGTTTTTTGATAAATTACATATTTTCCAGATTGAACTGATCGAGGTTATTTTCCCCATAAAGTCCTTAGATTCGTGTTTTATTTCTTCCGACGAGGGTTTTCCCTTTTAGTTAATCTTTGTTACTTTTGAACGCTATTTCGTGATCATTCTGTGTGATTCTTACTGTTGTTTCTTTTCTTGATATGCGCAGATGGATTGGCAAGGGCAGAAGCTCGCAGAGAAGCTGATGGAGATGTTCCTGGTAGCGTTTGCTGTAGTGGCGTTTGTTGTGGGGTATGCTATAGGCTCATTTCAAACTATGCTTTTGACCTATGCTGCTGGGGTTCTCTTGACTGCGATGGTAACCGTGCCCAACTGGCCATTCTTCAATCGCCACCCACTGAATTGGCTGGATCCAAGCGAGGTCGAGCGCCATCCTAAGCCTCAGCCTACTGCATCTCATTCTTCAAAGAAGAAGACCTCAAAACAGAAGTAGGTCCGATCTATCTATAGGATATCGGCATCCAGTTGCTGTGGTGGTGTCAACTCAGTCAAACTTTGTCTAAATGGCTCTTACTATTAATTTCTTTGCTGATGAACTTATGTTTTTTGATGTGTTTGTCTCTGCATTTTTTGGTAATCTTCAGGTGGATGCATTCCTTGAGAACAATTTATGATATTTAAATATTTCTCCTTATTCTCTTGAATGTTGATTGTTAATTCTTTGGTGGAATTTAGGGTTTACTAAAAGAAACAGTCATCTACTGAATGTTCATCCATTTTTTTCTCTAGTGAGTTTGCTTGTCAGCAACAATTTTCTTAGCTAAACATAAATTTTACCTAACCTTCAATTTTGCTGCCACGCACTCTATTTTTTCTAATCTTATTATGTCAGTTAGATTGTATTGACATATTAATTAGTTTTTAATGTTGAAATTTGATGTTTTTTAAAAACATGTGCTTATAATTGTTCATTTTTTGCGCAGTAGCATACTCCTCATAACAGCTTCATGGTTTTTGCTCCACTTGAAATTGTTTTGAGTGTTGCATGTTATGTAATTTCTTTGTTAAGTTATATTAACTTTGTTACTACTACTAGCCAAGATATCATTTGTATCTGTTTTTGTTTCTCATGCTTTTCATGTTGATGTTATCTTATCTTGTTTCTCATGTCGATGCTCTTACTTCTATGTTGTAATTAACCTAATCATTTTGTAGTTTTCCTACAATGTTGCTGCTAATAAATGTTATGTTCACATCCTTTCATGTTCTTTGATTTCACACAATGCGTGGTTGTTTTATCTCACGTGCATTACGAACTATCATCTTTTGTGCACTTAGTTTCTATAGGATTTATTTTTTGTATGAATATTACCTTTTTAATACTTCTTGATGCTCTTCTATAATATAATGTTTTAGATAGATTAGAGAATGTTGCCTTAGGTAGTTTGAGCATATTAAGCGTAGACCGAGCAATGCTCATGTTAACATTCTCTATTTGGTGGGGCTTCTATTTGATTGTGTGCAATTGAAACAAAGGATTCATGCAGCCAATCCCATTTAGTGGATTAATGTTTGGTGTTGTTGTTGTTACTTTTATTGTTAAATAAATATGTTTCAAGACTAAAGATATATATATATGAATTGCATATAGCCCACAAAAACATTTAAATTTTCTTGCTCCAACTCCAAAATCTATGAAACTTAGCTCAAATAATAACATTCAAATCTATTAAGCTTTTCTTCATCATACACAAATCGGTCACCGCAGTAATGCATATTAGGTTAGCAGAAGGAATAACGAAAAAAAAAAGTATTATCCCCGTAACCTAACAATCGGTGACCGCAGTAACCCTAAACCCTAAAAAAACAGTATTATTAGGTTAGCGGAAGGAACAACGAGCGGAAGAAACAACGATCGATCAGATCATAATACTTTAGGCATCTCTTCATCAAAAATATAAAACAACAGTAATACTTACAAGAATCACAAACAAAAAGCGAAGCAGAAGAAGAGGGGAAAAGACGAGCAACGATCACCGCAGATGAGTTGCTGTCAGAAGAAGCCGCCGAGAACGATAATAGCAAATGCGTTGAAGATGCAAGGCTACGGGGTCGGCTCGCACTCGAAAGAGAGAAGCAATTATTAGGTTACGGGGTCGGCTCGAAAGAGATAAGCGATTATTAGGTTACGGGGCCGGCTCGAAAGCGGTGACCGATTATTAGGGGATTTAGGTTAGGTTATTAAGATGACGTGTGGCACGTCATCTGAAAAAATTGGGGGTATTGATGGGGCACTTTAGCATTTTCCTACTGATATTATCCAAACAATTTTTTTTTTTTTTTTAACAACGCAAGATCCGCTGTTTTCTCCAATTTAAGGATCAGCGGTTCATCTCGATCTGAACCGTCCATCCTTGTTAAGGTAGATCAGCCGGTCCAAAAATGACCTGGCCGTTCGATCGCCAGATTGAACGAACGGGCAGGATCATCCTACTGTATATCTTCTCCAATCGTACTCTGCTGCGCCAGAGGTGAGACGTCCTTGCCTCCAACTGTCTCCGCAAACGTTTAATCCTCATTCCGAATTCTTACCTTTCCTTTTTTTTCGACACTACCTAAGCTAGCTGCGGAGGAAACTTCAGAGCGGCGATCAAAGAAATTGACGATGGTTCAAGCAAGTCCTACTTGTTATTCGCAAATATCGAAGGTGCAAGGTACTGCTTCCAAATTATTCCTTCCACTTAACAATTTGCAATGAATGGTTTTAAATTTTTTTATGCAAAATATGAGTCCGCCTGATAGAACCAATAGAACTCAATGACCTTAATAAAAAGAATCAATATGGCAGTAAGTTGCTTCTTTCGAACATTCCTCAGCTTGCGATTAATTAATAGTTAATTTAATTTAATTATAGTTTGAGTTTATTTCCTAAGACATGACTGGAATTAGAAGAAGGAATAAAAAGAAATTGTCGTGTTCATTCTTACTGTCGAACGAGGGATTAGTTTCGATCTTGAGTAGAAAGTTGCTATGGAATTAGTTAGAGTAAATCCATCAACGTTCGATTTTTTTTTTTTTTTTTTTTTTTTTTTAGTTCTCCTGTGAAGAACTAGCAATTTTAGGTTTCTTTTTCTTCTTCTGCCTATGTGCAACGTAGGAAAGGAAAAGATTTATGGGACTGTAAATCACGGTCCATTATCTCAGTCACGAGCCCATTATTTGGCCCGTATCAAATATCTGTTAATCAAATCTTACGGCCCATTAAACTCGAAATCTGCCAACAATAAGAACAATCCATTAAATCTATAATGAAATGTTAATTAATGGAATATTTATCTAATAATGATATTTGATTTATATAAATTTATTAATTATGTAACTTTAATTTTAATCATCCAAATTACTACTTGTTATTATATACCGTTTCGATCAGAAAAACACGTAGAATAACAATACTTCATCTAAATCTTGTTTTGACGATTATTCTAATTAATCATTATTATAGGTTAATTAATTAATTGAAAAATTAATTGGAACCTTGCATTTGACATAATTTGAATATTTGGTATTTAAATTTGATGATTAAATAATCCATTTCATTCACAAAAATATGTAGGATAATAATATAAAATTTAATTTAGGTTTAGAACCCTAATTTTTTAATGACTTTTTAACCCTAATTATGAGTCCTGAAAATCCTAATTTTTAATATTGTCCAATTTTGACCTACTTAGTGTCATTCTTCTCCTTATACTATAAGGATTTCATATTTATGTATATTATTTCAATTGGACAACAATTGGTGATTTTAGATTTTTGACTCCTTAAATTAGATAAATTTAAAATTTATTTGTTTCTAAATTATGATTGTTTTAGGTATTTAAACCCTGAGACAACAAACATATCACATTTATTAACTTTCCATATCATCTTAATTGCTTGTTTAGAACATAAATTTTTATGTATTAGATGTTTGTACACTTAGTAAAATGATTGATTCAACTTACAACCTTATGAGAGATGATTTTTGATTAATTTTATAACTTGATTTACTTATGATTTTAAAATTTGTTAATACACCTAATCAGTATAGTTAACCTTAATACATATGTAATTTTAGGTTAAGAACCTATTAGGACTAGCTCTTACAAATTTAATTAAGTTCAAGTTCATCTTTTTTTTAGCTCATAGTCTTCATGTAAATTCTTTATTATTTGATTTAGAGGTTCCTTAGATATTCTAATCATGTCATAAATATGTAATAGATTTCATTTAAACTTCAATCTATAGAAAACATAAAACTTATAGTTTATAATCCTTCATCTCCTATACTCTTAGACTTCTCCTATTACTTGATAGTAGTTAGACTGGTGATTGATTTGGGTAGAACCTTCCCTTTACAATCTAATTAGATAAGTCTAGTATGTAGAATTTTGATTTCTGATTTCTTCAAATATAGTAATTCCCTAACTTTACTTTTCCTAATTAGTTTCCTAAGTCTTGATTCAAATAAACTATTTCAATCAAGTGATTTAGGATAAGAATAAAACTAGTTTCAATTTGTATTATGATACTTATAAAATATTTTGTCATTCCATAAATTAAGTTAAACTACTATTTTCCAAAACTTCAACTACTTATATTACTAGTTATCATTAATTAGAGATCAATATCTCTAAGTTAATTAGGCGTCCAATCAGCTCCAACTTTTAAGTAGATAATTAAAAATTAGATAACTTTGGATATCACATAGCTTACAATTATTTGAAATTCATTAAATGCTTGCTTAGCTTTGAGTCTATTACTTGAACATACATGCAATATAATCTTTTATCCGATATTGGGGTCATTACAGAAACATCAGTACGAATCACACATAATGATCACGAAATAGTGCTCAAAAGTAACAAAGATTAACTAAAAGGGAAAACCCTAGTCGAAAGACAAAAAACACAAATCTTAAGAATGTATGACTTTGTGGGGAAAATAATCTCAATTAGTTCAATCTGGCAAATATATAATTTATGAGAAAACAAATTGTTAAAATTCTGAAAAAGGATCCAGAAAAAAAAAGAAGCAGATGCTAAATTACATAATTATATGTTAAAAAAAGCATGAGATCGCACAAACTATGGGGCAAGAAGGTATTGCCAAAGAAATTTTTTGAAGGAAATCTGACCTGAGTGGCGTTAGTTAGCTGCAGAGTTCTGAAGAGATTGAACCTGAGCGGAAATTGAACAAATAATTTGAGTTTAGTACTGCAATATATATATATATATATATATATATATATATATATATATATATATATATAATTGTTTTAGGGGCTGTTTAGTTCATTGACATCTCCCCCAATATCATGTTATTTAAAGATGTAAGAGGAGATAGAGGCTGTTAGTTTAATGTATCTAATTAGTGTTATCTAAATGTCAAATTCTAATTTTATCTTAACGTCGGTCCATTTAAGCCGATCTTCAGATAGATAGCATTGCGGTATCGTATCGTATCGTATCGTATCGGAGAGCATTCAGATAGAACAATCTATCGTATCGGGAGCATAGGGTACTTCGCGCGACCTCCCGGAGATCTCGACGCCGAGCTCGCCGAGATCGCTTCCGCCATCGCTGCCGCCATCGTTGTCGCCGTCGCTGCCAACGCACGGAAGGTCGCAGAGGTCTCCCGACTCCCTCTCGCCGCTCGCCGAGATAGGTGCCTCCATCGTGCCATCGCTGCAAGACGCACACAAGGTCGCGACGACTCCCCCTCGCCTCTCGCGCGCGAAAGCAACAGCGGATCAGGTGGTTTTTTTTTTTCATACGATTTGTTTGATTTGTCATTTGATTATGAACAAAGAGGTTTGGAGAAGAGAATTCCTGTGATGACCTAGCTATTTTTGTGTTCTAGGTTCGCATATTCAAAGTTTCATTCTTATTTGCTCAATAGGTATTCTGACTCTGGATGCATTGATGAAAGAAAATGGATCTTTTGTACTAGGATGAAAGGCAAGAGCGTGCATTGCTTCCAATAATCATTGCAAATGGATAATATTCCATATATGAGTGTTAAAGTGCTAGCTCTATAACTATAAAAATTTGAGTGCTAGATATCTAAATACTTAAAATTTGAGCTATTTCAAACTTTAAAAGCAAAATCTTTGAGTTTTCACATATTTAGGCGCCTAATAAAGATGTGATAGAGTAAAAGAAGATCAAATAAACCGTACTTTTGTTTGAAATACACTCAAACCCTCTCGACTTCTTTTGTATCCTTTCACGCTTCTCCTTGTGCGGTATCTTAACTTATTCACAATGCTGCTTTATCTTCCAACGTAAAAAAGAAAGCATCATATTTGCAATTCATGTAGTTCATACGCTGCAGTTGAGAAAGAATCTCGGTTCTTGTATCATGCAGTCAAATTCGCCAGTAGTTTTATATTTTACCAAATATTTCTGTTTTATCTATTCAATTATCTGCAGGATTGGATGCATTTTTCTGCATAATAATGAAGGGAAGTTTCATAATAGCACTAAAAATATTTATCTAATTATCTTTTAGAGATTTGTTGTGATTTTCAATTTGTATTTAAATTTCAGTTTTTGTGGTAATCTTACCTCATGTGTAATATAACATGAATGACAACAAACCAAACAGCATACATTTGAATAATACTGACATCTGTTATTTAAATAACATCGAACCAAATAGTCCTTGTTATTTGAATAACATTGCTATCTGAATAACATGCTATCTTTATAACTTTTCAACTGACATACAACCAAACAACCCTTAGGATTATATTTGCTTTGTGATTTTTAACATTTATTAATGCTAATTTAAAATAAATTTCTGATATATGTGGGTATGTGTAATCATTGACATCATTAAATAATAATCTTCTTAGGTGCTTGCAATAAAATTTGTATATTTTCTTAGTTTGGATATTGTTTATCTGGTTATCTTCTTAATTTATATTTGTCACATCCCAATATTATTTACCTAATTGTCATTCATACTGTTTACATAGTTGTTTGTTGTGATTTTTTAATTTATATTTAAATCTCAGTATTGGGGATAATCAGTCTTACCTCGTGTGTAATATAGCATGAATGACAATAAACCAAACAACCTACATCTGAATAATACTGACATCTGTTATTTAAATAACACTGACATCTGTTATTTAAATAACACTGAAACAAACAGCCCATATTATCTGAATAACACTGCTATCTAAATAACATGCTGTCTTAATAACTTTTCACCTGACATTCAACCAAACAGCCCCTTAATATGAATTTCTTAGCTGATGAACATGTTTTGATGTGTTTGTCTTTGCATTTTTTGGTAATCTTCAGGTGGATGCATTCCTTGAGAACAATTTATGATATTTAAATATTTCTTCTTATACTCCTGAATGTTGACCGTTAATAGTTTGGTAGAATTTAGGGTTTATTAAAAGAAACAGTTCATCTGGTGAATGTTCATCCATTTTTTTCTTTAGTGAGTCTGCTTGTCAGCAACAATATTCTTAGCTAAACATAAATTTTGCCTAACCTTCAATTTTGCTACTATGCACTCTATTTTTTCTAATATTAATTGAATCAGTTAGATTGTATTGACATATTAATTAGTTCCTAATGTTGAAATTTGATGTTTTTGAAAAATGTGTGCAATTTTTTAACAAATAGCAATTTTTGTTGGCTTTCAACAATTTTGGATATAAAATATTGCAGTTCATAGTTTGTGCAGTCTCATTCAGATTGCCTTTGATATAGCTAGCCATTGATATGTATCGACATTCCTTGAAGAGATTTATATATATAGCATTCCTAGACTCAAATTATTTGTCCAATTTCTGCTCAGGTTTGGTCCCTTCAGAACTCCACAGCCAGCTATTGTCACTCAGGTTGGATCTCCTTCAAGAATTTTCTTTGGCAATACCTTCTTGCCTCATAGTTTGTGCGATCTCATGCTTTTTTATCATATAATTATGTAATTTAGCATGTGCTTCTTTTTCTGGATCCTCTTTCAGGATTTTGGAAATCCTTACTGTTTTTTTTTTTGATAAATTATATATTTGCCAGATTGAACTGATCGAACTTATTGTCGTACGTTCCGATTTGTGTTTTCTTTCTATAGATTCCATCGTGGGTTTTCCCCTTTAGTTAATCTTTGTTACTTTTGAGCATTAATAGAATGCTATTTCATGATCATTCTGTGTGATTCATACTGTTGCTTCTTTTCTTGATATGCGCAGATGGATTGGCAAGGGCAGAAGCTCGCAAAGAAGCTGATGGAGATATTCCTGGTAGCTTTTGCTGTAGTCGCGTTTGTTGTGGGGTATGCTATAGGCTCATTTCAAACTATGCTTTTGACCTATGCTACTGGGATGCTCTTGACTGCAATGGTAACCGTGCCCAACTGGCCATTATTCAATCACCACCCATTGAATTGGCTGGATCCGAGCGAGGTCGAGCGCCATCCTAAGCCTCAACCTGCTGCATCTCATTCTTCAAAGAAGAAGACCTCAAAGAAAATGTAGGTCCGGTCAATATACAGGATATCGGCATTTAGTTGCTGTGGTGGTGTCAACTCAGTCAAACTTTGTCTAAATGGCTCTTAATATGAATTTCTTAGCTGATAAACTTATGTTTTGATTTGTTTGTCTCTGCATTTTTTGGTAATCTTCTGGTGGATGCATTCTTTGAGAACAATTTATGATATTTAATTATTTCTCCTTTTTCTCCTGAATGTTCATTGTTAATCGTTTGGTAGAATATAGGGTTTACTAAAAGAAACAGTTCATTTGCTGAATGTTCATCCATTTTTTTCTCTAGTGAGTATGCTTGTCAGCAACAATTTTCTTAGCTAAACATAAATTTTGCCTAACCTTTAATTTTGCTACTGCGCACTCTATTTATTCTAATCTTAGTTGAATCAGTTAGATTGTATTGACATATTAATTAGTTCCTAATGTTGAAATTTAATGTTTTTGAAAAATGTGTGCAATTTGTTAACAAATAGCAATTTTAGTTGGCTTTCAACATTTTTGGAGATAAAATATTGCAGTTCATAGTTTGTGCAGTCTGTTTCAGATTGCCTCTGATATAGCTAGCCATTGATATGTTTTGGGATTCCTTAAAATTTAAACGGATATTCATGTTGTTGAGTGCATACCATAGCCTGCTAATAGGACTCACTATGCCTCACATTGCATGTTTCAATCAATTGTTAATTCTTATGTTGTTCTGTAACCGTTTGCAGAAAACCTGAATCACCGAGAGCAAGGTCAAGGCCCTTATTTGAAATGAAAGAAGGTACTCCAACAAGAAAAGAAAACTGCAATTGCAAACATTCAAGATGCTTGAAGCTGTAAGTATTGTGATTGATTTTAATACAAGTTTTTTGTTAACAAAGTCGTCTGACTAATAGGTGTTTGTTTGAAATCTCTGAATTATAACCTTTACTATTTTTAAGATTTATATAAAGCATTGCTTGTAATATATCTGCAGCGTTATTCAATTTATTTTTATCAACATGCTATATTTCTATGAAATTACATGTTTCCTGAGATTATGGTCTTTTAAATTCTGTTCTATTCTTTCTTTTAACTTTCCAGGAATACTTGCTGGGATTGATTTTTCAATTGAAAACTGATTCTAAGAATTTTGATCAGTAATGTCATGCGTGGACTTCCATGCAATGCTTAGGTGCAGCCCATATATGTTTATTCAAGCATTTTAGTGTGAATAGAGTTCTTCTTGCAATTTTTCTTAACGTAGATGAGTATCCATTATCACCACTCTTATCTGCATCACCTTAATTCTTTCTTTCACTGGCCTCATACTCTTTATATGCATGTCATATTTGTCTTCAACAACTTGAAGAATGATAAAGAGTTAATCCAAAGATTGATGCTAATATGCATTATATACTCTGATTTTGAAATTTAGATTGAAAAGTGAGAATTATATAATATAAAATCATTAAAAGAAAGTTATATTTTCTACTATTTTAAAATGAGACATACCAGAAATTTTCAATAAAATTGGATCGATTTCTTTGTTGTATTTTTAATGATTAAGGAGTGCATTGATTGAAGGAACGATTTTAGTGTTGACATGTTTTGCTGCATATTTGAATTTACATCTATCTTTTGGCTAACCTTGCTAGTTCCTTAATTTGGTACCTGAAAGGGATGATTATGAAATAATCACATATTGTCCATTGATTCTACCTCTTAGTTTGACCTTATAGGCTTGATTCAATTTTTGTGGAAAGAATTGCCTGTTCTATGGGCATAAGATTCTAAATAATGCTTATATATTTTCGTCCTATATAAAACAAACTTAATGAATTAGAGATGTTTTGTCAAATTGAAGGATTTGCTTAATGTTTTACTTTTATGACCATGAATTTGGGGCCCTAATTGTTGCCTTGGAGAAATTGGAGGGATCACTTAGGTTGTTTTTTAAAGTAGTATGTTTAAATTGCAATGTTAAACTTGACATGAACTTGAATGTTATTTTTTTTATGATGGATGATAAAATCCACTTTTTTACATTTTTAATCATTAAATCCTTTATTTAGTTTGTTTTATTTAAATTCGTACTACCCATTGTATCATTTGATTGATAACTCATTCATTTTTATTCTTAAAGTACTGTACAATTGAACTAGAACCTTTTGTAGCTATATTTGATTTAACATTTTTTTGTTCATATCTTTGTGTTTCCAACACTTGAAGCTCTTTTAACATCTAATTTTACATTTCATCTTAAAGAACTAATTTTACTTTAACATTTCAAGTAACCCTTGTTTCCAATCAAGGTTGCTGTTTATTGGTACATTAAGGCAAGACATTAACTTAAACAGACTTTGTTAATGACTCATATTTAGGAGATGTACAAGGTGCTATGGTGCTATGGTCTTGCTTTCATTTTCCACTCATCCATATGAATGTGTGATTTGTTTCTAACATTGCCAACTTTAACATCTATTAGACACTTGTTAAAATTAAAATGTTTCTTCTGATTTGCTACCATGATTGGGAATCTTTTAGTTTGAACTTGACAATATTGCTTGTATTACCTAATCCAATTCTTGTTTTAAATAGTGAAATTCTAGAGAAAAACAACAACAACACTAAACTCAAGTCCCAATATGTGGGGTTGGCTATATGAATCCTCTAAAATGTATTCATTACGGGCACTTATAACTAGTTCAAATAGATATGAATTTTGAGCTGATTCTTTATGCAATTTGATTGAATTGGATAAGCATTGACAAATTATCATTCATTTATATTGTAGAACAATCTGAAAATCATTAATCCTTAAGTATAAAACTAAATAATGTTGATATTATTTTGTTTGACTATTAAGTGTGGTTATTTTGCATATATATTATGCATGTATGTATTTCATGTGTATATAATGCACAATGGGGGATTGTTTCACTCAACTAGGGCAAACATTCACTCTTCCTTTTGAGCTTCAAAGAAAACACGGTTACAATCACTTTGTAGTATGTTTTATTTTCTTTGAAATTGTTTTAAAATCTTCAGGATACCACTTTCTCACTGCAAATTTTCTTTGAAAATTCATATGAACACAGGAGATATAGTTTCAAATTTCATATTTGGTTTAAATCATAGTTTCAAATTTTGAAATCTTCAGGTACCTAAAAGCATATTTGGTTTAAATCATAGTTTCAAATTCCATATGAACACAGGAGATAGTTTTAATTTTTATCATTTCATCATTAATATTTCCCAAAAATTGAAAGTGTGTGGATTATTGGGTCTAAGAAGACAACTCTTTTTTTCTAATTTTCTAGTTGTTATTTTTGGTAAAATTAGAAAAGGAATAAAAACAACTATGCTTACTTCTTCATGCATTGCATTGTTAAATATATTCACATGGATGATCTTACCTTAGGTATTGCGAGTGTTTTGCATCTGGAGTTTATTGTGATGGGTGTAACTGTGCAAACTGCTGCAACAATGTTGAGAATGAAGCAACTAGGCACGAAGCTGTTGAAGCTACTCTAGAACGCAATCCCAATGCTTTTAGGCCAAAGATTGGCAATAGCCGTCATTCAGCTAGAGGTACTAGGGTATGCTATCAATGCACTCTTAATTATTTCATCTATTGTTCCATGGAATAATCCCTGTAGATATCTTCTTCAGCTTCTAACATCTATTTTTCTTGTTTTATATGTTGTTTTTATCTTTCCTTTCTTGTATTATTCATCCTTATAGTGCATATTATTGTTATTGAAGTAATAATAATGGTTGCATACCAATTTTTGAGAGTTTCTTTAGTGTAAATACCTAAATTGATGCATCTATTATGTTACTTATGTGCTTATGTGCTGATTTTATGCTGTTTATGCGAGTTGTTTTTTGAATTTACATCTGATATTAAAACTTGAATACTGAAACTTGAATAAAAACAATGAACAAAGTCTATTTTTAAAACTATTTTATGTAATTACACTTTTGCTATAAAAAGTCTTATTATATATGGGATATTATCACAACTTGATCCAAATAGTTTCGAGTATTATGAGGGGAATGAAGTTGAACGGTATAGAATAATTATTCTACTCATCAGGAACTGTTACTTTGAAATTTGAAAATGAAGCTAAATCTGATAAGAATCACCCATTCTCGTTGAAGGAGCTACTAAATTAATAGTTGAAGTATAATTTTACAAGATGGTTCTGTTAGACACTACAACAACTTAAAGTAACTAAGAAGTTTTTTGGTTGCCTGAAATTTGAGGGTTAAGCTATTGCTTGTAAAATAAAATATTTGGTGCTTGATTTGAGGCAATCTTAAAAGTAAAATTTTCAGGCAAAAAAGATTAACACAAATAGCTTTTATTTGAAAAAATATATGCACGAAGTAGTTGGATTAAGTTTACATCGCACCAAAAGTTTAAGATAATGAAAACCACATGTTTGGCCTTGTTGGTTCTCATCAGCCCTTGTCAGCTCTCACAGACCCTTGCTGGCTCTCGCAAACCCTTGATGAATGAGCTTGTCACCAGCCATCAGACCTAGAACATATGTCCTCATCGGCCATAGTAACAAAACCTTAAACGGGATCTTCTCAGTATTATGCTTAAGCTAGGCAAGCCCTCTCTAAGCCTAAGTTGGCTGTCACCAACCCTCACTGCTTCGCTAATCCTTGTAGTCAAGCTTAGGCTGACCCTTTGCCAGTACCTGTGGCTGGGCTGATGTTTGTTACCATTATATATATATATAAAAACATTATTTATAAATCATTGAAACAAATTCCAAAAACTAATAAATTGAAAAGTAATCAGTTAATTACTTGTTCAACTTTTAGTTATTTGCTAAAATAGTCTCCCAATATTATAAAAATTTCCAAACTAATCCTTTGATTCTTGTACATTGCAATTTGATCTATCAAGTTTTAAAAACGATGCAAATATAGTTTTGTGGTTAAATTTCAATAATATCGCATTAACTATCGCTGTAAAAAAGAGGTATTTGGAAAGAAAAAATTTGGTTAAAATTGGTAAATAATATATTTAATTTTAATTTATCTTAATCCACCTTATAATCGGTGACTTCAACAATTATGTCAAAATAGAATTTACAATAAAAAAGGAATAAAATGCAACAATTATTGGCATCAATTGCATTTTTTCTTGCTAAAATATCACATTCACTTTGTGAGTTAACCTGATAGTTTTGAAATTAACAAATGGGCCTAATTTTGCATCATTTTATAAGTCAATGGATTGTTTAGACAATTATAAATAGCCAAGGCATTATTTTGACAAATGGCTCTTCATTTTAATTTAGGGATGCTATATTTCATAAGACACTTTTTATTTAACGCCAATACTAGATGCACTTTAGTCATGGGATATTTTTCTTAGGGACATTTTCTAAAGAAAAATGATCTTCTATATTGAGATATTTTTATTTTCCTTAAACCAATTGCGCTAATGGATACAAACACAAAAGTTCCAGTAAAAAAACTCTTTTGGTTTCATTTGATCATGTGGGCATGGTGGGGGAAAATCATGCCTCTCCACCACGCTGCCCGCTGTCTCAGAGCTACGATCAAAGTGAAATCTAACATCCTGAGGAGTGAAAAAAACGTCCTAAATTGGAATTGTTAAGAATGTGCAGTTGGGAAAATGTCCCTACATGCATTAATCAGGCCTACATAAGGTGGTGCTGTATGTTATCAGGTGATGAAGCCAATACTCCATGATTCAAATGAAGAACAATGGAAGTATGCTTCAATTTTGTTTGCCGCATGAACTGAAGAGGAAAGGCAATGCCATCATAGGATATAGACAACTCCCTCTACAAACCTAGTGAACAACCAGAATACAATACAAGGTTATTGCTTGATTGTGGGCTCAACATGTTGTTTTTATTTGGAATTGTTATGCTATACTTAAAAATTTGTACAAACTTTAATTTTCAATGCACTTGTAAATTTCTCATTCATGATTTAGGTCATTTGTTTTTAACATAATTTTGTAGGGATTGTACGGATCGTAGAATTTATAATGCATGGATTTTAAAAATGTAGTGTAAAAAACCTTCAGGTGCTAAAAATTTAATTTAAAAAGTTCTGGAAGCTTGACTGATTTGCTTGAAATTATTTATTATTGTTTGGTTTAGCGCATCACAAACAAACATTTATAAATTTAAAATAAAAAACTTAAAACTGTAAGGACTTCCAGCTTTTGTATGCTGGGTGAGACTGATGGTCGTACGTCAATGGGGTGGGTCAGGGCTGAGGATTTTGTTGATGTCAACTAGGACACTATAGTAGGCATTGATCCCAGAGAGCTATGTTGATGAACCTTGGCTGAGGGTCAGTTTGAGATTTTAATTGGCATCAATTGACTGAGATGGTTGTAGTGCTCACTAAGGCGGGCAAAGCCTGGCGATTGGCAGGTGCGGTCCCTGCTGTTGTATGGGCTAGTCCTTGGAGGAGATAGCGGAGAAATAACCATCCTCTTCACTCAAGCAATGTAATTCCTGCAACGTGTTTTGATTTTGCAAAGAATGGAATGCCCATGCTTAGGCTATCTAAACCTTATATAATACATTGAAATTGCAATTTAGAATGTTAATACTCATCCAACCACTTGCAACTTAGAATACATACTCATTTAGCATCTTACCTCTTAAACATTCACATTTGTCCTGAAATATATGCAAGGGAAGTGAAAACTCAAATTGTAAAACTAATGTAACCAGTAACCGTAAATGTTTATGAAGATTTCAAATTTCTTAAAAAATATATTGTTGGACACATGATGGGTTATTTGCAAAAATTTTGAATTTGCTCATGCTTGTTTACTGACCAAATAATTTATATACGGCAGGAAGATGCATGTGAAACTACTTTGGTGATTAAACATAATAAAGGTTGTCATTGCAAGAAATCAGGTTGCGTTAATAAGTATTGTGAGTGTTTTCAGGCCAATATTCTCTGCTCTGATTATTGCAAATGTATTGACTGCAAAAATTTTGATGGGAGTGATGAGAGAAAGGCTATTCACTATGGAGATCCTGGCAATGCTTTGGTTTACATGCAGCAGACAGCGAAGCTGCACTAAATGAGGCTATAGGCACTTCGGGCTTTTTTTCGCCAGCATCAAAGAAGGCGTAAGCACCAGAATCTTTATTTTAGCACATCAGCAAAAGATCAATCTAATCAGTCTAGTGCAATACCCACATGTACTTCCTTGATCTCATAAATTTGCTCCAGTTGCTGATGTTATTGGACATGTTCATCACAATTCCTGGGACTTTGTTAATACTTCCACTTTTACTGGTTTTTTTTTTTTTTAAATTGAGTTGGTAATTTCAGCCGCAGCTCAAATCAAAATTTTTAACAGATGATGTTATGTATTGTAATTCATCATCTCTTTTGTGCTGTAATATTTTTAAAGGAAAATCTTTATTAAGCTCAGTTATTTTTTTCTTCTTAATGTAATTGAAATAGAGCTTCAACCTCTTGTGTTCTTTTCTCATAATACGCACGGATTTTTGAAAGGAAGTTGCTATAATGCCTCCATTGATGCCCCTCAGCATCGTTAGAACATTTAATTTTAATGTTTAACTCATAATAAATGAGATTTACAAGTAAAAATTATGATTATAAATTAATTAAAATAAATTCATTGTATTGAAAAAAGTGTTCAGATATTTATTGGGATATTAAAGTATTTTCTCTTTTGAAATAGAACTTCAACCTCTATTTGGATCTGTATTCTGAATGTTTGAAGTACAAATTCAAAAATTAAGATTTTAAAAACAGCGAGTGTAGTAAGTAATAATGATTCCTTTTTAGTATGTAAGAAATTTTCATGTGTGATATAATTGGACAGTTTTCTCTAAATTTAAGAGCACCTTCTTCATGTACAATGAAATACATTTTAAAATATAAATAATGTGAATATACACCACAAAGTAAGAATATAAGTAATATGTAAGTTTTTGTGCTATTGTGAATTATGAGATCATAAATCAATTTAAAGTAAGAATATTAAGAGATATAATTATATTTATTTAAATAAATGGAAAAACACTTAATTGCCGCAATCATAAGGTATTGCTAATTTATATTTTAATATACAGTATTATAAAATAGAAAATATAAAATTTCTAATATCTTAATTTGAGCAATTAAATTAAAATATAGAAAATGAAAACTGCATAAAATGTATAGTTTATCTATTCTAAAAAAACTATTATATTTCTTACAGATTTTGCTAAATGATTAGTCAATAATATTAAGAAATTTAAGATTGTTATAACAATAATTTTTTATTGATCTTCTTTTTTGAAACAAATATATTAAAACTTGTATGAATAAATTATACAAGTCTGAATTCAGCGGGGCAGACGTATGCGCACTTTTTCGGAAGATATTTCTCTCTCAACCAATATAATAAAACAATAATTTTTCTGCATATATATATATATATATATATATATATACATATATATATAGAGAGAGAGAGTCCTAGACTCAAATGATTTGCCCAATTTCCGGCCAGGTTCGGCCCCTTCAGAACTCCGCAGCCGGCTATCGCCGCTCAGGTCGGATCTCCTTCAAAAGTTTTCATTGGCAATACCTTCTTGCCACATAGTTTGTGCAATCTCATGCTTTTTTTATCATATAATTATGTAATTTAGCATTTGCATTTTTTTTATGGAGATCACCTTTCAAAATTTTAATAATCCTTAACGATTTGTTTTCTGATAAATTATATATTTGCCAGATTGAACTAATGGAGGTTGACAAAGTCGTACATCCTTAAGATTTCAAGAAGTAGGTCCGGTCAGTCTACATGATATCGGCACACAGTTGCTGTGGTGCGGCGTCATGAGGCTGTTTGGTTCTGATGTTATCTAATTAATATCTCAAAATTACCTAAATGCCACTCGAAATGTTATGTCGGCCGATTTCTGCCGACCTTCGCATATCATCGCTCGACAATAGGGTTCTTCGCGTTCGTTCGGCTCCCGAAGCTCGCCTCCGCCAGACGCAGCGCCGGTGCTCCGCCTTCTATTCGCCTCGCCGACGCAGCGCCGGTGCTCCGCCTTCTCTTCGCCTCGCCTCGCCTCGCCGATTTCGTCAACGAAGGTGCTCCGCCTTAGCTTCACCTCCCGTTCCCATTCACTTCGTTTTTCTGATGGATGTTTTTTCTAAAGATTTACTTGATATTGCCAATTGATTATGATTCTTAGGATTATATTTGCTTTGTGATTTTTAACATTTATTATTGCTAATTTAAAATAAATTTATGATATATATGAGTATGTGTGATCATTGATATCATTAAGTAATAATCTTCTTAGGTGCTTGTGATAAAATTTGTATGTTTTTTTTTTAGTTTTGATACTGTTTAACTAGTTATCATTTTAATTTATATTTCTCACATCCTAATATTATTTAACTAATTGTCATTTATACTGTTTGCCTAATTGTTTGATGTGGTTTTTCAATTTATATTTAAATTTCAGTATTTTGGGTAATCTTATCTCGTGTGTAATATAGCATACAGCATGAATGACAATAAATTAAACAATACATCTGAGCCATCTGTTATTTAAACAACACTGAACCAAACAACTCCTATTATCTGAATAACACCACTATCTAAATAACATGCTATCTTAATAACTTTTCACCTGACATTTAACCAAACAGCCCCTAAATATGAATTCTCCGCATTTTTTTGGTAATCTTCAGGTGGATGCATTCCTTGAGAACAATTTATGATATTTAAATATTTCTCCTTATTCTCCTGAATGTTGATTGTTAATAGTTTGGTAGAATTTAGGGTTTGCTAAAAGAAACAGTTCATCTGCTGAATATTCATCCATTTTTTTCTCTAGTGAGTCTGCTTGTCAGCAAGAATTTTCTTAGCTAAACATAAATATTGCCTAACCTTCAATTTTGCTACTACACTCTCTATTTTTTCTAATCTTAACTGAATAAGTTAGATTGTATTGACATATTAATTAGTTCCTAATGTTGAAATTTGAAGTTTTTGAAAAACGTGTGCAATTTGCTAACAAAGAGCAATTTTGGTTGGCTTTCAACATCTTTGGAGATAAAATATTGCAGTTCATAGTTCGTACAGTCTCATTTAGATTGCCTCTGATATAGCTAGCCATTGATATGTGTCTGCATTCCTCGAAGAGATTTATATACATAGTAGTCCGAGACTCAAATTATTTGTTCAATTTCCGCTCAGGTTCTGTCCCTTCAGAACTCCGCAGCCAGCTATCGCCGCTCAGGTTGGATCTCCTTCAAGGCCGTACCTTCTTGCCCCATAGTTTGTGCAATATCATGCTTTTTTATCATATATATATATATATATATATATATATATATATATATATGTAATTTAGCTTCTGCTTTTTTTTTTACTGGATCCTCTTTCAGAATTTGAACAATCCTTGACGATATGTTTTTTGATAAATTACATATTTTCCAGATTGAACTGATCGAGGTTATTTTCCCCATAAAGTCCTTAGATTCGTGTTTTATTTCTTCCGACGAGGGTTTTCCCTTTTAGTTAATCTTTGTTACTTTTGAACGCTATTTCGTGATCATTCTGTGTGATTCTTACTGTTGTTTCTTTTCTTGATATGCGCAGATGGATTGGCAAGGGCAGAAGCTCGCAGAGAAGCTGATGGAGATGTTCCTGGTAGCGTTTGCTGTAGTGGCGTTTGTTGTGGGGTATGCTATAGGCTCATTTCAAACTATGCTTTTGACCTATGCTGCTGGGGTTCTCTTGACTGCGATGGTAACCGTGCCCAACTGGCCATTCTTCAATCGCCACCCACTGAATTGGCTGGATCCAAGCGAGGTCGAGCGCCATCCTAAGCCTCAGCCTACTGCATCTCATTCTTCAAAGAAGAAGACCTCAAAACAGAAGTAGGTCCGATCTATCTATAGGATATCGGCATCCAGTTGCTGTGGTGGTGTCAACTCAGTCAAACTTTGTCTAAATGGCTCTTACTATTAATTTCTTTGCTGATGAACTTATGTTTTTTGATGTGTTTGTCTCTGCATTTTTTGGTAATCTTCAGGTGGATGCATTCCTTGAGAACAATTTATGATATTTAAATATTTCTCCTTATTCTCTTGAATGTTGATTGTTAATTCTTTGGTGGAATTTAGGGTTTACTAAAAGAAACAGTCATCTACTGAATGTTCATCCATTTTTTTCTCTAGTGAGTTTGCTTGTCAGCAACAATTTTCTTAGCTAAACATAAATTTTACCTAACCTTCAATTTTGCTGCCACGCACTCTATTTTTTCTAATCTTATTATGTCAGTTAGATTGTATTGACATATTAATTAGTTTTTAATGTTGAAATTTGATGTTTTTTAAAAACATGTGCTTATAATTGTTCATTTTTTGCGCAGTAGCATACTCCTCATAACAGCTTCATGGTTTTTGCTCCACTTGAAATTGTTTTGAGTGTTGCATGTTATGTAATTTCTTTGTTAAGTTATATTAACTTTGTTACTACTACTAGCCAAGATATCATTTGTATCTGTTTTTGTTTCTCATGCTTTTCATGTTGATGTTATCTTATCTTGTTTCTCATGTCGATGCTCTTACTTCTATGTTGTAATTAACCTAATCATTTTGTAGTTTTCCTACAATGTTGCTGCTAATAAATGTTATGTTCACATCCTTTCATGTTCTTTGATTTCACACAATGCGTGGTTGTTTTATCTCACGTGCATTACGAACTATCATCTTTTGTGCACTTAGTTTCTATAGGATTTATTTTTTGTATGAATATTACCTTTTTAATACTTCTTGATGCTCTTCTATAATATAATGTTTTAGATAGATTAGAGAATGTTGCCTTAGGTAGTTTGAGCATATTAAGCGTAGACCGAGCAATGCTCATGTTAACATTCTCTATTTGGTGGGGCTTCTATTTGATTGTGTGCAATTGAAACAAAGGATTCATGCAGCCAATCCCATTTAGTGGATTAATGTTTGGTGTTGTTGTTGTTACTTTTATTGTTAAATAAATATGTTTCAAGACTAAAGATATATATATATATATATATATATATATATATATGTGTGTGTGTGTGTGATCGTCATGCAATTTTCTCTTTTCTTTGTCACTTTGCTCCGGACATTTTGCTTTCAAAATCTTAGATGCTGGCGATCAATGGCAAAATTGACGATTTCCTGACCATTTATTGACGATTTCCTCTGATTTTTATTACATTCCTGTTGATTATGTCAAGGTTGAAATGCAAGCACTGGATTTCTTCATGATTTTGATGTTTTTGGAAAATAACGTCGACTCGTTTTTAGGGCATCGCTGATGCTGCTTCTTTTTCTAGCCCGTGAAGCTCCAATTGGTTCGTATATGAGATTTACTGTTTTTATTACAACTCTACATTGATTTGGAAGTTTTAAGGAGTCATAAAAATTTTGCCCTAATTTTCTTTATTTGGACGATTGATGTTGTGTATGTATGGATGATAGTGATGGAGTAGCTCACACTCCCCCCATCCTCCATTGTGATCCTTGTCTCACTTGAGTACTTAAATCATTTCTTGACGCTCTTACAAATAACTCATCTCCAGACTCTCTTGTGGAATCAAGCCTATCACATTACCTATAGGGGCAAACCTGCATAAATATAGGTTAAGAATGAAATTCAAATACTAGCTAAATTAATTGGGTATGCTTTTGCAGCTAAATTATAGAGATACAGAGAAATAGGAACGAAGCACTATCATACTGCTACAGAATATGATCTCTTTTATCATGCACATCTTATCACCAATGGTAATTTTTCAATGAATGAAATAATAAGACCGACAAATATTAAAATTAGCATCAACTTTCAAGTTTTTTTTCTTTTTCAAAGAATCAAATTTAAATTAATTAAAACACAAAAGTTGCATGCTTTACTTTTACCTTTTATTACACTCGGAAGAAATAAGTTCCAAAAGTTGACGCAATTCATGAGTTGAAAAGAAAAAAAAAGAGTTGAAGCATTGGTTGAGGATAGGATATTCTCATCCAAATTTTTTCCCATAGCAAGCGAAGGGAGCATACACACACATTACAATGACTGGAGTAAACTCATAAGCGTCAGTCTTTCTTCAAAATATCATTCTTGAATCTCTCGTTGGCTTCAACTAACCCGGCTGCAATTCCAGCTTCATTTGCAGAATGACCAGCATCAGCTACAATCTGCTCATAACAAAAACCCTTTTCATCAATATTATCAAATATATATACTCCCACCCAATATTTATGGATACGATAAAATCATAGAAAGAAAGTTTTTTCTTAATTAAGTGGCCACAGCCAACTTGAAGAAACCTCGGATTGTTCAGGATCGTGGGTCATCTAGCTTAAGCTGCAGAAGGATCAGCTCACGAACTGGTTGGCTCGGCGCATTCAGAATGGCTTGGAGATCGTGCTAGGGATACAATACCGATTGGCACCAAGTTCCACGCTAGCCAATGCGGCGGTTGGGCAGTCATGGGACAAAGCTGAGCAGGTTAATATAGTGATCAATCAATCTCAACCTGAATGCCTTTTAAACGATACATGTAGTATATCTCAGCACGTCACCACCGCCCTAAACAAGAGGGCATAGGGTACTGGACATTTTGGGCCAAATGCGCCTTTCGTAGCACTCCTGCTCTGAATCAATTGATAAAATCATCCTCTTTTAATGGATGACAACCACATGATCCTTTATCATACGGGGTTTTATAGGATTTTTTTTTTTTTGAAAGAAGATGATCTTAACAAGCAAATATATGACTGGTGGGATATAAATTCATGACATGGGAGAGATTTTGGCCAAGTACTATTCAACGATGCTAAGCTGAGTGATGGTGATTGCTCAAGCTAACCTGCGAGGATGAGCATAGGATGCTTATGGCGCACCTGCTTTGAAGTAGTTGCCCATTGAGAATAAGCGCGTTCCTGGAAGAGAATGTCAACAAGGATGGGGGGGGGGGGTCCTCGAGAGATCGAGTAACCACACATTATCGAGATGCTGTTGCATGAGACTACTTCATGATTTGAAGTAGCTGAAGAAGTAGGCCAAACCAGTCAGAGCTTGGCAGCCAACTAAAAATGTGATTGTTTTGCTCCGGCATGGAATTCAGAGGGACCCCTGCTGCCACACCCTATGAGTACACAATCTTTTTAACAAAAAGTTGCACTTAACCGAGGAGCACATATTAACGGAGATGCTGAGAATTCAAAGAAAGCGCTGGTAGCAAGATGAAACAAAAGAGACAAGAAAAGAAGAATAATTTCAAACTTCTCATAGATAACTTGGTGGTTTAATGCAGTCTGTTGTACTGGATGCCGGTAAGACATTTTGATTCATGATGCTAAGATCGGGGTAATTTGGTTGTCAGCATTCAAAATTTAATTTTATTGCTCTGTAATAGCCCCTCTGCTGGAGACAGTAGAAGAGCATCACACTTTTAAGAGTTGGCGAAATAATGACTCCGGTTTGAGTAGAAGCAGATCCCTCCATGCCAAAGAAGTCCTTCCACTCACAGTGGGGCTCAGTAACCACCTGTGGGCCAACTCTTTACTTTGTATTCATGTTTTGCTTGCTTTTTTTTTTCTTTTGTAAACTTGTATTCAAGTTTGTTGTGTAGCCACAAACCATAGATTGATTGTCAAGCGATTCGAGGTCATGGACTATGGTTTAGTTATTGGATACACTTTGATAAAGGCTCATGATAGTAGAACAAAGTGGGATTGAGAACTGAAACTGAGTAATCAAATATACTTTTTCGATCACTTGACAGTGAGTCACTTGTCGTGACATAGTTGTTGTAAGGAAATCTCTGAATTTATTTCATGAGAACTGTGGATAATCTTCAACGATGACAACGTGAGACAATCCGACTCTTCTAAAGAGTTTGCACATAGCAGTAGTCCTGGTGAGTATTTGTATTCATGTTTGCTGAGCATCTTCAAGAAGCTACTTAGGTTCCCAAGTGTCCATGATAGACCAGGATTTAATAGCAAAGGAACTTTACATCAATTGCAAAAGCGAAATTTCTTAGTAGTTAGATTTATAATGAAGCAACAGAGATTTAGGAAAGTCTCTATATGAGGTCGACAAAATGATAATCCTCGAACTTGCTTTTGACAATGTTGTTATAAACATAAACTTTCACTTTTTTTGCCCATTGAGCCTGAAAATTATGATCCATTAGCTTTGGTAATTGGTTCCAATTTTCCTTAAACTGAACAGCATGATAGTATAGCCGAAGCTGCCTTGTAGAGTAATGCAAAATGTCATATCTTTATTAAAGAGATGCACTTTGATCAAATGATAACTCGAGATTGAGAGATTTGAATCGTAAATGCCCAACTACTAAACCAGCGAGTGCATCTATGCTTGTCAGTGGATATGAATTCTTTGAACATGCCTTCTTGCATGAAATTCACACACATTTGTCAGGTACCGTGATCACATAAGGCAGCCACTCAAAAATATCACAAGTCGGATGAAAACTGCTGAGCAGCTTGTCTAAATATTTGTAGATCTCATTTTTATGCTGAATAGATGATTTCGTTATAACAAGCTAGGGCTTACAGGGGTCAACACAAAGATGATGTGGTTGATGATGTTCATGTCAACACAAGGATTTTGAGGGCGATGGACAACTAAACATATCAATGTTAGAATAAATAATATAAATAAACTTGGAAAGAAATGTATCTGATGCCAAATAGTTAGGCACAAAAAGAGTGATTGATTGCACCCTTGAAAATTGACACCTTGACTGTGATATTAGCAGCTCCTTGATAGATTTTAGGTCCCCTTGATGATAATTCCTCCTTTTGCAGAGAACATGGCAAACAAATGGCAAATAAACACTCCTCGGAACTTGTTTAACAATGGGCAATCAAATATGTTGAAGGATGCAACCATGAAATCAACATTCACGGTTTCATAATCATCAGTGATCACCCTGAAAAGTTCAATGATCTCCACCTTGTTATGAGAAAACACTACTAATCTGTTTTAATTTATATATATATATACATATATATTATCAACTAATCTGTTGCATTTTATAAATTCATAATGAAAAGCGTACAGCATATTAAGAATTGGAGATCTCAACAAAAAACAAAAAAGTAAACATATAAACAAACAGAAAAGAAAAAATACAAAGTTCACAACTCCAAAAGAGATCTAAAAAAAGAAATCTCAGCAAACACTGACTATCTCCGCGCTAGAGTAATCAATTCTCCCAATTAGCTATCTCACATTTTACTCATGTTATAGCTAGAACTTTTTTTAAAATTTGGAATATTTGCTTTTTTCTGCTTCTTTTTTTCCTCTTATTCTTAACAAGGAAATCAATCAATCTCTCTGAGTTTGAAATAATATCATTTGATTCTTCAATTGAATCCACCTCATCGGTTTAAGCAGACTCACTAGTGAAAAAATACTTTGAGGCCTTCCCTCCATAACTGGATGAAATTGTACATGCATATTAAGGTTCGATCGAACCTCATCATCTGCAACATGAGAACTGGTGTTCCTCTCTGTTCCTCTCCTATGCAGAACAATTGAAATTTCATCAATATACTCTTGTAACCATTCTGGGGAGTCTCCCAGAGACTTTCATTCCCAGGGATCACATCACATCATATATATATATACATATATATGCTGATCAACCAAATATTTTCAAATATGTGAGATCTACTCTTTTGTCGTTCCACTTCTTGCAACTCCTTCAGTGGCACTGAAGGTTCACGATTAATCAAGTGGGTTGCTGTGTTGATAGCATTCACCCAAAAATGTTTTGTTAATCTCACAGGTAATCTCATGCTCAGTGATGGTCCTGTTCATTCTTTCTACTACACTATACTATTGTTGTGTTCTTAGGGTTGAAAATTTTCTTCTAATCCCCTCTTTAAGTACAAAAATATTTAAACTTTATATCATTATATTCCCTATTATTATCAAATCTCATACATTTCAGCTTGTGTACAATTTCATTCTCTACAACACCTATCCAATTTTTAAACCTCCAAATACATTCGATTTTTTCTTCAAGAAATAAACTCACACCTTCCAGGAGTAACCATCGATGAAAGTAACAATGTAATTTAAGTTGTCCAAAACAGAAACTAGAGCCGGAGCCCAAACGCCCTTTATACACCACACCAGCTCTAGTTTTTGCACTTTGGGTTCTCAGTTATTTTTCACAAAAGTGACCTATAATTTTTTGCATTTGTTGAAGTTGAAGCATTCGAATTTTTATTGTTCAGGTAAAGCGTCTCGTCAATGCTTTCCTTCGCAATCACTAGTGCTAATTTGGTAACTTTCCATGACTCCGGTGAATGTAGTGTTGTGCTCGTCTCTAGCTAGTTGACTCACCGAAATCAGCTTTCTTTTCAATGATGGGACGTGTCGAATTTCTTTAGCTTCCATGTAGAACCATTTGGCATTTTGATATCAACATCTCCTTTACTGGCAATATTGCACGCTTTGTTGTCCCTCGTATACATGTTTCTATAGTCACCTGCAACATAGCTTTTGAACATACTTTTAATTAGCGTAGCATGAAATGATGCAACTAAGTCTACCACCCAACACTCGGTGTTGTCTAAAGACAAGATTAGAGCATCCAGAAGAGGTTCTGATGTGATGTTTGTTGCACCATTGTGTATGGTTGCTACTTCCTTCTTTGGATACAATCCTTCTTGAAATGCCCTTTCTTGCTATAATTCCAGCATTTGATGCGACCCTTTGATTTTGGTTTGCTCCTTCTAGATTTAGACCAATTCCAGTTCAGGTTATGGTTTAAATTTCTTCCCCTACCCTCCACATTAAAAGCCAATGTAGAAGCTTTACTGATTGATCTCCTCCGAACTTCTTTGCTAAGAATCAAACCAACAATATCATCAGAAATTTCAGAGTAATAATTCTAGATGAATTGTTTATTGTTCTGACAAAACTATCCCAACTATCTGGTAATGAGAATAGTAGCAAAAGTACTAACTTCAACTTCAAATGTAATACCAACTAAGCTTATTAATTGGCTCATCACCGTACTAAAATTATTCAGATTCTGGCACAAAGCTGCAATCTACCATCTTCACATTGAGAAGGTGTTTCATCAAGAAAACTTTGTTTAACACCAAAGATTTTTTACACATCCTTGATAATCTACAGTAGTCTTCTCATCAATTATGTTGAAGGTAACTAAAGATGCAAGTACAAGCAGGTCAAATCCAAGGTTGTTTTATCAAATACCTTTCATACTTCTTCACTCATGTCTAATGGTTTCTTCTCAATTTCACCCAGCGGCTGATACCATTTTTTTTTTGACAGAGTGGGTATTCAATCTGCATTTTTACAATGAAAAGTTGAATCCATTAAACATGTTGATTTTGTATCTTGCTTTGTACATGATTACTCCTATTGGAACTTGACCAAGCTTCAAACGAATGCTCTGATACTAGTCATTATGAAAAAACACTACCACGTTGCAGCATTCCAATGAGGAACCCGAGCAAATCACACTGTACACAATAGCACAAGAGCCCAACACACAAAATATACAAATCCAAATCAAATCACAGCACAAAAAAGCAAACATAATACACAGATTTACATACGGGAAAAATACAGTGCCACCACCACAAATAAAGATCAACTAAAAAATGAAAGGTATTGCAGACTTGCAACAGCTCTCAACAGAGCTTTCCTTGCTCTCTCAAGAAAGAAAGAAAAACTATTGCTTCTTCTTTTCTCATTTTTTATCACAGTAACTTTATTGATTATATTATATCTTTAGCACACCATGCTATATTATCCCTTATCCTTATCTCACAATGTATGGCATTAAAATCTTTAAGAAGACTAACCCAAAAAAGGTTAAAAATAGGTCCCATAACCCATTTGAATTTTACACTGCACAAGTCACGCTCATCTGATGCTTAAGTGAGTTGAAGCTCCGAACTTATTGTCTTTGGCTGAAAGGCAAAATTAGGTCCTAGAGCTAGGGAGAGCCTAAGCATCGAACTTATTGTCCCTGGCTGAGACCCTGGCAACTAGGGCACGCCTACATGCCAGACATTGTTTGCTTCAACTCATTTCTTCAAGTCCAATGCTTGGGCTCACTCAGGCATCCAAGCTCCCAACGCTTGAGTGCACCCTGGCACCCAAGCTCATGCCTTCTGAATCCCTGACGTCCTTATGTTGCTACAGAACATCCAAGATGCTTCATAAAGTTCCCGACATCAGGGTATCAAGGTGCAAGTTTTTATGCTACCAGTATATTGCTCAACACATGTCCTCTTACTTTCTTTGTGTTTGTTCTTTGTCTGATTAATCTTTAAACGATCTCCAACCTTTGTGTGTTTGCTCCGACACACTCAATGCTCCATTACACAACACACCTTCTATGTTAAGGTTCAGGAGTAGATCTTTTGTGAGGTATATTTGAGTTTTAACCAGACTTTGCATGAATAATGAATGATTCATGGTTTAGTTAGATCAGGGGTCAAAGATTTCCTATGAGCACAAGCCCCAATATTAGTTACCCCTTCTAGTCGTCTAGGAGGAACTCTCGATTAAGGAATGTTATTATCTTTTAATCATCATCGAGGTGGGAGGGTAAATGAAAGTTGATACGATCAAGATCCCATAGTTACGTCATCCCAGGTCAACTTGTGTTCCAATTTACCAATGTTAAAGGAAACTTTGTCCATAACATCCAAAAAAATCTAATTAACTATAAGTTACATCATCTCAAAAGTCTCAAACAGACTCAGCAATATATGTTGAGGGTTTAAATATTGAGTTTTAGCTTCTTGAATTTAGGGTTTAAATCCATTGGACTACCAACTTTATTATTTTCGTTACATGAAGCCATTGATACCTTAGCAAAAGAAAATTTCAAGGTAGTAGAGTGGCTTCCCAAGGATCAGAGGATAGAGAATAAAGCTTTGGTGGTCAGCAATGTGGTCGATGACGACCTGGCAGTTGTCGGGAAGAGAAGAAAGTTGAGAATGAGAGGAACAGATCACAAGGGGTTCTAGAAAGCTCATAGAAGATGTGGTTCCTCGGTAGCGCAAAGTTAAAGTGAATGGTTATTTGTGTGTGACTGTTCAACTTCAAGAGATGCTTGGTGGGGCAAACAAAGTCGAAATGACTTGAAATTTTGAGAGAATATTTATTAAGATATTATGAATTTATAGATTTTTTTTTTGGACTTTTTGGGTGGTTGTTGGAGAAGGTTATGGACAGCAAAACGAAAGGGAATTGAGAGTTGCGTAAGTTTAGTTAGAAGGGTGTTTGATGGCCAAAACGGAAGTGAAATTTGGCAAAATAAAATGGAGATAAACATAACATAGGATACTATAGAAGCAAATAGAAAAAATGCAAAAAAAATACAAGATAAATATCAAGATATTCACACATTAATCCTTAAAAGTATAGACACCTTCAAGCCCTTCAATTGTGCACACTGAAAGAAGAGATGGCTATCCACACCACCAAGACCTCTCAAGTTCCTTTTCTCTCAGAAAATAGTATTCATTCCATAATAACCTAAATGAAATGTATCAAACAGATAAACATGTGAGGCACCCCTTCATATTCTAAGGTGACCCTTCACATTCCCCACACATAAAAAAAGCATGTAATGCTGCTAGCATGGAGAAAAAAAGATGATATGACAAATAAAAACATAATATGACTTGATACTGAATCAATCTCCAGCAGCTACTCTCCAAGCAAAGGCTTGAATCATGGGCCTACTCTTCGCATCTATTTGTTATCCTGCATCAGACTCTCCCCCCACCAAAAGAACTCTACTTTGCAAAATTAAAGTTTATATAATCATCCAAGAGGTCGGTGCCCAACTTCTGAAGCTTCATCTTTGTTGCCCAAAACCTCTCTAAGATACTAGAAATGGTGGTGCAAAGTTGAAAAGTTTTTTTATGCATAAGCGACCTTTCCACTTAGACAAGGCGCTTGGTGGGACAAACATTGTCAGAATGACTTGAAATTTATGGAGAATGCTTATGGAGATGAAAGGAATCTATGAAATATATTTTTAGAGTTTTTTGGTCGTTGTTGGAGAGGGTTATGGACAGCAAAACGAAAAGGCATCGAAATTTGCATAGGTTTCATTGGAGATGCGTTTGGTGGCCAAAACGGAAGCAATATTTTTGGCGAAACAAAGTGGAGATAAAATGTAACAGAGGATATTATAGAAGCAAATAGAAAATGCAAAAATAAATCACAAGATAGATACCAAGATTATTCACACCTTGGCTCTTGAATGTTACACACATTCAAGCCCTTCGATTACGCACACTAAAGGAAGAGATAGTATCCATACCACCAAGAACCTGCAAGACCTTTTCTCTAAGAAAATAGAATTCATTCAATAATAATCCAAAATGGCATGTATCAAATAGATTAAGATGTGAAGCACCCTTTTGTTAATCTCCAACAGCTACTCTTTGTGCAAAGACTCGAGTCATGAGCCTCCTCTTCGTATGTATCTGTTGTCATGCATCACTTTGAGGGTTTGTGGGTTAAATAGAGGTCGGAGGAGCAGAATCATCAGATTTAGTGTTTCAATCCAAGGGTTCGGCTAAAATTGAGGGATGTTTCAACGCTCTTTAATTACCGATCATGCTTCACCGGGTCCCAAGGAGTATTTTGAGATAAATTTTGGGGGTTGAAATTAGTTTGTTAGATGTATTCACCGCTCGAATTCAGCAACATGTGGCTGGTCGAACGTAGCTTTGGGGAATGAGATGAATAGTGCTTGATTTATGCCAACCTCTAATCTAATCGGATGGCGGGAATTCTCTCAATGTTTATTTAATATTCCAATCGTCAAATATAAGTACTAGATCCGACGAATCGGATTTAAATCTGTTGTCCACTCAGATCGCGATCGTTGAATCTGAAGATTGGATCTGACAGTCGAGATTAGATTTCGCCATTTTGAATAAATTAAGCTGCTGGTTTTAATAAAATAAGTGATAGAAATTAATTTTATATTAAAATATTCATCAAACCTAAGAAAACTTTTTACATTTGAACTCCCCACATTTAATTATGTATTGGGGAGAAAGTTTCAAAAAAATTTAAGCTATAATAAATTTTTTTAAGTTTTAAAATTAAAATATGTGCAAATGCATGAAAATTTACAAAAGATTCAACTCGCCAAAATACACAACCTGACCAAATTTCATAGCTTTCGGAGTTAAAATTAGCCAAATATGCACAAAACATATTTGAAATTAATTTAATTAAAACTCTATTACTTAATTTATTAAAATAAGTTAAAATGGCGGGATCTAATCTCGATCGTCGGATCCAATCTTCAGATGCGACAACCGCAATTTGAGTGGATAGCGGATTAAATTCGATCTATTAAATCTGACGGCTGGAATATTAAATAAATCCTAAGTGAATCCCTGATGTCCGATTAGATCAAACGACTGGCATAAGTCAAGCACTATTCATCTCCTTAATCATTGTTGCGCTCGACCAGCCACGCATTGCCGAATTTTGAGCAATGAATGCAGTCGGTCAACCACTCCTCAACCCCCAAAATTTATATCAAACTACTCCTCGAGATTTGGCAATGCATGTTAAGTAATTAAAGAAAGTTGGAACTTCCCTCAATTTTAGTCGAACCCTTGGAATGAAGTGAACCGATGATTCTGCTCCTACGGTCTCTTTTTAAACCCCAACCCTCTAAGGCAGCCACACCTCCTCAGAGCTTTCTAAGCATATTACTATTACTATTAATCATACTAGCATAATAAATCTCATTATTATGTTGCATATACGTATCACATTTTATATTAATATATATATATATATCCATAAATGTAATATATACAATATATAAACATATGTATTCTCATATGTATAGTATTATATATATATATATCACTATACATTATATATTAGATATTTCGCATAGTGTGTCAAATACACTAGATAATAGGTAATATATATTATACATAGTCAAATATATATATATATATAAAATATTAATTATTAATATAATTGTGTGTCAAACACACTAAATATAATGTTACATAGACAACCCATATGCTTCATATTGTGTATAGATACACTAGACAAGATAATATATATTTCATATATATACATATATATGTGTAATATATTATACATATAGCATTTATTATAATAACATGGACATTATAAATATAATATAATGTATTATTTAGTATTAATATCATTATTATTTATACTATCATAATAAATATCATGTAATATGAATAATAGATATAGATATAGAATACAATATGTAATATATATATATATATATTAAACTATAATATATATTGCATATATAATCCAATATCTATGTAATATATTAAAATACATAATAACACATTAAATATATAATGTATATCAATAAACACTAAGTATTAATCAATATATATTCATATATATACATATATATATATATATCTTTTTTTTTCAGCGCTCTCTCGTAAAGCTCCCGAGCGAATTTTGTGGCGATCTAAGGTTCCGGCTCCGGCTTGGCCATCAGGCCTGGGCCTCGGCCCCGTCCTCTCGTGCTTTCATAGGCGATCTGGTATTCTTTTTACAAACTAAGGTTTTCTGGCTTTGATGCTTCATGAGTTCTTTTCTCTTCTTTCTCTAAGTTTTTTCCTTTCTTTTTTTTTAATAACCTTTTCTGATGTTTTAATGGAGATTCACCCCTCAATTAGATTCTTTAAAAAGATTGTAGAAAGCTCTGCTACTACAATCTCTAAAGAGATAAATACTTTTCGTGATGCTCCTGCTATTTTCTTTTCAAATGAAGAGATTTCTAAGTTAGCTTATCCTCATGCCCTAACTCTCATTGGTAAATTCAACAAAAAGAAACCAAACTTTAGTTTAGTTGATGGATTTATCAAGGGATTAAAACTTCATAGCCCGATAAACATTTGTGCTTTTGATTCTTACAGTGTTTTATTTAGCTTCTCCTTGGATCTTGATTACGCCAGAGTTTTTTCGAAGGGATCTTTTGATCTCGAAGGCAATACAATGAAATTTTTTAAATGGGATCCTTTCGTTGATGTCACTTTAGATTCTCCCATTGCTCCGGTCTGGGTTAACTTGCCGGGTTTACAGCTTCTTTGTTAAGAAAGAAATTTTGTTTAACATTTCAAAAGCTATTGGGAGACATCTCCAATTAGATAGAAACACTACCATTGAGAGGAATATCGCTGCTCCTAGAGTCCTCATTGAATTAAACTTATCTTTAACTCTCTCGGAAATAATTTGGTTGGGATCCCTGAAGCGTGGTTATTTCCAACCGATTTGCTATGAAAAACCTCCCTATGTACTGTAAGTGGTGAACTCTGGGGCAGATGCTCAAAACTGCCCTCATACTCAAGGAAGTAGCCCTGTTCACCCCAAGGAAAGAGCCCTTATCATGCCAGCAAATGTTGAAGGTATGGCAGGTATCTGTGAAAGGTTAATTTCTGGAGACACTTGTCTGAATGAAAATATGAACCAAACTAGAATAATGGAACCTATTGATATGACCAATAACACTATGGTCACTATCGATAGAACCATAAACGTGTCTACCAATTCAAGAACATTGTGATGCTCCGGCACCTTTTCCAAATTTGAATACTAACGGCTTAAAAACGAATGTGTTACTTCCAAATTCAAAATCAAGTCTTTCTATTACTGATGAAACTGATGTTGTATTTCTCATTTAACTGTTCTAAATGTTAGCATTGCTAAATCTACAGAAATTAATGAGCTTAATGCTATTAATGATATAAGTTCAAATATGCAGTATACTAATGATTCTTCTATAAGTGATGGCTTAGCAGATCCTCAAATCAAGGAGAATGTTAATCAGTTAGAATCAGACTTTCTTTATCCAATGAGATAAATGCTTTCAATGTTTCTAATATTGCTAGCACTTCAAATGAGGCACTTGTGTCTAGTTACAACACAAGAAATTTTGATGCTGAATTTATAATTAAAAGTAAGGAAGATAGCTCATTTTTTTCTTCTTCTGCTAAGAACTTTACTGGTAGCAAAAAACTCACAGAATTTGATGAAAATACTGCTTTTCTTGAGAATTTTAAAGTTTCTGATACCAAACATAATGTTGAAGGTGATAAGGAAAAGTCGATTAATAATGAATCCTCTCTTGTTAATGTTAATGCTAATCGGTCAAATGCAGATAAAGATACCAGAACTGATTTGGTAACCAATGTTGTGGCAGAAATATCCTTTTCAAGTTCTCAGATTTCTAGAAAATCTGAAGATTGCTTTAAAAAAGTTGATAGAACTTATAACAGCAATTCAAAAAATAATATTATGCATGTTAGCAAAATATTGTTAATGGTCTTGAAAATGTTTGCAATAAAAATGAAAATCTGGTTACAAAGTAATCAGTAATCCTGGATCAGCTGAAGGTTAATATAGGAAGAACAACAGAAAACATGCATATTTATTCAAACACAGTTCAAGAGAAAATGTCTCCTCCTTGTCGACCTGAGCAGGCTGACAAGCATAAGGGCAAAAGTACAGAATTATATTCTGTACCAGTTTTCACAAATTATGAAAATGACAACATTATTTTTGGCAAAGAATTTATTTCTAAAATTTCAGTCACTACTATTGATAATGTTGATAATGTTGATAAAGATTCTAACAAATATTTGAAAGAATCTTCTCAAATTTCTCAGGAACTGAAGAAAAATTTGGGAAACTTCACCAAACCAAGAAGCCCAATAAAAAAAAAAGCGGAGAAGCTCCAATACAAAGCCAAGGATAATATAAAGGTGACAAACAGATACAAAATACTGACTGCTTTAACTGAAAGTGAAGAAGAAGGGGAAAGCTCTAAATCAGGTACATTTGATATGTTAACAAACAAAGCATTTCAGAAGAACCCAAGTGGCTCTTCTAAGATTTGCCAATGAATATTCTAGTTTGGAATATGAGAGGCATGGGTAACGCCTAGCCTAAGAACAGACTTAAACACATTATTAAAGAAAAGAAAATTAGCATTGCGGTGCTTTTAGAACTAAAGGTTAAAGTTGAAGCTTTAAATAATATTTGCAAGTATGTTAAATTAGATAAAGCTATTGCGACAAACAACAATAAAATCTGGGTGATGAGTGCTAACATGTGGGATCACAATATCATTGTTCAAAATGAACAAGCCATCCACATCAGATTCTTTAACTCCTCTGTGAATTTTGTTGCCACTTTCGTGCACGCAAACAATATCAAATCTGAACAAAATTTGCTTTGGAACTTTCTTAAAGATTGCAGCCACACTTCACTTCTGTGGGTGATGGGGGGCGACTTTAATGTGGTTCATCATCATCATGAGTATAAAGGCTATTCTTCATCCCATTAATTATCTACTATTGATTTTAACTCAGCTATGATTGATTGTGGTCTTGATGACTTTAAATATTTTGGGGCACCTTTCACTTGGTCTGCTGGTAGGAAATTTGCTAGGCTAGACAAATTTTTTATTAATAATTCTTGGTGCAATACTTTCTCTGAGTATAAAAATTTCTCTCTAAACTCCACTTCCTCTGATCACAAACCGATCATCCTCGCTTCTTGGTTTCAGAATTAGGTTAACAATAAAACCTTTAAATTCCAATTATTTTGGTTAAATAGAATCGAATGTCTTGATATTGTTAAGAATAATTGAAATGAGAAATGCAATTCTTTTGGTCTTATCAGACTAGTAGAAAAATTCAAAAATTTAAGAAAGGATTTAAATGATTGGAACAAAAACAAAGTTGGAAACATTTTTAATAACCAAGAAAGACAAGAAAATATAGTTTCTTCTTTGGAAAACATCTATGAAGCTGATACTTCAACTGAAAACAAATTGCTCTTTCCAAAGCAAAAGCCATTTTAATTTAACAGCACAATGAGATTGAATCATTCTAGAAGCAAAAATGTAGTTCAAATTGAAGACTTGAGAGGAAAAAAATACTATTTTTTATCACAATTGGGTTAACAAAAGAAGGCAATTCAACAAAATCATTGAAATTCACACCCCTGAAGAAATTATTTTGTGTAATGAGAAGGAAATTCAAGATTCTGCTATAAATCATTTTAAAAAAAAATTCTCCTCTACCCCTCCGAATTTTTTAAATTCTCATTTTGAGTTTGTGGGTCCTCAAATAAAATTTGAGGACAACAATATGCTCAATTTAATGCCAACTGAAGAGAAAATTTGGGAAGTGGTTAAAACTTTGAAATCTAATACTTGCTCTAGTCCTGATAATTTTCCTTCTGAATTTTACATCAAATTTTAGAGTATTACTAAAGATGATATTTGTAATGGGTTAAAGAGTTCTTCTGTGATGTCTCGATGCCAAAATATTTTACTCATACCTCAATTGCTCTTATCCCGAAACGTGAGAAGGCCTATTGGTGGACCAATTATAGGCCAATATGTCTTATTTCCACGTTTAACAAAATAATATCCAAAATTCTAGCAAATAGACTGAAAAAGCTTATTCCTAATCTCAATGAACCCAACCAATCGGGCTTTGTCCTAGGCCGAACAATTCAAGATAATATTTTAGCTACTCAAGAATTTTTTCAGAGTCTTAAAAGCAAAAGGAGAGGTCACAACCTAATAATCAAACTTGACCTTGAAAAAGCTTTCAACATATTAGATTGGAATTTTCTCCTTAAAATGCTAAATGCTTATGGTTTCAATGAAAGTTTCATTAAAAAAATCCAAAACTTAACTCAAAGAAACTGATTCTCTATAATTATCAATGGTCAAGCTAGCAGATTTTTTAATTTTAAAAGAGGCCTTCGTCAAGGAGATCCAATCTCCCCTATTTTATTCATTCTGGCTATGAACTATTGGTCATATCATATTAATTCCCTTTTTTTGAAAGATCCTAGCCTCCAATATAACCCGGGTGGAAAAATTATTATATCTCACTTGACTTATGCTGATGATTTGATCATTTTCTCTAATGCCGGAGTAAAAAATATCTTAAAACTTAAGAGATTGCTAACAAAACTTGAAGCTGATACTGGGCTTAAAATTAACACCTCCAAATCTCATTTTTACATCAATGAGAAAGTTAATATTCAACAAATTAATGCTATAAAACATATGCTCAATTTCAACCAAGGTAAACTTCCTTTCACTTATTTGGGCATCCCAATTTTCTTAGGTCATAACAAAATATCATTTACAAAGATCTTTTGGGGGCTATTTTTAAAAAACTGAGGGGTTGGGAGCATAAATATCTTTCTCAAGGGGGTCGCTTAATTTTAATTAAATATGTGTTAAACACCATTCCTCTCTATTGGCTTAAATTGACCTCTCCAACTAATTTTATAATGAACAAAATAAAAGTGCTTTTCAACAAGTTCCTTTGGTATCAGTTCTAAAACTATTTGGTGCGCTTGGGACAAAACTACTTTTCCTTTGAATGAAGGAGGTCTTGGTTTACATTCCTTGGATTCGATTCATAAAGCTTTTTCCCATAAAATGTGGTGGAAATTCAGAACTACGAACTCCTTATGGGTTTAGCTTTTGTTTGCTAAATATGCGCGACTAAACATCCGGCTCAAATCAATCATAAAATTACTGACTCCAAAGTTTGGTGCAGAATGCTTAATCACCATGACATTACGGAGGAAACCTTATATTGGGATGAAATTGATGCTTCTAACAATTTTTGGTTTGACAATTGGAACCAAACGGCACCGATAGAAAACTTAATGGACACAATTCCTAGGCCCAAGATAAAATTAGGAGAAATCTACTCAAATGAGGTGGGTTGGAATACAAAGATTCTAAACAGCCTTTTTCCTCCTTACCTCATCACTCAGATAATCTCTCACAGTCCTCTGCTTAGCCTGGGAAAAAAAGCAAATTCTGAGCTGTCATCTTAGCAAGCTAAACTTATCCAAGCTTTGGAACTGTTGTAGAATCATAAATATCTGGGTTGTATATAAGTGTGGTGAAAACATGAAAAGGGGTTACTCTTTTGCTTCAAAATGTCAATGGTGTAACAATCATGAAAGCTCAAACCATGTGTTCATTAAAAATAGTCATAGTAAAGCAGTTTGGAGATGGATTGCTATAGAACTTGATTCTACTACAATCATCTCTCTTAATGATTTTTTCTATCGTAACTCAAAAAAGCTCTCAATTTGGAATTTATTTGTGGCTTTAGCTCTTTGGCATATCTGGGATAGCAGAAACAAATCCAAATAAAATAATATTTCAATGAATGCAAAGAAAATTATAAATGCGATTCATGTTGATGTTAACCTCATTTTTTAGGCTTTTAATGGTAATTGCTTCTCGTGGGGATCTCTCAAGATTCAAGATTTTAAACTTAAATTTGCTAATCCTCTAAATTGATGTGTTTTAGTAGTGATTGCTTTGTTTTCATTATGACTATACTCGTGTTTTTAAGATTGGAGGTTGGTTCTACCGGTGGCTTGTTTATTTGGTTTTGCTATTTGCTGTTTTGCTGTTGGCCGTTTGTTGATGGCTGTTTGTTGTGGGCGATTGGTGGTGGTGGTTGTTTGTTGATGGCTGTTGGCGATGGCTGTTTGAGGTTGGCTGTTTGGTGGTGGTGGCTGATGTGTTGGCTACTATGTTTTGTGGTGGCTGTTTTGTTTTTGATGACTGTTTGTTGTTGGCTGTATTTATGGTGCCTGGAGCGTCGGCTGGTTTGCGCTGCTGGTTGTGGTTCTTTCTGCGGTGTGGTGGCTGTTATATCGGTTGCGTGCGGTGTGGAGGCTGTTATATCGGTTCCGTGAAGTGGCTGGTTGGTTGTAGAGGCTATTTGTGGTGGCTGTTAATGGTGGCTGCTAAGTTGGCTGCTCTGTTTCGTGTTGGCTGTTGGTGTGGGCAGTTTTTTTCTTCTTTGTGGTGCCTTGAGCGTCTTTTCTTCGGGCGTTTCTGTGGATGCGGCTTGGCGTTTGCGTTTTGGGTTCCTGCTGTATGGTGTCAGCTCTGTCATGTTCAAGTGTTTGTCTGCTGTTTGGTTTTTGTTTGCTGGCTACTCGTCTGGTGGAAGGTTTGTTGGCCTATGTGGTTTGGCTTGCCTGCTTTTGCTTTTTCTGTTATTTATATTGTTGGTTTACCTGCTGGTTTTTCTTCTAGTTTCTGTGTTTGTTGGCTTTTTTGTTTTGTCTTACGTTGTTGTTATGTTTGTTTTGTTCGTTGGTCTACTAGTTAAGTTTTCTTTTCATGCTGGGCCTTTTAGACTATACACTGAGCTTAGCTTTTTGGGGCTGTCTACATACTTTTTAGAATGCTAGGTTTTAATGTACCCTCGCAGCCCTTTCTTGTACCTTTTTATTTAGCTAATAAAATTGTGCCAAGATAGCTTTCCCTACAAAAAAAAAAAATATATATATATATATAACATATTGTATATTAATAACATATGTACGTAATATGTATAAATATATATAAATCTGTATTAATATATATACATGTGTGTGTGTATGTGTATCATTATTAAGTATTATGATATTTCATATTTATATATTATTAAACTAATAATGAATAATATTATGATAATATCTATATAAATAAGTGTATGTTTTCACATAAATGCTATCAATTAAGCCCTCAATCACAATACATGTTATCATATACATATGTATATAAGTTATCATAATATAAATATAAATATTAATATTTTGATAATGCGATCAAAGAGAAAAAGAGAAGGAAAATAGAATATATATATATATATACATATATATATAACTAAGTAATGTTGCTTACAATTCAGCCCATCCATAATGGTACACATGTATTTATAATAATCTTTAAATAGCACAAATATAATGCTATTCTATTTGCACATAACATTATTAATATTAATATTCATGAAAATATGGTTAACAATATAATAACACTAAACATCTTTATTCATAAAATGATTTTTCATATATAAATATTCATTATCTATATATATATATATATATATATATGTAATACATATATATATAAACATATATATATATACGCATAGGTCACCATATGTTTTAACATTGCATAATATAATAATTTGAAAAATTACACACACACACACACACTCATATATATATATATATATATATATATATATATATATATATATATATATATATATATATATATATATATATATATGCATAGGTCACCATATGTTTTAACATTGCAAAACATAATATTTTGAAAAATTATTTGATGTTATCATATACATAGTATAATTTATAACTATAAATTAAGAAGTAATAATCTCAAAACATCTAAAGCTAAGGAAGGATTCCTTACTCATGTACTTTAGGCATTTAATTAAGTACCCTTACTTCTAATTAATAAAAAAATTAATAATATAATATATAATACAAAATTTTATCTAAAGACTCATGAAGCCTGAGATACTAGCATAATACTTAAGAATATAGAAATAAATGAGAAGAATAATCGCTAATGAGAATTAATAATTTTCATACCCTTGTGATGAGTGAGATATTTGTTGAACACAAACCATGAAAGGTACAAAGATATCATATCTTATTTTATTTTTATGCTATTTTCATTGACACTGCAAATTTCTATGCCTCAAACCTTTTATTGTTTGATGCTATAGAATTAAATGAATGAATGAACATAGTATGATAAAAGGTTCACATTGGTAGAATAATTACTATATGTACAGACATATTTAAGATGGGGTTCTCCGATATCATGAACTACATGGGAGCTATATCAAGCCTATGAGGGGCAAGTATATGGTGTTTCAAGATGTTAATATAGAACCCAAATTACAAGTTAGGTAGACGACTTGATCCTCAAGTTCTGAAATTGCCCAACAAAACTATAAATAAGAATGAATGATCAAAAAAAATATTTTGCTATAATAAGGATTTGTGTTGAGTTAGTTTTGTTTTGCATGGAAAGATGCTCGGTTTATTAAATTCTTTTGAAATTCCTTTTATGTATCCCTGCATATTTTTTCTTCCACGCACCACTTTTATTAAATATAAAATATAATATTTTATGTACTATAGAATAATCCAATTGGATTCAAACTCGAATTCTTTTCAACTGTCAACCCATGAACCATTTGACAAACAAGAGGAAGCGTAAGGAAGAACATTTGTCGCTACAAAGACAAGATTTATCAACATTTTATTTGTTTTAATATTTATTTAAAAAAGCCCTGTAATGATGAAAGTATATCATTGAAACTCTGTAATTTATTTAAGTTTTATTGAATTGAACTATATGTGCTAATTTTGAATGGTTATATGAATGAACACTATTGGCTTAAATATATAATATGATTTTACAATTAGCACTTAATATTAGATTAGTACAATAACTCAACAACAAATCCTCACAGTTGGTATCAAAGCAAGCCATCGGGTGTCAGATGAGAGTTGTGTCATACAGGGAAAACTATCAATTCATGGGAGCGATCTCTTGAACCAAAGATGGGTTAAGGTGTTACATAGTAGAGGGTATCTCTTCAGCCTGTATGGGTCACCTCTAGTCCTACCTACTCGATAGATAATTTTTTGAATTTGTGCATGGATATAGACGAGGACGTCAATTGTTGAAGTTAGATATATTGTGAAACCCTCTTAAGTAGAATTAAGTTGCTCTTAAACATCATGATGCCTTTTTAAATAACTGTGGAGTTTCTGGTAATAACTCCAAAATTAAAAGCACTCAAGTTGAGAGAACTCATAAGATGAGTGATCTACTGGAAAGTTATCTTCTAAGAACAAAATCATGAGGCCATAATGGTCAAAGCGAACAATATATTGGTGCTTAAGAGCTCGTCCTATTACACCAGTGAATCGTGAGATGCGGGCAGTTGCTTGGAAATTTTGAGCATATGCAACTATTATTCGACAATCCCGTACGCAAATGAGCTCTTAGAGATTGTAGATGATGCAATTTCCACCATGTGCATACAGTGATCATCCCCGCATTGCTGATTAAACCCTCCTGATGCGTCAAGCGAAGGAGTACATCCTTTCGTTCACTAGGCGTCGACAAAGGCGGATCTAGAGAAGGTTCAGCAACGTCGCCCAGAAAGTGTCAACAGCTGGTGCATTTTCTTCTTCGCCTCTAGTCACCCGCTTCTTTGTCGTCGTCTTCTTCTCCTCTCTTCTTTTTATTCTTACTTTTTTTATGGTTCGAACACTTAACTTCTAAGGTTTAGCATCAACAAAATGAAGAGTTCAAAATTCAACATATATTCCTTTAACATGTGAAACTGCACATGATATATGTTCATCTATCGTGAGGAATACAGGTGGGCCTTGAAAAATATCAATGACAGAAACTAACCAAACTAAAACTAGTTGGAAATTTCTACGGTATGTAGAAATTTCTTTTTAAAAAAATGGTAGCATGGAAAGAAACATATCTTATAATTCCTTATTTTCCATAATTTGAAGGAATAGGAAAAGTAACCTTTAACTCAGCCTCTGGCCATGCCTTGTGAAGATCCCAAGCAGACATCATAGGACAGCAAACATCATACCTTCCCTGTCAATCAACACTCCACTTCAATACCCCAAATAAGATGAACAAACAGTTGAAAATATAGCATATAAAAAATCAGGCACATAATCCTTATAACACAAATATGCATGTTCATGGCGTACAACAGGAAAGCAAAAAGGCCTAGATTTAATCATCAACAATTTGATCCAGAAGCGCTAAATAGATCTGTTAAAAGGGCTGATAAAAACAGCTTATAGATGAGCTCATAGAGTCCCTCAATACCTTCCAACAAACACATACATTTAAAATATAAGAATATTTTTGCTTTTCCTTTTAATTATATTTACGAAAAACAGATTAAGAAAAAATATATACCTGCACAATAATAGTTTTAATGTGCCTTATCTTATCTACATTATCTAAAATATATGAATCGTTAGGAAGAAATCCTTTGTTGACAAAATAATGGTTTTCAATCCTTGCAAATGCCTGCATAAACAAAAAGGCCCAATTTTCAGTAAAATGAGCAGAATGGAATAAAAAGATGTATTAAAAAAAAGAATAAAATGGAACTTAAACCACAGGATGATTGTTGGTGAAGTATTTTTTTAAATAAGCTCTAGAATGCCTTTTAACATAAAAATTCAAGCAGTAATTAAACTATTATCATCTATTCTCAAAAAAATGATCGATAAGTATTTATTCTATGCAATTATCAGAAATAAGAAACTATTAGGATAAAAAAAAGGGAAAAATCTATTAGGAAGAAACATGGGAAAAAATAATTAGGTAAGATTTTCTCTATTAAGAACTTAAAGGCTTCTATTTGATCGTGCACAATGGAAACAAAGAATTTATGTAGCCAACCCCACCTAGCAGGATTAAGGCTAGGTGTTGTTGTAATTATTAGCAATAAGAAATTAAGATTTGAAAATAAACTTAGATAAAAAAAAAAAGAGTGTGCAGTCGATGGAGGTTCCATTACTATTTAAATTTGGGAAGTGCCTGTGTGGGCAACTTCATCTTTGTATTTGTAGAGAAGTTATTTCCTCAACTCAAATATGAAACCATCAAAATACACAATATTGCAATATGTGCAGAGAAGTTATAATTGATATACTTGCATATTTAATGAACTGATAACAAATATGATTGATATAAGATTATACTCATACTAAAAAATTGAAAAGCTCATAAGTTCAAACGTAATATTTATTGAAATATTGATTATTTGAAGAAAAAACTAATTATTTAACAATGTTAAAATTAAAATATATTCTTGAACAACAGAAATTTATTCAAACCATGTTTAGAGAATTTTTTTTTTTTGTGCAACATGATAAAGAATTCATATATATTCAATCAAGATCTTTGGAAATCAGATTGATAACGCATTCCCAAGTCTTCTAAAAGGAAGGGCGCGTAGACGCCTATTCACACCACAATGATTTTTAGCCATTCCATAAAATTGTTGCAAAAATTAATGGCAACAAAGTTCAAGGCCTGATGGCACAGTGTGGGGATAGAGTTGGAAGCTTAAATTTTTCTTATCCACAGCACAATTAATTTAAGAAGAAAAGCCAACACTAGCAACAAGTGCAACCAGAAATAGGAAGCATACCAGAGCAAAATTATCATCAGTGCCTTTATTGATGGTCTCTTTATTTGGAATAAGATGTGCAGTTGTTAGTTCCCATGTAGTCCAAAGCTTGGCAGCCATTACCTGAATTAGTCCTTCAAACTATAAGATCAATTTAACACGTACTGCTTCTAAATGTATTCTAATATTGACATGAAGAACCTATTCTATGATCCTCTATACCTAGGTTCTGTTTGTCATGGATGAAAAACCTGCTATGTGGGTAAGACAATCTAAAAATTAGGCTCAAGTGAAAAAGGGAATGTTTGTTGTCCATAAGTTTGGTCATGGATCTGAAGGTTCTAGTTGATTAACTGGCCATCAATGTGGCATAAGAGATTTGGAATTTCTAAGTTTACTTGAAGAGAATTAATAACCAAGGATAAACAATGATAAATGTGTAGCATGATGGTACGTCGTAATATATCCTTTGAAAATTAAATTTCAGTTTAAGTAATGATCACACAAAAAAGTTTATGTGGATATCTCCCTATAAAGAGATCACTCGAGAGGTTTGGAAAGCTGATGCATGTGGATATCTCCCTATAAAGAGATCACTCGAGAGGTTTGGAAAGTTGATGCAGTAGGTAGAAAAAGCTTTATATGGACAAAGCTCATTGAGCTTCCAAACTTAATAATAAGATTAACACATGCTTTCAAAAACCTTGTCAAAAACCTAGAGTTTAACAATACGCTACTTACCAGATACTAAATAAATAAGAGAACATTATTCGGCTAGCATTTTTGGGGAGTATACAAGTATAATTTCATGCACTATTATCCAAGATCATTCTTTATGGCACTGCCCTTGCAATAGAAGGTGAAATTGACTTTTAACAAGCTGCTTAACATTTTATGAACAGCAAAAGAAATTCAGTTCATAGATAAGGGCTGGCAATAGAAGGCGGCTATACGTTCAAGAAAGGATTAGGAGATAATTGAAAGAATTAAAGACAAGTGTTGATGTGAGGGACCCCAAAAGAGGCTAGCAAATTTTTTTAAAGACTATCAAACCTATTCCAAAAACTGGTGTCATGGGTGTGGTTGCAGGCGATGAGTTAAAATTCAACGGTGAGAAGGAGCTTGTAGTATTGTTTGTAAACTGCATGTAGAATAATTAACAGAAGATGTTGAGCGATGTAAGGAGGTATTTGCAGAGGTTTAGAGTTGAGGGGAAGGGGAGGTTCCTTGGAGACAGCGAGCACACAAAACAATTTGCAAAAATAGCAAAGTTATAGCATCTATTAAGAGTTTCTCTCTAACTTGTCAACAAGTAAAACTTCAGAATACATAGATGCGAGGAGCCAAATATTAGTTCCTTCAGATAGAAGGAATTGGCAATACCTTTGACTGGGTATCATTGGAAGTCAGTCGTTTGCGATAAGCATCAATGAAGCAATCCCTTTCATTTTCAGGAATAAAATCTCTGAAAGGCTCCCATGCTGAAATTTCAGTTTCAAGTAATGACAATTTGGCAACAAAAAAAACATGTTAAGACATAATATAGGAAAGCATGCAGACATCAATGCTCTCATTAATCAAATGCCATAATTTTTACTAAATATCATTTACATGTATTAAATCAAAGATTTCATATAATATAGTAAATACATCCATTTTCCTTGACTGTTAAAATAATACAAAACTGTCAGGCAATATGAAATTCAAAAAACTGAAAATATAAACGAACAAGAAAATATGCAACTACATACCATCTGGGAAAATGGTTGAAGCACCACACTTGTAGAACCAATCAAGCTCTTTCTTCCTCAATAAAAATATTCCTCTAAGGACTATGCCAGTGACCTGAGAGTATCTCAGAAAACGTTAGTAATAGATAGGAAAAAAGTTTATAACCAGGTAAGAGAATTTAATACGACATGATAGATGCGCTCTTTAATCAGGGTGTTAATAAATGGAACATTTTTTAGTAAAACAAGTAATCTAGAAGCAAAAGAAAGATTAAAATATTGACAATTGAGTAAATTCCGACTTTGTCAGGATGTTTTTGACTGTATGCAAGTGCCAGAGTGCTTCCCCATGATCCACCAAACACCTACAACATGAATCAATAGTCTTTACAAACAAAACGAATACAAGAAATGAATTCCTACATTCCACAATTATAATTCTATAAGCAGCAATAATTCTATTAGCTTATCAAACACCCAAATCATCGAATTTACATGCATACCAACAAAATATTATCAATCTACAAAAATAGCACCCAGTTTATATCATTCTCATTCAATATAAGTGATTGAGATTCAATATATGGATATAATTGGGTGTCATGTTTGTAAAAAAATAGGCGTTAGGCAAATAGAAATGTCTATTTAATTAATCCTGTGATGATTTCTTAAAATACAAAATTTACCTGCCATTCTGATATATGCAAATGTTCTCTAAGCAGTTCAATGTCATTAACCAAGTCCCAGGTTGTGTTCTCATCTAAACAAGCGTGTGGAGTGCTTTTTCCTGCACCTCGCTGTTGTATATTTCTAATTAGTTACTCTAAAGTATTTTATGAACAAAAGGATGAATTAAGAGTACTACCTGGTCAAATAAAATTATCCTATAAAAGTTAGGATCAAAGAACCGTCTATTACTGGCAGAAGTTCCACCACCTGGTCCGCCATGAAGAAAAACAACAGGCTGCATAGAAAGAGTTGAGAAGAGATAATCATGAATACAGAGAATTATTCGATAATTAAATTACCTTTTTAGAATAACTTATTTTTTTTCTCTAAAACATGGTGCAAGTGTCATAGTTAACCTGAAACGTTAGAAAAAATATAGATATATGATCAAACCAGAGATAGTGCTTAGGCCTTTTATATATATCTCAAGTTGATGCAAAATTTAAAAACAAATATGTTCCATGCTTTAAGAAAATGGAAAGAAGATTTGAAAAACCAATAACATACAAAAAATAGGTAAAATGCCCAAGCAATTTCCTAAAATAAAAACATTTGTTAAAACGTCCCATAACCTCAAGCAAAAAACCAAAAACAAAAAAGAATTAGAAAGAGATATAACAGAAAGATATTGAGAAAATTATTAAAATAATCCATTAACGCTTGTAAGATATTCAATTCAATCCTAGATCTTGTAAATATTTTTTTGGTCCACCAACTATTATTTAAGAATTTTTTTTGTACCTCCGTTATCTTTCCATTGAATCCCACCGTCTATATTCCAAATTTAAGAGTAAATGTGTAATTCAGCGGGGAGATTTCTATTTCCGAAGGTGTACATAATTTCTCTCATGCGATAGTTTGTGATCTCTTTGTCTCTCTGCATCAATCTCGGTGTCGATCTCTTCATCTCTCTGTGTCTCTGTGTCGATCTCTAATGTGATAATCTAAGGGTTCTCTGCGTCGATCTCTTTGTGTTGATCTCTTCGTCTCTCCAAGCCTTTGTGTCTATCTCTCATGCAATAATCTAAGGGTACTCTGTCGATCTCTTCGTTTCTCTGCGTCCCTGTTCCATGAGCAATCAAGGCTCAGCTCTCTGCGTCGACGACGCTTTCCACCCTTCCGATGTGTACATTGATTCCGGTGTCCACGTCAGTCGCTCCCAACGTAGACATCAGCTTACAATGTCGACGATAGAGAATTCATACTAGGCTTAGGGTGCTTACAATGTCGACATCAACTACTCGTCTCTCTGCATTTCTATTGTGGTAGAGGGGTTTATAGCTGTATTCGGTTGAACAAGTAATCATATTCTAAAGGCATCATGTAAGAAGAAGAAAGTGATTGCTTTGCATTCGGTGGCCTTTTTCGGTTGTTGTTGGGTTATTGAAATGCAATTGTTGTAAACTATGTGGAGGAATTAGGTGGCATTGTTTTTGGTTATTAAAATGCTATTGACTAATTCATGTGAAATTTTATTTTCCGTAATATTGGTTACATAAGATGTGATCTGATGAGCATTTTATGTAATAGTCAATCTTGATGTTATTGATGAGCAGCTTAAAGATATAATTAATTTATTTTTAAGAGAATTTGGAATTATAACGTCTCAAAAACTCAGAAAAAGTGATTGTGATAAATTATAAAAGTTGAAGTGGAAAATGTGAGCTTGACATGTAAATGTATAGATCCATTTCTAAATTTAGATTTAGTAAATTTATTTTATTTTTAAAAATTTTTAAGAATAATTTGCAACTTGATATAAAAAAATATTATTATAAAAAATTCCTAATAGCATAAGAATTTATTTGAGCTTGAAGGGTCATCTTTTTCACAGATTTATAATACTTCTCTTAACATTTAAAAAATAATGAGAGTCATACTTAAGAGATTTTATTAGCTAAATTCTAAAATCACAAATTTACTTTACATGTTTAACAATTTCCACCCAAATAAATAGCATGAGACAAAAAAATACTTATTTAAAAATCAATGGACTAAAAAAAAATATTTGTAAGAGATAATGACTAAATTGATCACTTTACAAAAGTCAATGGATCATTTTGATAATTTTCTCAAAAGATATTATTGGATTATGTGAAGAAATTTTTCAAAAATTTGTTGCACTGGTTATTTACTAAAAAAAATACCACACCAAGGAGCACTAACAAATTTGAAATAAAAGTGTTTATTTAGAGCAAGAGCTATGTAATGAAAAAATTATGCCAAATTCATAGATATCAAATGAGAAAATTTTTCTAATCTTAAGAAAAAATTGGCAGTTATGGTTGATGCTATGTTCTAATCATATAATTGTACCCAGTGATTTATTAAGAAATGGCTGAAGCCGATGATCCAAGGAATGTCATATTATGATTAAAACAGATGATATGTGGAATATAATTTGATGGTTGATATCGATGAGTTGTGCTATGTAATTTGATGGCTAAAAATTAATATTTTTAAGAAACTAATCCCTATATATCATTCCAAAATATAAAAGAATAAAAACTAAAAATACAATAGAATAAAATAGAAAGTTATATCATTATTTTTATCATAATTTGAACAACGTTTGTGTCTAGTGTAAATGCAATTCTTAAGACAATTTTCTAGCTTAGAAAAATTTGGCTCTAGTAAATTTAGGATTGATACATGTCTATAAAGTACAATTAAATTCTACAAGTGCTGTTTGGATTGAAGTAAAATGGGTATAAAGTAAAAAAATTTCGGGTAAACTGAGATTATCGGCATTTGGTATGAAGCAAAACGGGTGAAAAAATTTTACACTGTAATCCAATTTTGCGTTTATATATATATAAAAGGAGTAATCAAGTTAGGCTCGAATCGAACGTAGCTAGAGATTATATATATATATATATATATATATTTATAAGTATAATTTCACAACAGTATATATATATATACACACACACAAGCACACTCACTTATATTGTTACGAGTATGTAAACCCATAGAGATAAGTATATATGTGTATGTGTGAGTGTGTGGTGTGCTATCTATTTATACATGTCACTCATATATATACACACAAACACAAACACTCATATATACTTATATATATGTGTGTGCGTGTGTGTGTTGGGTATACATACTTACAGATATATACGATTGTGAGTATGTAAACTCAACAACACACTAATATATATATATATAGAATATGTATATGAGTATGTATACCCAACACACAGCCACACACACACATAGAGATTAATATATATGATGTGTGTGAGTCTGTGTGTGTGTTATGTGTATCTATATATTGGGTATACAACCCACACATATTTGTATATATATGAGTGTGGCGCTGAGCAGAGCAACTAAGCGAGGAGAGCATTTCATTCGTTCGTTCAAACGAACAAAATCGAATGAATGAATGATTTCGTTCGTTCGAACGATTCTTGCAGCCGGCGAACGATTATGGTGAACTGTTTTGTTGGTCATCTTCTCCGACGAACCATTCCGTTGAATCTTTCATTCGTTCGAACGAACGAACCATTCAAACGAAGAACCATTAGTTCGTTTGAACGATTTGAAACCCTAAAAAAAATTGGGGCTAATTTTACCCCAATTTTACTTAAAGTACCATACTCACAGATTACTTTATGCCAAACAAAAAATGTTAACTTCCTATAAAATTACTAAACAGCAATAAAGTAACCTAATTATGTGGTAATCAAATTTTACTATAATCAGATTACTTAACATTCAAATTTCTCAGATTAGCACATGCCAAACAGTCCATAAGCTTTTTATAGTGTCCAAGAATCATTAAGATTTGGCCAATCACTCTAACAACTAAGTATCCCTATGATTCTCCATTTTAGTGAAGATTATTTCATCATCAAGTATGAATAATAGAGATTGAATGTGCAATAACAAGAAAGAGTCTAAGAAAGAAGAATCCACAATGTTGGCAACTCATTCTTAATACAGTGTTAGATTAGCTAAATATTGGATAAAAATCTTTCAGAAGATAAAAGCACTATTCACTATATCACCAATATTAAACTAATGTCTTTTATTTAAATCAACAAAAAAATAATATTGATCATGAATAGAGCAAAATTTTTTATGATTAATGCATATGATGGTGAATAACTAGCCTAATGCACTTACTCTATACTATATTGGTAACTTAGCTAGGTTAATGAGTTTCCTAGGATGAAAACCAAATCATGACTTCAAATGTATTCATGCTTGTAGACCTATTAATAGATGAATTTAAGCAAACTCGGCTAAAATCCAACCCTACCCAAAAGCATGATCATTAACAAGGCATCACATTAGATATCCTTGCCTCCTATTTATTGCTTTATGTGTCCATTAATTTGTGATATGTAATCAAAATTTTGAGGCATTCCGCAACTTTTTCCAAAAGGTTTTCCGCAAATAGCTAGTAAACAATGTCTCAATCTTAAAATACAATTTTATTAGATAGGTCATAGTAATTTAGCTATTTTTTAAAAATATATAGCAATGGGATGCATCAACAGTTTTGTGCCAATGAATGAATGAGATGTTTTGAAAAACCTATCATCAACCATAAAAACATGTTTGTGCTACCTAAGAGTATAGGGTAGACCTAATACAATTATATACTATAACACCAAGGCTATACAAAGCAAGATATACTCATATACTATGTAGAACCTCAAAATTTTGTCCTCAAAGGATAACACCTCAAATGATCACACATCCTAAGAGTGCATCATTAGTGAGACTCTAAATTTATAGTCTTTAATAAAAACTCCACCAATTATCTCAGAAGGCATTTTGCTTACTCTTTTTACTTGAATAGCCCTAAATCCTTTTTTTCATCCTCCAATGTCATTTTGATCATTCTTGCCATCCTTTTATCCTATAAGTTTGTCATGAGCCACTCATTATCCAAGCCACACCTTGTCCAAGCCTTCATGCTCAATGATCACTCCCTGCCCTCTTCAATTCGAATTATTGTCCATCATCTTTTACTTGATTTGTCCCCAAACTACAAAGTGTATTAGAAAAGATTGAGCTCTAATATCAATTATAATACCTCATGGTATAATGAGCAAGGAATTGTGCAAGTTAGCTAAAATTATGTCATACATTATTGGACCTCCATGGTTTTATCCTCAAATGATAATTTTTGAATGTGTAACGACCCAAGGTCGTTACTTTGCAAATTAGGTCAAACCCGACTCAAACATCAGGATCCTAGGGAATTTCAAATTAGGGCAAACAAAAATACCCTTAGATGAGAATAAATTTTTAGATCAAAGTGCTCAATTTTAGGAGAAATCCAGATAACGAAAATTCCCGCTTTAATTTCTGAATTTTCTTAAATTCAATAAATCAAGAACATCAAAATGCATGTCTAAATTTATTAATTTTCGTGTTACTATGTTAAGTACATTATTTTAAAACTGTTTATGAAGTTTCATCAATTTTGGATTGTCAGTTTAACCTAAATTAATTTTTGAAGTTCAAAACTTCAGAAATTATTATAAAATAAAATATTTGTCTAAATCAAAAAATTTTGGTGCGAGAAAAATTTAACTTTAAGTAAATTTTCAAATTTCCTTAAGGAATTTCTCCCTCCATTCCTATTCGCCTGGGAAGCATAAGTTTCTGTCAGGAGGGCCCCACCCATCCGATGCTTCCTCTGCCCCCTTTTCTCTATTTAAGCTCCCCCTCCTCCTTTCCCCTTGCAACCCCCATCTCCCTTGCTGCCACCCCCTCTCCCTTGCTACCAGCCCCTCCCCCAGGCAACCAGCCACCAACTCCGGCAGCCACCCCGGCCACCCTTTCGAACCCTCCAAACAAGATAGCCCCCTTTCCGGCCTCCCCACTTCGGCAACCCTCCGGCTTCCCTCAACCACGTTCAGCCTCCCTCCTTTTTGCGACAGCAACTCTAACCAAGGTAAAAGGAGGTAGAAATGAGGATATTTCGCTAATACTATTATATATATCTTTTTTATACTTAAATAAACTTTATGAAGATAAGATTATGTCATCACATTAGCATTGTTATTATTAATCAATAATGATAAACAATGCATATATTATAAGATGACTATTATTTCCATTCAGGCACTTTTTATTCTGACATTTTACTATATTATTATTACTTTCTACAATTTAATTTCTGTCATTTCTATTGTCTTTTACTTTCGTATATTATTATTATTAGCATAATAATAAACGTCAACCTAATGTAAAAGCGAAAGAAAAACATAATGGAAAAGAAGATAGTAATTACTCCTAAGAATATTTGATTAAAAAACTAATTTAAAATATCTAAATTTAAATGCAAATCCAAAAGTCGAACTGTCAAACTTTAGATCTTAAAGAACAAAGGTACCCATTATATGATATGTATTACTTTTTATAATTTATTGCTGCTTAGCTTCGCTTATTTGCTTTGAGTCAAATTCATTTGAAGCTTGGTTGATTGTTCGGAACCAACGTGATAATATTCATGAGTTACTAGAAAATGACATCAATAACATTCGTTGGTCACTGAAAAAATGATATCAGTGATATTCGTGGTTGGTTATTAGAAAAAGACATCAAGTAACAAACATCATTTTATTTGTAGTTGTTACTGGAAAAATGACATCAGTGACATTCGTGGTTGATTATTAGAAAAAAGACATCAAGTAACCGACATCATTTTATTCATGGTTGTTACTGAAAAAATGATATCAAAAATATTCGTGGTTGGTTATTAAAAAATGACATCAAGTAACCAACATTTTTGTGGTAATACTTGTTGCAGGAAAATTTTATTCAGTTTCCGCAATTTTCTTTTACTTCCTGCATTTTATTTTATCATTGTCTGCTAATCGCATATTTGCCTATAAAAATGTAATATTATTTTATTTACTGTGGTACTTTGAGTATTCTCTAATTACTGAGAATTCCAATCTCGGTATTATTTTCTGTACAATACCAGGTCAGGTACTTCTGGGAGAGCCTGAACAAGAACTTTAAAATCTTAAATTATCAAACTGCCGATGGATCTATGACGGCGCTACTTTAACTTTTATTTATTTTTTTATTTTCCCTTTATTTCTAAAAAAGGTTGAACAATGTTCGTGATGTACGATGAAGATTTTTGCATTATGAAATTTTGAAATGAATGAGAAATATCTTTGAATTTTGTATGTGTATGCTTTTTTCTCTCAAATTGCTCAATATGATTCTGCGGTACCCGAATAACGGGACATCACAGAATGGTTATCAATTCTAGTAGTACTTATTACGAGCACACTTAACTTTAAATTCTTATTAAAATCACCACTACATTATTTCCTAATTTTACTTGCAGAATCATGAATCATTTTTCCCTTCAAATGTGTAATATGTTCAATTATTTCCCTCCATTCTTTTAAAAGCCTATTAAGAGTTGTTTTCATCCAAGTTACACCGTGCCAATGACTTCATACATATTATAATTACTTTGCACCCTCTTCGTATTTTAATTGTCACATATACTAATATCTTCAAAGGAATAAATAAATGAATTGTCATAAAATGTTGTGTTTGGTTTTCAACATTTTCTTGTCTATCAAATCCTGCAATGTGCTAATATCATATTAACAACTCTTCTATGTTAGGCCAAAGATATAGATCCTAAAAGTGTTTTTATTTTATCTCTATATCTTAAATTGAAATCTTTATCAAGTATCGATGAATGATCATCCAAATCATTATATTTTCAAAGCCTTTTTAAACTGCATATTCAATTTAAATATTATCAAACCCAATTGTTCGAATATGCATGGTGTGTAATAGCAATTTGACTATATTAAAGGCACACTCAACTTTAAATTTTGTCCAGCTCAGTGTATTAAAATTAATAAAAATTTCTACTGCTCACTTCACATGTCAAAGTGCTAATATCTTCAAAGAATTGCAGTGCCACAATGCTTGGTGGGTTATCTGGATATACTACAAAGTATTAAATAATACTTCCAACACCTTGAGAGATTGTACTACAACACAAAATTTGCAATCCTAATTTGAAAATTTTAGTTAGCTTCATTTAATTTTTCACTAAAATATGCTATCAGATGACTTCCAATTTGTCATATACGACTCAATACATTGAATAATTTAATTTATTTAATGTTTTCTGCACTTTTAGTTAGATTAAACTCTCAAATCTTTAAATAATTTGTGACTATTATTATTGTAATGACCCTAGATCATCTTGAGAGAGACATTAAATTCCCACTAAACTCAAATTCTATTATTTTACCAGCAAATTTTCATTTTCCGTTAAAATTTTCTGTTACATGCTGATTAAATTCTTGATTGAAGTTTTCAAACCCAAATGCTAAATAGAAATTTAGATTTGTCAAATTAATGAAGTATTACTTAGCAAGAAGGTTGTTCTCTTAGAATCGTCGACCAATTAAGCTGACGGTTCTATTAGGAAGGCATGCGGAGAGTAATAAAGCCATTTCCTAAACTTTCTCGTGACTCGCGTACACCCCCAGCTAATCAAGCCGCATGGAAGCGGTCGTGCGTTACATACGCACGTCCTATTTAGCCGCAAAGAGACACTTAATTCTTCACCGCCTTTGTCGAACGTCTTCTCTTCTTCTCAGCTGTTCGAGCCCTCTCGATCTCGCCATTCTGCTAGCAGTTCTGCTGTAGAGACGCAAGCCTAAGCCGACAGGATACGGCCCTAGAAGCTTGCGGTAGAGGCGCAGACAAGCAGCTCTGAAGCCGACTGGAAGGCAGACGAACGATTGAGAAGCCAACTTTTGCCCTTCCGTCCGCTGTGACGATCGACCTCTGCTCTTTCTTCTCGCTCGACCGTCTTCTTCTTATGCTCGATCTTCTGCGCTCGATAAGCGTTCGGAGCCACTCTATTATCCCGATCCCAGTTTTTGATCCTTCTATGGCTTCACTGATTTCACTAGGGCTGGCAATCACAAGGTACAAATTCCTTTTAAATTTTGCTATTAAAATCCTTAATGATACCTTAGGATTAAATTTATTTCACTATTTAATAACTTCGTATAATGGAACTGAGTATTTTTAGATATTTGAATTAATCATGAATTCTAGACCTTACTAATAAACTGAATTTTTAGTAAGACAAATTATGTTCTTTGGGTGTTAAGCTGAATTTTAATGAAAAATGTATTCATGAAACTCATTTCATTTATCTTAATTACTTCTAATATCCTATGCTTGGAAAATGTTTCTTTACTACTGTCTTATAGCATTATAATGAAATTTGGATAAGTTAAATGTAATTTATATACTTAGAATAATATATAGAATAAGTTAGACTCTGATGAATTTTGTCTAAGGATAAATAATAAGTAACATTTTAACCTGTGGTTGGGTTCACAGATTATCTGAAATATGAAATTTGAACCATTCTGCACCCCACAAAAATGTTACTGCTTAATAAGAGTAGTTGAAACTTCAAGAATTATCAATAATTATTAATTCAACAATTCAATCCATATTTAACCATGCTCTAGCATAATTTGAGGTTATTAGAATTTTCTGTTGAAAAACTATTGTACAAGGTTGTTAAGAAATAAAGAATATTTGATCAAGTGTGATATTAAATTGTTGCGCCATATTGTTATTAATGTTATAAAATCTCTAAATCACCAACTTTAGAATTCTTAAGTGAAATTATTATAATGTACCTTCTATTATGAGATTTAAATCAAGAGGTTTGGAAAGGATATGAGAACGAAAGGCTGAGTTAGGTAGTATGCCAAGTAATAAGATTTATTGAAATACTAAAAGCATCATTTTCAAGGTTTAATAAATTTCAATTATAACTTTTACAGACCCATCAAGTTTATGAGTGATTCGTCTTGATAAATCAAACACAAATGTACACTGGATATTATTTTATATACTTTCATTGCTGCTTAAGCATCGCTTTAAGCTTGTTTCATATTGCTACTTAATGCGTTATTCTTATTACTAATGATGTAAGAGAAACAAAATGATATTTATGTATCTTGTAAATATTGCAAAAAGTTTCAAAATAGAGCATGAATAGGTTAGGGATGGGGCTAACTCTCGAGAGATATAAGGGTGTCATCTGGAGCCTTTGAGGGGGCCCAGGTGAAGGATATGCTTTTATGCTTTTATTGAACCCAGCATCAAGATTCTGACTTTGCCCATCATAACTATTACCGTCGCTTCATGATATCAAGAAATAATCATAAACATAAATTCTTATGCGATCATCGCTTGAAATTTGGCATGTGACAAAGAAATATTTATTTGCAGAAGTTATGATTATCTTTTATTTGCATTATACCATATTTTTCTACAATTATTACTTTATCATTTTTATCTTCCGCTTCTGCTTAAAAGTATATTATTTAATATCATTTGTACTTAGAATGTACACTAAGACATTATTTTTATAATGCCAGACCAGATTCTACTGGAGGAGGCTGATATAGTTTAAGAACGTTAAAGAGAATCATGGGGCGAAATATAATTTTTATTTTTATTTTCTCTACGAGAGATAAATATTTATATTCTGTATCAATTATGTAATAATCTAGATGATATTTATTTTAAACTGAATGAATAATATTTCTTTATTTTTTTATAGCTTTGGATATTATTTAACTACTATTTTACTTAACCGCCAATATGATCCTTTGAAAAGATGCACTTGAGAAGATTGGTTGTTACCAACATAGCATGGGCCATCACAGTTGGTATCAGAGCAGATCATAGGGTGTCAAATAAGAGCTAAATGTCATACAAGGCAAAGTACCACTTCATATGAGTAGCATCTTACACTCATGATGATTAAGGTGCTACATGATTGTGGGTACCTCTTGAGTCTGTAGGGGCTACCTCTAGTCCTATCTACCCAATTGATGGTTCTTGGATCTGTGTGTGGATACTGACGAGAACATCAGTTACTTAAATTGGGAAGATTATAAAGACCCACTTAAGTAGTAATAATTGAAACTCTTAAATATTGAGACGCCTTTTAAGATAACAGTAAAATTTTTGATAATAACTCCAAATTTATGACCTACTGGAAAGTTATCTTCTGAGAGCAAAACCGTCAGGCATTTCAAGCTAAAGCGGATAATACATTAGTGCTTAAGAGTTTGAGATATTACAATTATGGTCGTATAAATCCTTGGATAAATATCTTATAAAATGTGGCTAATCCATATAAACTTTTAATATCATAAAATGAAATAAGTAATTCATTCACAAATTGCTTTGCCCTTTTATCGATATTCACATCTAGACTTTTTCCTAAAATAATAAGCTCCAAGAAAATCACGAATGGAGTTACAAAGTAACCTCTTATTTTTTGTTTTAAGAGAAATTTTCAGGTTTTAAGTTTCAAACATTTTTCAAATGACTAGGGTGCAGGGTCTCAAATATTACATGTTTGTCTCTAGTTTTATTTTAAGACAATATATCATCAAAATAAACTAAGAACTTCCATTATAGCTATAATATGTGAGTCATTTTCATGAATATGATAAGAGCATTGGACAATCCAAATGGCATAACTAGCCATTCAAATAGTTTACCTTTTAGTTAAAATGTGTCTTTTGCTCATCTTAACTTGGTAGCAACTACATTGTATGTTTATCCTAAAAAACACAACTCTTGTGCTATATCTACATGTCATCCAATCTGGGTATTAGAAATTTATGCTTCACAATAATTTTCCTGATTGCTCAATTATCTCCATGTATGCCAAGTACCATCTTTTTTAAAGAGTAAATAGAGCAAAGGTGGCGCAATAGCTATTACTCTCCCTACTAAACCCCTTTTTATGTAACTTGTTAACTTAATACCTTGCTCTATGAGGTTCATCCTACAAATAGGAAGGTAATGCAAAGATGCTCTTAGCAACACATCTTGCTCTTAGTAACATATCAGGTAACTCATTAGAGCATATTTCTTTAAAGTCTTCTAAGATGGCTATAACATAATCAGGTAAGTATGTTTATTTTATTTGACTTCCATTGCAATTAAAGCATATATGATCTCCTTTTATTTGCATTTTCTTTTATATATGTATCTACTTAAAATGTGTAATGGCTTCCTACTTACATTGGGCAAATTTTTCTTCCATGGTGCATCCCTTGGGCATAGAGGGCTTAAAATTATATTGAAGTAAGGAATATTTGCTCTTTACCCCGATGCCCTACACTACGATCAAATAATCACATTCTTTCAAAATAACATGGGCTAAGACATCTAACAATATATTCTAAATAAGTGAAATAGAATTTAGAAGATATTGGAATACAACAATCACGCTCTTACTTGCTCGAGCAAATTTATACAGGAGTGCATGGGTGGGTGTCATTCAGCCATTCTTTCTAGTGTTGATTTTGATGTATATTCATACAACTTCCTCTATCAATAATAAAACCTATATATTTTTTTCCTAGCATTTAAAAAAAGTTTAAAAATTAAGATGTGTTTCCAGCTATTTTCAAACTTTGAGATGATGATAATGCATCTATAATGTTTCAAGTGTGATTATTTTTTTGTTCACTAATTTCCCCTTCTATCTCATAGACATCCTCACCTATACGATCTTCTCCCTCTTCTAATAGAACATTCGTTAACATAATGCACAATTTAATAGAAATTAAAATAAAATTCTCCCCGTTTTAGATTCAAGGAAAAATATTAATTATACAGCTTTGACATCTTTATCAGCTTAGCCTTTATATTGCTTCTCTACTCCCAACCAAAAGATTTTAGCTTGAACTGCTAATTTATGTTTGGCAAACCATTCTGGCATTCTTCCAACATGGCATGCAATGAGAATAATGCGCGTCCATCAATCAATCAATGAAAAATTTTGTGTTAATCAAGCCACCGCAGATGAACACATATATTTTTTACTTCTCTAGTTATTTCATTGTCAATGTTATAACAATGAAAATTATAATTTCCTTAAATGTTAGCTCTAGAGTATTAATCAGGCGCTAGTTATCCAAGTCATTCTAAATTTCTATTTGGGTAGATAGGTTTATGATTAGAGTCCCTTTTAAAATCACGACTATGATTTTGCTTCATAAAGATCTACCTAATGGATACAACTCTAAGATCTTCTTTAAATGAATTTTGGAACGAAAGATTGTCTTGATTCATGGTATTAGTTTCTGCTTTCAAGTGTCAACCTATTAATTTAGGTTAAAACTAAGAGCCTTGATGCCAATGTGAGACAAGACAAACCAAATACAGTGTTAGGGACAAGTATATGCTTCAAATATAATCCCTAAACATCAAATGATAAAGTTAAATTTTAGGAAAACTTGTGTTACACGTATTTTATGTGACTCATATGGGTTGTCCATGTGTCAACCGCTAGCCTCCTCCTCGCTAATCTCTAATCTAAGTTAGCCCTATATAATCTTCTTATCACTCAAACCTTGCAAGCACGCACACGTCCTCTACTCATCAAGTCACCTCAACTATCGTCGCATCCACATCTATAGTTATCTGATTTTCCCCAGTTCTACAACATAAGGTGCCCTTCCTCTCCTAGCGAAAAGTGACACTCCAAGTATTCCTATTGAGGCTCTGCCCAAGTAACCTATAAAATCATCGACAACATTCTTTCTTGACAAGTTATGTACATTGTTGACAACTCCCGGAATAGCCACCAACAAACCGCATCCAACTAATGCACCATGCGTCACCGTCTCCAGCTATTTGATTTTCCCCAATTTTACAATAAATGGGTGCCCTTGTTTTCTTAGCTAAGAGTGAGACCCCAAGTATTCCTATTGAGGCTGCCCAAGTAAAATATAAATTCATACACAACATTCGTTTTTGATAAGTTCGATGACTAAGCCCTCAGCACCCTCTACTTCCATTCTATCAAAATGATTGTCATTCTACAATGAGGACCCAAAACAAATAAACTCCATCCTCATTCATACATCAACTTGTGATATGATTATACATAGTGAAAACCCTCGAAGATCATCTCCAAATTGAATGAAAGTCAAACAACTATAAATTTGTATTCTCCATTATTGTATACATTTTTGGCTTTTGAGTACAAATAAAGTGGTACTACAAATCACAAACTCATCACAATAATTATTCAAAGTTCACTCTACACATTCGTTTCTTTCCACATAAATACTATGTAAGATGCTTTAAGAATTGAGGAATTTTGAGAAAAACGTGAATAAAAAATGTGGATATACATCTTTCAAATTTAAATATAAGCAATGGAATTTTAGAATTTAATATTTAAAATTAAAGGATAAGCATATATAAACTCAAAGAATATCACATCGATAGACATTCACAATTTTGAAAAAAGTTATTTTTTATTCTAGGAAAAATATGTTAAGAAAATTTAACCCTATTTTTATACATAAAATGACAATATCAATTAATCTTTAATAAAATATTTGGTTGTTGTAATTAATGATCAGTGCGTTGCAATTTAATGGTTGTGGCTAATGATCCATGGAATGTAAGCTAATGGTTGTAACTAACAATCCATAAGATGTAATCTAATAGTTAAAATAGGTGAACCTTGGGATATAATCTAATGACTAAAATTTGTAACCTGTGGTATGAAAAATAATGGTTAAAAATATAAAATTATTAAAAGAAAATAAAACTATAATCAAACAAAGGAAAATTATAAACATAACACTTGAAAGATGCTTATTACGGTATAGTCACTCTCTCATAACCATTTTCACAAGACTACACTCATTTTGAATGCCCAAAAAATCCAAACCTGTATTTCTTTTATTTTGTAAAAAACTAAACAGTTAGCAACATGCAACAATCCACTCGTTTGTTCATTTTTAGAGACAAAAAGCCATTTTTTAAACATGCATGTTTTTGTTGCAATGAATGTAATTATCACTAATATTAAATATAAAATTTTGTTTCTTAATTATTTCTTAATATTAATTTTAATGATATTTACAGCATCTATGCATGTGATTCCCACCAAATCAATTTCTTCATAGTATTCTATTGTGCGTATTCCTTCATTGGATGTTTATAACAATATAATAAATGATTTTTCACAAAGAATGACAACAGCATCACCACTACCAAGCCTTACCTTCACTAGGTGTTAGCTATATAAATCCTTTATTTTCATTGTGCACAATCAAATAAAAACTCCTCTTTAAATTCCAAATAGAGAAAATCATTTCTAATAATTTCTTCTCATATCTATTTCGGTATTCCTCTTCCTCTTTCAACCTAAAGAAAATCCATATAATCAATTTTATAGTGAAGTTGAATGATCTATGCTTAATATCCTTGAGCCATCTAAGACAATTTTCCCTAAGCTTATCCACTATTAAAGCCACTCCAACATTACTACAAATGAACTCATTTCTCATTTTATTCTTTCAATTATGCCAACTCATCCACCTTAGCAAACTCAAATCCATAGCACTTATTTTATTATTATTTTTTTGTCGGCCAAAACTCAACCTTTTATAACATAGACAATTACATAAATGTTCTATTAAATATTCCACCAACTTTTAGTGGGAATGGCACAGCACTCTAGAAGTGCGCGCTCTAGAAGCTTAGCGCTCTTCCATTTTATCCAACTAGTTTGGATCATATTAATCAAACCGGCCTCTATTTCACCATTATTTTGAATTATTGAACCAAGATATTTGAATCTCTCGCTCTTCTTGATAGCATGGCCTTCAATTGTTATGTCCTCAAAGGTGTGGCTTATGTTACTATTAAATTTACACTCCATATATTTTTTAGACCTCGTAAGACATACTTTTAAATTCTAACATAGTCCACACCTCTAGTTTTTATTTAACTACATCCCTAGTCTTATCAATTAACCTAATATAATCTGCAAATTTATGAGACAAATATGAACACAATAAAATAGGAAAACATATATAAAAACCTTGAACATTAGATCAAGCAATAAAAAATAATGAGACAAACACAAATTTTTTTATTCATGATTATAAGGCATGGTTTTTAGATTATTCACCCGCCCTTTCTTTCACCCAATTAAAGTTTAAGTATGCATGGGAGGCTCTGCTAGCCAAAAAAATGAAATAAAATACAAGCACTTTCGAAAAAGCTGCATATCAGAACTCTAAAATGAATAGGGTTGAGCCTTAGATGCTTGCTTACATATCCTGCTGGATTTCCCGACTGTTCCCAATACAGTGTATGGATATCTGACACTTTCAGAAATCCCGAACTGTACGGGTCTATTTCTGGATAAAGACTTCTATTTAATACACGAGATTCCGTCGATAATTCCATCCCTCCTCGAATTTGCTGATTCGCAGAAGAATGCTCAGTTTTCAGTAAGCAAAGGGAACTTGCAGTTGCCTGCGGGTCACAGTCTGCGAATCAATGAACTTGCTAATAAGCATATATGCTCAAAAATTCAAACAAGGAAAGCGGATAATAAATGCATGAACATACCCAAGATGAATTTGTAGAGAGAAATAACAAACTTCAAGAATAGATTCAGCACAAATTGATTGATTACGAAAACGGGTTATGTAGTAATATTTTGAATTAATAAATTAAGGCCTAGGTCTTCTTCGTGCTAAGCATCCGTTTCTTAGTTTTTCACGTATTCAATTAAGTTGCTTCCCATGAAAAAAAATCGTCCTTTTAAACCAAGATTCTTAACCTGAACATAATCATGCGAATTTTCGATAGTTCACATTATTTTTGGATGGAAACGTTAATGAAATACGTCTTTTTTTGGGTGAAATACGTTTTTTTTGGGTGAATTACTTTTATATTTTGGGTGAGCAAAAATAAAATGATATATGTTTAAGCATGCTAGGAGCGGCGGTTGTATAAAGTAATAAATTTGGTAGTTCAGATAGGCGTCATTCACAGAAACAAGAAGCAGCTGAAGCGGGACATAATTAAGAGGAAGACATCTTTTTCTCACTTCAATTCTCAGCTAAGATCCACCATCTCACCGACAAACAATTCGATTCCCAGTCACATAGATTCATTCCCTATCCCCCAAAAGAAGATTGACAGCAGCTGAAGGGATGGAGACGAATTCGTGCAAATAACCTTGCACATATCATCGGCACCACGATTATCGGTTCAAGTGCGAGAAAGTAGTGTGAGAATGAGCACCTGGCAGAATGGAGCAGAAGCGAATGGGTCGGAGAGAAGGAGCGGCCGCGCGACGGAAGGCGCTTCTGAAGCTTTGATGGGAAGGGGTCCAAGTCGGCAAGAATAACGCTATCGCCCCTCCGCTCCAGCTAGCCCAAACTGGACTTAAGAGCATCTTTGCGGACATTTGGATGACCTCTGTACTAGCTCATTTCAGGACATATTTTTTTATTTATGTGCAAATAGGCAAGGGGTATTAACAAATGATAGCAAATTCAACATTTTGATGCATATTAAGATTAGAAAACGTTAAAAAAAAGTAGTTAAAACAAAATAGTCAAAAAAATATATGTATCATTAATTACATATAAGACTATTATGTTATTCGTAAGTACTTTAATTTGACTATTTTTTGTAACTATCAGTATTTTTTAAGATTAAAGGCATGTTTGGTTTGAATAAAAGTTATTATAATGTAAAAATTTTTATCAATACAGTGAGATTAGTTGCCTTTTGTTTGAAGTAAAAAGGGTAAATAATTTTTAAATGTAATTCAATTTTACTTTAATATATATATATATGAATGATGGATTCGAATTATGAACGAATTAGGTGTGTGAGATTACCGGTGCTGAGCGGAGCTGCTGAGCAAGTTCGTACGTTCGAATGATCGAACAATTTAGTTTGAACTAATAGACGATTTTCGGTGTCATCTTCTCCAATAAACGAGTCCATTGGTCATCTTCTCCAGCAAACGAAGTCGTTGATCGTTTCTAAGACAAAAATTAATATAAACCAAATCGATTTCGTTTGAAATCATTTGAACGAAATAATGATTGAATCACTTTGAACGAAATAATCGTTCAAACAATTTGTTAGATCAAATCGTTCTAGCAATTTGTTCGATCGAAACCCTAATATATATATATATATATATATTGAGGGTAATGTTACCTCCCTAGTTTATTCAAAACATCACACTCACAACGATTACTTCAATCAAAACAAATAAAATGTTAATTTTCCAATTAAACTACAAAACAATAATAAAATTATTTAATTACATTGTAAGTTACACTATAAACATATTACTTTACCCCCCTTCAAATTTCTCATAAATGACCTCCAAAAATTTTCAAACTTGCACCCCTTGTTAATTTGAGAGCGAGGAATTCAAAAATACAATCAGAATTTGATTTGGAGATCAAAATATTTTAGCTATTAATTAGTGTTCCTAATTTGGCAAAATTGTCAAATTGACCTAATGAGATTCGATTGACCCTAAAATTTCAAGGTTAGGTCCTAACGACCATGGGAATGTAATAGATTAGTTTTCAAAGTATGATTAAGCTTATATTTAGCTTAGTAACAACCTAGGGTTGTGTAACTCCCCGTCCCATCGCCGCGCGCAACCGATGTATTTTAAGAATAATAACTATTAGCGGTGAAACGGTGAAACGGTGTGTTAGTCGGGAATGACTGCTAAACATCCCCGAATACTGCTGACTAACTGAAACTTAGCCTCAGAAGAGAGCTGAGGACTAATTCTTAAGATAATAGTAAAATACTTATCTTAAGTATTATATTACTTATATATATTGGATTATGAAAGTGATTTCTTAATAAGAGTCCAATATATATGAGTGTTAGTATTATTTATGTTGATCACATCACAATATTAAGTATAAATAAAAATAATAATAGAATTTAGAAGCTACAATATTCATTCATATCATTCAACACATAAGTTAAGTAAAAGCATTTATCTCAAAAAATACATATAGAGCTATATTATTACAGAATGTTTGCTTTAATTAAAATAATAGTAAAAATGTCCCTCACTCACTGTAGAATATAAGCAAATACAAAAAATAAAAACTAAAGACCGCTCCACAAACTCATCTCGGATCTCTTGGGAAGCTTCCTCAAACTGCTATGGACCCAGCAAATTGCCGGATCCCAAAAAGTACCACATATTAGACAACAAGTTTAACACATCTTAAGTTGGAAGTAAGGTAAAACAGAAGCTGAAAGACTAAGTACTGAAACATAAAATGATAAAAAAGCTGATACTGAATAAATCTTGAGATAAATTTATGATGTATGTCACTGAATATATATATATATATATATATATATATATATATATATATATATATATATATATGAATGTGCCACATAACTATATGTCACAAATATGCATAACCTGATGTACAAGACATCCCGTAAATTCTAAAGTGAGCAAATGCTAAGCTAACATATCCTAGATGAGTACAACTGTAATAATCATAGGTTGTTACTTAGCCTTATTTTAGCTTGATCGTATCCAAATTATATTTCATTAAGTTTATCTACTCATTAGAATCAAATTATGAAATTTTAAAGCGATTCGAAGCTCAATCATATTTTTGGAATATTTAATAATATTTAATTAATTAGAAAATTTAGATATTTAATTTGGCATCAAAATCAAAATCCAACTTTGCCATTACGATCGTCACCCCCCAAATTAACTAGGGGTTATGTTTTGGAGGTATTTGGAAGTCATCGGATTTTCGCAAATGTTTTAATGTATTTAAATACTCCGGAAAAATAGAATAATTAAATAATTGTCGGAATAAAAATTCAGCTTTGCGGTTAAGTTTCTCACCCCTAAAATAGCTAGGGGTGAATTTTTGAGATTTTTCAGAGCTCGTTTATAAAATCTGATTTTTTAGAGCATTAATTAATTAAATAAAATAAATTAAAATATATCAAAATTCCTTTTTATTTTTCCTTCTCTATTTTCTCTCCTGGCTGGACCCTGCCTCCCCTGCTTTGTTCGTCACCTCCCTATTTCTTGCGCACGAAAGACCTCAAGCCCCCCTTCCCTCTCCATTTTCTGCCGACTTCTCCTCCCATGCTATGATGGGATGAGTCAAGCTCATCCCATCCAAGAGCCATGCTTCCATCCTCTTTAAAAGAACTCCCTCAAGCTTTATTTCTCTATTTGCTCAAGCTGCTGCTATTAAAGAAGCTCTCAAGTATCCTTAGAGGAAATATGCTTTCGTTTTCAAGTCTAAGGTACCCCCTCTTTTCCCGCATTGGTGGATTCAATGGCTATTCTATTTTATTCCTATACTTATTTCTTATATCTAAGAATCTATGATTGAGATATGGAATCCATTAGAGCTCATAAGATAGTAACTTTTAGGGAAAAAAAAGAATTCTGTAAGTATGATTTTGTATACCCGGACCTTTAGATTCATTATTTCCATTGTTAAAATAATTATTTAGTGTCAATTTTGGTATTAGTGAAAAGGTCTCGGAAAGTGTAATAACCCAGGTTGTTATCTTAGTCAATAAGTACTAAACCAAGTCCTAATTGTGTTTTTAGTACAGTAATTAAGTCATTAAAAGTTCATCACCAAGACCTAGTCCAAATCAGGAGTCAAATGGATCAAATTCTGATTTTGAGAATTTCAGAAATCTTGGAATTTGACCTATTAAATAGACCTCAAATTAAAAATTCGACTTAGACATTGCTCTCATCACCCCCAAATTAGCTATGGGTGATGTTTTGAATGCATTTGAAATTCGTTGGATTTTTGGCGAATATTTTAATATAATTTAAATACCTAGAAAATAAGATAAATAAATACTCATCGAAAATCAAAATCCGTCTTTATCGTTGAGTTCCTCACCCTTTAATTAGCTAAGGATGATTTATGAGAATTTTTATGAGCCCAATTTATAATCCAATTTTATTAAGGAAATTATGAATTTATTTAATATATTAATTATTTAATTAATTGTCACTTTATTTCTTTCGACACTATCTTCATCCTTATTGCGCCGTCCAATTCTGTTGTCTGATCAGACGACGCTGTCCGGAGCCGTCCAATCCTCCCAACTGTCAAGATCAGACGATTGGAGTTCGTCTTCTCGCGCGTGGCACTCACGAAGGGCACGCGGCACCTCTCGCCCTGCCATGTGCCCTGACCACTTGAATTACAAGTGGTAATCATCTACCTCAAATCATATTCTTAAACTATCTCTCCATTTAGAAACCTCAATTTGATCGATTAGAGCGACCTAGAGGAAGAAGCGTGCGTACCTATCTCCTTCTGTAGTAGCTCACAAAAATGCCCCAACAGGTAACCAATTATCCTCATAATATTACATAGATTTCATAATTGATGCTCTGAATGTTTATTCCGATCATCCGCACGCTATATAATGTTCAAATTGGATCTAATGGAACCCTGCTGATTTTGAATTTTACAAGTTGTATACAGTACACAGTAGATCTTCATCCTGCCTCCATTTGTGTCGAGCTATATAGGACCGAGGATTGCCGGTGATCCCGGCCCTCTCCGGTGACAGCCCGGTTACCAAACGAAAGGCCTTTCTGAGACCCCTCCATCAGTGTGCGGACCGACCTCCGGCGACGGCGGGAAGGTCGCCGATTTGGATGCCCACTTGATTTCGTCTCCTCAAGGCCCGCCTCAGGTCGGGTCGGGTCGGACCCGACCCGCGAGTGATCTCTGGGTTGTGTTGGTAGCTCTGATGCCAAGGCGCGGGGCCCGCCTCATGCGCTGTCGTGCGCCTAATTTGACGCGTGGAGTGCGTGGGCCCGCTATGTGCTGCGCATTCAGTTTGGTGGGCCCGCGCTAGATACTATCCTATAGCTATCGGTTTGATGGGTCCTGCTGGCTAATTTATAAATGGATTAAATATCTTGCATAATAATTAGTAATGTTAAAGATATGTCAATTCATTCAATTAATCATAAATATTTAAACACTCATATCTTTTAATCTAAACACCCAAATATAACAAATATATATCTTACTTTAACCAAAAAAAAAGCCGAGAATATTATGGTAGTATCAGATTTCCCGTAAGATGAGTATTTAGTATAGTGACATTTAGGACCCCTACAAATTGACCTAAATGTCCATAAACTTCAAACTATCATAACTTTGCACACACTCACCCAAATATATCTAATATAGGTCTTTTTTTAATTAGAAGATCTTTAAGAATATTCAAGCAGTATTATTTTTTTTGTTTGGAGTGTAATTAGCTTAATTATATTTAAGATCTTACCCTAATTATACTCTTAAACACTATAACTTTAATTGACTATAACTTGATCAATTGAGCTCTAAATTATGACTTCTAATATACAATTTTGATAAGGAGCATTTAATAAGCATTAAACTATAAAAAATTTAAGTTTTGGTGATTAGATTTCTTAATTAGTCCTAATCACCCTTAATCTTGATTAGCAAATATTAGCACAATTAGTAGTCCAAATTAGTTGATTCAAGTTTTTGATAACTCTTAGAGTATATCAGAACCTAGTGGTGTGATTGGTTTTATGATTTGGTGATTAATTTTACTAATCATTCACTAATCACTCTTAACCTTAATTTAATAATAATTTGACCAAATAGAGTTCAAATTAGGTCTACTTCTAATTAAAGTAATCAATGTATTATAGGGAAATTATAGCTACTAAATTTACTGAATATGCACATCAAATAGAAAAATTAGATTTTTGAATCCTCTTAAGAAACCCTAATTTACATATTTAAACTCAAATATTATTTTGCTTATAATTTAATCATTATACCTCAAAATTTAGTGTTCTTAGATTCTATAGAATCCTTGAATACTAAGCATTAATAAACTGCATAGATTTTAGACATGATTAGAGCCAAATTACCAAATTGCCCGTATGAGTTAAATTCCTTAATTTAAGCTCATAAGGCTTAATTCTTATCCAAATGGAATGTATCTACTGTCTATCTTCATATTAGATAGTAAGTAATCATTTTCTCTTGATAAATTCTAATTTGGAGCTATAAATAAAAAAGTAGATAAATACTCGTCAAAATTAAAATTCGACTTCGTCATTCCGTTCCTCACCCCTCAATTAGAAAAGAGTGAATATTTAGAAATTTTTAGAAGTTATTTAATTATTTAAATTTAATTACAAAAATTGGAAATAATAATTATTTTCTCCCTAACGGTCCCATTTCTGCGTCGTTACCTTTTCCACGATCCCCACCTGATCGTCGTCCGATCAAATTGGCGATATAAGTTGTTCGATCGGCCCAATCGAACGGATTCAAAACCCCCATCCTCATTCCCTCTGCACACGCTCTACGTGACGCAGCGCCACAACACACGGCCAATCGCCACGTGCGACCACCTCGCAAGCTCCGTCAAACCCCATTAAGCTCCCCACCACAGTCCTAACGTGATTAGCGCAACCTAGGAACCCTGTTGGAGCTTTCAGGAGCCCTTTGTCTGCTACCTACGTTCTCAGGAGTTGAAGCCAGGTACTCCGATCTCACTTGTCTTTCATTTGATCAAGTTGATTCCAGTTCGAAACGTTATTGCATGCCTTATTACCCGTTGATCGGACTCGATTGGTCTTGGGTTCACCCTAGTTGGCGCTGTGGGTCCCCTTAGGCAAGGATACTACCTTCTTTGGGTATGTCTCTTCAAGATGTTACCAAAGACATGCGGGCCGGCCTCCTGCGAGGCCGGATCGACCGTTGTTTTCCCTGCCCTAGCCGGTCCCTTTAGCGACGTGCTGCGGTTGGCAAAGGAAGTCTAGGTCGGGCCGAGTTAACCTGGGCCCGACTCGTTTATCTCAGGCCTGTGTGGCACCTCCTGTAGCGCCCCACCCCGTTGCTACGAGCAAAAGAATTAAGTACAATCATATCGATGGTGGAGCGGTGCGCCACCCGGGGAGGAATAACCCGTCTCCCCGAATGACTGAAAACTAAGCCCATCTGAAGGGATGCTGACTCAACCTTAATGAGGGTTGAGAGCTAATACTTAAGATAAGAGTAGTATACTTATCCTAAATATTAGATAAATGTATACATTAAATTTAGAATACAATAGGAATCCAATATATGTATAAGATATCAGTATTCCAGTATACTGATCACATCACAATATTAAGTATAAGTAGTATATAACAGAGTGCGAAAGCTTAAAGTAAACATCCAGAAAATATTCATCACAAAAGCTGTATGAAAATATTCGTCTCAGGAAATAAATTAAAATACATCCAGAATTATTACAAATAGTTTACTGAAATAGATATAAAACTAAGTACTGAACTGAAAATATTAAGTAGAAAATAAAACTGGATGAGAGTCTACTAGTGCTCCACGGGCTCCTCCTGAATCTCCTGGGTATTCTCCTGACCTGGCTCAATATACTGCTCAGGATCTAGTAAATTGTCGGATCCCAAAAGTACCTCGTGTTAGATAATAAGTCTAACACATCAAAATTAATCTAATAGTTTTAGTTATTCATTTAACATTTACATAACACAAGTAAATCTGTAGAAAAATTATAAATGTAATTGAAAGTACAAATATGTTTAAAACTGTACAAGACTGAAATAATATAAAATAAAACTGAACTATAACTGAATACTGAAAATAAATCAAAATGGTACCGAATCAAAAACTGAGTAATCATATGTACAACTATGATGTATGTCACTGAAACTGTGCACCTGAATATGCCACAACACTGCATACTACTGATATGCCACCGAAATATCACTGAACTATTATGAGTAATATGGTCCAATATATACATACATCCAGTTGGGAATATTGCTTACTGATGATGCCGATGCATCTTGAAATCTCCCAATCAGTGTATGCAATATTCTGTAACTCATAAATCATCACTGATACTTGTATATCATTTTAATACTCACACATCATTCTGATACTCGCACATCATGCTTATGCTCATGCTCATGCTTCTAAACTACATAAGATAAATCCAAAAAATACTTTAAAATATGATAATAAATCCAGGGTCTCCATTGTGCAGAATTCTGCTAAAAGGATTCTGACTACTAAATTATAATCTCGATAATTGGTTAAAGTTGAGAGTTTACTTAAAAATTATTAGCTTGAGAGATTGTATACACATATATAGCATATTTGCATGAAATGTAGATTTAACCCTTAGCTTATTTAAACTGCACTTATCGAAGCGCACTACGATAGGAGGTAGAATCCGGTCACAGTTTACATCTCAAGCTAAGCCGTTAAATGCTCTAATTACAAGCATACTTAGTGGTCTTCGCAAAGTGACTTAAGATACTTAGTTTGCTTAAACTGTACTTATCGAAGCGCACAACGATAGGAGGTAGAACCCAGTTGCAGTTTACATTTCAAATTAAGGATCTTGTTCATTAATTGTAACACTCTTAGTCTTTGATGATTTACTCTAATGGGATTGTATTCATCTAATCCCTCAAGATAGCACCTGGTCATAAATTCATATTAGAGTGAATCAACTAATCCTGAATACTACTGAAATAATCCAGTAATATGAGTATACCCTACTATACCCACCAATAATCTGTGTTCAGAAGATTCTATTTAATCGATAAGGATTTATCAAATATATTAATCCTTACTCTAAGTGGGTGAGTCCTACACAAGGCTCCAAGGATGTGATCAAATGATCACTCAATATAGGTTGCTACCACAAGGAATAAGTCACATTCTAACTGCTTTAGGTGATTCCTACCACAAGGTATCGAGTTCAACTTCTAAAGTCATGAAGGATCATCTAAGCTTCTACTTCATTAAAATACAAAAGTTCTTCCTACCTCAAGGTATCAATATTTAAGGTCTTTAAGCATTTCAAAAATGATCCTAAAGTAAGACCCTTAAGATTTCACTTTTTTACTTCTTAAGGTTTACTTATTAGACTTAGGTTAAAATGAACAGATCAGATAATTAAAATCCATCTAATCCTTTCCTATTCTACAATCATGGGATGAAATCAAAGATCTTAATAGAGTTAGATTATTTCATAAATCATTATAATTTTATTATCCATCTTATGCCAATAGTCTTATATAAGAGAAAATCAAGGATCTAAAGTTTAGATTCAGATGATTAAATCATACTGGTTCATTATTAATCTTAGCACTTATAATTCAATAGTTTAAGATCAATACTCAATCAAATGCATTATTGAAATAATGTCAATTGAATTATCTTATAATCAAGTTGATTAATTAAATGATTAAGGTTTAGATCTTAATCAAGACAAGCTAGGGTTTAACCCCTAACCTTTCTATTATTAAGACTAATAGTTAATTTAAATATTAATAATAAGTTAATATATTATTAGTATATTATTGATGTCAAAATTTAGGTTTAGATTAAGTGTCATCTACTTAATTAAGTTATCAAGATTCTTAGATTCAAGTTTAGTTTAATGTCAATTATATACAATTAGGTGTCAATTACCTTGGTGCTTAAGAGTTTGGGCTGTTATAGATAGAAAAACAAAACATAATAGTAGAAGTGCACCTAAGACTAGTATTATCATATTAGAACACTTACTAAACAAGTCATCACAAGTATACTACGCACCACCTTTCTGACAAACTAGCATGAAACTAGGTGGACTTTACCGACAAACTAGTATTCGCACTGCTAGATCGAACTAAGTCTGAAGTGACAAACTAATTAGGTCACAACCTACTGAACTGAAAGTTAGAAAATTGAAAATACTGATAATAATGCTAATGATATTCATGCAATTCAAATTGACATACGATATTTATCAAATACCTTATATCCACCACATATCTATAAGGTATAAAGCTCAAATACAAGGTAAGCAAAGCATCAAATTCAAAATAAGCAAGATACTCTATTAAGACACAGGTGATATCCATGATTATCTAATTTATTCATTTTATCTACTCCAAGTTACACAAGTTTATGATCTATAATTCCCACTATCGTATGTAACTCAGGCTCACAACCTTATAAGTTGAAAATAATTATAACTGATCAGGTTCTAATCTGATTAAATTAATGTCGACTATATAAGTTAGATAAGTAAAACAACCGACCTATTTTGATGATTTAAGCAACCCAATCCCATCTTGATTAAGACAAATCAAGATGAAAGGACTAAGGATTAAACTCCAAATATTGGGGTTTAAATCACTTAATCCAAATGGTGATCCTAAAGGACTAAAGCTTAAAACTCAATATCACGAATTAAAGATTAAATCATATTCTATTAAGTAAAGTCACACTTAATAGGATGGATCTCAAATTTTAAGTCTAAGGTTGAGAGATCAAATAATCATAAACAAATTATGAAAATCTATAAACTAGTAAAACTAATATTTCACCCATTGAGCAACCCAATTTACTCAACAAATGAAATCTAACATAAGTTCTATTCCTATTTCCAAAAGGTGAAGAACTTAAGGAACTAAGATGAACACTCAATCAATAACCATAATTGAAAGCTAAAATTGATGGTTTGAAATACTTAAGGATGTTATGATGTGAGAATAATTAACATAATGGAGCTTAATTTACTTGGGATTTACTTAAAATAAATTTTAGGGTTTTATTTAGATACTTGATTATTAGGGTCAAAATTACTGGAATTGATTCCAAATCACTTTAATTACTAACTTTAATGATTAAATTATGATTTCTAAGGTTTAAGAATGCTTAAATCTAAATTTGGGCAAAATGATCGTATTATCTCTACTTAAGAGTCTAAAAACTATTTTTTGATTTAGGGTTTCAAATTGAAATTTATCAATGAAAAATGATTACTTATTATCAAACATGAAGATAGACAGTAAAAACACCTAATTTGGATAAGAATTAAGCCTATGAGCTCAATATAAAAAAATTAACTTATGAGGACAAAATAGTAATTTGACCTACTGAAATCTAAAAATTTATATAGTTTATTAATGCTTACTGTTCAAGAATTCTAGAGTCTAAGAATGCTAAATTCTGAGGTTTATATATTAAGTTACAAGCAATTCAATTTTGGGGTTCCATTATGCAAACAAGGATTTCATAAATGGGGATAAAAAACCTAAATTTTTCATTTGAAGGCCAAATTCAGTAAACTCGATAGTTTTAACTTGCATATAACACACTAATTATTTTAACTATGAGTAGACTCAAATTAGACTTCATTTGGTCAAGTTATAACTTAATTAAGATTAAGTGTGATTAGTGGGTGATTAGTAAAATTAATCATCAAATCAAAGAACTAATCACACCATTATGTTATAATCTACTCTAAGAGCTATCAAAAACTTAAATCACTCAATTTGGATCACTAATTATGCTAATATTCACTAATTAAGTTTTTAGGGTGATTAGGACTAATTAAGAAAACTAATCACCAAAACTTAAATATTTTTGCAATTTACTAATTCTTAGATCTTCCTAATTAAAATGTCATATTGGAAGACCTAATTTGGAGCTCAATTGAAGTTTTAGGATTTAAGGATGCAATTAGGGTAGGGTCCTAAAAGTGATTAGGCTAATTACACTTTAAATAAAAAAATTAAACACTATTTGGACATTTCTGAGAGTCTCTTGATTTAAATAGGACCCATATTAGATATATTTGGGTGAGTGTGTGCAAAATTATAATATTTGAATATTAGGGGTATTTAGGTAATTAATTAATGTCCTAAAATATTATTAGGTGAACTATATCTCTAAATAGAAATTTAATATTGCCATAGTAATTCTCTATTTTTGCTGATTAAAATGACATAATTTCATTATAATTAGTTAAGTGGATTTAGAGATATTGCTATTTAAATATTTAAAATTAATTAAGTTAACTATACTAAGATTTTAATAACAAATCCATTAATTAATTAATAATCTTACAGCTACTGAAGCGGCGGGCCCCTCACAGCCTACGATAGATGATGGAGGCAAGGACCACGGAGCTGAGTCTACAAAAATTGACTTCGAGCGGACCCCACGTAGCAAACGACTTTGCCACCTGGCAAAAAGGAAAGCGAAGACATGGCCTTCGTCCCACCGAGCTTCTTCGTAGGGAAAACTAGAGTTCCACTTGTAGCGCCCCGCCCGTCGTCGTGCTCAAAGGGGTAAATATCATAATTTGGCGGCGAAACGGTGCACCACTCGGGGAGGAATATCCCGTCTCCCCGAAATAGCTGAAAACTAAGCCCATTGAAGGGCTGGTGACTCAACCTCAAGGAGGGTTGAGAACTAATAATTAAGAAAAGAGTAGTATTCTTATCATAAGTATTAGATAAATGCATACATTGGATTTAAAATACAATAGGAATCTAATATATGTATAAGATATCAGCATTTACAGTATACTGATCATATTACAATACTAAGTATAAATAGTATAAAAATAGAGTGCGGAAGTTTAAAGCAAACATCCAGAAACATTCATCACAGAAGCTGTATAAAACATTCGTCTCAGAAAAGAAAAAAAAATATATCTAGAATTATTACAAACAGTTTACTGAAATACTGAAATAAAATTTGGTACTAAACTGAAAAAACTAAGTAGAAAGTAAAACTAAAAGAGAGTCCACTAGTGCTCCACGGGCTCCTCCTAAATCTCTTAGGTGTCCTCCTGACCTGTCTCAATATACTGCTCAGGATCTAGCAAATTGCCGGATCCCAAAAATACCCCGTATTAGATAATAAGTCTAACACATCGTAGCTAATCTAATAGTTCTAATTATTTATTTAATATTTATATAATGTAATTAAATCTGCAGAAAAACTGTAAATGTAACTAAAAGCATAAAGTTATATAAAACTGTACAAAATTAAAGTAAAGTAAGGTAAAGTTGAACTATAAACTGAAATACTAAAAATAACCTAAAATAGTACTAAATATGAACTGAATAATCATCTGTAAAATAATATTGTATGTCACTGAAACTGTGCATCTGAATATGCCACAATACTGTATGTACTGATATGAAACCAAAATATCACTGAACTGCTATGAGTAGTACGGTCCAATGTATACATACATCGAGTTGAGAATACTGTTTACTGATGATGCCGATGCATCCTAAAAATTTCCCAGTCAATATATACAGCATTCCGTAACTCATAAATTATTACTGATACTTATACATTATTCTGATACTCATACATCATTCTAATACTCACGCATTATACTCATGCTCATGCTCATGCTCATGCTTATAAACTACATTATATAAATTCAGAAAATACTTTAAAATCTGATAATGCATCCAAAGTCTCTATTGTGCAAAATCCTGCTAAAAGGATTCTGACTCCTAAATTCTAATCTCGATAATTGGTTAAAGTTGAGAGTTTACTTAAAAATCATTAGCTGGGGAGATTGTATTGTGGCGACCCATCCCCGCCGTGGTCCTGTTAACTCTTAAGTTAATATGATTACGGTGGAGGGGTCACCAAATGACGAGGTCCCCACTTATAATTGGATTAGACACACATTCTAATCCAACTTAAGTAATAACTTTGCCATTCATAAGGTAAATATCTCACTAAATGAATATAGGAAAATTCATAGAGCGTGGAAGCATAAAATACAACATCCATCCATATAATACAACAATCCAGAATAAGTAAAGTGCTAAAAAGAAATGTCAAACCTGAATTATTACAATATTTTAAATAGTTTCACTTGAACTGAAAATAACTCTCATCCTCACAAGTGCAGCAAGAAAGCTAAGTCTAAGGGTCTTCAGGTACAGGCTCCTCCTCAAATGGCAAGTCCTCCACTGGATCTACAGCTCTAAGAAACTCAGAACCTATCATTATCAGTTTCATAATGATAGGGCCCCAGCCAATAAAAGAAAAATCTTAGTTAGACAATATGTATAATTATATTTTAGGCTGCAAGTTTATTAAATTACTTAGATATTACCATAACTCATATAAAAGCATAATAGGAGCAGAAAAGCATAAGAAAAGAATAGTAATAAACTATAAACAATAGTTTATAACTAAATCAACTAGGAAGTAAGCACATACCTCCTCCAAGCAACTACAACAAGGTCAAGTAAGTAAAAGAAAGATTTAAATCAATGACTGTAAACAAACTACATCCTAACATGCTTATGATCAATCTAAAGTATGCTGAATGACATAAAAGTAAATAAGTGTATGAAAAACTGAAAATCAATCTAGCATCCTATACATGTGAAAATAACAAAAGAACTAGCATCCTATATAATAAAGCTGAAAAAGACTGAAAAGACTGTAAATAAAAGCAGTGCAAAAATGTAGGAAAATGTAAAGTAAAATAGTAACTACAAAACTGAAAACTGTATTGACTACTTAAGCCACTCAAACTAAAAGTACACTAAGTATCACTTAGCGTGATGGGCTAACTCTGAAGCTCTGAATGGATCGTAATGGTGTACTTAGCCTGATGGGCTTCAACAGAAAACTAATTATAAGTGTACTTGAATTAGTATAATCGTATCAGATCCTGACAATTCAATCAATTAGGGCAAGAGTCTACCCATCCTATCCCAAGGACTAGGCATGGCATAGACTATCGGTTTGACCCGAACCTGTAGCCGACCCCCACCGGGTGAAATGAAGAGGTATACTAATCATGCTACACCTTACTAAAATACGAGAAAAGAACAAAATGCTACTTATGAATGATCAAAGTTGACATAAGATATTTATCAAGTATCTTATGTACCTAATATATGCTCATGGTTTAAAGCTCATAAATTAAGATAAGCGAAGCATCAAAACAAAGTGAGCAAGAGACTCGATCTAGAACATAGGTGATATTCATTATTGTTTACTTATTTGTTCTATCTACTCTAAGTTACATAAATTTCAGAATCATCAATTCTTACATAATCTGTAACTTAGAATCACGAACATATAAGTAGAAGATAATTAGGACTGGCCAAGTCCTAACTATATCTTAACCAAAAGATGACTACTTGGTTTAAATAAGCAAATCATCGTCCTAATTTGACATTTTTATTAACCCCAACCCATCTTGATTAGCCAAATCAAGATGAAAAGATTAAGAATTAAACTCCAAATATTGGGATTTAATCACTTAATCTTAAGGTGTAACTAAAGATCTAAGGTTTAATACCCATACTCACTGATTTAGATTGAGGCAACTCTTAATGAAAATCAAATTATTAGGATAAATCTCTATCCTAAACTCTAAGGTTTAAAGATCAAATAATCATTAAATAAATTAAGAAAATCTATAAACTATAAAACTCAAAGTTTCACCTATTGAGTAACCCAATTTACTCAACAGATGAATTCTAACCTAAGATCTATTCCTAATCCTAAGAATGTATGCTCTTAATTACTAAGAGTATCTCTCATGACACATATCATAACTAATATTATAAGACCTATGGGAAGACCTAAGAAGAATTTTAGGAAAGAAGGAATACTCACATTTTACTTAGGATTTTCCTTAAGGGCTTAAGATTAAACTTTTAATAAAATTCTAATTAAGACTTAAACTTACTTAACTTCTATTATAAATCACTTTATGTACTGTTTATAGTGTTTAGAAAGTGATTTTAGGGTTTTACGATGCTAAACCCTAATTTTGGGCAAAATGACTATTTTGCCCCTACTTAAGGGTTCCAAAAGATCAAATTTGATCTAAGGTTCCAATTAAAAAATTTTCTATTGCAATGTGTTTCTTAATGTCTAATATAAGATTAAACAGCAACTACACTAATTTTGGGTAATTATTAAGCCTTATGAGGTTAAATTAATGAATTTGACTCATAGGAGTATTTTGGTAATTTGGCTAAATGAAACCTAAATTTTCTTTCAATTTATTATTATTTACTATCTAAGCTTTTCATAATACATAAATTTACTAAATTCTGATAAGTATTGTCCAAGTTATGGCCAATACAAGCTAATGAGTAAAAGGGTAATTAAGGGTTTCTTAATTAAGGTCAAAAATCCTAACTTGGTCAATTGGTATCCAAATTAAGTAAAATCAGTGACTATAGATAACAAATAATCCACTGATTCTAATGACTAATGGTAGGCTCAATTTGGTCTCTAATTGGCTAAGTTATGGCCTAATTAAGATTTATGGTGATTAATGAGTGATTAGTGAAGTTAATCACCAAATCACTAATCCAACCACACCATTAGGTTCTAATATACTCTAGGAGTTTTATGAAACTTGAATTATTCAATTTGAATCATTAGATTTGCTAATCTTCACTAATTAATATTTTGAGTAATTAGGGTTGATTAGTGAAATTAATTACTAAATAGAAAACTTAATTTCACCACTGAGTTCTATACTGCACTAATAAATATTAGCAACTTAAAATTCTATATTTAGATAATATAAGAGCTTAATTTTTACTAATTAATTTTTAAAGTAATTAAGCAAAATTAAGAAATAGAATTACAGTAACTAAAATTTTATTACAGATTAGTATTCTACACATTCTTCTGATCAAAATGATATATTGGATCATATGATTTGAAACTAATTTGACTAAGCTATGAATTTATCAAATTTTAAAATTAAGGGGCTAATTAGTTTAAATGATAATTAATGAAATTATTTTCCAAATAGAAAAACTAATTATATAATATTAATCATTGTATTTTTCTGATCAAAATGGAATATTGGATCACTATGTTTGGATATGTAATTATAAAGTTATGAGTATTTGAAGAATTGAAATGGATTGAAATAAGCAAAATTTGAAGAAAAGAAAAATATAAAAATTTCTGAAATAATTCTGCAGCTCACAAGAATATTAAAAAAAAACTGAAACTTTATTATCAAATTTCTCCCTACACAGATCTCCTCACGAAGTGTGCCATATATCAATGGAAATCTCTCATCGAGACCTTTCTATTGATACCAAATACACCTCATAGTTTTGCAAATTATCTAATAAATTTTAAGCCTTAAGGAAAAAGAAGGAGTACCTTTAGGGTTCGATTTGGAACTTGGAGGAAGAAAATGAAGATGCTACTTTGCTCTAGGATAGAGTCAACTGATGTCAATGAAGTTTATGATCCACAAGAGATTAAAATTAGGAGATTTTTGGGGCTTAAACGGTGATTTTGCCACCTGCCCACTTTAACGCCGCATGCCAAGCCAACGAGCTGACAGGAAGAAAGGAATTTTCTTTTATTCCAAAAATTCATCCTTAGCTAATTTAGGGGTGAGGAACGTAACAGCGAAGTCGGATTTTGATTTCGACGAGAATTTATTTTTCGTATTTTTCTAATTATTTAAATATATTAAAATATTCGATAAAATTCAGCGACTTCCAAAATTTTCCAAAATTTCACCCTTAGCTAATTCAAGGATGAGAAACGCAATGGTAAAGTCTATTTTTCGATTTGAGGTTTAATTAATTAGGTCAATTTCTAGGGTTTCAAAATTTCCAGAAATCTAGATTTTAACCAAGTTGACTCCTAGTTTGACATAGGTTTTAGAGATAAGTTCTAAATTACTTAATTAGTGAACTAGAGCCTCGATTAAGACTAAGATTAGTCTTAATTAACCCGAGTGACAACTGGGGTTGTTACATATATACACATATTTAACATATTTACAAGAAAGGTAGATTTAACCTTTTGTTTATTTAAACTGCACTTATCGAAGCGCACTATAATAAGAGGCAGAACCCGGTCACAGTTTACATCTCAAGCTAAGTCATTAAATGCCCTAATTATAAGCATACTTAGTGGTCTACGCAAAGTGACTTAAAATACTTAGTTTACTTAAACTGCACTTATCGAAGTGCACTACGATAGGAGACAGAACTCAGTTACAGTTTATATCTCAAGCTAAAGATTTTGTTCACTAATTGTAACACTCTTAGTCTTGGAGGATTTACTCTAATGAGACTATATTCGTCTAATCCCTCAAGATAGCACTTGGTCATAAGTCCACATTGGAGTGAATCAACCGATCTTGAATACTACTGAAATAATCCAATAATATGGGTATACCCTACTATACCCCACCAATAATCTGAGTTCAGAATATTCTATTTAATCAACAAGGATTTATCAAATCTATTGATCCTTACTCTAAGTGGGTGAGTCCTACACAAGGCTCTAAGGATGTGATCAAAGGATCACTCAACATAGGTTGCTACCACAATGAATAAGTCGCATTCTAACTGCTTTAGGTTGTTACCCTAGCTAAAATTAGATTAATTAAGCTAAATCAAAGTTTGATTTTGATTCTATTGGATTCAATGGGTCATTTAAACCTAAACCTAGAAGTTTAAAATCAATCGGAGCTAAATTGGAAAATTTGGTATTTTTGACTATTTTTAAGCCCTGAAAAATATCTAAATTATTTTGATCTCCAAATTAAAATCTGATTTCACTTTTGAATTCCTCATACCCTAATTAGCTAAGGGTGAATTTTTGGGAATTTTTGAAGCTCATTTGATCCTAAATTTAATTTGGGAAATTTTAGAATAATTAAGAATTAATTAAATAGTTTTAATTAATTAAAAATTAAATTTTATTTAATTTTTATTTCTGTGGAATTTGCTGTCGGGATCGCGGCAGATCCGCTGCGGGGTCCCGACAGCGGCGCACGCATTTCGGCCACTTGTTTCCTCAGCACGCATCTTAGCGCGCTAGATCCGACGGCCCTCATACCGCGCGCTGTGATCTAATCCTACCCGCTCGATCGGCATCTCAGATTGGATGCCCAGGATTTAATCGTGGTCTGTTATTTAAAAACCTCCATCAAGCCGTCCATACCCAACGGCTTTGTGGATCAGACGGTGGAGACGGGTCCAAGCACTGTGGATCATCGTCTCCACCCGCCCGTCTGCGCCTGGTCCCCCTTGACAGCGGGATCTCTCCCTGGCGCGTGGCAATACGAGAAATTCACTGAATTTCCTCTCCTGCCCTCGGCGCGTCCGTTTGGCCGGCTGCCTTCTTCCCCAATTGCCCCTAGCCGTCGGCCCGAGCCATTTCCTTCGGCCCGATCCTTCTCCCCATTGCCGAGCCTTGGACACCACCCCTAGAGCTCCCCTTAGCCTATAAAAACCTCCGGATGATCACAGTGAGCCCCTTTGCTCATCGTGAACCCTCAATTTCCCCAATTAAAGCCTCTGGAGCTCCCGTCTTCCTCGGCGAATCCCGGCAGTTCCCGAAGTGCGAATCGCTGATAGAGGGCTAGTCTAGTGTTCAGACTCCCTGGAAAGCTTCGTCTGACCTACAGGAAGCTTAGGAGCATCTCAATTTCCCTTGGCTTAGCCTGCAACCTCGATTTGAGGTACAGCTTTCTGCCATTAATATTTCCTTAAGCTTCTTTCCATTTCTGTCTATCGAATGAGCCGTGATTGTCGCCTAAGCAACCTTAGCCACCTAGGATGCCAATGGGATTGTTGCCTGGGGCTAAGCTAGCTCGAGTCGATCGTATCGATCGACTGAGCTAGCCAGCGAGCCAATGGCTGAGTCCGAGTAAGGACCCAGCGATTGGCTGCGCCTTGGGTTATGATAGGTTGGTGTTTCGACGCGTCTAGTTCCCCTGAGTGTGTAGGGAGAAAAATCTCGTCGAATCGAGGTCCCTGTGAGGAGAATTTCCCCCTCACAGGCGACCTGAGACGTCTCGCAGAAGAATGTCTCGGGTGAGTAAGACCCCATCGATCCAGAGGGATCCAGATGGGGGTTCTTGGTCCAATCGATGTGTCTTACCTCAGTGAACGTGTAGGGATCGATTTGAGCCCCTGCCGTCGCCGGAGTGCCGAGAATTTCAGCTTTGAAATTCGATGGGCTCGGGACCCGTCGAGAGGAAGAAGACGAAGTCGCGGGTTCTGGGCCGGGTCGACCCGTGACCCGCGCGGTTCTGATTTTGGGCCGCGCCTAATTAATAATTATTGGATAGCATTTTTAATGGTTGCGATTTTAATTAATTAAACCCTATAGTTTTAATTTAAATAAATATTCAGAATAAATTAATTAAATAACTTTATCTATTCATATCCAAATTGTATGATCCAATATACCATTTGAATCAGAAAAATTCAAGGAATCTGAATATAAAATAAAATTTTAGATCCAATAGTTGAATTTAAAAATATTGGCCAAAACTTCTCTATTCTTAAATAAATCATATAAAATCATTAAAACATCCAATCTATGAGTTTAAGGGCTCTGATTGCTCCTTGTACCCTAACGAACAATTTCAGACCCTTGAAATTAATTGTGGATAATTAATTCTTTTAATCACTCCTTAATCACCCTAATCAAGGATTAGTAAATTAAACCCTAATTAAGCCTCTGATTTGGGTGAGAATAGTTCTTAATATCATAATAGACCTAGTATACCTTAAGTATAAGGTTGGATTTCCCTAAAGTGCCTTAATCTCACTAATCATCCTAAGTGACTTAATTAAGTAATTAGTGCTAATTAAGACTATTTAGGTCATCAAAACCTAAATTAAAGGTGTTTTCCACTTCATTAAGTAATACAAAATACATTAGAATAGTCTAGAGCAAATTTGGATAGTTAAACCCTAAAATCCCAATTTTAGCCTTAAGAGGGGCATTTTGGTCATTTTGACCAAAATGTGATTTAATATACTTTGAGTATTGAAAATTTCAGTAAACTACCATAAAATGGGTTAGTTATGTTCTCTGAGATCTTAGAACAAAAATAGTGTTAATGTGATCCTTAATCCATGAAATCTTTATTGAAATCCTTAATTAAGATAATTAGATCATAAGTATTTTCTTATAGAGATCATTTGGACTTAACCTTTAAATTAATAAGAGAAATAGTCAATTATCTCATTGATAAGTTAATTAAAGATAACTTAAGAACTTAGTGTCAAAAGATAAGAAATTAGAAATGTTTAAGTTAAAAACTTAGTTTAAGATCTAAGGTGATCAAAACTTAGACTCTTAGATCTTAAGTAATCTAAAGAAATGATTATAAGCTTAAATGTTAATCAAGGGAAGTGAATGGTTAAAGCATCATCTTAATAAGTGCAATATAGTTTAGATTCCAAAAGAAGCATACAATTAAAGCTCCTAAGCTAATATCTAGTTTTAATGTCTCAGTGATCAAATCTCAGATCTTTGGATCTTAGATCTTAGACTTAGATCTTCAATTTGAATCAAACCACCTCCAATTGAAATTCTTAAATGATTGATTGTTTAATTTTTTGAAACCTTCCATGTGGGTATAGGATGATTCAATCAATAAGATAATGAAATTATCTTAAAGATTGAATATAGATCTTAGATTTTCAAATTCTTAATTGATTATTTTATCTTATAATTAATAGAATAGCATTTCACTAAGATCGTAGTTCCTGAATCTTTCAACTTATAGGAACCTTTACCCTTGGGATTAAGTGAGAAACCTAGATCCTATTTTAGTATCACCTTGGATTTGGAATTTGAACTTAACATAGGGTTTAAGATCTAAATCCTTAAATCTTGATTTATTTGATCAAGATTTGGGTAAGAGAGTAAAATATTCATAAAATTAGGTCATTGATTTGCTTACTTAAACTATATAGTCGTCACATGATTTGTGATTAGAACTTGTTGAATTCTAATATTTGACTTTAAGGACGTAAATCTGAGATTCTACTCGATAGCTGGATATTGGAGATTATAAGCTTATACCCTCTCAGGGTAGTTAGATTTGGTAATTAGATAACAACAGATATCACATGAGTCTAGATTGAGTCTCTTGCTTACTTTGATTAGATTGCTTTGCATACCTTGGATTTTGAGCTTTAGCCCTTGAGCATAATAGGAAAACTTATGATGATGTATCCTAAGCTAGTATTGAATTTACATATCATTCAATTTTGTTTTATCACAGTTAGTAGAATATGACCTAGTTTAGTCAGCCTCTTCAGTAGTAGTATTATATAGACTGGACTCAAACCTAGCATATTTGGATGGCTAGGCTGGGGATTGATTGATTGATATTAGAGGCCCTGTATGGCCTATTGGCTGTATGGCAGTACTAAAATTTGGGCATATTACTACTTTACTGGTATTGTATTATTTTGGCTTCCTGGTTTGTTTTGCCACATACTTTAATGGCCTTATTTTTTTCAGTATTTGTTCGCTTTGCCACATGTTTCAGTGGCTTCACTTATCATATATTGCTTTGCTTTTGCCACATGTCTCAGTGGCCTTTTTTTTCATATTAATCTGCATGTTGTATGTATATTTTATGGCTTAGATATATGTATAAATGGCATGTTTAGGATACTAGAATTTTATTATATCCAGTACTTATGTTCTTTTATACTTAGCATGTTTTACTTCGATCATAATCATGTTAGGATCATGTTTATTCAGTAGTTGCAGTTATTTTTGCTCTTAGCCTTACCTTGCTTATTTTGAGTCTGTATGTTACATTACATATATATTGCATGCTATAAATAGATAGTTTATAGTATCCCAGTTCTTTCATAGCTTATTACACCCCTTTACTGCTGCATGTATAGTTAAATTTAATGTGATATCCTTTAATATTTAGTTCACTTTAAATAGCCTAAAATGTACTTAGACAATTGTCTAACTATAACCTTTTTATTTTGTTGGCTGGGGCCCTGGCATTTGTGATACCGACAAATATCAGATTCAGACGTGTTCGTGGACAGTGTCGCTGAGGAGGACCCAGTTCAGGAGAAGGACTTTCCAGATGCTGTCTAGCTAGCTTTGTCTTATTATTCCAGTGAGGACGAGAGTCTTTCATTTTCAGTTATTCATTTTAGTTTGTAATAATTAAATTTTCTGGATGTACTTCACTTTCTGCATTGTGATGAATTACTATATTGCATTTTCTTTTCCTACTATGTATGCTTGTGGATGTTACCCTATTTTTATATTGCTTCCGTCACTTTGATATTTATATTGATGAATGTTATAGCACTTGGTGACAAGTCCTTGCCTTAAGGCAAGTTGGGTTCGCCTAACTTTACTTAAGTTGGGGATTTGCCACAGTTGGAGCACCGTACTTCCTTATTGTCAGTACGGGGGCCCCACAGAAGGGGAATGGGGTATTCTGCTTCCTTCAAGATCTTAGAGTGGAGCCGAACTTCTTCTTCTTCAACACCACTCAGCAATGGAGGAAATAGAGGGAAGAGCTGTAGCTTGCCAAATGGAGATGAAGAAGGAGCTTGAGCTCATTCTTAAATGAGGAGAAAAATGATTAGCTTAGGGAGGGAGGAGTAGGGAGCCATCATGAAGGAGCCTATGGGGGTGCCAGCCATGGAAGGTGGCTGACAGGAAGTGATAAAAATTTGGGGGAAATTGCAAATGAGGGATTGAATAATTACTTATTTATTTTTCTTAATTATTTAAAAACTCAAATTTTTGAAACGCACTCCGAAAATTCCCAAAAATTCACCCCTAGCTAATTTGGGAGTGAGGAATTCAACGGTGAAGTCGGATTTTGATTCCAACGGTTATTTAATTATGCTAATTTTGGGATATTTAATTATATTAAAATATTCGTGAAAATCCGACGACTTCCAAATGCGTCCAAAATATCGCCTCTAGCTAATTTGGGAGTGACGATCACAACGGCGAAGTTGGATTTCAATTTTGAGGTCAAAATAAATACCTTAATTTTCTAATTAATTAAATATTAAAAAAAATTTCAAAATAATCGATTGGTCTCCGAATTGCTCCAAACTTTCAGGGTTTGGTTCTAATTACTATATGAATTTAATAGAACGATAATTATGATACGATTATGCTAAATTCAAGCTATGTAACAATCTTGGGTTGTTACACCACCCAACTTAGCACACCGAACTTCTCCATGTAGAATATGCATATTAAATTAATGGTATTGATTATACTTTTCAATAGAACTCGAAAATTTTAGTCTAATCACATGGAATCAAATGATAAGTTGATGCCCTAAATTACTAGGGCACGACCCAGTTCTATTAGAGGAACTGGACATTGAGGTTGATCAAATCGAGTATACTCCAACTCGAGACATCGACCAGAGACAAAGTAATTTAGATAAAAGATGAGGAAACACATTGACAGTAATTGAACATCAATTAGTTGAAAGTATAGGAAACTGCATTGATAGATATTTTTGGGCAAAAAGATTAAACTCACCTGTTATTCGAATCATTGAAACTTTAATATATAATCAGGTATTTTTGAATAAAAATTCTGATTTCAATTATTAAAGGAGGTTCGATACGTATAGATTAGGCACGTGGAGTACCTGGGAGATTGACGCAAGCTGGGTTGCGAGCTCAGGAAGGCGAAACTCAACCTTTCTCTATTCAAACCTTAATATTCTGACAGTATCCATGAGGATGAGACAAGAATCATGGTTAAGGGTTCTGATGGAGGAGAGTTACACCACCTGGTGCGAAGCAGCAGCCGCGTGCCAATGAAGGAGATCGACACATGGAGAAGGCGACAACTCTGGCATCTGATCGAATGATCAAACGACCACGATTCAAGGCGCAGAGTAATGACAGAAGGCGATGGCGTGAGGGAAATTGATGACAGCACCATTGCTTATATATATATATATAAATTAATTTTAATTGATTTTATTAATTAAATTAATTGCCTAAATTATTTCAAAAAATTTCCCGATAAATCACCCATAGCTAACTAAAATGTGAGGAACACAATGGCAAAGACAGATTTTTGATTCGACGAGTATTTAATTTTCTCATTTTCTCGAGTATTTAAATTATATTAAAATATTCGTCGAAAATCTAACAACTTCCAAATGCTCCCAAAATATCATCTTTAACTAATTTGGGGGTGATGAGCGCAATGGCGAAGTTGGATTTTTAATTTGAGGTCAAATTAAATATGCCAAATTCTATGATTCTTGGAAATTCCTAAAATCTAATTTTGATTCATTTGACTCCTGATTTGAACTATGTCTTTATGGTGAACTTCTAATGATAATTAACATACTAGAATCACAATCAGAATTTGGTATAGTCCTAATTGATTTATGTAACAATTTAGGTTGTTATAGGTTGACTAGATGATACATGTTGAATTTTCTGTTCAGTGACCTTATTTTAGCTCGTTTCTATTATAATAGTACTAATTTAGGCATACTTTTACTTTTCAGTTTAATGATTTGTTTATTCATATATTTTAGTTATGTTTTTACTATTTTTTGCACGTATTTATAGTTCATTTCTGTTCAGTTATGCTTAGTTCTTGCACGTATTAGGATGCTAGTCTTACTTCAATTATTTTCTTATTTCGGTTCAGATTATTTTCTAACACGTATTTATTTGATCATAAATATATTATGATAAGTTTATTTTTAGTACTTTTAGTTATTATTTATTTTCTACTTAATATTTTTTACAGCTTTAGGCTGAGATATATTTGCTTACCTCATATTTTATTGTTATAAATGTCTTTTATTTATAATTATTCTATACTTTTGTTGCTTATTGCACCCCTTGTTAAATGTTTGTATGTTGAGCAAATGTAATATCTTAAAATTAATAATTTTTTTTAATCAGCTTAAATTGTACTTAGATAATGCCTAATCAAATTTTTTTTTTGTTAGGGCCCTAGCATTTTGATATCGATAATGTCAAATTCTGAGCTGTTCATAGTGGTAGCTTCAGAATAGGAACTTAGTTAGGAGGAGGACTTACCTGCTGCCGAGGCTTAGTTAGGCTTTATTTTATGCTTTGTGAGGACTAGTGTTCCTTCTTTATTTAATTTAGTTTGTAATAATTAAATATTCTGAATGTATTTATTTTTATATACTTTCATTCTGAGTTGAGTTATTATTTCTATTTTTATGCTACAGATGTGAATGTTTTATTTACCTTTTTTCCGCACTTTGATTTCTTTGTATATGTTGATGGATGATTTATAAGTTTCCAGGAGAAGTCATTCGACTAAGGCGAGTTGGGTTGATCCTAATTTAATTTTAGTTGGGAGATTTGCCTCAGTTGACTACATCTTTACTGTAATCATGTTAATATTAGTATTAGCATGACCATGATAGGAATGGGGTGCCACAATGCCACCCTAATTCACGCACCTCTGTTAGGAAACAAGAACATGGGACGTCACAGTTTGTATCAGAGATGAAGTTGAAAAAAATATAGAATGATAACATAACATCTAGATTTGTCCCAAATTAATTTGATATATATATATATATATATTATAATGCATTATTTTTTCAAATGGATTTCGAAAATGAGTTCATTGAATACTTTGAAGAAAATGAAGATCACATCGAGGTAGATTCATACCCATCGGGAATCCTAAAAAGTTTTAGTATTAATCGATCTTCTGCATTAGAAAATCAATTCTAAATTATAGCCTATAAATTTGAGGAGATAAAAGATCTATTCCTTATAATTTTTCATGCTCAAACTAAGAATTATACGAGATAAATAAAAAAACATACAAAACACTATCAAATATTGGAAAAAAATAAAATAAAGATATTTATGTTTACGCAATATTGTGATGTACAGTTAATCTATCTAAATCTCTTCTCCTTATCTTTTATTTATTTTTCAAATGAATTAACAAGAAACTTTTATTATTATACCTAACTCAAATAAACCCGTTGAGAATATAACCAATGTTGCTTGATTTGGTAACAACCGTACTTCACAATTAAACTACCAATCACACTTCCACGTCTTCAATATAACCTACCTTAAATCAAAATTTCTTCACTAATGGAATCCTTCAAGCCTATTTTAAGTTGAAATCACATACTTTTAATGGGACTGCCTCACAAAATGGAAGCTGAGAATTGGTTGAAGAAGATCGAAAAGAAGCTAATAATATTAAATTGTCTAGAAATTGATACAGTAAGACTAATTGTTTATCTTCTTGAAGGTGAAGTTGAGAATTAGTGGGAATCCACCAAAAACACAATGTTTGCAAATTTGAGTCTATAAGACATAAGCTTAGAAAACTTCATTAAAGTTTTTCGTAGCCAATATATTTCACTGTCTGCTTAGGCAATAATGGAAGACACATTTAGAAGACTATATTAAGGAAATATGAGCATTTCAGAGTATGTTATCGAGTTTAAAAAGTTATCTCGATATGCATCAAATATAGTGAATATAGAAGCGACTTGTTGTAGTCAATTTCTTAAAGGACGTAAGGATCCTATAAGAAGTTTAATGTCTTTTCGATATACAAATTTTCTTGACTTACTCGAATGTGCAAAGATGTTGGAAAATGATAATCAAATAACAATTTGAATGATGAAGAGGGGAATCCAATCAAGAAATACACAATAAAGTGATTTTAAAAGATTTCAACCCAATCTATCACCAATCAGAAGAAATCCAATTACCTTATTCATATGAAAATTGTTACCATTATAAAGATCAATATCATAAATGTAGAAGAATGGGCCACAATTTTTAATTTTACAGAGTAAATTATGCAATAAATAAACAATCTCTCTGAAAAACTGAACCAACTTACAGTCAAGCACATATATTGAAAGTTCTAAATATTATTTTTCTAATTTTAAGGATTATCTAATTATTTTAGAAAATTAATGATAGAAATAAATATTTTTTGATAAATTTTTTTAATATTTTATTATAAAATAAAAGAAATATAGAATTCAAGCTATATTATAGTGACAAATTTTTTGTAAATATTAAGTTATTTAGAGATTGTATTTAAAAATTAGTTTTATTGATATAAAAAAAATGGCAGAGATATGTATTTATTCTAACCGAAGATTATAGTTCATTTTTAATATTTTATTAATTTTAATCAAATATTGATTTATTTATTAAATGTCCGCATTTCTGACCCAAAACGTTGGCCTTTCACTGGCCAATCGATGAACTGCAGTCCCCGCCGTCGGGCTGAATACCGGCAAGCCAAGAGAGAATTGAACGGGAAGAAATGCTGCACGAGTTGTTGCTTGCCCTCGTTGGCTACACAGGAGATTTGGTGATTGATGAAAGGGAACAGCCTGAAACCCTACGCGACTCCTCCGACCCTCTTTCAGACTTTCCGATCGAGTCCACCTTCAAGATAGCGCCGGATATCTCTTTTCTGCAGCCATCCGAGAGGTATGCTAAATCCTAATAAATCATTCAATGCCCGGAGGCATCGAAAAATTATTTCCTGTGATCAAGAGGAAATACTATTTCAAGAGATTGAATGGTATGCATGGTAAAAGATGCAGTTTCAGCTGCAGAATCTTGTATTTCTGTTTTGGTTTCATTTTGAACTCGAGATGCCATTTACACCCTATTCTCTGCTTGTCATTATTACTCTAGAGGACGTTAGGTTATACAATACCGAAAGCTATACTATAGAGGATATTGCTTGCTATGTTCCATCTAACCTTGGCTTAGGTTGTGCATGCTTGTTTAGGTTAGGAAGTGTGCAAAAACTAAATACCAAACCTTAAACCCATTGATGTTATAGCCTAGTGATTAATGCTCTGGATTTTTTGTCTAATGTTTTGGGTTTAAGCCCACTGATCAGATATTTTTTTTTATTTGAAGTTCTTTTTCTTACAATTCCAAAAAAAAGAACCCTTAAACACTTTAAGAGTAATGTTACCCGATCCCAATTTCTCTCAAAGCAAGCCTTTGAAACAGTGGAAGAGCCATGCCACTTGGTCACGAGACAAAATTTGAGGTCGATAATATTTTCCTTCACTAAATCTTAAATATGGTTTAGTGAACAACGGGGATATTTAATTGTAATTATTAATACTTTTAAAAATTTGATATTCTATTTTTCAAGGATTTAATGATATTATGTTTGCTTAGATAAAAATACTTCCAAACTATATTTAATACTTAAATTAATATATTGTACTATCAATATTAATATGCAATATCTAAAATAATTATTGTTAGTAATAGAATCATTACTTAATATTTTTACTTAATATAAATTTATTAGTAGTAATAATCCATTTACTAATAAAATGTAATATGTGTAAATTTTAATATTAGTAATCATTTTAAAATTATTTCTAAGAGTTTGTCGATTAGATTAGCTGTTCTTCTTCCTAAAATTATATCCCCTAATCAAAGTTGCTTTATTATGGGTTGATACATTCTCTTGGCACAAGAGCTGTCCATGACATCAGTAAAAAAGTTGCGGGGGTAATATGCTTATCAAGATCGATGTTTCTAAAGCCTATGACTCAGTTAACTGGAGTTTCATTGCTCAAGTTCTCAAGTACTATGGCTTTTTCTGACCTTTTAATGTATCTTATCAACAATTGCATTAACAATATCTAGATTTCTCTGCGCATTAATGAGTATAAGGTTGGTTTCTTTAAAAGTTCTAGGGGTCTCCCTTAGGGATCCTACCTCCCCTTCTCTTTACGTCTTAGCAGCCGATTGTTTTTCTAGAAAGTTAAACTATCATTTTGAATATCATCCCTCATTTTATTTTAAAACCAAAGCTACTATGGGTATAACACACTTAGCTTTTGCTGATGATTTGGTAATGTTCATCAATGATAATATCTCTGCCATTAGAAAGCTATATGCACTTGCTCCTTCATTTTGAGAAGGTCTCGGGCTTTTGTGGTAATAAAAAAAAAACTTGCTTTATTACTTAAGAACACATTAATGAGTCTAGATGCTTTCATATTTCTAATGTTATTGGTTTGTGTAAAATTTTTAACCTATTACCTATATTGGCATCCCTTTATTTAAAGGTTTTAATAAAACTTTTTTCTGACGACTTGATTGGGAAATTTAAAAGCAAGCTCAGTGGTTGGAATCGTAATGTTTATCTTCAGGTAGTAGAATTACATTTTTAAAAAGTGCTTTTTGTTCTATTCCATTGCACTTAATTCAAATCTTAAACCCCCCAAATAAAGTCACTCAAACAATTGAAAAGATTTTCAACAAATTCCTTGGGGGGTAAAAAATGAATGTTAACGCTATCCATTGGTGCAAATCGAGTGAACTTTGTTTTTTTTATGAGGGTGGCATAGGCTTCAGATCTATTGAAGATATTATAAAGACTTTCATGAGTAAGCTTTGGTGGCACTTTAGAGATAACAAAGGCCTTTGGGCCTGTTTCATCATAAATAAATATTGTAAAGAGACTCAGCCTATTTGCATTAATTCTAAATCTACTGATTCTCCCATTTGGATTAGAACCAATAATTTTAAAGAGAACATGGAAATTTCAATGGTTGGACAATTGATGTTGGCAATATCTATTTTTGATATGATTGTTGGATGGGGGATACAAATCTTGCCAACATTTTTATCAATCTTTACCATACATTTCTTAAGCTCTATTATTTTTTTATCATAATAGTTGGAATAGAACCATACTCGGGAAACCCTTCCTAACCATCTAAATATTATTAATAATATTCTTTCATCCCTATTTGACTCGATGAATCTGATACTTTGGTTTGGAAAGGACTTTCTCTCAGCTCTTTTAATTTTAAGCATGCTTTTGAGGTTTATAGAAATATGAAAATTTATTTTTATATGGGAAAATATATTTTGCATATAGCCATCTATCCAACCATCTCCTTTGGTTGGAAAATTTTACATAAAAACTGGTTGCCGATGAAATTTTATGTATCAGGGGTATTAACATCTCCTCTAAGTGTTTATGATGCCATGTTGCTTATGAATCTCTTAAATCATTTTTTTATAATGGTGGCTCTATGAGGTAAATTTGGACTCACTTTGGTAATTTGTTGGAGCACAAACCTAATTTTAATCTAACTATTAAAGTCTTTATGCTTTCTTGGAGATTCAAGCAATTTTGTTAAGTTTGGCTATATTCACATTGTTACTCTTATTTCTATTTTGTGGTATAATTGGGAAGAGTCTAACAATTGTAAGCATAGAAATTTTAAGTTTGATCTTGATAAAGTAATTTGGAAATGCAATCTTTATATTAATAAAGCTGTTAATTCTAGTTTGATTAACATTAGTAACTTTAATGGTGATGAATCTTGTAGAAATTTTTATAAAATCTCTAAACCCCACTATACTAACACAAATTATGTTGTTAAGTGGCTTAAGCCTCAGTTGACACCTATAAACTTAATGTGGATGGCTATTTCAAGAGTAACTTGATTATGCCAACTATTGGAGGTATTGTGATTTTTGGCTTCCACCTTAAGTTTCTTTCTACTCTAACATTATGACCGAGGCTCATGCCTTTTTTATTGGGCTTACTATTTTCAAGGATTAAGGTATTGTTAACTTGTGGATTGAATATGATGCTTTAACATATGTTAATTTTTTTGAATTTAGAAAAGATAGTGTTTGGAATTTGGGGTATGATCTTAGAAGTATTTTTAATTTGATAAAGTTCTTTAACTTTATTATCTCCCATATTTGGAGGAAAGGTAATGAAGCGGCATACTGGTTAGCTAATGTTGGTATTCGCTGCACTGATATAAAAGTTTTAATGCTATCAATATTTCCAAACACCTGGAGGTTATCAGCATGTTGGATAAATCTCTTTTACCTTATTTTTGAACCTAACTGCTTTAGATCTTACTTTTCTTTTGCTTTGTGGCTTGATTTTTATATCAGTGCTAATACTAAGTTCTACATTACTAGTTCTATATTTGGGAAGAATTTTGACTATATGCATAAGAACTTGTTTGCTGCTATGTGGTGTGTACAATTTTTAAACAAGTGAATGCAATCAAGTAGTATAGACATAACAAGTATTTAGAGATTACCCTTAGGGAGGGAGTGCTAATTACCATTCAGTTTTTTAAAATTTCTTTTGATTAATTGATTAAATGATTTAAAGATTTCAAGTGCTAAGTTTTACAAGTATAAAAATGCAATAACTAAAGTTTTAACTTTTAAAATAGTTGAGCAAGTAAAGGGTAAGCAATAAGAAAAACTAAATTACTTGATCTAAATTATTGAGTGAAGCTATCAAGGGTAAAATAGAGGTTCATGCTCATGGATTTTAGTTCAATCTTTGCAAGACACATGTGAAAAAATGCACAAGAATATTAATTAAATACATGTATGCTAATTTACCATTGATACCTTCCCTCAGTAATATGTATAAAGTAATTTTGTTATTTTATTGGTTGCTTATTTACTTGTTCAATTAGTTTAGAAGTTAGAACTTTAGTTACTGCATTTTCATATTTGTAAAATTCAATATTTAAAATACTTAAATCATTTAATCATTAATCAAAATAAAAATTAAAAAAATTAAATGATAATTAGCACTCCCTCACTGAGGATGATGCTCTAGATACTCACCATATTTATACTATTTGATTGTGTCCGCTTGCATACAAATTGCATACACCACATAGCAACAAACAAGTTCTTCCTGATCCCGCTGCTGATCGCCAGCCTACCAGTTGCCGTCGAGGACGAAGGTGAGGAGTAGATGATTGGATGTCAGGTGATTTTTTTTTTGTTTGAGTGTTTTTTTGTACTTAGAAGGTGCATTGAGGAGAATGCATATTTAAATTGTGAAGGAGAGAGTCTTGTACTGTGAGATCCCGACATTCGGGTGGTCACATACCGCATGATCATATTAGTAACTTGAGAGAAAAAAAGGAACACACATATAAAAGCCATAGATATTTTTCATTTAATTCAATGTTCATATTACAAGATCTTTTCAACACTCCTTGTGCAAAAGTGAAAATAAAGAAATAAAAAAGTTAAAGTAGCGCCGTCGTAGATCCATCTACAGTTTGAACATTTTAAGCATTATGGTTCTTGCATAAATTCCCCTAGGAGCACATGACCTGGTATTGTACAGAAAATAATATTGGGATTTAAATTTATAGTAATTAGAGAATACTCTAAGTATTGCAGTACATAATAATATTTACATTTTTAAAAGATGCGATTAACGAAAATAAGGTGGTAATGAAATGCAGGAAAAATAAGACAATAGTGCGATATAAATAAACAATTTTTTGCAACAAATATTATCACAAAATAAAGGTTACTGATGTCATTTTTCAGTACCTAACCTCGAACATTACTGATGTCATTTTTCAGTAACAATCCTGAATGTTATTGATGTCATTTTCTAATAACCCCGAATGTTATTGATATCATTTTTCAACAACAACCCCGAATGTTGTTGATGTTATTTTTCTAGCAACAATCCCGAATGTTACTGATGTCATTTTCCAGTAACAACCCCGAATATTATCACGTTGGTTCCGAACAACCAACCAAGCTTCAAATTGAAATTGGCTCAAAGCAAATAAGCTAAGCAGCAGTAAAAGTGCAAAATGTAATATTCGTCATGTACTGGGTACTTTTGTTCATTAATTTCATAAGTTCAATAATTCGGATGAGTGACAGTTTGCTCAATCTGCATTTAGATTCGGATATCTTTAAGTTAGTTTTTTAATCCAATATTTTAGGATGCATTTTTTTCACTTTTTTATTTTGATTTTGTTCTCTTTTCATTTTTTTTCTATTAAGATTGAAATTTGATTTATTTAAGCTGTTATAATCATTAAAGCATTTTGATTACGATCATAATAATGTACAAAGGAAAAAGTCTGAATAAAACAAACTGAATTAACAAATTAGAAATAATAATAATTTTATAATATTTGAATTATTCTCATTATTAATTATGAGAATAATATTAATGTGAATGACTAATTATTAGTTTAATAGCTATGATTTTAATAAGTAGAGAGTAACAAGATTAGAAAAATGTTCCTTCCAATTTCTTTCTTTCCAACTCCTTTTACCTTAGGATTAGGATTGTCGGAAAACGGAAGGAGGTCGGAGTGGCTGGCCGGAAGGCTGGCCGGGGTGGCTGCGGCAAGCTGGCAGTGGCAGGAGAAGGCTGCTGGGTGGCTGGCTGCCGCTGGAGGGATTGCTGGTTGGCGGCTGGACTGCTGTTGGCAGGGCTGCTGGCTGGCCGGTAGGGCTGTTGGCAGGCTGTCGAAGGAAGGGAGGAGCTGCTGTGGCTGGCTGCTGCTGGAGGGACTGCTGTCCGGCGGCTGGAAGAAGGTAGGCTGGCTGAGGAGGAAGGGAAGCTGATGCTGCTGCTGTGAGGGAGAAGATGGGGGCTGCTGTGGGTGAGGAAGGGGAGGGCTGGGGGTATTTGTAGGAGGCGAGAGGGAGGGGGTCGGGGGTCGGCCCATTTGGCCGACAGCCTGCGCCAAAAACGGTGCAGGCAAGCGAAAGGTTCCGCCGCAGGCTCTGTCTTGCGACAGAGCCTGCGATCGGTGAACGGGGGTGGTCGGTTGGGGAAAACAGAGGAAAAAAAGGAAAAAAAATGGAAAAATACATAAACTTTAAATTAATCGTATTTTCTGTCGTTTGATGTCTAAATACAACGATACTTGACACCGAGGTGTATTACAACAACATTATGAACACCCTTGTGCCAAATTTTTTTGATTCGGAGTAAAATTTTATTTTATAATAATTTTTGAGTTTAAAAATTTCAAAAATTAGCTTTGATAAAATCGGCGCTCAGAATTTGATGAAACTTCTCGATCAGCCTTCAAATAATATACTTAACACAACGACACTAACAATGATGACTTTGGACACGTATTTCAATGTTCTTGATGTTTTAGAATTTAAATAATTTAGAAAATAAAGCGGAAGCTTCCATTCGGATTTCTCCCGGGGCACTTTTATCTAAATCTATTGATAATTTTATTTGCTCTAAATTGAAATTCTCCGGAGTCCTAATATCAGAGTCATAAATTTGACATAATTCGCAAAGTAACGGCTTTGGGTCGTTATATGTACTTTACTGTCTTGACGACATGATCTTGAGTAGTAAAGGACCAAGGGGGAACTTCACAACAACAGGAAAGAGGGTGACAAAAATAAGAGGCCTTTAGGTGCAAAAGAAGAGGAAGGAGGATTACATGAGCACTTTCTCAACTTGGAGGCTAACCACTGTTGGAAGTCTAAGAGGAAGACTTGCAAATAGGGAAAGGGAAGCATTGTGCTCCTTTACTTTATTTTTTTTTGTAAATCAAGCTTGTATCTTTATTCTATCATGTATTTCAAAGTTTATGAAACTATATTTCAATATTCTTGTTTCTTTTCTATGTTAATAAATGAATACTAAGGTTATGTGAATAGACTAGATTTATGAGTAAAGTACTTGTGAATAAAGTGTTTGTGCACAATAATTTATATTTATAAAATTTCTAGTTTTCTTTATGGAACATGCTTTGTTAATTGAGATATAGCAAGGTGCATATGCATGCTTAGGGTTTGCTAGAGCTAGAGGTCATTTATATGTGCTTTTACTTTCATGCATTCTAGAGTTTGCTAAAGATATGGATCCTCTTATGTCTTGTAAGTTATAACATGGAAATTATCTACATGATGCATCCAATTTTATGTTGGCTATAGTTAGAGATAATGTAGTTCATATAATTTGGGAGAGAAATGATAGTGTCGAGAGAGTTAACAAATCTCAAGTGTTTAATTAATATTTTTGTATTTTTGCACATGTCTTACAAAGATTGAACTAAATTCCATGAGCAAGAACTCTTATTTTACCCTTCATGACTTTTCTCAGCAATTTGTATCAGGTAGCTTAGTTTTTTTATTGCTTGCTTATTTACTTGCTCAACTTATTTAGAAGTTAGAACTTTAGTTATTATACACTTAAAATCTTAAATCATTTAATCTATTAATCAAAACAAAAATTTCAAAAACTGAATGATAATTAGCACTTCTCTCTGAGGACGATACTCTAGATACTCTCCATATCTATACTACTTAATTTTGGTCGCTTGCGTAAAATTTGCACACACCTCATCGCCCCAAACAAGTTCTTGGGATCCAATTTAGGTCAAGGAAACTAATCTTTAGATCATGTGATAAGCAAACAATTTTTTGATGTGGTGTGAAAAATATTTTTTGCTATGATATGTTTGAGGTATTCACCATATCTTTACTACTTGATTGCGTTCACTTGCGTAAAAATTGCACACACCGCATAGTAGCAAACAAGTTATTGACATTAGCTGCTTGAGAATTAGTAAAATATATGGTGCATGCAAGATTTGATATCAGTTCTATTCATTAGTTTTATTCATAAGCAGAGTTCTATATAGAAATTTACTTCTCAGGTAGTAGGATTAGTGAGTTTAAACTCTTTGTTGTTGAGTATAAAAATTCTAGCCCTCCATTTTACTTCTATTATTATGGGTTTTCTCTCATTTGTGTTGATGTGCTGATGAAATTGCATTTGTGTGGCCGGCTTACTACCGAAAGTGTTGAAAGTACTTTTTGTTGGATGGCTTTTCTGTGCTTATCTGAACGTGGTGGTATGAAGATGTCGATTTTGGTGTCTGGGAGGCTCGAGTTGAATTCAATGGACTTCATTTGTTATTTTAACTTCTCGATATAAATTATGCAGTGTCTGTCTGCTTGGCTTTGCATTTTAGATGATTGGATTCTTTTCCCTGCTCACTCTTAGAAATCAACATACTACTTCATATACTGCTTTGAACTCTTCTGGGACCCTATCATCATCCTACTTGTGGAATGACATTTCTTCTCACGGATTTCATTATATGATGTCTACTTTATATTGTTTTATGCGCTTACTGCCTATTTTTTACTTTTCTTTCTCCGATTAGTTTCTTAGGAACATACAAAGGGCTAACCTTTTTTTGGGTTTGATTGTTTTCTTATTTTATTTTTTCTTGTTTTTAGGTTATTTTTTCCTTTTTTTTCTTTGTACCAACTAAATCCACTTGCTGTATCTTTCTCTTATTATCAACAAAATTTAGCGGTTATTAAAAAAATAAACATCAAGGCTCAGCTCTCAGTATATATATTTATTGCTTTAATTAGGGCTATTCTTACTAAGCATACTCTAGAGGGGGTTCATTGGTGCATGTTATTTGTAGATGACATTCTATTACTTAATACGACTAGGGATGGAGTTAAACCAAAACTTGACTTGTGGAGGATTCTAATATTTATTTTAGTATATTTAAAACATAATATATGTGTAAATTTTATCGTAATAGAAGTCTTAATCTCGAGGACGTAACTATTGAAGACCATGTGATTAAGAAGAGCATGGGGTTCATATACATTGGTTTGATTATTCAAAATAATAGTGAAATAGAAAGCAATGTGATTGATAGAATTCTAGCTGGTTGGATGAAATATATAGCGCTTCTGAAGTGATGTGCGATCGAAAAATCTCACTCTAAATTAAAGTAAAAATATATAGAACAACTATATGACCAGCTATGTTATATGGCCCTTGAATGTTGGCCAACAAAGAAGAAACATATTGATTAAATAAGTGTTATAGAAATGAGGATTCAAAGGTGGATGAGTGGGTATACTCATAAGGTTAGAATTAAAAATGAGTTCTTCTATAGCAAGGTTTGGGTGGCCCTAATAGTGGATAATAGTAGATAACGTTGCCTTTGATGATTTAGGCATTTTAAGCATAGATTGTTCAATCCTTTTAATTATAAAAATTGAGTTTATGAATCATTCCCATGTTAAAAGAAGAGGAAGACCAACAACGATATGGGAAAAAATTGTTAAAAAAGATATTCTATATTTAAAAAAAAACTTAGGGAGGGATTCTAATTGATCATGCATAGTAGAAACAAATGATTCATGTAGTCGACCCTGTCTAGTCGGATTAAGGCTTGGTGGCGTTAAAATACAAGCTTGTATTCTAGTTTCCTTGTTAAATGAACTCAGCTCAATTTGAGGGTAGATCTGAGTGTGGAGGTTCACGATCATTACGTTGCCTGAACCATGCTGGAAAGCCAATTGTAGAGGATGTGGTACTTCATGGATTAACGATTAGAAATAACTATATATGTATGTGCATTATTTTTTTATAGCGGCTACTATATATATACACACTCACATACGCACACACACGCACACCCGAAACCACATGTAAAGGATGTGTGTGCATAAATCTGTGTATCTATGTGTATATATGTGTATATATATGTGTATATATAAGTATATATATACATAAATATATATATATATATATATATTTATCCATATATATATGTACATATATATATATATACATATATGTACATATATATATATATATACATATCTGTTATATATATATATATGTATATATGATTATTGCTATTCATTAATCCATGAAGCACACATCCTCTATAACTGGCTTTACTGCATGGTTTTGGCAATGTTGTGATTGTGAAGCTCTACACTCAGAGCTACCCTTAGATTGAACTGAGTTTGTTTAGCAAGGAAACTATAATACAAGCTTGTATTTCTACCTTCAACTATAGCAACAACAATAGCACCACCAAACCTTAATCCCACTAGGTGGGGTCAACTGCATGAATCATTTGTTTCCATTGTGCATGATCAAATAGAAGCCTCTTTCTAAGTTTTGTTTCTAAATAGAGAATATCATTTTTAACAATCTTTTCTCGTGCCATTGTTGGTTTAGAATGACAGCAGGTGTTTTCTGCAAAATTCGATGCTATTCAATTAGAAATCTTACTTTTCAGTTTTCATGTAGCTATGATTTTCTTGATGCTAAATTCTCCATTTAAATTTGGGAAAAAGGATCACTGAAATTTCTATTTTATCCATGTCTTTTCATATTTTTATTTTTTCTAGGGCCTATGAACACCATTTGCTCCATATGCTTGAAATTTTTGTGTAAATCACTGGGCAAGGCATAATTTCATTTTATCTGGACTCTTAAAATCATAGAAAATCTGCACATTGAAGTGTATTTAAGATATATGATTATGATGATCTTTGGAAATTGTCAATCAGGCATTTAGTAATATGTAGAGAACTGAGTGTTTGCTTTATTAATTGTGAATAATGACAATTCTTCATACACGGCTACATACCATGTTGTTGTGTATGAGATGAAGGCTGATATAATTATTTTTCTTGAACTTTTAATGATCCCAATTGTTTCTTTCTGACTGGTCTCCATTCAGGCTGCACTTCGCCAATTAATTTTACTATTTCAGATTTTATTTAATTTGATTTCTTACTTATTTATTGTTTTTGTCTCTTCATTGTATCTACTATATATGATATTTTTTCTAAGTATTGTAAATATATATGTTCAGGGATGCTATTGGAAGGCTTTTACCATTGGGCTTCTACTATAGGGGTCTTGAATATTTTGCTGCTAAACATCGGCATTTGCGTTCTTTTCAGCTTTCAAAGCATTGTCAACAGGCCCAAGCACAAAAATTACAAAAAGAAAGCTCAGGGAAAGAAAGTCTTTACCACAGGGCCATTGCCAATGGGATAGCTGAGATTTTGTCACTTTATAGATCCGCTGTTTTACAAATTGAGCAGAATTTGTTATCGGATCCTATGCCTATTTTGGCAACTGTGACTGGTGGCCTCACTAAGGTTAGTTGATCCAATAGTTATGTGCAGAGTAATCCACGCAGCTGAAGATGATTCAATTTCTAACAATAATTAATTAGAGCTACATATGTGCTTAATCAAATAACAGCACCACTAAAACAAGAATTTTCCTATTCATCTCTTAGCGTTGCCAAAAATCAAACTCAACTTTCTTCACTTGTTCTTTTAATGGCTTAACACTTGATATGATCAAACCATCTTGATAATTATTTTCAAGCTTTTCCTCGAAGGGAGTACTATAACCTTGCCAGGAATGTGCTTTTTTGTTGCATTCCTTAATTTTTACCACAGTATCACCCGGAGCATCCAAATAACCGCAACCCTTATTTGTTTGTGTGATTTTGCTTTGTAGGCAAACATATAACATTGATGATCTCTTAGCATTTTATAAAGCTATCTTTGAAGTCTAGTAACTTTTTCTCAATTGCAAAACACCTCAGAAGCGCCTTCATTTCATCCAACATGAAAGTAGTCTGTTAATCTCACTACTCTCTACTATGTCATTATGGTATAATAAAATCAGGATGTTAACATGATCTACAAATTCCATATACTCTATATTTAACTTTCTATTATGATTAAATTTGCACTCCATGTTTTTGTTTTGAGTTACTAAATTTTTGAAACTCCATGGTAGCTTTTGTGGCACAAGTTTCACATTTATTTCATCTCAAGTCTTGTCGGCAAGAAGAATTTATCTGAAAAAACTTGCGCCATGGCACCTCCTTTTGAATGTGTTCAATAAGAACATTTATAATTCATAGATATACAAAATTACAGCTTATTTTGATGTACTCTACTTGAAACTTAAAACTATATGAAAAGCCAACCTGTGTTTGAACACATTTAATTGCTTTATTATACATGTCTTTGATATTTTCATTATAATAACATGACTTCATTATCTTTCAAATGCTCTTCAAAGAACTTCGATAGATACTTTATAATATGCATTTTTAAATTGATAAAGTTCAAATGGAGATATTTTTTTCTTATAAATCTACCCATCGAAACTTTTAGCAAATGTTTTGTGTCCATAGCTAACCTACTTGGTGCAAAATCAAATTGATTTTATAAAGCCCTAATATCTATTTGTAATCTTTGTTTAACTCTTTCTTAAGGCTGACAATTGTACTAAAAATTTGAAACTAGATCAAATTCTGATTCCATTCAAAATTGAATAAAAATTTCAACTTGAATAGAGTCAAAAGTTTTTCCAAATAAGTTTAAGATTATGTGATTCTCTCAAATGATTATTCAAATTGACTTAATTTTATTATAAAGGTGTTTTTATAATAAATCACGTGATTCACATATTTGAGTTCAGATTTTACCATTTAGTTAAAAAGTTTAAATTCTACTTTTTTGGCTATCATGAAATCTTGAATCAAATTCTAGTTCGAGTCAAGTTTGAGCAAAGTTAAAGTTGAGATAAACTTAAAAATTTTAAGTTTGAATTTAACTTGACTCAAGTTGAACTCTACTCAAAGTAACCCTACTCTCTCCCAAAGTTTCAACCTATGACTCTTTGTTTAATTTCTCAATATAATTTATTTAATCTTTTACATCACCTTAAATAGGTATCACAACTTTTCTTCACTATGAAGCATTTCCCAAATCTATCCTTCCTCTCTTGATTACAATTAAAAATGATAATTGTTGATATCTCTATTATTTACTATAATTTTCATCTTTTTATCTAATTACCCTGATAAAATTGGAAACAAAAAGGGACAGATGAAATCGTAAGAAACAAGATTTTTTCAAGTCATTGTGTTTTTAGTTACAAAATCATCTAGCATGTATATAAATCTAATTCTGGAATGCGTTAAGGTTTCTTGGAAGTAAAAAGGAATATTAGAATTTGGTAGCCAAACGATCAATTTCCACTGGACAAAAGGGGAAGTGTTAATTCATCTAATTGTTGCTCATAAATTCTTTCATCTCCTGTTTGATTTTGATATAACTTTCATTTTGTTTGTCTAGGTCTCAGATCTTGTTCGAATATTGTTAATTATTTTTATTAAGCATAATGATGCTATCCTAATTGCTTTTATTGCGACGGTTTATGTTTGAATACCGCTGCACATTTTTCTTTACACAGATGCAATTGATTCTAGTTTTCTTCTTTGTTACAACCACTTGTATCCCAATCTAGATTCCCCAATCAATATAGGAAAGATTGATGATTGAATGTGCTGGGTAAGGGAAGGCTTATGCTGTCCGCAGAGCCAAGTATGGATTGAGCAAGTGTCTTAGCGTGTATCTTGCATTCCCGGTTCTTACAAAACAAATAAAACAAGATCCTGCTTTATTTCGTTACCTTGGGTACCATGAAGCTGAGGCCAAAAAATCATGTTCCTTTTTTTAATTCAGTCAACGATTTTCAATGTTTTCATTGCAAACTTGGGTCGAATGTAGCATATGAAAATCTTTTTATTTTGCTTGCACTTAAAGTTACATCTCTTTGCTCTCATTCGTAGCAACATTTTTGGGCATTCTCAAAAGTCTTGGATTTTGATTGTTTATTTAGTAAAATAGTCCCATGAATATTTAAATTGAACAATATACTCCTATATATTTCAGCTTGCCTGATTTTACCCCTTCCCCCAAACTGTTCAAGCTGAAGCCAATTTACTCAACTATTCATATAATCCCAATTTAGAACTAAATTTTGATTAAATTCAATAGTTGGGATTAAATTGGTCGTAAATTGTTTTGAACTAAATTGATTAAATTAAAATAGTTGAGGTATTATTACAAACTTTCTTTCATTGATTTTTTCACTTATCTCACTTGATTGGTCTTTTTCAAAACTAATATAATGCTACCATATTCTGTGAATCTTATAATATGGTTCATATTCATTCAGTGCTACCATCAAATGGTATTGTTCAGATATTGTTAGAGACATTGTAATCATTCCTTTGCAACCCTCTACTATGAAAATGAAATCATCCATGAGTCTTCATTCATTTTTTTTTTTTTTGAACATAGGTCGAGGGAAGGTCAAATGGGCATATTATTGCATCTAACAAAACAGCTCTATTTTAAAAAAAATTCCCAAATAAAATAGGGTGAGGTTATATTCATATATATTCATGTCATAATGCATTCACCATCATAAACAATGACTTCAAAAATATCATCCAAATGCTTACACCATCTTACTGAGTACCAGTGTAAATAACAATTTCACTGCCAAATTTTTTGCTGTATAACATTTATCGAAAATCATAGTCTAAATAGAGAAAAACTTGAACCTTGTGGCCATGTGTAAAATAACCGGTACTAGAGGCAATAGCTCTAATATTAACCATTAATAGCTGGTATATGAGACAACAACTTTGATACTAGTTGTAGCACTCGATATCAGGATCTAAATCCTAATCTTGACTATTATTCATCTCAAGACAGGTATTTAAGCACAAAGAAATTAAAAACAGCTCACATTAAATAAATCGTAAACAATTAATGTTCAAAATACAACTCCACCATAATTTAGTGTTACAGATCGATAATTCACAAGTCTTCAAAAGTCTATCAATATTTAAATTATGTGTATATATATATATATATATATATATATATATCTATATATATAAATATTAGATCTTGTAGTAGAAGTTCAAGCAAGTTGGGCCTCTTCACCTCAATGCCTTTCTCCTTGCCACCATTCTTCTATGCTACTTGGCCTGACATATGAAAGGTACCAAGGAATTGAATTTGGTTAGAGTGATTTAAGTACTTGGATATTAATTGATTTACATTAAATTTAACAAGGACACAATGTAAATGTAAATGCAAAAGTAATGTAAATTGATTTTCTCTCCTTGCAAGAGAGTTCAAGGGATTAGTAGGTTATAAATAATCAGCATAGCATAAAATGTTGCAATCAATTGATTGTTCAATTATGTTTGAGCAATTATCAAGCAGCATATTATTATGTATAAGAATATCAAGAAGCATGCATTCAAATTTCATGCTATGAGAAGGCTCATGTTTTAGCAGTACTCACTGAAAAATATTAAGAAGCATGTATCAAGAGTAGTATTCTATTTTTTTATTGGCTGCAGAACACTTTGGAGGATGTGTTTGTGCCCTTATTATGTCTATTGGGTTGAATGGTTCCTTTTTATATTATTTTCTACTTGTGTTGATCCTTTTTTACAGGTCATGCAAGTCTCCTTGTCACTCCGGTGAGCTATTTTCCATCCATCATTTTGTACAGATTTTTGTATTTTTGTTTCACCTGTGTGAAACCATTCTTAATTCACATTTGTTGGCTGCACAACACTTTGGAGGATGTGTTTGTGCCCTTAGTATGTCTATTGGGTTGAATGGTTTCTATTTATATTATTTTCTACTTGCATTGATCATCCTCACAGGTCATGTAAGTCTCCTTATCACTCCGGTGAGCTATTGTCCATCCAACATTTTGTACTGATTTTTGTTTCACCTGTGTGAAACCAGTCTTATTTCACATTTATTTAGCCATCAAATTTAATTTGATTCATGTAGTTTGGTACAATTAACATGCACTAGTTATGCAACTCAAATATTTTTGAAGTATGTGTCAATAAGGAATTTCCTGCACATTTCAGAATACTTCAAATAAAAATGCAAGAGTTAATTGTAAATGTAGAACATTTGTATACCTGTTGTTTGCAAAGTGAAACAATATAAAAGAATTAGCGTCCATTCAACAATGTATACAAATTTTTGTTTCACCTATGTGAAACAATTCTTATTTCACATTTGTTCAACCTTCATGTTTAATTTGATTCATGTAGTTTGGTACAATTAACATGCACTAGTTATGCATCTTAAATATTTCTAAATCATGTTTCAAAATAGAATTTCATGCACATCTCAGAGTACTTCAAATAAAAATGCAAGAGTTATTTGTAAATGTAGAATATCTGCGTACCTGTTGTTTGCAAAGAGAACAATATAAAAGGGTTCTAAGTATCTCTTGAGTATATAATTAAATCAAAGTTTTGATGTTGTTACTATTTGCATATTTCATCTATCCTTTGTTTTAGCTATCCTATGGAGGTTTCTTAGGTTCTAATGCTTATGCATTTAGTTTATGATGCTCATCTTCATGGGTTAATGACTCTATGGTTAGCTTTTGAGATCTTTCCTTATATGGTATCCTTAGCTAGCCTAGTTAGGCACATCAAGGGTCCTTTTGCTATTAGGATTGATCTAAGCTTCATCCCAAGTGGAGAGTGAGTCAATGGAACTCTATTAACTACAATTCAACCCTTGATTAAGTCTTAGATGGGGTTGGAGTTTGTTTAGGTCAAGCCTTGGTTGGCCTACCCAAGTAAGACACGAAGGGATTTTTGAGTCTTTGTGCTAGTCAAGTAACATTTTCTATTAATTTATTATGGTAGGATAGCTATTTCATTGTTTGAACTTAGTGAGGTTCAAGGTTCATGGGTTTGCCTTTAAACTTAGCCTTTAGATCATTAAAGGGGGTGGGTGCTTAATAGTCTTCCATCCTTATTAGTTGACTTAAGGTGCTTCCCAAGTGGAGAGTAGGCCAATGATGCTTTAATGACTATTTTCCCAAGCTTGGTGAGACTTTGGTGGGGGTTGGGTCAACTATAATCAAACTTAACCCAATTCAAGGGAAGAGTCATGAAGAACTTTCTTGAAGGCTTATCAAGCACTTTTTTTGGTCTAGTTTAAAGGTGTTCTTTATGTTCCTAAGATTAAATGGCATGGTGTCTCATCATTTTATGCATTTCTTAGCCATTTATAAGCTTCCCTTGATCATGTGTAGCCAATATTGGCTTGGGATATATCTCAAACTAATCAAGGTCCTTAAGTGGTTAAGCTCACCTACCCAAGCCTTAAGGGTCTAGGTAATGTTCACTTAGCACCTAAAGGTCTTGATTAGACCTTGGCTTGGTTTATTTTTCATTATGGATAGCCTAAACTAATCCATTTTCAAGGTATGGTCAAGGGTTTGAGGGTTCAGGTTTGGGTTGGACTTGAATTAGCCCAAAGTATGGTAGGCTTTATGGTTTAATCCTAAGTCTCCATACCCAATTCATGGGATCCTAAGGTTGTGTTAACCTCATCCTTAGAACCATTTTATAACCTTTGTTTGGCTTAGTACTCGCTTGGGATCATCATCCTATGGGTTGAACCTAAGTTTACCCAAGGTGAGATTAGAGTTAGCCCATATATGTAATCCCAAGGCTCTTCTCATCCATCTCTTCAAGCTCAAGCCAAGAGAAGCTAAGGGTGAGTTAATTCACATCCTTAGAATTGAAATGGAGGCTTGGCTTAGTCTTGGGCTCAGTTGGGTTCATCCAAACCAAATTAGCTAGCTCAAGTTCATTTTAGTGCGATTCAAGAAAAAACTTGTTGTTTATTTCCTTTAGTCCACCCAATCTAGCCAAAACATGATATGGATGGGTTCAACTCATCATGGGATTTATGTTAATACCCAACCCAAACTTTAGCTTTGGTTGGGTTAACCCAATGAGTGCACCCAACCCAAGTTGACAAAGTGAAAATTAGGTTGTTTGCATAGATCCTAAATGAGAAGAGAAATAGAAGTTTAAGCTAAACATACTCTGAGAAGATGGTCCATTGATCGCATCAGAGGTTGAACTGTACTCGTAAGAATTGATTATACCCAAAATCAGTGGGTCCAAGCTGCTCTAAGGTCAAGGAAGATATGTGGAGCTACAATTGTCCATGAAAGATACTTCCTCATATTTGACCTTCCACAGGACTTTAGAGACTTTTAGGGCTTAAGGTTTCTTTTGGAGAGTTTAAGAGGACAAAGTGGGAAAGCTTCATGTCAAATTTGAGGACCCATGGTGCACCCACTAGAAAAGGGAACTCTAAACAATGGAGTTTAGCTCTTGCAACTTGCTACTAGAAGTTGTCGGGTTTGGATTTGCACCGGGGGGTGGAGGCAGCTACAACCCTGAGAGTTTTCAGATGAAGTGTTGCTGAGGGTGTGGGGAAGCCACCGACCAAGTTTGAACACCTGGATTGCACTTTGCTGGTCAGGGGGCTCCCAACAACAGAGGATTGTTTAAAGGATGCATATGGAGAGAGAGAGGGAGAGTAGAGAATTCAGGAGGATATGGAGCTCAAATTTGCAAAGGGAATATTTAGGATTAAAGGATAATTTAAATAGAAGAGGTTGGGGTCTCTGGGGTGGTCGGAGGTGGTTAAACCTCCCTTGGGTAGGTCTCGGCCTGAGGGGTGGGGTTGTCGAGACCTAACATTTGACTTAATCAAAGTTAGGTCAAGCAACTAGTGTGGTCGTACTTAGGGAAGAGTTTAGGTCTGAATTGGTACAAAATTTGTGCCAGACAGCAATTGGACGACATAATGGGGTTCTGACCGCAAATTGAAAAATCCACATAAGCGTTTCTTGTAATGACCAAATTCGTTACTTTGCAAATTAGTTAAAAAAATCTCGACTCGAACATTAGGATCCCGGGGAACTTCAAATTAGTGCAAACAAAAATTCTTTTATATAGAAATAATTTTTAGATCAAAGTGCTTTAGATAGAAATAATTTTAGATCAAAGTGCTATAGTTTGGAAGAAATCCGGATAATGGAAACTTCCGCTTTATTTTACTAACTTTTTAGTTTATTGAATTTAAAAAGTTCAGAAAAATATAGCTGGTGTTTCCGTTATCCGGATTTTTTCCAAACTAGGGCACTTTGATCTAAAAATTATTTCTATCTAAATATATTTTTGTTTGTCCTAATTTGAAGTTTTCCGGGATCCTAATGTTTGAGTCAGAATTTTTTGACCCAATTTGCAAAGTAACGTATTGGGCCGTTACAAACTCCCATACTTAAAAATGATGTCTTCCTCGACATCATACGAACAAAACAAAGTCTTTAAAGGGAGTTTTGGGAGTACCTTGATCTTGCAATAATTTTGGATACTTTCTTCGCATATCATCTTCCTTTTCCCAGGTGGCGTCCTTTGCAATTGGTTATGCCATTGAACTTTAACCATCAGGATCTTTCTTAATTTGCGGCGGTCTTTCTCAATGATTTGAAGGGGTTTTTCGACATAAGTCAAATAAGGTTGAATTTCGATTGTTGAATCAGAGATTTGTTGAGAGGATTCTTGAACGCATTTACAGAGTGCTGATACGTGGAAAACATTGTGCACGACAGAAAATCTTTTAGGAAGTTTAAGTTTGTATGCCGAGCTTCCAATTTTTGCAGTTACTTCAAAGGGTCCAACATATCTGGGGCTCAGCTTACCAGCAACTCCAAAGCGATGTATTCCTTTGATAAGGCAAACCTTTAGATAAGCACAATCACCAACGCGAAATTCTAGCATCCAATGTTTTGCGTCATGGTATTTCTTTTGTCGGTCCTGAACAGCCACAATTCGGCTCTTGATTAGCCTTATCTTTTCGTTCGTTTCTTCAATTAACTCAGAACCATAAATTTGTACATCTTTAACTTGTGTCTAGGCTAGAGGAGTACTGCACTTTCACTCATTTAAGACTTCATAAGGGGCCATCCTAATGCTCGTTTGGTGGTTATTATTATACGCAAATTCTATTAAAGGAACGTGTTTTCCCAATTACCATCGAAATCTAAGACACTCCGCAACAAATCTTCTAGTATTTGATTAATCCTTTTAGTCTTCCCATCTGTTTGTGGATGGAAGGCGATGCTTAGAGCTAGCACGGTTCCTAAATCGTGATGAACTGCTTGCCAAAATCGGGATGTAAATCTGTTGTCTTGATTCGAGACTTTAACTTTTGGAATTCCGTGGAGCTTGATTATTTTCTTGATATAAAATTTGGCTAACTTTTCAACGGTGTCTGTTTGCTTAATAGGAATAAAATTTGCAGATTCGATCAAACAGTCGCACTTTTGAACTTAAAGAAAAAAGTACCCAGTATATGAACATGTATTATTTTTTGCGCTTTACTGCTTAGCTTTGCTTTGAGCCAAATTCATATTGAAGCTTGGTTGGTTGTTTGGAACCAACTTCCCTTTTATAATGTGGTTGGTTACTGGAAAAATGACATCAGTTACATTCGTTGTTAGTTACTGGAAATATGATATCAGTAACATTTGTGATTAGTTACTGGAAAAAAGATATCAGTAACATTCGTGGTTAATTATTAGAAAAATGATATCAGTAACATTCATGGTTAGTTATTAGAAAAATGACATCAGTAACATTCGTGGATAGTTTCTGGTAAAATGATATCAATAACATTCGTGGTTGGTTATTGGAAAAACGACATCAGTAATCAACATTCTTGTGATAATACTCGTTGCAAGAAATTATTTATCCCGTTTGCGCTATTGTCTTATTTTTCTGCATTTTATTACATCCTTATTTCTGTTAATCGAATCTCTGCTATTATAAAATGTAATATTTTATTGTTTACTGCGGTACTTAGAGTATTCTCTTATTACTGGAAATTATAATCTCGGTATTATTTTTTGTACAATACTAAGTCGGGTGCTTCTGGGAGAATTCAAACAAAAACCCTAATTCTTAAATTTTCAAACTTCTAGAGGGATATACGGCATTACTTTACTTTTATTTTCTTATTGTTTCAGTTCATCTTGTGAAGAACTTTGTAAAAAGGAACGTTGAAGATTTTTTGTAATTAGAAATTTTAATGAATGAGAATTATCTTTTAGCTTTTATATGTGTTCCTTTTCTTTCAAATTGCTGAATATGATCATGCGGTATGTGAACACCTGAATGCCGGGACAGTTCTCGCTGAATTGACATCGGGACATCTCATTTCTGAAGGAAATCAACACCATTTGACGCAATTTTGGGCCCTATTTTCAGCTAGGCAACGCGTCGACAATGAGAAATTTGATGAAAGGTGATTTCAGAGAGAGATACTTACTAATGAATTTGAAAGTATGCTAGAAATTCGGGCTAATCACAGCAAATTAAGGTGCAATTTCTATCTAGTTATTCTCCATTTGTCATAATAAAGAGAATCAAATCAAAGTTAACAAGATTAACCCCCGGATTAAGAAGCCCTAATCGCTTAAACATAGGGCGTCAAGGGAGACTTGCTGGGAATGAAGACACTAGCTTCAGGCCAGCAGATCAGCTTGGGTAGCAGTCTGGTCTGATATTGGTTGCCAATCCGTTAACAATTTAATTTTAGCGGTCCATGACATAGTGGTATATAAGTAATTTTGATTCGCATCTCAGATCTCATGACCACGATCAATTCCATGTTTATTTATTAGATGGATTTGATCTTTGCCGTCTATCTCGAATTAACAAATCTGATTCCTTTCGCGGTTTTAATAGATCCTTACCGTCGCCGTCAAGAATCATCCCTCCGTTTAATTAAGGGTGTTCTGGTTTTAACAATTTTATATCTTAGGAAAATTAAATAAATTTAATACCGCTTGTATTTTGTTAATTTTCATTTATTTTAGTTCTAAAAATTATGAATTTTTCACAATTGTATATTGTATTTGATAGCGGGGAATCTGATGATATTTAATTTTTTTATTTGATCTCAAATTTATTTTATCTAATTTTCTGAAGCTTTGATTTTCAAAAATTCATTTAGGATATTTTTTTGATCCAATTGTTATCAAATTTGAACCATAAGTGATATCCATAAAATTATTGATCAAGTGAATTGGTCAAATAAATTATCTCTTAATAAAGTGAGGATGATTTCAAATTTTAATTAGCATAAATTTATGTAAATTAAGCCTATTTAATTAGCTTAACAATTTTGGGTTGTTAGACCATGTATATTTGTGTGGTAATGGGTATAAATGCTACCATTCACCAATAAAATAGTCTATACTCATATTACTTTCATGTTAGAAGAATTGCACTTCCATTATGAAGAAATAATGATATCTTAAAATTTTTTCATTCATCTAACCGTCTGATTTTATTTCCTAATCTATTGGAGCTTTGGCATCCTCCACACAGCTTCCCTTATTCTATAAAACCGAATTTGAAATATACCCAATATAAGACATAATTTACCTCTTATTTCTAGTGCACTTTTGAATTAAGATCTCAACTCATCTGGTTTTAGTTAGTAACCATATTTTGAAATTATTTTATGATGAAGATGCTTCTAAAAATGATAATAGGCCTTGAAATTTCAATTTTCATTAGAAAAGAAACAAAGACATACTATGGTGTCATAAATTGTTTTACAAGAACCCATAACTTAAATTTCAAGCACATAAGCCTACAAACACTATCCAAAACTTTTTCTAAAGCATTAAGAGATGAGTTAGGGATGCTACCATGAAAGTTGAGCTCTTATGAAAAGTAAGATGTGGTTTAAGTAGAATTGCAAAGGTAAAAGTGGGGTAAAGTTATTAGTGTTTACATGCAATTTTAACTTTTGTAGACCATAAAAAGTGCACATTAAGATTAGCGGCTAAGTGAGTTAATCTATATAATATTACTAATTAGAGACTTTAGCCATAAAAATTAATGCAATTAGGACATTACTACTATTTGCTATAAATCTGTGGTGATATAGAGGAAATTTATATGGAACCTGTCAAGGTCTAAATCAAATGTGAATTGTGCGTATAATTTAAAAAGCCATTGTGGGTTAAAAATGGTTTTCTGAGGGCATGGTTAGGATGCTCTGTTAGAGTAGCACATAAATTAGGTTATAGGCAGATCCATGGAGATCACACTTTATTTGTTCATCATTCAAATATAAGGGGAGTTGTCGGTTTGCTGGTTTATGTTAATGATTTTATTGTAACATGAGTTGATGAGAATGGATATGAAAGGATAAGTGAGTGCTTGGTTAAGACCCGAAGCAACTAAGCTGTTACCCTTTTAAGTATTTTTACAAGACATTGAAGTACCACGCTCTAAAAAGACATCTTCATTTCACAAAAAATGTATCTTGAGCAATTTATTCTGAAACTTGAAAATCGCTCGAAACTCGCTCGAATTTTGAGTTGAATCGAACTTGACTCAATATTTTCGAGTTGATTCTCGAGTTGAATGGGTTGACTTCAACTAATTCGATCTAAGTTCGAGTCTGGCTCGACTCAAATTGAATTGGGTTCTAGTTACTCGAAATATATATAATAAGAAAAACATGCTGGATTTTATAAATAAATAATGATCAGTATGCAATAGGTATGGAGTTTGGTGACCTCAAATAAATCAAAATAGGGAAAATAGAAGCATAAGGAAAAAATATATGAAAAAAAATCAAACTATCATCAAAACTCACAAAAGAGAAACCACCAAAAAGAGATTGCATTAAATGACAATCGACAAATGATATGAAGTTGAAGATCTCCAAACGAAGAAGTTAACAACCGCTTTTCTTTTTCTTTCTTTTTTTTTTCTTATTTTTTCTTGTCTTTGAGAAGAGTTCAAGATCATTATAGATATACTACGCAGCTGTACTATCCAAATCTGAACTGCTCTCAAATTCACCCCGATCTACCGAAGGAGAAGAGTGTGGATTCCTCCGTCAAATCTCTCTGACCCATAACTATAGGAATTTCAGATATATATTTTTGGAGCAATTCTGTAGAACACACCATCAATAACCTGACATTATGACTTGACATTTTGAGAGAGATCCAAATTATTATTTAGAGAACAATCTTCCTTTTTCTTTGGAATAAGATTCAGGTGTAGCTTGAAACAGCTAGTGTAATCGTGTTCAATTAGATTGTAGTTTGAGCAAAAAAAAGGCAAATCTTCAAACCTCACCTCTTGGTAATAACCATTAGATTTATCTTTAATCCAAATTATTATTTCAAAAGATTTGGTAAGATCAATTTCCACAAGGACTTGAGCCATTGATGGCCTAAAAAGATTTTTCTTGGCAACATCTACCTTGAGGGGCTTGCCGAAATATGACCCCAAGGATTATAGAATATCATGATTGATCAAATGCTTTAAGTAGAGGAAAGTGTAACCATACATGAGCTATAGGGGTTTCTCAACTCGTATCAAAAGACGTTGTTCGCTTCAAGATTTAAATATGAAAATTTATGATAAAGTACACCTCGAGAAGAGTCTCATGTAGTCTTGCTCACACGAAAATTTATTTGGACATGTCAGTGATCAATTAAGCCAACACTGTATGCTGCCAACAAACCTAGATCATTAAAAAATTTTCCGACTACCTGCATAGATGGCTTTCCATTGTGAAACTTTCCTACCAAAGTGAACTCGAGTGGTTTAACCAATATTTCTGCCTCTTCCTTGGACAAGAGGAGAGTCAATTTACATCTCAACATCAAGATTAGTGTGATATTGACCGGACGTGAGGAGCAAGTCAGCGCATCAAAAATAAGTCGGGAGCAATAGGTGGTAAGGAGGGTTTTATGTGAAAGTATTGGAGGACATCCCTACAGCATACCTCTTGTGAATTCATCACCAAGTCCTGAAAAGTACGTAGTACTTCAGCAAAGCCTGCTCTTCGGGACATAGTATTTCATCAGAGCTTGCGAACCGCACCCGATATCCAACACGGGATTCGCACGGGATCCGACTTGAGAGATATGCGAGAGATTTAGAAGGCATGTGAGACCTGCACTCGAGATTTAGCGCCGGATTCGCACAGAGATCCGACGCGGGATTCGCACATAGATTTGACGCCGCCAAAGGGCGCTATGGCGCCATGCGTGGAACCCTAGTAAATACTCGAACCGACTGATATATATATATATATATATATATATATGTAGTATCTATAAATTAGCAGAATTCTTTAGCAGCGCGTTGGTAAAATCTCCATATCATTGGCCAGGATTAGGTTCAAGACCTCTAAAATACAAACGCGTGCTGATTTAATAAAAAAAATCATTTTAATGTAAAAAAACATAATATTGGGCGTCTCAGGAATTGAAACCGGGATTATGTTATAAAACGAAGTCAGCATTACCAGTGAGCCGAAATATTTTCAACAAGTAGTATAAGGTTTTTTGGTTTTATATATTTCAAGTTCGACTCAAATCAAATTAGAATCTGCTCAAACTTAAAAATTGTGAGTCAAAATTGACTTGAACTCGAATCCGATTGGTTTTCAAATTGAGTTTGAGTCGGACTCAATTTGAAAATTTTGAGTTTGTCTGAGCTGACTCGCTTGAACTCTAATCGAAGCTAACCCTAATCATGAGTCTTGCGGAAATAGAAAAAGTTGATAGCAAGAAAACTAGTATATCCACTTAACCTAGCAATAAATTTGGGGATGATCCCTAAGGATCTGCTGCTGACTGAGGAACTTATCAAAAACTGATAGAATGGCTTGTTTTTCTTTTTCATGCGGAATCATTGGTTACGTATGCTGTTGGAATAATAAACCCATTCATTCTTAGTTTTCTAGGTTAAAAAAAGCATCTTAGATCTATTTAGATATTTCATTGTATCCAAGAAAAGGTATACTTTAAAGGAAATATTGCAAGCTCTTTCTTCAGGTGTACATTATATTATGCATGATAACTATTGACAGAGGGCCAACCTCCTGTCCTGGGTTTTGTATAATTGCTGTCGAATTCTTGGATTGAAAAGTAAATGTTGTCATTTGATCAAATGCTGTGTCGAAGCTTTGTTTTATTCAATGCCCCAAGGAAAATTGTGCTACTACAGCTTAAGATTAATTCTTATGGCCTCACAATGAAATGAAAGGTATGTGAACCTCTATTGTGAGAAATAAGCCAGCAATTAGTATTGCACACAAGCCCATTTAACATATTCTAACAAAAAATGTGGAATTGGACAGATATTTTATGGAGTATAAATTGGACCATTTGCACTCATTCATATCTACTAATTGCTGCAAGTCTTCTTGTTAATAAACTTGCAAAACCAACATTTCCTAAACTAGTAAGTTTTGAATAGAAAATATTCATTTTCTAGGTTGAGGGATGCTGGGATACAAATTTTTTCATTTATTCATCCTGGAATTACAATCAGTTCATCCAACCAAGCTTTCATATCCAATAGAATTCAACCCCTTTTGGACATGGGAGTAATTTGTGTATCCCATCCTTCTGTGAACGTCACCGTGATCAGACAGCTTCACCTAATTAAATCGATGACTTGATTTTGGGTGTATTATTGCACTCATAAATACCGGAGTTCTAGTTCAAGAAAGCAGTCACTAATTTTCTCAAATAATCTTTCGATGGGTGCATTATCTTTATTGTCTCACCTTGATGGTTTTCTCATGAAGTATATTATATCTTTTTGAAAGTAAAAATTCAATAAATCCTTTCAATTAAATTTGACAAAAAAGTGTCTAGCTTAACATTTGCCACCCAATGAGAATACTCTTTATTTTTTGCCATTTAAGAACATTTAAATTTTTTTTCTTGTCTAACCTCATGTTAGATACATGGGTGAAACCATATAGTTGCTTCTAGGTTTTTATTATTTTCAATATATTGAATTCATGGAATGTAGAAGAAAGTAGCCTTTTTCTTATGTTCATTTGAACAAATGGTTTTGAGGAATGAAGTGTCTTGATGCAAATGTAATTAGGGGGTTCAATTCTGGGAATCTTCAACAAATGATCGTGTATTAAACAGTTGGAATTTAGGGGAAGAATGAAATTCTGAGTGACATAATTCTTGGACTGCACATTTGAGGTAGATGGAATATGTTGACTGTTACTGTTGAGGACAATGGAGTAAAAGGGAAGCCGTTTAATGAAAGACGGTCGTAGCCTATGCATATATATATATATATATATCTAATATAAATCAACAATACAATGATTCAACCGGGATCAAACTCCACGGTATTTTGTGCCGGAGGTCCAAAAGCCTCCTGGGAAGCACATCTCCCATAACAAAAGAAAAAGCACCATGACGGGCGTACATAGCACAAAAATTCGCCACCCAATTCGCACTGCGCGATCAGTGGGAAAAGATAACACGAGGAAAGTCAAGCAATAAAGCGAGGTGATTTGCGTGACGCTTTCCGCCTCGTGAACGGAGAGTCCTCTCCCAAAGACGATGGAGCCTCCAAACTGCTCCCAAGCAGTGGCCCTCTATGATGACTCCATCAGTATCCACCTCTGTAGCCAGGAGGGCCTGCCACAGAATGGTCACTACTTGAATCTCTGCTTAAAGAGGAGACTGTGCCTGTAAGCTATCTCCTGCAGCAACCGGTAACTGTCTGTCAGAGTCGCGGACGACAGCTGCCCCAAAAGCAGTATACTCTCTATAGTTGTAGGATGCGTCGATGTTGGCCTTCAACCAACGGGTCGGGGGAGGGGGCACCATTTGTAGAATGTGGAGGGGCCCTAATGGGTCGTGGGACCTCAGGAGTCAGACCCGTCGTGCAGTCCAGCACTAACCATGGCAGAAAGTATTGAGCCCGCGCAGATCATCGGTGTAGGGTGCAGGCAACCGTGAGAGTGCTCAATCCTGCTCCTCCATGACTGATAGAGTGAGTACACAACAAGTTGGCAGCTAAAGTGGGGGCAACATCTGTAGAAGGTGGAGGGGTCCTGATGGGTCGTGAGACCCCAGGAGTCAGAACCGTCGTGCAGTTCAGCACTAACCATGGAAGAAAGTATCGAGCCCGTGCAGACCATCGGTGTAGGGTGCGGGAAATCATGAGAGTGCTCAGTCTTGCTCCTCCATGATTGATAGAGCGAGTACGTAACAAGCTGGAAGCTAAAGCAGTGACGTTGAGATGTTGAAGCGGTCGAGAACAACAGTGAATTGGTCCCGGGAGGTGAGTGTGGCCGGGAGCAAGCCCCAATGAAAAAAGATCTCCATGATGGCTCTCGTGTAGCTGCAATGGACAACAAAGTGCTCATTGTTCTCTTTCGAGTCACAGCTCCAAGCACACGCTGCTGACTGAGTGAGCCATCGTTTGAGTAACCAACACCTCGTCGGTATAGCATCACTGAGCAATCTCCAAAAAAATAGGCCTCTCTGGGGCCCAGGGCCATCTCCCATATGGCCGCAAACTGCCAAGGCTGACCTCCTCTCTCCAATCGGTAGATCTGGCTGGCTTTGCTCTCAGTAAAATCATCCACCTGCCATTGCAGGGTCCCCTCCTCAAGCTGGGTGTGTCTCTGGATGACTGGTGAGCCGTAGCCCAAAAGCCTCCAAACAGCGGTGTCTGCCCGCTGCACCGTAAAGTTATCACCTTTGCGGCGGTAGCGAAACTCCATGGCTCTCACCCGAAGGAGGTCCTCTCTGCTGACAAAGTTGTAGGCATGACGGGCTGCTAACACAATTTTCTAGAGTCGTAGGTCTTTGATCTTGAGTTCACGAGACTCGAGCGGTCGACAAACAACCTGCCATCTCACATAGTGTAAACTGCGACTTCCCGCTCCTTCCCAAAGGAACTTACGGAGGATAGCCTCAATGTCGGAGAGACACGAGTCCAGTATTGGCGCCACCAGCAAGAACTGACCTGATAAACTACAATCTGTCAGCAAGGGAGAGGCGATGACTGCTTCAGGAGCCTAACCTGCCACGGACCTGCTCAGTGATGGCTAAAAAGTCTGCTCTCCGCGAGGGTCTGCTTGTGACTGTCACCCCGAGGTATCTAAGGGGCCCTCATCTCTGGAAACCCAGCTGGATCGCTATCCTGTGCTGCCAGTAAATTGGGGTCCGTCGGCTGAAAACAATCTGTGAATTTCGTGAATTCACGGACTGCCCAGTCCAACTCCCATACTCTGCTAGAATCCATTGGACCTCATGATCCGCTGCCTATGAAGCCTCCGATGCAAACATGATCAAATCATCTGCGTACATAAGATGGGAAAAAGGTAGGCTCACCTCTGTCCAATTGTATACCGATCGGTCGGCTTCTCTGCTGCTGCCGCCTGACTAGAAGGGAGAAGAGCTCCAAGCACAAAATGAATAGATAAGGGGAGAGGGGGCATCCCTGTCTAAAGCCTCTCCACCCCACTATCCATGGAAGTCGGTGCTCACCAACCAGGACTGAGAACCTGGGGGACTCCACGCACTGCATAGCCCAATCCGTCCACCACTGAGAAAAGCTAAAGGGAAGCCGTTTCACTAAGCTTTCTCTTTCACTTCTATAGCCCAATCTGTCCACCGCTGTGGAAAGCCAAAGGGAAGCCATTTCACTAAGCTTTCTCTTTCACTTCTTTTTAAATTTGTAACTAATATATGTTTGAAGTTAATTTAGCTAAACTCATCATTGGCATCCATAATTAATATATACACTAATCATGATAGGTTCAGTATTGGACATTCTCTTGCATCTCTACAACAATGCTTGATATTGTGCCTCTTAAAGGTTTCATATGAAGTACGCAGTTATAATAGGCTAGAATATCTTTGACAAACTGTTTGCATATTCCTTTTGTTGTCTTACTAATATTGTTGTGCTTTTAGTTTGATGTGCTTCTGCCACCAGTCTACGAGCTTATAGCAGAGATTGAAAAAGAAGGTATCAGAGGAGGGCAACTTCTAAACCTTTTACATAAAAGATGCCATTGCGGAGTTCCTGAACTGCAAGTGTGCATCCAAAGGTAGTGTATACCATTATTGTTACTTAAGTTTTTCTCTTTAACATGCAGGCATGACAATATCTATTTCTAGATTTGTTCTTGATGCTTGATTTAATTTTCAGGCACCTGTATTACTTCATGAATGTCGCTGGAAGAGAAAATTTACACATTATTAGCTTAAAGAAGTGCATATATGTAGGCACACAAATGAGATGAAAAGGAAGAAAATAATGTAAATATTCTCTAATAAGAGTTTTAAAACTTGATAAAATCATATCTGCAAGTTAAGTGCTTTCCCATTTAAAAAAAATACAATCTTGTTATTTTCCTGCATTAACATTTTTCCTTTCCCTAACTGAGATGGAGTTTATGCATTAAAAAAAAAGCCCAGCTTTTAAGAACTTTTGGTTAACTGAAAAGGTCAAGCACTTTATGCTTTAGGGCTACCTGCTGCTCATCATTGAGATACCTACCATTGGAATTGATAACATGCGGTTTTCCATTCAAATGGTTGTTTCTCACTTTGTTGCATAAAAAGATTGAAAAATGCAATTGATATAGCTCTTAACATGATAATAACTCAGGTGGAGTTACTTTATTTGTTCCATGACACACATCTATGGAAGAAGGCCGAATTATGGCCTTCCTCATGACCTATTGAGCTTTGGTCGTTGAAGCACAAACTCAAGATATGATCTTGCTCTTGATTCAGTTTGAAATCGCAGCAACAGTTGCACGACGCCTCATCAGGCAACCATTATCTATTTTAAGTCCACCTTAAATTTCACCAATCTTGTGTCGAGGTTGCATGACAACTCAAGATTAGTGTTTGTGCTACTAATAATAGAGGTAGAAACTCACTTTGTGTTTGAGCTTGTAGCCAAGCTTTGCGTCATTGCTGGATCACTTTCTAGGAGTTCTGAATCAACAATCAAGCTCCATCTTTGCATTGTCCCGCAGATCAATCCTTTTAATTTATAACTCTTAATGCATAGCCATTCATCTTCCTCCAATCAACGAATCAAGTTGTCATTCCCACACATTAGATTGACTTTCTACACATGCGCGCCTTTGTTTGATCCATCCACTCATCAATGGTGAAAGCTTAATTTCACCTTTTGCAGATAAGATCCTTGATTTCCGTGTGACTCCGAAGGATTTTGTCATCGATCCTTTCAGTTTTCTTCGATGGAATCTTCCTCCAAGCACATAAATCGGGTACCATAAGACAATCCTTTGTCCCATGATTGCCTTGACATTCATGCATCCCTCATCAATTTATTATCCCCTTTCAATCAATGGATGCAAAATATTCTACTGTAGATCACACATCGCATGCAGATCATGAAAGAGTCAACATCGAATTGCATGGTGCCTTATTTTCAAATATTCAGTTCAAATATAATCGATCGACCAAATATTACATATAACATATCTTGAATTAAAGAAATACTTGCTTGACTAAATCAATTCTCTTTCCCTTTTCGTAAGTGTTAAAGTATTCCTCTTTAACACTCATATATCCTCAAAGCTCAAAAGAATCTGAGGGAATTCTGTCGGAAGCAGGATAACACCCCATATTTTGATGCTCTTTGAATTACCAGGAAATTTAATTGAAGACGTATGTATTTCTTCATCTTTGATCTGATTAGAGTTTAATCTCCCTTTATTGATCTTTGATTTGAATTCAAGGATTGATTTTGTTGCAATTTCAAGCACCATCAAGATGTCAAAATTACACCAATAAAAGCCATAAAACTCACAACACATTATTATGCTCTACTGAAAATTTGATTTGGAAATTTATTAATTTAATCAGTCAATTTAAATCATGCTTTCATTTCAAACTTGCATTGAGTAGGAGAAAATTATAAATTTTTTATAAGAAAATTTGAGTGTTATATATGTAAATAATTGATAGATGCGATGTTTAAGTTGCTCCAAATCAGTAAAAGTAGGAGTTTCTTGAATATGTATTAATTATTACTTTTTTAAGTAACAGTATTTAAGCAATTATATGTGTGTATATATATATATATATCAGATTTGCTAATTGCAATTATAGCTTCCTAAATAATAATAATAACAACAATAATAATAATAATTTCATTAATTAACTATGGGGTAGACATGTCAGACTGAGTTAACGGGTCGGGTTTGAGTTTGACTTTAGAAAATTGACCTGAATTATATCACCCCAAATTCAACCTGGTTGCAGAATAAGTTGACAATTTTAACTCAAACCCGACTTGCTAAAGTTTGGGCTGACCCAAACACTACTTGATTGAACCCGGCTTTTAGTTTTTACATTTATAACTTAGTTTGAACAGTCTCAACTTGATTCAACCTAACCAAATCTGAACCATTACACTCAGTTTAGCATCACCAATATTAAATTCACAATTTTTAAAATTGCATTTACTTATTACTATAATAGTAGAAAGGCTAACAATGGTTGCAAATATTTGGGAATTTAGTGAGCAACAATTGGGCTGTTGAACATTTGGTATGATATTTTAAAATAAAAATATTTTCAGTTAAATTTCAGCATTATATTTACATCTAATTACAACCCTAAATTGCTGAAAATATAGTCTAATTAGAACCCTAAAATGCTGAAAATATAGTTTCATTTTAGCAACTAAAAGCCTAGAAGTAAAATATGACTCCATTAAATAGTTTTTAACATATCCATATGAACCAAGGACCATATCAAAAGATATACACATACAATATACTCATCAAAATTAATAATATTCAAGTAATAAATAATCTATTAACATTTAGAACTCAAGAGCTAATGTTTCAAATCACTGTCCTTACCTCCCTCTATAGCTCTAGCCTCCATGACAGCATGTAAGCCATTCAGCATCACAGCCATCTCTGATCATTCTAAGTGCTCATGTCTGCACTCACAGATAGAACTGGAGCTGCAGTATTTACATTGGATATCTGAGATACATCTTTATTCAAAAAATTTAATAGTAATTTTTAAGACAAAAAATAATATAATATAACTAAAATCCTAAAATTGATCCAAAAGCTTACATTCCCAAAATTCTTGATCCCCTACAATCAGACTGAATTCAAGTTATCAATTATTAAATAAAATTAAAATTAAATAACGTAGACCAAACAAGTAAAAGATATTTAATGCAGTTTGTTGAAAGGTTGCGAACATTCCTCTATGGCTATATGGCTCTATGACTCTACCACAACATCAATGATCACTACAAGTGTCCTTGTCTCGACTTGCAGAATGAAGCACATTTGTATAAACATTGGATATCATGGTTGCATAGTAATTAAAAAGAAAAAATGCAGCTTAAAATGTAAAAAAATAATAAAATGCATTTCAGACTGGTTTAGAATTCATAACTAGCAATTAGTTATGAATTCTCAAATTCGCTTGCATTACTTAGTTACTATCTACTTAATACCCTAAGCTTGATCCAATAATCCAATGCTTGAATTATGATTATGCAACAGGTAAGGAGTTAAACAGCTAAATGTCTAAAAGCACAAACATAGTATTATTAAATAGTTTCTAACAATATGCCCATATCAATTGACAGATGATATAAATCATCAATATACCCAAAAGGCTAAGACAGGCATTTCAGATAATTTTCTGACTTGTTTCTGCTGAGAGAGGCTACTAGTTGCTATAGGTATAAAATTCCTATACAGCAACCATTATCAAAAGTAATTAAGTAGACTTATTTTTTGGCTCAATAGATAAAGCATTATATAAATAGTCAATAATGCATCTAAGATGCAATGTTTCAACAGGATCAATGCTTTTCATTTATTAGCAATATCCAATGTTTCAGTAGGATCCAATATCCCTCCTTGTATCTTCTCGTTTAACTCTGCAAATGTTGTATTAATTGATAACAACAAATGTTTTGTAATAGCAATAGCAAATGTAGTGAGCACTTATAAGTATTAACTTAATAATTAATACTATTATGTTAATAGTAGGTATACGGATATACTAGAAGAGCTCGCATAGAGCATTAATAGAAATATTAACAGAGCAAAGCTTACATTATTTTCAAATGCAATAAATAGCTCATATTTCAAATTTGCAATAAATCAACACTCCATAATCTATGTAACAGGCACATCTCCCAGTTCCTCATGCCTTTACTGCTCTATCACTCCATTTTAGTTACCCAACAACTATAGTATTGCTTAACTCCTAGTCGTACAAAAAGTGTGAGGATCTGGTGTCGGGTCAGCGGGAGCAGATCCAACACCTATTTATAGGGGTGAGATGTAAAACAACAGCAACAGCAACAAGTCCTCTAGCCGCAAAATCATATTTAAGTGATTTAAGAGATAAATATATAGACATCAAACATAACTCATTTATTCGTTAATTCACAAGTTTTGATTACAAAGATTAAAATAAAAGAAAAATAGAAAGTGGTGGATCAACAGATAGCAGTATCAGCACTGCCCGGTTCTTAGCACCTTTCTTCAAGGACAAACTCCTGATCTGGGCACATTTCAAAAGTGCGGGCATTCGAATACCAGTTAGTTGTGAAACTAAGTACTGATAGATGTTATATTTACAAATGTTAAATAATAAGCAAAATAATCAATATTTGACAGGAAATAAAAGCTGTACAAACTTATCCCTGCAAACCTGTTTCAATTGTACTTGAAACTTAGCGTAAAAATAAATGCAGTCACAAAAATAAATACAGAATTTTAGCGCCTGATATCTGAGGCAAAATATGATTTTGTTGGGCAAGTACAAAATCGAGAAAAGGGGGGTTCATTTTTGTGTTACATATCTCAACTTCTCTCTATACCTGCCCCCTCAAAGGCTTATCAGTATAGGCTCCTTGTGAGTCCCGATATCGGACAGCCCCGTCCTAGCGGTTGTCTGATCAGACAAAAAGTATAAATCAACATGGAACCTTTGCTTCTCACTTATCCAAACTTATTCATATATCATTTTATGTGACTTTAAAAAATACTTTTATCAAATTTGTGCGACGCTGAGCAAAAAAACATATTTAAACATAAGTAATAAATGGCATCTGGTACCTTGTTTTATAAGTTCAAAAGTTTAACAGTTCGGATGAGTGACAGTTCGCTCAATCTTCATTTAAGTTTTTGATATTTTAAATTAGCCTTTTTAGCCAATATTATTATCTTCGTTTCTATTATGTTTCTCTTTCATTTTCTCAATTTGATAGGAGTCCGTATTTTTAAGTTGCTGATGTGATAATAATATTTATAATATGTTGATTTTATAACATATGCTTTGTTTGTCATTATCGGTTAATGATAACAATGCTAATGTGATGACATAATCTTATCTTCATAAAGATTATTAAGTATATATAATAAATAAAGAAAATAGCAAAATAATTTCTCCTCTTTTCTTCTCCCTTTTTTTTTCTCTTATACTTTTCTTCTTACCTTAGGATTAGGATCGTCGGAAAGTGGAGGGAGGTCAAAATGGGTGGCTGTACGGCTGGCCGGGGTGGCAGCAGCAAGCTGGCAGCAGCAGGAGAGGGCTGCCGGCTGCTGCTGGAGGGCTGGCCGGGGGCTGCTGAGTGGTCGACTTGCTTGCTTGTTGGCTGTGGGAGAGGGCTGGGCTGCTGCTGGCTATGGGAGCTGGCTGGAAGTGAAGGTTGGGATGCTGGTAGGGAAGAGGAGTAGGGCTGCAGGGAAGAGGGGTTTGTGGGGAGAACAGGGAGTGACTGAGGGGTTTATAGGCGAGAGGGAGGGGGAGGGGGTCGACCTTGGCTGACACTTGTGCCAAAAATGGTGCAGGCAGGCAGAACTTCCGCTGCAAGCTTTGTCTTGCGACAGAGCCTGCGATCGCAGGCTGCGATCGGTTGGGCGAACAGGGGGGCGAACCAGGAAGGAAACAGAGGATATGGAATTTTTCTTTAAAAGGAAAATTTAAATAATACTTAAAGTTAAATTATTCTCATTTTTTCACCATTTGACATCCAAAAATAACGAAACTTGACACCAAGGTGTGTTACAACGTAACTAACACCCTCACGCCAATTTTTTTTGATTTGGAGTAATATTTTATTTTAAATTAATTTTTGAGGTTTAAAACTTCGAAAATTAACCATGATCAAACCGGCACTCATAATATGATGAAACTTTTTGAGCATCATTTAAATAATATACTTAACACAACGATATTGAAAACGATGAATTCAGACACGTATTTCAATGTTTTTGATTTATTGGATTTAATTAATTCAGAAAAATAAAGCGGGAGTTTTTGTTATCCGAATTCTCTCAAACTAGGGCACTTTGATCTAAAAAATTATTTCTATCTAATGCAAATTTTGTTTGCCCTATTTTGAATTCCCCGGGGTCCTGATGTCTGAAGCGGGCTCTAACCTAATTTGAAAAGTAACAATATTGGGTCGTTACAAAAAGGGAGGCTTTCCACTTTTCAGTTGTCTTATTAAATAGTAGTTCTAGCTTCTAAGTACTAAATTCTATTAAGTTAATAGTAGAAAAAGGGATAAACCTGAAGAATATGTTTAGAAGATTAACAATAGAAAAAGCAATTATTGTTTTCAGCAATAACAACTAGCTCTCAGTTCAATTTGTAACAAGTCAACACCCCTTAAAACAACTATAGCTCCACTCCCTCATGCCTCGAACACCTCATTTTACTCTGCAATTGCAGTTTTTCTTAACTTTTAATAGTAGGAAAAGGGATAGACAACGTGGGCATGCATATAGCATTAATAGTAGAAACAACAAAAATTGTTTTCATCAACAGGAAATGCTCTCATATAAATTTTGCAGCAAATCATCACTCCATTTAAACATTTTTAGCAAACATTGTGCTGAATGTAACTTCAGAGGCAAGAACAGAAATGCATTAAAACAGTATCATAAAAAGCTAATATAGTCCTACTAGCTTTACAAGTTGCAACATCATTTATAGTCTAAGAAACACCAATTTTCTGCTGAGACTCAAGAGAATATGAGTGCTGTTTTAATAATATAAAAGGCTAGCATCTTTCTCGCCCCCCGCCTCTAACCTTAGCCCTAACTTCTCATTTTAGTCAGGCAATACAGTCTACATCATTGCATTTTTTCACATAATGCTTTAACACATTGTTTCAAGTTAAAAAAATGAGCTTTTTAGTTTTCAGAAAAAGATATATTCAATCGTGTTGAATGTTCATTCAGAGACAAGAATAAAATGGCATTAGTACAATATCATCAAAAGCTAATGTAGTCAACTAGCTTTACAAGTTATAGAAACAAATTTTGGCAACAAATTAAAAAACTAACCATAAAAGCTGTTCTGTGTTTTAGGTAGAAAGGAATGAAGAGTACTAAATAGTTTTAAAAGCAAATCAATAAAATTTCCACACCATATTCTTCAGGTATTAACCCTTTCACTGACCAAAGTGTTCCTAAGAAGCTCGTCCTAAGCAGTAGAATTAGAAAGATTAAAGAACTTCTTTTGGCATTATGTTCAATAACTGAACATATAAGCCTCCAATGCAATAAACATATACTAATCTCGAGGGATGACAATTGTTTTATACTAAAGCTCATATAGACCCACGCATCATAACCCAAGTTAAGTTTGCTGGCTGAAGCAACATTAAAATTTGTTGCTTTATAATTATAGTATAATATTAATAATTAACTTTAATTTAAAGGCCGCCCAAATATTATAGAATAAATATGCACCCTATTGAAAATACAACCAAATATCAAAGTAGAATACTAGAATACAACTTGAGATAATTTTCAGAGGTCCTAGCACATCTAATCACACCAGCACTTTGAAACAAAACATATAAGATAACAACAATAGAACTAACCGGCCAAAGCCTAAGCAACAGAAACAATAGAAAACAATCAACAAGAGCCTAAGGAACAACTACAATAGAACCAATCGGCCAAAACCTTGATAATAATAACAACCCTAATCCACAAAAGTATAAGATAATAACAACAACAATTGTCCTTTTTCTGTTAGATTTGGTCTTTAATTTTTATATAATGCAAAATGGAAAATATAAGAAAACTTTATTTTGGATAACCAAAGAACAAAGAACTGAGAAGAAGATAGATGAAACCTGTTGGCTTTAAGCCACAAAAGCATACTTTAGATGGTATACCTTAGTACCTTAGTGTTTCTGTTTGGTGATATGATAGAGGTAGGAGAAGAGATCAAGAGAAAAAAATTGAAAAGTGGAGAAGTCTAGGTCAGCTAGACCGCGAGAGTGAACAACCCTAGGAATAACCTTCTATAATCATTTAATAGTTTGCATTTGAAATCCACTTGAAAATTACAAAATTCCACATTTGCATATTGTTTGAATTCTATTTAAGACTTTCATGGATGCAGAGCTGAGTCAAACAAAAAATTAGAATATAATTTTACCATTTCTCAGATTCATTACAGGCAGGTCAACAATGGATTATGCGAGTTGACCCGAACCCTACTCGATATTCTTTACGGGTTCATTATTAGAACCCAAACCTAACTCATTTAGTTCACGAATTGACTTGATCATGTTATTTTTTCTAGGTTAACTTTGTATCGGGTTGCGTGTCGGATCAAAATTTGACAGCCCAATATGGGGGCTTGCACTAATAGAATGTCTTAGATTTTATATTTAAATAAACCTGCTCTATATATTTGGGAAAAGTTTTGTTCTTAATTTCAAATCAACATCCAGAAAAGTATACTTCTAATACCAAATTCAGGAATGTGGGAGGCTTCCGCACTTCTAGAAGGATTAATTAGAAGAAAGTTCTCTCCTAATATAGATTGAATTGAGCTTGCGATCAACTTTGTGCGTAGGATTATAATTGAGCTGAGTTTAGCTCGAGCTCGGCTTGCTTAATCTTGTAGAGCTCGAGCTCAATAACAGGCTTACGAGCTGGCTCGATAAGTTAGCGACCCAAACTTTATGCGTGATGATTTATGGAATAATAATTAGATTGAGGTTCTAACAAGTTAATTAAATAGTAATTTTTTATTTATTAATTTTATGTAAATATGCTCACTCAACAAATTAGCTTGTCGAGGTAGCCTGAATTGAGCTTGTTTAATGATTTGAGCTTAATTCGCAGCTCAGTTCTTGAGCCCATTAACAAGTTGAGCTTGATCCGCTCATGAGCTGGGTCATCTCATTTAAGGGTGAGGGAAAACCATCAGGTCTAGCCAACTGTACTCATTGTTCACAAACAATTATGCAAGCCTCAGTAAGACAATCAAGTGCATTTAAGATATTTAATGCATGTGTTGCAAAATTAAAGCTTATATGCAGAGATTAAAAGTGGCAATGATCATAAGCTACCCTCATTGGATGATAAACTGCTGCATTGAGAAGAAGTCTAAGCCAAGTTCATGAGAACTTTGTCAAGTCGAACCAAGATCGATCCATTTTTTCTTTACTGTTACTCCAGGTGGGGTGGTTCCAGCTGAATATATGATCATAGAGGCCATCACACCGAATAAAATCAAGTCAATAATGGAGAACTCCTTCCCCTCTTGTATGTCTCCAAGGTGCAATTGCTTGTTTTGGTGAGAAACAATACAAAAACACAACTGCTGTTGAACATGTAGATTGACATTACTGTACACATTTCTCAATATGCATTCTGAGCTACTTCATACTGAAATTCTGACCAACAGCATACTTTTAAATATTCTCAATAATACTCAGTATGGCAATGGGCTTTTAAACAAGGATAACAACTTGATTTTTTACTTCTAATCAAAGGAAATGACTTGTAACTTTCAATGTTTCCCCACAATTTATCTTTTTCTTATATTGTGAATTTAACTATTGTTTGTATGAGTGCAATCAGCTCAGTAAATAGATCAAAGAAATTATGAGAAACGGTAGTGCATAGAGCTTTTCCACGCCAATGGCAGCTCCACAAAAAAATACCATTCATGTGTTCAACTAAGGAGATGCGCGTCTGCATCATTTTATGTTGAGATGTGAAATAAAGCATGCAAGTTTCTGTTGGCACATGCACCATTGAATGGCTCAAATGCTTCCTTTTCTGATATGCACAAGGATTCACCTTCCTAGGGTCTCTTTGTTTCAAAAAGTAAAATATCGAACTTCAAAAATGCTTTCTTAGTATTGTTCGTCACCTTGATGATAGTGTTTCCACCAAGTATAATAATCCCAATGTATGGAAAATTTTTCTTTTAAAATTTGCTGTTAATGTTTTATCATCTTAAGTTATCTACATTACAGCTTTCCTAGAATTTTTGGTCTTGTTCTACTGTTTTTTGCACTTTAAACACATTTAATTTCTTGAATAAAATCGCATAGGAGGTGGTTTTGTCCATTGCAATTTCATTTTTATTTTCTAATGTTACTGGTTGATTATAAATATATCCCTTGCAATAAAATTGATTTTCTATACTCATAAAATATTCTACTAATGGCAAGCATCTTTCTTCTTCATATACTTTTTTTTTCACAACTTTACATATAAAATAATTGAATATTAAATAATGGCTGTTATAATTTTTTGACGTTCCAGAGCTAGTGTTTGTTGAAATAATAGCCTAAATTGTTGGCCCAAGCTATTTTAATTGTGCAATGATTTTTATATTGTATTTCAGTTTTTAAAATAGATGTAAAAATGTATACTGAGATGAATCTACTGATATGGTTCTGTTTCTAGCACGGCATTGGCATCTTATAATGGTTCATGCCTATTTTATATACATCTTAAATAATAGCAACATACATCTATTTCAGTCCTTAAATTTGCAGGCTCCTTTGGCACGGACATCAAGTCTTGTATGACCAACTAGCAGCTTGGATGGTTTACGGTATTCTTCAAGATCCATTTGAGGAGTTTTTCATTCGAAGGTATCCATTGGCTTATTTTTTCTTTTTTGGAAATCTTATGTACCTCCGAATTTAATTTGCTATTGAAAATTACATTATAATCATTAATTTGTGCCCAATAATTAATAATTAAGCCTTTGAATTTTTTTATTTAATCTTCACATTTCTTACAGCAATGGTGTTAGTAGTTTCACTAGTCAATTACTTGCTGGTGCTTTCAGACCTGATTGCTGTGAGGACCCGGTGCCGGGTCAGCGGGAGCAGATCCAACACCGGTTTGCTTGTGGGATAGCAATAGCAACACCAACAAGCAACAACAAGTCCTCTAGCCGCAGGATCATATTGAGTGATTTAAGAGACAAATTTATAAACATCAAATATAACTCGTTTGTTCAATAATTCACAAGTCCTGATTACAGAGATTAAAATAAAAGAAAAGTTACAAATTTTTTAAAAATATAGTAAAAAAGGAAAGCCGAAGATCAGCAGGAAGCAATATCAGCACTGCTTAGTTCTTAGCACCTTTCTTTGATGATGAACTCCTGATCTGGGCACGTTTCAAAAGTGTGGGTATTCGAATACCAGTTAGTTGTGAAACTAAGTACTGATAAATGTCATTTTTACAAATGCTAAATAATAAGCAAAATAATCAATATTTGACAGGAAATAAAAGCTGTACAAATTTATCATCGCAAACCTGTTTCAATTGCACTTGAAACTTAGCATAAAAATAATTGCAGTCACAAAAATAAATACAAAATTTTAGCGCTTGATATCTGAGGAAAAATATGATTTTGTTGGATAAGTACAAAATCGAGAAAAATGGGGGTTCATTTTTGTGTTACATATCTCAACTTCCCTCTATACCTGCCCCCTCAAAGGCTTATCAGTATAGGCCCAGTCCTAGCGGTTGTCTGATCAGACAAAAAGTATAAAGCAACATGGAACCCTTGCTTCTCACTTATCCAAACTTATTCATATATCATTTTATATAACTTTAAAAAGCACTTTTATCAAATTTGTGCGATGCTGAGCAGAAAAACATATTTAAACAAGAGTAATAAAAGACATCTTGTACCTTGTTCTTTGAAGTTCAAAAGTTCAACAATTCAACAGTTCGGATGAGTGACAGTTCGCTCAATCTGCATTTAGGTTCGGATATTTTTAAGTTAGCTTTTTAATCAAATGATTTAGGAGTCAATCTTCATCTTTACTTTCATTCTGTTCTTCTTCTGTTTTTAAGATTAAAGTTCGATTTATTTAAGTTGTTATATTCATTAAGGCATTATGATTATGATAATAATAATGTACGATGAAAAAAAGTCAGAATAAAAATGATTGAATTGGCAAATAAAAAATAATAGTCATTTTTATAACATAAGTATAGTTTTCATTATTAATTAATGAGAACCATATTAATGTGAATGACGTTATTATATCATCATTATTTTCATAATAATAATTATTAAGTATGTATAAATTAAAAGAACGTAGACATTTCTCCTCTTTTCTTTCCCCCCTTCTCTATCTCTTTAACTTAACATCTTATCTTTAGGATTAGGATTGCCGGAAAACAGTAAGAGACCGGAGTGGGTGGCCAGACGGTTGGCCGGGGTGGCTGCGGCAAGCTGGCAGCGGCAGGAGAGGGCTGCTGGGCGGCTGGCTGCCGCTGAAGGGACTGCTGGCCGGCGGCTTAACTGCTGTTGGCAGGCTGCCGGAGGCTGGGAGGAGCTGCTGTGGCTGGCTGCCGCTGAAGGGACTGCTGGCCTGCTGCTGGACTGCTGTTGGCAGGGCTGCTGGCTGGCTGGTAGTGTTGTTGGCAGGCTGCCGGAGGCTGGGAGGAGTTGTTGTGGCTGGCTGCCGCTGAAGGGAGCTGGCTGGCGGCAGGGTGGCTAGCTGGCGGGGCTGAAGAGGAGGGGCTGGCAGGAAGGGGGGCTGGCTGTGAAGGGAAGGAGGGCTGCTGTGGGTTAGGAAGGGGGAGGGGTAGGTTCTCGAGCAGCCTTTAAATAATATATTTAACACAACGATACTGAAATCGATGAATTCTGACACGTATTTCATTGTTCTTGATTTATTGGATTCAATTAATTTAAAAAATTAAAACGGGAGATTTCGTTATCCGAATTGTTCCAAACTAGGGCATTTTGATCTTAAAAATTATTCTTATCTAAGGGTATTTTTGTTTGCCCTAATTTAAAATTTCCCGTAGTTTTGGTGTCTGAAGTGGGCTCTGACCTAATTTTGAAAAATAACAACATTGGGTCGTTGCAATTGCAAGCCAAGGATGTAACGCATAATATTCTTTCAGTTTTTTTTTTAAACCGTTCATGTCTTTCACTGAATTTGGTAATTTTCTGCTATATACTGTATGATACTTTGTTCAAAGCTTTTGCAAGGAAGGTATTGGATTGCTACCAAATATATGATATAGTTTACCTTGCATTCTAATTATAGATGTTTGTAGAAAATCAACCAAACACTATAGTATCATATCAAAAAGCAAATAGGAGAGTCAGTTCAAGCATATCAATTGAGCAAATAATTCTGCAATTTAAGTGCCATGCTACTTGAATCAACCTATCCCTTTATCTTGCACCGGTGGGAGTGTTATTCACTGGGTTACATCTTTTTTAGTTATGGATAGTTGCAGTCTGTTAAATTCATGCAGCTAACAATGTCTCTAAGAATATGCTTTCTTGCATTATTTTGTAGGCAAGATACTAAGGATAATGAAAGTGAATCGTCTCTTTCAGATACCACTGTCAAGTTGATGCAAAAATCATCTGAAAATGCAGCGCTCACTGATTGGAACATAGGATTTCATGTATTTCTGGTAAACAAGTTTTCTTGTCTTTATATTTTGTGAGAACATTGCAAATCTATAGAATTTTAGTTTAAATTTATGCTCTTCCAATATTGTATTCTATTATTTCATTCATCTTTGGTAACTTAAATTTCATGGCACGTCTTTTTATGTTCAAAATTCAAGGGATCATTTCAAATTTTGTGACTTTTAATTTAGATACGCTATTTCATCTTGAATTTGTAGTTTCCAACTGATGCATAGGCTACATATGTGAAGCTATTCAGTTCTTTTAGCCTTTGCATTTCCTCTTATCATGACATTCTAGAATTTTGTTCCTCACCATGGTTTAAATTCTTACATCATTAATGCATCTTATACTATTTGCCTACAAAAACAACAACACTAAGCCTTAGTCCCACTAGGTGGGGTTGTGCTCATGAATCATTTGTTTTCATTGCGCGTGATCAAATAGAAGCCCTCTTAAGTTCCAAATCATGAAGATCCTATCTAATGGTTTCTTCCCATGTTCCTTTTGGTTTTTCTTTTCCTCTTTAACTCTTACTCTAGCAATTACTGATTTAACTCTTTTAGACAATTTGGGCAATGACAATATGTGTGCCTTTTTGCAGGAAATGTTACCGGATTACATAGATATGCAGATTGCTGAGTTAATTCTTTTTGCTGGTAAAGCAGTGAGAGTTCTTCAAAATCCAACATATTCATTCAGAGTGCTAGACTCCTTTCAACAACACATTCAAAGAGGACCTCATAAGATCCAGGGATTAGTGGGAAACTTTGCCTCTCTTACGGATCACCTGAACAGTATGAATAGAAATTCTGAACTCTTCCCACAAATTGAGGCTGATAAAATTGAAGAAATGCTTCAAGAGTTGAAGGTTGTATTGAAACTTTAAATTTTGAAAAAAAAAAGATAAAGTTTTTAATTCAATGTTACATGTATTTAAATTTGTTTCTTTCAAATTTGTCTAGCATGTCAAGAATTTCTTTGACTTCTTAGGGGTAAATTTCTTATAAGCCATTCAAAATTTCCTTATTTACATATTTAGCATTCCGAAGCTTTGCTCAAATACTCTAATCTTATCATTAAAAGAACCCAACTCTTAACCCTTATTTGGTTCTAGGTTAAATCTCAAACTGTGTAATTTTTGTGGTTTAGATTAACTTTATCTTCTGCTTGAATCTAACAGCCTCAATTTAAATTGGCTTTGCTAAAGTAAACGTATATCTAGGTACTATATTTTTGTATTAAATTTTAATCAAATATTTCATATGCTAAAAATAAATATATTATTATTAGTTCATAACAATTATTGACTATTTTAGTAATTCATTATATTAAGTCATTATTGATTTATTAATCAATATATTTATTCTTGTTATAATTAATTAATATATTTTTTCAAATAAATCAATTAATAACATTCTAGAAAATTGATATGTTAATTAAGTGATTAATTGTTTAATTCATGAATTATTACTTGAATTTTCATAATTACGATCAAATAAATTCTCTTAATATAGTTCTTAAATAAGGGAGTGTAACTTAAGATGTATAGTAGACTAATATATAATAGAATTATTAATTAAATAATAAGAACTAGTCATATTATTTAATGCTTTCTTGCCTTAAATTTTTAATAACATTAATTAATGATGAAATAGTTATAATATTAACTTGTTAATTAATTGTTGATTATCTCATTTAACCTTCTTAACTATTGCTGCTTTTGATAATCATTTACTTTTAAATAATCTATGATTTTTTGTTTTAACCATGAATTTGATCATTACTTTTTTCTTATTTTATATATATATATGTGTGTGTGTGTGTGTGTTTGTGTGTATGTGCATGTGTATGTATATTTATATAAATTTATTTTCTTGAAATGATGAGTTTCATTGTAAGAGAAATTATGGAGTTGGTGAATATTGAATCTCTCTCATTTGATATGGCAAAAGCTCTTAGATATTAGTCAATAGTCATCAATTATTAGGCTATAATATGTTTCACAGTTTTATTATTATCAAATCAATTTATGCTCTTAAATTTGAATCAAATGTTTTCAACTTATGCAAACCTAAATTAACTTAAACTTTCTCTGTAATTAAACACTTTTTATTTAGCAGTTTATTATAGGTAAGCGTATTCAGTTTTAACTAAACTATGCTAAGCATGAACTAAACGGCCTTATATTTCCAATATTTAATGTAAGGTACGTTTTTTTCATAGATAAGGTTGATTATTAGTTTTGTAAACTGTAAATATTTTGGGTGATATATATGTGCTTAACAGATATTTAGGTTGTAAATTATTAATTCTATCATTTTTGTTCTGAGATGGGGTGACACTTCTTATTAAAATAGGAGAACACAACACTAAAAGGTTTATTATAAGGAAGAAATAAATCCAGCGAAATAACTAAGCTAAAGTTGATTTAAAAGTGACAAAAAGTCAGCTGGCCTTTGGGTTGCATTGATAAAGATGTTGAACTTGGAAACTGTTCGTTCATAATTATTCGATGAACAAGCTCTAGTATTATGTGAATTTCTCATCTCTTAATCTAGCAAACTTGAAAATTGTTTGGTTTATGATTACAAATAGTGCATTTTGTAACTGTTAGAATTGACTTGTTTAAATCTCACAAACTAATTATTAAATGATAACAAGCTTTTTAGTGCTTGCTGACAAGCTTATTTTAACATACGATGACAAGCTTATTTGAAGTTGCTCATTTTAATATCAGATTTATACATCTTACCCACTTTTAAGTCTTAATTGTTTTCATTTAAACACAGCAATCATCGGAGTTCCATAAAAGATCGTTTGAATCTGCCATAAATTCAATAAGGACTATTACAGCAAATCATCTTTGGCAGGTAAATGTTCTTGAATCTAAAACTCGTTAGCTTTTTTATGCAAGTTTTTACTAGTTCATTCTTCTTTTTGTCTTCAGAATTTTTATATTTATGGCATCAGCTTGTAGTTGTTCGTGCTGATTTGAATGGTCACTTGAATGCCCTCAAAGATTATTTTCTTTTATCTAAAGGCGATTTCTTCCAGGTATGGATCATTGTTATGTTAGCTAGCTTAGTGCTAATGCTATAGAGATGCTGTAATCTTGTTGGTCCTTGAGAATCTTGTTGTGAATGTTTGTGTTATCACAGTGCAAATCTTAATGCTTATAAATGCTTTTTCAGAATACAAACTTGCCAAAACATATCTTTATCTATTTCTGATTACTTCACTACCATTACCATTTTCACGTGAGACCATCTATTATACTCCTGTGGTGTTGCCTCACTCTGTGAGTTCTTGTGTCTATGTAATTTAGAGTTAACATACAACATTGTTCTGAAGCACACTATATTTTATTGGAATTTCACCCTAAAGTGATTCCTGCAATACCAGCTCTAACAGTTTTTACTCTTTCTTGTTATGTTAGTGTTTCCTTGAAGGTAGCCGTCAATTGATGCGTCTACCTCCTCGACAATCAACTGCTGAAGCTGATCTTATGGTTCCTTTTCAATTGGTGAGGTTACAAGATATTTTGATTTATTTATTTAAAAATTTATTTAAGTCATTTTTTATCAAAATTGTTATGATAAAAATTTAATTAAGTAGGCTGATACAGTCTTAAAAACGTCCTTAGATTTCCAAATTATTGTTTAATGCTTGATAAAGTATAATAAAACTATTTTAAGTGGGGCTTAGTTAAATCTTTTTTTAATTGTAGGTGTATAGTTATGAATTGTTCATTGAACTAACATAAGAGGCCATTATTGCTGGCACCTGGTAATATCTACACTGAAAGCCTTAAATTAATTAACTACTTAGTCAGCATTATTAATTACCAAATTTATCTATTTAATACAATTAACATAATTAATAAACTAATTAATGTAATTAGTAAACATATTTACTTAACTAATATTTTAATTGGCAGTATTAATGTATTTAATTAGTATAAATAATTAATCAAAATAAATAATTAAAAAGTACAATTACCATAATTTATACTTATTGACATAATTTATTAATCGAGAATTACATAATTAATGTTATTGTTTAATTTATGTAATTGTTCTAATTAATATTATAGTTACTCTGAAACTAACATAATTGATTTAATAGAACATGATAAATTAATACATTAATTTATTAATATAAATAGCTTAGTTTGAGCAGTTTGTTTAAAATTAAATAAAGCTACAGTTTAAAATGAAAATAATTTGGGGCTTAAGTTAAGCTAGTGCAAACTAAACTTTGGCCTAAGCTGAGTTTTCGGATAGCTTTGTAGTTAACGTGATTTGTATAAAGCTGTCCCAAAGTCTTCTCGGATGTTTGGAGTTTATTTCTTGTTTGCCTTATTAAAAGCAGTATTGTCAAAAGCAACATTGAGGATGCAGAAACAAAAGTGCAGCCTAGTTACTTCGTGCATATTTTACTTGCAAAATTACCATGTTGTCACTTGCCTTTCCAATCACCGCCACATTTACAAGCCCCAGCCACTGCTCCTGCCCCACATTTCTAATCGCTGCTACCGACTGCTTCCTTCTTTTGTTGTTTGTACATCTGTTCCCTGTCATTTATGGCTGCTATCCACTGCTTCCGTCTTTTGTTTGCTTTATTAAAAGCCGTCTTGTCAAAAGCAACATTGAGGATGCAGAAACAAAAATGTAGCCTAGATTTTTTATGCATGTTTTACTTGCAAAATTACCATGTTGTCAGTTGCCTTACCAATCACCGCCACATTTACAAGCCACTGCAGCTGCCCCAGATTTTTAATCGCTGCTATCCACTGCTTCCGTCTTTTGTTTGTACATCTGTTCCTTGTCATTTATCAAAATATACTTGTGTTTTGCAACTTTGCTATTCAATCAAGGCGCTACAGAGAACTTGCTGCTTGTGCATGTCCCTATAGTTACATCTTGAAAATCTTTACCTCTTTCTTGGAATTTGTGACATCTGTAGTTTCTCTTTCATCATAATTTTATATTTAACTCTCCTAGTGAAATTTTGTATCATCAATTGTTGCTATTAAAGGTTAATTTCATCATAAATTTGTCCTCCTTTTTTGTTATTTCTATATTTCGTTGTCACTGTGTTTTTAATGAAAGGAGCTTGCGTCAAGTGCATTTTATCTTTATATATATATATATATTTTTTTTTTTTTTCTCGAGAAGGCTTTTCTGCAATGCTTTCGCCCATTTCTTGCACACTTAAGTCAATATGACCGAATCCTCTCTTTGAAATTTTGTGCTATTAAATTTATCCTACATTGACGCATTCTTTATGCACATTCTTTTTTTTGCACTAATAGTTCTTTATATCCGATATTGCAGGCTGCGTTGAAGACTATAAGTGAAGAAGACAAGTACTTTTCTAGGGTATTGTTGAGGTTGGCTGCATTATATTAATAAGCTTTTTGACTTAGTGATTAACAACACTTGGTATGAATTGTTGTGTAAAAGAATTTTGAAATTACTGTAGTCTATTCTTTCTTCAGACTACCTTCACTTGGAATTTGCCCGACAAGCTCTGAAATAAATTTACCAAAAAAAATTGGTGTTGGACTCGGAGTTTCTTTGCATGGCAAAAGTTCGGAGTTGTCAGTGGATGGTTGGGATGGAATTGCACTAGATTATTCTGTTGATTGGCCATTACAACTGTTCTTTACTCCAGAAGTCCTATCTAAGTACGCCTTTGAAAGTTGTATTTTTATTCTATAGTTGATGTGATACCTTTTAAATTTTGAAATAATCAATTAAAAAAAATATCCCACTCATAAGTGTTAATCTGCAGGTACCGTAAAATTTTTCAGTATTTGATCAAACTTAAGCGAACACAGATGGAACTGGAAAAATCTTGGGCTGATGCAATGCATCAAGACCATGTTGACTTTTCCAACCATAAAAGGCAGAGAAAGAATTCCTCTCTATCTCATCAGTTTCGATTACGTGCCAGGCCAATGTGGCAAGTTAGAGAGCATATGATTTTTTTGATCAGAAACCTTCAGTTTTACATCCAGGTTACTTAGTATACTTGCCTTTAGCTGCTTGTTTATGCTTTAACTTTTTGATCCAAGGCATCGTGAACTGCCTATTAATCTGTTCACATTTACTGCCTGTAAACATGGAAAATAACGTAGTTTTTCTGTAGCATATCAAGACATTCAAATAATATTTCAGGTCTCTGATTAACTCATAGTGTGCTAGATAAGGCCCACATTTGGTATGCAATTTTCACTGTATATATTTACTGCTAAGATTTTGATATGTAAACAGGAGAGAGAGTAGGATGAGACTTGGTTTAAGCATTTATTCAGTTTAATCTCCCAAATTGTTCTAACACCTTGACTGCTTAGCTCCCAATCGATTATGTGTTGTTCACGGTTGTTTTTTCTAATTGAATCATTGTCCAATAACTTGAGAATCACAAATTGAGCATTCCATGCAGTAATGTTTCTTGATCCATCATCCATATTTACAAATGATGTTTCATGCGAGTCAAGCTCTTCTATGGATTGGGAAATCTTTGGTCTGCAACATTAAGTTTTTGACTTATTAATCTTGCACTAAATCAGGCCGTTGACTTACCCTATATTTATGACCATGAATGATTCCCACAATGCCCAGTAGATTGAAAAAAAACGGCTTACTTCCCATCGAGCTGCATGATCAGCTATTCATTGACAATCGTTGTGTATTGCTTGTGACTCCCATGTATGGAGGATTCACACACTCATGTTGCATTCTTTTAATCTTCCACCCCTGCACTCATTTACATTAGTGCAGTTTTCAAACTTCAGACAAGTAGAGCTCCATATTGTCTGAATCATGTGCTCAGCTTCCCATTTTTCTCTACTTCATCTCCAAACTTCAGAGATCGTGCATGTTGATGATTGTGCTGTAGGGTTCCCAGGTACACATCTTGTTGTACTATTTCTAACAATCAGCAATCCTTGGTTAAATTTCACATGAATCGAGTGGCTTATTAGAGGATCAAACAGCCTCTTCTTTCATCTATATTAATGGTATTAGCTCCCTCCTCTTTACAACATATGTACAACAACACCAAGCCTTAGTTTAGTTGGAGTCAGCTATATGAATCCTTTTTGGTCATCCTCTTCCTTTTTTAATATGGGAAAAATTTATATACTCGACTTTTCTAACAAGGACAATAAATTGTCTATGCTTATATTCCCAAATCATCTAGGATGATAATCTCTAATTTTGTCCACTATTGAAGCCGCTTGAACCTTGCTACGAATGAACTCATTTCAATTTAATTATACTTTATATGGTGCATGTCTAACCGTATCACACATGACTATCTTTTAAACACTTAAAGTTAAACCTAACTTTATGTTGCATGCAAACTCCTAAATTAATGTTGTTTTTCTATAAATAAGAGGGGTAGTTAACTAGGAAAGCTTATTACCATAGAGTCCTTGGCCAGCTTTATACAAACCCTAATATACTTATTTGTGAAATTTTGATTAACATATATAACTCAACCTCAAAAAGTTTTTTATTAGAACCTAATCTATCAATATGGGATGCTCTTGAACATTTCTAAACTTTTAGCATGTTCATTTTGAGAATCTCGATTAAATTCTATGGAAGAATCCAAAATGCCTTTTCACTTAACTTTGACTACGGTAATACAAGTTCAAGAATAGAAAAGTCTGTTTTTGGCTTGTCTGATTTACCCTGCGGATACAGCATATTTTAATTTGCTTTGTTTTTTATTTTATTTGAATTATTTTCTAAGCTGTAAATTTTACTTGTAATTTCTTAAACATATGAAAGTGATTCCTTTTACAGGTTGATGTCATTGAGTCTCAGTGGAGCTTGTTGCAAGCTCATGTACAGACTTCCAATGATTTCACTGAACTTGTGAGCTTCCATCAAGGGTATGCGTCCACTTCATAAAATTTAATTTGTTTAACCTAAAAATAGGCATTTCTTATATGAATAAAAATTGTTGATCTATGTTTTTGCATAATCCTGAAGCATATTGTAGATTGATTAAATAGAAGAAGATTCGTTTTAAGGTAAATCTTTGGATCCATTTTTTATACAATTTGAGGTATGGGGGAGTTATGAGAACATTGCAACAATTTCAATTAACACATTTTTTTTTTGAGAAGCATTTTGATGCGAGTAGGTAAATACTTTGGATAAGGGAAACATTTGTTCGGAGAATAAAAATATCAATTATTTGATCTAGTCTTGGGTTTCTTCCTCACACCCATGGTCTTCAAGAATGAAGGAACCTGCATCATGAAGTCTTCAACATGGAGGAATCAATGAAAGCAAGAGAAGGAATCCTTAAAGAACAAGAGGAAGATGTAATCATTAACATAGGAGTCCCTTGAGAATCATTAGCTTGAGGGTTCTACTAAACCCTTATTACTCTCTGACCTTAATTGTCTAATGCTGCACTTGCCTTTTCCTATTCATTAGTCACATGCAAGTCTGTCAACTAATTTTAAGATTATGTTATTGCTATGGGACTCAGTTGGGTACATACATTTTAAATAAGGGGCTCACACTTAAGTGAGCATTGGTAAAATCAATCACCTTAGTATCATTTACTAAAAATCAGTTTAACACAATAATCAAATCACCTAGCTGTCATGTACTACAAGCTAACATCAACACAACACAAAGATGAAGAGATGCATATTTAAGGAATAGCAATAAACTTTGGACCAATCAATAAAATGAGTTGAAAAACAATTTGCAGTAATTGTTCCGAGGGATTCACTCTAGGGAGGAATACTCCTGTTACCATCCTTGAAATTGACCACCAAGCCTTCAAAAATGCTTAAGCTATGTCAACCTTTATGTAGCTATTCTTCACTAATCACACAACATATCGATTGCAGTATTGCATTTCAAGTATCACAGCTAAATTCAAAATTCTTTATGTACAAGGTTGGTTGATGAATACAACGACTTGTTTTCTTCATTTCTTTTTCATGTAAAAAACCCTTTTTGACAATTTTATTACAGCTAGGATTTCTGATTTGTGCGGGTTGTTCACTGTGATCTTCCCTATTCTTCTTCAAAAGCCCAAACACATGGAAAAACTTATAAGTACGATCGTGTCATGATTGTCTTATGCAATGCCTGCTCATACAAATGATGACGCCTTAAATCTTGTATTTTCTTGATGATGGCATATACAATGATGATGCCTTTATATACATGAAACTCATCAACTTGTGCAACATCACTTGTAGTTAGGTTAACTTTAAATTATCTTAGAGAATGACTGTCATCTAGCTCATGGTCTCAATTTGTACTTCCTAACTCTATGTCTATGCTAGGCCTCATCAATTTTAATACTCTAACTATAATCTTGGTTGGCTCAATATGGGTTCTGCTTCTACTTGTCTGGTTGATTTCAGTGATCGTTGACTTGTACTCAATTTGTCCTTACTTGATCCAAGATATATACTTGTTTTATTTGAGGGCTTTTAGACAACTCAAAGAAGTTTTTACAGTTCGCTAATTTTGGTTTTGTTAACTTCAAAATTAACCCTGACATGTATTTTTATTTCTTTTATAACCTCTGAACCCATATAGATACAGTTCCTCTAAATTGGGCAATACTTCGTCTCTCCAACTTGACCCAATTAACCAATTGAACCCTAACTAACTGGCCATCAATTAGTTTGGCAAATTGACTGCAATTAGCAATATTTATCCACATAACTCTATATTGACTTTTTTATATTAATTTGCTATGCATTCTTTTATAGTATGCCTTTGTGCTTCATTTGCAGGTATTTATCAGCTTTGATATCGCAGTCTTTTCTGGATATTGGGTCTGTGTCGAGGATTTTCGACAGCATTATGAAACTTTGCTTACAGTTCTGCTGGAACATAGAGCAGCATGAAACTAATCCGAACCCATCTGAGTTGGAGCAAATAACTGAGGTATTGTCTCACTAAAACTCTATATTTTCTTAAACTTTAAAAGTTTTAAAATTACCGCTTAAAATCTCCATTAGTATATATCATAAATGCCATCCGAAGGAAATATAAAGTCTAGTGAAAGTTCTGTAAAAGTCGAAGTTGTTTGCTTGAAACTTGAAACTTTATTGAATTTTGATTCAAATCGAAATAAAATTGAATAATTTTGAATCTGAGTATCACACTATAACTTCTTTTGAGTTTAGGTGAACTCACTCAATTTATGATTTGAGCCGACTTAAAAAAAATAAAAAATAAAAATAATAATAATATATATATATATATATATATATATATATATATATATTTATGCATTCATGACAAAGCTGAGCATCCAGCCGAGTTTCAGTTCGAATCGAGCTAAATTTGACACCAAAATCTTGATGTTTACCGAACGAATAACTTGTATGAAATGTTCCAGGAATTTAATAAGAAGTCAAATTCACTGTACACTATACTCCGCAGCAGCCGGCTTGCCGGGAGTCAGAGAGCCCCTTTTCTTAGGCAGTTCCTCGTGCGTCTGAACTACAATTCCTTCTTTGAGGTGTAAATTAAATTGCTTTCTTTATCATTTTCTCGTAAAATTATTTAATGTATAATTACTGGATTCACATCCACAGTTTTTACATTTTTAAACGGGGAAACTTGCTGCTATATACATTTTTTTGTATGGCCATTTATTTAGTCAATAATTCTTAAGAAATTACGGATTAAATTGGGTTTTTTATTTTGATTTCCTACGCAGGCTACAGCAAGGGGCGTGCTGAATGTTGTTAGGCCGCGTCCAAATGTTGCTCCTCTCCAGCAAACCCAGGGTTAGAAAGCTTATTTTCAGGTTGTAATTGTATTTTCTTTCAAAAAAAGATGTTATGAATGAAAATATCTTTACTGAATGAAGAGCACACGTTAAGTTTGTTTTTCCGATTAAATTATTATGTTTAGGACTTAGGATTTATTAGAGCGGATATTATTAAACTAATGAGAAATGCTACGGGTTCCAAGGCAGAGGCCAAACCAAACCGCTTCTTAGATATTGTTCAGATTTTTCTAATTTCACATGTAAAAATGCATCACACCTGCTTAATTTTTTTTCTGTGGGTATTACAGATTCAAGTGTTTTGGGTTATGATTGGGGACTGATGTTATGAATGATTTTTCTTGTAAATTTTGGAATACATGCTTTAAAATTGAAATAATAAGTTTTAATATTCATTAGAAGATAAAAATAGGAGTATTTTTAAATGGTTTATAATATGTGAATTTTGCTAAGCTCAAATCTCAATTCTGACACATTATCATTCGCATAGCTTTCTTAAATAGTTGTAATTAAAAAAATAAAAAAATATGATAAATGCTAAATTTATTAATTTTATATGAAGCATTAAATATTGTACCAATCTATACTAATCTATAACGACCCTAAAAAGTTCATGTTAGCTCTGCTCAATTAACATAATAAAATAAATTACTAATTCAAGTTGTAATGTAATTATTTATATATTTATAGAGTGCTGCTTTTTTCTATAAAAAAAAGCAAAAAAAAGATGGGTGAGCAATATGTAATCATATGATTGTTATTATATATATATGAGTTTTGTTATATAGTTCGTATATATTTTTTTTAAAAGCATGGATAGTTAGGATTCAGAAAGTTAAGTATAATAAAAAATTATTATTAAATTTATTTTTGTTTGTGGGTTTATTAAAATATATATTTTAAATTTTAAATTTTAGTTATTTATATTTTTTGAAAAATATTTTGGAGCTAAGTAATATTTTTATATATATATATATATATTTAGACTGCTCAAATTTGTGCTTGCTGGGCTGCGGATGCTACGGCACACTATAGTGCATGTCTCTCGAGGGCTTGGGAAGCATTGCATTAACATACTTATAACTTCCTACAGTGAAGCAAAAAGGTTGGCAGCTTTGACTACTTAAACTCCATTAGTATATACAACAAACTATCACAAGATCCATCACAGAGGCAAAATACAAAGGCATACCGAACAAAACAAGAAAATTATGTGGCTCTTAGTTTTGCTTCAATAATTACAAAAAACATAGTCCTCACCTCCAATAATCTATTGTTATAATCTCAGTTCTATCTATCTTACAGCCAAACCTATACTTAGACACAAGAATAAAGCATGTTGAAGTTGACTATCACTCTGTTCGAGACCTTATTCATTAAGCTTTCTATCTATCTCACAGCCAAACCTATACTTAGACACAAGAATAAAGCACATTGAAGTTGACTATCACTCTGTTCGAGACCTTATTCATTAAGCCAAGCTCTCAATTTACATATTTAGACATGCCTTTAATTTGCGAACAAACTTAGCAAAGCTCTTTCTTTGATACAGTCGCTTATAGCTCAACCCCCATAAAATTATGAGGGCATATTAAGCATACTACCAACAATTTTTTATTTTATCTAATAGAATATTGATGTGATTTTACATATATACCTATAATAGTACTTGATCATATTCTTAGCATTGATTCTAAGCAGCACGAATCTTAGCAATTTAATGGTTTTAGCTCACTGTATTCGATTTTCTTCATTGTGTTTGGCTTCCATCAACAGTACTTATATATTTATTCGAAATTACAAGTCAAAAACTTTAATTATTGAACTGCCATAATATTCATTAATTCCAAAAATTTTGCAAACCAAAAGCAATATAAATTTTTGAATTTTGCTATACTTACACAACCCTATACACAATAAAATGAGAATGATATGATAATCTTATGTATAAATATATGATTGTTACAATTCATTTTATTTGAACCTATATAAATAGAAAAAATAAATAAATTTTATTATTAATTGTGAATATAAAAATGTATATTCCAGTGATTTAATTTGTACACATCTCTTTACCTTTTTAATAACACATATAATGTTGAATTAGTATTTATCCTAACTTTTAAAATGTACTAAATTTGTATGATATTGATGGAGTTAGCAAGGGACTCATGATTACAAATTCATGTGCACTCTTAAAATTTTTAGTAAAATTATGCTTATAACTTTTTTTTTGTTACACATGAATGATATAATTAGATAGTTTAAGAATATAATATATTTCAACTAGTCAATTACTATTAAATAAAATTTTAGATAAAATTTCAAAAAAATGGAATTACATTTTATCAATCGTCTATAATGCTCAACATATTATCTCCTCCAACATTATTTTTAACTATGATTTTGATTATGTACCAAATAGTTTATTATAAAACTATAGTTTAGTATCATTTCCTACATACAAAAAAAAAACATATATAACTGCAGTGATCTAAGTTTTCAGAAAAAAGAAAACTGCAGTGATCTGCTCCTCTTCTCTGAAATGCACTATACTGATTTTTAATGCCTTATCTTAAAAAATGCTACACTGTTTTCTTAACTCTTACCATTTTCTATCATTATGTTTCACCCAATTTATTGTTTCAATCTTAATATTAACGGTGAGTTAGTCAGAGATCTATGAGAGGCTCTGATGCACGATGGGAGCCAACAGCCATTCAATTCCTCAGAACTGGAAAATGATGCAGTAACCGAGGTATGAATGAATGTCTACTAATCAAAGATTTTCGGGATGCTCTTTTGGGATTTGAAGGAAATATGAAATCTTGAGATGAACTTTTACCAGAAAAAAATGAGTTTTCTTCATAATGCCGATGCTCTGGTTTTTTATTTTTTTATTTTTTTATTTTTATTTATGCGTCTTGACTCTCTTTTTCCTCCAACGATTGCTGCATTCTAAAAGTAAGTCCTGCTTTTAAAATAAGTTATAAAGATTTACTTTTTTAGGGTTTCTCTGATCTAGCGTTGGCTCATGTCAATTGGACTTTTGTCTCTTATGAAGGATGCCATTTTTTGTTTAATGTGCTTCTAAAAGTAGGCGTCACTCTTTCTTTCCTAGGGCTTTTTGGTTTAAGATGTTTTTATTTATTTATATTAGATTAGACCCGTGTAGAGCTTTATATTGGATACCCTGGTGAATAAAATGGCATAGAGCTCAAAATTTAGTTAAAACAAAGATTTTGCAGACAAACATCCAAAAGTTGGGCGTAGCAGAAGTCAGAACGTATGGGTAACAATATAAGAGGCATCAGAACTGCTGCAGAGGATAGATGAAATTTTAAGAAATGCATCACGGAAGCATTTTCGAACTTGGATGTGAGATTGGACTAGATAAAGTTGGGTATGAGTTTGCAACAAAATTCACCATCTCATAGGATTCAGAAATAATATTGTCTTCTTCAGCTGGGAATTTTGCAACGAAGCCAGCCAACACTTGTGCTGTGATGGTGAATTTTGGTGCTAACTCAATCTCGTAGATGTGGCTTATTTGCCCAATTTAGCAATCAATAGAGTGATCAGGATGCCGAAGGTTCTGTCGCAGCTGTAGGTTTGTCACCACTTTAATTTGGTGGCTAAGGAACTATGTTTTTTAAACGGCCTAATGTGTTGATCAATGCCAGAATGACCTTCTCCATAAGTGTGAATGACATGTTAACTTCCCCAAGAACTTTACCGAAGTAATGTAATTGGATTCATTTCTCAGCATCTCCCGTAAATAAACCAATTCCCAAATTCACATCATTGGAACAAAGAGTAGGAGTGTTAATGGACGGCAGCGACAAGAATGAGTTACAGCTCTTGGAAGTCTCTCGGAGAGTTCGCAAGTTAACCCAGATGATTTATTCATGGTCTAAAGCACAAAGCCTCAATGCTCGATCGAAATACATTACAGAGGATCTACTGAGGGATTCTTTGGCTCTCCAGGATTCCTTAGTAACCATCAGAAGACTGCAGGAAACCTCAAGAATGATGTCCTCAATGGAGCAAAAATTCGAAATTGACTTCAATAAAGAAAGATGGGTTGATGGGGAGGACAACAATGTTGAAAAATGTGGTTCTCTACCTGGAGTTGATCAATATGATGTAGTTATATGGAGTCTATCTGCTAATGTCTCATCGAGGAACTGTGAAGAATTGAATAGTGCTATTAAAGCTAAAACAGACAACAAAAATCTTGATCCAGTTTCAAGCGATCTCGACATCGCTTCTTTGAACCGGTCTGCTAAATTCCCCACTAGAAGCAGCATCGGCCTGATGGAAAATTCTACAGGCGCTACAAATCAGACAATAAGAACCAAAGGTTCAAATCTGATTGCAAAGCTTATTGGTATAGAGAAGATTCCATCGCAGGCCATTCAACTGGTGGGGAAAGAAGAGAAAAATGCTAAGCATGCCAGCGTTTATAAGCAAACTCTTGGTTTTGAGAAATCAAAGATACAATCTCGCTTCACTAGTGATGTACGAAAATCGCATGTGAATGGAAGCAAAGCTCGAACCATTGAGATCATGAAGCCACAGCATTTAGCCTTATTCCATAAGAGCAAAGGAAAGAAGCAAATTAAGAAAGAAAATATGGTAGCTGAATTGTCTTTGGAAATGGAAATTTCTGGCCATGAACACATGCTAAACAGTAAAAGAGCCATCAAGAGAATGGATAAAGTTTCAGTAGAATTGTTTCCAAAGTTTAGAACTCCAGCAGCTTCTATAACTCTTGCACAGAAGAAAGCTCCTGAAGAGGGAAGGGGCACCCAAGTTAAGTCAGTTCCACTAGTGAGGAGAGTTGAAGAACCAAGAGCCAAGCCTGATCAAAAACACTTAATCGCAAAAGGCACTGTACAGGCTATCTGTATTCAGCCAAGCTCGTCTAGAAAGAGTTTTTTTACCAGTAATGCAAAACCCATATCAAAACATTCCACTGCCTATTTAGTGGTTAACAAGAATAATGGGGTAAGGATGTCTGAAAGATCCAAAAACATTAAGGTAATATCAATTAGTCTCTCAACAAATACATTTGTTTATGGTAGAAAAGGGATGCAAAATATTTACCATTGCTTTTTCTTTTTTTTATTCTCTACCCTCAAGATTCTCACCACAAGGTGCAAAGGAGTTGGCAAAGGAACCAAACTTATCAACAAAGCTGGTGATTTATGGGATAGTTTAAGCACTTTATCCATTCATGGCTCATCACAACAATTGACAAAAGACTCTAAAATATGTCTTGGAGGTAAGACCATTGTTTCTTTATGAAAAAAGTTGTGTTATTGAATTTTTTCTTTTCCCTATCATATGCCAGTGCTATTTCGCTGAAATAATGATTTTTTATTTCTTTAAAGAGAGCACAAGGCAGGGATCAAAAAGCTTTTGTGCTGTCATGCCAAATGGTAGCAAAGGTATCAAGCAGAGATTATCAGTGACTAGAGCACCTGTTCCACGTTATGATAAAACAATAACTTTTAAAGAACCAGTTGGACCACCCCAAAAGGATGTCAAACTTCTGCTTCTAAACAGCCCGAATTTCTTGATTGAAGTAGGAAAATTTTATGGATTTGATGGTCATACGAATATAACTATGCCCTCCTATCAAAATGGTAGTTTGGATGAACTTGGAGCTAGAAATGTTTGCGAACTTGTACTTGAATGTGCTAAGGAGTTGATGGCTAGAAAAAGATACCAACTTGAGCTCTTTAAGCATCATCCTATGTGGGGAACTCGCCTAAAGAGCTCATCAACAAAGGTATTGATATCTATGGAACAATTGGTGGAAGATATCAGTGATGGTATAAAGGAATTGAGTGGTTCTTACAGAGCTTCTAACCAAGAAGATTTTCCGTATTTGACTCTTGAAAGAGACTTGAGGAGCAAAGATATGTTCTTGAATGCTTTATGGGATTTTGGTTGGACTTTTGTTGAGTTTGGTCCAGTTGTGGAACTGGTAGTGGACTTGATCATCTGTGGGCTGGTTGGAGAGGTTGTTTTTTGAATAGGATCATTATAATTCCAGGGCTTTCGTTTTTGAAAATTACCTACACACCACCCATAACTTGCATATTTACTGATGTACTACCAACATAAAAAAACAATGGATTCAGTGCATTTATGCGTGTCGTGATCAAACTTTTGTGTTTAAAGAAATAAGGAAATCCGGGTTAGTGAATTATTGAGCTGGTTGAAGAGAAGGTATTGTGATAATTCTGAAAATGAAAGTATGGGTGGTGGTTTTGTAAATACACAAGTTTTGAATGGTAGGTATGAAACAGTCCGTTTTGCCTATTCCTTTATTCGTTTATGCATGGAAATATCAAGTGTTGAAGACTCTTTCTTGTATCAAATGCGAAATCCATGAATGATTTTATTGTATTTTTGTGGGCAAGAAAAGGGCAGCGCGGTAAAAAAAAAAGAGAGGGGCAGATCGCTTGGATCGATTGTACACTGCAGTGTCTTATATTTAATATAGGAGGCTGTTTTTGTAGTTCGATGCTGCGACAACTCGTTTTTGGGCATTTATGGTGCACAATAAATGAGGGATTTTTATTGAGTTCCCTGTGCAACCCAATTTATAGTTAAATAATTAGCTCTATTGTTATTTAAACATCAACTAAACGAGCCCTTAGAAGCATATGGATGGAGGAGGACTCCATCACAAGCTTAATGCTCTTTTAAATTTGAGCCAATGAAAAATTATTGTTGAGGCCAATCTTCTTAGAAGGATAAAAGTGCAGCTATAATTTTATGTTGACAACAAAATTTTCATTTTTGAGTGGTAGGTATTTAAGATTTAAACCCTAAATGAAAATTTTCAATTTTTTAATTTAATGGCACAAATTTTAGCACGCTAAATGAAAAAATGTGACTTTTTATATGGTTGTGTGCATTATAAATATCAAGTGATTATTTGTAAGGAAAGAAGTGAAATTGAATGTGTTATTTTTTATATAGTAGAATAATAATTTATCACTATATCTATAGTTTATCTTTGTATTTAAAGTTCTAGTAGTTCTTTCAAATCTTTTAACATCCACACTTGATTTAAAATATCCAAATTAAAGCATATCACAAGATAAAAAATTATATCACATGATAAAACTTTTTCTCTTATATGATCATGTCTACCTTAGTTTTAATTAATGCTCTTTGTTATTGTTGTTCTAACACGTTTTAATTTATATGCTTATTGACAATTGAGAAGGAAAACATTACTTTCATATATAAGAATATCTATCCATTCGTGTATATATTGAATTTATAATCAATATGGAATTTATAAATGACAGATTGAGGTATGCTAAGAACATAAAAATAACTTTTTTTCTTTTAATGCGCCTTAATCTGAGCAATTGAGAAAATGTGATACATAGTGTGGAATATATAAGGAAAAAGGCTCATTTCTTAATAAGAAATTATAATCTCTATGGAACAAAATTCATTTTACTACAATATTTGCTTAAGGGATAGGGGTTTAAATCCTAAATGAAAATTATTTGAATTTTGATTTAAACAGAATAAAGCACGCTATAAAACAAAAAAAAAAGTAATATTTTGTTGTGTGCTTTAATGTGTTATTTGAAGATGGAAGTTGAAGTATTTTTTAATGTAGCAACCAATTCTTTTCCTTTCATCTCTTTTATTAGTCAACACTTGATCTCAATTATGCAAAATAAAGTACAGTATAAGACAAAAAAAAAAAAAAAAAAAGTCTTATGAACAAAGAAGGAATTTACAGCATAGGTCACATACTCTTGTGCGAGCAGAACGGCTTGTGAAAGAAATGAGAGTTCAACCGGCTTCGACAGAAAGGATTTCAAGTTCAGCCCACCATAAGGGGGAGAGCCTGGGCGCTGCCGCTTCGGGGCTGATTCTTAGGGCTTCTTTCAGAGATGCAGCCACCTCTTTCATCGTCGGCCTCCTCTTTGGGTCCTCCGCGATGCAAGCTTCCGCCACTCTGCAAACACACTGCAGCTCTTCCTCTCTGCTCGACTTCAGCGACGGGTCCACCAAACACTTGGCGCTCTTCCTCAGCTGCTCCATCGCCTGCACATCCGCATATTCCTCAATTTTACTTTTTTATTCTTTTTATAACGCAAATTTCAAGAAAAAAACACTTACCCAGTCTAAGATGGGGAGCCCGTCCTCTTCGCAGATTGCCATTCTTCCTGAAATTATTTCTAGCACAAGAATTCCGAAACTGTACACATTGCTCTCGGGGCATGAAGTCGGGCCCGCAAAACTGTCTTTGTTCTCTGCTGTAAATCTCTTTTCTTTTCCAACCGGCTCGCTGAAGATCCCCATGTCAGCTATCTGCACCTCACCACAATGAATCGCTATCTCTCTTAACCAAAATCTACAACCCTAAACCCACAACAAAAATACCTTTGCAGCATAATCATCTGTGATGAAAACACAACTTGAGTGCAGGATAGGGTGTACTACTGCTGGCTTGAGCTCATGCATATGTTGAAGGCAATTTGCAATACCCATTACAATCCTCATTCTGGTGCTCCAGTCTAGATGCTCGAACTCTTTCACTTAAAAATCCATGGGCCAAGGAAAAAAAATTATTTATTTTTTCTTAAAACTGTCATTAGATTTATTTTCAGCTATATTATTAGAACAAACCATGAAGGTGCTCAAAAAGTGTCCCATTTGGCGCATACTCGAACACCATCATTCTCATGAAGGGATCGTCTTCCTGGCAGTAACCCAGAAGGTTGACGAAGTTCTTGTGGTTTATTTTTGAGATTACGTCTACCTGCACAATTAGAAGAGCAGAATTTATGTTGACATTTTCAGGGGATGCAAAAGGAGCTCAATAATGTATGCAATGGACCTTATTCCTGAATTGAGCTTCTGATCGTTCAGACCAGTCAAAATGAGATGTTGCGTTGGTAGATACGACTGCTACTTCAACTCCGCCCGACAATGTCCCCTTATAGATGGTGCAATTGGGATAGGTGATGATGATGTTGCTAAAATCTTCGCAAGCTGTTTCCAGTTCTAATGGATTTAGCTTTGGTACGCCTGAAAATAAACAATCAAGAGACAGCTGCCATGAAAGCACTGACAATAACAGAGCTGCAAAGCATTATTATTAAACCTGTTATAAAAGCATTTCGTAGCGGACCGCTTAGGCCTGTTCTCCATGGATCTATTGCAGCCGCATTTCTTTGATAAGCCAGAATTAAAATAATAGTTGTAATAAGAATTAAGGAACTCGCAGGGATGATGACTGAATAAATCCAATTTGAGCGGCTCGCAGCAGCATGCTTCACTGATAAGGAGGAAGAATCATCCGGATGCGGAAGTCTTCTGCTGCCAAATAATCCACTTGAATTTGGTGTTATTGCCGCAAAGGAGCCACTTCCGCAGGATGGAACCAAAACAGCACGCAGAGGGATAGTGCTCATAGGATATGCAGGAACGTTCCTTGCTGCTTCTTCAAGCAGATAACGTCCGACTGAGTCCATATCATGCACCGCTTCAGATATCAATTGCTTAATTAGTTTGAGATTTGAGTGCCCTTAAAATAAAATGCTCTGTTTATCGGCAGCGTAAACCCTATGCTCACCTGACACATTGTTGCAAATTTTGTCGCCGTGTACGCCGCTCAAATGCTTGTTTCTGAGCTTTGGCCTTCAATTGAAAAAAGCAAGAACAATTTTTGAGAAAAAGGTCAAGCAGAGGCTAGGATGCTTGCCGATAGAAAATTAAAAGAAAATAAAAAATGCGTCTTAGGAGGCATGAAATGCAGAAGCGCGAAAGCTGATGTTCATGTTTGGGTAAAGACTTCGTGAGAGCCCACAGTTTGCTGCTGTCGTAGAATAAGATCACCAACAAAATGGTAATCGGCATCCACATCATTCATTTTTGTATGTAATATTTGGCGCTTGATCTTACAGCTTTAGGTTGCTTCTTGGAGGAACATGAAATGACACTTGGTACTAAGAAAACAAGGAAGCCCGCTGTAGATTTTCTGTCAATACCACAACCGGCACAACCCGCACAACCCGCATCGTTGTATGCTTATATGTGTATTTTGGGGGCTCGCTGCATGAAGATTCCATGCGTGGGGTATTCTTGAGGTGGTGAAGTTTGTTCTTGGGAGCAGTCTATATGGCATCAATTGGTTTGTACATGTATTCTTCACTCAATTTATTCACGCTAAAGGAGATGTTGGGGCATGTGAGTGGGAGATGTTGGGGCATGTGAGTGATAGATATTGGAGGGCTCCACAAAGATGACATAATGAGGTACGATTTGATGGGGTGAACTCGAGGTGGAAGTAGGATCAAATTTGGTTTTGGGTGTAACATGGTTTGGATTGTTTGAGGCCATAATCACAAAGTAGGTTTTTGATGTAGGCTGGCTGGGAGAGAAGAAGATCATAAGGAAAGCACCTAGAAAATGATGAAGTGTGTCAATATCTTTGATTTGGAAAGCGACTGATAGTTGATGAGTGATGTGTTGAGATTTAGGTTATGATTCAAACTAAGATATTCTCAAGCATTCATCACAACACAAACATGTAATAATAAAATATCACAAACAAAAGCAAATCGTAGCACAACACAAAATTTATGTGGTTTGATACGAACACTTACATTCATGAAGAGAGATAAGAACTTCACTATAAATGAGAAAGATTACAAGTTAGGGTTCAACAAATCCTTCCCAAGCTTCAACAATGGAGACTATCTTCAGCATTTGCAGCTGTCAAACACTCTCAAGTTTAAAGTCCTAATCCTTTTTTCAGATTTTGGGATGGGGGCTGAAAAATCCAAGTCTTCTTTTGCCATAGCCAACTATTTAGGCTTGTATAAAACTCATAAACACAATCCTACGAAACAGCGAGCGCTGCGGCGCGCGTTGGCGCCTGCCTGCGAACAGCGGGCACTGAGACGTGCTCTGGCTCCCGCCTTTTCGAGTGTCAGGCGTTGCTGTGAGCCCTGGCGCCCGCCTTTCGAGCGTCAAGCGCTGTGGTGCGCTGGGGCACCCGTCTTGGCTCCTAAACTCCTATAAATTAACAAATATCAACCTCATATCTCATGTGCGTTACATGAGCTAACTTTATCAAGCTCTCAATTCATAAACAAATGTTGTCAAACGAATAACGATTGCACCCGCAACAGTTGCCTACGTATCCTCCTCTCAAATGAATCAAGCCGCGCGTAATTCATCAAAATGAGAAGCCTTGATAAGAGCTTCTCCATGTTCATCAATATTTTGCAATCAACAAATCTCAATGCTGTCAAGATCTTCCCAGAAGGTTGTCGCATATGGATCTCTTTTTCAAATTCCTTGTGTCAATATCCTTTCTTCACAAGCTGATCCACGATCAGATCAAATTGCACTACAAGTGCTGCTGAGAACACGAATAGCGAGATGTCTAACAATCGGAGAAAAGACTTCATCGTAGCCTATCCCTCTTTCTTGTGCAAGGTCTTTAGTAACAAATCTTGCATTGTAGCGCACATCAGCAACTCTTAGAGATCATTTTCTTTTGGCACGCACCGATTTGCATCCAATAACAGTCTTCCTTGGAAAAAGTTGCATCAAACTTTAGGCTGCAATTTTATAAAGAAACTCCATCTCTATATCCATTGCATCTTACTGTTATGTTGCGGAGGTCATTCAGATCATCATGGAGATGCTAAAAGAGCTCCGACAAATTTTCGGGAGGTTCCGAAGTGATACAGAACAAAGTTGGAAAGTTCAGTTACAACAAGGCTGTAACGACCCAAGTGACTTCAAAATTAGCGCAAACTAAAAATACCGTTATATAGAGTATATTTTTGAGATCATAATGTCCAAGTTTATGATCAATTTGGATAACGAATACTTATAAATTAATTTTTGAATTATTTAAATTCAGTAAATTGAGAAAATTAAATATAAGTCTAAATTTAACAATTTTAGTGTCGTTAGATTAAGAATACTATAAAAATATTATAGAAAAAGTTTTATCAAATTTAGAGCTTCAGATTGATCATAATTAATTTTTGAAATTTTTATCTTCATAAATTAATAAAAAATAAAATATTGCTCCAAATTGAAATTTTTTTACATGAGTGTATTTTTCTTATCAAGATACAGCTCAGTGTCAAGTTTTGTTAATTTTGAAAAAAAATGAAAGAGAAAGAAAGAGGAGAGAGAAAAAAAGATAAGAAGGAAGAGAAAGTCAAATTGAACATTTAAAGCATTTATGAAGATGATGATAAATTTGTTCACATCCAAATAATGGAGGAGAGAAAATTTTATTTATAAATTAATTAATTAAAAAAAATTTATAAATATACCCTCACCCCCCATCTCCTCATCTTCCCCCATCTCTCTTCTCCCCCTATTAACCCCTCTTTTTCCTCATCCACTAATAATTTTTCTCATCGATCTTCAGTAAAACCTCATCAACACCAATATAGGGTAAGTAATGATAAAGAAATAAAAAAAATTCTATTCTTTTTTTTTATTTTTTTTAATAATAATAATAATATTATTATTATTAATGTTATTATTATTACTATTGTTATTATATTTTTATTTATGTTATTTTATATATATATATATATATTCTAATTTCTACGATTTTTATTTCTGTCATTTTCTTTTTTTCTATATATGTATATATTTTCTAATTTCTGTAATTTTTATTTCTGTCATTTTCTTTTTTTTTATATATGTATATATTTCCTAATTTCTGTAATTTTTATTTCTGTCATTTTCTTTTTTCTATATATATATATATATATTCATAATTTCTGTAATTTCATTTCTGTTATTTTCTTTATATATATATATATATATATATATATATATATATTACAATTTTTGCAATTTTTATTTCTGTCATTTTTTTCTATATATATATATATATATATATGTATTTTATAATTTCTGTAACTTTTATTTCTGATATTTTCTTTGTTTAATATATATATATATATATATATATATATACATATATATATATTTTTTAATTTCTGTAACTTTTATTTATGTCATTTTTATTTTTTCTATGTATGTGTATATTTTCTAATTTTTGCAACTTTCATTTCAGTTATTTTCTTTTTTTTCTATATATATATATATATATATATTTTTTTTTTTTTTAATTTTTGCAACTTTCATTTCAGTCATTTTCTTTTTTTTTTCTATATATATATATATATATTAATTTCTGCAACTTTCATTTCTGTCATTTTCATTTTTTTTATATATGTATATATTTCTTAATTTCTGCAACTTAAATTCTATCATTTTTTTCTATATATGCATATATTTTCTAATTTATACAACTTTCATTTCTGTCATTTTCTTTTTTTTCTATATATGTATATATTTCTTAATTTCTGCAACTTTCATTTTTATTATTTTTTTCTTCTACATATGTATATATTTCTTAATTTCTGTAACTTTCAATTCAGTTATTTTTTTTCATTTAATATATATATATATATATATTACTTATAATAATAATAATTATTATTTTTAATGTATAAAGATAAATAATTAATATAATATTAATATTGATATTTTTACTAATAAAAAATGAAAGATATTATTCTTTCATTTGCAGCTTCTGCATCGCTTTTAAGCTTTGACCCACTTTGATATATTTATATAAAATTTTGTGCTCATAACTTGAAATAAATGATTAAAAATCAGTATCATGAGTTCATTCAGGTTGATCTCAGATTTGTACAGACAATACGTTAGGTCAGAACATACTAATATCTAGAGAAATAAGGAGACTGCACATAACTTTTGAGGGGGAATGTGTAGTTAGTTAAGAGCTCACATCTCAGATAGTTAGATAGACGTATCTAACTCATCGATTATTCTGTAATTTTGTCAAATATAATAAATATTATATATTACTGTATTTTTTTTCAGAATTAGCACATATCTTAAATATGTATATTGCATTTATAATCATGATAATTTTGCAAGCATATCATATTTAAATATCTTACTCTATTTGTATATACTTCTCATGTAGAATCTTGCCACTTAATATTAAATGCAAATTTTAATATCCTACAAACCTTACTTAGACTTTTGTGCCTAATTAAATATTTTATTTTATTTTCATTTTTCTTGATTTGCCCTATCATATACATATATATGACAATTATGGAAACTCAGGAATAATCTCTGGATCAAGTCTTTAAGACGGAGCTGATACATGATGGAGCAACTTAGATATTGATTTTTTAAAAGTTTTAAATTTTTTGCTTAGTGTGTAATAGATTTTATAAAATAATTATTATTTTTGTAATTTTCTTTACATTATTTAAACGTAAAGTGAATAATTAGAACTATTTAGATTAGTTTCGATGTGTTAGACTTATGGCCTAACACGTGATACTTTAGGGATCCCGCAATTTTCTAGATTCAGAGTAGTTAATGGAGCCAGAGCAGGTGGATACTCAGGAGCTCCATGAGGAGTTCGTGGAGCACTAGTGGACTCTTCTCCAGCTTTTACTATTTTACTTAGTTATTTTCTAGTTCAGTATTTAAACTATATTTTGTATTTTTATAAACTTGTTGTAATGACTCTGAATGTGTTTTCTTTTCTTTTCTGAGATGAATATTTTATTCAGCTTCCGTGATAAATATTTCTGGATGTATGTTTAGCTTCCGCACTCTATTTATATATTACTTACACTTTGTATGGTGATGTGATTAGCATACTGGAAATATTAATTTTATACATATATTGAATTCTTTATGTTGTATTTTAAATCCAATGTATGTATTTATCTAATATTTAGGATAAAGATATTACTCTTATCTTAAGTATTAGCTCTCGACCCTCATTCGGGGTTGAGTTAGCAGCCCTTCAGTGTTGTAGTTTCAGCTATTCTGGGAGATGTGATGTTCCTTCCCGAGTGGCGCATCGCTCCGCCGCCGAAATTGATTATGTTATCCATTTTGCACGCGGTGACGGGGCGGGGTGCTATATGCAGTGGGAGTGGTTAGCAGATTCATGGGAAGGAAAGCACCATTGGGACGCAGCCATGTGGATATTAAGGTATCTGAAAGGTATAGTGGCAAAGCACTTTGCTTTAGTATATATGATATTATTCTACAGTGCTATGTAGATTTAGATCTTACAGGAGATATTGATAATTGGAGGAACACTACTGGATATGTGTATACATTGGGAAGTGCAGCGGTGAGCTGGATCTCCAGGCTACAGAATATCGTTGCTTTATCTACCACGAAGATAGAGTATGTCATCATTACTAAGGCGAGTAAGGAGATGATCTGGTTGAAGAGTTTTATGTCGAAATTGGGCAAGGAGCAGGAGGATGTGAAGCTCTACAGTGATAGTATGAGCTCTATTCACCTAACATGATAAAGTACATATAGCTCTGATACTATTTCATTAGAACACTGTTGGAAGAATGACATCTTGGACTGAAGAAGATTCACACTTCTAAGAATCCTACTGATATGCTTACAAAAGTGGTAACAGCGAAGAAATTGAAGCTATGCGCTGCTTTAGTTAACCTCTGTACGTAAAGAGAGAGCGGGGGTGAGCCACACCACGTTCTTGACAGAGATTGAAGAAGACAGTGATGGATCAAGGTTATAAGAGGGATGATTCCAAAAGATCTCTAAGTGGGAGATTTTTATGTTATGGAGATTATTCAGATCATCATAGAGATGCTAATAGAACTCCGATGAACTTCCAGGAGGTCCCCAGGCGATACGAAACAAAGTTGGAAAGTTCAGCTGCAACAAGGCGCCACACCGCACCGTAACGCACCGTTGCGCGCCAAGGCGCCCAGCACCCGAGAGGAAGGCATGGTAGTGCACCCCGACGCTAGTCTACCAGAGACTGGGGTGCCTTAGCGCGTTGTAGCGCGTTATAGCGTCAGATTACCCGAGGCTAGGGCACTGTAGCGTGCCATGGCGTTTGGCTACCCGAGGCTTGGGCGCTACGACGCACCATAGCGCCTGATAGATTTCTGCTCCGGTTCAGGTTTCACCCTAAGCTATTTGAGAGGTGTTTTGGGTCATTTGAGGTCCAAAAGTGAGCTGAGTACTTAAGAATACTTATGGAGGAGTTTCCTATATGATTATAAGTATTGGAAAGAGCTTTGGTTGCTGTTGGAGAGAACCCCAAGGGAGGTGGCTATTGCTCTTATTCTTCTTCCTAGTGTAAGAGCTGGAGTTCGTTGTTAGGGAATAAATTGATCAAGAGGCTTTGTAAGTGGTAGATTTTTCTTTCTCTTGTGAAGGTGAAGTTCTTTATAACTATGTAATCTTGTTCATACATAGTAGAAATTTTTGTATGGTGTGGCTCCGTAGTTTTTTTCATTCTTGAGTTTTTCATGTAAAATCCTTATTGTTTGGATGCTTGTGTGTGGATGCATGTGCATGTGTTGTGTTTACTTTTGCTATACTTGTGATTTTGTTGATTGCTTGGTAACCGTCAATGCAACCTCGGTCCGTCGAGTTTTAATCGCTTCCGCTGTGGTGCTTGGTTTTCTACAACACTTACAGTGCTCACTTTCAGGAGTCTCCATAGCTCTCTTATAATGACATGGAATATTAGTTTTTGAAACTGCTAAAGCAAATCCAAAGTCATCCTTTAGCTATACATACTTTGGAACATTTACCTTTATGGTTTTACTGGTAGCAATAGACTTCTGCACTTGAGTCTCTCCTACTCTCACCTCCTCAACATTAAAACTTTGATCATCATCTGAGTTAGCATGTTCAATAACATGCTCCAAAGAAGTAGGAGACACTGGAGCCAATGGAACTATTTCAAGCTCCACCTTTTGCAATTTTTCAATGGCTTCTATAGGATGCTCCACCTGCTTTAAGCTCCTATGCCTCATAAGAAACTCTTTAAAGGTCACATTCCTACTTATCACAGCTTTCATATCCTCCATATAATATAATTTTAAAAAAATTGCCCATCATCTATATCCAATAAATATAGCTTTTTTGGCTTCATTTTTCACATTATAATAAGCAGGAAATCCAAGGATCTTCAAGTCATGATAATCAATAGCATATTTACCTGACCATACCTCTATAGGAGCCTTCTTTCCAATAGTTGCAGAAGAAAAATGGTTGATAATATAACAAGCATAGTCAATGACCTCAACTCAAAAATCTCTCTCCATCCCATCATTCAATAACATACACTAGACTTTCTCCACCAAAGTCTGATTTATCTGTTCTGCCACTCCATTATGTTGTGGCGTTTCCATCATTGTGAAGTGATGCTCATTTTCAACTTTCTGGCACTCTTGTAAGAATTCATGTGAATAATACTTGCTCCTCCTATCTGATCTGATTTTCTTCACATTCTCAGCAATCTGATTCTCCACCCACTTTTTCCACATAACAAATTTTTCTAGCAATTCGCCTTTGCACTTCATGGTGTACACCTATACAAATCTAGAATAGTCATCAATAAAAATGACATTATATCATTGTCTGCCAAATAATGTTGTCTTCGCCGGACCACAAACCTTTGTGTACATATTTTCAAATATCCCTTTGTTATTGTTGATGTAAATACCAAAGGATACACATGTGTTCTTATCAAACATGTAGTGCTCACATAATTTGAGCTTGCAGGAATCTACTCCTTCAATCAAACTTGCTTCTTCAAGGTACTAAGTGATAGTTTCTCTGTATGTGCTAGCCTCATGCCACAAAATAGTAGCATCAACTAGTTTATCAGTAATAATGGCTCCACCTTCTACTGTACCTCCCTGAAGAAAATACAAATTATGTTGTTGAACTCCTCTCATGTATGTCAAAGCTCCCCGACTGATTCTTTGAGCTTCTGCATCCATTACAACTCTAAAAACCTCAGCTTCTAGAGAACCAACTAATAGACGGTTCTTACAGATATTAGGAACATATCGCACATCCTTCAATTCTCTAACAATGCCATTATGAAGAAGCACAAATACACTCTTATCACAATAGTACGACATGCATGACTGTTACTCATCATCACAACACTGCTCTCCAACACTCTGTAAGTCTGGAAAGTAGCACATGTATCCATAATTCAACACAAGTCTTTTGTGTACTAGTACTAAGACACCACCTTCAGAGAAACATCTAAGTCATCAGCATTGGAGTCCACCTATGTAACATTTGCTGCTACGTTTGATGAATCTTTTCCCATGTTCTTCAATTTTGGATAGTCCCTCTTCCAATGGCCGCTCTCCAAACAAAATGCACACTAATTGCACCCAAGATTTCGACCCCTAGACTTGTCCCTCCTATGGCTACCACCACCATTCTTCTTGTCAGATTTTTCGCATTGGAGAATAAGTGCTTCAGAGATTTCTAACTTCGAAGTCTCCTTGTCTCTTCTAGAAGTTTATTATTCAACAATGTTGTGTCATTACTTCATCATACCTCAATGCCTCCTTCTCATGAATGAGTGTCATGGTGAAGTTTTCATACTCATCCGAGAGTGAATTCAATAGAAAAAGCACATTGTCTCATCCACATTTTCATCCAAATTAAAAAGATCTTCCAGTAACTTGGTCATTTATATGTTCATCAATGGAGATTCCTAGCCACATTTAAAATCTGTGCAAACGCTGCTTCATGTGGAGACGATTCTCCATGCTATTTGTCAGATGCTTGCCCTCCATGCTGACGTTTCCATCATTACAACATACTTTATGGTTAAGCAATTTCGGATCAAGCCGCATGCATTGCGGTTCATCTTGACCTAATCCCTCTTTGACATCTCCTCTGATTTTTCATTGCCATCAATAACATCCTACAAGTTCGATTCGCAAAGTGCATATGTGACTTCGCATCTCAACATCTCGAAGTTATTCTTGTCATCAAACTTGACAACATCAATCATCATCGAATGTGTCACAACTTGGTGGAAAGATCGCTCAACCACCTCCGACAATGAAGAATTAAAAGCTTCTCCTCCAACTCCCCTTCCATGACTTTTTGCATGTCACTAAATGCTCCAAGAATAATAAAAAATGATTTTGAATTACAAAACCCTAACCTTTCTCTGATATCACTTGTTGAGATCTAGGCTATGATTCAAACCAATATATTCTCAAGCATTCACTACAATAAAAACATGCAATAATAAAAATTACAAACAAGAACAAATCGCAGCACAACACAAGATTTATGTGGTTCAATGCGAACATTTACGTCCAAGGGGAGAGAGGAGAATAGATTTACTATAAATGAGAAAGACTACAAGTTAGGGTTTCACAAACCCTTCCCAAGTTTCAACAATGGAGACTATCTTCAGTCCTTGCAGTCGCCAACACTCTCAAGCTTCAAAACCCTAACCCTCTTTCAGATTTTGAGATGGGGGCTGAAAAATTCAAGTCTTTTGTTGCCTTAATCTAATATTTAGGCTTTTATAGGACCCCTAAACCGGATCATGTGAAACAACGGGCGCTGCGGCGCGCCTAGCGCCCACCCGCGAACAACAGGCACTGAGTCACCCTCTGGCGTCAGCCTTTTCGAGCGCCAGGTGTTGCGGTGCGCCCTAGCGCCCGCCTTTTGAGTTTCATGCACTAAGGCGTGTCGGGGGGCCCGTCTTGGCTCCTAAACTTCTTCAAATCAACAAGTGGATGGGAATGTAACATGGTTTGGATTGTTCAAGCCATAAATACAAGGTAGGTTTTTGATGTAGGCTGGTTGGGAGAGAAGTTCATAAGGGGAGCACCTAGAAAATGATGCAATGTGTTGATTGATATCTTTGATTTGGAAAGCGACTAAGAGTATATGACTGATATAGTGGAGATTTGATGGGGGTGAGTTGGAGGTGGAAGTAGGATCAAATTTGGTTTGGATGGGGGTGTAACATGGTTTGGATAGCTCTAGGTCATAATCACAAAGTAGGTTTTTGATGTAGGATGGCTGGGAGAGAAGAAGTTCATAAGGGGAGTTCCTAGAAAATGATGCAGTGTGTTAATATCTTTGATTTGGAAAGTGATTGATAGTTAATGATTGATATGGTGGAGAAGAATGCAGTGAGAACATCATCATCATCATCATCATATTCAATTTGGTGGTTATGGTTGTGGCATGTGAGTAAAAGATACTGGAGGTCTCCACAAAGATGACAAAAGGAGGTAGGATTTGATGGGGGTGAGTTGGAGATGGAAGTAGGATCAAATTTGGTTTGGATGGGGATGCAACATGGTTTGGATTGTTTGAGGTCATAATCACAAAGTAGGTTTTTAATGTATGTAAGTTGACCGGGAAAGAAGAAGTTCAAAAGGGAAGCGCCTAGAAAATGATGTAGTGTGTCGATATCTTTGATTTGGAAGGCGACTGAGAGTTGATGAGTGATATGGTGGAGAAGGAAGCAGTGAGAACTTCATCATCATCATATTCGACAAGATATGCAATTTGGTGGTTATGGTTGGTTGGGTGGGGTTTGTTCATATAGATTGTTCCATGAAATATGTCATTTGGGAAGGTGTTATCAAAGTCTAGTTGATGGAGGGGCTATTTATTAGTGAGTGCTATGGTAAGAATAATTCTTTTAGTGGCATGTTAGATGATAGAGTAAACATCTCAGTATAATCAATTCCATGTAATGGGATTAACAGCGTGTGATTAGGTGGTGGTTTTGAGTGAGCGTTAAGCCCTTGTGATAAAACAATGGACTCTCGGTTTGTAATGTGATTGGTGTAAGTGGTGGCTCACTTAACGTTGCGGTAGAGGGAAGTTTGGTGATAATGTTGTGATGTTGTTGAAGGTAATGGTGGGTAGGGACCAAAATGGTAATGGTACGGTTAACTGAATTATTAATGTAGGGAAAGGGAATTAAGGAGGTTGTAAAGAAATGTAGTTTCATGGAATACATCATATTGTGACATATATTTTTCATTGGTGCAATGGTCAAGATTGATTGTAGCATTCATAGGTTGTTAGAAAAATAAAAACCTTAAATTTGAATAAGAGCCAGTTTGGTTGCATGATTTCCTAAAGCAAATTTCGAAACTCTTCGATTAGCATGTCAGGACAACAGTGAAACTTTTTTATATAAATTTAGATCCTCTACCATGATCACAATTTCACAAATGTAAAGAATAGGGTCAAAAATCCTACAAATTCTAAAATTCCTGATTTTGTTGGACAACGCTTTACAAATTAGAAAAAAGCAAAAGACAAAGAAGGGGAATAAGTGGTCTCCCTGGAGAGGAGATCATACGATTTCATAAAGAGAGAGCCTCTTAAAAATATATATAGAACAGTAAATGGGAGGATAAAGAATAAAGAAAATAAGCCAAATCAATTTCTTGATTGTTAATTTAAGTATATAACTTAATATTATTGATTAGTTAATAATTTGTGCTTTAAAGATCAAAGCAAGAAAAAAAATTAAAAAACACTTTATCAATCAACGTAAAAGGAAAAATAATCTGAATATTTGACATGAAAATGCATGAAAGTTGAGGGGGAAATACCTACACGGGTCCGCATCGCCAATGCTTGCATGGAGGCTTCCATAAAAAATTCCGAGAGAGAGAAGTAGAAGAAACCACCGACCCATCATCTCGAACCAGGCAAAGGCTTGTTGGGTTGTAAGATTCCCTAAAACAAATCCTCAAATTCTCCAATTAGCATGTAAGAATAATGGTGGGACTTATTGATGTAAATCCAAATCCTCTTGTTCAATCTCAAATCTCGTAAATATGAAGAAAAACGCTAAATCCTACAAATTCTGAAATCCTCAATTTTATTGAATTTAGTGATTTACAAATCGGAAAAAAGCAAAAGATAAGGGGAAGAAGAAGCGTTGCGGGAGAGAAGATCTATAATTTTATAAAAAATGGAGAAGAGCTATTGCAGAGGCCTCAAAAAAAATAATCGGAAGGTTAAGGAAAGAGGAAAAGTAGTTAGGAAAAAAATCAAATGTTAATATAAGAGAAAAGTAGTCTAATTAATTTCTTAATTATTCATTTTAAATATATAATTTAATATTACTAATTAATTATTAATAGAGCTATTAAACAATCAATTAAAGTTTTATTATAGTGATAGATAATTTTCTTAATTAGTAATTAGAATTTCTAAATAAAATTTAATTATTAATTTAATTTTAAATTGCACTAACTAATTATATTTGGATTCATGATATGCATAGCACTAACGATCTTATTCATTAAAAACTTATTTCAAACTTAATCAAACAATCTATCTAAACTTAGCTTTAATCCAACACAGCTTAAGCTAAATAAATTTTTAACTAAATGCATAAAATCAAATAACAGATTATCTTTTTATATGCTACTAAATATGTTATGATTTGCTAGGATTCTTAAACCCTCGTTCGTAGTTAGAGCAACATCAAGCAATTATAAGAACATACAAAGACAAGAGAAAAATATGAATCATTAACAAACGAACACAAGGAATTTATGTGAAAAATTTAAAATTTAGGAAAAATCACAGTCGCATATGAAGATTACAGAATTTTACAGGGTGTCTCGAGAAGCCTTAACTCTTTCAAAGAAGAAAAAGTGCTCTCCACTTACTTTATGCTTATCCTTTGGCTCTCAACTCAAACCAAGCCGCCACAAAATTTTTTCTTCTGAAATCTCCTCATTAACTTTTTACACATCAACACAATCATTTTAGCTTTTAAATAGGCCTTAAGCCAAGCCTTAAGAATATCCCAAATCAGTCGTTGGAAGCCCAAAAATTGTGACTTTTGGGGGTGAAATGTCATGAATTCAGACGTTGGGGTGTGCCGAGGTGCCATGCTGTCGATTCTCAGGTGCTGGAGCGCGCTGTGGCATCCCGCTGTCGATTCTCAAGTGCTGCGGCGCACTGTAGCATCCTGCTGTTGATTCCCAGACGCTATGGCGCGTCGTGGCGCCCCGTTTTAGAATCTTAGCCGCTGCAGCACGCCATGGCGTGCACATGACCTGCCGCTAGCCCTATGCTTCATTGCTCTGAAAACCCTCCGGGACCCACCAGAATTCTGTCAATGCCTCTTGTATTGATCAAATTAGTCTTCACATCTCAACAGTCTCTCACTTGAATGGTGATTGGGATCAATACATCTTCATTTATGGAATCTTCTATTTTCCCCCATCGTAGCTTCAATTGCTAAGGTTGTGTTGTGCCACTGTAACGTCCCGTCCCGTCGTCGCGCGCAATTGTGATTATGTTTAAGGTCATTAACAATTGGTGGCGAGACGTACGTTACTCAAGAAGAATTGTTGAACCTCCTCGAATAACTGCTAATGAATGAGGTGCTGGACTAATCTTTAAGATAAGTATAAAGTCCTTATCTTAAGTATTAGATAAATATATCTACATTATATTATAAGTGGGAATGTGAGAAATCCAATATATATATATATGTATGTATGTATGTATAACAATATTTCTAGTATGTTAATTACATCACAATGCTAAGTATAAATAGTGAGAAATACAGAGTGCGAAAGCTAAAAGCATTTCATCCAGATCATCCATCACAGAACTATGTAAGAAACGTTCATCTCAAAAAAGAAAAAAAATGCATCCAGAATTTAAAATTCTTACAGACAATTTACCTAATAAAAAGTACAGAAAATAGTCTATCACTAAATTGAAGAAAATAAACTAATGCATAATAAAAGAGGCTGATGTAGAGTCCACTAATACCCCACGAACTCCTCCTGGTCCTCCTGCAAAGCTTCCTAATCTTGCTCCACAAACTGCTGAGGATCTAGCAAATTATCGGATCCCAAAGTACCACGTATTAGATAATGAGTCTAACACATCGAAATCTATTCTAAACAGTTATAGCTATATAAAGCTTAAGATTTAAGTAATTAAACAAAATTATAAAAAAGCATTGAAATAACTGAAAGACATAAAACTGTACAAAACTGAAAGTAACATAAAACTGTAAATTAAAGAAAAGTAAAGTGCTGAGCTGAAATCTATAAAATACCAAAATTGAAGAAAATACTAAAATCAAACGGTGATGTATGACAATGTGTATGCATCTGGAATATCACTAAATTATAATGAATATACAGTTTGATGCCCATATACATCCCATTAAGAATTCAAATATCTTGATGCCTACTGCATCCCGTAATTTCTCTCTTGATATATGCTACATCTCATAATTTATAAATAACACTTAATACTTATGCTTATGCTTATGCTCATGTAGTGTAACAACCTAATATTTTTACCCAGCTTAATTTTAACCTAATTGTATGTTAATTATCATTCCATTGATTTCATATAGTCATTAGAACCAATCTCTGAAAATTTGGAACAATTCGGAGCTCAATCGATTGTTTTTGATTATTTTAATATTTAATTAAATAAGAAATTAAGGTATTTATTTTGATCTCAAAATTGAAATCCGACTTCACATTGCGATCATCACCTCCAAATTAGCTAAGGGTGATCTTTTGGATGTGTTTGGAAGTTGTCAGATTTTCATGAATATTTTAATATAATTAATTACCCTGGAAAAATATTATAATTAAATAATCGTCGGAATCGAAATCCGACTTTACCATTGAATTCCTCACCCCCAAATTAGCTAGAGGTAAATTTTTTAGGATTTTTCGGAGCGCGTTTCTAAAATATGAATTTATAAATAATTAAAGAAATTATTTAATTAAGAAAATTTACTTTCTTAATTTGCTTTGTTGGCTCCCTCCATACCTTCATCCGGCGCTCCCATACCCCTTAGGCGCAAGCAGCAAGGTAGGGGTCTCCCATGCCTCTCCTTCTACCCTCACCTCACTAGCCCTCTTAGCCATGCCCTCACCTCCTCCTTTTTTAAAGAGAAGCATTAGCCCTCCTTCTTTGGCTTGCTGTCCATCTAAAGCTTCTCTTCTTTCCCCAATGTTAAGTTGGTGTTGAAGAAGAAACCCTCCTTCCTTCATTGCTGCACTTTGAAGGAGCAGCTTCTCTCCAAGTCTTGAAGAAAATAAAGGTTCCTTCTTCCTCTTTTAAGATAAAGGTACTCATTTGCTCATCTTTCTTATCTTCTTCATGTTGCTATTATGCTTGTTTGTATCATTACAAATTCATGATTGTGTGTGGAAGCCATTAACGTTCATTAAGACATCATATTGTTTTGAAAATCTCATGCTCTGTTTTTCGTCTATTATATACCCGCACCTTTAACTCCATGTTTTATATAGTTATGATAATCTATTTATGCCGATTTTAATATAAATGGAAAGGTATCGAAAAGACCTTTCCATTGATATATGACACCGCTCATGGAATACTCTAGATTGAGAGTATTTGAGCTCGAAATGAGACCCTTCACAGTTTTAGCATAGGCAAAATCACCGTCGGGCGCTACAACGCGCCGTAGCGCCCGAAGCTCAAATGGTTTCCGCTGCAGCGTGCCGCAGCAGACCCAGCATCATTTCAGAAAAAATAATATGAAATTGATAAATAAATTAATTGAACAATAACCCGCAAGTTAGACCGCTGCAGCGGGCCGCAACGTCATTTCTAGAAAATTATATGAAACCAGAAGAAAAATTAATTGAACAGTGTTTCCACAAGTTGATCTGCCACAGCGAGCCGTAGCGCCTGAAAGCGCCGCAGCGTGCCATAGCATCCAGCTCTCTGATTGGTTTCGTCGTAACGCGTCGCAGCACCTAAAAGTGTTGCGGTGCGCTGCAACGCGCCGTAGCGCCCAAAATTTTCTAAAAATGGCCAAAACTTCGTTGTTTTTTTATTTTAAGGTCCCTATGACCCTAGTGAGACTGAATTATAATAAATTTGAACTTATTTTAGTTAAAATTGAGCATTGCATAATATTTTATATGAAAATTAAATTTGAAAGATATCCTTTATAACATGCGCTTAAAATCTCTTATAAAATTTTGTGCCAAATATTAAAGAGTAGGATCCTTAAATGCTTGTATTGGCTAAGTAGGTCTTAATAATCAAATTGCATGAAATCTAAGTCTCTTAGAATTGTAATCAAGTGCTGTGGCGGCCCTGCCCCGCCGTGGTCCTGTTAATCCCTTAGGTTAACATGATTACGATGGAGGGGTCACCAAATGACAAGGTCCCCACTTAAGATTGGATTAGTTACACATCATAATCTAATTTAAATAAGGACTTTGCCATTCAATCCAGAGATACTATCACTAAATGATCATACATGAACTCAGAGTGCGGAAGCATAAAACATAACATCCATCCAATACAGACAATACAGAATAAGTAAAGTACTGAAAAAGAAAAAAAAATAATCCTGTATTATTACAATATTTAATGAGTTTAAAAGAACTGAAAGAAAACTCTCAATCTCACTGGAAGAAAAACTAAAGCTACAGATCTTCAGGAAATGGGCTCCTCCTCCAATGGCAAACTCTCCACTGGATCTGTTAAACCAACAAACTCAGAACCTACCATTATCAGTTTCATAATGGTAGGGCCCCAGCCAATAAAAGAAAAACTGGTTAGACAATAAGTCTAAGTACATTTTAGGGCAGAAGTTTATTTAAGTTAACTGAATATCACCATAAAAATAGAACTGAGCAAAAATAGGTGCAGAAGAGCATACAAAAGAATTGCAATAAGTTATAAACCATAGTTTATAACTAAACAAATAGGAAGTAAAATATACCTTCTCCAAGCAACTACAATAAGGACAGATAAGTAAAAGTAAAAGAAAGGTAAAAAAAGTACAACCTAAACTAGCACCATATATATGAAAACACGTACAGGAAAACTGTAAGTAAAACAGTGCTGAAATGCAGAATGTACTAGTAAAACAGTAACTGCAAACTGAAACTATAGCGACTATATAAGTCACCTGAACTGAACACTAAAACAGCAATTCTTAGCCTGATGAGCTAAAAAAACTCTGAACTGAATCATCACTGGAACTCTTAGCCTGATGAGCTAAGACAGAACTGAATGTAAGTGTACTTGAATTAGTATATCCATATCAGAATCCTGACTCCGTAGTCAGTAGGGCGAGAGTCTATCCATCCTATCACTCGGACTAGGCATGGCCAATAGACTGTCGGACATTAAACCCTCGAAAGGTTGCCGACCCCAAACGAGTTGATCGAAGAGGTATACTAATCAAGCTACACCTTACAAACCACTTGTGAAATGAACATAATGCTGTTTATAAATAATGTTCCAAATTAACATAAGATATTTATCAAAATATCTTATGTACATAATACATGTTCAAGGTATAAGGCTCAAAATCAAAGAATGCGAAGCATCAAAAATCCGAAGTGCAAGAAACTCTATCTAAAACACAGGTGATATCCTTTGTTATCTACTTTATTCGTTCTATCTACTCTAAGTTACATAAGTTTCAGAACTATCAATTCTTACACATTCTGTAACTTAGAATCACGAGTCATACTTGTTGAAGATAATTAGGACTGGCCAAGTCCTAATTATAACTTAATCAAAAGACGACTATTTGGTTAAAATGAATAAATCATCGACCTAATTTTGTAATTTAGCTCATCCCAACCTCATCTTGATTAGCCAAATCAAGATGAAAAGATTAAAAATTAGACTCCAGATGATGGGGTCTAATTACTTAATCTAAAGGTATAACTAAGGGTCTAAGGTTTAGAACCCAAATCTCACAGATTAGATTAAGGCAAATCCTAATGATAAATCAAATTCATTAGGACAGATCTCTATTCTTAGTTCTAAAGTTTAAAGATCAAATAATCATTTAATAAACTAAGAAAATCTATAAACTAGAAAACTCAAGGTTTCATCTAATTGAGTAACCCAATTTACTCAATAGATGAATTCTAACTTAAGATCTATTCCTAATCTTAGGAAATAAAGCTCTTAATTACTAAGAGTATCTCTCAAGACACACATCCTAACTAATGTTATAAGACCTAAGGATGAGTCTAAGAATGATTTAAAGAATGAGAAAAACTCACTCGGGACTTAGGAATTTTCTTTACTAAGCAAAATTTGAGATTTTAATCAAAACCTAATTTAGACTTAAATTTGATTAATTTCAGTTCTAAATCATTCTATTTACTGATTCAAATGATTAGCAAATGAATTTAGGGTTTTTGAAAGCTAAACCCTAAATTTGGGCAAAAAGACCATTTTGCCCCTCCTTAAGGGTTCAAAAGATCAAATTTTAATCTAGGACTTAATTTATGAAATTTTCTTTTGGAAAGTGTTTCTTACTATCTAATATAAGATTAGACAGCAACTAAGTTAATTTTGGGTGATTATTAAGCCATATGAGATCAAATTAGTGAATTTGACTCATAAGGGCAAATTAGTAATTTGACTAAGTGAAAGCTAAATTTTCTTTTAGATTATTCTTCTTTACTGCCTAAGCTTCTCATAAAACCTAAATTTGCTGAAATCTGATAAGTATTGGCCAAGTTATGGCTAATACAAAAATTTAGGATTTAAGAGTTAATTAAGGGATTCTTAATTATAAGTCAAAATCCTAACTTTACCAATTAGTATCCAAATTAAGCAAAATCAGTGACTATGAATTACAAATAGCTCACTGATTATAATGATATGTAGTAGGCTCAATTTGGACCTAATTTGGCTAAGTTAAGACCTAATTAGGGTTTAGGGTGATTAGTGAGTGATTAACAAAATTAATCACTCAAAAACTATTCCAACCTTATAGATTGATCCTAAATGGATCTAGGAGTCCTCTAAAACTTAAATCACTTAATTTGGATTACTAGATTTGCTAATATTCACTAATCAAGATTTAGAGCAATTAAGGATGATTAGCAAATCTAACCATTAGATCTAAAATATTTTTATGGATTATTATTAATTAAATTCTTCTGATCTAAATGGACCTGTGGATCATCAAATTTGGAGCTCAATTGACCAAGTTATGGTCAATTGAAGTTCTAGGGTTAATTAACCTAATTAGGGTTTGATCCTAAATGTGATTAGGCAAACACTAATCCAAACAGCAAAATAAACACTATCAAATTAATCCTTAGGGTTTTCTGATCACTTTAAGACCCATATTGGGTATATTTGGATCAATCTATACAAAGTTATGAGCTAAATAAGATTTGTGACATTTAATTTAAATTAAATTAAACCTAAATAATCACTTTGCAAAAATATTGATCCTACAGCAAAAATTTTGGCATCAATAAATTCCTCATATTTTTTTGATTAATTTAATATATTTAATTGTATAATTTGGATAAATATTTTAGGAGTTATTTAGGTTTGAAGTTTGATATTTAATTAATTAATTATTACTATTTTTATTTAAATTAATATAGCTGTTATATAATTTATATATAAATATATTTAATATACAACTATCTGTTATATATTTATATATATAATTTATTTCATTTCTGCAGGTACACGTGGCAGGATTTTAATGGATGAGCTGACGACCGCGGGTCCCACAGCTCAGTCGACAGACACCACGGCCGCGTGTCACGCTATGGTTGGCTGGAGCACTGTGATGCGGGCCCCGCCAAAGTAGCTGAAGAGTCGCAGTCCACGGGTCGGGCCCGGGCCGACCCGGCCCAACCCGAGGGATCTTCTTCCTCGCGCCTCTCTTCCGCGACCGCAAATTAGGGCATGGGTTTTCAGGGCCTTCCCGACGTCGTGACTGCTTGATTCACACGGCGTTGAATAGGTATGGATGCGATCTTCCCTTAGGTGGTCGAATCGAGTCCTAACTTGATCTGAGTTGATCACAATCTTTAACCCTAGATGACCCTATTTCGGCTAATCCATTTTTAACGGTAAAGGCTGTAGACGAATCGAAGATTTAAGATGATTCGCAACTTGTATTCCAGATCAATACCATGAAATCATTAATCCACATATTGAAATAACGTTTCGAATTTGAGCGATTGAAAATGCTATTGAAATAAGAAGGATTGAGTGGTACCTAGCTTCGACGGCTGCAGATCAATCAGGATCGACTCGAACGCTTTCAATTTCTGAGAGGGTTGGATTTGAGTAACACGAGCCGAGGAGTCGATCGAGAGCTTTAACTCACCGAGATAGCGGCGGGATCGACGGGTGGCGAGGGAGACGACACGCGTCTCAGGCCTCCGTTGCCGCGTGCCGCCTTCGCTTCCACGCGTCTAACCCGCGAAGACGATGAACCACAGCCGTCTGATCGATTGATCAGACGGCGCGGATGGCACGCTAGATCAGACGGTCACTTAGATTATGGAGCGACGGCGTTAGGAATAGCTGACGGTGCCGTTAAATGTTAATTTTAAATAATAATATTTTAATTAAATTATTCAGATTTAATTAATTAAATTAAACCTATTAAATGCATCCCAAAAATTTCCAATAAATCACCCTTAGCTAAATGAAGGGTGAGGAACGCAACGGCGCACTCGGATTTTTTGTTTCGACGAGTATTTAATTATTTGATTATTCCAGGTATTTAAATAATATTAAAATATTCGATGAAAAATCAACGACTTCCAAATGCCTCCAAAATTTCACCCTTAGCTAATTTGGGTGTTCTGAATGCAATGACAAAGTCAGATTTTCATTCTGGTGTTTAGATAAAAAGTCAAATTTCCAGGTTTTGGGATTTTCCAGAATTCTTGATTTGACTTTGTTGACTTCTTGGTTTGACCTAGTTTTTAGAGATGAATTTCAAATCACTTGATTAGTGACTTAGAACCTTAATTAAGATTTAGATTAGTCTTAATTGAGCAAAGTAACAACCTGGGTTGTTACAAACTCCCCCACTTAAGAATGATGTCGTCCTCGACATCACTAAAGTGAGAAAAAGAATTTAAGCAGATATAAAGAAACGAATTGAAATAAGATAAAGTTGAAGAATCACCTTGATTAAAAAGGTTTGGGTACTTTTGACGCATATCCACCTCTTTCTCCCAGGTGGCTTCATTACAAGACCGATTCTTCCACTGAATCTTTATCATTGGAATGGATCGATTTTTTAATTTCTTCAGATCATGATCTAGGATTTTTATTGGTTCTTCGGTGTAAGAAAGATCAGGTTGAATTTCAATTACAGGATGTTCAATAAGATGGGAAGGATCTCGGAGACACTTCCTTAGAGATGAGGCATGGAATACATTATGTACAGCAGCGAAGTCTTCTGGAAGTTCTAATTTATAAGCTGCTGAACCAATCTTCTGTAAAATTTTGAAAAGTCCAATATACCTTGGACTGAGTTTTCCTAAAACTCCAAAATGATAGATTCCTTTCATCGGGCTCACTTTTAAGTACACAAAATCTCCTTTGCTGAATTCTAGAGGACGGTGTCGATTATCATGATATTTACTTTGCCTGTCTTGAGCTGTTCTAATTCTTTGCTGAATGAGTTTAACCTTCTTATTCGTTTCTTCTACTAGCTCAGATCCATATAATTGAGTATCTCCTAACTCAGACCATGCTAGTGGGGATGAACATTTTCTTCCATATAGGGCTTCATATGGTGCCATCTTAATACTTGACTGAAAACTGTTGTTATATGCAAATTCCACTAAAGGAATATGCTCTTCCCAGGATCCTGAAAAATCCAACATATATAAACGCAGAAGATCTTCTAAGACTTGATTTACTCGCTCTGTTTGGCCATCTGACTGAGGATGGAATGCTGTACTCATGGCCAAAGTTGTGCCTAAATCTTGATGGACAGCCTGCCAAAATTTAGAAATAAAATGACTGTCTCTATCAGATACGATTGTTTTAGGAATTCCGTGCAATCTGACTATTTCTTTGATGTACAATTTGGCCAATTTCTCCACTGAGTCAGTTTGACGGGTTGGAATAAAATGGGCAGATTTTGTGAGACGATCCACTATAACCCATATTGAATCAGCTCCAGATTTTGATCGAGGCAAGCCCATGACAAAATCCATGGATATATCAGTCCATTTCCATTCTGGGATTTCTAGTGGGTGCAATAAACCACCAGGCTTTTGATGCTCTGCTTTTATTAAGCAACAAGCGTGGCATTTTGCAACAAATTCTACAATACTTTTCTTCATTCCTGGCCACCAGAATGATTATTTTAGGTCTTGGTACATTTTAGAATTTCCTGGATGAATTTGATATCCTGAATTGTGACTTTCAATTAAGATCTCTTTCTGCATAGATTTAGGAATCCATAGACGATTATTCATATAAATAGCACCTTTCTTAAAATTCAATTCTGGACGACGACTACTTTCTATTGCCACTTTAAGGTTTAAATATTCGTCATCCTTATTTTGAGAGATTGAAACATCTCTATGAAAAGTAGGTTCTATATTATTCATGGATATTATGGTACTGACTAAATTTCCCTTAGCAATTGAAATTTCCATTTTATGAAACTCATTCGCCAACGGACTTTCTGAAATTAAGCTGTTAAGAACTGTGTGACGGCTTAACGCATCAGCTACTACATTAGCTTTGCCTGGATAGTACTGGATATCTAAATCATAATCACTTATTAATTCCAGCCATCTTCTTTGCCTACAGTTCAATTCTCTCTGGGTAAAGATGTACTTCAGACTTTGGTGGTCTGTGAATATGGAACATTGAACTCCGTACAAATAATGGCGCCAGATTTTTAATGCAAAAACTAATGCTGCCAATTCTAAATCATGTACAGCATAGTTTCTTTCATGGGCTTTAAGCTGGCGAGACGCGTATGCTATAACTTTGCCTTCTTGCATTAATACGCATCCTAACCCAATTTCAGATGCATCTGTATACACCTGATAATTAACTCCTTCTTTTGGAAGAACTAAAACTGGAGCAGAAGTTAACGCGTCATTTATAGACTGAAATGTAGTTTCACATTCTTCTGTCCAAACAAATGGAACTGCCTTCTGAGTTAGTTTTGTAAGAGGTGCGGCAAGCTGAGAGAAACCTTTAACAAACCTTCTGTAGTATCCGGCTAAACCCAGAAAACTACGAATTTCAGTAACTGTCTTGGGCTGAACCCAATCCTGAATAGCACTGATCTTACTCTGATCTACTTGGATTCCTCGAGCATCAACTACATGTCCAAGAAATGATACAGAATCCAACCAAAATTCACACTTAGAGAATTTAGCATATAACTCATGCTCTCTAAGCTTCACCAGAACCAATCTCAAGTGTTCTTCATGATCCTTTACTGTCTTGGAGTAAATTAAGATATCATCAATGAATACTATAACAAATTTATCTAGATAAGGCTTCAAAACTCTCTGCATTAAGTCCATGAACAGAGATGGGGCATTTGTGAGACCAAATGACATTATAAGAAACTCAAAATGCCCATATCGCGTTCTGAATGCTGTCTTTTCTACATCTGATTCCTTTACCTTCACTTGATGATACCCTGATCTTAAATCAATTTTAGAGAACACTATAGCACCGGCAATTTGATCGAACAGATCATCAATACGAGGAAGTGGGTATCTATTTTTAATTGTGACTTTATTCAACTCTCTGTAGTCTATGCACATTCTCATAGACCCATCTTTCTTCTTAACAAATAGTACCGGGGCTCCCCATGGGGACATACTTGGTTTAATAAACCCCTTATTTAACAGTTCTTGTAATTGCTCATTTAATTCTTGCAATTCTTTTGGAGCCATTCTATATGGTGCTTTTGATAGAGGTTGAGTTCCTGGAACTACATTTATTTCAAATTCTACTTCTCTGGTTGGAGGTAAACCAGGCAGTTCTTCAGGGAAAACATCTTCAAAATCTCTAACAACTTTTATTTTAGAGATTGGTGTTACTTCTTTGCTACTACCCATCATTACCATCAGAATACAACTATAACCTTTGCACACCATTTTCTCTGCTTGAATTGCATTGATCAAGGAGCTACTAGTGCTGATCTTCCCAATAAACGTTGTTGAAGCTCCTGAAGTTTGCAACACAACCTTCTTCTTTTGACAATTGATAGTAGCGCTATGCATACTAAGCCAATTCATACCTAGTATGATATCAAAATTTACTATAGGTAGCACAACTAACTTGGCTTGGAAGGTATGGTTATTAATTGGTATTTGAATGTCGCAGAATTTGTTCGCACTTAGTTGGGCTCCAGATGGAAGTCCAACACTCAAGATCTTTGCAAGTTTGTAATATGATAGTCCTAATCTTTTAGCAAAATTTTTAGAGATGAATGAATGACTAGCCCCAGTATCAAATAATATACTGTAGTGCTTATCTTTAAAGTATAAGGTGCCTAATAATAAAAGTATAGATTTTAGGAAATTTCTAATTCAGTTAAGAAAAGCAAAAAGTTGCGATTTGTACCTGAGACTACATTGTTGTCTTCTGCTGCTTCTATAGGAGTGAGATTATACACTCTTGCCTTTCCAGCAGGTCTGCTGTCAGATATTTGAGCTTTTGATTGATTTGGGTTTGAAGGATTTGCAGCATATTGAACTTTTGTTCGTTCTTGAGCAAGAGGTGGCATAAGAGTTTTCTGAGGTTCTCTGAAATTGATGGGAGTGGCACGGAATACTTTATTTGTACGATTCCGATCAATAGTTACTCCATCAATTGTTTTATTTGATCGACAGTCTCTATATGCATGACCTTGTCTTCCACACGTAAAACATACTCTGCCAAAATGATAACATTTCCCATAAGGATGTGGCCTATTACATGTGGCAGTTTGGCTTGATGTTTCAGTGGTTTCCATTTGATATACTCTTCCTTGGTTTGTTCGTTGTTGCTTGAAGTTCTGAGGGTATTTATTCATAGTGAAAGCCTTTCTCTTCATATCTTTAATATTTTGATGATGCTCTATTACCCGAGCTGTCTCAACAAGCTTCTCGAATTTGGTATGTTGTAAAGGAATTACATGATCTTTGATAGACTCTCTGAGTCCATTCTCATATCTGAAACATCTATCTTCTTCAGTTGGAACCAAGTGAGGTGAAAATCGGATGAGCTTTCGAAATTTTGAAGTATATTCTGCTACTGTTCGACTTCCTTGAGTTAACCTTAATAAAGACTCACCAATGATGTTCTTGGTGGAGGGTGGAATAAATGATTCTTTGAAGGCTTGGACAAACCAGCTCCATTCTATTTCGTCTAATTCAAATTCTTCAAAACGTGTGTTCCTTTCTTGTTCCCACCAATGTTCTGCTTCTCCTTGAAAAAGATGAGTGGCTAGTCTTACAGATTGGTTGCTTGAACAACCAAGACTAGTGATATTTTTCTCTATAGTTTTCAGCCATGCTAAGGTATCCATCGGGGATTCAGATCCTTCAAAGGTAGGCGGTCTTAACCTTAGGAAACTGTGAAGTATCCCATCTGCAGACTGCCGATAGGTATTGGGAACTTGAGGAGTGGGAGATGCTGAAGAGGTACTGGCATTAGTAGCAGGTATTATAGATACTAACTTTTGAATAGCTAGAGCCTGCTGATTTTGATTCTCTAGCATTGCAGTAACCATATTTCTCAAAGAAGTTATTTCATCAATAGTATTAGAAGCAGCCACGGTATTATTTGGAGCATTGCTTGCGGACGGTTGAGGGTTGAGTGGAGTATTGTTGGGAGAAGTAGCAGGATTCATTTTCCTGAAATCAAGACAACTATCTTGAGTTCTTTATTACAACAAGACATAATATAACTTCTGCTTTTCTCATTCATTTAAACTTTTATTGAAATAACAAAATACATCATCATAGACTTATAAAACTATTCCCATCCTATATATTTAATGAAAAATGCTCTACGAAAGTCTTCATAAATTACTTCACGATGCTCCTCTTGTGCTTTGCAAAACAGTTCTTCGCATGTCATAATCCACCATTCTTTTGCTTGCATACGCAAAAGACATAGCACCACTTCTAATCTGATGTGACTAGGCCATTCCATAACACCAAATATGTGGTCAACTCTCGCAAGCCATTCCCTTGCTAGTACTGGAAAATCAAGGCCTCTATAAACGCCTTCTTTCAGTAATTTGTTTATCACTTGCGATCCTTGTTCTGATACTCCTTCAATCACTCTTCCTTGCTTCTTTCCTAATTTATGTTCATATTTCCAAATAGTCTCAAACTCTTTTAGGTAAGCCATGAATGCCATTTCTAGAAGATCTTCTATTCCTACATTTATAACATTCTATTTAAATTTGTTGAGCATATATATATAACTTAATAATTATCATCTTTTGTAGTTATCTCATAACTTAACTTATTCTGAGTTATACTCATAATGTGATGGATGTCAATTCAAGTATTCATTTAGTGATCAAGTGGCAGAAGAACAATCCATTAGGTAGAGAGGAATACAAATTCCAATCTGGCACCTTATGGAATTCTCTGATACCAACTGTGGCGGCCCTACCCCACCGTGGTCCTGTTAATCCCTTAGGTTAACATGATTACGGTAGAGGGGTCACCAAATGACAAGGTCCCCACTTAAGATTGGATTAGTTACACATCCTAATCCAATTTAAATAAGGACTTTGCCATTCAATCCAGAGATACTATCACTAAATGATCATATATGAACTCAGAGTGCGGAAGCATAAAACATAACATCCATCCAATACAGTATAAATACAACAATACAGAATAAGTAAAGTACTGAAAAAGAAAAAAAAAATAATCTTGTATTATTACAACATTTAATGAGTTTAAAAGAACTGAAAGAAAACTCTCAATCTCACTGGAAGAAAAACTAAAGCTACAGATCTTCAGGAAATGGGCTCCTCCTCCAATGGCAAACTCTCCACTGGATCTGCTAAACCAACAAACTCAGAACCTACCATTATCAGTTTCATAATGGTAGGGCCCCAGCCAATAAAAGAAAAATTGGTTAGACAATAAGTCTAAGTACATTTTAGGGCAGAAGTTTATTTAAGTTAACTGAATATCACCATAAAAATAGAACTGAGCAAAAATAGGTGCAGAAGAGCATACAAAAGAACTGCAATAAGTTATAAACTATAGTTTATAACTAAACAAATAGGAAGTAAAACATACCTTCTCCAAGCAACTGCAATAAGGACAGATAAGTAAAAGTAAAAGAAAGGTAAGAAAAGTACAACCTAAACATGCTCATGATTAAACAGATTATGCTAAGTGAAGTACAAAATTTAAACAGTATAAAGCTGAAACACTATCATCCTAAGTAAGCATATGAAAACAGTAAGTGAAACTAGCACCATATATATGAAAACACGTACAGGAAAACTGTAAGTAAAACAGTACTGAAATGCAGAATATACTAGTAAAACAGTAACTGCAAACTGAAACTATAGTGACTATATAAGTCACCTGAACTGAACACTAAAACAGCAATTCTTAGCCTGATGAGCTAAAAAAAACTCTGAACTGAATCATCACTGGAACTCTTAGCCTGATGAGCTAAGACAGAACTGAATGTAAGTGTACTTGAATTAGTATATCCATATCAGAATCCTCACTCCGTAGTCAGTAGGGCTAGAGTCTATCCATCCTATCACTCGGACTAGGCATGGCCAATAGACTGTCGGACATTAAACCCTCGAAAGGTTGCCGACCCCGAACGAGTTGATCGAAGAGGTATACTAATCAAGCTACACCTTACAAACCACTTGTGAAACGAACATAATGCTGTTTATAAATAATGTTCCAAATTAACATAAGATATTTATCAAAATATCTTATGTACATAATACATGTTCAAGGTATAAGGCTCAAAATCAAGGAATGCGAAGCATCAAAAATCCAAAGTGCAAGAAACTCTATCTAAAACACAGGTGATATCCTTTGTTATCTACTTTATTCATTCTATCTACTCTAAGTTACATAAGTTTCAAAACTATCAATTCTTACACATTCTGTAACTTAGAATCACGAGTCCTACTTGTTGAAGATAATTAGGACTGGCCAAGTCCTAATTATAACTTAATCAAAAGACGACTATTTGGTTAAAATGAATAAATCATCGACCTAATTTTGTAATTTAGCTCATCCCAACCTCATCTTGATTAGCCAAATCAAGATGAAAAGATTAAAAATTAGACTCCAGATGATGGGGTCTAATTACTTAATCTAAAGGTATAACTAAGGGTCTAAGGTTTAGAACCCAAATCTCACAGATTAGATTAAGACAAATCCTAATGATAAATCAAATTCATTAGGATAGATCTCTATTCTTAGTTATAAAGTTTAAAGATCAAATAATCATTTAATAAATTAAGAAAATCTATAAACTAGAAAACTCAAGGTTTCATCTAATTGAGTAACCCAATTTACTCAATAGATGAATTCTAACTTAAGATCTATTCCTAATCTTAGGAAATAAAGCTCTTAATTACTAAGAGTATCTCTCAAGACACACATCCTAACTAATGTTATAAGACCTAAGGATGAGTCTAAGAATAATTTAAAGAATGAGAAAAACTCACTCGGGACTTAGGAATTTTCTTTACTAAGCAAAATCTGAGATTTTAATCAAAACTTAATTTAGACTTAAATTTGATTAATTTCAGTTCTAAATCATTCTATTTACTGATTCAAATGATTAGCAAATGAATTTAGGGTTTTTGAAAGCTAAACCCTAAATTTGGGCAAAAAGACCATTTTGCCCCTCCTTAAGGGTTCAAAAGATCAAATTTTAATCTAGGACTTAATTTCTGAAATTTTATTTTGGAAAGTGTTTCTTACTGTCTAATATAAGATTAGACAGCAACTAAGTTAATTTTGGGTGATTATTAAGCCATATGAGATCAAATTAGTGAATTTGACTCATAAGGGCAAATTAGTAATTTGACTAAGTGAAAGCTAAATTTTCTTTTAGATTATTCTTCTTTACTGCCTAAGCTTCCCATAAAACCTAAATTTGCTGAAATCTGATAAGTATTGGCCAAGTTATGGCTAATACAAAAATCTAGGGTTTAAGAGTTAATTAAGGGATTCTTAATTATAGGTCAAAATCCTAACTTTATCAATTAGTATCCAAATTAAGCAAAATCAGTGACTATGAATTACAAATAGCTCACTGATTATAATGATATGTAGTAGGCTCAATTTGGACCTAATTTGGCTAAGTTAAGACCTAATTAGGGTTTAGGGTGATTAGTGAGTGATTAACAAAATTAATCACTCAAAAGCTATTCCAACCTTATAGATTGATCCTAAATGGATCTAGGTGTCCTCTAAAACTTAAATCACTTAATTTGGATTACTAGATTTGCTAATATTCACTAATCAAGATTTAGAGCAATTAAGGGTGATTAGTAAATCTAACCATTGGATCTAAAATATTTTTATGGATTATTATTAATTAAGTTCTTCTGATCTAAATGGACCTGTGGATCATCAAATTTGGAGCTCAATTGACCAAGTTATGGTCAATTGAAGTTCTAGGGTTAATTAACCTAATTAGGGTTTGATCCTAAATATGATTAGGCAAACACTAATCCAAACAGCAAAATAAACACTATCAAATTAATCCTTAGGATTTTCTGATCACTTTAAGACCCATATTGGGTATATTTAGATCAATCTATACAAAGTTATGAGCTAAATAAGATTTGTGACATTTAATTTAAATTAAATTAAACCTAAATAATCACTTTGCAAAAATATTGATCCTACAGCAAAAATTTTTGCATCAATAAATTCCTCATATTTTTCTGATTAATTTAATATATTTAATTGTATAATTTGGATAAATATTTTAGGAGTTATTTAGGTTTGAAGTTTGGTATTTAATTAATTAATTATTACTATTTTTATTTAAATTAATATAGCTGTTATATAATTTATATATAAATATATTTAATATACAACTATCTGTTATATATTTATATATATAATTTATTTCATTTCTGCAGGTACACGTGGCAGGATTTTAATGGATGAGCTGACGACCGCGGGTCCCACAGCTCAGTCGACAGACACCACGGCCGCGTGTCACGCTATGGTTGGCTGGAGCACTGTGATGCGGGCCCCGCCGAAGTAGCTGAAGAGTCGCGGTCCACGGGTCGGGCCTTGGCCGACCCGGCCCAACCCGAGGGATCTTCTTCCTCGCGCCTCTCTTCCGCGACCGCAAATTAGGGCATGGGTTTTCAGGGCCTTCCCGACGTCGTGACTGCTTGATTCACACGGCGTTGAATAGGTATGGATGCGATCTTCCCTTAGGTGGTCGAATCGAGTCCTAACTTGATCTGAGTTGATCACAATCTTTAACCCTAGATGACCCTATTTCGGCTAATCCATTTTTAACGGTAAAGGCTGTAGACGAATCGAAGATTTAAGATGATTCGCAACTTGTATTCTAGATCAATACCATGAAATCATTAATCCACATATTGAAATAATGTTTCGAATTTGAGCGATTGAAAATGCTATTGAAATAAGAAGGATTGAGTGGTACCTAGCTTCGACGGCTGCAGATCAATCAGGATCGACTCGAACGCTTTCAATTTCTGAGAGGGTTGGATTTGAGTAACACGAGCCGAGGAGTCGATCGAGAGCTTTAACTCACCGAGATAGCGGCGGGATCGACGGGTGGCGAGGGAGACGACGCGCGTCTTAGGCCTCCGCTGCTGCGTGCCGCCTTCGCTTCCACGCGTCTAACCCGCGAAGACGATGAACCACAGCCGTCTGATCGATTGATCAGACGGCGCGGAAGGCACGCTAGATCAGACAGTCACTTAGATTATGGAGCGACGGCGTTAGGAATAGCTGACGGCGCCGTTAAATGTTAATTTTAAATAATAATATTTTAATTAAATTATTCAGATTTAATTAATTAAATTTAACCTATTAAATGCATCCCAAAAATTTCCAATAAATCACCCTTAGCTAAATGAAGGGTGAGGAACGCAACAGCGCACTCGGATTTTTGTTTCGACGAGTATTTAATTATTTGATTATTCCGGGTATTTAAATAATATTAAAATATTCGACGAAAAATCAACGACTTCCAAATGCCTCCAAAATTTCACCCTTAGCTAATTTGGGTGTTCTGAACGCAATGGCGAAGTCAGATTTTCATTCTGAGGTCTAGATAAAAAGTCAAATTTCCAGGTTTTGGAATTTTCTAGAATTCTTGATTTGATTTTCTTGACTTCTTGGTTTGACCTAGTTTTTAGAGATGAATTTCAAATCACTTGATTAGTTACTTAGAACCTTAATTAAGACTTAGATTAGTCTTAATTGAGCAAAGTAACAACCTTGGTTGTTACAAGTGCTAACCCCTTTGGTTTGATTTAGAATTTGGTTAGCCTTAATTACCTTCTATGTTATGTCATTTTTACATTCCTATGCTTTCTTAATTTTAGGATGTATGTTAGAAAACTTTAACATTTATTTGGACACCTAAATGTACTTAGATTGGTATTAACTATATTTGAACATGATAATCTTAATTACTTGATTAAGTAAATGATACTTTATCTAAATTTAAAATTTGACATCAATAATACACCAAAAAAACTTTGATTTGTCATTGATCTTTAAATTAACCATTGGTCTTATTTTTGGTAAGACTAGGGGTTAAATCCTAACTTGCTTAATTAAGATCTAAACCTTAATCACTAAATCAATTAATTTGATTGTAAGATAATTCAATTGATATTATTCTAATAATGCATCTGATTTAGTATTGATCTTAAATTATTAAATTAGAAGTGCTAAGATTAATATTAAATCTGTGTGATTAAATCATCTGAATCTAAACTTTAAATTTTTTTATTTTCTCTTATATAAGAATATTAGCATAAGATGGATAATAAAATTATAATGATTTATGAAATGATCTAACTCTAAAAATATCTTTGATTTCACCCCATGATTGTAGAATATAGTATGATCAGATGGATTTTATTCATCTGATCTGATTACTTTAATCCAAGTCTAAAAAGTAAACTTTAAATATTAACTTAAGAGGTAGAAGAGTGAGATCTGAAGTGTCTTACTTTAGGATTGTTCTTAAAATATTTAAAGATCTTAAATATTGATACATTAAGGTAGGAAGAACTTTGTAACTTATTGAGGTAGAAACTTAGATGATCCTTCATAACCATAGAAGTTGACCTTGATACCTCATGGTAGGAACCACATAAAGTACTTAGAATGGAACTTATCCCTTGTAGTAGCAACCTATATTGAGTGATCCCTTGATCATACCCTTGGAGCCTTGTGTAAGACTCTCCTATTTATAGTAAGGACTAATAGTTTTGATAAATTTTTGTTAGTTAAATAGAATTTTCTGAACCCAGATTATTAGTTGGGTATAGTAAGGTATACACATAGTATTGAATTATTTCAGTAGTATTCAGGATTGGTTGATTCACTCCAATGTAGACTTATGATTGGTACTATCCCGAGGGATTAGATGACTACAATCTCGTTAGAGTAAATCTTTCAGACTAAGAGTGTTACAATTAGTATACAAGATCATTTGTAACAACCCAAGGTTGTTACCTAGCTTAATTTTTTAAGCCTAATCATGTCTTAAGTTCCATTCCATTAAATCTTCCAGTCATTAGAACCAAACCCTGAAGGTTTGAAATTATTCAGAGCTAAATCCAATATTTTAAATTATTTTAATATTTAATTAATTAGAAAATTGAGATATTTATTTTGACCTCGAAATAGAAATCTGACTTCGCCATTGCGATCGTCACCCCCAAATTAGCTATGGGTGATGTTTTGGACGCGTTTGGAAGTCGTCAGATTTTCGCGAATATTTTAATATAATTAAATGCACCGAAAAATAGAATAATTAAATAGTCGTCGGAATCGAATTCCGACTTCACCATTGGATTCCTCACTCTCAAATTAGCTAGGGGTGAATTTTTGAGATTTTTCGGAACACGTTTCAAAAATCAGAATTTTTGAATAAATAAGGAAAATAAATATGCAATCTTTGGATCCCCTATTTGCAATTTCTCCACTTATTTTATCCCATATGCGGCTGGCCATCACCTCCGCCGGCACCCCCCCTATCTTGAGCTGCCCAATGATGGCACCTCCCCCCTAGGCCAATAATGGCTTAGTCCCCTATCACTTCTCCCTCATTTCTCCTTTAAGAAGGAGCTCAAGCTCCTTCTTCATCTTCTTTGCAAAGAGCTGAACCTCCCCCTCCTTCCTTTTCTTCTCCATTGCTGCATTAGTATTGAAAGAGAAGACTCCACTCCAAGATCTTGAAGGAAACAGGGTACCATCTTTCTCATCTTCCTCCTCCTCTTGCAAAGGACTAAGGTACCCATTTACCCATCTCTTTTGCATTTTTTATATGGCTACAATGCTGGAATACATCTCTAGATATCCATGTTTAAGTATGGAAGCCATTAAGGATCTTGAAAGCATCATAGAAAAAATATTCTGTTTTTTTTTTATATTCTGTACACCCTGTCATTTATCTATATTTTTAGTATATCTATGATGCTCCGTTTATGCTGATTTTGGTGTCGATGGAAAGGTATCAAAAATACTTTTCCATTGATATATGGCACCGCTCATGGAACTCTCTGAATTGAGAGTAATTAAGCTCGAAAAATGACCCTCACGGGTTTCGCACTTGACGAAATCACCGTCTACCGCTACAGCGGGCCGCAGCAGTTGGCCGCGGGAATGAAAACTTAGGGAAAATGAATAAAAATGCATATTTAACTAATTGAATAGTAAATTTGTGAAATGGATTGCTACAGTGCGCGGTTGCGCGCTACATCGGTCTGCAGCGGCATTTCAGAACTTAGGAAAACGGCCTTAAATTTAATTGAACAATAAATTGTAAAATGGGCCTCTACAGCGCGATGTAGAGCGCTGCAGCGAACTATAGCGAAAATTCAGAACTTTAGAAAATGTGAAAATAAATTAATTAAACATTAGATTTGCAAGATAGACCACTACAGCGCGCGATCGCGCGCTGCAGCGGTCTGCAGCGGTACTTTCGCGAAATTTATAAACTCATTTAATGAAAGTAATTAAACTGTGGTTTTTTGCAAATTTTAAGAAAAACCACTTGGAAAAATAAGATGACATGCACATAAAATATTCAAATCTCTTCAAAGTAACCAGATAATCACCAACCCAAACTACATATGGTGTCGAGGATGACATCAATTTTAAGTTGAGGAGTCTATAATAATTTAAATCTTGATTAAAGCAATTATTACCAAATTAACAACTCAATTATGACAAAATCAAGATCTCAAACAAGTTCAAAATTCGACTAAATCAAGTATATCACTGAAAATAGTATATTTTTGTGATCGTAATGCCCAAATTTAGAGATAATCCAACCAACGGATACTTCTATATTAAATTTTAAATTTTTAAATATAAAGAATTAGAAAAATAAAACATAAGTTCAAATTCAAAAAATTTGGTATCATTTAATTTGTAATAATAAAAAAATGATACACAAAATTTTTTGATCGATGACGTTTGTCTCATTAAGATAGACCTCCCAGTTAAGTTTCGTCAAATTTGGAAATCAGATACAAAAAAATGCAATTAATATTTTCTGTTTATTCCCGCCCCCAATTTTTACTCTTATCTCTCTTCCCCCCTCCCCCTTTCCCACACGACCGGACCCCCACTTCCCTTACTCGTGCCCTAGCCATGGCACGCAAGGGGGGCACCCCCCTTTGGGGGCCGCGTGCTCCCTTGCCTGGTGGGATGCCCGGTTACCTAGCCGTCGAGCAGCCCGACTGAGCAACCTCCTTGATTAAAGCAATTATTGCCAAATTATCAACTCAATTAGGACAAAATCAGGATCTCAAACAAGTTCAAAATTAGACTAAATCAAGTATATCGCTGAAAACAGTATATTTTTGTGATCGTAATGCTCAAGTTTGTAGGCAATCCAACCAACGGATAATTTTATATTAAATTTTAAATTTTTAAATATAAAAAATTAGAAAAATAAAACATAAGTTCAAATTCAAAAAATTTGGTGTCTTTCATGTATCATCTCTTCTCCCTCCCCCTTTCCCACATGACCGGACCCCCACTTCCCTTACTCGTGCCCTAGCCATGGCACGCAAGGGGGGTGCCCCCCTTTGGGGGTCGCGTGCTCCCTTGCCCGGTGGGATGCCCGCCGGTCACCTGGCCGGCGAGCAGCCTCAGATATGTCAAACCATTTGAAGTATAGGCCCAAGTAAAAAGCTCATCATATCAATTAAGATCACCAGAAGATCTTTCTGCAGTATTTGATGTCTTTCATATATCATCTTTTCGCAAATGTATGATCAACCCATAACAACAAACATACATCATAGGAGAATGCATTCAATCAAACTTGATGTATATCGAATTACTTATCAAAATACTAGTAAAAGACATTCATTAACTTCACAATAAATCAATTCTCATGGTAAAGATACGATGAAGCGATCAAAATTTAAGAAAAACTATTTGGAAAAAAAAGATGACGTGCACATAAAATATTCAAATCTCTTCAAAGTAACCAGATAATCACCAACCCAAACTATATATGGTGTCGAGAATGACATCAATTTTAAGTTGGGGAGTCTATAATAATTTAAATCTTGATTAAAGCAATTATTGTCAAATTATCAACTCAATTAGGACAAAATCAGGATCTCAAACAAGTTCAAAATTAGACTGAATCAAGTATATCGCTGAAAATAGTATATTTGTGTGATCGTAATGCTCAAGTTTGGAGACAATCCAACCAACGGATACTTCTATATTAAATTTTAAATTTTTAAATATAAAAAATTAGAAAAATAAAACATAAGTTCAAATTCAAAAAATTTGGTATCATTTGATTTGTAATAATAAAAAAAATGATACACAAAAATTTTTGATTGATGACGTTTGTCTTATTAAGATAGACCTCCCAGTTAAGTTTCGTCAAATTTGAAAATCATATGACAAAAAAATGCAATTAATATTTTCTGTTTAATCCCCCCCCCCCAATTTTTTCTCTCCTCTCTCTTCCCCCCTCCCCCTTTCCCACACGACCGGACCCCCTCTTCCCTTACTCGTGCCCTAGCCATGGCACGCAAGGGGGGCGCCCCCCTTTGGGGGCCGCGTGCTCCCTTACCCGGTGGGATGCCCGGTCACCTAGCCGTCGAGCAGCCCGACCGAGCAACCTCCTTGATTAAAGCAATTATTGCCAAATTATCAATTCAATTAGGGCAAAATCAAGATCTCAAACAAGTTCAAAATTAGACTGAATCAAGTATATCGCTGAAAATATTATATTTTTGTGATCGTAATGCCCAAGTTTGGAGGCAATCCAACCAACGGATACTTCTATATTAAATTTTAAATTTTTAAATATAAAAAATTAGAAAAATAAAACATAAGTTCAAATTCAAAAAATTTGGTATCATTTGATTTGTAATAATAAAAAAATGATACACAAAATTTTTTGATCGATTACATTTGTCTCATTAAGATGAACCTCCCGGTTAAGTTTCGTCAAATTTGAAAATCAGATGACAAAAAAATGTATTTTCTGTTTAATCCCCCCCCCAATTTTTTCTCTCCTCTCTCTTCCCCCTCCCCCTTTCCCACACGACCGGACCCCCACTTTCCTTACTCGTGCCCTAGCCATGGCACGCAAGGGGGGTGCCCCCCTTTGGGGGCCGCGTGCTTCCTTGCCCGGTGGGATGCCCGCCAGTCACCTGGCCGGCGAGCAGCTCGGCAAGTGATCATCTCCCCGCGGCGAACCCCTTTGAACGGGAAGAAATATCATATAAATAAATAAAAAATTAAGCGAGGAAAATTTTATGAGAAATTTGAAATATTAAAATTTTGAATGAGAGATAAAAATAATTAAATATTAATTTTAATTTCTAGAATCACTAACATACTAATTACTAATTTTTATTTTTGCTCATATACAATTTTTTTTATTCTTTGACACTCTTTTTATGTATTTAATATCATATAATATATATAATATAATATATTTGTTATAGTTATATTATGCTGTAATAATAATGATAATAACATTAATTTATTATTGTTATTATTATTATTATCATATTAAAAATAATTATTATTATTATTATTATAATTAAATAATAATAATAATAAATAATTTTAGTAACAATTATCTCGAACAGCTTAGGTTCCACCTCCTTTGTGTTCCTTTTACATAAACAATTTAATCTAATTAGACATAAACATATCGTCAAATAAAAAATGCAATGCAAAGGTAATGTAATGATTCTTCTTTTTTTATATCCTAATATTATAATATGTATATGTGTGTATTTATGTGTGTGTGTATGTGCAAATATATGAGAAAATGAGTTACTATAGTATTTCGAGCTATCGAGGTTCTCCCCTGCCTACTTTCTGTTATTCTCAGTTCTTTTATCATAAAAAAAGTCTCTTCGGCTTACGTCGGAAGAGAGAACCTGAGATCCTCATTTTTATTTGTCGTTTGTGCTTCTCTTCGCCTAAAGCAGGAAGAGAAAAAAACTAGAGAGCATCTAATGGCTATCGTACTGCTTTTCTAATTTTCTAATTTCATACGGTGGCTTCGATACTGATTTGATTTGTATTTTCGCCTCTTTAATATCAGGTTTTTAGAGCGAGCCCTAATCGAGCAATGGCTGGAGACGGAGGCACACAATTTGGACCCTCCAAGCTCGATTAATCGCTCCCACTCTGGCCGATCAGGAACACGTCCAACCCTTCGTTTTGGATGAGAACAAGATGAAGCTCGAGGAGGTGCTCATAGTACATGACCAGAGTCTCTCTGACAATGCCTTCCTCACTGGAAGCAAATTCACGCTAGCCAACATCTCCCACTTCTCCAAAGACGAGCTCCTCATGAGGATCGAAGACCACCTTCTTTCCTTATGTCTCAACACTCGCGTCCATCCTCCATAGAAGAATAAAATTGTTGCACGTTGTAGTCCGTCTGATGTTAGTCAAATAAGAAATTGGGATTTAAGCAAGGGCAATATGTTTTTTTTGTGTTTCACGTGTATTTGCATTACACCCAAAATTCTTTTTTCATAAATTTTTTTTTGTTAAAAATTGATGATTTAGAAATATGCATGTCTCTTTTCCCCTCAAAATTTTTTAGTTTTCAATCAAGTTTTGATTCGCTTAATTAGGTTTGCTTCTTTTTTTTTTTTTTTAGAACACTTTTTTTATTCTTTTTTAATGATAACTATTGAACAATTTTTATAGAGAAATAATCAATTGTGATTTTGCAGGTTTTATGGGATTCATATGTTTATCAATATTTGAAGCTTGCTCACGTCAATTTATTTATAGTGCACTTGATGAATTTATGTTTTATTTTAAGTATTTTATTAAGCATGTGGATAGTTCTTTGCCTTGCTCATTTTAATTTTGTAAGGTTTAAATTAAAGCACCAAGAAAATTTGTTTTTTCACAACAAAGATAGTGTAATCATTGTTATATTCTTTTATCCACATTTTGATCTGGAAGCATTCATACTTCCCACTAAAGATGAATCTTTCATGATTAGATTATGATGAGTTAGAGTTCACTTGATAAGTCAATTGGTACAACGTCTACGTGATTCGGTAAATTTAATACCAGACTTATAGTGCTTCGGTTGTTCAACTTGAAGATGCATAATTTATTCATCCAAATATATTGCACATCATCAATATTAGTGGATATGCCATGGATTTAATATTACAAATATATATTTTATCACTTGAGCGTTTTTTTTCTTTTTTCTTTTATCCAAATTATTAAGTTGTTTTTAGAAGTTTGGCTAAGCATGTTCAATTACACTGGTGCGTAGTTATTAACCCTGCAGATAATTTTAACATTGTATCAAAAATAATGTTTTCTTATATTAGATATTAAGTGTAAATTGTTTGTAATTACTCTTATAGAGGTTATAAGAAGGCATTTGAATTCATAAATTAGACTCTTGGTCTTAAGGAAGTTATAAAAAGTTATTTGCAATTACTCTTATGGAGGTAGCATTTATATATTTGAGTATTCAGTATAGTTGTGTGCCTCATGTTACAAATTTGGCGCTTAACCGCTTACCAAAAGTTCAAGTTTTGATATTTGGTATTGTAGGGTGTTGCATTTTAAAATTACTTGGATCGGGAATCTCTCAACATCATCGTTGATTTCTCCAAAACTTGGACTTACGAGCTCTTTAACACATTTTTTTTTATGCTCAGAGCTATATATTAAAATTGCATTTGATATATTAATAACTCTTCTTGTGGGATTTTGAATCATAATATCTATGTTTAGATAATAATAAACAAATTGGTATGTTGTGGACCAGTTAACTAGCCACACTCAAATCCAACTACATGCTTAACTCAAGGTTAAATTTTCTTTAAAATCTATAGTTTTTCTTTTTTATGTTTGTTGACAAAGTAGACTCATGATTCTTCACTGGGCAGTTTCTCTTCGAAGGTGCTGCTTGATGTAATTCTCTTCTTCTTTGGCTGGCTCACATGATTGCATGTTAACAAACTTAAGGAAAAAAAAAAAAGGACTGTGCTTGAGGAGAAGAGCAAATTGGTAAGTCGTTTGTAAATAAAATATGTTAGATGATAGTACTTTATTTTATTTTATTTAGATAAGAGTACTTTATTTTATTTTACAAATTCAACTCTTATTAAGTGTATTTATCCTTTTGACATGAACAATAACTAACAAAATCCAGATCTTAATTATGCTCCTTAGTAGTGATAATATAATGAATGAAAAATTCAAGAGTGATACAAAGATATTTTTATTTTTTTTTATAGAATTCAAGAGTGAAACAAATAATAAAAAATTAGCATGCAATTAAATGATAATAATATATTCAGTTAATATTAGAGATTTGAGTGTTATTTCAATAATATTATAAATTATACTCTTATTTGAGTAAAAAATTCATCCTTTTCCTTTAATGACTAAATTTTTTTCTATGCAAATCCACATATTTCATAATTTATGTTTCTATGATTAACATGTAATAGTATTTTCTCTTTCAATATGTTTGCGCCTTCGCACATCGTGCGAGTTTTATGTTACTGTGTTATTTTATTTTTTTCTTTTTTATGTGTGTTATCACCTCTGCAAATTGTGTGTCTTTCACAATATTATATTCTGTGTTTTTTTCTTTGTGTATTGTCGCCCCCCGCACATTGTGCGAGTTTCACGCTTTATGTATATACAGTTACATGTTTAATTATGATTCGATAATAGTTAATTTGAGTGTCATTACTAATATATAAAAAATAAAGAAAATTAAATGAATCAAAATGAAATGAAATATTATTGACAATAATTGATGGTTGCCCTATTAATATTGAACAATAAAAACTAATATTGTGAAAATTAAAATTGTAAAAAAATTATAAACATCGGGTGATTTGTGCAAGAAAGAGAGGCCAAGGAATAAGTGAGAGAGAATCAATTATAGAGCTAAAGAGAGATTAGAGAGAAAGAGGAAGAGAGAGAATAAAAAGAGTAATGAAAGGAATATGAGGAGAAAATTAATAAGAACAATGGGAAGAAGAAGAAAGAGATGAAGCATATTTGCATTGAGCTAATAACTTAGCTTAGCTAAGCTTAATTACTCCGAACAACTTGGAAGGCTAGTTTAGCTTATCTAACTTATCTAATTTATTCACCTAAAAATAAGAAGAAAAAAAATTAAAGATTTAAAAAAGTCAAAATATCAAATCAAACTTTGTTTTTCAGCTTAGCTAACCCCTAATATATTTGATGCCAAAAATAAAATGAACAACAAATCAAAAAGTTTAAAATCAAGTAGAATAGTAATACTAATTTAACTTCGCTAATCATAGATTCATTTAATCCTAAAAGTTAAGCCTAAAATAGACAGCATAGATTTCTACTAGATTGTATTATTCTCCATAAAAGATGAGGCAAAATGTAAGAAAATTTTTGAGTAGATGGATGGTCTATCAAATGCATTTGGTAGATGTTAAAAGCCTGTAAGAACTTGAATGTAGATTTTATATATAAGCAAGTTGGCACATGGGGTTCTTTTGTGAAACTTCTTGACCGCGTGATCTTATTTTAGTTGCAATAAAATTTTGCATAACGTATATGCAGAAATATTTAGTCAACATCAGGAACTCAGGTATAAAAACTAAATTTTTCTACATCTCTAAGCCATAGAAAAACAATGCATCTTGGATAAATATATGATTGTGGAAAGCTGATCCTCATATCCAGCACTAAATCATACACTGCTAAAAATATCAACTGAATCAATAAGCTATATGAAATTGACAATGATAGCAAACTCATGGTGTAGTATGAGATTATTTGCATAAATCAAACCATCTCTAAAATATAACAGTGCCACAGACACTATATTTTTTTACATTAAAGATAAACACAGTAACTTGATGATACTGATAAAAAGCAGTATTATAACATGGTGCCTGCATAGTTAACAGCACAAAGTTCCCTTGCTTATAGTTACAATATTAAGTCGCGTCTCATTAATAGCCTAGTAAACCTTCTACAAATAGAAAATTACGAATCCTAGGAATTCTAAATTAACCTCAAATATCATGCTTGGGATTCTCAAGCACTAGGTGACATTAGCTAGTGCTTCCTAGTCCCATGTTTTACTTGGTGAACAATACAACTAAATGCGTGCGTAAGAACTCTAAACATTCCATATTGCTCTATATTTCCATAGATTTACTAAGGGATAACATCTTCTGGCTTTACATATCATAACAGATTGATAGTGCCTGGGCTTCCTCCTCAGTAAAAGTTCTCTTTGAAGTAGCAAATGACAAACCAAACCGTCAAATCTATTCAATTACAGTTTTACAAGCATAAATACCTAGCTATAGGTTGTCAGCAGAAAAAACTTTAGCCAAAAATGCCAAAACAACAACAAATCTGAATTGGCTACAAAAAATTCTTTGTTTCTAGCGTGCACAACAAATTAAAAGCCCCTCCTTAAATTCCAAATAGAGAAGGTCCTTCTAACAGTTTTTCCTATATCTTTTTTTGGTCTTCCTCTACCACTTTAAACATGGCAAAATTCAAATGTTCAAATTTTCTAACAAAGATATTGAATGGGGCAGAACCATCATTCTCTAATCTTATCTACTATAGAGTAATAACAACTTTGCTGAGAATTAACTCATTTTTCATCCTAAAATATTTTCCTTTAATTATGAAAAACGAGTTCATTCTCAAATTTGTCAGAAAAACACACAACATAATTACCATATGCAATTTCTATCAATGGACAGCTTTAAATCATGAAACAAATAAAAGATAAAACATTATTAGAAGAAATTATTCTTTATAGGAAGGATGCGCCAATTACTGATCACATAATAACAACAATAAACGCTGTCGCAAACTTCACTCTTAAAGAATAAATAAAGAGTTGCATCATAAATTAACTAGACTCCTTGTCAAGTTAAAAAAAAACATCATAACATAACACTAAAAGGAAGTGAAACACAATAACCCTAAAATAGTTAAAACGTCAGATAAAGGCATGCCTATCAAAAATAAAATTATCATCGCCAAAGAAGTCTTTCTTAGATTCCTTAAAAAAAGACTAGTGCACTACTTATATCAGTGCACTACATATAAGTAAGAAAGTTCTGAATAATCTTCACAAACCCGCAACAGTGGCATCTTTGTCTGATTCTCCTTCGCCAGCAGAATTTCCAACTGCAGCAGCCACTCCATCGGCGCCAGCCTCAGCTACTACATCAGGAATTTCATCCTCCACAGGAGGCCTCACTTGCTCTTCCTCTGGAAGAGGTTCCTCCATATAATCGTTCTCAAAAGCATCTGCTGGTACTTCATAGATCCTAACTTGAGGTTTCATTGGATCCTTCACAAGCACATACTTCCCCTCATTCAGCTTCATGCAAAGGTCCACAATGGACTTAACAATCCCCCACATATTTGAAGTATTCAGATTGATCTGAGCTGCAAAATCCCTTGGTTTATAGCCTATCACACTAAGAATGACATGATTAAAATGATCCCTTGGGTGAACTCTTGATACATATCCCAGCTTCATCATATCAGCACCAGCAAGGAGAGCCTGGGCAGTCCACTTTGCAAGCTTGTTTGCATTGTTCTTAAGTTCAGTGGCGAGCACAGCTCCCCTTTGAGTTTCCAGCTTCTGCCTCCAATCGACACCAGAGTACTTGGAATCAAACTCATTCAACGCATTGAGAGTAAGAAATGCACGCTGACCTCTCACATCAGCTACACTATGAACCTCACAGCGAGCAATGAGATGAGTATCCTCATCCAGTTTCCAGCGCCGGTATCGATAAGCAACAGAGGCAACTTCCTCTCCTTCAGATGCAAAAGGGTTGGGCTCATCAAACTTGAGCTTGTTGCCATCGCGAAAAAGCACCTGCTGGGAGAAGTTCTGATTGATGTAGGTAGCCTCAACAGCAAGGGAATGTGCAGAATTGATATCCTCCTTGGCTTCAGGGAGTTGCTCTGAAGAAGTCTCGTTCACGGAAAGGAGGTCAAGCTGGGATCCATCGCGTTTATCAAAGAAAAGCTTGTTGCCCACGCGCTGAATAACGATATCCCAAGAATACACGGAACGAGGAGCGCACATGAGAGCGGAGAGAATCGCATCAGTAGCAAAGACGGCAGCTTTATCCTCGTTGGCGAGGCGACGTATAACCGGATCATCGGTGGTCGTAACCTTGAAGAAGTTGCGAGACTTGAAGCGATCCAGGCGGCGCTCGTTCTTAGGGTTGATACGGTCGAATGATTTATCGTAGAATTCCAAGCCGCCGCAAACGAGTATATCCTCAGGGGGATCCGGAACAGCAAAAGAAAGTTTGGAGAAGGTGGAGAAAGGAATCTGGTCGAGCATAGTCCACTCCGGTTGGATGTCGACGGAAGACTTGAGTGTGGGGGCGTCACGGCGGTTTCCACCCTGAGCTCCGGGGCCGGTAGCAGAGTTCCGATTGAGGTTGTAAAGGCGGTCACGGCGAGCGCGCTCCTTCTCGGCCTCCCTCTTGCGGGCCTCGACCTCTTCGTCGCGCCGCTGCGGGAGTTGCGGCCTCTGCTGAAAGCGCCAGCGAGGGCCGAACTTGGGGCGAGGAGGGGGCTTCCCGTCGACCAAGCGGAAAGAGGAATCGTTGTCGGCGGCTGCGGCGAGGGCGGCAGAGTCATCCAAGGCGAAATCGAAAACGGCATCGCGGCTGGATCCGGAGCGGGCAGACGGGTTGCTGAAGTTGGTGTTGCGAGTCCAATCGGCGATGCGACCTATCTTATCGGAGCGGGAGAAGGGAGCGAACGGAACGTGGGCGGCCGCGGAAGCTCCGTCTCTGCGTGGAAGAAGAGGGATGGCCGGACCATCAGGAGGACCCCAGCCATCGGGATTGTAGGGGACAACGCCTACGTCGAAGCCCATGGGATCAGGTGGGTGCTGAGGAGAGGAAAACGGCGACGAAAGAGATTGAAGACGCCGCCTTAGGGTTTCTTTATTCCCTTTCCTTCGTAATTGATGATCGGTTGAGATTATTGAAGGAATCCAAATATATTGACTATATCAACATTATTATAACAACTTTATTATTTCAATTAAATCTTTTAAATTTTTAAGATGATCATATAAATAACACTTAAAATAGCTGATTGGTTCAACAATAATATGCTAATTTGGTAAATAATAGGCTAGTTAGGCTAAAGATTTATTTGATTCTTATGCTAATTTAAGTATATTATGATTAATTATAATGATTGTAATTGTAATACATCAAATTAAATTTATAAATATTTTTTTGTAATTATTATGTATTAATTATATGGGGTATTACTCTCCCAAAAGTAGATCTTAATAAAATTCTTGGCACTTAAAAAATATTTATCAATTACACAATAATATATTTAAATAAAAATATATACTATTACAAGATGTATAAGGCAACAAATTATATGTATTACAATAAAGTATGAAATTATATCAATACAAGTAGCTATCTAATTTGAATAAGTAAAGAGAAACAAGAAATATATACATTGTATGTAACAATAATAAAATATAGCATATATGCAACATCAAAAACAAAATATAACATCTATGAAGTAGTAAGAAAACAAAATCTCATCTATTGACGAGTATGTGACTAGCCCAAACTAATTTTTCACCCATTACCTTACTGAGAATGTGCTCATAGGCATATTAGGAAAATAATCCTTACCCATTGGTTTGACACCAAAAGTATGCTTAGTCCTAAAAGATAAGTTGTTATCTCCTTCAAAATAAACATGATCTCTCCTTATTCATTGTGTGCTAGCGGCACTACTTATACATGTAAAGATCTACTTAAGTAATAATAAATGAAACTCTTAAATATCGAAGTGCCTTTTCAAATAACTGTGGAGTTTCTGATAAGAACTCCAGAGTTAATCATACTTAAGTGGGAGCACTTTCAGGATATGTGACCTACTGGAAAGTTATCTTCTAAAGACAAAACCGTGAGGATTTTTAGGCCAAAGTGAATAATACCTTGGTGTTTAAGAGTTTATGATGTTACAAATGGTATAAAAGCAGGGCATAGGGTGTCAGATAGGAGCTAAGTGTCATACAGGGCAAATTATCACTTCATGTGAGCAGCCTCTTGAACCCATAATGGTTAATGAGCTATATGATTGTAGGTACCTCTTGAGCCTATAGGGGCCACCTCTAGTCCTATCTACCTAATGGATGATTCTTTGATTTATGTGTTGATACTGATAAGGACATCAGCTACTTAAGTTGGAGAGATTGTAAAGACCCACTTAAGTAATAATAAATTAAACTCTTAAACATCGAGGTGTCTTTTTAGATAACAATGCAGTTCTTAATAAGAACTCTAAAGTTAAGTATGCTCATGTGGGAGCACTTCCAGGATGGGTGACATACTGGAAAGTTATCTTCTGATGGCAAAACTTGTGGCGCCCCGCTCCCTAAGCCCACAATCATTAAGCTAAGGAGCGGAGGGTCACTTATGCAAATCCTTCTCTTGTCATTGGATTTGGTAAGATCCACAATCCACTAATAAGGGGAGGACGTGCAAAGAACATCTGAGGGGATCAGTCATTAAATCTGACATACAGGCAGAGTGCGAAAGCTAAATGAAATAAATAATACATCCATTCATCATGCATCACATAAAAAACTGTAATAAGATAGCTCAGAAAATAATAAAGTGCATAAAATAAATCACAGTCACAGTACCTGTATTATTACAACATTTAAATAATTTAAAAGACTGAATGATAAATCACTCATCCTCGCAAGCGGCTAAAAGGAACTAAGCAATATCCGGCCCTCTTGGCTGAAGCTCCTCCTCTAAGTAAGGCACCTCTGCTTTAGCACCTAGCTCCTCAAATCTATCTGAATCTGACATTATTGGTTTCATAATGCCATGCCCCAGCCAATAAAAGAAAATCTTGTTAGACAATTATCTAAGTATATTTTAAGCTGAATATTTTACATGTGTTATTAATGTCACCATTTTTATACTTAAGCACAACAAAAGTAAACTCAAAAGCAGAGGTGCAATAAGCATACAAGGAAATAGGGATAGGTATAAATATAACATTTATAAATAAGTAATAAATGAGACAAAAGCATGCCTCAATAACTAAGTAAGGAATGAGCATATATATGTATAGTATAATAAGTAAATATACTGAAAGTAAAGGCTAATTCTAAACATGTTGATGATCATATGATATATGCAAATTAAATGACAAAAATCTGAATACGGTACGTATAGTAAGCAGTAAAGTCTATCATCCTATAAATACGTACAAGTGAGAAAGAAAGTAAAGAAACATAGCTGACTAAAATATGCATCAAAATACAGTACACAGTAAGCTAAAACTGAAATAGGTATGTAAAGACTGCCATATCAGAAAGTTGGTCATCGGGCTGGTGAAATCCCCAAAGCCTTTCTGGGCTTGGGCAAACAGAAATTCCCATTGCCTTTCTGGGGTATGGTAGATAGAATCCAGTAGCAGAACTGAGGAGGTAGTAAATACAAATATAGAATCTCTTAGTTATTTTACTTTATTTCTGTGGATACGTTCAGAAATAGCTAAGGAGTCAAGCATGTCTGCAAGACTATATGGGTTCCAAACTTAGCACACACTCCTTAATGAGTAATGTTAAGCATCCTTATTACTCCTTACTCATATCTATTAGGGTAAATATGCACCAGAATCTACTAAATATACTGAACCCAAAGGTAACTATTATCATAATTATTCTAAGTTTTCATTTCATGCACAAAGTTCTCTTATATGATATGAACAAGAAATTTAAGCACAAAATACAAGAAATGCATAGCAACAAAAATTAATTAAGTAAGCAAGGGACTCTTCTATACATGGTAACATTGTTGTTATCTAATTTAACCAATCTAACTATTCTAAGTTACATAAGTTCAGGATCTCCAATTCCTACTATCGAGTGTAACTTAGAAGTACAGCCTTATAAGTTAAAAGGATTAGAACTAATTAAGTTCTAATCTAATTTAATTAAACATGACTACAAGTTCAATCAATGAATCATATGTCCTAGTTTAATGAGTTTAGATGTTCTATCTAAGATCTAATCAAGATCTACTAAACTATAGATTATGGATTAAATACCACGAGATTGGGCTTAATCATATTATCCAAAAGGATAAGACATAAGATTTAAGTTTTAGTTTAAAAATGATCTAATGATTGAGGTAAACCCTATTAAGCAAATCAATCTTAATAGGATAAATCTCCTATCCTAAATTTAATGTTGAAAGACAAAATAATCTAAATAAGTTATAAAAGTCTATAAACTAATAAAAACAAGAATTCATTTATTGGATAACCCACTTATCTAATAAATAAAATCTAACATATGAGCTAGTCCTAGTCTTATTAGTAGTCCTAATATGAAGTAAAGATCATAAGGACAAAACTTAGAGAATTTTGGGGAATTTGACTAAGTTGACCTAATGGTTGATTTTTCTTACTTAAATGATTCTAATACAATTCTAATACTGGTTTGAGTAATTTAAAATATAGATTAGAGGTTAAAAACACTTAAATTTTGAACAAAATGATAATTTTGCCCCTACTTAAGGGCCCAAAAAGTCAACTTTTGATTTAAGGGTCCAAATTGAAGTTTCTTGGTACTAAATGATTCCTTATTGCCTAACTTGAAGATAGACAGTAAGTTCGCTCAATTTAGACAAGAAACAGGTCATATAGGTCTAAACTAAGATTTTTGACCTAAGGGGCATTTTAGTAAATTGCACTTAATAAAATCTAAATTTTTATATAATTTACTATTGGTTGTTATTCAAAAATTCCATAGAGTCTAAGAACACTAAATTTTGAGGTCTAATGAGTTAGTTATAGTCATTTGAATTTCTAATAGTAAATAGATAATTTTTCTAAGTTAAGAAAGGTCAAAAAGCTAACTCTTCCATTTGGTGTTCAAATTCAGCAAACTCCGTGGCTATAGCTTTTCTATAGCACACTAAGTACTTTGATTGGGAGTAGACCCAAATTGGACTCCAATTGATCAAATTATGACCTAATTATAGTTAGGAGAATTTTGGTTATTTTCTAATTTTCTAGGGTTCAAAATCTAAATATTATTTTGGGTTATTGTTAGCACTGAAATTCTAAGTTATCTAGTAATTTGCACAATACATGTAAGGCACAAGGTAGATTGTGAGCACTTATTAAAAATGATAAGGTTTTCAAACTAAATTTTTATATAGAAATTTATGCAATATTCAATTTTAACTAAAATATTCACATTTGGTATAATTCAGTCCCACTATGGTCCTAGGGACCTTAAAATATCAAAACAGTAAAATTTTAGCTATTTCATCCAAAACTGGGCAATTTTTCAGAAAATTCTGGGAATTTTGCAAGTTCAGACGCTGCAGCGCGCTGGAGCGCTTTTCGCGCAGCAGCGCGCGGTAGCGCTTTTCGCGCTGTAGTGCTTTTCGCGCTGCAGCGCTGCGGCACGCTATGGCGCGCGCAGCAGTTCAATTTGAAAAATTACTATTCCATTAATTTATTTTGACATTTCCTAAAGTTTTTCAAAAAAAAATATTTCTGCCGCAGCCCACTACAGCGCGCTATGGCGACTGCAGCGGTCCAACTTGCGATTTTTACTGTTCAATTAATCAATTAACAAATTTATTTAATTTTTCCGAAATGTCGCTGCAGCCCGCTGTGGCGCGCTGCAGCGGCCTATTTTGCAAAATCGGGCGCTGCAACGCCAGACGGCGATTTCGCTAGGATGAAACCTGGAAGGCCTACTTTCAAGCTCAATTACTCTAAATCCAGAGTGTTTCATGAGCGGTGTCATATATCAATGGAAATGTCTTTCTAATACCTTTCCATCGACACCAAAATCGGCACAAACTGAGCATTATAACTTTATGAAATATGGGGATAAATAACAGGGTATGCAGAATAAATGAAAACAGAGCAATATCCTTTCAGTAAATGTAATACTTTTAAGAGCCTTAATGGCTTCCATACATGTTTATAGACTTCTAGAGATACATTCAAGCATTGTAGTTATATGAAGAAGACAAAAGGGGTACCTTTAGCCTTGCGAAAGAAGGAGGAAGAGGGTACTCTATTTTTTCCAAGAACTTGGAACTCCTTCTTCTTCAGCACAACTTAGCAATGGAGGGGGGGGGGGGGTGAGGGGCTCTAGATGGACAGCAAGGGAAGAGGGAAGGGTTGTGCTCTCCTTTAAAGGAGAAGAAGAAGATGATGGGAGGAGGGCTAGGGTCTATAGGGAGCCATCATGAGCCTAGGAGAGGGCTCATCATGGTTGAGCATGGGGGCACCGGCTATGGAGAGGAGGTTGACAGGAAGTAATAAAAATTTGGGGGAAATTGCAATAGAGGGGCTAAATAATTACCTATTTATTTTCCTTAAGTATTTAAAAATTCTGATTTTTGAAACGCGCTCCAAAAATTCTCAAAAATTCACCACTAGCTAATTTGGGGGTGAGGAATCCAACGGCGAAGTCGGAATTCAATTCCGATGACTATTTAATTATTCTATTTTTCGGTGCATTTAATTATATTAAAATATTCGTGAAAATCCGACGAATTCCAAACGCGTCCAAAACATCACCCATAGCTAATTTGGAGGTGGCGATCGCAACGGCGAAGTCGGATTCAATTTTGAGGTAAAAAAACCTCAGTTTTCTAATTAAATAAATATTAAAATATTCTAAAATAATCAATTAAGCTCTGAATTGCTCCAAACCTTCAAGGTTTGATTTTAATGAATAGATGAACTTAATGGAATGATAATAATGATATGATTATGCTTAAATTAAGCTGGGTAACAACTTTGGGTTATTACAAAACCACAAGGCCTTTCAGGCAAAAGTAAATAATAACTTGGTTTTTAAGAGTGTGGACAATTATAATACATATCACTAGTAAGTATTATTTAAATACATTACTCTTATCATGTAACAACTCATGTTATTATCCTAGTCAATCGGGACTTAATAAAGTTTTGATCTTAGTTCTAACACTCTAAATAAGTCATTAGTAACTCACCCTGAGGTTTTGATCCAAAATAGGTGTTAATTAGATTAAACCTTAATTTTGAGAATTTTAGGAACTCTAGAATTTGACCTATTTAAATTGATCTCAAATAAAAAATCTAACTTCGTCATTGCGCTCTTCACCCCAAAATTAGTTGTATGTGATATTTTGGAAGCATTTTGAAGTTGTTGGATTTTCGTCGAATATTTTAATATATTTTAAAATACCTCAAAAAATAATAAAAATAAATACTCATTGAAATTAAAATTTGACTTCGCTATTGCATTCCTCACTCTTCAATTAGCTAGGGGTGATTTATCTAAAATTTTCTAGAGTTATTTAATAAATTAATTTTTTAATTAAGAAAAATATGGAATTTATATTTGAATAATTATAATTTAATTCTTCTAACGACTCTGTCACCCACGTCGTCCCCTGTTTCTATTCTCATCATCAATCCTAACGGTTCCTTCTAATCCTTCTGATCATGAGATCGGACGGTCCCCGCTCCGTATTCTCCTCTGGGATGCATCCGTGCGGTGCGTGCTGCGCAGGCCCACACGCGACTCGCATGGCTGTTAACGTGCATCATTCTAGCCTTAGGGGCCTCCGCCGATCCTTCTTCATCATTGTGATGACCCCAATATTGAGTAGTAACTAAACCCAACATTGGAGCGTCACCACGGTATCTAATACTGGATTAGAAAGAAGCTAACCCAAATCACTAGGTGATGTGTTTGGCCAATGATCATGAAGAGGGTCTTGAGTTAAGATTGGGGAATAGGAGAAGAGAAAATACACAAGATGAATATGATATGATAGAAGTGATTTTGAGTGCACATAATGGATTGATAATCATATGCAAATACAAGTGATCATGTATCTAAGAAAGTAATTGAAATCAATAATAATAATAAGGGAAAGAGTAACATGAGTCAATAATAAATTACAAGTAAGAATAGAAGTAAATCTTCACATATAACATTATGAGATTTACAATTATGAAGTTACATATACAATTATGCTACAAGTAGGGATGGTGTGATGACCCACTTAAGTAGTAATAAGTGATACTCTTAAACATCAAGGCGCCTTTTCAGATAACGGTGGAGTTCCTGATAAGAACTCCAAAGTTAAGCGTGCTCATGTGGGAGCACTCCTAGGATGGGTGATCTGCTGGGAAGTTATCTTATGAGGGCAAAACCGTGAGGCCTTTTAGGACAAAGTGAACAATACCTTGGTGTTAAGAGTTTGAGCTGTTACAAATGATATCAGAGCAAACCATATGGTGTCAGATATGAGCTAAGTGCCATACAGGGCAAAGTACCACTTCATGTGAGTAGCCTCTTGAACCCATGATGGTTAAGGTGCTACATGGTTGTGGGTACCTTTTGCGCCTGTAGGGGTCACCTCTAGTCCTATCTACCCAATGGATGGTTCTTGGATCTGTGTGTGGATACTGACGAGGACGTCAGTTACATAAGTTGGGGAGATTGTGATGACCCACTTAAGTAGTAATAAGTAAAACTCTTAAACATCAAGACATCTTTTCAGATAACGGTGGAGTTCCTGATAAGAACTCCAAAGTTAAGCGTGCTCATGTGGAAGCACTCCTAGGATGGGTGACTTGTTGGGAAGTTATCTTCTGAGGGCAAAATCATGAGGCCTTTCAGGCCAAAGCGAACAATACCTTGGTGTTAAGAGTTTGGGTTGTTATAGATGGATACAATTAAATACATATAATAAATAATTTTATGAGCATAATGAAGTGCATGAATAATTTAAGTTATTACATGCCATTAATTAAATAATAAGAAAGTAAAGTCTCTATCTCACAATTAAATAAAAGTAAGAAACAAATATTTTAAGCAGAAGTAATTGAACTTTAGGCACTTGGTCCAGCTCCACTAGCATCTAAATACACACGATTTATCACATTTTAGCATTTAAATGTGATATGACAAAACTAGTAAAAAGAAATGTATAGTTAGACTAAACAGTCTAAGCATATTTTAAGATTGGGCTAAATATTTTATTATTCAGTTTGGATATCACAACTAGTTATAATTTAAGTATAAGCAGTGGTGCAAAATACAAGCATATGAATATGGAAAGATAATAGACAAATATAAAGAAAGATAATTGAAGTAAGAGAGTGAGTAAGAATAGTCACAAGTAGAGCCATTCTAGCTTGCATATAATATAAAGGTAAATACATCCTAAATAGGCTAGAAAAGTACTAATGTGCATATGAAAATGAATGAAGGAGCATGTAAATGTTCAATAAAATTATGCTAAGTAAAGGAAAGAAGATAGTGAAGTATTTAAATAGAATTATAACAACATTCACTGTAATTTAAATGAACTATAAACAAGTAAAGTATAATATTAATAAACAAAGAAAGTGCAAAGCATAGTAAATAAAGAAAATCTTAGATTACAAATCCAAAAAGCTCATAATCTAAAACTATAAAAAGTAACATAGCTAAAAGCTATGATGAGTCTTCATAATCAATAATATTGTGAAAGAACTCATATATTAATTAATTGAAGTTATTTTATGAAAGTATTCATTCTGCGGGCAGATATAGAATGAAGCAAGGAGTTAAGCACGTCTGTTTAACAAATAAAGGAAAGCGAGGTTCAAAATAAATAATACTCACATTCATCCTCTAAAAATATGAGGTCTCTATATTACTCCTTATTAGCCTGCCCTTGGCTTAACCATCAATAATAAACCCCTAAAATTTTTATACGAAAGTTTTATTTATGCACAATATCTTGTATGCATAATTCAAATGAATAAAGCTCAAAGCTAAGCAAGCATTCAAGGAAGAATTTAATAATTGCAAATTATGTGATATCCAAAGTTATCTAATTTTAATAATCTACTTAATGATTAGAGCTAATTAAGCTCTCAATTGACTTAGAGATATTGATCTCAAGTTAATTATAAATTATATAAGTAGTTGGGGTTTTGGAAAATAGTAGTTTATTTTCATTTTATAAGATGACAAAATAATTTATAAATATAATAATACTGAATAAAATTAATTATATCCTTATCCATAACTATAAAATTAAAATAGGTTAATTAATTGAAGGCTTAAGAAATTAGTTAGAAAATGTAAGATTAAGTAAACACTGCATTTGGGGAAGTTGAGAGTTAAGGTTTTATATACTAAACTCATCTAACTAAGTTAAATTAGAAGGATATTATTTAAAATCAACTACTAATCTAACTAGATTAATAATAAAAGAAAAAGGTTAAAAGAATAGGAAAGAAAGATTTATAAACTATAAATTCTATATTTTTCTATAAATTGAAGGTTAGGGAAATTAATAGGATTCCTAAACTATTTTAATGAATTTAGGACTCCTAATACAAATCCTTAAAAAACTTAAGTGAGGACTTAAGGACTAAGATGAAGTAGACTAAGCTTTAACCTAAATACTTAAGACTATGACTAAGAAAAATATAACATACACTACACAAGCATTAAAGTTAATCACACTTAATGGTTACAATATCTAGTTCTAGAAAATCATCTACAAATCAAGTTGTAAATCAAATATATAGTTTCTATCTTAAAGTTGAAAGATGAATTAAGCATTTTGCTAATGATTCAAGCAATTAATTTGAGAGAACTAAGCTCAATCATGCAATCGAAATTGACATGGGAAGAAATTTAATGTGACATGTTAGCTACCATAAGGTTCAAACGCATAAAATATGAAATTGTGAAATTATGAAAATTATTAAAATTACTCTAATTTAGGAGTTAAAAACCTAAAATTACTAAACACTGTCCAAATGAAATAATACACACTAATATGCAATCCTTATAGCATAAGGAGTAAAATGACACTGATTAGGTCGAAATCGAACAACATTGAGATTTTAGGGTTTTCGGGACACCTAATTATGGTTAAAAATTGATTATAAAATTTATGGTTAAAATCCTAAATTTAATTATGCAATATAGTTCATCTCATTTTTTTACTCAAAATAATATATAATATCATATATTTTGAATGTAGATATTTAAGATTATGATTGAAATAAAATTTATAATTAATATAATTAATTAAACTAATTATTAATAAATTATTTAAAATAACCACTAGCACTGAATAAAATGCGATGGAGAAAATTAGAAGACAGAATTTAAAAGGGCTGAAAATAACGCGGTGAGAAAAACGGGGAAGAGCCCGATGCTGACTCAACTGCCAGGTGCGGGCCCCTCAATGACGGCGGAGCCAATCTGGAATCAACATGCAGATGCGTGCGAAACCCAAAATGAACCCGGTAGTTTACGTGGTTCATGCATGGTTCAATCCTGTGAACCGCACAGTGTCTCGGTTTGATTGAACTGCGCATTGTGCATCTTCTTCCTCCAACTGTCCGAGAGGTGAAAACTAAGGCTAGCATTAGGTTTGTACTTAGGCAACCTGACGAGGCATATTGTAACAACCCAAGGTTGTTACCCAGCTTAATTTTAGCTTAATCATATCTTAACTAAGTTCATCTAGTCGTTAGAACCAATCCTTAAAGATTTTGAGCAATTCAAAGCTAAATTAAATATTTTTGATTATTTTAATATTTAATTAATTAGAAAATTGAGGTATTTATTTTGACCTCAAAATCAAAATCCAACTTCGCCGTTGCGATCATCACCCCCAAATTAGCTATGGGTGATATTTTGGACGTGTTTGGAAGTCGTCGAATTTTCACGAATATTTTAGTATTATTAAATACCCCGAAAATTAGCATAATTAAATAATCGTCGGAATCGAAATCCGACTTCGCCGTTGAATTCCTCACCCCAAAATTAGCTTATGGTAAATTTTTGGAAAATTTCAAAGCACATTTTTTTAATCTGAATATTTAACAATTTAGAAAAATTAATAAATACTTACTTTATTAAAAAAATCAATTTTCTTAATTCCCCTAACATCCCCCTCACCATATCTGGCACCCCCATTATAACAACTCAGGTTGCTACTTAGGTCAATTAAGACTAATCTAAGTCTTAATTATGGTTCTAGTACACTAGATAAGTCAATTATAACTCATCTCTAAGATCTAGTCCAAATCAGGGATCAAATGACCAAATCCTGATTTCTAGAAAATCATGAAATCCTAGAAATTGACTTTTTATTTTGACCTCAAATTGAAAATCTGACTTCACAATTGTGCTCATCACCCCCAAATTAGCTAGGGGTGATGTTTTGGATGCATTTAGAAGTCATTGGATCTTCGTCGAATATTTAATATTATTTAAATATCTCAAAAATGAAAAAATTAAATACTTGTCGGAATCAAAATTGGTCTTAGCTGTTGCGTTCTTCACCTCTCAATTAGCTAGAGGTGAATATTTGATAATTTTTGGAAATCATTCAATTAACTAAAATTAATTACTAAAAATAATTAGAAAATGAATTTTTTAATTTTAATGTTATATATATATATATATATATATATATATATATATATATATATATATATATATATATCCATTATTCCCTCATTCCAAATTTATACCGCATGCCCTAAATCTAAATTCAGCCGACACTCTCCTCATTCATGCAAGGAAGGATCAGCCGCCACCTCTTCCATTCGGCCGACACGAGTGCTTCTCGCCGTGTACCGAATGCAAACTCTCCTCTCCCTCGCTCGACATGAGTCCTTCTCGCCTCTTTGCTTTCTTCGCCTTTTATTATCTAAGGAATCGCAAGCCGAACCGACTCATCTATCTCCACGGCCAAACCCCTCTCAAGCTCCGCGCTTTTGCTCCTCTTGGTAGAACCTCGCCTCTCCTCCTCCTTTCAGCACGTGTGGTGTCGAGCAACGTCTTCCCTAGCCGATCTCCTTAAGCACCGGCAAGGTACCCACTTCACCCAAATTCTTCTCTCAATGGTTATGTATTATAATGTTCTTTTTGATTCATTAGTTCTTATTTGTTAACTTGTTAATTTGAAAATTCATCTTTTCTTTATCAAGTTAAAGATCTAAGGGTTTTGATTTCTATATTTTATTAGGAAAAATTTCAATGCATTAATAGAGAGATCTACTGTATTATTGGTTTTAGTAATATTATTGTTGATTATCTTAAGGTATGACGCCATCACTGGTATGATTTTCTACTTAAGATCCTTTGTTCATGTTGTAGTGTATGAATTATCATTTGTGATTTCTATTATTTGACTAACTTTAATTTTATAGAATATTTTGTTGTGTCAATTGTCAAATCTTCTGCTTGTTTCCGACTTCGGATGATAATCAGGGTTAATTATATGGTAAACTTTAATTACTATAAGATGGTAGTTTAATTACTAGTTGTTGGTCCTAAAATTGTAAGTATAAACCAAAGTCCTAAAATATGTTTCCATTTGTCTTTGAATTGTTCTAATGCTTCACCAAGTTTGTTTTTGCTTAGCATATTCTGTCTTAAAACAGATTAAGTGAGATTAACTTTACTTATTTATTTTTAATATGCTGATTTGGTTGATCAAACTATAGTTCAGCAAGCTTCTGTAGTGCTTTTTGTTCAGCCATCTAGTAATGTATACCTTTTACACTTTCCACAATACTTTTTTTTTTGGTGTTATAATATTTAGTGACTCAACAGATATCATGAGATCCGCATTCTCTTGAGTTGTTATAACAACCCAAGGTTGTTACTTAGCTTAATTTGAACATAATCATATCGTAATTATCATTCCATTAAGTTCATCTAGTCATTAGAACCAAATCCTGAAGGTTTGGAGTGATTCAGAGCCCAATCAATTATTTTGGATTATTTTAATATTTAATTAATTAGAAAATTGATGTATTTATTTTGACCTCGAAATTAAAATATGACTTCGTCATTGCGATCGTCACCCCAAATTAGCTATGGGGTGATGTTTTGAACGCATTTGGAAGTCATCGAATTTTCGCGAATATTTTAATATAATTAAATGCGCCGAAAATTAGCATAATTAAATAATCGTCGGAATCAAAATCCGACTTTGCCGTTGAATTCCTCACCCCCAAATTAGTTAAGGTGAATTTTTAGGAATTTTCGGAGGACGTTTCCAAAATCAGAATTTTTAAATAATTAGAGAAAATAAATAAGTGCTTATTTAGTACTTAATTTGCAATTTCTCCCCCTCTCTCCTAGCTAGCACTTGAATTTTGGCTGACCATCTCTTTCATGCGGCTGAACCTTGCTCCCCTCACTCTCCCCCATACTTGATGGGAAAGAGCTTGCCTCATAGCCCTATATACCATAGGCTTCCTCCCATCCTCCTCTTCTCCATTATTAAGAGAGTTCAGCCCTCCCTCCTCATTTTTATTATCAAGTTAAGCTCTAAGGCTCCCTCACCTTCCCCTCCATTGCCAAGTTGTATTGAAGAAGAAGGAGTTCGGTTCCTCTCCAAGTTCTTGGAGAAAGCAGAGTGCCCTTTTCCTCATTCTCTTGCAAGGCTAAAAGTATCTGTTTGCTCCTCTTTTTGTCTTCCTTATGTTGTTACAATATTTGCATGTATCTTTAAAAGTCCATAAGCATAGATGGAAGCCATTAAGGCTCTTAAAAGTATCTCATTTATTGAAGGGAAACTGCTCTATTTTTCATTTATTCTGCACACCCTTGCATTCATGCCCATTTTTTTGCATAATTAAGATACTTCGTTTGTGCCAATTTTAGTGTCAATGGAAATGTATCAAAAAGACATTTCCATTCATATATGGCACCGCTCATAAAACTCTCTGAATTGAGAGTAATTGAGCTCGAAAATAAACCTTACATTTTTTGTCCAGGCGAAAAATGTCGTCTGGTGCTGCAGCGCGCTGCAGCGCCCGAAGTTGTAAATCGGACCGCTACAACACGCCGTAGCGCGCTGCAACGAGCTGCAGCGGTATTTCAGTGAAAAAATATAAAAATACTTGATAAAACTAATTGCATAATAATTCGCAAAATGGACCACTGCAGCAGCATGTCACGAGAAATTTTAGGAAAATCAGTAAACCAAGTATTTGAACAGTATTTCGCAAAATGGACCGCTGCAGCGCATCGTAGTGCGCTGTAACGAGCTACAGCGGAAATATTTTTTGGAAAACTTTAAGAAATATCAAAATGAAGTAATGGAATAGTATTTTTGAAAGTTGGACCGCTGCGCGCGCCGCAGCGCGCCGCAGCGCACTCCAGCGCTAAAAGCGCCGCAAGGCGCTGTTGTGCAAAAAGCGCCACAGCGCGCTGCAGCGCCAGAACCGCCACAGCGTGCTCCAGTGTGCTGCAGCGCGCCGTAGCGCCCAAAGTTGCAAAATTCCCAGAATCTCCTGAAAATTACACAGTTTTGGCTGAAATGGCTAAAACTTCACTGTTTTTTCATTTTAAGATCCCAAGGACCTTAGTGGGACTAAATAATATCAAATTTGAATTATAATTGTATAAAATTCTATGTGGAAATTAAGTTTGAAATTTTATTATTTTTATCAAATGCTTAAAACCTACCATCTACTTGAAATGTATGCTATACCAAATACTAAGTAATAGAATTTTAAGTGCTTGCAACGAATAGATATATCTTAACAACTTAATGGCATGAAACCTATGTCTTTTAGAATTGTAATCAAGTGCTAACCCCTTTACTTTGATTTAGAATTTGGTTAGCCTTAATTACCTTTTTATTCTATGTCATCTTTATATTTAGATAATTTCATGATATTATGATGTATATTAGAAAATTCTAAATATCTATTTGGACACCCAATCATGTGTAAATGACATTAAACTATAATTAAACATAAGAATCTTGCTAACTTGATTAAATAGATGATACTTAATCTAAAATCAAAGTTTGACATCAATAATACACTAACAACACATTGATTTGTCATTGACCTATAAATTAACCTTAGGGTTAAATCCTAACTTATCTTGATTAAGATCTAAACCTTAATTACTTAATTAATTAATTTGATTGAAAGATAATTTAATTAACATTATTCCAGTAATACGTATGATTTGATATTGATCTTAAATCATTGAATTAGAAGTGTTAATGTTAATATTGAATATGTGTGATTGAATCATCTGAATCTAAATTTTAGATCTTTGGTTTTCTTTTATATAAGACTATTAGTATAAAAAAAATAATAAAATTGTAATAATTTATGAAATGATATAACTCTAATAAGATCTTTGATTTTATCTCATGATTGTATAATAAAAAAGGATCAAATAAATTTTAATCATCTGATCTAATCACTTTAACCTAAGTCTAGCAAGTAAACCTTAAGAAGTAGAAAAATAAGATCTTAAGGGTTTTGCTTTAGGATCGTTCTTGAAATATTTAAGGACCTTAATAATTGATACTTTGAGGTAGGAAGAGCTCTTGTGACTTTTTGAAGTAGAAACTTAGATGATCCTTTATAACCTTGGAAGTTGAACTTGATAACTTGTGGTATAAATCACCTAAAGTACTTAGAATATGACTTATTCATTGTGGTAGTAACATATATTGAGTGATCCCTTGATCACATCCTTGGAGCCTTGTTTAGGATACACCTACTTAGAGTAATGACTAATAGATTTGATAAATCCTTGTTGATTAAATAGAATCTTCTAAACTCAGATTATTGGTTAGTGTAGTATAGTATACCCATAGTACTGGATTCCTTCAGTAGTATTCAAGATTGGTTAATTCACTATAATGTGGACTTATGACCAGGTGCTATCTTGAGGGATTAGATGAATACAATCCCATTAGAGTAAATCTTACAAGACTAAGAGTGTTATAGATAGGGACTTATTCCTTAGTTTGATTAAAATATAAATCATCATTAGGTGATGCCTCCTAGCGAAGTTCACTTCAATATGTATGGCTTAAACAAACTAAGTAATTCGAGTCAACTTTTTTAGGACACTGAGGGTGATTGTGAGTTGGGTATCTTAATAACTTAGCTTGAGATACAAATCACCATTAGGTGATGCCTCATATCGAAGATCGCTTCGTTATGATGGCTTACTCAAACTAAGTGTTAAGGACCACCTTTCTTGCAAACGTGCTAAATATGTGTATACAATCATCATATCTAATGATTTTTAAGTAAATTCTCAACTTTAACCAATTGTCAAATTAGAATTTATGAGTCGGAATTCTTATAGCAGGATTCTATACGATGGAGACCCTGAATTCATTATCGGATTTTTAGTATTTTTTTGGATTTGTTTCACGTAAATAGAAGCATGAGCATGAGCATAAGCATAATATTGAGTATCAGTAATGACATATGAGTATTAGTGATGATTTATGAGTTACGGAATGTTGCATACATTGATTGGAGAATTTAAGGATGCATCGGCATCGCAATTCCCAACTGGGTGTATGTAGACATTGGACCGTACGGCTCATAGCAGTTCAGTGATATTTTAGTTGCATACTAGTGGTATACAGTATTGTGGCATATTCATATGCAAAGTATCAGTGGCATACAACATAGTTTTAAATATAATTACTCAGTTTCATATCCATTATTATTTTTGGTTTATTTTTAGTATTCAGTTTACAGTTCAATTTTATATTACTTTACTTTAGTTTCGTACAGTTTTATTCAGGTTGATATTTTCAATTATCTTTACAGTTTTTCTGCAGATTTACTTAGTACATAAATATTAAATGAATAATTAGAACTATTTAGATTAGTTTCGATGTGTTAGACTTATTATCTAACACGATGTACTTTTGGAATTCGACAATTTGCTAGATCCTGAGCAGTATATTGAGCTAGGTCCGGAGAACACCCAGGAGATTCAGGAAGAGCCCGTGGAGCACTAGTGGACTCTTCTTCAGTATTATTCTTCTGCTTAGTATTTTTATTTCAGTACTTAATTTTATGTCTATTTTAGTAAACTATTTATAATAATTCTGGATGTATTTTCTTTTCTTTTCTGGGACGAATATTTTCATACAGCTTATGTGATGAATGTTTCTGGATGTTTGCTTTAAGCTTCCGCACTCTATTATATATTATTTATACTTAGTATTGTGATGTGATCAGTATACTAGAAATGCTGATATCTTATATATATATTAGATTCCTATTATATTTTAAATCTAATGTATGTATTTGTTTAATACTTAAGATAAGTATACTACTCTTATCTTAAGTATTAGCTCTCAACCCTCCTTGAGGTTGAGTCAGCAGCCCTCCAAACGAGCTTAGTTTTTAGCTATTCGGGGAGACAGGTTATTCCTCCTTGAGTGGCGCATCGCTCCGCCGTCGAATTATGATTTTTACCCCTTTGTGTGCAGCAACGGGGCGGGGCGCTACAGCTGTTGATCTAATGAACCTCATATGGTCTATAAGTTTTTAATGAAAACAAAGAAATATATTATTCTTCGTCATCTCCTTTTTATGTGAAATATGAAGTTCTTGGACCAATTTGAATTCTGAAAGTGTACTTCAATCTGATAAAGTGGAGACAAACTTATATTTCATTGTCAGTGATCAAGAAGTAGAACATGACATTGACTACACCACTAAGGCAAGATTTTCTTATAAAAATAAGAATATTTGCTAGAAGAATTGTATTACTCATTCACATCTTTAAACAGTAAACATGAAATCTTATAAATAATTTTTTTTTAAGTACTTTGAAGCATTTAGCTATTGATGATGAAATTATGATATTTTAACATAAAATTTGACGTACAAATTCTTAATGAAGAATTATTAAATATAATGCTGAATAACTTGAGAAAATTGATTATTAGTCAAAAGAGTGATCTAAAATTTATTATTCACTTTTAGAATTGAATTAATTAATTTTGAAAATCATAGGATTAGGTCACATAATACGGTTTCACTCCCACATGGAAATAAAAAGGTATATACAGAGAAGACATGCACTTCAATTTCTCTTAAAAATTTCTTTCATAATAAAATTATTGTAGTAAATTTTAAATCATACATTTTTTATGTAGATTTCATTATAGAGATAATAAATTATTTATTTTGAATGTTAAATGAATCATTTTTCTTAACACATTAAAAAAAAATATTCAACAAAATGAGTTATCCTTATTTATAATGCAACAATTCACCGATGCTTAAAATTGCGAAAAGAACTAGTGAATGTTGTTGGAAATTGTTCATGACAAGTACGCTTGGAGGTAATTTAAGTATTTGGCAAATTCATATTTGATTAAAACTTTTGCTTTTAATATATATATATATATATATATTATAATTCTTAAATGAACCTATTGATAAATTTTAAATAGACTTGTTATTAATTCTAAACTAGAATAATATGAGCAAGATAGTGAATACTAAATAAATTTGCTTATTCAATTAAAAGTGTGTATCCTTAAATACATTTAAGTTTACTTCATATGACTATAAAATGATCATAAATGCTTTTAAATTTAAATCAATCTTGAAGGAGTTTCATTAAGTAGTTAGTTATGCATGTATTTATTCTTCAAATTTTATAATAAGTCAATAGTAAGAGCAAATGCTAAGTTCATAAGAAGAATAATCAACTATGTTGTTGTCATACAAGTACTTATGCAAATAATTCAATTCTCTCTTAAGGAATATAAATGCTTCTATCAAGTCTCTCTTTCATTTCAATATAACTATACATAAATATTCTTATATTACCATAATTACAATTTGGATGGCCTATGAGAGGCAACCATTGTAATTATGCATAAACCCTTTTATTGATTTATTATTTCAAAACATATAGTGATTCAACTTAAATTTGCTTATGCTAGCTACAAATACTATAATAGAAGTTGTATCAAAAAATTATAAATCTTAAACAACAATACAAAATATATAATGTTAGTGGTGAGTTGAATAAGAAATAGTATTGTAAAGAGATTAGTATCAAAGCTTGAATACTCAATTGCAATCTTTATTATTTTGCAAGGTAATTAAGTTTAAGCTTCATGATAGGAGATCAATCTCATATCATGCCTTCTTAAACTCCTCTAATCCTCTCTATTTCATTCTCAACCTTCATAATAACATTAGTTATGATTTGTGTATGAGTGTTAATCTTAGTGATTAAGAGCCATTTTCTTAGGATTAAGAATAGATCATATATTAGAATTTATCTATTAAGTAAATTGGGTTACTCAATAGGTGAAGCTTTGGTTTTGATAATTTTATAGATTTTCTTAGTTTGTTAATGATTATTTGATCTTTCAATCTTAGAATTAAGAATAGAAATCTATCCTATTGAGTATATTTACTCATTAGGATTTGCCTTAATCTAATTTTGTGAGAATTGGGTTCTATACTTTAGACCTTAGGTATACCTTTAGATTGAGTGATTAAACCCCATCATTTGGAGTTAAATCCTCAATCCTTTCATCTTGATATGATTAATCAAGATGAGTTGGGAGTATGATAAAACATCAAATTAGGACAATGATTTGCTTATTTAAATCAAGTAATCGACATTGATTTAGATATAGTTAGGACTTGGCCAGTCCTAATTATGTTCAACCTATAAGACCGTGAGTCTAAGTTATATCTAGACTAAGAATTGATGATTCTGAATCTTATGCAACTTAGAGTAGATAGAATGAATAAAGTAGATAACAATGGATATCACCTGCATTTTAGTTGAGTCTCTTGCTCACTTTGACTTTGATGCTTCGCTTATCTTGTATTTGAGCTATATACCTTGAACATATATTGTGTACATAGAATATTTGATGAGTATCACATATCAACTTTGAGAATTCATAAGTAGCATTTATTCTTCCTCTCATATTTTTAGTAGAGTATAGCTTAATTAGTATACCTATTCACTTCATCTGTTCGGGATCGGCTTCAGTGTCGGGTTAGTCTGATCCAACTGACAGATTAGTCAGGATGTGAAATGGTTATATTAACTTAAGTACACTTCTACTTAGTTTTTTTTTGTTATAGCCTATCAGGCTAAGTATGTTGATATTATTCATTCCGAGCTTCAGTCTTAGCCCATCAGGCTAAGTGAGGCTATGTTTGCTTACAGTTTGAGTGACTCGAGTAGCCAAGATAGCTTTCAGTATTGGATTTATTATTTTACTTTACTCTTTTTTTGCATTTCAGTACTGCTTTTACTTACAGTCTTTTCTAGCTTTATTTGCATATAGGATGCTAGTCTTACATGTTATTTTCACATATATAGGATGTTAGCTTTGTTTTCAGTTTTATAATGTTTTATATATTCATTTACTTTTATGTCAATTAACATAATTCTGGATTGATCATACGCATGTTTAGGATGTATTTTCTTATAGTCATTTGCTTTAGTCTTTCTTTTACTAACCTGACCTTATTGCAGTTGCTTTGGAGGAGGTATGTGCTTACTTCCTAGTTATTAAGTTATAAACTAGTTGTTTATAGCCTTACCTTATTCTTTTTTATGTGTTCTTGCTCCTATTATGCTTTTGTACTTAATGGTTTATGGTGATATATAATGCACTTAATAAATCGATTATCCTAAAATGTACTTAGACATTTTATCTAATTAGATTTTTCTTTTGTTGTCTGGAGCCCTATTATTGTGAAACCGATAATGGTAGATTTTGAGCTTTTCGAGATGGTAGAGCCTTCTAAAGATCAGATTCAGGAGGATGTTCAGGCTATTGAAGATCATTAGTTTCTTTTTTACAGTGTGAGGATGAGTAGTTTATTTCAGTTCTTTTAAAAATATTTAAATGTTGTAATAATATAGGTTAAACTTTATTTTCTGCACTTTACTTATTCTGAGATATTGTATTTACATATGATGGATGGATATTTGTAATTATGCTTCCGCACTCTGCTATTTTTTTTTTGTATTTATATTTAGTGATGATTCCTTTGAGTAAATGACAAAGTATTTGGTTATAATGGGTTAGTATTAGTCACTAATCTATTCATAAGCAAGAGCCTTGTCATTTGGTGACTGCCACACCATAATCATGTTAACTTAAGAGTTAACAATACCACGGCGGGGCAGGGTTGCCACACCCATGCCCCCCTTAGGCACAATCATGATGGCCTCCTCCTCCCATGCCTCCTAGCTCCCTAGCTTATGATGGCCTCCCCTCTCCTCTTCTCTCCTTTAAGAAGGAGCTCAGATCCTTCATCTTCTCCATTTGCAAAATTTGAGAGCTCCTCTCCTCTTTTCTCTCATTGTTGAGCTTGGTGCTAAAGAAGAAGAAGAAGAAGTTCCTCCAAGCTTTCCAAGTCTTCTTCTTCTTTTCCTTGTAAAGTCTAAGGTACTTATTTGCTCATCTTCTTTGACTTTTTCATATTAATATTATGCTGTTTGTATCTTTAGAAGATACATGACTGTATTTGGAAGCCATTGAGGCTCATTAAAGCATCATATTACTTTGAAAATCTCATGCTCTATTTTTCATTCATTTTGTATACCTGAACCATTAACTCTATCATTTGTATAGTTAGAATAATTTGTTTGTGCTAATTTTAGTATCGATGGAAAGGTATCGGAAAGACCTTTCCATTAATATATGACATCGCTTATGGAATGATCTGGATAGAGAGTATTTAAGCTCGAAATGTGGCAATTTATGATTTTTGCACAGGCGTAATCACCATCGGGCGCTACAGCGCAACGTAACGCCCGAAGCTCAAATAATTTTTGCTGCAGCGCACCACAGGGCGCCGCAGTATTATTTTTAGAAAATTATATGAAACCAGTAAATAAATTAATTGAACAGTGTTGCCGCAAGTTAATCCGCCATAGTGCGTCGCAGCGCCTAAAAGCGCTACTGTGCGTCGTAGCATCCAGCTCTTTGATTGGTCTCTCCATAGCGTGCCACAGCATCAAAAGCGCTGCAGCGCGCCACAACATCATTTTTTGCCGGAGCGCCCAGAATTTTTTGGAAATGTGCAGAATTGGCTGAAATGGCCAAAACTTCATTATTTTTGCATTTTAAGGTCCCTAGGGCCCTAGTGAGACTGAATTATATCAAATTTAAACCTAATTTAGTTAAACTTGAGCATTACATAAAATTCTATATAAAAATTAAATTTGAAAGATATTCTTTATAATATGCGCTTAAAATCTCTTATAAAATTTTGTACCAAATATTAAAGAGTAGGATCATTGAATGCTTGTATTGGCTAAGTAGGTCTTAATAACCAAATTACATGAAACCTAAATCTTTTAGAATTGTAATAAAGTGCTAACTCATTTGGTTGGATTTAAAATTTGGTTATCCTTAATCACATTATACTTTATGTCACCTTATATTTATATGCTTTCTTGATTTTAGGATGCATGCTAAAGAACTTTAACATTTAATTAGACACCTAAATATGCTTAAATTGACATTAAACTATACTTGAACATAAGAACCTTAAGAACTTGATTAAGTAGATGATACTTAATCAAAATCTAAAAGTTGACATCAATAATACACTAATAATATATTGATTTATCATTGATCTTTAAATCAACCATTAATCTTAATTTTGGTAAGCTAGGGGTTAAACCTTAACTTGTCTTGATTAAGACTTAAACCTTAATCGCTTAATCAATTAACTTAATTGAAAGATAATTCAATTGATATTATTCCAATAATACATTTGATTTATTATTAATCTTAAATTATTAAATTAGAAGTGCTAAGGTTAATATCAAATCTGTGTGATTAAATCATCTGAATCTAAACTTTAAATTTTTGATTTTCTCTTATATAAGACTATCAGCATGAGATAAATAATAAAATTGTAATGATTTATGAAATGATCTAACTCTAATAATATCTTTGATTTTGTCCATGATTGTAGATTAGAAAATGATCAAATGAATTTTAATCATCTGATCTGATCACTTTAATCCAAATCTAATAAGTAAACCTTGAATGTTAACTTAAGAAGTAAAAAAGTGAGATCTTAAGGGTCTTACTATAGGATCATTCTTGAAATGTTTAATGACCTTAATTATTAATATATTGAGTTAGGAAGAACTTGTAACTTATTGAGGTAGAAACTTAGATGATCTTTCATAACTTTAGAAGTTGAACTTGATACCTCATGGTACTAATCACCTAAAGCACGTAGAATGAAACCTCTTCCTTACTGTAGAAATCAACTTTGAGTGATCTCTTTGATCATATCCTTGGAGCCTTGTGTAGGACTCACCCATTAGAGTAATGATTAATAGCTTTGATAATCCTTGTTGATTAAATAGAATCTTCTGAACCCAGATTATTAGTTAGGTATAGTAGGGTATACCCATAGTACTGGATTACTTCAGTAGTATTTAGGATTAGTTGATTCACTCTAATTTGGACTTATGACTAGGTGCTATCCCAAGGAATTAGAAAAATATAGTCCCATTAGAGTAAATCTTCCAAGACTAAGAGTGTTATAAATAGAGACTCATTCTTAGTTTGATTAAAATACAAAACACCATCGAGTAATGCCTCCTAGCGAAGATCGCTCCAATAGGTGTGGCTTAAGCAAATTAAGTAATTCGAGTCACCTTCTTTAGGATGCTTAATGTGATTATGAGTTAGGTATCTTAATGACTTAGTTTGAGATACAAATCACCATCGGGTGATGCCTCCTATCAAAGATCACTTCGTTAGGGTGGCTAAATCAAACTAAGTGTTAAGAACCACATTTTTTAGAAACATGCTAAATATGTGTATACAATCATCCCATCTAATGATTTTTATGTAAACTCTCAATTTTAATCAATTATTAAAACTAGAATTTAGGAGTCAGAATCCTTTTAGTAGGATTCTATACAATGGAGACATTAAATTCATTATTGGATTTCAAAACATTTTTTGGATTTTTAGATTTATCTCATGTAGCTTAAAAGCATGAGTATGAGCATAAGCATGATGTATGAATATCAGTAACAATATATGAGTATCAATGATAATTTATGGGTTATGGAATGTTGCATACATTAACTAGGGAATTTTAAGATGCATCGGTATCGCAGTTCCCAACTGGATATATATATATATACATTGGACTGTACGACTCATAGCTATTCAGTGATATTTTGGTTGCATATCAGTAGCATACAGTATTGTGGCATATTCAGATGCACAGTTTCAGTGGCATACAACATTGTTTAACATACTATGATTTAGTTTCAGATCATTACTATTTTTGGTCTACTTATAATATTTAGTTTACAGTTCAAATTTACTTTACTTTACTTCAATTTTATACAGTTTTATACTATTTTATACCTTCAGTTACTTTTCAATTTTTTTGCAGTTTTATTTATATTATGTAAATGTTTAGATCAATTTCGATGTATTAAACTTATTGTCTAACACGAGATACTTTTGGGATCCGGCAATTTGCTAGATCTTGAGCAGTATATTGAGCCAAGTTATGAGAACACCAAGGAGATTCAGAAGGAGCCCGTGGAGCACTAGTAGACTCTTCTCCATCTTTATTTTTTCTGCTTGGTTTATTTCAGTTCAGTACTTATCTTTTAATCTGTATTTCTGTAAATGGTTTGTAATAATTCTGGATATATTTTCTTTTCTTTTCTGAGATGAATATTTCATACAGCTTCTGTGATGAATGTTTCTGGATGTTTTGTTTAGCTTTCGCACTCTATTTATAAACTATTTATACTTAATATTGTGATGTGATGAGTATACTAGAAATACTGACATCTTATATATATATATTAGATTCCTCACGTGTTTTACATCCAATGTATGTATTGGTCTAATACTTAGGATAATGATACTACTCTTATCTTAAGTATTAGCTCTCAACCCTCCTTGAGGTTGAGTCAGCAGCCCTTCAGATAAGTTTATTACTCAGCTATTCGGGGAGACGGGATATTCTTCCCAGAGTGGCTCACCACTCCGCCGCTGATATATTTTACCTTTTGCGTGTGGCGACGGGGTGGGGCATTACACATACAACCTACCAATTTAAAGATACTAATGAGCTCTATACAATAAATCAAAAACCCCTATGCCTCGAGCCTTCTAAGGTTTGCAGATTTGCGAAGAAGAGGCAAGAAAAATATTGACTAGACGAAAGAAATAATTTCAAACTCCTCTAAGCTAATTAAATCTTAAATCTAAAATTAATAAACCTAATTCTAATATCTAAAGCATGGATATTAAATTTGAAATAAAGAGGATATTATTATGATAGTAGAGGTACCTTACTATTTCGGGAAAATGCCGATTAGCATTTGTGAAGAAGAAAATTGCCAAGCAAGCACCAGACCTTCCTCAGCTCGCAGCTCACGCAAGAAATTTTAGATGGGTGAGAGCACTTCAGAATGAGGAGAAAAGAGGCTAATTGAAGGAGGGAAAGGCTAGCTGGCTCTACAGGGGTACGCCTCCAGACATGGCAGGCAACAACCGATGGTCGTGGGAGATGACGTACAGGGAACTCAGCATGACCGTTGGATCAAAGTGTCGATCTGACGACCATACCTGGTCAAACACACATGCGCCATTTGATCAAGATTTGGAGCATCCAATTGGGGTAATTATGGGTGGCAATTTTACCCTAAACTCGAAACTCGTTCGAAAATCACTCAAATTTCGAGCCAAATCAAACTCAACTTGAACTTTTTGAGTCAATTATTGAGTTGAATATTTGGACTCGAATCTAGTTCGAGTCAAGTTCAAGTTAGTATTAACTTGACTCAAATTGGGTTCGAGTCCACTCTAAATATAATGCCGGTTAATGCATAAATATATAAAGCCGCATACTCTAATTGAAACATACTGCAGCAAAGTCGGGTGCAACGCTTGCTCATCACTCGACTGACCTCAGTTTAAATCCCTGAAATGCCTTTTATTTTTAATATGCTGCGATGCTGCGGATTTGAAAGCGGACAAAATCCACGCGATAATCTCTGCGGCTGTCCTTATCTCCACAGAGTCTACAGATTTGGGTTATCTGGCCATTCTTTTTTTTGATCTCTTGATTCTCAACTATCGAGTCTCACCTTCTTTGTCTGGTTTCTCACATTCTACTCGCTTCTCGCCTTCTCCTGGCTACCAAATTCTTCTGTCCCGAGTTCTGAGTCTGATCTTGCTAGTTGTATGTTCTTTGCTTCTTCACATTGTTTTTTGGAAATCAAAAATTTGTGGAGGTTTTGTAAGTCGTTTAAATTTTTTTAGATTTTCAATGTTGTAGTAAGTTGTTTGCATATTTTAGGGTTCAAGTTGTAAGTGCAAGCTGATGTTGTGAATCTGTTTATATTATGTGCTTCTATTTTATTTTAGGGTTTTTCGACATGCTATGAGTCTATTTTATTTTAGGGTTTAGGCCTTACTCCTTAGGGTTTGTTTAATATTTTGCCATTTTTGCATAGATTTATGATTTTATTTAATATATAGTGGTATTTTTTAGATTTAGGATTTTCAATTTTTTTAGGTTTAGTTCTTAAGGTTTAATATTTTGCCATTGTTTAATATTTTACATATTTTATGGTTCAATGTGCAAGTGCAAGTTGATGCTGTCATTCTGTTTACATTATGTACTTCTGTTTAATTTTGGAGTTTTTAGACATACAGTAAAGCAAAGTAGCAATAGCCCAAGTAGCAGTATATTTTAGGATTCAACATGCATATGTAAGCTAATACTGTGGATCTGTTTGTATTCTGTACTTCTATTAAATTTTAGAATTTTTATACATGCTCCCATAGTCACATGCAATATTTTATGAGCATATAATTCTATTTTTAAGGGTTAAACTATGAGTTAGAATTGTGATTTTATAATTACAGTTATAGGTTTACAGTCTAATAATTTTATATTTATTTCAAGATTTTTAATATTGTAGTAAGTTATTTGTATATTTTATGGTTTAAGCTGCAAGTTCAAGTTGGTGTTGTGATTCTATTTATATTATGTACTTCTATTTAATTTTAGAGTTGTTAAACATGTAATATGTTATAATCATATAATATTGTAAGTGTAACTCTATATTTTGGGTTAAGCTGTGAGATGGAAGTGTGTTCTTATAGTTATAGTCTTATAGACTTATAGTCTAACAAATTATTTAATATTTTGTCATACTATTTTTATATTGTTTAAAATTTTTAGTTGCACTCTTGCAATAAGTTATTTGCATATTTTTGGGTTTAAGCTATAAGTGTTATGAGTTGGAATTGTGTTTTTACAGTTACATTCTTATAGATTTACAGTCTAACATTTTGTTTAATATTTTATCACATTTTTTTAATGGTTTTTCAAGGTTTTTAGTCTGCGGTAAGTTGTTTGCATATTTTAGGGAATTATGGTTCAACTTACAAGTGTAAGCTGATGATGTTATTCTATTTACATTCTATACTTATCTTTAAACTTTAGGGTTTTTACTTTTTAGACATGCAATATTTTATAATCATGTAATATTGTAATTTGTAATTTTAGAGTTTTTTGGGTTAAATTATGAGATGGAATTATGTTCTTACAGCTACAGTTTTACAGATAGTCTAACAATTTAGTTAATTTTTTGTCATATTATTTTTGTTGTGTTTTAGAATTTTCAATCTTACACTCTTGCATTAAGTTGTTTGCATACTTTTGGGTTCAAACTGCAAGTGCAAGCTGATGATGTGATTTTGTTTATAATTTCGTAATATGTATTTTTTTTAATATTTTAGCTAAATAGAAGATACAACTATAAGTAATTCTTTTGAGATAGAAACTGATAAACTAGGTAGAGAACAAAATGTTGCATTTGAGTCAAAAAATAGGGAAGCAAGTGCAAATCCTATTATTATTATTTCCTAAATAGGTGAAACATATCAGGTTATTTCAAATATTAGGATATTTAAAAAAGAAGTGTAATTTGTGATCATTTTGAAATAATAGTCTAAAGATAACAAGGTTAATCCTGTTGATAAACTATCATGTAGGCATTATCATAAGACTTATATGTCCCAAAAATCTGGATCTACCTCAAATTACTTTAGGCATATCAAAATTTTCTCAGTATTGAGTCAAGCAAACAAAAAATAAGAAAATTTTTAACCTAGAGATTTTGGAAAAGGGAAAATTAGTAAATGTTGAAACAAGCAATTTTTGTGTTACATCTGCATTTGATAATAATAAAGTAAGAAATATATTGACAAAGATGATTATTACAATTGAGTTATCTTTTAAGTTTGTAGAGCAGTCATATTTCATTTTATTTGCACATATTTTGAATACTAACTATAAGAAAATTTCAAGAAAAATTATACATGCAGAATGTTTAAAAGTTTATGAAATTGAAAAGGAAGAGATGAAGAAATTGCTAAAGTCTGTTAATTATATTTCATTAATAGCTAATTGTTAGACTTCAAATCAATCAATAGCACACTACATTAATTCAGATTAGGTGTTGCAATATTCTATTATAAATTTTATTGATCTTGAACCTCCGCATACATCACATGTTATTGCTGATGCCATTAGTGAGTGCATAATACAGTGGGCATCCACAAAAAAATTATAATAATTATATTTGATAATGCATGTGCCAATGATAATGCAGCAAAGATTTTGTCAAAAAATCTTGATAACACTAACAAACTTTTTTTAAAGGAAAAATATTTTATATTCATTATTATGCACATGTTTTAAATTTGATTATTCAAGGTGGACTTAAAAATTGTAATTATATTATTGAAGTTGTTATAGAGGCTATTGTTTATATTAAAAAAATATTCAAGTCGCTTAAAATATTTGGTGAGATTGCAAAATTAATTGGTATTTTAACTCGTAGATGTCTTTCAGATGATGTAAAAATAAGGTGGAACTCCACATTTTATATGCTAGAATGTGCCTTTCATTATAAAATTGTGTTGCATGAATTTCTTAGAAAAGATAAGAAATTAGTTTGGGGTTTGACAGATGATGATTAGGATAGACTTAATATAATTAAATGTATTATTAAAGTTTTTGAGAATTCTTTAAAGATATTTTTAGGTTCAACATACCCAACTGCTAATCTCTTTCTTCCTGAAATGATTCATATTAAATATATTATTGAGAGTGGGGCAAGTGAGAATGATGATTTTCTTAGATTGATGTGCATTTCAATGAAAGAAAATTTTATAAGTATTGGGCTGATACTAACTTGCTAATGTGCATTGACATTATGCTTGATCCAAGGAAAAAAATGACATTTATTAAATTTGCATTTAAATTAATATATTCTGGCTTAGCCCTTAATGATAAAATTGAGTGAGTTTTATAAAATTTGCATGAACTATTCGGCTTTTATTATATAGACACATTTAGAATAGTTTTTGATTCTTCAAATAGTTTGATAATACTTCAAGACAGCTCTAATTGAAGTTATTCTGAACTAGAAAATTCAATTTTAAGAGATTTTGATTTTTTTTGGAGTCTGCTTGTGCCAACCAGCCAATTAAATCAGAGATTGAACTTTATTTGGATGAGGATTGTATTAAGTTGCCTCAAGAACAAAAATCTTCATTTGATATTCTAAAATGGTGGAAAATGATTTATTTAAAATGGCATATATTAACAAAGATGGTTAAAAATATTCTTACTATTCCTGTTACAACCGTTGCTTCCAAATCTACATTTAGCACAGGTGATCGTGTACTTGAGGATTATAGAAGTTCATTATCACAAAGTATTGTTAATTCTCTTATTTGTATAACAAATTAGATTATTGGCTCTCAATCCAATCGTATACATTTGGATGAAGATGTAAAATTTTGAATTTGATATATTATAAATTCTAATTTATAAGAGAGATAAGAGTATCGTACAAGTTTAATTAATTTGTTTTGTTTTTTTTTATACAGGAAGAACAACTAACATGTGTTATACCAGATAATGTGGTGTAGGATCTACTTAATTGAAATAAGTGGTTCAAGTTATTATTTAATTATAAGTACTTTTGAGTGTGTTGTACTTAATTATTTTTGCAGAACTTTTAATGATATATATTATATAACTTTTTATGTGCTCCACTTCTTCTGATTATTTTTATAAAATTATATGGCATTTTTAATTTTTATATTTAATCATGAAGTTATAATATTGTCTATTTAATTTAAATCCTCATTGCTGGATACTGACTATTTTTATTTGGATTCTTATTTAAGCAGGTTTATTGTAATAACCTAAGGTTGTTACTCAATTAAATTTAAGTCTAATCATATCTTAATTATCATTCTGTTAATTTCATCTAATTATTAGAATCAATCCCTAAAAATTTGGCGCAATTCGGAGTAAAATCCAATATTTGGATTATTTTAATATTTAATTAATTAGAAAATTGAGATATTTATTTTGACCTCAAAATCAAAATCCGACTTCGTCGTTACAATCGTTACCCCAAAATTAGCTAGGGGTGACGTTTTGGATACGTTTGGAAGTCATCGAATTTTTACAAATATTTTAATATAATTAAATGCACCGAAAAATAGAATAATTAAATAATCGTTGGAATCAAATTTTGACTTTGCTGTTGAATTCCTCACCCCCAAATGAGCTAGGGATGAAGTTTTAAGATTTTTTGGAACATGTTTATTTAATCTGAATTTTTAATAAATAAAAAATTATGAATAATAATTAATTATTTCTTAATTTATTTTTTTTCTTTCCTTATCTCTCCTAAATTTTGGCTGGCCATCCCCCTTCATTCGGTTGACCCCTTGCCTCCCTATTGCACATTGAAAGCTGAGGCCATCCCTCTCCTCCCCCTTCTTAATTGCAATGCTTGATGGCTAAGGCTACCCCCCTCCCCTTACCTTATAACTTCCTAGCTCATGGTCTTCCCCTTCCTTCTTCTTCTTTAAAGAGAAACCTCAGCCCTCCTTATTTTGTTTGCTGCTAAGCTACAAGCTTCCTCTCTATTTCTCCCATTGCTGAGCTTGGTACTGACGAAAGAGCTTCTCTCCCTCAAAGGTCTTGAGGAAAATAAATGTTTATTCTTTCTCTCCCAAAGGTTAATGTACCATTTTGTTTACTCTCCTTGTACCCATTTATTTTTCTTCCTTGTTCATTTTATTCATCTATTATGCTTATTCGCATATTTAGACATCCATGATTAAGTATGGAAGTCATTATAGTTCTTCAAAGTAATATACCGCATGCTCTATTTTTCGTCCATTCTGCATACTCCTGCCTTTATCACCATTGTTCATATAGTTAGGATGATCCGTTCGTGTCGATTTTGATATCAATGGAAATGTATCGGAAAAACCTTTCCATTGATATATGGCACCGCTCATGGAATGCTCTGGATTGAGAGTATTTGAGCTCGAAATGTGACCCTCCACGGTTTTCACACAGGCGAAATCACATCGGGCACTACAGTGCGCCGTAGCGTCCAGAAAATTCATTTGACAATATCTTAGTCATTTATATTCCAAATCCAAAAATTTAAAGTGCTAGATAGCTTAGAATTTTAGTGCCAACAATAATCTAAAATAATATTTAGGTTCTGAACCCTAGAAAAATTAAAAAATGACTAAAATACCCATAACCTTAATTAGGTCATAACTTGACTAATTGAAGTCCAATTTGGGCAAAATGAGATATATATTTAATATATTTATACGTATGGTTTAATAATTATGAGCATTCAAAGTTTTTGTGTTTAGTTTACATGTTTAATTAACTAACAAAAATTAAATTAATAGTTAATATTAATTTACTGTTTTAATTATTACTGAATTATTATATAACATATAACTAAAATAAAATAAATAATACAAAGAAGCAGTGAGACCCACGGGAAGACACGTGGCGGTCATCCGACGAGCGCGAGACGGAAGCGAGCCCTACGTAGGACATGTGGAGGTCATCCGACGAATGCGAGACGGAAGCGGGCCCTATGCAGGACGCGTGGCGGACACTCTATAACAACTCAGGTTGTTACTTAGGTCAATTATGACTAAACCAAGTCCTGATTATGATTCTAGTGTGCTAATTAAGTTATTAGGAGTTCATCACAAAGACATAGTTCAAATTAGGAGTCAAATAGATCAAATCCTAATTTTGGGAATTTCAGGAACCCTTGAATTTGACATATTTAAATTGATCTCAACTCAAAAATCTGCCTTTTTTGAAAATCAGCCGTTAAAAATTAAATAAATAAATATATATATATATACATATATTAATTTAATTTATTTACTTCATTTAATTAATTAATTATACTTAATTTAATACTCAAAATTAAATAATCAACCGGTTTCCGAAAAATACCAAATTTTCACCATTACTTAATTGTGGGTGAGAAACTCAAAAATGCAATTGAATTTTTGATTGGATATCAATTTAATTATCATAATTTTTTGAGTATTTAAATAATATTAAAATAACCGGGAAAAGTTCGATGACTTTCAAATACTCCCAAAATACCGTCCCTAATTAATTTGGGGATGATGAGCCTAATGGTGGACTTTGTTTTTGATTATGAGGTATAAATAAAATTGGCATTCCCAAGATTTTTTAAAAAATTATGAAATATTGGAAAGTCTCAAATGACCTCCAAAATGTATGAAATTTGAGGTGGAGACTCATAACACTATTATAAGAGTATTGAAAAGAAAATTAAGTTAATTTAGCAATTAATTAACATGTAACAACACTAGAATTGTTACACTTACTGCTTATGTGAGAGAGTTAATTTACATATTTTATTCTTTCAATTTTAAAGATTGTAATAATTATTTTCTGTGATATTTTTATTTATTTTTGTGATGAATTTACTTTCATATTAAATATTTGGATTGAATAAGTTGATAGTTTTCAAATTCTACTTGCACTTATTTTATATTCTCCCTCCTTTACTATTGTAACTTTCTTAACTTAACACCTTCACAAAGATACTTGTCCACATAACACTTAGTGCGGGTTAATTTCCTTCTAACCCAGTGTTAAGTGTTATGATAATGCTCTATTGTTTGATTGGGTTATTGATCTAATATTGGGGTCGTTACAACTAGTCATCGAATCCAATACTGAAGCATTTATGACACTAATGCTTAGATCAACAAAATATCAATATCCATCCATGACACTAATGACTATGAACTGAACTGAGCTACACTGTACTGTATCTCAATATTAAATTATAGATGCAGACTAACTAAAGCACATTCCACTAATTGTTATCTTATTTATTGATCAATCAAATTTATATAATTTATTTATGTTCATGACTTATACCCTTTCAAATCTAACATAAAACATTTATCAAATTTCTTATATTTTATCTAATATGTCAAAGCAATATAAATGCTCAAAATAATAAAGAAATGCGTACAAAACAAGGTATAAACTGTACTACACAAAAATTTGTGATATCACTTATTTTCTAATTTAATTGTTCTAACTAATATAAGATTATACAAGCTCAGGATCTTCAGCATCCTACTATCCAATATAAACTCAGAGTTACAATCCTATAAGATTTAAAGCAATTGGAACTAATCAAGTGCTAATTCAATTTAATCAATGTCGCTTACATAAGTTTAATAATAAATCAATCTATCTTAATTAATGAATTTTATAACCCAAACTAATATTGATTAAGATAAATCAAGTTTAATAAATTTAATTCTAAAATATTGGAGTTTAAACTTTTTAATCCAAAGGTACTAAAGACTAAGGGTCTATGGCTATTCCCAACTCTCACGAACTAAAATTACGATTATTTTATTAAGTACAATCAAATTTAATAAGATGATCTCTTACCTTAAACTAAGGTTTAAATATAAAATTATTATAATAAAGAATGAAATTTAGAAACATATAAAATTAATGCTTCATTCTATTGAGTAACTCATTTATCTAAGGAATGAATTATAACTTAAGTCTATTACTAAACACTTAAAGAAGAAGGTTTCCTAAAAGTTTAAGGAGAAAGCTTATTTAAAGAAAATCATAAGAAAAAAACTTGAGAAAGAAGTTCATTAGTTAAGCATTTGATTTCATTTAATGATAATTACAATTAATTTAATGAGAGATAAATCAACCATTTTAGAGGTTTTTCTATATTTCTTCAATTGAATGGAGTAATTAAATGTATCAGTTGGCAAAGCAAAAAATATCCAAATATTTTATGTTGATCTGAGGACAAATTTTCAATGCAACTGCAAATCTAGACTCTAAAAACATGCCGATGCTTTCAGACTAGCTCTTACCAATGGCTATTTAATTTCAGTGCTTTGTGCTTTTACACAAAATATACTCCTGGCTGACAGAGTTTGTTAATTTACATCGAAATTAAATAGTTGTTTACCCCTAAATCATTAGTTAAGTCGAGCACCTGCAAAATCAAAGGAGCCGGCCGGTAAGAATGCTCCCGCTTCGTCTCAACCTCCGTGCCCATCGCGGTCTGCGCTCTCTTCTCCCTTCCAATTTGTTCGGTGAGAGGCCAACCTCAGCCTTCTCATCTGAATGGAAAGTGCGATCAGCGGCCAGGGCATCGTATGGCACCGTTGTGGAGTCAGCGCCAAGGCTTCTCTTCAGGCAGCTTTTTGAGAAGGAGTCAGCCACTTATACCTATCTCCTCGCAGACGCAGGCCATCCCGAGATACCTGGCGTGGTGAGTGTTTTTATTTTATTTTATTTTATCATTATTATTTTCTATATATTTATTCTCCCGGCATACATGGTTTCATAACTTTATTCGTTTGCGCCTTGGATTAAGGCACTGTTTGGTTGCCTGCCAATGTAAAATATTTTTATGATATCATACTACTAAGATAACAATATCAACAATAACTGTTTGTTCTAGTGATGTTATTTTATTGAGTTATTCGCTCGTGAGGTGAGCTTATCTTTCAGAAACATATAATTAACAATCTCATTGAAATAACAAGACTTATGAGAAACATAAAAGGCTGTAAACTCATATCAAATCGGAATGAAACAATACACACGTAAAACAAATAGCCTTTCAAATGAATAAGCATTTCATATTTATTTCCTTGAAACAAGACAATCGTAACAAAGAATAATCAAACTATACAACTCTTGTAATAATATTTAGATGTCTGAAACACAAAAATAAATGATACATTGTAGTAAAAAAGTCACACAACTATTCAATCTCAATCTAATGAATTCTTTTGAAGGTACTCTCGCACAAACAATTTTTTTGTCGTTCTTGGATTTGATCATGAATGATGATGCAATCAATAAATTCTGATGAAACCATGTAGTTGACACACTTCTTAATGTCAATATTAGTAATTATTGTCAATCTATTAAGTTATAAATATTCAGTAGCAGACAAGTTATTGCGACATCCAATGGTATTCAATGCCTCACATATTCTTAGAACACCGTTAGAATTTTTTAAAGCACATTTAGCAATTTTATCCAAAATTTGTACTTTTTATTTATGTATGTATTATGATGGGGTCTCATTCTTTTCTTTTCCTTTCATGTAGTTGAAGCTCCACCCACTAATTTGATATATATTCCAAGTTTTTGTATTGAACAATTTGTTTGCATGCCATCTTCAACATTATAGTTTGATTAGTATTAAGTTATGCTTCAAATCCAACATGTCCATTTATTGACCATTGGTATGTGGTATGATGCTCAACATTAACTGCTTTGAACCATTAGTAATATCATATTGAAGTATTGGGATAGTTAACTATTTTTGCAACTCCTCATAAAATGAAAAGGATAATGATTTTAAAAATATAGATTAAACATTGTATTAGAAGGTATTACTTTTGCTTACTTGTGCTATCATAAGACTTTCAAATTCACCAAATATCATATTCTTTTCTATATCACTTAATATGTTGAATCATATTTCATCTTCTACATTAAGCTTTCCCTTATCATTTAACATGTTCAGTGTTAATACTTAGTATTCAAACATCAAATTTAACCTTTTTTTCTTCATGAGAATGGGAAATATTCTTCCATTACTTGTTGAACTTGTATCTACAATTATTGTCAATTTTGACCATTATCAGTAATATGTCTCTAACCCATACAAGTTGACATAAGAGATAGATTCTATCACCTTTTCCCATTATCTACTTGGTTTCAAATCAATGAACTTAGGCTTGAGTTTTGGGTAGGTAGCTTGCTAGCCATCGAGTTTGCTAGAACGTGCATTAAGGAACCCAAGCAATTAAGCATCACTAGTAAGCTATAAAATATATTTTTAAATACACTTGAAGCAAAAAATAGCCTAGTAAATGGGCTAAGCATAAATTATTATTGGCCTTTAAAGATCAAATATATGTTAAGTCTTAGTAACTATTTTTTTTTTTGCGTTTGACATCTGCTCACTTATGATATTTCTACGATGTACCAATTCTATATTATATTCACACGATGAGCGTCACTCAATTTGTTATGTTCACCTTAACATATCACTTATGTATACCAAATGATACTTACCATGAATCATATTTCAATTGTGTAATGCACAAGATTCAATGACGGTGTCAACTTGTGCAAAAAATGGAAAAAATGATCGCATTGGGCCAAAGAATATTATAAATCTTTTTTATAAAGAAACATGTGTGCTCAATTTTTGTGCATAAGAATACTTATGATCAAACAACTCTTTATAACATTGGTTGATTCATGATTTGGTCATTCCTTTAAATGGTGTCATGTTGCACAATGAGGCATTATGAATTTGTGCTTTGTTAAATGAATAACATTAACAACTCTTTGTTAAATAATTTTCTGTTTAGCATAGGCTATTATGTCATTCTGAGCATTCTTAAACTTGCACGTAGATCTCTTTCAACCAGTCAAGACATAAACCAACTATTGATTAAAATCAATTGTGACAAAAAAGATTATGGATTAGTTCTATTTATCTTCAATGAAAAGGTGTATTAATCTTGATGGAACATAGATTATAATATGTGATTCATCCAATGCACCAATGTTTTCTTGCAGCAAATGCACATAAATATTCATTATATCAAATATTTTAATATTAAAATATGCTTATTTAAAAAATTTCCTTGAACCATGGCATGAATTTGGAGCTTGTTACAAATTCTTTGTGATTCAATATTGGCCAGACTAATAATCTCATTCTTAAGAAATATAGCTCATAATAATGTATTGAAAAATCATCTAATTATTTTTGTGGTTCGTTTGAACCAAAAGTTGATAGCTTTGATGTGAGCACTTTATCATATAATATAAAGAACGTTGCTTCTTGCTATTCAACATGCATATATGTTATTCACCTTAGAAGTTATGTTAAATTTAACAAATCGCAAAACTTGAAATTTTTTTTTTCCTCATTCATACCATAATCCAATAACTTTTTCTCATTTGGGCATTATTTACAAATTATGCGACGATACAAATTATGTTAATCAAATTTTAACATCTGTATTTTGTATTTTTCGTGACTTCCCTATCACTATTGCTATGCACTGGCGGCGGTTGTGAATATAGTAACAACACACTTAGCACTTTCCTACAACAAACCAGCATTCATCATTAGATCTATTGTCCCTATACAACACAACAAAACAACATTGCTAAAAGAAAACATCACCATCTCATAGAGATCACCAGAACTCTACTCACTAACAACCTCTCACCCAACTTCTGGATTGATGCCCGCTTAACTTTTGAGAATCTCATAAATTGCCTCTTGTCCATAACCACCAAAAGAAAAACACTCTGCGAGTTTCTCCATAATCACACACTTACCTACAACCACCTCTATGTCCTTGGTTGCACATGTTATCCACTCCTACAACCTACAGAATACTCCAAACTCACTCACAAAACAATCCCATGTATATTCATTGGTTATTCATCCAACCATAAAGGCTATCGATGTTATAGCCCTCTCACACATAAAGTAATTATCTCCTGACACGTACACTTTCTTAAAAATCACTTCCACCCTCAAGTCTCCTCTTCTCAGCAAGCCTCAAACTCATCAACTATCGCCATCCCTATCTCTCAACTGCTCGTTCTTCCCTCTTCTCTTCTAACACGTCATTCTAATTTCCTCTAGTCCTCAATACAATGCCCCATCTACTCACTCCACTAGATCCACCGACATTCCATCGAACTTTCACAGTTCTTACACTCACCTACAACAATTTCTACGCTTCAGACCCCTCAAATCTCCCAAGATTCGAAACATCACACCTGCAAATCCACTGACACACCCAACAACTATAAACCTTCCCCTTCAACACATCCCATTCTCGTTTGATCCAAAACAGGTGCTATCAACCCTTGTCACATCCATTTGTGGTTATTCACCGCTCAATCAGCCCCCATAACCCAATCACCCACACAACCCAAGCCCCCACCTACCTTCAAACCTTTGAACATGACCATTGGAGAGAAACTATGGATGCTGAAATTCGTGCTCTTAAAGATCAAGACAGTTGGGACTTTAGCCCACCAAATCCAGCCCAACCAAACTCTTGGTAGTAAATGGACTTTCCAAACCAAATACAACGCCGACAGATCCATCGGCTGGCATAAAGCTCGCCTTGTGGCTCAAGGCTACAATTAAGCCTATGGGATACATTATATTAAAACCTTCAGTCCAATCGCCAAAATGTCTACCATTTATGTTCTTATCCACCATAGCCACTCATCACAATTTGCCCTTATTACAATTTGATGTCTCAAATGTATTCCTTCATGGATCCTTAATCGAAACAATCTACATTAAGCAATCTTAGGACTTCACGTACCCTACTAAACCCAACCCCCGACGGCACATGTCAGTTCAAGAAAGCACTCTATAGCTGAAAACAATTAACTCATCAATGATTCTCCATTTACACTGACTTCCTTACATAGAAGGGCTTCACTCAAAGCAAAGCAGATCCATCCATCCTCATCTACGAGTTAAACATCCGTGCATATCTCCTCATCTACGTTGACGATCTTCTTCTTACTGATACAAATTCGGACTTTCTCCAGTTTACCATAAGTTCAATGGAAGCTCATTTCAGAATGAAGACACTTGGGATTTTCCTCTCAGTTCCTCAGCATCTCTGTTCTGAATATAGTACACGATATACACCTATCACAAGCATCATACACTACCCTGCTCCTTCAAGTTGCCATAATGTCAAATTGTAAACCAACCTGCCACTTTCGCCGACAGCTCTATCAACGCCTCAGCTGCATTCACTGACCCACCGCTCTACCGAAAGCTTGCTGGCTGCCTCCATTTTCTTACCATCACTCGTCCGAACATTAGCCTTGTTGTCAAGCACATTTGCCATTACATGCACCACCCATCTCAACTCCACTTCTCTCAACTTAAACGCATTATACACTACATCAAGGGCACCATCAGTTCGATCTACCAATCACTTTACCTCTAAAGCTTCACGCATACTCCGACTCTGATTGGGTCGAAGACTCCATAGATCGGAAATTTACAATAGAATTCTGCATATTCCTTGATACCACCCTTTCCAGTTGGAGTGCAAAGAAACAACATACAGTAGCACAATCCTCTACGGAAGCCGAATACAGCGCACTCGCATCCACTCGCATCCATAGTCACATAACTCTATGGCTTTGATGACTTCTACAAGAGTTTCATCATTCTCCATCTCAACCTTACTTTTTATTTGCATGTTATTTAGATAATGAAACTCTTATCTGGATAACACAAAATTGTGACATTTTAGTAATACTAGCTAAGATTACATAATAACATTTGGTTTGTGGCTAGCAATTTAACTTGAAATTCGAAAATCATTCGAAACTTGCTCAAATTTTTAGTCAAATCAAACTCAATTTGAAATTTTTTAGCTGATTCTCTAATTGAACAGGATGACTTGAACCCAATTGGATTGGGTAAACCATCAGCTCCGCTTTTGCATTTTCCTTTGATTGACCTTGGGTTCAAAATTTCGAATGTTTTAAATCAGATTTTCTCTTTTAAAATGCTGTCGGCTGAATGCTTATTAAAATTTTAGCCATCAAATTTTAAATCAACAGCTTTTCCATAAGCCTTTGATTTTGAAACATGGTTTAAAGCCTCTCACAAGCCCTAAAATTTCTTGATAATTTTTTTGACTTCTCAGCTCTCGCTTCTTATCTTCTTCTCCTTCGTTCTCGAGTCCCGACCCCTTGTGATTGTTCTCTACTCTTGTGAATCGCGATCATTCTCTGTTGAAATCGTGAGCATCTGCAATTTGTAGAGATTTTGTGAATTGTTTAATAGCTAATATATATTCTTAGGTTTTTTGTTTAGGATTTGCAAATTTTTTATCAGATCTATTGTAGCTGTTGCTGGGGTTGCTGTTGCTTGTACTATTGTTGGGACTGGTACTGCCTCTGCTGTTGTCTCTGTTGCTGCTATGGCTACTGCCTCTTCTAGTGTTGGGGCTGTTGTTGCTGCTGTTGCTGCTGTTGCCTCCGCTACTGCTTGGCATGCTGCTACCTCTACTGCTGCTGGGGCTTCTGTTGTTACTTGGGCGGCCGCTGCTGTTTGGGCTGTTGATACTTTTGTTGGTTCAGGTATTTGTGATATATGGGTTCTTTCATGCTACTCATGATTGTTTTAACTTTCAAGCTACCGTTTTTTTTTTTATTTTATAAAACACAATTTCAAATTATTGTTTATTCTGATGTTGAAGATTCTGTTGTTTCTGTTGATGCTGCCTCTGCTGAGTTTGTTGTTGCCTTTGCTACTGCTGGGGTTGTTGCCTCTGTTGGTGCTAGGGCAATTGCTGCCTCTACTGTTGCTGCTAGAACACTTGCTAATTCTGATGCTGCATCTGGGGTTCCTGGGAGTGGGGTTGATGTAGCTTATATTGTTGCTTTATCAAATATTATAGGACACTGTAATATTGTAGGTTTGTAATTATGTAGGAGTGTTGGTGCCTGATGTAGTGGAGCTTTTGTAGTGTAATGTGTATTGTTGAGCACTTGCGTTGGTGTTGATGTTAAATATCATTGTGCAGTGTAGTATAATGTGCAAAATTATAAGTTCTGATTGGGTTAAATATCATTGTGCTTATGCTTCTTAAATTATTAGAAAAACTTTACAGAAATTCTAAATAAACAAGATCATAACTTCAACTCACATTTTCAAGCCTCCAACCTTTAAAATTGGCTCATTGCTTCAACATATCTGTTACAAAATATTACTAGTCTGCAAACCTTATATTGCATTGCAGCTGCTGCTTCTAGGTTGTTGTCTTACTGGACTGCTTATGTTGCTGCTGTAATGAAATGGTGTTGCCCTTTTAATTATTATTTTTTCAAGTATTTGCATATATATTTTTATAACTCAATTTTTTATTTTACTAAGTATTTTGAACTCAATATTTTTTGATTTTTATTTGTTTTATTTAGGCAATCATTTGAGATGATTAGATTGAATCTATAATAAATGATCACTATTGACTACTATGCTAGCTTGCTAGGCTACTAGCTTTAAGAAATTATATGTTAATCTGATTTCCTCTTAAAAAAGCAAATGAGCCATGCTCAAAAGTTGGATCATTCAGAGCCAATTGAGATATGTATTACTTGCATTTTATGTATTTTTAACTCAAAATTTTTGAGTTTGAGTCAAGTTCAAGTTGGGCTCAACTCGAAATTTTTTAGTTCAAGTTTAACCTGACTCAATTGAACTTGAATTGAATACAGCGATAAATTGGTTGCTTGTTTTCCCAATATTGTTAATTGCAAAATTCTAAGCTTTGGGGTGCAATGTTAACTTGTAGGTGCAGATAAACTATCAACCATGATTAATGGTGCTATCTCTTAACGTAGTGATATAATCAAATAATCTAAAGCTTCAAATGCTATATAAAATTGCATATTCGTATGTGCAATTTTGATATTTAAAAGGTGAAACTGCACCCCCTTTCCACCCTTTTGCTTCGCCACTGTGCTTAGATTAATAAATCTAAATTTTGTGGTACTTCTGATTTCTTGATCCATGAACCAGTTTGCTTTTGGTCGAGAAAATCATTGATTGCCTGCATCTGTAATTCATGTTAATCTTGAAAATTGTTTGATTGAAGGCTTTAAAAGAAAGATAGAGCGGTGTTGGGGTGGTTATAAAAATATTGATTTGTTAAATAGTAATTACATTATTGTGAATTAAACAATTAGTAATCTATGCCACTGTTACCTTGTAATGTTATAATATGCATGCCGTTTTGCTTGATTTCATAAGTAGCTATACTCATGATAGTTTATTTGCTAATTTTTCATTTCTTAAAATTTTAAGTATCACAAAAAGCATATATTTTATAACTTTTCAGTAAAATTCTCTTTTATCTTACTGCATTGCTTTTTGCTCAAAAAGGCATCTTTGAATCATCTGTTGCATCTTAAATCATGACTTGAAAATCAGCACCATTTGATCAAGTTAAGGCGTTCCCAAGGGAAGTAGAACCAATATGATTTATACTAGTTTGTATAGAGAGGTCCTTGCCTAGCTAACTGCTTGAACTTGCAAATTTAGCTACTGAATTTCAAAATTAAACCCTGGAGAACCAGCATAGCCCCCTGCACCAAATATACCAAACTTGCAAATGATATTGATTTTCTTTAACATAGCCTCTCATGTGACTATTGGTTCGAGGACTAAGATAGAAACATCATTATCCATATCAAGATTCCAGTACAAAAGTAAGAAAAAAATTCCCTTTTTTATTGGCCTGTATGACACTAGTTCTTTAATTGATTAATCCAGGCTAATTTTGCAAAAAAGAAACAAGATTTCTTGAATCAGTGACATAAATTAGGTAGGGCATAACTCACTTTTATTAGAATGAACGAAAACTTAAACCAAATTCTGTCTTATACACCATGATAAGAATCTTCCATAACCAGATATTTCTTGAAGGTTAATGTAGCTCTTTGGTACCTGAATGTGTTTAAATATCTACTTGCCAATGCTTACTACAGTAACTATGATTGATGAGCACATCCTATTTTTTTTGTCTTTGAGCTTTATTTGGTCATGTGGCTTGTACAACCTCTTGAACGGATTAAGATTGGATTTAGTGAATTGAGACGTGGGTGAAAACACAAACATAAATTTTGTGCAATTGGCATTTACATGCATATTTCTTTTCTGTTGGAACGTGTTAAAAAATTGATAGTAATAATCTTTAGCATCATTTTGAGTAAGAACTAAAGTGTCAATATATGACACATTTAACATTATTTGAAATGCTTAACCTTTTTCTTATAAAATGAGCTAAACCTTTTAGTTTCCAGTATGCAATGCATAATTGATTAACTAACTTTCACCTTGGGGTAGTTGATTGACCCTGTCGATAAAACGGCAGATAGAGATGTATCTTTAATCAAGGAGTTGGGTGTGAAGATCATCTATGCTATCAATACTCATGTACATGCTGATCATGTGACCGGAACAGGCATGATAAAGGTTAGTGAAACCTTATTTTCCTAGTTCATTCTACACTATGCTAATGGATAATAGCATAGCACCACTAAGAGTATATTTTATCCGGTTGAAGCTTTTAATTATTTTCTTGTTCTTTATTCTGTTTTAGTAATGCATTTTATTTGATTTATATATGCTTGTTCCGGATAAAATATACTTGCAGGGAAAAATTCCAGGTGTTCAATCAGTCATCTCGAAAGCTAGCAATGCAAAAGCAGACCATTTAATTGAGCATGGTGACAAATTATATTTTGGTGGTCTTCATTTGGAGGTATGACAATATTTATTTCTTAAAGCATTAAACAGCTCCTTATCCTTAATTCTTCAATGCTTTAATTGGATGCTTATGGATATCAAATACATATTTTTTTCGGGCCATGGTTTTTAGAGTGTTTATTTTTGAAAGGCATTGTGCACTCTAAAAACCATGGAATATACATAGATTAGAAAATATAAATTAAGATAATCTTCTTTTGTTGCCTAATAGGGAGCCATGTGGTTAATAGAATCCGAGTTGGTTGCATGAGATGGACTATCGCTTCTGGAGTGTTGTGCGATCGAAAAAATCCACTCATAATTAATGAAAATTTTTGTAGAACAGCTATACAATTGGCTATATTATATGGGGCTAAATGTTGGTTAACAAAGAAGAAACTTACTGATAAAATGAGTATAATAGAGTTGAGGATGCTTGGTGGATGAGTAAGCATACTTGTAACGATAGAATGTGAAATGAATTTATCTATAGCAAGGTTGGAGTGGCTCTAATAGTGGTTAAGATTAGAGAATGTTGATAGTTCAGGCATATTTAGCATAAATGTTTAATGCCCCTGTTAGAAAAATTGAATATATGAAATTTTCTCATATTAAAAGATTAAGAGAAAGATAAAAAAATATGAGAAGAAACCAGTAAAAAGGACATTTTTTATTTAGAACTCACGGAGGAGCTTCTATCTGATCGTGTACAGTGGACAAAGAATTTATGTAGCTGATCTCACCTAGTGGGATTAAGGCTTAGTGTTTTTTTTTGGAAGAAGTTGAGCCCCATTGAAGCAAATATGTGATTGTTGAAATTTGAACTCTTGATCTGTCAAAAATTTAAATACAAGGGCCCTACCCATTAGTCCACAACACCATATACTAGCTTAGTCTTGTTGTGTTCTTTTGTTGTTTATAAGGCACAATTTTATTCTTTGGCGATACAAATGTACTATCCTTGTGACTTTGCTTTTGTTTATTTTGAAGTTGAACTTAGAGAGAAGGAAGATGATGCGGTTGCTGACCAACTATTAATGATGATATCTTGATGAAAGTTAGTTGTTTCTTTCAACGAATGTGGTACAGGGATAGGAGAGAAAGAGAGATAGAGGGAAAGACCACTAGGCCACAAAACCATTCTCTAACTTGGTGTTGTTGTGTTTTTTTTTTTTTTTTATGGCACAATATTTATTATTTTGCGATAAAAAATTACTATCCTTGTGGCTTTGCTTTTGTTTTGTTGAAGTAAGAGAAGGAAGATGATGCAGTTGCTGACCAACTTTTAATGATGATATCTTGATGAAAAATAGCTGTTTCTTTCAACAAATGTGGTACAGGGATAGGAGAGAGAGGGAGGGAGGGAGGGATTTGTCTCATTCATTATGCTGGTTTGATAAACTATATGCTGCATGATCATAAAGTTTTTGGTCAAGAGGGAAAGGAGTCACGTTTTATTTATTTATTTGAATTGAGGTTCAAAATACCTTAGAAGTTGAACTTAGAGAGAAGGAAGATGATGCGTTTGCTGACCAACTATTAATGATGATATCTTGATGAAACTTAGTTGTTTCTTTCAACGAATGTGGTACAGGGATAGGAGAGGGAGGGGATCTGATCCATTCATTATGTTGGTTTGATAAACTATGCTGCATGACCATAAAGATTTTAGTCAAAGGAGAGGGAAAGGAGCCAAATTATTATTATTATTTTTAAATTGATTTGAGGTTCAAAATACCTTAGTCTCTATTTGGTTGTAGTTTAACTTAACCAAACCTCAAATTGTTTTAGTTCGCAACCTAGTTTGGCTCAACTTAAGCTTGTTTAAACTTGAAAGAGTATAATTGCAAATATATTGCGGGATTGTTGTTTGGTTTACTGTTATTTTTGTTGTTGTAAGCCGGATTAAATTTAAACCAAAACACTAATGTTAGGGTTCGTTTGGTATAGCTAGAGCTGTATGAAAAAGTTGTTGGAAAAGAAGCTTCTAGAAAAGAAACTGTTGTTTAAATTGTTGGCGGTAAAGTTGTTATTCATTGATGACCCTAATATGGTGCCTACTGAAATTGAGTTATTTTTAATATAATTTTTTCTTATAGTTGTGTTTTTTCAAGCTAAGTTAGTTGATAATTAAGTAATCAATTAATAATATTTTCATGTTAATATAATGATTTAACTACTTTTTTGCTAGTCAATAATGTTAATTAATATCAATTATGATAAATTATTATTATTAATATCAATTATGATAAATTATTATTAAATTGCTAATGCTAATAAATTAGCTAGGTTATATAATATTTATAATGTCAACTACTTGAATTTTTGATTAATTATATTCTACTGATTAGTTATATTTAAGTATTTATGCTAAATATGTTTATTTTAATTAATAATGTTCAATTTTTTATAATTATGTTAATTTTATTAATTATTTATATCACTTTATGATAATTAATTGTGTCAATTAATTAATTATACTAATTGATTAATATGTTAGGTAATTATGCTAGTTAGATGCGTGCAAATATTTAAATAGCAGCAATAAACTACAATAAGCTCCCTAGAAGCTGGGCAGTGACAGTTCACAAGTAACTTTTTAGAGATTGCTTCATGGGCAGCAACAAAAGGCGTCTCCCCAAGACATCTGGCTAATGTTTTTTATGAAGTTTAGCAGCAAAAAGGTTACACCATGGCCCATGTTGGCCTAAGCTATAGTCTATTTAATTAATATTTATTTTTTAATTGTTATTAATTATCTTGTTTTATAAAATTAATTAATTATTAATCATAATTTAAACAAAACAAACTGGTGTTTATAACATTTTTGTTAATTAGTTATTATTCTAATACTTATGTTAATTGTGAAATGATAATTAATTGATAAATTTAAATTTATATTGTGGCATAAATGGATAATTTAATAAAGTGATTGATTAATGAATTTATAAATATAAAATTGAATTATCATATTTGCGAACTAGTTAAGTTAACTATAATATTGATTAATTGTTTTTTACATAAAATTTACATAATATTAACTGTTTAATATTAATTGAAACATTATAAAATTATCAAAATTTTACTTATGCTATATATAATCTTTATGCTCTTAATAATTATTTTGTGCTGATTAATTTAAATTAATAATGATTAATTACATACTATGTTAATCTTTGTTTGAATATGGATAAATTGTTATTTTATTTATAAATTTGTTACAGTTTATTCCCAATAGGAACATTCATGCTAGATGGAGAAAGGTTTACAAATGCTTATAAGCTTCAATGTTTTCGCCATATGCTAATATCAATGGGAGCTCGGTGATTACTTGAATGCTCAGAGCCGCCACTACTTTACGGGCATCATTTAGCTAGGATTTGTGAATGAAGTATGTAGGGAGTTTATCATATAGCTGCAACATTTAGGGAAAAGACAATTCAGTTTCATGTGGGACAATTGGATATGAAGCTGTAAGCGCACATTCAAACTATGAGCTCAATGTTCAACAACCATCGGAATACTTATCCAGTCCATACACATTTGAAATTAAGCAGTTATTTGATTTCAGGTAAAAAGAATCCTTAAGTAAAACGATTGCAATGTAATGTATTTTCAAGTAAAAGAAATACAGCATAAAGTATTTTAATTGGTATTAAATCAAATAAAGTTAACCTAATCTTGATAAAATTGTTTAAGTTAATACTTAAAACTAGCATAACAGCCAAACATTTTGATTTAATACCTTAGCTTAAGTTGTTCAATCTAACTCTTGCCTAAACAAAACAAGTCATTAGTAGTTTTGCTGTCCTATTTTACCTCCCCAAAATATGAGCTAATGTGAGCCTTGAAAGTGTTTGCAGTAGGCCAATATTAACTGTTTGGGTGTTCAAAGTTAACCAATTATAAGTATCAAAATGACCATTTGCTTAATACTCTCTTACTTTCTCCTTCGCAAAGAGCAGTTTCTTATATTTCTTGTGACTTATTTAGTTGTTAAAAAATGCAACATGTTGTATAAAACCAATTTTTAACAGATTCTGTTGTATGGCTGGATGCAACTCAAAATCATTATTATCTTAAAATTAATGATTTCCGCTTTTCACATCACTTTCAAAACTAGTAATAAAGAGATCACTGTTTTTTTATAGTATGTTTCTTATTTGAAAGCAACCCAATCAAGCCATTACTAAGAATAATAGATTGACACATAATTGCCCTCAAAACTTTAAAAATTTATTTCTTCATGAAATAGATCAAGAAATGTTATTTTCAGGTTCGTTCTACTCCAGGACATACATTAGGCTGTGTTACATATATAATTGGTGGAGGAATCAATCAGCCAAATCCTAGGATGGCTTTCACTGGAGACACTGTGTTGATACGTGGTTGTGGTAGGACAGACTTTCAGGTATGATAATATAACTTTTAAATGACTTTCAGGACAGAATTTCATGTGGGGGGGAGCACATGGAATCCAAATTATGCAATTATTAGGTTATTAAGATATCAACTTTTTACATATGTTAATTTAAATATTTTAGGTAGACTTTTTTTAACTGTTGTTATACTTTTACTTGATATTGAATGATACATAGATTTCTGTGCTTATTTAGTTTAATTCATGCTACTTAAAAATTTGAAATTGATAATAATGTTTGCATTTTAGATAAATTTTATATCAAATACTAATGCAAGTTTAAAGTCATTTTATCCTTAATGTGTACAAAATTTGTAAGTGTACTTTTAAGCTTTGCATAAAAAGTTAAATAAAGTGTTTAGGGTTTAAATAATAAGGGTAATTCGTTTATGCTCCGCTGAATACTGAAAGAAGCGAAGAAGAGGGAAAACACAGAATACACCGGAGGAGGGGTGTCTGAGATACCATATATTTTCTGCATCTAGCAACATATATTACACATGTAATAGATTGAAGTTGCTACAATGCATGATGAATAGTCTTAATTGTTATTATCCCCTGCAAACAAGTCATCGGGACTGGTGTGGTGGTTTGGAGCAAAGCTTGTAGAATTGAGCTGTTATGTGAGGCTTGGTGAGAATATTAGCAGCTTGTCTTCAGTTGAAATGTAGGACAGTTCGATCTTTTGTCCAGTTATGCTGTCACAAATAAAGTGACAATCAATTTAAACGTGTTCTGTTCGGGTGTGGAAGATAGGATTATTTGCGAGTGCCTTTTATTCACAATATAAGATGGTGGGTTGCTGTTATGGAAGCTGGAATTCTTCTAGCAATCGGCGCAACCAGATGATGTCTATAGCGGTAGATACTAGAGCCTTGTATTCTGTTTCAGTGGAGGAATGGGGGACGGTGCTTTATTTCTTAACGCTTCAAGAGATGTGGGTGTTGTCTAGAAAGATGCAGTACCCAGCTGTAGATTTTTTGTCTTCTATGTCTCCTGTCCAATCAAAATCAGCATGGGCATGAAGTTGCATGTTTTATGGGCTGATTTGTATGCCTAGGAAAAGGGTATTCTTGAGGTATCTTAGGATTCGTTTGAGCTGTCAAAGTGTATTTGGGTGGTGTTATCCATGTGTTGGTAGATTTTGTTGACGGCTAGGCTTATGTATGGTCTTATGATGGTACGGTATTGGAGGGAGCCAATTAGCTGTTTGTAGAGTTTCGGATTGCCTAAAGCGGTGTTAGATGGCTGTTTGGGTATTGAGTTGGTGATATGAGTTGTGATTGTGTTGTATTGTTCCATACTGGCTGTTTTCAGGATTGTTGAGGTGTAGAGATCTTGGCAAAGCAATGAACCGGTAGAAGAGGGTGTTATGTTGATCCCAAGGGCAGTTGTGGGAGTTCTCTGATTTTTCATTTTTGAATTACTGGGTGAAGAGACAAACCAGTGAATGGAGAGCTGATTTGTCTGGTTCGGTGATGAGAAGGTCGTCCACGTAGATCAGGATGTAGATGTGGACTACAGTGTTGCCAAGGATGAGGAGGGAGGGATCGACTTTACTGGTTCTGAACCCATTACTGTGATGAAAATCGGTGAGAGTGGATTACCATTGACTCGGCGATTGTTTTCATCCATAGATTGCCTTTTGTAGTAGGCAGACATGGTTGAGGAATTGACGATCTTCGAACCCTTTCGATTTCTTTGTGTAAACCATTTCCTTTAGTTGCCTATGCAGGAAGGTGTTAGTGACGTCCAACTGAATGACTGACTTTGTATGATGGGTGGCGATGGTGAGGAGGACCCATATGATTGGCATTTTTGCAATGGGGCTGAAGTTTCGAGGTAGTCAATGCCATAGTTTTGGTTGTAGCCTTGGGCCACTAACTGGCCCCTGTTCCATCATCTTTAAGCTTCATGCGATATGTCTATTTGCAGCCGATGACATTTTGTTGGGATGTGGTGGTACAAGAATCCATGTTTGTTGTTCGGTCAAGGCTTGATATTCATCCTTCATGGCAATTTTCCAGTGCTTCAGTTTTGTGGCAATTGAGGAATATGAAGGGTCTATTGGTGGTGGAGTTGTATGGAGGAGATTGAATATCTGTTTTGGTTTTAAGATGTCGGTTTTGTAGCGTGTTTACATGTGATGAATCGGAAGGGGGGCAGTTGGTTTTGTGCAATAATGGAGTTCAAGTTTGGGGTTGTCGCCTCGGAGTGTTGACGGGCGAGATATCAGTTATGTTGGATGGTGGTATGATGAGTGAGGGTTGGGAGGAGCGATTGGGATGTTGGATTAGGAGTAGAGGTGGTGGTGTGGACTACGGTTGAGGGTGAGGGATGGCTTATGATGTAGTGGATGGAGAGGAGTAGGGTAAGGTGTTTTCTATGAATATTACATGGTGAGTGATTAGAGTAGTTGGTTTTTTTGGATTATAGTAGATGTACCATTTGTGATTCATAGAGTAGCCTAGAAATATGCAGGATAGAGCTTGTGGTTGGAGTTTGGAGGTTTTGGTAGGAGGAAGGAGTAGAAAACAGAGACAACTGAAGACTCGTAGATGAGTGGTCTGGTATCATTTGTGGAGTTGAAAAGGACAGTTTTTGTGGGTATTTGGAGAGGGCAGTCGTTGATAAGATATATAGAGGTGAGAGTGGTGTGAGCTCAAAATGCTGTGGGTAGAGTGGTTGTTTGAAGGAGAGCGCGAGTAAGTTCGAGAATACGGCGATGTTTTCGCTCGTCAACGCCATTTTGTTGCGGAGTGTAAGGGCATGACATTTTGTGATGGATGTCTAAGTTTTTGAGGTTATGGAAGGAGGTAGATTTGTATTCTCCTCATTTGTCGAATCTTAGTATTTTAATCCATTTGTTGAATTGACATTCAATGGATTTTTGAAGAACAAATTTTTGTATAGTTTCTGATTTTTGTTTGAGAGGAAATAGCCAAAGTACAACGAGAACAATCATCCACAAATATAATATAGAATTCGTATCCTTCATTGGAATGGTTGGGGCGGGGCCCATCCATCGGTACTAGTAAGCTCAAATAAATCATAACATCAAGTAATATATATCATATACTGGGTACCTTATAAGTTCAAATATGCAATAGTTCGACTGGATCTGCATTTAGATTTTGATATTTTAAATTAGCTTTTAGCCAATATTTTAGGAGTAATTTTTGTCTTCATTTCGATTCTGTTCTTCTTTCAATTTCTTATCATGATTGAAGTCCGATTTTTAAGTTACTGCGTAGTAGTAATATTTATTATAACATTATTATTATCATTATAATGATAATAATAATGTATGAAAGAAAAATACATAATGAAAATGACTGAATTAAAATATAAATAATAGTAATCTTATAACATTTTCATTGTTATTCATTATTTATTTAATGAAAACAATGATAATGTGAACGATGTAATTGAGATAATAAAACTATCATTATTATTAAAAGAACTCAAGAATAGAATAAAAAAAAGAGACACAATTTTTTCTCATTTTTTTCTCCTTTCCCTCTACTCTTATCTAGGATAGTGTTGCCAGAAAGCTGAGGGAGGCCGGACGGCTGAAGGGGGTGGCCGGAGTGGCTGGCCGGAATGGGGTGGCCAGGCGGCTACTTGCTGGCACCAATTGGTCGGCTGAGGGAGGGAGCTGGTTGCTATGTGGTTGACTGCTGCTGCAGGAGGCTGGTTGGTAGGGAGGGGAGGGTTGGCAGGAAGGAGGCAGGTTGGCAGGGAGGAGAGGGCTGGCAGGAAGGAGGCAGGTTGGTAGGGAGGAGAGGGCTGGCAGGAAGGAGGCTGAGAGGGGTGAGGACTGCTGTGGAAGAGGGGGTATAAATAGGCACGTAGAGGAGGGGAGGGGGTCGGGGCCGATAGCCTACGCTAAAACAGCGCAGGATGGGCACTGTCCGGCGGCTCTGCAGGTTCTGCCAGGTGCAAAAGTCACGATCGGATTGGGATGGGAGGGAAATAAAACAAAGGAATAGAAAAAATATAAAGGAAAATTTAAAAAAATTACTTGAAGTTAAATTTTTCGCATTTTTTCACGTTTGGCGTCCAAAAATAACGAAACTTGATACCGAGGTGTGTTATGCTGTAACGAACACCCTAGCTCTGAAAATTTTCGATTCGAACTAATATTTTATTATATATTAATTTATGAAGTTTTAAACTTCGAAAATTAATTAAGAGCGAACCGGCTCTCCAAAATCGATGAAACTTCTTGAGCAGCCTTTAAATAATATACTTAGCACAATGACACAAAAAATGATGAATTCAGACACATATTTAATATTTTCAATTTGTTGAATTTAAGATAATTTAGAAATTAAAGCGAAAGTTTCCGTTATCTAGATTTCTCCCAAGCTAGGACACTTTGATCTAAAAATTATTCTCATTTAAAGGTATTTTTGTTTGCCCTAATTTGAAATTCCCCGGGGTCCTAATTTCTAAGGCGGGATTTGACCTAAGTTAACGAAGTAACGACATTGGGTCGTTGCATGCCACCCCCCACACAGCTCACAATGGATTTCTTGAATTGCATTAACGCTCATGCTTCCTATTTTCTGATTTAGCGTGTAAATCTCTTGTTGGAGAGCAAAAAATTGATTAGTTTTGTTCATGTTATTGACCTCTTTTTTATTAGAGCTTAACTTTTCAGTAGGCCATTGATATGCATTATTGGCCAGCTCCTCTAGGAGGTCATAGGCCTCTTTCTAAGTCTTGCTACTCAAAGAACCACTGGCAACTGCATCAATAAGGGCTTTAGTGGGTGCGTTCAAGCCGTTATAAAACATTTAAACCTGCATCCTTTGGGGGAACCCATGATGAGGGCAGCGCCTTAGGCACTCCTTGAAGCATTCCCAACAATCATATAGACTATCCCCATCTTGCTGAGAAAAGTTGAAGATCTCATTTCTTAACCTGGCGGTCTTCGCAGGTGGGAAATATTTTGTTAGGAATTTTCTAGCCAAATCGTCCCACGTGCAAATTGAGTCTCCAGGCAAAGAGCTGAGTCAATTTTTAGCTCTATCTCTTAGCGAAAAGGGAAGAGTATTAATCTATTGGTGTCATTAGTGACACCATTATATCTAAAGGCATTGCAAATTTATAAAAAATTAGAAATATATGAGTTGGGGTCTTCAGCATCCTGACCACTAAACTGATTATTTTGTACCATTTGTAATGTTGAAGATTTAATTTTGAAGTTATATGCTTTAACATTAGGTTTAACTATGGCGTGCGGGATTCTCCTAACTGTTGGCAAAGCGTAATCCCTAAGGGCTCTACCCCGTTGTTCGTGAACCTCACCCAAGTTATCTCCTCTATTTTCCATAAGTGTACTGGATTAGATCTAAGTTGTAATCATTTTAATCTTAATAACGTTCGCTCGATTTCAGGGTCAAACAAGAAGTTATCAAAATCACGTCTACACATGCACAACTCAATTAACAGGATTTTGTAGTACAACAAGAGATATGAAGTGTCTTAAGAAAAATAAAATAATAATTACAAAAATAAAATAGAATAACATTTAATCACAAAAATCAGAAATATATATGCACCAAAATCTTAGATCACTAATTACTTTTAAGCTATCTCTAATACAAAACAAATAGACCGTTTCCCGGCAACGGTGCCAAAAATTTGTCAGACGAAAAATATACGTCTGCGCTTGCACGCAAGTATACGTGGTTTAAAGTAATAAGGGATGATAAGATCCCGAGATTTATTGTCCTTTGGGAACGGTGTTCTTTTTGTTACTAGAGTTTACTTGATTTCGTTAATGTTTAAGTGCTCAAATGGCTGATAATTTTGGTCTTGATTTAACAAAGTCAAAGTTTCTTGGATTTGAAACTACTTTTAGAGAAAATAAAGAGAGTTGGGCTTTAGCATGCAATTAAATAAGGGTTCATGTAAGTATTCTTCGTTCTCAAATTAGTGTCAAACAAATTGGATTAATTAATAATCAAGAAACTTAGTTTTCTCTAGGGAGTCCCCTAAATGTGCTAAGTCTTGCCCAGTGCTCAGAGATGAACACAAAAAGGTTCAATCTCGACACATAGACCTTCATGTGATCAATATTGATTGAGTTCAATGCTTACGTTTAAGTTATGTAATATGTAATTTTGGTTGTGCATCATATGACTTGATTCCACTAATGACTCACATGTATCAACTCTAGGTTTAGCTAAGGAGATGAGCTATTAGGCTAAATGGGTTTATATCACACCACCCATAGCACTCAATGCTCTAAATTTTTGCATAAACTTAGAATGAGCTATGGAGCTTAACTAGTGGCTCTCAGCTCACACGCGTCAACTTCTTACTTCAGCTAAGGTCATGTGCTACGACGCTCAAAGAGCTTGTCACATAGCTCTAGGATTAACATGTACAAATTGCTCGTATAAGCTAATGGTGAGCAATGGAGCTCATAGAATGTTAATGGCTCCATGACTCTATTGATTAGCTTAGGTCTAAGGTTGTGCATGAGTCGTTTTCGCACAATGAATGTTGTCACAAACATTCGCGGCGTCGACTCTTAAGCATGCACAACCTTACTTTTAAGTGATCCATGAACTCTATGATTTTTACTATTAAAATATTTTTTGCTTAGATTTATTCATTATAAAATATGCTTTTCTAATTCATTTATTCACAAACATTCAATCAAAACTGACTAAATGATATTCATTGATATTGATGAGTACAAGCATTACATTCTTAAATCCTTACATGTATTATGCCCAACCCTCCTTAAGGAGAGTTTAGACTGCCATTAAATAAAAATACAAAGGAGGCAACAAGAGAAAATAAGTCTTTGTATGACTTTTACAAGAAAAAGTACAATATTCAGGGAACAACTGTCGGGTTCGGCTGAATCTCTCTTTCTTAGATCTCCTCTCGTTCCTTATTCGCTGTGCTTCTTCTTCTTCCCTGGCTGCAGCCTTCCTTCATTGGGGCAGGGAAATCTCTTCTATTTGTTCTTACAGCAGCTTCTATGTTCAAGAGTTTGTGACTGAAAAATTGAAACCCTTTCTTATTCTGAAATCTTGCTTTTAAAAACTTTGAGATAGCCTTTCTAGCATTCACTCTGCTAATAAATCTCCATTTTGAAAGTTGAACTTTGCTTTTAATTTTATTCCTTTGTTCCATTGTAATGAGGAGTCTTAAATGCAAGCTTTTGAATTCTGCTATGGGGAATAGGAAGAAGGAATTAAATTCATGTGCCTTTTCAATGCAGATTTGAAAAAGGTGAAAAGAATCTTGAAATTAGGCGGGCACGCTGTAGCACCAAGCCCTTTGTTGGTCACGCGCTATGACGCACTGTAGCGCCGAGTTTTCTGTTTGATAGACGCTGCGGCGCATTGTAGCGCCATGCTTTTTGTCTGAAGCACGCTACGATGCGCTGTACCGCCTAAGTCTCTGTTTGATGGGCGCTATGGCACGCTGTAGCTCCAGATTTTTTGTTTAATATGCGCTGCGGAGCGCTGTAGCACTAAACTTTCCGTTTGGAATAAATTTTTGAGGCGCGCTGTAGCGCCGAGCTCTCTGTTGGTCGGGAACGACGACGCGCTGTAGCACTGAGCCTTCTGTTCGAAGGGCGCTGCGATGCACTGTAGCGTAGTCTTCTCGGGATCAATCTGCCACAGCGCGCTGCGGCGCGTCGTAGCGCCTTTCTTGTTCCTTATTTCTTCCTTGACTATAAATTCAGCTCTTTTGTCTTGAAACGCCGCAGAAACACACATCAAAGTACACTAAACCTAAGGAAAGCATATCAATTAACACTGAATTGACTATATTTGTTGGGTTCATTAATTGATCTTGCCGCTAAGGTTGCTGGGGCTGACTACAATCACTTTCCTACCTAACACAAAGGGATAGGGACAACAGTGGTGTTTATTTGATAAAAAAGTTGAGATTGTGTATTTTACCCATTATAAATGAGGAACTTGAAGACTAAAAGACATGGCAAAAAAGTATTGCGAAACATATCAATACTTGGAGCTTAGGGAGGTGCTGTTATATGATTGTGCATAATTGAGACAATGGATTCAGGCAGCTGACGCAGTCTTGATGGTGTTGTTTTATTTGTTTTTTTAATTTTTGGTTGTGTTTTTTAAGCATTTTTTACTTTTTACACTTGAAGCACTTTTTTAAACATTCATTTTAACCTTATATTGCTATAGAGCTAGAAGTTATGTTTCAAGGGGATTAACAGTACTATTTGAGTGATCATTTGGAACGCTACCTTTATACAAGCTATTTTCGATTTATGAAAAGAAATCAAATTTAGGGAACTAGATAGATTTTCATAAAAGGGTTTTTATTTTTTTTCAGCTTGCAGACTTATTTTTATGCACAGTAGATTGATTGATGTTATTAATTATACAGGAAGGAAGTTCACATCAGCTTTACCAATCAGTCCACTCACAGGAAAGATATATAAGTAAACGATAATATTATTTTAAATCGTATTAGATATATATCACTTGTTATTTTTCAACTGTTTATTTTAACTGGTCATCAACAGATATTCACACTGCCTAAGGACACTCTTATTTATCCTGCTCATGACTACAAGGGATTCACAGTAAGAGACCTTGTTTTTAGTGTATTCTCACTTCAAAAAAAATAGCTTTTTCCTTCAATACTTACAGGCTAATTTTGTTAGGTTTCTACTGTTGGGGAGGAGATGATGTACAATCCACGTTTGACAAAGAACGAGGTAAATTAAATGCTTGGCAAGTTTTCTTCTTTTCTATTGCATATAATATGTAGTGGTGCCTTTTTGGGAATAGAATTGCTAAACTACTACTTATAATTCAAAATGATATAAAAATCCTGAAATTAATATCATCAATTTGACCTTCTCTAAAAATGAGGACAAAGGTCCAAGCTACAAAAGCATGGATTGATTTTCTATTATTTGGTATACGGTTTCTATCCTTCTACATTCACGAAAGTGAAATTTATATTTTAATAAAATGGGGATGCAACCCTCACATAAATCCTATGCTTATCATAACTATTAATAATTATTGGCTTGGTCAACCTGGCCTTATGTTTTACAGTTCACATTTACATATCTAATGCAACAAAACTTTAATATTTTCAAATCCACATCCGATCTTATTCATCATCGCATACTAACATTTGGTTGCATTATTTTTTGCATAGAATCACCAAAAATCTCCCCATTTGCTTGATCCAGGAACTTCAAATATTCTCAACAGTGCTTCAACCATAGGCTAAATCGTGAAGTTAAACTACAGCCCTTCAAATTCATTCTATGCAAATCTAACTTCACTTCAAATTCAAGCTATACTTATATTTATTGTGCAATTCAATGCATCCTTCAAATTTAAAAGACAAAATGAGACCACTAACCAAGGGCATAATGAATCTTTCTGAAGTCAAACACTCAACCAAAAACAAAGAAAAGCCATTTCAATCAAGCAAGAATATATCCGAACAGTAGCTAGCAAAGCACCAAGCAGTAGACAGCCAAAAGCAGTAGCAGCCAGTATATTCAAACCCCACACCTTTGTTATCAAGATGACAATTAATAAAGTCCCCACCAAAAACTACAAATTTCAATCAAGCAGCCTCGACAAGCTTTTCTTTAAACATCCTGGCATCACATGACAAAAGTAACTCTATCTAATGTTAATACCATCCATTATCCATCCAAAATGAACATTCGTTAACAGATTATGATAATCACATTCTCTTAAAAAATAGAATACAATCAGAATGTGTGATGACCCATGTTAGGTTGGTAACAACCAATGTAACATCGATTACATCTTTCTGCAGGATCATATTGACAGTTAGGTAAAATAGCAATTAAACAAACATCCAAAGCCATTCAAACATAAGAAATATCATTCATTCAATTTAAAGCATATAATATCCAAAAATTTATTACATGAAATTCATTATACATTAAATTATTAATCCTGGAAGAGGCAGTTATTTTTCCGCGCTATGCCTTTAGATTATATCAACCGCCTCCAGCTGTAGCTGATCTGGCATTATAAAAATAATGCCTTAGTGCACATTCTAAATACAAAGGATATTAAAGATATACTTAAAGTAGAGCGGGAAGCAAAAATGATGATGACAATTGCAGGAAAATAGTGTGTTTCAAATACAAGATAAATATGTTTCCTGCAAAATAAATGTTCTTTTCACATGCCAAGTTTTTCAAAAGGAAAAGCAATAATATAGCGTAAAATTCATGTTCATATTTATGACTTGATGTTATGAAATAATGTTAGTGGTTCTGTTGGGCAAGGCCAGAACCGTGAGATTGGATTCATAAAAATGCAATTAAGCATGTCCTTCACCTGGGCCCCATTAAAGGCTCCAGATGACACCTTCACCTGGGCCCCCGTTAAAAGCTTTAGATGGCATCTTCACCTGGGCCTCTCTCAAGGCTCTAGATGGTATCCTTCACCTGGGCCCCCGTTAAAGACTTCAGATGAAATCATATATGCAATTAAGCATGACCTTCATCTAGGCCCCCTCAAAGGCTCCAGATGGCACCCTTATGACTCCTGATGGACTAGCCCCATCCCTAACTTAATTTAACCTCCGTATCGGAACCCTTTGCAACATTCACAATATACATAAACATCTTTTTATCTCTCTACCAGTAAGAGTAAAATGCAACAATATAAAATAGGTTCATGGCGATGCTTAAGTAGCAAAAAGATATAATAAAAAGCTTAGAAAAGCATAAAAGTAATATCCAGTGTATCTTTCGTGTTTGACTTAACTAGATGAATCACTCACAATTTGATGTGTCTGCAAAAATTATAATTGGAAATTTTATTAAACTTTGAAAGTGATGTTGTGTTTCAACGAATCTTATTTATAAGATTGAATACTTACATTCCTGTTTCTAAGCTTGATTTTAATTTACATATTTAGAATCTCAAAGTCATAAGAATGATTTTAAGTTAAACAATGTTTTCTTAAAAACTCCTAATTTCGTTCCAAATTTCATGCGTAATTTGAATGCAAGCATTTATCAAATATATCAAATTTTACATAATATAATGCATAGGTTTTCCTAATCTAACACGCACTCATATAGGAATTTGGTTGTAGGTGACTTCTAAAATAGCAAAGCATTCACTTAATTTATACTTTCAATGTAAGTATATACAATTTTAACTTCATCAAATTCTATTTCTTAAATCTCTTTAATAGAATGATTTGATCATTAAACTAAAGCTAAGATTAGACATTTAGGATTTGTCACTAATGCATGGAAATAGATGCTTTGCTTTTGATACAATAGATTAACTGAATTATACTACTAAAAAATTGTAACATAAAACTTAAAATTAAATTAATTTATTCTATTCTAATTTTATTATTATTATTATTATTATTAGGGTTTATTTTATATATATATATATAGATATTTATGCACGTATTCTATTCCTAACAGAAGAATCTTACCTTACGACCGAGCGGGAGAGTCGAGCAACACGCAGAGGAGAGTCGACTCCGAGGGCCGAGCGACAAGGACCAGACGTGGAACCGAGCGGAGAGGGTTCGGCCCAGAGGCGGGTGCCCTGGCAGGGGGGAAATCGGCGCAGCGAGAGGTTGAGCGGAGAAAGATCGGGTCTCGGCGCACGAGCTGAAGGGGGATTGATTTTTTTTTCCTGCTCGATCGGTTTCCAGGTACGCTCGATCGGAAGGAGGGTTGCGTCTTACGGGTGATAACCGAGTGACTGAGAGGAGAGGGGGTTTGCTCGAGTGGTGAGGGCCTCCCGTCTCCTCCCGATTAAATAGGACGTGCGTATGTAACGCACGTCCGATTTATTCGGTCCATTAATAGCAGGCAATGAGTATTTCCTTAAACAATCATTCCTAAAACAACGGTGATTCAATATTTTTCAGTTTCGGCTGATTTTATTTTCCTTGAATATGAGTCATAAATGAGGGAGTTACGTTTTTCTAATTCAAATATGAGTTAATGAAGGTTTAAATCTCAATTTCAATTTTAAACGGACTTTAAAACCTTCTAAATTAAGAATTGAACTGAAAATTTGAATTTTAGCGGGGTTTTTAAAAAAAAAAACTGAAATTTGCGGGAGGATTCAACGAATCGGGAATTCAATGTTTGCCTTATTAATGACCTAGGGTCATTACAGAATGCAACAGTGCAATTAAATAATTTTCTACTCAATAACGAAATGCTATGCTACAGCATTTATTAAAAACTGCAAAAACTGTTGAAACTAAACTGGCTGCAAACGCGGATTATCGAGGCTATACTGATATGGTAGATCATGGGGATTAGACTTGAGCATGAGCTCGGGGACCCAGCCAGCCTGGCTTGAAAAAATAGCCAGGCTCAGCCTCTCTTACGGGGGACTGGCATGAGCTTTTGCCTTTCAAACTCATCCTACCTTTGCTCAGCCTGCTATTGAAAATAGTATTTTTTTAAAGGATTGTTTCACATTTTTGTGTTAATTTTGTACATTAATAATATCTCATAGCATTTATTGTAATAATTTTTGGAGTTGTATTTATTTAAATTCTAATAATTTTGATCTTACAGTTATAGTTTAATTAAATAATAAATTTGATTTAATTAAAACCATTTTTAAAAAATTCAAGGATTTTTTGTTTTGCTGAAATGTGTAAATTAATAATATAACCTACAATTTAACGTCATACGTGTATGTTATGTGTATTATAACATTTACTTATCAATCTTTTGTGGTAAAATTATTGCTGCAAATGAAGATTCTTTCATTATTATTATTTAGCCTGAATTGAGCAAAATACTAATTCCATGAAATAAAGTACCATTGTTTCCTAATTGAACTACGCTTTGCATTTTCGCAGTTTTGAGCCCAGTGTCAAATCCCTTTCTTGTTAGCTAGATTTCGTTGTGTGGGCCTCTCTGTCTAAACATTTTGTGCTCCAATGACGAAGACGAAGTAAACACCGACAACAAAGGTATATGAGTACAACACCCAAGTGTTGCTTCTTTACTACACTTGAAACAACAGAGATGCTAATGACAATCCTCATCTTCTTGCTTGATATCCCCATCTCATTAAGTTCGACTCCTGATCTCTGAAGGAGATAAGGGCTTGTTGTTCTCTTTGAGGGTTTAATTTTTTTTAGCCCATTGTGCCTTCTTTGTTACTTCAAGTACAGGTCTCCTTCTAAAGAAAGATTTGTATGAGTGTGTGTTTACTATTGAGCTTATTCTTCGCCGAATCATGCATATTTGTTGCATGTGTTTAGGTTATTTTGATGATGCTATGTTAGCAACTTAATTCATGCAACTCAAATGGAAGTTTTATGTAGTTACTGTTATTATATATATATATGTATATCTATATATATATATATATATAGATATATATTAACAAGCGTGATGTTGTCCTGCGAAGGCGTACGAGCCCTAGTGAAAGCGGTGGCGGGATTGGTCTCTATGCCATGTTGTGGGTTCGCTTAAATTGGTTTCTCGGCTTTGATGATGGATGCTGCAGTTTTGGAGCTTGCGTCGGAAGGCTCAATATCACATCTCAACCTTCAGCCTAGGCATGGTTTGTGGCCTTCAATCTCCAAGTTTTTCTTTGAGGTAAACCTGTTCATGTGTTTGTCAAACTCTCTAATGAGGTAGATTACTCATGAACTTTTGCTGAAGGAATTTATTTTATTGAAAATCGCCCAATGAAGATCCAAAAATGGACAACATCATTTGATCCAACATGCATCTATTACGCCGGTTTAGATTAACTTTCCACTAATGAGAGCAATCATCCACAAATATAACATAGAATTTGTATCCTTCATTTGAAATGGTTGGGGTGGGGCCCATACATAGATATGAATAAGCTCAAATAAATCATAACTTCTAGTACTATATTTCAGAAAGGGAAATTTATGAAGCTTGACAGAGATGCAAGTAGAGTATGGAGATACTGCTGAACTTTTGCCAAAGTGTGGGATTTACTTGTGCAGTAGATGATGGAAACCACTCCTTAAGGTGCACTTGATTAGCCATTTGATTTTATATACTTTGGGATCCTATTTTGTAAAACCTTTAAAAATTAATTATACACCAACAAACATGACAAGGTCTTATGTGGAGCAAGCACTAGTGGAGATGGATTTTACTGAAAAATTTGAATCTAAAATATGGATTGGAGACGAAGGAAGGGATATTTCCAAGATCGTGTTGTTGACAACTGGCCAACATATTGTTCTCATTGCTTGAATATCAGCCATATTGATTCGCAATGTTTCAAACTTAAACTTCCGCTGAGAAAAGCTCAATTGCCGACAAAGTCAAACACTCCCAAAAGGCTGGAAAAAAGAATTAAGTTTATGTCCGGAAAAGGAAAATAGATGCTCTGGCAGTTGAGCCAAATAGTGAGGTGGCTGAGCCCACTGATGGACAAAGATGGACATGTTTCTTGTTGTATGTTTGGTTATGCTTGTTGGGAACTGGGATACCTCTTCTGAAAATATGGAGAGGAATATGGATAAACAATATCTAACTAAATGGGGGGTGAGATAGATGGAAATCCAGATTTGGCTCCGCTTGTTGGGAACATGGCTATATTTTTCAAAAATATGGTGAGGAATATTGGTGAACAGCATCTAAATGGTGTGAGATAGGTGTAAATGCCTAACCAAATGAAGACAAGATAACAAAGGACACCAGTGGGGCTGTGGTCGTGGCATCATAATAGACGCAAAGTGCTGCTAATGAGTTGTTTAGTTATGTTATGCTCCCCTCATACAAACTTTGGAATGCCCTTTCACCATCTATCAAAAATTTGAGGGGAGCGAGATAGATTGATGTGATTCTCGATGATAGCTGTATGATGAGAGCTACATCTGAATGACTCTTACAATTCATTAATGAAATTTTTGTAATCCTTGGCAATTGTGCTGGAAATGATCCAAATGCGAAGCAAACCTTAATCCTTTCGTGCAGGAGTACCATTCAGCCAAGCATGTACGACAACAAAATACACACAAGATTTCATCATTAAATAAAGTATGTGAAGAGACTGAGTCGGAAGAAGTTACGAACTGGGGATGATTTTGAAAAATTTGAATTTCGTAGAAAAATTAAGAGGAAAAAGAAGAAAAAATCAAAGGGTTCATACTCAAACAACAAATCAAGGTACAACTTTAAATAGAGACGAGTTTGTTAGTGGCTGAAAGGATTTTCTTGTGTGCAGGCTAACTCCATTCTGAATCGTTGTCTAGAAGTATGGTGACCATTTTAACAGAGCTAATGCAATACAACAATCAAGGTACAACAATTTAACAATACAATACAATAATGCAATTTAATATATATACCATGGAGACGCAAGATGGACGTGAGCGATGTCGCAGATTTAGGGTTTTCTGGACGGATTTCGCCGCCTTCTTGACGCAATGTTGGATGGGCTCTGGCATCCCGGAACTGGGATGGAGGCGTCCATCCTTGCATTGACTCATGACACATTGGTGGCTGGGATTTGTCAGACTGTTGTTCGCTCGGCTGATTCACCGGCTCTTGACATTTTTTCAGCAAGCTTTCAACGTCCAGGAGCTAGCCTTGAAGAATCCGATTCTCTTCCGATTCTTTGTCAATAGAAAGCAATGGCATCTTCGACACCTTTATCCTTTCGAGAAGCTTTAATGGCGCACTTCTCAGGGGAAACTTCTCTGGATCAAACCGATTGCGTGTATTCGACGTAAACCAACATTCCTCTCTAATCGTGAAATTTAAAGGTTTCGCTTGTGGGAAAATTTGCTAACGGGAAACTTTCAATGGTAGGCATTCGCAAGTTTCTGCATAGTCTGGGATTAATTAATTATTGATAGATCCTCATCAAACTATTAAATGAAGTAGATTATATTAGATTTGCATGGGGTTTATATTTCATAGAAAACTTATATGTGGAAGTTCTGAAATTGACGACGTCCTTTAACCCAATGAGTGAACCTCCCATTATCCCCATCTGGAGAAACTTTCCTTTATTCAATGTTCATTTGATGACGCATTCAATCTTGCTCGATTTGGGATCTTATTTTGGCAAGCCGTTTAAAGTCGATTTTGCTACAACCAACCTTCTCTGTCCTTTGGTGGCACGTGTTTGGGTCGAACTGAACCTTACTAAAGGGTTTGAGTCAGAAATATGGATTGGGAATGTGGAGTATAGATATTACCAAGAATGCACCTTTGAGTTTTGTTTTCACTGTTCGACCATGGGCATGGAGTTGAAAATTGTTATTGTCTCCATTCACGTCTCAAAGAATCAAAGGCAATGGTGTTTTACCCCCTTAAAAAAAAAGCTATATGCCATAGAGGAATGTTAATTGGGATAGATAAAGCTCCTAGTGATACCGCAGAGGTCGAAATGATGGGTCTTCACTCGATAATAGAAGAAGAAATTGCAAACAATGCTAGCAATGCTAAATATTTTTGCTTAGGAAATGAAGTGGTTAACTTGCCCACCCTTTTGGTTGGAGATGGTCATGATAGGTTGAGTATGTTATGGTGTGGAGAACAACATCAAGGGGAGAGCAAACGGTGTTCCAATGGATTCTAGGGCGGATTTATAGAAACCAACAACAAGACCGGCATTCTAGACGCGTCCTAGGCGCCAAGTAGGCAGAGGGTCTGACACTTAGGCGTGCCCAGTAGATAGAGGGTCTGGCGCTCAGGTGCCCAACAGATAGAGGGTCTATCTCACCCATGCGCTCAGCAGGCAGAACATTTGGCGCAAAAGCGAGAAGGCATGGGGTTGATTTGGGACTCCATATAAAAGCTAACATTATAGGTTAGGCTTTAGCGTGTGCTAATTTTTTGAGGATAGTGCTTAGACGCTTGGAGGTTTGAAATCCTAGAGTGAAAACAAGGAGAAATTTGGGAAAGGAGAAGAAGAAAAAGCTTAGAGCGGTGAATCTCTTATTCCTCAAGGAGATTGATAAATTCATTGTAAATTTGTAATCATTTCTTCTATAGTGAATTTGATTGTGGTGATGTGGCTCCGTAATTTTCTCATTCTTGAGTTTTTCACGTAAGTCTTTGTGTTCGTATGTTTGTCTGCTTTTGAATGTTTGTGCTGTGACTTTTTAGTTTTGTGTTAGTATATTTTCGTCTTCACTTTGGTGACTTTCAGTGGTCAAATCTCGATTCTAGGGATTTCTTCGGAGAAGAAGATCTCTCGATTTTTCTCCATAGGGTACAGATCTTGTAGATGTGGTGATGGAGGTCTTTGTCCATATACAACCATTTATTTCGACTGCTATGGGAGACCATGTCTCTTTAGAGGTAGACCCTCAGTGGGATGTTCTGACTATTGGCTTGGAGGCTTGTCATCCCCACCTCAAGTTGGAAGGGAGGTTATGGGTGATTTGGTCGCTTTATCGTTAGATCCTTTGGGTGGTGGTGGGGAGCTTGCGGAATACAGGATGTTTTTCTTACAAAAGCTGTGGGACATTCTCTTGGCATCATATCAAATTTTGAATAGGAGGGTTGAGGAATTTTTTGATGAGGAAGCTGAACTTAAACCCTCTCGCTTTGGAGTTTCATCTGCCTGATCCTGGGAGATCTCAAGCTACATGACTCCTGAAATTGTATCGGAAGATGAGGACTCTAAGGTGGATTCAAACGAGGAATTCATGGGCAGTCTTTCAAATTCAGAGCTATTATATGATTTTCGTGTAAGATATAAAGGGAAAGAAAAAGAAGCGGAAAAAAGGAAAAAATAACACCTCCAAGTGGTCTCTGAAATCTAATCTCAGGCACAAATGGAACCACGAACCGGGACCTTCTTGCGCAATTTTATTTAGCTTTAGATGGGATCTTGGATCCTGTGAAATTTGTTGATCGTTTCTTATTTTTTGCTTTTTATTTTTTCTAGTTTTTGGTTTTGAGGCCTCAAACTCCCTATTTGTTGTAAGCTTTTTTTGCTAAATGTATAAAATGCAGCATAATATATATATATATATATATATATATATCCACAGGAGTCGAGCTCAAAAAAATTAGATGAGCTGAGCTTGAAATTGATGTGGCTTGAGTTTGACTCACATGATTAACCTCTACTTTTGGCAAAGGGGGCTCACATCAGGGATAACTCTAAATAACTATTGAGCTACTCAAGGTATAGTCGAGCTCTCTATTGACTATATCTTGAACACTTCAACTTAGTCAATTTGCCAGATGCTAAAATATAGAGGATATTGGCTAGCCAAAAGTAGGATTAAATCAAAATTCTTTTAATGCTAGATCCTAAACCTTATACCTTAAACAAGAACTTAATTTATAAAAAAGTATTTATTTTTTTTAGTGTTTATAGTTTTGCTGTTTTATTGCATGGGTATAAATGCTCCAAAAGCCTCTAATCAATTGATCATGCAATTATTAGAGTAGAATCTTCATCTCTCATTCGCTATTGAAATCTTTAAAAGCTACAGCTCTTTTGAGCACTTCTACTAACCTATATGTCTATGACTTTGATATTTATCTATGTATCTAGTGAAGGGGTCTTAGGCGTATATTAGGCACTCTAAATCTTTCTCCTTGACCTGCTGTTCATTCGTAATCTCTCTTGATCGTTGATAAAGGTGATGCTCCTTCATGCCTTCTGCAAGCGGTAGTATTACTACGAACATCATCTCATAGGTGCTAATTAGATATACCATGGATCCTAAGTATTGGTATTAGTGCTTAAGATATTAAAGGTGTTGATGATGGTATTAAAAAGGATACACGCTTTCATCAAGCACAAAATGAATATTTGATTTTTGAGTGACTCCTTTACAATCTTGCTAAGGGCTTGGCTTAGCAAAGATGGAAGAGAAATGGAAGCCATAGCGCTAGTCTTGCTAGACATTAAGGTTACATTTGCATTAGCTCTTCATTTTCTGAGCCTTATTACTATCCATGTAAGGGGAGCTTCCAAGTATAAAATTTCAATCTCCCACATTAAGAGGTATGGTGGTACGGTTGTTTACAACCTTGCAGTAATGTCATGATGATCCAAGGGAGGCTATTGTTGATATGAATTTGATTCCAATTGAAGAATTCTTTATATACGTGAGTTAAGAATTGCATGCAGTACTTCTAATTTTGTGATTGTGAAAGTTTGATATTATTACATACAATCATGTTAATAAACATCATGTTAATAATTATCAAATGCAGCGTAGTAAGAAAGAATTGAACAAACATCATGTTAATTATCCTCTTTATATTATGTTGAAGTGTGAGTACTAAAATTAATTTTCTATTCTTGTATTTATATGGCAGGAAACGTTCAAGCGCATCATGGAAAGTGAGTGCATTGGTAACTAATTAAATTTCATGCTTGTTTGTCTTCGTGTTGACTACCGTTTAACTTGTACCTTTTTTGTTATTTTTATAGACCTAAACTTGGCTTATCCTAAGATGATTGATGTGGCAGTGCCAGCGAATATGGTGTGCGGGCTGCAGCAGCCTGTTGCAGAAAAGGATGCCAAAGAAGACGCATTATTATCATAACTAGATATGCATTATTTTTAATGTTGTAATGTGTAGAGCTCTTTATATATTTTCAAACTTCCTCAGCTGGTTGAAGGCAAGCTTTGAATCACATTGAACTTCGATAATACATTTCATTTATTGTTTTTTTGTGGCTGTCTGCAATATTGTGTGACTGTTTTTTAAAGGAAAAATTATAACAGCTCATGTGCATTTTACCATCGAATTCAGAATGGAATCTGTCCGAATTCGGTAGCCATCGAATTACAGAAAAATTAATTTATTTAAATAAAATTCAATCTAAAGTAATTGTATATATATCCCTATATAATTCAGAATTAATAAAATTTTTATCGTAGGTTAACCGAACTATATTAAAATATAAAAATGTAATTATTCTTTATATTTAATGAACTTAATGTTTAAAATTTTAACATTATTTATTAAATATTTTATGATTTAAAAACATATCAAGCTTTTCCAATATTTAATTTCTACATCAAAAAAAATATTTTTCAAAATTTTAAATTGAGAGTACACTGACATTTTGATAATTGACGTGCATATAAAAATAGAAAATATGCTTATATCAATGATTAAAATGTCATCCCAACACTATACACATGCTAGTGCGAGACGAATTTTATGAGCGCATCAATTATTATATAGTAAATTCAATAGTAAATAATACAAAAATTAGTCAGCTCTCAACCCTTAACCTTGATATAAAAGCTCAATTAGAAATTAAAAAATTGTTCAATATTAAAAAAAATGTCCCTCAATATTATAAAAAGTACGGCATTTACAGACAATTTCCTCATCTGGACGGCGATTTATACCATAGTAAGCACCTCTGAATTTAGTATCCATATTTAACGCCGATCTATATTTTGAATAACAATTTGAGCATGGAATCTCAATCAAATTAATGATTAAAAAGACATGGCTGAGAAATAAAAATAGTAATATCAATTTTGCATTAACAGCAACATTATAGGTGCACAATCGCAACATCAGCTAGTTTTATATTTGTATAAAGATTCAAATATTCAACAAATCCATAAACATTCCCATACTAAGAAAATAAAACAAAACTACACCGCCAAGTTGAGCACACCTGCGGATAAAATAAAATTAGTATTAGATAATAAAATTAAACCAAACCAAACTAAACTGAACCGAACCAAACCAGAAGAAATTAGCCAACCTAATTGAGAACCGGTCATTGAAGGTCCAAATTGACCTGGTTTGTTTGGTTGGTAGGTCGCTTGATCAATTTGAACAGCTGGACCGGATGGCTATTAGCCGCTATTTAAATGGAATGAAGTGTGTACGTGAAAGAAATCACCGGATTAGGCGCTGTGGGTCTGATCATGTTCGATAAAATTAAGAGCCTCCTCCTTTGTCACTACATTGACATGGCTGACTCTGTTCCTGTGAGTAACACCGTATATCTTATCTGCGACTTTCACGAGCTCCGGCCTGAATGTTGTCGTGATGAATTGAGTATTTGCCACGTCGGCCAAACGACGAATCATATCTAAAGCAAATTAAGTATAACTCACCTTATAATAGACAAAATAGTCCAAGTTAATCTAAACAGTTTTATTATCGTAGTTAATTCACAATCTATTTAACTCTACAAGCAAACCTCAAAATGACAATCGCCTATAATTGTTAAATCAACAAGTTTTAGGTGGAATCCATCCCCGAAAAAATAAGAACTTGAACTGACCTCATTGAACATCGCAAGTTCATAGCTGTAAATGATAGATCGGTGCCGCAGTTAGTTCACTATTTCCATCTTAAGAAACAGAAGACATTTTAAGACGTACGGAAATTTGCATACAAAATACAAAAGCATCCTTCATTGCATTTTTTTGAACCCAAACAATGATGTTTATAAAGCTAGTGATCAATTTTACCTTTGCATGAGATATAATTGACGCTATAATGAACAAAAGTTAATATGCAAATATTTAAGAGAACTGTTAAAATGTAATGTCGCACAAAAATTTGAGTATCATGCGTAAATATAAGAATTTGAAAGGTAAACTTATAAAAGAGAGGCTGGAAGAGCTACAAAAGTAAAAACCCTAAGCAAATAAGCAGTTCAGAAAACCATTATAAACAGAAATTTCTGCAAATCTATGAAAAGGATACTGCCAACAGCAGTCCTGTACTGTGGATCCAATGCAGCGTCAATCTCATCAAATAGATAGAATGGGGCGGGATCGCAACGCTGTATGGCAAATATAAGTGTTAATGCCACCACTGTTTTCTGACCACCGGAAAGTTGTTTCATTGACTGAGTTTCACCTTGACCGGTAAATGATACCTATGGGGAAGTTGAGAATCTTGATTAGTATTCACGTATTATAGTCATGCGTACGAATTATTAAAATTATTTTTATTTTTGTTTTTCAAAGAGTATAAATTTTAAAATTAGACCATCAACAGATAATGTACATATTTTACATATCATACTCCAACTTTATCAAAGAATACACGTAAATATTCTTCATTTCCAGAATAGTAACAATGAATTTTTATTTACATAAAATTAATATTTAATTTTAGATCATGTAATATATATTTTTTACTCAACTTTCAAAAGAAAAAAACATGTAATGCATCCATGTAGAACATATATATATATATATATATATGAGAGGAGTAGGGGGGGTGAATAAATACACTGCCTTTTACTTAGTGGTTTAGATAATGTGATAAAATATTATTATTTTCAAATACCTAAAAGCTATTCAAATCAACTGCATATGATGCCAACACCTAATACTTAACTGCACCAGAAATCCGTCAGTAAAAAAGCCAACATTTCTAATACTGCAGTTCTAACAATGGTAAATTACTTGGGAAATCAACTTCACAATCAAGAGGTATATCTTCATTCGTTCAACTGCAACACATATTTCTCAAATTTCCATCTCTCATCATGTGTGAGCGCATGAAGTTTTTTTTTGCAATGCAAGTACTTTTTTACCTATGCATACCTTTACTTTTACACCAATGTATTTCTCCACTCTTCCCTCAGGATCCGTGCGATGAGGCCCATCCTCATCATTTTCATAATCAATGGGCTCACCTTCCTTCAAAAAAAAAAAAAAATCCACTAAAATAAGAAAGAGAAAAAATACAGAAACTTTAAAATTAAAGGAAAGCAAACTATTAAAGGTAAACGCATCTAATGAGCATCCATGTACTTGAGACGGACAACAGATGAGCTGTAATATGGTTATGAAAATCACCAACAATCATTAAGATGTGCAAAGTTTTAAAAACGTCAGGGTAAACAGCTTTATGAATATCCACAAGAACAAAACCACCATAATTCTATTTTTATCAACTAATTAATTTTCTTTTTAATCTTAATTTCAAAATATATTTTCTTCCAACTATCTTTATAATGAAATTACCATTATTTAGATAAATTCATATTAATATTCTCATCGTGGACACAAACAAGATTATTGATTGCTCAAAGATTGCAAGAATCTCCACTGTTTAAACAAGCTTTCAAAGACCTGAATGGTGGGTCATACGACATCAAGCATTTAGACCTTGAAAGATTGCTCTAAATGCTTGAGACCTAAAAAATGTCCGAAATATTCTAAAAATTATCAAGAAACATACTCTAAGGTGTTTGTTAGCAGTGGAATAAAAATAAACAGCTAAGCTTGCTTAATGGAAGAAACTTAATAAGCTTAAAACAAAATTGAAATGAACATTGCATAATGGAGATTGGCTTGTTCTCTTAAAAACTAGTTTAAATTTTGAAGAATAAAATAATCCTGTAATTTTCAATGATATAGCAGCTAAGAATGAGCCATTGAGCCCTGAAATATTCTTAAGAGTAAGATTAAAGATTCTTAAGAACAAGACAGGGTTTCATATATACCCAGTGATTTTCTAAGTGTTTCAAAGTTACTTGATGTAAAAATGCTTAACCTTCATAGCTTTGACATTCCACCTCTAAATTCTTCTTATGGTGCATTTTCATAGTTTCTAGCCTAATATATTAATTACTATACAATTTCTCTCGGGATTACATTATAATAATATTCTATGTTTCAAAATTTGAATTTGCTTAAGCCTATGTGATTTAAGAAATAGAGATAAATAAGTCTATGGAAAAACTTTTTGTTAAGCTCTATTCCATGTATCATTGCAGAAGTTGCAAAGGCTGGTTCCAATGACCCAGAAAGGTTTACCAAATAGCAGAAGTACCTGGAAATGAAGTTAACAATACATTATTTAAACAGAGCAAACGCCTGAAACGCTTAACAGAACAACCTATGGGCTAAAGCAAATACTTCCGTCTTGGTCTAGCAAGTTGTACAACTTGCAGAAGTTGACCTCACAAACACAACACCTAGTTATCTTTCCCAGATACGTTTCACTCATCAATGTTATATAGGCAGCCTATGTAGATGGTATTCTACTTAAATAGTAATGAACAAAAAAAAGTTACTGAAGCACCATCGATGAAAATGTTTTCGAACTACAGATTCAGGTAGTCCCAAATCATTTCGAAAAATATAGTTGAAAAGAAGTTTCCTCATTTCAAGCAAAATAACCCAACAATTTTCTCAAGGACTCGCGTTTGTAGGCTCTAAAGCCGTAGTCACTCCCATTGAATCACAGAATGTTACTAATAAAAAGTAGACATGGACATGACCATTGGAACGAGCTATGAGGACCCAATAAAATCAACTAACCAGACCCCAAGTTTGGCAGAGCCTAGGTCTTCATTTAAACCTTAAAGTAGAATTGATTTTACCAAGTCAGGCTTGGACATGGGGGTTCTCAGACAAACCGAATCATAAAAACTATATATTAAATTGAACTCGCATGAAAAGTAAAATAGCTTAAAATGTAACCATTGATTAGATCTGCACGCTCTGTAGATATCAAATTTTAGGGAAAAGTTGACTAAATAGCAAAACTATGAGTAATGTAAGATAGCTTTTCTAATTATGACTATATATTACAAAATATAAAAAGTAATTTCCAAACTGTCCCTCAATTATTTTAGCTCGGTTAATTTAGTCCCAAACTAGTCTATTTATCAAATTTATATCTTTATTTATTTAGACATGCCCAACTTAATCCTTTAACTATTTATAAAAAGGGAAATTCTACAAATTTTTAATTTAAGGGAATAAGTTGACCTCAAAAAGAATAGTTGAGGGATTACATTGACCAAATTGAGTAGTTGAGAAATAAAATAGAAAAGCTGATAAGCTCGAGACTAAATTGGCAAACCAGTAGAGTAGGGAGACTATTTTGACAAATTCTCACAATAAAAATATTAGAGAATTACAATCACATATAACGAATTGGCCTGACACAAAAGAAAGCTAAGCTTGAACCAACCTAGCAGACCCATTCAACAAGATGGGTATCGCTTAGATTTAGCAAATGAAGCCTGAACCAACTCACAGGGCACATGCATGGGTACAAAAAAGGAAAATTTCGAGGACGCCTCTCAATATAGAGGGTTGTTAAATTAGTCAATTTTAGTAACACCAAACGAAATGCACTGTACACTGAGTATGTGAGAGCACAAACACAAACAATCAATTGATGCTAGAAAAGTTTATTTTTGATGCTGCAGTTTCAAGGAAGAAAATTTGTTAAGTTGAAGATATTATCAGTGGTGGTTAAATCTAGCAGTAGGGTGTACCTGGCCTTGATAATCAACAAATGAAATGAGTCAAAACCCACATGTGGGAGCATTTGGTTTTATAGCATAGAACCTATGAACCTAAATTAAACTTATTTACAATATAAATATACTTATAAAAGGCACAAAATATTTAGATTGGCAGTCAATTTATCTGAAATGATGTGAAAGCAAAAAATATATGTACCAGTAAGAAATTCAGCACAGAAGAATTGGCAGAGAGTTTACTGACGTGATGACTCCAGTTTTATATATTATGTAACAAGACAGATCTAGTATGTAAGCACACACAGGCACCCACAAGATCATTATGTTAGGGTTCATGGCTCCGTGCTTGAAATGGAGAAAATGTCACTCATGTTGAAAGGCACTATCTATCGACTTTCACCATTCTCGTCAGAGGTTGGGCTCCAACTATCATTCACAGGCCAACATCGTGGCAAGGATCACGATCACACACTGGGAGTCAGCACTGCATCCTCTACCTCTGGAGAAAAGCACAAGTCCGTCATCCTTAGCCTTCTATGCTTCTTATTTAGTTCCATAACAGGTAGCGAATTCTTGCGAGGTTATGCGTAGTCGTCCCACCGTTTCTAACCTCATGGAGGTTCAGGGCTTGTGTTCCTCCACTCATGTCGGCTTTGTCACTTCATTTTTCTATACTCCATGGCGAAGCAGGGTGACCCTATTGTTGAATATTCATTGGTTCATTGCTTGACCCCTAAATCCAACATCGAATTCCCCTCTGTTGCGGTGAAACATTTCATGTCACCTAAGCTGGTAGATATGATTTTGTAAGTGATTCAGCCTTTGCAAGACAATTTCAAAGGATAGATAACTCTTCTGTCAAGTCCTCTACAATTTCAAACCATTCTACTTCATTCAAGAACCAATGATCGACTCAAGATACTTATTACGCTTCTGCCTGTAGTCCACCCAACATTCTCAATTCAATTACATTCTTAGCAAAATGGAAAACAAACCTTGCAATTCTTGGTTGTAGAAGATGGCACGTTACCTTAGAATTCTTGTTAATCAACAAGTTTTCTCAAGATCGCCCCTATATGGCTGCATGCATAATGAGCTACTAAAGTATAATTTTTTGGTTAGTTTATCAAGTTAATTGGCAATAGATATGTACCCGTGAAGCTTAAAAATGACGAGGATTACATATGATGTTTTCCGTTTATTCTTGTTGAAGGTTCCTTATGTGCCCACCTAAGTGGTCCCATGACTTTGATTCAAATTTAGAATCTCTAATTAAACACATTTTAATTGTACTTCCTAAACTACACATTTGTTCATGTATCCATTCTACTTTATGGTTGTTAAGATCAATCTTTGGAAACCGGTTACTTGACGTGCCTGACTATATAATCTCTTAGCACATGAAGCTAAGATCTATATTTATGTATCCAATCATGGTGGAACACACACATTGAGTCATTGAGTTTGGATTTGTTTTAGGGAATCTAGCTTCAAGCAAAAGGTCAATAGAGAAAACCTTCCCAAAAAAAAGTTATATATGAAAAAAAATTGCCACGCAATATCTATATGTGATAGTTTTCATCCAGAAATAAAATCAGATTAGGCCACACATCATGAGGAACTGAAAAAGAAGGTACCTCTTGATCTTCAATTAGATGTTTAATCCCCCTAAGTACTGAAGATTATTTGGTTGTTGTCCATCTTATGTGGAGTAGGTTGATTGGTCATCTATTTTAAAAGGCCCCAACGATCCTCCTATTCCAGGCCTCATGTGGTGGAGGTTGGCTAATCTAGCTCTGCTTGAGCGGATAAGATTTTAATACTTGCCCTCAAGTTGGAGTGGAGCTTCACTAAAGTAAATTTAGTCTTCTAAGAAGTTTAATTCATAGGTTAATATCTAGACCACAAGGCAAAACTCAAAGTGTGTTATATTAACATCTAGACCAAAATGGAAAAATAGATAGTTGCTATTAGTGATAAGCAACCAATCCCTTGGTGTTTCCCGTGTTTATATTTGCTCTTGTATTTAATTCTTTCTTCATCTAGATCTTTTCTTATGATCCACTAGCAATATGTTCAACCCAACTTTCAGCTCTCTGTACGGACGATTACTCCCGCGAACTCAAGTGGAGGCTACCCGATAAGAAATATTGCAAATCTCCGGTCATTTCCAAATAGTTTCTTTTAATTTTCGTTTCGTTTAGACCATTCTCACCCAGAATTACATTTTGGCTAAGGTAATTGTTCAAGATTTGAAGAATTTTGGAATGTGTAGTTCGAATGATTTTTTGGGCATCATCAAAATTCCACTAGTTCGAGAGCCTTCAATCGATGTGCATGAAGGCGAGCCGCACTGGCTTCTTCTATACCCTAATTTTTTGAAGTGTTTTGTTGGATGTCGATTTTCTTCTATGCCACAAGCTTAATGACTGGAAACGATGATGTTGCCATCATAGAAGATGCTTTGGAAGTGAATAATACTATCTTGAATTCATATAGTTTTAGAACCCAATGGAAATGAGGGTCAAACTCACCTCATTTAGAGCATAATATGGAAAGGTTAGAGCTAGTTAAAGAGTAAGAACCATCTGTGTATGAAGCCCAAACGCCTAAAGAAACAGAGGAGTTGCTGACTTGATTTGTTAGCCACTGCTAAGCTCCGAAAATACTTTCCTGAATTCATTGAAATATTAAAGAGACAGGAAGCGGGTGAGCTTAAGATAATTCCTAATGCTAGCGGATCAATGGGAGCTACCTCAAATATACTTAGACTATTAATTAAGAAAATCCCTAGAGTCCTGAGTGCACGAATTGATGATGATACACCTGTAGAGGCTCAACAAACTTTGAACCCATTCGCCACAAATTGATGATGATACACATCGGTCATCAATCATTTTGCCAAAGAATTCACTCCTTCAAAGTTTGGAGCAAGTGACCCTATTGGGATGAGGAGGTGGATTTTGATCCTAACACAAAGAAGGATTCATCACTGTCAAAAAACGAATATGCTAGTATTAAAGAGAGCTTTGAAAAAGTAATAAGTAGAAAAAAGAAGAAAAAGAATGGATCTAAGTCCCATTATAAGCACCATATATCGGAGAAGAAACACTCGCTAATCTCACTCAAAAGACCTAAAGCTCGTGGGGAAATGTAATTATCGCTTTGCAATTAGCTTTATTACTTGTAATGGAATCTCTTATATGAGATTCTTTTAAAAGGTTGGTGACCATTTTATCTTTTCTTTCCTATTTTTTCTTTCTTATTTTTTCTTTTTTGTTCGTCTTTATTTTGATGTCAGCAACCACATATGTTGTACTATTCTTGATCATATATAATATGCATACAGATATTTTAATATATATATATATATATATATATATATGCAACATCTCCCTCGACGCGAGAACCCTGGCGATCTAGTTTGTGCTTTTCTTGTCACGATGCAGCGGCATTCGATATGCGATTTAGACTATGATGGGCTGGCGCTTGGGTCTATAGATCCAATCTGCATTGGCGCGTGACCGACCATTCTATTCCGAATGGCTTGCCACTTGTTGGTTTTGTTGGCTCTCGGATGGTGGGTTCTCTCCCAAACTTACATGTAAAGCAGGTCATTAACCCCTTGGTTCCTAGATCCTTCATTCAATTTCACCAATGTCTCTCCATCCCAAGAAAGAGTTGGAATTAAACTAATTGTTTCCCTGCGAGGTAAGCCAGCCATATTACTCAGTGATCTTGAAATAAATATTTTGGCAAAGTCGTTCAAATTTTCTTTGGTTGGGAAGTTTGCCAAAGGGAGGCCTTTGTTGGCGATCATTCAAAATTTTCTCAAAACCTTGGAATTGACGAGATCCCACTTTGCCGAGCTCATTGATTATAAACACATTCTGGTTAAGCTTTCCAATGAATCAGATTACTCTAGGTTCTTCACAAAGGAATCTTATTACATTGAAAATTATCACATGAAACTTTTGAAATGGATTATTGATTTTGATCCAAAATACGATTCTCCCATTGTACCAGTCTGAATCAATTTTTTGTTGCTTAGAGTGCAACCTGATTAATCATTCGTTTTTTTGGAAAACCCCAAAAAATTGACTTCACGACCACCAATCTCCTTCGTCCTTCTGTGGCTCGGGTTTTGGTTGAAATTGATTAACAGAATCCTCCGACTCGGTCATTTAGATTGGAAATGAAGGTAAAGGTTATTTTCAAGAGGTGGTATTTGAAAGCCTATCTCAGTTTTGTTCTGATTAGAAAAAATTGGCCATAAAATTTCTACTTGTCATAGACTTCATCCGCAAATGAAAGATTTCTCTTCAACTTTATTTCCAAATGGATAAAAAACTAAGAAGATTAAAAAGTATATGTTCCTAAAGTTCATGGTTTTGGGGCCGCTCACCTCCGATTGTTGTGTCGCCGCCTACTGAGGTTGGGGCAAGCCTAACTATTGAAGTTGACGTCAACATGTTTGGATCGAACATCCCTTCATTATTTGGGGATTTCTTTTGGGAATGGAGTATTATTCGAGCTATTCTATGGAATTGTGGTAATGACTTGATTAAATTGGAGGTTCCATTGGATGGACATAGCCAATGACCGATTGGGCTTGAGGAGTTCAACACCTCAGGAGAGCTGGACGAGGGCCTTGTTGGAGAAGGCCCAAATGAAGAATTTGAGACTTTAGCTGATCCTAATAACAAGATGTAGGTCGAGGTGTCAAAAGGTGTCGATCTAGTTGTTTTTCCATTTGATCCCTATTGTACCGGAGGAGATGATGCAGGACAACACTAGGGTTAGGTGTTGCCGGGCTCTAATGCAATCCTAGGGTTCATGAATGCTTGTGAATGCAGATTTTTTTTTTAAATGTATTCAAAAATTTAAGCACTTTTCGCGCAGCCGCTTCAGATCAATTAAGCTTCAGCATTTGCCTGCAGAAGATTCCACAGAAGATTCTACAATAATTTGAAAATAACTTTCGTTGGCGACGGGGTATCGTGAATCACGAACAGGAAGAGCGGTCGGCACCGGTTCCGGATCAAAGGAAAGGCTCTGATCCAGAAAGGTAACTCACACTTCGAGTTGTACTTGCCATGCGGATGTGTTCGAAGGCGTTTCTGTTCCGAAACTACTCGCAGCGACCGAATTTAGATTTGTGCTCCTACAAATAATTTATACCCGAAAATCGCACGAGAAAATAATTAAATAAATTCAGTTTTAGGGTTTAGGAAGGACAAACACACGCCGATTTAAACCGGGAGCGAGAAGGGTGATCTGGGTAGATTTCTTGCGATGGCTAGGGTAGTGGCGACGGCGGATAGGGCAGCGGCGGCTAGGGTAGAGACAGCGGTTGTTCTGCAGGGGAGAAGTCCGAAGGCAGCAAGGAGGAGGGTCCGGAAGGTGGCGGCTAGGGTTTGGAGAGGGAGGATTTGGAAACTAGGGTTTCCCAGGGGAGAACAAGAGCAGTTCTCGTTGTTTGGAGAAAACACAGAATTTCTATTCATCAAAAAACTGCAATTGAAATACAAATTTTGGGTATTTATAATACCCTCAAAGCAATCAAGACTTTAGAGTGTTTTTAATAAACGATCAAAGGGCTAATATTCATCCCTCTGATGGAGAACACCCCTTCACCTATTCCTACAGCAAAAATTCTTCTTTGGAGACTCATAATAGGGAAGGTCATTCCAACCTGAATCCCCATGCGAAAGAGTTTCATCTATATGTGTGGGAAAACCTATTCTACATCATTTTACCGGTGGAAAAATGTAATTATGAAAAGAACTCAGCGGGATTCAAATGAGTTAAAAGGTAATATATGAGACTCAGAGCTTTTATTTGACTTTCTTGTTAGGAACAAAGGAATAAGAAAAAAAAAAGCTGAAAAAAGACAATAGCTCCTAATATATATACACACACACACACGCATGCACAAGTGCGGGTGCCATGCAATGTCTCTCTCGACACAGGAACCCTAGTGATCTCAATTGCGCTTTTTTCATCATAATGCAGCGGCATCTGAGGCGCGATTTAGCCTATGGTTGTGCTGGCGCTTGGTTCTATGGATCCGGCTCTGCTAGAGAAGTTGATTATGCCCGATCTGTGCCAGTGCGTGACCGACCATTCTATCCAGTAGCTAGCCACCATTTGGTTTTGTTAGCTCTCGGGTGGTGGGTTCTCTCCCAATCTTACATGCAAAGCAGGTCATTAACCCATCACTTCCTAGATCCTTTATTCAATCTCTCCAATGGTTCTTCATTTTTTAAGAAAAAGTTGGAATTAAACCAATTGTTTCCTTACGAGGTAAGCCAGTCATATTACTCTATGATCTTGAAATGGATATTTTGGCGAAGCCGTTCGAATTTTCTTTGGTTGGGAAGTTTGCCAAGGAAAAACCTCTGTTGGCGGTCATTGGAAATTCTCTCAAAAACTTGGGATGATGGAATCCCACTTTGTCAAGCTCATTGATTATAAACACATTATGATTAATTTTTTCAATGAATCGGAGTACTCTAGGCTCTTCACAAAGGGATCTTATTACATTGAAAACTATCACATGAAACTTTTGAAATGGATCATTGATTTTGATCCAAATTACGAATCTCCCATTGTACTAGTCTGGATCAATTTTTCGTTGCTTAGAGAGCACCTGATTACTCATTCCATGCTATTCTCTTTGGATTCTTATTTAGGAAATCCCGTAAAAGTTGACTTTGCGATCGTAAATCTCCTCCGTACTTTTGTGGCTCGGGTTTTGGTTGAAATTGATTTAAATGAATCCTTCGACTCGGTCATTTGGATCGGAAGTGAAGGTAAAGGTTAATTGCAAGATCTGGTATTTGAAATACAACCTCTTTTTTGTTCAGATTGAAAAAAATTGGCCACGAAATTGCTATTTGTCATAGACTTCATCTGCAAATGAAAGATTTCTCAACTTTATTTCAAAATGGATCTAAAACTATGAAGATTAAAAATATATATGTTCCTAAAGTTCATGGTTCTCGAATCGAGGTCTCATCTCTAGTTGTTGTGTCGCCGTCTACCGAGGTTGGGGGCAGCCCTAACTATCGAGGTTGAAGATGGGTTTGGATAAGGCGTCCCTTCATCATTTGAAGATTTCTTTGTGGATTGAAGTATTATTCGAGCTATTCTGTGGAGCTGTGGCAATGACTTAATTGAATTGAATGACTCATTGGATGGACATGGCCGCTGGCTGATTGAGCTTGAGGAGTTCAGCACTTCATGAGAGCTAAACAAGGGCCTTGTTGGAGAAGGCCCAAATAAATAATTTGAGGCTTGATTCTTGATAAAGATCATTTGAACAACTCGAATGTAGAGTCTTCGGCAAGACCTTAGCAAATCCTAATAACAAGATGTAGGTCAAGGTGTCAAAAGGTGTCGATCTAATTGTTTTCCATTGGATTCCTTTTGTACTGGAGGAGAGCTTGTATGGTACGATGCGTATTCCTCATCAGAGCTTCAGACGCCCAATTGTAGGCATCTGATACCTTAAGGAGGGCTGAGGGGGTTATTGAAGAACTTCATGATGATAATGGTTTGAATAGAACACCTTCAAAAGTACTCCAACAACTTGTTGATGAATTCCTATTGTGTTGCGTAGGCAAGGCTCAATGGAGAGCACCCCTTCACCTATTCGTACGATGAAAAATTATTCTTTGGGGCTCAGAAAAGGGGAGATCATTCAAACCTAAATCCCCATGCGAAAGAGTTTCATCTATCTGTGTGTGGGAAGACCTATTCTACATACCTTTTTATCGGAGAAAAAAAATAATTATGAAAAGAACTCTGAGAGGAATTTAAATGAGTCTTTATATTTCCTATTGGATTTAGAGCTTTTACTTTTATTTAGCTTTTTTTTTTCTTTCCCTTACTCCTAATAAGAAAATCAAATAATAACTCAGATTATGATATATTATCCTTTTCCTCGTTTGAATCCATTTCAGAGCTTTTTTTAGAATCTCTTTCATCCTCCATGAAGAAATAAATTGAGTCCTTCCATGCACGGACGAATGAAACTCTTTTGCACGAGGATTCAGGTTCGAACGAACATCCACATCCAAATCCCGAAAGAAGAGTTCTCCGCAGTAGGAACATTTAAATGGGCGTTCTGCATTGTGTCACATCTACACTGAACAATATATATTTGATAAACAGATTGTTGGAGCATTTTTGAAGAGGCTCCCATCAAGCCTTTAGTACCATGAATCCCATCAATAACTCCCTCATCCCTCCTAGAGGTATCGAATGCCTCCGATAGAGCATTTCAAAATTTTATTTAGGAAAACATCTCGTATTCCGCTAACTCCCCTTCATCACAAGGAATCCAATGAAAATGCAACTAGATGAACATCCTTTGACACCTCTACCAACATCTTGCAAGTAGGATCAACCAAGCTCTTTTTGATGACTACAAAAGCTTCAAATTCTTCACTAGAGTCTCCTCCTTCAGAGCCCTCGTCCAACTTGCCCATGTTGTTGGACTCCCTAATCCCAACCAGCCTATGACCATTTCCATCCATTGGAACATCCAGCTCAATTAGATTATTGCCACAATACCTTAGAATGGCTCGAATAGTACTCCAATCCACAAAAAATTCCCAAAATGAGTTAATTGTAGGGATGTCTGATACGATCTAGCCTACGTCAACCTAAATAGTTGGGCTGGTTCCAATCTCGATGGGCAGCGACACAGCTGCCATAGATGAGACCCCAGCCCCAATATCTTGAACTTTAGGGACTTGCACTTGTTAACCTTCTTAATTTTTATCCGGTTTGAACCAATGTTAAAGAATGTACTTTCAATTGTGAATGAAGTTTATAACAAGTAGCACTTTAATGGCAAATATTTTTGCAATTAGAACAAAAAAGAGGTTTATTTTCAAATACCACCTTTTGAAAATATCATTTGTCTTCAGTTCCAATCTCTATATGACCAAATTGAAGGATTTGGTTAAATCGATTTCAACCAAAACCCGAGCCACGGATGGATGGAGGAGATTGGTGGTTGCAAAGTCGACTTCAACCAACCTGAGCCACGAAATGTGTAATCAAGTGCACTCTAAGCAACAAAAAATTAATACAAACAGAGACAATGGGAGATTCTCAGTTTGGATCTAAATCAGTGGTCCATTTCAAAAATTTCATTTGAAAATTTTCAATGTAATAAGACCCTTTGAGAAAAGCCCGGGGTAATCCGAATAATTGGAACGCCTACCAAAAAGGTGTTTAGAGTCAATGAGACCGGCAAAGTGCAATCTCACCAATCCCAAGCTCTTGAAGAAGTCTCAAATGACCGCCAATATAGGTTTTCCCTTAGCATACTTCCCAACCAATGAAAATTCGAATGGCTTCATCAATAAATCTATTTCAAAATCAATGAGTAATAGAGCTGATTTACGTCGCAAAGATGCAATTGGTTTAATACCAACCATTCCTTGAGACATAGGGCTATTGAAGAGAGCATGAAAGAAGGATCTAGGAGCTGAGGGGTTATGAACCTGCTTGGCATGCAAGTTAAGGAGCGAGCCCCCCACCAGAGAGTGACCTCCCAATAGCATGCCCCCGGAAGCCCCAGAATAGAGTGGCTGACTGTGCACTGATGGAGATCGAGCATAACCAACCCCTTCGACAAAAAGAATGCCAAATCCACAAACTCAAGCACCGACGCAACCATCAGCATAGCCTCGGATCAGGTGTCGTTGCATCGCGTCGAGGGAATAGCTGTATGTGTGTGTGCGTGTATTAGTAAATCTGCCAATCTAATTGATATCAAAATTAAAAACAGCAGATAAGATTTGGGGGCTCTTAAAACTCAGAAATAACTAAGAAAAAAATAAATAATAATAATACTAAGAAAATAAAAAAGGCCACCAAACCTAGGTTATACCAAACTAGAGAACTAGCTATAAGGAGAAAAGGCTGTGAATTTAGAGCACAAGAACCAAGATTTATGAGAACTGAAACTTCATGTTTGGGTAGATATCATCCAAACAACAACTAGGATTTCTCCATTCAAAGCACCCAGCAGCAAGAGTCGCAACAGTAAAGGGGCGAACCTGCAAAAGCAAACTTGCAAAGATCTGATAGACAGCGGCATAAAGCTATTACAGCCGCTTCCCCATAGAAAGCATTTACAATTCTATCTTGTAAGGTTGAACGGACATTAAAAGTTTTGGATCTTAATTTTTCATCACAAAAAAAATTTTATTGGAGAAAAAAGAGAGGCAAATTGATGCATATTCACAATATTTGACATTTAGCACAACAATATATAATTAACAATTTCCTCCAATCCCATTGAAGAAGATGCAATAGACATCCAGGCATAGATATGAAGTATAATGTTCAAGTAAATTCACAAGCACAGTAATAAATATTTCAGTATTAGGATCATTAGAGTTTAAATAGGATTAACAGCATTCAATCCATATAAAGCAGGTTATGGTACTCAGCATGACGAATTTTTTAGATATCAAGGAATTGATATGAAGTGTAATGCACAATCATAAAGCAGCATCAGTATATTTCAGTAACCTCAGAATTTAAAGGATTAACAATAGTCAATCCATATAAACCAGGTCTAGTACAGCTCTAAGACCATATAAAGCAACCAACTGGCTAGAAAATAATGAAGTTATAAGACATCTAGGCATTGATATAAGCAGCATCAATATTAAAAATTTCAGTATTAGGACCATTTAAAAGAGGCTATGATTGCTCCTCAAGAGAGCTGCACTTAGAAGAAAATCCAACGAATCTTCTTTTAAAAGAATGATCAGCAATGCTTCCTGGAAGGATCGCAAAAATCCTTCAAAGGTTGAAGAAGAAAGTAAACACAGAAAAGCACTCAATCTCATGAAGAAAACAAAGATGAACTGGTATTCCAGCACCAAGACCGAATACCCTGATCTTAGGGCTCTCTTTGAAAACCTTTAGAGCTTTTATATGTAACAAGATCAAAGGCATAAGAAGCAAGAGATCCAAGGAAGGGTCCATGTTAACTGAAAACAAGATCTGTAAAAACCCTAAAACGGATCGATAATAGGTCTTCATGAAGATGCCACCAAAATTAGATCTCTCAAACGGATCGCCTGCGAATCTCCCAAAAGAGGCGCTGGAAGATGAGGGCAGGGCAACATTGGACTCTGTGTGTGTGTATAGGGTTAAAGAGGGACAACTCATTTAAGAAATTACTGTACAATTAGAAAATTTGTTTTATTGTTCTTTGACTTGCACCTTTAAAAATTAAATACGAGAGCAATTTCTCTCTAAGCACATTTGCCTTCGATTTGCACAAGTTTTTTTATGATGCAGCCTCACACTAAATTAACATAAAAATTATAAACTTACGTGTTATGAAAGGTTATTTCAATGTAACTATTTATTTCAATAAGTAAATAGAAATTAGAAAATATTAAATAAAATGGTGAGTTAATACCCAAGCCCTGATACAGCATTTATGAGGCAACACCACATGCAGCTACAAACAAGTTGATATTTCTTATTGTAAAGTGTAAGAAAGCATTGATGTAGAGTATGATGAAGGATCAAGTTTTCCAATACGAATATATAAGAAAGTGCTAATTCCTTAAGAGATTAATGAAATAAGAACAATAATTAATATTAAAAAACTGTTAAAAAACTAAAGCAAGTGAACTTATGATGAGGGCTAACCTTCTTTTTCATCATTACCAAATACCCATGTCCACCTTGTACAAGCTCTGAAAATACTTCACGAAAATTTCTAGCAACTCCTTTAAAAGTTCGTTCAATGGATTCATCCTTCCGTTGATCCAGAACAGAAATAAGCTCACGAATTTTCTACAGCATTACATTAACATGAGCAATGGTGCTCGTTATAAATATTAGATGTGATTTTCATTATCAAATGGTATACCTGATCACCAGCATCAAGCTCAGCTCTTCTTTTCTGAAGCTGTTCCCGCTGTTCAGTGAAATTCATGTATTGATCAAGCGCCTTTTTATTAACATGGCTAAACTGCTTTAGCTCCTCATTGCACTTATGAAGCAATTTTACCAACTCTTTCATGTTTTTCTTCTTATATCTTAAAAAAAAGTTAAAATTTACTGTCAAATAACATGCATCACATGGAAAAAAATGGAACAAAAGTAATTCTTTTGCATAGTAAGACGTCAGAATTTAAAAAAATCCTGGGTCATGAACTTGGGAAAAAATGGAAAATTCATAGTTTTTGAAACAGGCATCACAAGTAAATAAAAGGTTATTAAAGTGTTGGCTAATAATCCCATACAAGCACGATGAAAACAAATCAACATAAACAGTTCATTATAATTGAGGTTGCAGGAGGAAAAAAAAGGAGATCTCTCCAAAGGGCAAGCAGTGGACCATAAAGAGTAAAGAGAAGAAGACAACAAAGGAAAGGAGGAGAAGTCAAGTAGAAGCAAAGGAAGAAGATCAAGAGAATTCTAAGAAATCTTTGGGTGTTTCTTAGTACTCTTCCAAAACTCTATTTTTTTTTTGCTGTAAACCGATGTCAAGGTTTACTTCCTTTTGCATGCATGCTTTTGTTTACTCAGTAATGGAAAGCTAAATCTCCTTGAAGAGAGTTGGGGTATAATTATAGGAAAATGTAAGGCAGAATTGGTGTTGCAACAAATTTGTTTGAATGAATAAAATTGATTGCTGATTTACTATTACAGAATGAATGCCTGGATGAAATTTTGTTAAAAAAATCTCTTTGTTAAAACAAAAATTAAAATGAAATATTAATAAGAAAAGAACTTAAGTTCCAAGCTCATCAATTGAACTCGAGCAAGGAAATTAGTGCAAATAGAGCAGAAAATTACGTGACAAGTTCTCAAGCTCACTTGCACAATTCCTTAAGAACTCTTCCAAGAGATTAATACTTGTGAACCAAGTTACCATTAATTTATGCTATGCAGCTTAGCAAAGTAGAAGGGATGAGAGGACATTAGAAACCCAAAGGATGATGTGACATAGTCCATTGGACCCAATGCATCCTCTCATCTAGCTAAACAACATGTGTCAGCGCATGACGCAGATTGATGAAAATCATATTTGTGAGATATAACAATTAAAAGATAATATTTGGTAACATAGACATAGGATATCAAAAATTAATTTAAATCAAGATCTCAAAAAGGTTTAGATGCCAAGGTAGAACCCTAAGGGATGTTCTCCTCGCTGTACTAAATTTGAACCTGTTGTAATTGGAGGTTAACTCCAATTCTAATAGTGTTCACTTGATTTAATCAGGCATGGAAAAATCAATTTCTACATTTTAATGATGAAGTAACAATACCAAGTCCTTACAAGTCCTACAATGAAACCCCAACTCTCTCCTTTTATACAAGTCGTATTTTACCATAAGTTAAATTGTATTATTAATTTAGGAACCATCTAAAACCAAAAATCAATATTCTAAATATTAGTAAAAGGAGATATAACTTAGTAACAAGACTCTGTTCCCTGATGACGATAAATTCCCGAAAGTCACCTTACACTTATTGCTTCAGACCACGTACACTTGCGTGCAAGCGCAGACACGAAATTTAGGTCTGTCAAGTTTTTGGCGCCGTTGCCGGGGAACGGTTTTGTTTTGTATTAAGTACAATTTCTTAGTATTTAATGATTTAGACCTTTTTACTTTTCTGTGCATACATTTTTTAGTTAGCTGTAATTATATTTAACTTGACTTGTAGAACTAATTAGGTTGAAAATTAGTTGTGTTTTTTGAAAAAGTTGCAAGATCTGGTGCATGCTGAAATTTCTATAATCCTAAGTGCTGAATTATTTATTGCTTGCTAAATTTGTGCTGATTAAAATTGTATTACTGTATTGAGAACTGTTGAACTGTGCTTGAAACTGTGAGAAAACTTTAACTGTTGAACTTGTGTTGAATTCATAGCTGAATTGAATTAATTTCTGCTGGCTAGAAATTTCTAAATTGCATGAATATAAGAGGTACTGTTGATTTATTATTTGACCCTGAAATTGAGCATAATTACTTAAGGGCTAGGAGAGAACGAGCAAATCTTAACCAACTTCATTAAGAAATGGATCACCTAAAAGCTAATCCCTTAGAGCCACCTGTGATTGTAAGAGGTAGACCATTAATAGACTATGCCCTCCCTACTATAGAAGGAAATCCTAATGCTATTGTTAGGCCCCCAATTCAAGCCAATAATTTCGAGATTAAACTTTCAACTTTGAACATGGTCCAGAATAACCAATTTAGTGAACTAGCCTCAAATGACCCAAACGCTCATATCTCAAACTTTCTCGAACTATGTAAAAACTTCAGGATGAATGGCGTTTCGGATGATGCGCTTATATTAAGACTCTTTCCGTTTTCGCTGAGATAGAGCTAAAATGTGGCTAACTTCTTTGCCTGGTGAGTCCATTAGGACGTGGAATGATTTAGTTGGGAAGTTCCTAGTTAAATACTTCCCACCCGCTAAAACCGCAAGCCTAAGAAATGAGATCTCTAACTTCTCACAGCAAAACGGTAAGAATTTATATGATGGGTGGGAGCATTAAAAGGACTGTTTGCGTCGCTGCCCACATCATAGATTTCCCTTATGGCAGCAAGTGCAAACGTTTTATAACGGATTAAATGCGCCAACTAGAACCTTAATAGATGCAGCCTCGGTGGATCTTTGAGCAGCAAAACCCAAGAAGAAGCTTTTAACCTCTTAGAAGAAATGGAAAACAACGCTTATCAATGGCCAATTAAAAGGTTTGAGGTAGAGATAAAGGAAACTAACCAGATGAATGAAGTAAACCTGATTTCTGAGTTAAAAATTCAAATTTCCCAATTAAATCAGAAGCTGAAGAGTGCAACAAAACTCTTATCATGGGAATATTAGTGAAACAGAGGGGGTCAATGCTGTCTTAAAATATAAGAGTAACCAAGGAGAGGATAGAAGGGGGATAGAGCACTCCCTTAATGAGTTTAGAACCACCACCGTTGAATTCATGAATAAAACAGATGCAACATTAAATAGACATGAATACACCCTCTTGAGACAAGAGGAAACTGTTAAAAGAATCGAAGTGCAGATAAAAGAAATCATGAACCAAGTTAGTCAACCAACCCTAGTCGGAGCTATAAGAGATTATGAGAATGAGTCAGGAAATTCAATCACATTGAGAAGTGGATAAATTACTGAACCCGTGGTATTTAGAAGTTCTGAGGATAGATCTAAGGTTTTAAGAGAGAAAATAATAAAGAAAATCTTCATCAGGTAAGGGAGAAGGAAGTGAGGGAAGAAACTCAAACTCATATTCAAATGCAAGCTCAATCGACTAAACAACCTGAGTGTATTCCTAATATTCTTTACCCTCAAAGAATGGCTAGAGAGAAATTAGACATTCAATTTAATAAATTTCTGGAAGTATTCAAAACCCTCCACATAAACTATCCTTTCGCTAAAGCATTGGAGCAAATGCCTAGCTATTTCAAGTTCATGAAAGACATCCTCTCTAAGAAAAGGAAGATAAATGAAAAAGAAACAGTGGCTCTAACTGAAGAATGTAGTGTAATTCTTCAACAGAAAATTCTCATAAAAAGGAAGGATCCGGGGAGCTTCACTATCCCTTGCACTATAGGAAACCATTCATTTGAAAAAGCTCTTTGTGACCTATTTGCCTCCATTAATTTAATGCCCTTCTATATATTCAGGAAACTAGGAATTGATCAAATAAAACCCACCTTAGTTCTCCTTCAACTAGCTGATAGATCTGTAAAAACCCCTATGGAAATCTTGGAAAATGTTATTGTCAAGGTTGATAAGTTCATCTTCCCAGCTAATTTCATAATCTTAGAAATGGAGGATCAAAACCAAGAGATCCCTATAATTCTAGGTATACCTTTTCTTGCAACCGGAAAGACTATGATAGATATCGATAAGGGGGAGTTGAGCCTTCGTTGTGAAGGAGAGGAGGTAAGGTTTAATATAAAAGATTCGATGAGGCATCCTATTGAGCCAAATGAAGAATGTTGGAAAGTAAATTTAATGGAGGAGGTGCTGATTTCAGGAGATGTTGAGGAATATGATTTAGAGGAAGGAGAGGAAGATGTAGATTTTGAGGTAGAAAACAAGGTTGATGAATTAATTCAGGAAATGAAGAAAATACAGTTGTCTCTTGATGAACCTCCCGAATTGGAACTAAAACCTTTGCCCAATCACTTAAAGTACGTTTATCTAGGGGAGGGAACAGCACTACCTGTAATCAATTCTGCTTTATTAAGCCCAACCCAGGAAATTAAATTGTGTGAGCTGTTGAGAGAACATAAGAGGGCGATTAGATGAAGCATTGCTGATTTGAAAGAGATTAGTCCCACTTTATGCATGCACCACATCCTGTTGGAAGACAACTCTAAACCATCCATAGAATCTCAAAGGAGATTAAACCCAAACATAAAGAAAGTGGTGCATAAAGAAATTATTAAGCTCCTTGTGAATCATAAGAAAGAGAACACATGGCACAGCACTCTTGTCACTCACTTCTGCTAGCTAAGGTTGAAAAAAAAAATCCTAAGATAATTACCCACTCACCTCATGAAGACTTAAGTCATGTGATCCTTCCGGGTTTCTTACAGTCATGTGATCCTTCCGGATTGCTTTGTTTAGTCTCCTATAGTCAAAACAGACTCTCCACCCCGTCACCTTCCTAGTTGGGATTAATTCATTATTTTTGTTAAGAATCACAGATATCCCACTCTTCTTGGGGACCACATAAATTGGGCTTACCCAAGAGCTGTCAGAAATTAAAAAAATAATCTCAGCATCAAGGAGCTTAATAATTTCCTTATGCACCACTTCCTTTATGTCTGGGTTTAATCTCTTTTGAGGTTCTATGAATGGTTTAGAATTGTCTTCCAACAGGATGCAGTGCATGCATAAAGTGGGGCTAATCCCTTTCAAATCAGCAATGCTCCAGTCAATCGCCCTCTTATGTTCTCTCAACAGCTCACACAATTTAATTTCTTGGATTGGGCTTAATAAAGCAGAAATGATTACAGGTAGTGCTGTTCCCTCCCCTAGAAATGATTACAGGTTTAGATTAAGTACAGCAAGGAGAACACTCCTTGGGGTTCTACCTTGGCACCTAAACCTTTATGAGATCGGGATTTAAAATAATCTTTGTTTCCTACGTCTATGTTACCAAACATTATCTTTTAATCGTTAGATCTCACAAATATGATTTCCATCAATCTGCGTCATGCGCTGACACACGCGGTTTAGCTAGATGAGAGGATGCATTGGGTCCAATGGACTATGTCACATCATCCGTTGGGTTTCCAACGCCCTCTCATCCCTTCTACTTTGCTGAGACACAGAGCATAAATTGATGGTAACTTGGTTCACAATCATCAATCTCTTGGAAGAGTCCTTAAGGAATTGTGCAAGTGAGCTTGAGAATGCCACATAATTCTCAGCTCTACTTGCACTAATTTCCTTGCTCTAGTCCAATTGATGAGCTTGGAACTCAAGTTCTTTTCTTATTAATATTTCATTTTAGTTTTTGTTTTAACAAAGATTTTATTAATAAAATTTCATCCAGGCATTCATTCTATAATAATAAACAGTAAATGAGCAATCAATTTTATTCATTCAAACAAATCCGTTACAACACCAATTCTGCCTTACATTTTCCTACAATTACATCCCAACCCTCTCCAAGGAGATTTAGTTTTCCATTACTGAGTAAATAAAAGCATACATGCAAAAAGAAATAAACCTTGACATCGATTTACAGCAGAAAAAAATAAAATAAAGTTTAGGAAGAGTACTAGGAAACACCCAGAGATTTTCTAAGGTTCTCTTGATATTCTCCTTTGCTTCTACTTGACTTCTCCTCATTTCCTTTGCTCTCTTCTTCCCTTTACTCTTCACGGTCCATTGCTGGCCCCTTGAAGAGTTCTCCTCTTTTTCCTCCTGCAACCTCCCCTTTTTAGTCTTAAGAATGTCAAATTTGGGAACCCTCCCTCAGATTTCCTTGGCAGTATTAATAATTTTCTTCACAAACTCCTTGCATTAATTTCTGTTAACTCCCTATTTCCTTTAGATTCTTGGCCAACCATAAGGAAATATTCCAATAATCTCTTGGAATACTGTAGAGTTAAATGTTATTTGGGGTTCCAAGAGGCTGGGGAAGGCCAAATATCAGAATTTTTGGTCTTCCCCAAGTTGCCATAAATGTACAAATCTGGGCATTTCTGCTTGGATCGCTATGGCGCGCTGCAGCATTTTGAGCTACAGGCTTATAATTTGTAAGGAACCGTTGTGGCGTGCTGCAACGTTTTGAGCTACAGACTTACAATTTGTAAAGAACCACTACGGTGCGCGATAACGTCGAGCTCTCGGGTTTAGTCCGCTATAGCGCGCGATAGCGCCAGTGTCTCGGGTTGAGACCGCCGTGGCGCGCTGTGGCGAGGGATTCTTTTATGATGTAAACATGGTGCTTCGGGAGGACCCGCTGTGGCTTGCAATAGCGCCGAGCTCTCGGGTTTGGTCCGCTATAGCGCGCTGTAGCGCGGTCAGGCGCGCTGCGGCGGATGAGCCTTGTATTTTCTGTGTTGAGTCCATTTTCCTTATTGATCAGCCGTGGCGCGCGATAGCGCCAAGCTCTCGGGTTAGACCCACCTTGGCGCGCTGGGGCGAGCTGCAGCGGTTTATGTCCCAGGCCTTTGCATATGGCTTCAGGTGCTTTAGTAAACCTTAATCCGCTGTGGCGTGCGGCAGCGGTTTTTGCCCATAATTCATTCATTTGCTCCAGAATTTGGAGTTTTCTTCAATTTATCTGAAAACGCACATAATTTCTTCAAAGTAGGCTGTTGTGAATGGTGTTTTAAGATGTTTTCAACACTTTATTTGATATAAATCCCTGATTTATCACTTAAATCCCATACAAGCATGATGAAAACAAATCAACATAAACAGTTCATTATAATTGAGGTTGGCATTTTCTCATTCATGACATTTATTAAGACATTCATCAACAGTACAATCAAATTCAGTAATGTGGTCATGTAATTGAAGACAATATTTGTACATATACAAATAACCATGTTCGTCATCATTGTAAGCTAATATAGCATGATGCACAATACAAAGTGATTTGGTTCAATCCTATGTAAATGCAGTTATCATCAATGCCAGCATGAAAAATTAATGAGTGTTTCAGTCTTAAGAAATCTACAAATAAAATTCCATACAAACTATATTATATTTGGGAAAAACTTGACCCAGGCTTACATATCAAAAATGAAAAAGAAAAAGTCATTTAAGTGTTAAACCCAAGCAAGATAACTCTTTTCCATAATTAAAGAATCCTAATAAAGAAAATTTCGGTACCCAATTCAAAATACCCTCTTTTCTCGTAATAAAAGAAGATATGCTGGCAAAGAGTTAGGATAATCTAAAGGAAGCAATCAAGCCATCTTTCAAATACAGCTAATCTTAATTAGGCTTCATGTGTAGTTGGCGCTTTCCATAGTCAATGGTCCCAAGCTTCAATAGGCATGCCTAGCACGGGGATGCTCCAAACACATGATGGAAGACAAAGGAAAATTTTTAAAATTGAAGAGTGGATAGGTCGCATAACGAGACAACATGAAGAAGATGATCAAAGGGATCAATAAATAAGCAATACTTGAGCCATTTACAGAGAATATGTTTTATATGTCTTGCATAGTGGATTTGGGCATGAAATACTTGGTACTAACCAATCATGCTGTTTTTATCTGCTAAAGTTTTAATTAAAAATATAACAATAACATAAAGTTTTGAAAAAATATTACATGCTTGTTATTGATTCCTTAATAAACAATAAATAATCAATAAAATATTTTAAAACAAGTATGGGCACCCATAAAAAGATTTCAAAACTAGAACTAATTAACGGATTATACCTAGTTTAGAGTTTTCCAAAAATCACTCTTCTGAAGAACTTGACCAATAGTAAGGCAAGTAAGGTCAACCTTTCACTCATTGCATTTACTCAACAGACAAAGACCACTAAAAATTTTGCACAGATTAATTCGGCCCTGTTAACATTCTAGCTCATGAGAAAATGTTTATGAACTTGCGCGATCATAGATGATTTCTCTCAATTCATATAGGCAGAGTTCTCAAATTGAACTAAACAAAAGCATCAAATAATCTTAAAGATATTGTATGAAATAGCAGATCTTAATTATCCAATAAAAATAAATCAAGCACTTTAGCTAAAAGGGCTGTTCGGCATGAGGTAATATTGGAGTAAAGTAAACTTTTTACCAAAAATTTTAAATTTCAGGTGTTTGGAATAGTGAAATTGTAGAGTAAAGTAAAATTTAGAAATAAAACTTTTACCCCACTATAAAAGCTCAAGCGCAAAAAATTTTCGACCAAATTGGCCGAAATCCGATTTTACATGAAGAAAAATAGGCAGGCAAAGGAACGAAGTGGAGAAAGATATACTTCGCAAATCTTAGTCGATACTCAACCTCCCGGATGAACCGACGCCTTCATCTTCAACACGAAACTCCTTCATCTAATTCATCTGAAGCTTGTGGCGAACCGTTGTTCAGTAATCAAATTGGGGATTGCGACGAAACTAGATTGCAACGAAACTTCCAAAGCTTGCGATAAAACTGCTTCGTCTTCAGCACGGGATCGACATTCGAAGTTTGCGACAAAGGTCATCAAAGACAAAGACCATCGCAACTCGTTCTATCTCGTTCGAAGGCCATAGCCGTCTCATTCAATCTCATTCAAAAATGAAGGCCATCACATCGAAGACGGGGATTAGGGCTTCAATCGTAAAATTCAATTTTTATTTGATATGTAAAATTTTATGTAGAATGAGAAGAATAGAGAAAAGTAAGTTGAAGTTAAAAGAACTTTGTGTATATTATTACATATGATCCCGCCCGCCCGTCCACGCACGCACACAAGCATATATATATATACAAGGAATTAAAAATTGAACCGATCATTATTAAGGTGAAATGTTCAAGGTTAGAAGGGTTAAACTAGGGTCGAACCGTTATAACGCAATAAATCAAGAATTAATCAAATTAAAATATCTATTAAGAATTTTTCCCAAAATATGGAAACAGTAAATAAATATGTTTTTATTAAAATTGTTACATGAGTGGTCGATCCTGCTATAAATTAATTATATAAAATTATTCAAGATATAACTTAATGATTCATAATTAACAAACTATCTACATATTATTATATATAATATTTAATCTAATTAATACAAATTATATTTAATCAAAATAAACTTAAAATAAAAAAAATTTATTGGTTGATTGAGTATACTTTAGTAACTTTTTATTTGTTTAGTATAATAACTTTATTAGCTAAATAAATAAATAGTTATTGTTAACTTTAATAATTCTAACATTCATCTTTAATTATAAGTTCTATATTTTAAAATTTCTAGCTATTTTTTGTTCTTAAAAAATTTCCTAATTGAGTTCTAACTTCTAATAGATATATATTTTTCTTCTAAAGGCTTATTTAGTAGTACAGGAAAGCTACATTTTGTATGGCTGAGATAAACAATGCTATGCTAACACCAGTTGTCAAAATAAGTCTCTTTGGCCTATTTCTCTAAATCGAGCGGTTCGACCAAAACTGCTCTGGTTCACCGGTTTAACCGGCCTGTTCGACTCCGGTTTGACCAAATCTGGTTTACATATTGTTTAAGAACCGGGATCCCAACCGGTTCACGGTTAAACCGGCCAATCTGATTTTGTATTCACTGTATATATATATATATATATATATATATATATATAGTAATGTGTTACTATAACATATGTCAGTTACAAATTCTAATCGATGTTAAACCTTCAATGAGCATTCAGCGGTTACATTGTAATCTTTGTAACTTATAGCAGTTTCTAATTATGATTAATATCTAGCATTCATTGCTGCAGTTATATTATTATATCTCCGTAAAGTCACAGTGAACTCTTGAATAATCAGCTTATCTCGTAGGTAATTATATTGGGAGATTGAAAGTGGCTTGGTGAGGAAGTCTGCTAACTGCTTGTTTGCTGGTGTATAATGTATTGCAACCTCTATTTTTTTTGCACTGTCACGAATAAAGTGATAACCCACTTCAACATGTTTTGTACGGGCTTGAAACTGATTGTTCACGAGAGAGAGCAAGCAAGTTACATTAGTTTTATGTTGCTTGCAACTAAGAATGCTGGAATTCTTAAAGTAGTCTACGAAGCTAAATAATTTATGTAACCGGTGAGGAAAGCACTCAATATTCAGCTTTTGTGGAAAATTGTGCCATTGTGTTATTTTTTGGCACTCCAACTGATTAGTGTTTAGCCCAGAAACACACAAAAACACTTGTATATTTCTTGTCAGTAGAGTTTCTTGCCTAGCTTGCAAAAGCTCCATGGTGCAAGGGGTGGCGGGTAGCCCAAAATGAGTGGTGCCTTTGATATACCGTAATAAGCATTTTAGTTGTGTGAAATGATGCTGTAGAGGCTGATGCATGTATTGATAAATGTGGTTGGCTGTGTGACTGATATCTAGACGCGTGATGGTAAGGTATTGAAGACTGCCAGCGAGTTGCCCGTAAGTGTGCAGATCATGTAATGGGTCCGAGGAGGTAGTGGATCTGTCAGCTGGACTTGTAGGAGTAGGGGCTGGTTTATAGTTTGATATTCCTGCATTTTGAAGAATCTGTGCTACACAAGAAAGTTGGGACAAATGAAGGCCGTGGGAGGTTTGTTAAATAAAAATATTAAAAAAATGTGAGGAGGAGCCAAGGTATTTAGTTTTGAACTGGTTTTCTATAGTTGTAATCATTTGTGTAAGAAATGAAAGGCTTTTGCCTGTGAGAAGTATATCATCGACATATATTAGTAGATAGGCGCGGATGTGAGAAATGTCATAGACGAATAGCGAGGGATCAGCTTTACTTGAATGAAACCAATTGCTACGAGGATTTCAATGAGGATAGAGAACTATTGTCGAGGAGATTGTTTTAGCCAATAGAGAGCCTTTTTAAGCTTGCACACGTAATGGGGCTTATTGAGATCAATGAAACCCTGAAGTTGTTTAATGTGAGCAGTTATTTCACTCAGAGACCATAGAGAAAGGCATTTGGGACATCGAGTTGTAATATGGACTATCAGCGATGGGCGACTATGGTGAAGAGTATGCAAATTGTGGATATTTTAGTAACCGGGCTCAAGGTTTCGGTGTAGTCTAACCCATAGGTATGGTTGAAGCATTGGGCCACTAAGCGAGCTTTGTAACAAGCAACAAAACCATCATTATTGTATTTGGTGCGAAATATCCATTTGCATCCAAGAGCTAGTTGAGCCAGGTATGGGGAAACTAAATCCCATGTTTATTGGTCTTTGAGAGTCATAATTTCAATGGCCATTGTCTATCTCCAATGATCAAGTTTATTTGCTTGGGTGTAGATAGTGGGATCGGGTTGTAGAGGAGTCTAGGCGGTGAGATCGAACATGGAGCAAAACTAAAAAGCTTCTTTTCTGGTTATAAAAAGCATTGGATGTGATGGATGGTTAAGGGAGAGTGAGGATAGAGAGGAAGTGCCTAATATAAGTAAGATAGTGTCGAAGGTAGTGCAGCAGAGAAGTTGTTGGTGGGAGAATTAGGTTGTTTAGAGGAGGTAGAGCTTTGAGGGCTTTGTAAGTTTAAGTGGGTAATGATGACGGTATGGGCTGATGTTGTGTGGTAGAGGAAGATGAGAATAAAGTGGATGGAGGAATGAGTAGCCAAGGGTCATTATCTTCAGAGATTGAAGTTAGAAAAGAGAGAAGATGGGGTTTGGGTTTGGAAGTGACGTTCGAGGAAGTGAACGTTGCGAGAAATAAGGATTTTTTGTGTGAGTGGGCTGAAGCATCAGCATCCATTGTAGGTAGGGGAATAGCCGTTGAAGATGCAGGGAATGATTTTGGGGGAGAGTTTGGATCGTTGGTGAGGTGGTAGAAGTTGGTAGTAGGTGTGGCCGAAGATGACCAATGGTGGGCTTGTGATTGTGCAGGAGTTTGTAGGGTGTTTTGTTATTGGTAGTCTTGAAAGGGAGGTGGTTAATGAGATAGGCCGAGGTAGTGAGAGTAATAGGCCAAAATTTCGAGAGCCCAACAGTGTGAAGCAGTGTTTTGGTTGTTTCCATGAGGTGACTGTGTTTCCTTTCGGCGACTCCATTTTGTTGATGTGGGTAAGGGCATAAAAGTTGATGAATTCATGTTTGCTATAGGAAAGTGGAGAGGGTGTTGTTGGAATATTCATCCATTCAGTTTAAGTGTAAGATTTTTATTTTGTGGTTGAACTAGGGCTAGCAATTTAACCCGAAACTCGAAATTCGAACTCAACTCAAAGTCAAGACATTTTAACTCGATTCGAAAATTTTCGAGTCGAGTTTGAGTCATACGTCTTGACTTAAACCCTATTTAAAATGACTCGAAAAGACTTGAACTTGACTCGAACTCGACTAAAATTTTCGACTCGAACTCGAACGAGTTCGAGTTTGGGCTAACTCGACTCGAAGCCAGCCCTAGGTTGAACTGACGTTCGAGAAAACGAGTGAATTAAATGAAAAGAGTTGCAGTTTCAGATTTTTGTTTCATTGAAAAATCCATACAAAGCAAAAAAAATCATCAATAAAAGAGAAATAATAGCTATAGCTTTCATTGGATACATTAGGGGTTGGAGCCAATACATCAGAATGAATCAATTCTAATAGTTTATAGTGATGATTGGTAGAAATAGGAAAGGGAAATTTGTTGTGTTTGTTCATGATGCATTGGATGCACTCGGTAGGATTATTGTTGAATCTAGATATGAAGAATCTGAGTTGCGAGAAGCTACTAGATGGTTGATGCTTCAATGCTAGAATGTTGTTGCGGTCGATACGGTGGAAGAAGCAAGAAATAGATGCGGTGGAGTTGGTGGTGGCTCAGGTGGGATGAAGTAAAGACCATTATGACTACAGTATTGAAGGAGAACTATGTTGGAGCAAAGATCCTTACTGCAGAAGTCGATGGGATCAAATGAAATAGATCACTTATTATCAGTTGTAAGTTTGTGTACAAAAATAAGATTGAATTTAGGTTGGGGAAGATGAAGTATTTTAGAGAAATCTTATGAGATGGAGTATGTAATAGACTGTTACTGATGTTGGAGATGTGTAGGGATTGGCCATTGTCAATGGTGACTTTGTCATGGTCATTGTACGAGTCTGAGATGGAGAGGTTGCTCTGAGTGTTGGTCACGTGGGCTGATGCGCCAAAGTCAAGAACCCAATTGTTGTTGGTGTAGCCTTCGGAAATGAGTGTTGTGGGCTGACAGAAGGATTTAGTGAAGGTTAGATTGTGTCTATACCAACAAGAGATTGCTAAGTCCTCGTTTTCCACATATTTAACCCTCAGTGGTGGCTCTTCCCGCTGATGGATAAATGTGGTGTTCAGCCGTGAGCTAAAGCTTGATCGATTAAGGGGTCGTGGACTGAAGTTTGATCAGGCTCCGCCTCACAAGGATCTGTCGTGGCCTCTGCCGCGAGTATACATCAGAAGTGTTGGTGATGGGACTTATTGCAGATTTTGGCTGGCTTGTTGCAGATTGATTTCTTTGCTGCAAAACAGAGAATAGAGGTCTTCGAGACTCAAAGGTTGGAGATTTGTGGATTGCAATTTTGAATGCTTGATATTGAGTAGGGAGACCATTCAAGATGTAAAGAATGATATCTTCAGAATCAATGGTGGAGCTGGCAGCTGATATTTTATTTATAATTTCTTTGATTTCAGAGAGGTAAACTAGCATGGATTTGCCTTACATTATGACACTGTGTAGGGCCTTTTTGAGTTGAGCAATGTTGGACCTATTTGTGGATTGGAAACAACTTACAAGAATCTACTTGGCTTCATGACAAGTTTCGGTGGTAAGGATGTAAGGTTAAATGGACCAGGAGATGGTGGAGAATAGGGTTGAGATCAAGTTTTGATCTGTGGAAGTTCATAATTCAGAATGTTGATTGATGTGTTGGTTTCAGGCGCTATTCAGAAAGCTAAGATGGTGGTTTTGGAAAGGTACTGTCAAGGTGGCGTGAAGACCGTTGGCTTTGAAGAGGATAAATATTTGCACTCACCAAATTGGGTAACTGTCGGAAGGCGGTGGTTAATTAGGTCCTTGATATTATTGATTAAGAATAAAAGGCTGAGGGAAGAGGCAATGGGTTTGGTGCTTCTTGATTTTCTTGTGCGTGCGTCGGTGCTGCTTGCCGTGCTGGAGGATGATGCAGCCATTGGTCGGTGGTAGAGATGGAGAGAATGGCTTGCTTCTTTTCATCATCCAGAGAATTCTGTCAGATGCAGACAATTTTGTGCGTTGATTTTGCCGAGGATTCTTTGCTAGACGTTTGTCAAGCGCAGAGGATTCTTTCGGTTGATTATGCCGGAGGAAAAGGCGAGGACTTGCGCTGACTCTATCGAAGACGAAAACAAAGAAGTTTCATGAGGGGGATAAGATGCAGACAATTTATTTGCGTCAGACAGAGGCAATCCCGCAAGAAAAGAAACAGAGACCTGTCATGCTAGAGGATTTAAAGGCCAGCGGTGTGAATTGCTCTAATACCACGTAGAAATGTGAGGAATAATGAAAAGTAAATTGAAGTTAGACGAACTTTTTGTATATTGCATATGTTGTCACAGCGTACATATAGTTACAAATTATAATCAATGCAAGCCTTCATGAGCAGCTAGCAGTTACATTCTAATCTCTTTAACTAATAGTAATTTCTAATTTTGATTAATGTCTAGTATTCATTGTTGCAGTAATATTCTGATATTTTATTCTTAATTATGGGTCGGATTTAAAAAAAAAACTAAAAAATTTATGGAGGGTAATCTTAATTCACAGATTACTTGAAATATAATAAGTTGCAAATTACATCATCATTCTAAACAAAAAAAAAAAAACAAACAGAAAAGTAATCAAATTAATCTACATACAGATTTTCTTATGCCAAATAGCCACATAGAAAACAATCAAAAAATTAAGAGAAGCTAGCCTTTAATGTTTTAACAACAAGATCGATTCAAACAAAAAAATTAAACAACTTCTACTTTGGTGATAAAACTACCTAAATTTCAACTATTGAAATAATTATGAAAATTTTGGTTTCTCAGTTTATCTACTTGTTCTAGAGTCTTCTTTTTCTCCACTATATTCAAATCATTGTTTCCAAAATCAAAGTATTCCAGTATTTGTTTTAAAAATCATATTGAATAAAAAAGTTTCATTAGTTGAACCATAAAAAGTGTTTGAATCTATCCACTCAACATAAGAAATATCCCAACAGATATCCAGCTAAAATCCAATAAAATTGAGGATCAAATCGACCAACCATTGAACTAAGTCTGCCCAACCCACAAATCATATCAATTCACAAGTTAGAAACTTTCCAAGAATTATAAGCATAGCACCTAAGAAATTATTATTTGCACATTCAACACTCAAACTCAAATTTTTTATTGCACATAACTTTTACATGTGTGATATAAGTTTATCCCTATCAAAGTTGAAACATCATATGTAAGCTGCTAGTTTTAACGCAATAAAGATATTTGGAATGAAAATTTTTTAAACCTAGCACCCAACCTTATCAATTTAAAAGTATACTTTATTTTAATAGAATATTAATGATATATCTATTACTAAAATATTAAACAAAATTTAATATTAATTACTCCATCAGAATTCACCCTCCAATTGCATCCAAACCGAATGCTGAAACCTTGTCCTCTACCAATTAGATGTCAGGTTCAATTTTCACAGCCTATCTTCAAATATCTCATCTCAACCCTGCATAACTTCATCCTTTCTTCCCTTATATTTTCCCACTTCGGCAGACTCAATTGTCTGGGACAGACAGCACCTGATCCAGCAACTGAACATTAGCATATTTTGAATTCACTGAGCTTAGGCGCCTCTTTTAGTCACTAATCTTTGCCACCACTTTCAGTCACTGATCTTCAGCACTTCTTTACACAGCAAATATTGCTGTCCCCTCCAACCTGTCATCATCAACAACCCCTCCTTTCTATTTGCAGCAGTCCTGCTACACAAATTTAATGGCAGAACTCCTCAAGTACCAAACTAGAGTTCAGAAATAGCAATTCAATTATTCATGAACATTTCAACGACACCATTTCCTCTTAAAGCTAAATTGAAATTTGGTCCCCAAGCTTCACGAGAAATGCCAATTTGATCCCTGACATCTATAAGTGGCTTTTAGTCCCAACCAATAACGTTGTTCAATAGGTTCTAAAATGTGAAATTTTAGAAAACGGTTTAAGAAAAAACAGGTATAATTAAGAAATAGTCAATCATATAAAAGTTATTTTTTTATTTTTTAGGCCTAACTTAAATTATTTAAAAAAAAATTAATAAATATTACATTGGGTTTGCGTATGCTAAACAAGTAATAGGGGAACTTATGTATGTATTTCAAGGAAGAACTTCCCATTATTCTGTCTATTTAATATGCTTCTGGTAAGTGAAAGTGTGTATGGGCTGGAGTACTAAGCAATATATTTAGCACTAGATCACAGGCAGACTCAATTAAATATATAAAAAGAATAAGTAATAGATAAATATATTTTATGATTACATGATGTTCAACTCAAAGCATAAATAATATATTTATAAAAAGTGAATCATCTATCAGCTTAAAAGTTGACGAAGCAGACATGAAAAAAATTAACAATTCAGGAAACATAGTATTTTTCAAAGAACTTTGTGCTAGGATATCCTTATCCAAAAATTGTTAAGAGCAAGTTTAAAATTTTTTACTGTTTTAGAGGCAGTGCTGATTGTTTAAAATTTGTATGTTTAGTCTTGAAAACAATCTAATGCATTGTGAATCCCTACTATCACAAATTTCAGTTACGTTATCCTGAGATTTGCATTCTCATCACATAAAATTGAAGTTGGCTTAACTCAAAAGGCAGAACACATGACTTTTATCATGCTCATGTATATTATTTTCTTTTTATGATCAAAATAACAACAAATGGCAAGACGCAAAACTTGCAAATGTAACCATAATGCGAAGTAAATTAATATATGTAACGTTAAATAAAAATAAAAAAATATTTTTGAGTCCAATTTTTACAGAAATTTAAAGCAAATAAATCCATACAAAGAATAATGGTCACTTTCATTCCATGGCATCCACCTTTTAGATAAGTACACCTATCATAAGTTAAATTGAATACTTGGCAAAAAAAAATATTCACATTTCAAAAAAAATCTTACATTTAAAGCTAAAAGCAAATAAATTCCAAAATAATATTGTTATCCTAAAATGGGTAAGCATACGACCTTTATAGTTCTCTGACAAATACTAAGTCCTCATCAGCCATCAAATATATCAAGAGCAAATATTAGCTAAAATATTGATCTATCAATGGAAGTTTCATATTGAAATACATCAAACAAATCCTAAATTTAAATGTATAAATATTAAATTTCAAATTAACTAAACCGATGATGCTGCAAGTTTCTCTGTAAACAAGCATCTTAGAAACAATTCAACACATGTTACAAAACGTGAAGCCGAAATCCAACATTTTACAATAAAAAATATAATAGTAGATTCATCATGTCAAGCACATAAGAAGGAGCAGCACATTTTACTATAAATATAAACATTTTTGAAAAAACAGTAGCACAAAAAAATAGTGAAGCTTAAGATACATACTTATGATAACCACTAAACAAAAATTGTAAAAATAATACCTCTCAAAAGCATCAGAAGGCAAGGAACCCAAATCCCGTATTTTTTTCTTGCAATCATCCTGCTTAGACATAAGTAAATTTCTCTTATTAAGTAATTGATCCAGATCTTTTGCTTCATCTTGAAGTGTACGCTCAAATTCTTCTTCAGTAGCCTGCCAGAATTCAAAATTTTAAGGATTTACAAAGAGAAAAGAAGAATCAATCTCCACATACAGTACCTTAATACGATCCTTCTCATTTCTGTTACTTTTAATCTTCTTATTATGCTCTTCAATATTCTGCAATATCTCTACATAAAAGCCAGTAAAGAAAGAATTAAAAGGCCCTTAAGAAAATCAACGAATTACAAACATGTGATCAGTTTGGATAGAAATCACACGATTAAGCTGCTTTGTTAATTCTGAAACAGTTTGTTTAGATTCCTCTAATTCCTGGCGCTTATGCATAGCTTCCAAAGGAAAAATGCTAGAATCTGCAGACGAAATTATTGCCTCCAACTCTTGCTGTCGTCTAACAAGGTTTGTGGATAGATTAGTCTCCAACTCCTCTTTCCTTGTTTCAATCTGCAGATTAATATTTTTTACAATAAATGACAAGTTAAAAAATATAAACCTATACTCATATAGATCCAATAAATATCATACTTCAATTCTACTTGTTGTACAAGATAAAAGTTTCTCTTTTAGTTCAGTTATTTCTGGATTTAACCGTGAAAGGAGTTCCTTTTCTTTTGGAGTTAGCTGGTCAACAAGATCTGTGCCCATTTCAGCTCGTTTCATTGCAATTCCCGCTCTAATTTGATCAATCTGGGTGTGAGCATTCTCAAGCAGTTTTCCCTACATACAAAAAATGGTGCATTATCAGTGAAAATATGGGTAAACATTAACAATTATCCGATCAAGAAACTAAAAGGCTTTATGCCTCGACAAAACTAAAAAGACTAAACACATGCTAGCACCTTTTTCTCAAGTACTCTAAAAATTGATTGCCTCTGCTTAACAGCATTAGTTATGTCCAATTTAAGTTGCTCTAACTCTGACTTCATATGACCACGTTCGGCATCTATTCTCTGCTGTCTACTAACTAAATCGTTAATTTCCTTATCTACATGTGTGAGAAGTTAATGGAGGAAACAAAAAATTGCACAAAATGAAATATCATACCACAACGCGATACAGCACAAAAATATTAATTAACCATTGAAGGGATCGAAGAGTTTTGATAGTGAAACACTTCACAATAAGCTAGTTTTTAATGATTGATCAGAAGACACATGCACACTAAACCTTATTCTGAATTTAATAAAATGGTTGTTTAAGTACATGACAACTGTAGTTTGCCTTTGAGAATAAATTTGAAAATGAAATGAAACAAACAGCTTTCTACAAAAAAGCATCGCAACATTCAGGTTTACAAGCCACTAAATAAAAGGGCTCCAGCAAGAGATGTTGTCAGCAAGAATAGGTGCGCTATCTATTCTATAGCAGTGTCAAGACCAATGTTCATTGTACTTGGAAGATCAGCACCCCGTATTCTCAACCATTGGCTCTATGAGCTTGCAAAAAAGCCCCTCAGCTAAATTTAAGATCACAATAAACGCACTTGGTGACGTAAACTCGCTCCACATCCATTACACCACTACATTGCACTATGCCCATCATTGTATGTACACCGTGTTTCTTTTGTCTAAAGAAGTAAAGGGTATGGTTTTTTCTTTGCATGCTATGTTCTTGTTTAGGGTTCTACGAAATTTAATTGGCTCTAACTATCAAGGAATTTTTAGAGTCAGCTCAAGGAGAACTCAGCTATGCCGGGCTTCAGAGATACACAAGCAAGATAGGCGTCTAACAAATTCCTAGAGAAAAGAATCAGATCTGGGTTGTCATTATGATGAAAATCATAAACATGGATGATTCACTGTGCTTAGCAATATGAATAAATATGAGCATAATTAATAATATAAGTTTTGAGTTTCTTAAAATCACAAATCAAACTCATGAACATCAAAGATCCTGAAGACATAGAAAACTCATATTGGCCCAACATCTGAATAAATATAAGCTAATTCCAAAATGAAGTTTCAATGAGAAGAAAAATGCACGTGCTAAGTACTGATAAAATGAAAAAAAAGTCCTTGTAAAAGCAATGGAAGCAAAACCAATACTTTAAGTAAAATGATCTAAACTTGTATGAATACTGAAAATACAGCAGATATAGGTCAAGCAAATGTCAAAACAAATCTGCTCACTGTTGGATGAAAAATGCTTATACACTAAAAAAGTAGACTAAAAACCCTCTTAGGATATCTTGAAGCTCTTTAGAAATCTTATCTTGCTCATCTGTTTTCTTGAGAATAGAATTGTTACTTTGCTTAATAATATTCATAAACTTGAGTTTTGACCGTCTAGAATCATAAAATCCTCCTGTCATACCACCTTTCTTGCTGACTTGATCACCTGCAAGCAATAAAGTCAAATTTCCAACAAGAATGAAAACTAAACTCTAAGTTAAAGTATTGCAATCTTTTTTGACCAAGTACCTTCAAGTGTAATACAGTCAAGACCATTAGCTCGAGCAACATTTGTAGCAACATCCAAGTCACGGCAGATTACTGTTCTGGAGAATACCTAGTAATAAATAGTATATATGCAAAATTATGTCATCAAAGCAACATCAAGGCCTTCTTCAAGAAATCAATGGCTTGCTTAAAGCCAAAAAAAAAAAAAAAAATTAGTGACATTACCAAACAAAATACATAATTCCTATTTACCATTGATCCAAAACAATCTCATATCACTGTTTGATCATAACCGCATATGGATTATGTTTGAGAGGTCTGTAACCTACCAGCAATCCCATCAAGGTATCAAAGCAAAAAAAAAAAAAAAAAAAAAAAAAAACAGAAGTGGATAGTTCTCCGGTTGTTCTCACCAACATGAGCACTCACGCTTCCGAAAATAGAGGCAACAGCTAACTCGATCTCCTAGACGAACTTACCTCTCGCCTCAAATTCAATGTCGACCTTTCAGATCGCCTTTTCGACACCTCCAACATCTTCCTCCTTTGCTCGATCTTGTGCTTCAATAAGCCTACTTTAGCTTCAACCAACTTGATGTTTGCCCTTCAGATCTATGATCGCCTCGAAAAGTTAATACATCTCCACCTTCTAAGCTAAGCTTCAGAAGTAGTCCTTTTATGAGGTAGATTGGAATTTTAACCAAACTTTTCCTTGATGAGTGGTTCAGAGTTTAGATAGATTTGGAATCGATGATTTCCTATAAGCACAAGTCCATATAGTTAATTGCACCTCCTAGTTTTTAGAAGAGTATTATTATCTTTTAATCAACAACAAAATGATAGGTAAGTGGAAGTTGACCCAATCAAGATCCATGGTTTCGTCATTCCAGGTCATCTTGTAGTTCAATATACCAACATTGAAAGAAATATTATCAGTAACATCCAAAGATATTGATTAGCAGCCATGAGTTACTTCATCTCAAAATTCTTGAACAAATTGGGTGACATGTTCTGAAGATTTAGATGTTAGATTATAGTATCTTGAATTTGGGGTTTACATCTGCTGAAATATTCAATTTCATTTAAAATGAGGTTTATATCCATTGGAATGCCTGTATTTATTTAAGGATTTATCTAGATTGCCCAACATTTGTAGTTGAGCTAGGGCTTATTATATCCATTAGAATGCCCAAAACTTGTATGTGAGATCAGAATTATATCGGTCTAGAATGCCCAATATCTGTGCATATTGTACCAAATTTCATTCTTACTTTTCAAGCTAGCAAAGAGGTTATAGCTGATAAGCTATAGATTTTATTCATTAATTCAATTTTTTAAGCTTGTTGAGTTAATTATAATTTCCAGATTCTGTCCATTATACCTTTTGAATTTACTTGTGTCCTTTTGACTCTGTTATGAAGCTTAATGAGTCAAGTAATACTATTCAACCTTTTAACTTTGTAAGATAAAGCTGGTTTTGTAATGACCCTAGGTCATTTGTAAGGTAAGAATTAATTTCCCACAATATTCAAATTCGTTAAATCCTCCCGCAAATTTCAGTTTCTGGTTAAAACTCTCGCTAAAATTCGATTTTTCAGTCTCAAACCTTAATTTAGAAAGTTTTAAAATTCGTTTAAAGCTGAATATGCAATTAAGACCCGTCATTAGAATTAATTTCCCACAATATTACAAGAAACGCATTGCTCTGGTAATACTATTCATCCATAAAGTTCCAAAATGTACCATGATTTGAAGAAAATATACTGGTGATCAGGACTAAAGAGGGATGTAGGAGAATTTGTGGCACGTTGCAATTCTTGGAATTTGGTAAAAGCAGAATATCAGAGGCCCGGAGGACTCTTGCAACCGCTACAAATCCCGGAATGGAAATGGATTGATATTGCCAATTGATTTTATAGTAAGTTTACCCCAAAGCAAATCAGGGGCAGATACCATATGGGTGGTCATTGACAGACTCACAAAATCTGCACATTTTCTCCCAATAAAGCAAACGGATCTAGTGGAGAAGCTCGCCATGATATATATTAAGGAAATTGTCCGATTGCACGGGGTCCCAAAGACGATTACATCAGACAGAGACAGTAGATTCACTTCTCGATTTTGGAAAGTAGTGCACGACAATCTAGGTACTACCCTTGCAATAAGCACTGCATTTCACCCTCAAGTAGACGGGCAAACAGAATGGGTAAATCAGATTCTAGAAGACCTTTTAAGATTATGCATACTTGACTTCAATGGGAGCTGGGAAAAATACTTACCTTTAGTTAAATTTGCTTATAACAACAGTCATCAGGCTAGTATTAGCATGGCTCCCTATGAAGCCTTATACGGAAGAAGATGTCTTACGCCCCTATCATGGACAAAAGTCGGAGATGTTCAAATTTTCGGGTCCGAATTGGTGGAAGAAACCAATATAAAGATTCAACTGATAAGGAGCAAGATAGTGGTGGCTCAGGATCGCCAAAAGAAATACCATGATTCCAGGCACCGAATGTTGGAATTTCAAGTCGGAGACTTTGTATACCTGAAAGTAAGCCCTATGAAAGGAGTATTTAGATTTGGAGTGATCGGTAAACTAAGTCCTCGATATATTGGACCTTTCGAAGTGATGGCTAAAATTGGAGCTGCTGCTTATAAAATCAAGCTACCTGAGAATATCACGGCAATTCACAATGCATTTCATATTTCGACTCTTCGCAGATGCCTACAAACACCATCTCAACAGATAATAGTACCCAGTATTGCTATCCAACCATATTTGACATATGTTGAATTGCCTGATAAAATTATAGAACGAGATAATCGTCGATTAAGGAAAAGAATAATCCCTATGGTCAAAGTACAATGAAAGAATCATAGTGTGAAAGAAGCAACATGGGAAAAAGAGGAAGATATGAAGAAAGAATATCCTAGACTCTTCCAGAATTCAGGTAATCCTAATTAGATTTTTGCATTCAATTAAATATTTTCTATTTCGGTGTAATGTCGAGGATGATATTATTTTTTAAGTAGGGGAGTTTGTAATGACCCTAGGTCATTTGTAAGGTAAGAATTAATTTTCTGCAATATTCAGATTCGTTAAATCATCCTGCAAATTTCAGTTTCCCATTAAAACTCCCGCTAAAATTCGATTTTTTAGTTTCAAACCTTAATTTAGAAAGTTTTAAAATTCGTTTAAAGCTGAATATGAAATTAAGACCGGTCATTAACGCATATTTAAATTAGTAAAGTATAACTTCCTCATTTAGACTCATATTCAAGGCAAAAATAAAATCAGTTGTCCCTCTTTGAAACTAAAAACAAATAAATCACAGTTGTATTAACAAGGTATGCATAGAATAATTAAAGGTAATTACCGTGATTTGCTGGCTATTAAGTCCGAATAAAACGGACGTGCATTACATAGACACGTCCTATTTAACCGGAAGGAGCCGAAAGGCTCTCACCACTCGAGCAACCTCCTCTCCTCTCAGTCATTCGACCCTCTCCCGCACGGACGAACCGCATCCAACGGAAGCGCATAGCAGACAAGCGAGCAACGGGGATCCTTGCCTGCGATCGACGATGAAAGCAGACAAGAGCGCAGTTGACGTGTCCCAGCGTGCACCATCCGGCCCTCCCGTCTCTACGCCGATTCCTCTTTCTGCTCAACAGAGACCCGACGACGTCTCAGGGAATCGCTCGATCCCTTCTTTCCGCTCGGTCTTCTTGCCTGCGCCCGATCCTTGCTCGCTTGGTTCTGCTCTGCGTCAACTCTTCTCTGCACCAATCTGTGTGCTCGACTAAAGTAAGGTAAGCTCTGTTCGATCAGTTAAAATGATAGAATATGTATATGTATATATATGTATATAATAATAATAATAATAATAATAAAAATAATAATGATAATCAAAATCAATAGTTAGGGATTTGCTTTGGCCTACCAGTTCACTTTGCTCTTTATTTTGTTATGTCAAAATCTTTTATAGTAGGTTAAACTTTTAAATGAAAATTTCCTTTGAGTATTATGATAAGTTTCAGTTATTATTTTATGGAGAGCTGTCCGTGAATTCAGTCTATCTTTTATATTAGTATTATCGAGATTTAAGATTTAATTGCAGCTAACTTAGTAGGTTGAAGTAACCTTGGAGTTTTTAATAATTATTTGATCGAAAGACTAACTATTTTGAATCAAAGTTTGTTCCATGATAAGATGTAAGTATTTTAGCATATAATCAAAATTCGTAAGCTAGAGATCTTTAATTGATATACAGTTTCATTAAATTCTTACACAGTTACTAATGATAGAATCAAGAAATTCTCCATTTGAAATCAATTTGCAATATACGTGCAATTTGGGAAAATAAAGATTTTCAATGCTATAAACACTCTAGAATAACCTATGCTGCATTTCAAACCTATAGAGAAAGCTCACTTAGGGTTTAAGAACACAAATTTTAATACAAATTTTCTCTACATTATTCCAAATTAGCTCGTTCAATCTCTTAAACAAATATGCATTATCAGTTAAAAAGAACAAAGGATCACAAGGTTCATAATTAACCCAAAAGCTTTTAAATAAAAATATTAGTTTCATAGAGCCAGCAAATACCTTCAAAGGTTAAATAAAATCTCAAATTATAATTTTGCAGACACATCAAGTTTGTGAGTGATTCTAGTTAAGTCAAACACAAAAGGTACACTGAATATTACTTTTATGCTTTCTACCTTTTTGTTACTTAAGCATCGCTTTGAACCTGTTTTATATTATTATTTAATGCTTTACTCTTACTGCTAATCATGTAAGAGAGGCAAAATAATGTTTATGTATCTTGTGAATGTTGCAAAGGGTTCTGAAACGAAGGTTGAATTAAGTTAGGGATGGGGCTAGCCCATCAGGAGTTATAAGGGTGCCATCTGGAGCTTTTGAGGGGGCCTAGGTGAAGGTCATGCTTAACTGCACATATGATTCCATCCGGAGCCTTTAAAGGGGGCCCAAATGAAGGTTGCCATCTGGAGCCTTGAGAGAGGCCCAGGTGAAGGTGTCATCTAGAGCCTTTAAGGGGGCCCAGGTGAAGGTCATGCTTAATTGCACTTTTATGAACCCAGCCTAATGGTTCTGGCTTTGCCCATCAGAACTGCTAACATTGCTTCATAATATCAAGTCATAAATATAAACATAAAATTTTATGCTATTATCCCTCTTCCATTTGAAATTTGGCATATGACAAAATAACATTTAGTTTGCAGGAGTTGTGATTACCTTTTTGGCTATAAATTATATTTTCCCTGCAATTGTTATCATTTTTTTTTACTTTCCGCTTTGCTTTAAGTATATTTTTAATATCCAATGTATTTAGAATGTGCACTGAGGCATTATCTTTATAATGCCAAATCAAATACAGCTTATATTTTCCCTGCAATTGTTATCATTTTTTTTTACTTTCCGCTTTGCTTTAAGTATATTTTTAATATCCAATGTATTTAGAATGTGCACTGAGGCATTATCTTTATAATGTCAAATCAAATACAGCTGGAGGCGGTTGATATGATTTAAAGGCATGGAGCAGAAAAATAACTGCCCCTTCAAGGAATAATAATTTTATGTATAATGAAAGTCATGTAATAAATTTTGAATAGTGTATACTTTAAATTGAAAGAATATTATTTCTTATATTTGAATGGCTTTGAATATTTGTTTAACTATTATTTTATCTAACTGCCAATATGATTCTGCGAAAAAATGCATCCGATGTTAATTTGGTTGTTACCAACTTAGCATAGGGTCATCACAGGTTCGGCCTTTATACTTACTGAGCAAGCGTAGAAGTCCATCACTGAGTTTTAACAGTTAGATTTATTAAACTCATTGTGATTCCAACTAAGTCATTTACACTTGACTCATTAAGCTTTCAAGCTAGCAAGAAGGTTCTAGCCAATTAGGCTATATATATAATTTATTAACTTGCCTTTTAAAGCTTGTTGAGTTAATTATAATTTTTAGGTTTTATCCATTAGACTTGTTGAATTTACTTATGTCCCGTTGACTATGTTGTGACGCTTAATGAGTCAAGGAATACTATTCAACCATTTAGGTTTGTGAGATTATGCTAGTTCGACATTTAGGCTTATCGAACAAGCATAGATGTCCATTATTGAGTTTTAACATTTAGATTTATTAAACTCAGTGGGGTCTCAACTCAATCATTTTGACTTGTTGAGTTAGATACAGAAACTTGGACTTTTAAGACTTTAAGAGTTATTCTCTAATTGGTCTTTAAACTTGTTAAGCAAATTATGATTCTTTGCTAAATTTGATCTTTTTGACTTATGGAACTTATAATTTATATTAACTTTAGTTGATTAAACTTGGTGAACCTATTCAAGGCTTATAAGTTAAAACATAAATGGTATCACTTGTATTACAAGAACTATGAGATTATTCTGTATTATAATGATATAAGTTATCATCTATACTTAAGTGGATACAAGTTATCATGTACAAAACAATGGATATTAAAAGAGAAATCATTGCCCTTGACACTGCCCTCTTTACCAAAAAGGATATAAAATTATCCCCTATATTACAAGGATTATGGAATCATATATTGAGAAAATATCTCTCACTCTGCCTTTCCGGTCTTCTAGAAGATAAAATCATATAGAATTAGATTTGGTCACAACATTCAAATCTTACAAGACCAAATATATATTGTATTAGCAACAAGATTTACAAGTTCTTTTGATCATTTGATATACATACAACTCATTGCAACAAATGTAAAGTATAATATTTTTTTAAGTATTGATCTTTTAGGAAAAGCATAGGTCTTAAACCTTCGGCTTTGATAATCCGGTATGCCCCTCCTTCATAAACCTTTTCGATAATGAAGTGTCATTCCCAATTTTGTACAAATTTAGCTCCAATTTGTCATCGAGCGATTATAGGTTGTTGTCAAACAAGAACTACATCACCTTCTTCGAAGCTTCGGGGGTGGACCATGCAATCGAGTGCTCTAATCGCCATTGCCATATAATTTTTGAGACTTTTTTGAGCATGAAACCTTGGATCTTTTAATGCATCGGTAAGCTTGTACTGGATGGTAATACGAAGCGATGAGAGTTCAACCAAGCGGTAGTTTCACTTTTGTCCCTAATACCAACGAGTATGGAGTGGCATGGATTATTGTTTTATAAGTAGTCTAGTACTACCATCATACTTCTTAACTGTATGAGCTGCCCAACCTAGGACATTGAACACTTGCCATTAATTTAGGATCTTTTTGATTGGGAAAGTTGAGTTCATCTTCTAAGTCAATAAATAGTGAGGTAGTCTTATAAGACTCATATTGATGACTACCCCTATAGAAGTGGATTCGAGTCGAGTTCGAACAAGTCAAATCATACTTGAACTCGAAATTTTCGTGTTGACTAAGACTTGAACTCAACTCAAACTCGAATTGAGTTCGAGTTGAGTCAATTTTGACTCAAAACATTTAAGTTCAAGCCGACTCAAACTTGATTTGAGTAAGACTCAAAATATATAAAATACAAAATCTTCCACCATTTGCAGATGGGGATTCACGGCGTGGTGGCATTACTGCCTTCTTTTCATCAAAATGATAAGGGTTCGAATCGTTGGCTATTTTTAAAAAAAAAAAATCATAGAATAATCATCATTTGCTCATACCAGGTTTCAAACCTAGAAGCTTTGCGTAAGAGTAACTAGAACTTACCATCGTTTGATATATATGCTCCAGCTTGTAGACTTAGCATATAACACATATTTCTAGATAAAACCACTCTAGTTCAAAGATATTGAACATCATAGCTTAAGATTCAAAGGCACTAACCGAAACATCACCTTTATTCCACTCATTGGTATTTTTGGTTTTCAAAATCATATCAAATGACTTGTAAGTCTTCATCACTTAAACATCTCCACACATCTATAAGAATGTCATCCAATCCTACTGTTTTACCACTTTTTTTTCCTTTAAATTAATATAAACCACAATTTTATTAGCTGGTCCAATAAAAGATAAATTAGAATTATCATTCAAAATCCAAAACTCACTTGTATCATACCTATAATAACATACATTAATAAAATTACAAAAATAATTGACCCATCCATGTCAAAAGTCCTCATCTTTGAAAAGAAAATTCTAATCAGCATTCTGAATTTGCTAGCTTATACATATATGTAAATATTCCCTTTAATAGCATTTAATTTTTCATGTAAATTATCAAAAGCAATAATCTCAGCATTACCCTAATCTTCTATTTTTAGCATATAGCACATATTTCTAGATGAAGCCACTCTACTTCAAAGGTACTTAAAATGATAGCTTAAGATTCAAAGGCACTAACCGAAACATCGCCTTTATTCCACTCATTGGTATTTTTGGTTTTCAAAATCATATCAAATAACTTGGTAAATCTTCGTCACTTAAACATCTCCACTCATCTATAAGAATGTCATCCAATCCTACTGTTTTACCACTTTTTTCTTCTTTAAATTAATATAAACCATGATTTTATTAGCTGGTTCAATAAAAGATAAATTAGAATTATCATTCAAACTCCAAAACTCACTTGTATCATTCCTATAACATTTATTATCGAAATTATAAAAATAATTGACTCATCCATGTCAAAAGTCCTCATCATTGAAAAGAAAATTCTAATCAGCATTCTGAATTTGCTAGCTTATACATATATGTAAATATTCCACTTAATAGCATTTAATTTTTCCTGCAAATTATCAAAAGCAATAATCACAGCATCACATATTACAATCTTCGATTCATATTACTACTTTTCATAACAAATCATCCTTCTATTTTTTTCTTAAACATAATACTTCCACAACCAAGTGTCTTCATTAGTAATTGCTCTCTTGCTTCTTCAAGTACAATTTTAGCCATTTTATAGTTATAACTAATTTCAATTTGTCGCATTAAATCAATTTCCCCTTTAATATTACACAACTTATGCTTTATAATTTTCCTCCTAAAAAAATTATTATTTTCAAAATTAAATTTCCCATATTCAGTAAATGGGTATAGCTTAAACTTTTTATTTTTTTTCAACTCAAAATTTTAAAATCTAGGATCAATAATTGATGATAGATTGAAAGATATTTCATATAAAGATCTAACAATCATTGCAATAAAGTCGATCTCCATTAAAAAAAATGCACTTTGTTTGAACATTATATCACTATAAGTGAAATTGCTCTTCCTTTTTATGAAAGAAGTACTGGCAATCAAATAATCACAAGTTAAAGCAACCATCAAGATCATTTTCACTATTTCATTAGTTTCATAAAAATTCAAACCAACGTGAAGATCAGTAAATTCATCAACAATTCTACCAACATACCTATCAAAATCCGCTCTAATAAGTAGCATTTCCTCATGAGAGATTCTTCGGATTGATTCTTATAAAATCATGGCAAAGTTTTTTTTTAATAATCGTATCTAATAGCTCAAGGAGAAATAGCTTCTTAAGCTCCAGTTGTTTTTGGCACATCGGAAACATTGATACAATTTACAGCTCACAGCATTATGGATTATATGTCCATTGATATGTTCAAGTACAGGACACATATTCACATAGTTGATGCATTATAAGCACAAACTACCATCATATCATATGGATAGAGGTTTTTATTTATCATTACAGCATATCAATGCTACTTCTTTGCCTCACATCAAAGGATGGACAACTATAAAGCTCCTCATATCTTACATCAGCATGTTTTGCCTTCTCATAGCATGGACATCATTTTCATTGATTGAGTTGGGGATGAAGCTAGAGTCTCATGACTGTCTAGACCCATTTATTTACCAATTGTCTTGTATAAGATTACTATCAAGCCAAGATCAATATATTATAGTGTCACCGGCATGTGAATTTGGAGGGGTATTTCCCAAACAAGGCTGATAAATAATTTGGCTTTACTCAGACTACTTCTTTGAATAGTCTTTCCAAAACTCCTTGAGTACAGATATCAGGCCTTTGGGCTCTTTCTCTCTCAAATTCATTTAAGGATTGCTTCAATAATATGAGCTTTCTCAGATCATTTTTATTTCAATTCTCTGACAATCACTATAATAAGCATTAGACATTTGCATGCCCTAAATCAAGTACATGTTTTTGTCATCTTTCAAGATGGGTATAAGAATTTATCATCAAAACTCATAAGGCCAAGTGATAATCATCATCTTCATAACGTACCTTATACCCAGGATGCCCCAACCGGGGTTCATCGTGGAAATAGAAAGAGAAACTGCAAAATTCTCCATACTAAGTTATGATGGTATGCATGCATAGTTGACTTAAACGATACCTAATTTTTTAATTTTCAGCTTTTTTGTTATTCTCATATAGGGGCTAATCTTAAAACCTTCCAAAGAAACACATATCAATTTACATTCTTTGGCAAAGATTCACGTAGACATAAAACATAAAACAACTCTGACTCAAAGACATCAGGTTGGCCTTCATCAATTTTGGAATCAGCAGGGTTTGGATCATATCGATTAGCTATGCCCAATGATGCTCAAATCCTTACTCAAAAATCTGCAGACTCTCCTCTTGATACTAAAAATACTAATTCAAAACTTCCTAAATAAAGTATTCTCCCCTATTTTTTAACGGTTTCATAAAATAATTTTCCATTTTGAAATTGAAGATGCTCTCAATCATTCAAAATCCTTTGGGTAATAATACAAAAATTATTTTAAATACTTATGGGGGTGATGACTACTGTTGAGTCCAAACCTAAGCCTCAAGACAATTTCATTACATCCACGCCGCCCTGATAATTGCAACATGTTACTTCAACTTTGGATAGAAGTGAATAGCTCTCTAGTCAAGAGAGTTGGTGACTTTGAAATCTTCATAGGATTATAGTAATTTTATTTCAGTAATGATTTTAAAATTTAAATTTTTACATCTTATTTAATTATTTTGTGTTTCCGAAAAATTTGAGACTAGCTTATTTTATCCTCGCATTTCACATCAGGCCAAAAGTAGGATGATTTGAAAGCAAGCGAGCGGGAACAGCGCAACGATGAAGCAAGCAAGAGTGTGAGCGGGAGCGGGAACGACGAAACGACGAAGCGAGTGAGAGCGGGAGCGAGAGCGCCAAAGCGAGCGATGAAACTGCGAATGGATGCCTATCCCGTTTCATAACATCAGACTTATCGCTTATCGGAACGGGGATAAGAAGAATACGTTGAATGAGCAGACAAATCGACCGGCTTAGGTACATAGATTTCATCCAAGAGATTCGCTTAGCAGCTCAAAGTCTCCTTTAAGACAAAAGAAAGTGGGTAGCTAGAAAGAGAAAGATCAGGTCTGAGTTACTCAACCGATTTTTTTGTGGTTCTAAGAGAATAAAGAATTGGTCCCACTGCCCTTGGGATAATTACCAGTTATCCGAATGGAGCCTACCTTATAATAAGGGAAGGGAGTTTGAATACTTGAACGCTAGACCAAATTAGATCGATCAGTTCGTTCGCTTCGACTAGACCCTACCCGTAGGATTGATTCGACTAGCGTCTCAAAATATCCTTCGACTTAAGTATTATTGTCAAAAAGGAAATAGCCCAGATCACCAGATAAGGCCCCTAAATAACTGCTCAGTGATAAAGGAAATGGGAGTGCATAGACAACCTGTCAGTTTGCCTAAAAGCAGCAACCTTTGAAAGGGTGCGTAATAGCTCACCGATCAAGCGCTCTCGCGCAAAAGATGAAAGAGGGGCTAAGCGATCTGCCAAAGCTGTGATATCTTTTTAAGATTTATATTATGTTTCAAATATCAAATTCAGATATAAGACGGGAGGCCACCCGGAGCCGGAGGGTAGGCTAGACTGGTTCGCCTAGAGCATGAGTGGGTGTCGCCCCAAGGTTGCGCAGCAAATCAGTCAAAAGTATATTACTTTTGGGTTACGATTTCAAAGACATGCCTTTCCAGAGGAGATACTGGTGAAGACTACCAGCCAATGATGGACACTACCACCAAGTAGCCTATTCAGTCTCATCTCAAATTGAGGACTAAAGTCAAACACCTCCTCGCAGCTGAAATCAACCCACCCGGTAGCGGAGGTGGAGGTTCTGATAAAAACTCTATGGAATTTTTCTTTTGAAATAGGCAATCAAAGGCACAAGCAATAGAAAGCAGCATAATCAGCCTAAACCGCTTACCGAGGCTATTGGAGAAGAAAAAGAGAGTGCGGGAAAAGCAGCTACAGATACAGGGCAAAAGAAAGAGTGGTGCACTTCAAGATTAAAGCACTTCATCGTAGCACAAAAGAGCATTCAGAAGATCTCGCGGAAATCAGAAAGTTGCTCTTCTGTCTTTCTGGTACATGAAAAAAAACATCAGGGGAATAAAAGAAGGAAAGGAAGAAGGTGAGGAGGATCTCCCTCATCCTCCTAACCTCAAGGAAGCGGTGGCGGCCAACGTCTATCTTGCAGGAGACAACTTCTTCACATCCTACGGCGTCGGCGTCAACGTCGAAATCGGTGGACAGGTGCAGCCACCGGCCTCAACTCCGGCGGTTCGGGTGCCTCGGCGGGACCCCCCATGGTCATTTCACGAAAAGAAAATCCCTCGAATCGGCCTCAACTTCAGCCGAGCCAACCCCGAATGGATCGATCCCGATGCTCGGCGGCTTGTCCATTGGAATGATCCCAAGCTTGGGAACGGTCGGTGTGCCGCTCTCGATTATGGACTTGAGCGGCGCCGGCCTGAGTCATGAAGGTGCGGGTGGCACCGGCCCGAGTCATGAAGCTGCGGACGACACGAACCTTGAAGGCGCGGACGATCCAAGTGGCGGCCGCATCCTCGATCGGGCTGCTAATCCGATCGACGTCGGGTTGAATGGGTTTATTGGCCCGGCAGTGACCGGCGTAGCCAACCCGATGGTGAGGCCAAGCAACTTCGAGATCCAGCAGCCGGGAGACCTTCAAAGCTTGGAACTTGCAGCGAGAAAGGTGGTGGACAGCCCCAATACTAATGGTAAATCGTTGGATCTTGAAGTTTCTGAAAACTGCCCACCAACTGTTTGTGGATATGCCTCAACTGAGGTCGCAGAGAGTTAAAAAAAATGCATGGCAGCAAAAAAAAAAATGCCTTGCCTAAACATTGAAGATTCAGCAAATATCATAGGTGCTCAATGAGAAATCATTATGGATTTCAATGCGGAGGATGAACAAATTAATCAGTTTGAATGTGCTCTTATTGTACGATTGTTTGGTCGCCGAATTCCTTGTACCATTCTTGAGAATCAACTAAAGATGCGATGGGGAAAGTTTGGCAATTTCTCCATTCATCTTCTCCGGATAGACTGTCTCCTTGTGAAATTTGTAAGTGAAAATGTGAAAACAGAAGTTATAGCAAACGGCACATGGTTTGTTGGCGGCCAAGCTCTTGGCCTTGCGAATTGGGTTCCAAACTTTACTCCTAACATGAAGCTGGGATACACCACACGTTTATGGATTCGATTGCTGGAACTCCCACTCAACTTTTGGCATGAAAAAAACCTTACAAGAATTGCGGATCGGAATGCCGCTTTACATTGACGGTCCAACGTCGAAATGTGAACATTTTGAATTTGCAAGAATGTGTGTTCAAGTGGATCTCTCATCTCCCCTCAAGCATACAATCATCATTCGTAGCAAGAAAGGTATGATTCTCAACGAGTCTTATACAAAGGCCTTTTCGTTTTTTGTAATATTTGCACTATGGTGAGACATAAGGATGAGCAATGTCCCACAAAAAAGCCAACCCCTACCACTATTCCACCCACATCCACCTCCACCTCCCTCCCCCCCGCATCCTCCTCCTCCACCTCCACCTCCACCTCCACCTCCACCTCCACCACCGCCAAGGACACCGATTGGATCCTTGTCCAACACCGTAAGTCACCACAAAACAAAAAGCCCCAACAACCCTTTAGGGGTAGGGGTTACCGGCTACAACGCAAGCCCACAAATCTACCTCGCCAGCCACACTCCACAGTGGAGGGGCCGATATGTGAGGATGATCGGTTCCAACCTACCGCTAGCCCAGCTCCTCAATGGGAGGTGATCGACTCCCCTATTCGACCTCGAACCGCGCACGGTCCTTCAGCCCGGCCCGTCTTGTTTCCTACAAACCACCAAGACTGCATGTGCTCTTGCTCTGCTGAAGTTCAATAAACGGCATCCTCGCATAAAATTGTCGTGATTTGCGAAAGCCGGCGACACGACGCCACCTTCCGTCACTCATCTCGGAGCGCAAGCCGGTTTGATTGCTCTGTTGAAGACTCGAGTTGAGTCATTTACACGTAGAGATTATGACCGCCTCTTTGGGAGACATTAGAGCTTTATTGTTCAGCCTTCTTCAGGACTCTCGGGAGGTTTGATTCTTGCTTGGCAGGCTGACTTTTTACAATGCAAGGTCCACCTTTCTTACAATCAGCTGATCCTCATCACCATCACTCTGAGATCCAAGACTTGCTTTCAGTTCGGCGCTGCCTACGCGTCCACTGATCTTTTTATACGTTGTGGGAGCTTTGGAGGACGATCCTTGTTGTGCGGGTGGAGGGTTGCCCGCTTGTACTTTGTGGAGATTTCAACTGCGTTCTTTCCCAGCATGAGGAACGCGGTGTGAAGCCGTTCAGATAGACCGCTGTTCAGACGGACTTCCAGGAGGTTCAGGATGCATGCCACCTTCACGACCTAGGCTTCGTTGGCCCACCTTACACGTGGACCAACAACAGGGATAGAGCTCGGCGCATTTGGGAGCGCTTAGACAGGCTTCTTCTCAACGCGGAGGCGATGGACCTTCTGTCGGGTGTAGTTGTGCACCACCTCACCCGAGTAGCCTCTGATCATTGCCCGATTTTCCTTACGGATGCTTGTCAGGTTTTAGAGTACCGGTGCACGGTACAAGTTTGAGGCTACATGGTTTCAGTACTCAGAGGACTTCTCAGTAGTGCAGTCGTCCTGTGGCTCATCATCCTCAGCCCTCAAGCACAAGTTAGCACGCACTCTCCGGGTGCTGTGGAGAGGGGGACGGGATATGCTTCCTGACTTGCAGAGGAGGGAGGCTGAGCTCACGTCTACTTTAACGCAGCTCGAGATGGCTGACATGGAGACGGACAGGGATAGTGACCCGGAGCTTGTTCAGCAACTTCGGACCACCGCGCAAGCACTCACTAGGTGGAGGCGAGATTGGCAAGCTGGTGGCAGCAGCGCGCCAAGGCACGGTGACTCTCTCAGAGTGACAAGTGCACTGCGGTGTTTTTGCGGCTTGTGATTATAACGACCCAATATCGTTACTTCGCAAAATTAGATCAAATCTCGACTCAGAATCAGGACTCAGGAGAACTTCAATTTAGGGAAAACCAAATTACTATTGGATAAAAATAATTTTTAGATCAAAATATCCTTGTTTGAAAGAAATCCAGATCACAGAAACTCCCGCTTTAATTTCTGATTTTTTTTAATTCAATAAATTGAGAAAATTAAATACAAGTCCAAATTCATCGATTTTCGTGTCATTGTGTTAAGTATATTATTTTAAGGCTATGCTAAAAGTTACCATTGGAGCTATGATTCTATCGTGATTAATTTTTGAAGTTCCATACTTATGAAATTATTTTAAAATAAAATATTACTCCGAATCGATAAAATTTGGCCCGAGGGTGTTCATTTCATCATAACACATCTCAATGTCAAATTTCGTTATTTTTAAAAGTCAAACGGCAAAAAAATGTGAGAAATTTAATTTTAAATAATTATTTTAAGTTTTCCTTCCTCTCTGCCCCCCGATCGAGCGCAGGCTCTGTCGCTCGACAGAGCCTACAGACGCACAGACGGAGTCCCCCCCGGCAAGGAAACTATGCTGCGCACGGTTCCTTCCACGCGCGTGGCCTGACCAGCGGCTGGGCGCAGGCTAATCGGCCCATCCCCTCCCTCCCTCACCTTCTCCTATATATACCTTACCACCTCCCTTCTCTTCTTCCCCGACAGCTCTTCCTCAGCCTTCTCAAACCCTGCCTGCTAACAACCCCTCTCCTCCCTCAAGCCTGCCAGCCACCATCCAACCCTCCGACCACCCCACTCTGACGACCCCGTCTAGCCCCCTTCAGCCACGTCCGACCTCTCTTCGGCTTTCGGCAACCCTAACCCCAAGTGAGAGAAGGAAAAGAGGAGAAAAAATGAGAAGAAAATTAGCTATTATTTATTTATTTTCTTTATTTTTTTGTTTATATATATATATATATAATAATCATTATTATTTTCATAAATAATGATAATTATTCGTCATTAGCATTTTTATTGTTGTCATTAATTAATAATGAAAATAGTACAAATGTTGTAAAATGACTATTATTTTCACTTTGTAAATTTCAATTCAGACATTTTCATTCTGACATTTTATTACTATTATTATTATTATTTTTTGTAATTTTTACAATCATTTCCTTTTTATTTTTTTCTTTCATACATTATTATCATTAAATAATGAAAATAATATTATAATATAAATATTATTGCAACTCTCAGTAACTTAAAATATTATCTTCTATCTAAAAGAGAAAATAAAAGAAAGACAATGGAAAAAAAAACATAAATATCCTTTGAAATATCATTTGGTCTTTATATATGTATCCCTTCTCTTTTAAATTGTTTAATAAGATACTGCGGTATATGAACACCTGATGTCGGGACAGTTCTCGTTGAACCGGCATCGAGCATTCACAGTTGGTATCAGAGCAGGATTGAGCATTTTTGAAAGAAAAGAATTATACATACAAAAATAAAGATATTTCAATTCTAAAGAAATAAAAAAAATTGACATTTAAGTAAAAATCAGTACTAAGCAAATTAGGAGAATAATAACTCTCCTTCATCGTTGTAAATAGAACATGGAAATACTAAAACAACATTTCTATATTAATCATTTTACCTTTTATAGATGGATCCCAATGATGAGAAAGATTGAGTACTTTGAGGACGAAAGGAGTGAAGGTGACTCCTCACACTCAGGAGTAGCCGAGCTTAGCACAAATATAGACACCCCCGCAGCAGCAGAAACAGATAAAGATGCAATGGCAGAAAAATTAAGTGAAATTGAAAGTACCTTAGCCTGATGAGTATCTGTATCCAGAAACCAGATTATAGAATTGGAAAGGAAAGTTCAAAAACTGAAGGGCACCCATTCATGAAAAAATATACACATTATAATGGGAGTTAAGAAAAAGGACAGCATACAAAAATGTCAAGTCATCCAACTCAGGATGAGCTCCATAACCTGCAAAAGCTCGGACAGCACGACGGCTTCTACTTCTAAGGGAAAGAGGAAAGCTAGAAACCACCGGGAGTCCGCGTCAAAACGGAGGTCGACTAGTTCTAATTCCTCCAATGTGTAGGAAACTTAGAATAGGACCTTGTATATACCCTTTAAAAATATGCATCTAGCAAGGATTAAGTTCAACTGTTAATGCAACCCTTTTTGTATACGAATCTTTTATTAATGAACATTTTTTAAAAAAACTTTATTTATTATTTGTGAGCAATTGTTTATGTATTCAGTTATACGCAACCCCTTCTAATTGCAAATTTTTATAAATCATTTCCAACAGATGAATTCCGACGAAACCTTCCTCGCGGTACCCTCCGCAACCTTGATCAAAACAACCGTTTCTTCAGCAACAGCGGATAATATAACAGATCGTCTATTAGAAGTTGTATTACTAGCCCTTTCAAACCAAGGGAGAGCCTCTACCTCCCTGCTCGCAAGCTGCAACAGTGGCGCCTACCAGAGCTCAGCACCAGCAACCCCCTTGCCAACAATCAACGGAGAGCTGCTCCTAGGCAAGTTGCAACAGCGGCGCCTACCCAAAGGAACGATTAGGTCTCTCGGCCCACCGTTCCAACAAGGATGTATGCCCTCACACTTATCGTGGCACCCGACGACAACAATGTGGTGTTAGATACATTTCCTTATTTTAAAATCTCTCCACACACTACATAATTTTTTTTTATAATTGTTTCCTTTTCTAACTAAGCGCCATACAAATAAATAACAAATATTTTAATGTCTTGACCGATACGGGAGCAAGCCACTCCTTTATTTCGGACAATTGCATAAGGGCTCTCAATATTCCTTATTGCAATCTAGCCAACACTCTTAATATTGGGTTACCCTGCGGTGCCACCATGAGCGCTCAGTAGTTTTGCATTTGCAATCCAATCAATGATGTGATATATGAGGCTACTCTACAAATCCTCCCTATAATGAACTTCGACACCATTTTAAAGATTCATTGGTTGAGTATGCATGAAGCAGTCGTTGATTGTCGGAAGAAGGTCACTCTTAAAGGAGAAGGGAAACCAGAAGTATTCATGAGCAAATTGGGTATTAACGCCTCACTAATCAACGCACTGAAAGCGAAACGATTAATTCGCAAAGTGTGTGAGGCTTACCTAGTCTTTATGATAAAGGAAGCAGAAAAAAACACTCCTTTATCAGAAACCAGAATAGTCAGAGAATTCCCCGATGTCTTCCTTGACAAGCTTCCTGGTCTACCTCCAATAAGGAAAGTAGATTTTGCTATTGGCTTATAACCCAGAACGTAGCCACTGTCAAAGGCACCTTACTGCATAGCTCCAAAAGAGCTGCAAGAATTTCATGAGCAGTTGCAAGAACTAATGGATAAAGGCTTTATAAAACCCAGCATGTCACCATGGGGAGCCCCAGTTCTCTTTGTAAAGAAAAATGATGGATCGATGCACAAGTGCATTGACTACCGAGCGTTGAACAATGTAACAATTAAGAATAAGTATCCGCTACCTCGAATAGACGATCTATTCGATCAACTCGTCGGAGCAAAGATCTTCTCAAAAATCAAGATATCATCAAGTCCAAATTCGAGAAGAAGACATTCCAAAAACAGCATTCAGAACTCGTTACAGACATTTCAAATTTTTGGTAATGTCATTCGAATTAACGAATGCTCCATCGGTCTTTATGAATCTAATGTAGCAAGTTCTTAGACCCTTCCTAGATAAATTTGTGATCATGTTTATCAACAACATACTTATTTACTGCAAAAGTGATAAGGATCATGAAAATCACCAGAGACTCGTGTTAGGCACATTAAGGGAGCAACAACTGTATGCAAAGTACGCAAAGTGTGAATTCCAGCAAAAATCTGTTACCTTTCTTGTTCATGTAATTAGTGCGGAAGGAATAAAGGTTGATCAGCATAAGATAAGCGTCATTCAAGAATGGTCACAACCCTCCACTGTAACAGAAATTCAAAGATTCTAGGGACTAGCAAGCTATTACGAAAAATTTGTTAAGGGATTTTCGCTATTAACCTCACCTCTTTCAAGGTTAACTCAGACAGCGGTACCTCTCGTTTGGAGCCAAAACTGTCAAGAAGCGTTCCAGAAGTTAAAGGAAGTGCAGGCCGCCGCACCAATTCTGATCTTACTACGGGATGGAATTAATTTTCAAGTATTCACTAATGCATCCAACATTGGATTGGGATGTGTCCTAATGCAGGAAGGAAAGGTAATTGCCTACACCTCAAGGCAACTAAAGAAGCATGAGAAGAATTACCCAGTTCATGATCTGGAGTTAGCGTTAGTTGTTTTTGCCTTAAAGATCTGGAGGCACTACTTATAAGGGGTACGGTGCGAGATCTTTTCAGACCACCAAGCCTAAAGTATATTTTTACCCAGAAGCAACTAAACTACAAGCAAAGAATATAACTTGAATTAACCTGCAACTACGATCTTAGTATCACGTATCATCCTGGTAAGGCCAACGTTGTAGCTGACGCTCTCAGCAGAAAAGTGTCTCTGAATGAATTGATCATGAAAAGTCCCTTGGTAAACGAATTCCAAAAGCTAGGGATAAGACCCATTTCCAGTAAGTAATTAAGAAATCTACTCAAGATAAGTACCACCGAACCTATGCTCCAGCAGCAGATAGCTATCACTCAAGGACACGACCTAGAGTATTCAAAGTTAAAGAAGGACATAGAAATGGGCGTCGATCAGACTTACACCTTCAACAAGGGATTTATATTTATCACGGAAAAAGAGTATGGGTCCCTAATAATGCACCCATTCGAAACTAGATTCTAAGAGAAGCTCCAACTCAGGATATACAGTTCACCCCGAAAACAACAAATAGTATCGATATCTAAAAGAAGTATTCTAGTGGCCATGATTCAAAAGAAGTGTTGATTGATTTATTGCCAAGTGACATGTTTGTTGTTTAGTAAAAGCTGAACATCAAAGGCCAGGTGGACTCTTGCATCCATTGGAAAACCCGAAATGGAAATGGTATGACATTTTTATGAACTTTGTCATGAGATTACTCAGGAGTCGTTCAAGAGCTGATGCAATTTGGGTAATAGTGGATCCTTTGACTAAATCAGCCCATTTTATTCATATTAAGCAAATTGATACCGTTGAAAAGCTAACCAATATTTATATCAAAGAAATAATCAGACTCCACGAAATTCCAAAAATTATAATCTCGGATCAAGATAGCAGATTTATATCTCAATTTTTGCAAGCGGTACACCACGATTTAGGAACCATGCTAGCTCTAAGCACCGCCTTCCATCCACAAACCAATGGGCAGACTGAAAGAGTTAATCAAATATTCGAAGATCTGTTGCGTTTGAGTATTTTAGATTTTGGTGGTAGTTGGGAAGAGAGCATACCTTTAATTAAATTTGCGTATAATAACAGTAACCAGTCAAGCATTAAGATGGCCCCTTATAAAATCTTATATGGGAGAAAGTGCAGTACTCCTCTAGTCTGGACACAAGTTGGAGATGTACAAATTTATGGATCTGAGTTAATTGAAGAAACGAACGAAAAGATAAGGCTAATCAAGAGCCGAATTGCGGCAGCCCAGGACCAACAAAAGAAATATCATTTGGTCTTTATATGTGTATCCCTTCTCTTTTAAATTGCTCAATAGGATCCTGTGGTATGTGAACACATAATGTCGAGACAGTTCTCGTTGAACTAGCATTGGGCCTTCACAGTGACGCAACATCGTAAGTCGAACACCGTGCTCACACTCTAGAAGGAACCCAGGGAGTTCTCTTCTGACCCGCTACAAATTTGTCAGGCATTCTTCGAGTTCTTCAAGGGGAAGTGGGGCACCTCTAGTCCCATAAGGAATTGCCCAGATGATCTGATTCCTGATCGTATCCTTGGAGACGCAGATTCTGCCTCTTTCCAAGGTACGATCATGGATGCACAGATCTGGGCAGCCCTGAGGAACCATGGTCCAAATCACTCCCCTAGGATTGATGGTGTCACCCCCTCTTTCTTCACTGGCTATTAAAGGATTACCTAGGCTGACACCCTCGTAGCCGTTCATCATTTCTTCGATGGTGAGCATATGCCACAGCGCTGGCATGATACACTAATAGTTCTCATACCGAAGGAGGAGGGGGCCTCCACTCTAAGGCAGTTCCGCACTATTAGTTTGTGCAGCACTGTCTATAAGATGGTGGCCAAGATCTTGGTCATGCGCCTTAAAACAATGTTGCCTTCTCTAATCTCCCGAGAACATGGTGCCTTTGTTCCTGATAGAGATATTAATGAAAACTGCCTCACGGTTCAAGAGATCCTCATGCGGCTCTCATACTCCACCTCGACAGCATGTCACATGGCCATCAAGGTGGTTATGGAGCAGGCTTATGATCAGATGGAGTGGGGTTGCCTACGCTTAGTTCTAAAGACTTGGTTTCCAGCAGCGTTGGACGAACTTGGCCATGCAGTGTGTGGAGTCTCCCAGGTTCCGTCTTTGTTGCTAATGTAACGACCCAATGTCGTTACTTTGCAAATTATGTCAAAATCCCAACTCTAACATCGGGATCCCGAAAACTTCAAATTAAGGCAAACAAAAATACCTTTAGATGAGAATAATTTTTAGATTAAAGTACCCTAGTTTGGGAGAAATCCGGATAACGGAAACTCCCGTTTTATTTTTTTCTGAACTTTAAAATTCAATAAATTGAGAATATTAAATACGTGTCCGAATTCATCGATTTTTGTATCATTATGTTAAGAATATTATTTAAAGGCTACTGAAAATTTCATCGATTTTGGAGCGCCGATACGATCTCGATTAATTTTCAAAGTTAAAACTTCAGAAATTAATTAAAAATAAAATATTTCTCTGAATCGAAATTTTCGGCACGAGAGTGTTCGTTACATCATAACACACCTCAGCGAAAAATTTACCTTTGAGTAATTTTTTTAGTTTTTCCTTCAGAAAATCTTCTCCCTCCACGTTTTTCCCGATCCCCCTCTCTAGGATCGAGCGGGATCAATCGCTCGAGAGAACCCTGCAGGCGGAACCTTCTGCCTGCCAGAGAGCCACCAGCGCAGTTTTTGGCGCAGGCTGTCGGCCCACTTGGTCAACCCCCTCTCCCTCTCTCTATCATTCCCTATTAATACCCCCTTAGCCCACCCCCTCCTCTACCACATCCACAACAGCTCCCTCCTACCAGTCCTCCCTCTCCCACAGCCTCCTCATCCCTTCCCTACCAGCCAACCCCCCACCTCTTGCCAGCCAGCACTCCTGCTGCTGCCAACCACCCAGCTCCCAGCCAACTCAGCCGACCAACAAACACTACGGCCAGCCGTCCGGCACCCTCCTACGGCCACGTCCGACCTCCCTCCGTTTTCCGACGATCCTAATCCTAAAGGTTAGAGAGGGAAAAGGAGGAAAAGGAGGGGGGAAATGTTGCTTGTTTTCTTTATTTCTTCATTCTTTTTATTCTATTTTGCATATACTTAATAAATCATAAAAAATAGTCATTCATATTATTATTATTCTCATTAATTAATAATGAGAATAATACAAATATTATTAAATGATTATCATTTCCATTCTGTTAAAATTCAAGCATTTTTATTTTGACAGCCATTTCTATTCTGTTTTTTTTTTCATTCATATATTATTATTATCAATGAAATAATTATAATAATAATATTATATCTAATATAATTGCTATCATTAATGACTTAAAAATATTGTCTTCTATCAAGAGAAAGAATAAACGAAAGACAATAGAAAAGAACAATGCAAAAATACCTAAAAATATATCACATCTCTAAAAAGTTAATCTAAAATATCAAAATCTAAATGCAGATTCAGTCGAACTGTCGCACATTTGAACTTAAAGAAAAAGGTACCCAGTATATGAACATGTATTACTTTTTGCACTTTACTACTGCTTAGCTTCGCTTTGAGCTAAATTCATATTGAAGCTTGGTTGGATGTTCGGAACCACCAACCCACACACACACACATATATGATTGTGGGTATATATACCCAACAAACATATATGCTTATCACACGCACACACACATAAACAAACAAATGTATGTCTTATCACACAAAAATTTGTGTGTGTGTCTGTGTGTCATTATATATATATTGTGTGTTGTGTGTGTTGGGTATACATACTTATACATAGTGTCTATATATTATTATATATGAGTATACACACACACACATAGATGTGTGCACATCATATATTTTTGTATGCCCGACACTCACACACACATAGAGATTAGTATATATATGCATGTCACACATACACATACACACACATACTTATATATACTCACCAACATCCCTTTTATTCGTAGTTGTTACTGAAAAAATGATATCAGTAGCATTCGTGGTTGGTTATTGGGAAAATGACATCAAGTAACCAACATCATTTTATTTGTGGTTGTTATTGAAAAATAATATCAGTAACATTCATGGATGGTTATTAGAAAAATGACATCAAGTAATTAACATCATTTTATTCGTGGGTTATTGAAAAATAACATCAGTAATATACGTAATTGGCTATTGAAAAAAAGACATCAAGTAATTAACATCTTTGTGATAAAACTTGTGGCAGGAAATTGATAATTCTTTTTACGTTATTTCCTTATTTTTCCTGCATGTTTATTACACCCTTATTTTCGTTAATCGCATCTCTGCTATTATAAAAGTGTAATATTTGATTGTAACTGCGGTACTTAAAGTATTCTTTAATTACTGAGAATTTCAATCCCGTTATTGTTTTCTTAACAATACCAGGTTAAGTACTTCTGGGAGAATTCAAACAAGAACACTAATTCATACATTTTTAAACTTGCTGATGAATCTACGACGCTATTTTACTTTTTCTTTTATTTTCATTTTCCTTTTGTTTCAGTTCATCTTGTGATGAACTTTGTAAAGAGGAATGTTGGAAATTTTTGTAATATGCAATTTTAAATGAATGAGAAATATCTTGTCTTTTATATGTGTTCTTTTTCTTTCAAATTGCTCAATATGATCATGCGGTACGTGAGTACACGATGTCGGAACAGTTCTCACTGACCGGCAACGGGCCATCACAGGTGAGCACATGCATCCTTGGATAGTATAGAGGAGAGGATTCGGGCAGGAATGTCTCCTCCCCCCTTACCTATTCATCATGTGTTCAGAGCTCTTCTCCCTTCTTGTCAAGCGGCAGCAGCAAATTGGTCGCCCGATTGGCATAAAGTTAGATCGGGGTGGGCCCAAGTTCGCCCATCTTATGTATGCAGATAACTTAATTTTGTTCGCCCTAGCTTTTGGGGCAGCAGGCTGAGAGGTACAGTGGATCTTGGAAGATTATGGGAGCTAGATCGAGCAGTCTGTGAACTCGTATAAGTCACTGGATGCTTTCAGCCGTCAAACTCCAGTCTACTGTCAGCGTAGAATCGCGATTCAGTTGGGCTTTCAGAGAGGATCTTCACTCAGATACTTGGGTGTCACGATTACAGGTCGACCTCCGCGGAGAGCACAATTTTAGCAGTCACTGAGCAGGTACGAGGCATGATTGATTCTTGAAGTAGTCATCATCTTTCTCTAGGTGGCAGATTGTGTCTGATTAGGTCAGTGCTCGCCACATTCTAGCTTAACTTAGAACAGACCCTAAATAGACAACTTTTATATACTGGCTTTAGAGCTGTCTTTAAACTATCATCAAATACAGGTAAAAATTAAAGCAATTTTAGTGCATTACAATAAAAAGTAAAGCTTACTTGTTGAAAAGCTGGCGAACAGTCAGAACGAAATTTTAATTTTTTTAACAAAGGCACCACATCTGAACTTTGAGGATAGTTTATCCGATGTATATTAACCCTGTTCAAGGGTATGAATGTAACTCTCCCACCTTTCTCTGAAATAAGATATCTAATAATCCTGGAAGAAATCTCATCTGTTGCAACCACGACATGGAATAGACTGAAAAAAGAACGAAATAGTATCTTGTAATTTGACAAAGTACATTATAATTTGACAAAGTACATTTCAAAATTGCAAAGTAAATGCCCAAACAATAGAAACAATTCTGCCTCAATGTATGAAATGAGAAGTCAAAGCATATGGTACCTATTTCCAGCAGTAACTTCAACAGCAGTAAAGAATTTCTCATCGCATTCAATTAACTCTAAGAGTGAGCCATAAACGCCTTCAATGTTGTGATCATTGACATATCTGTCCACTGAATTTAGTCCCCTTCTAGTATCCTAATATAGAAAGTAAAATTGTGTCAAATGACTAATTTTTTAAAAAAGAAACATAAGAAACAAACAGATAATCAATATAATTTAGAAAAACAAAAGTTAGCAAAATATAAATATCCATTATAAAGCTCTTGAATGGTGATAGCACGTTTAACAATTCAGTATTTAGAATGCAAATTACAGAAGATATTTCTGACATACTGCAATACAACTAAAACAAATGAGAGATGTTTAGAGCATATATTCTAGCTTAGAAAAAAGTTTGCCTAGAAGTGAAGAACACTTTCAGGCATTGGCCATGTGTGGATTTCAAGAAACCAACTGGTAGCATGATCCAAATGAGCTGAATTTCAATTTGAAAAAGAGGCACAATTAATTTATTTTTAATTTGTTGGGACAATGTGCACATCCATTTTAGTTAGTAAATTTAATTATAATATAATACTGGAGCATCAATGACTATCTTTGAACATTGAAAGATACAAAAAAAAAGAATCCTAGAAAATAATAATTTGTTTTGATTTTCACAATTTTGTGATATAGACGAGGTCTGAACTTTTGCACAAATAAATCAATAAAGTTAATTAACATAACTATTGTCTTATTATACCTGTTTAACTTTTGGTTGTTCTTCCAAATGCCACATGTCATTCATTCTTATTCAAAGTGAATGTAACTAAAACTTTTAAATAGGCTATAGCCATATATACTTAAAATAATAAATTTCTGAGAAAAAAAATTTTAAGTTGCATAAACTCATATCAACTTTAAAGCGTCACTACCACTTTTTATTCAATAAAACTTCTCTTTCTATTTAATTGTGACCCAAACAAAGTTATTTCTTAGTTTTAGCCTTCCCTATATGAAGCATTAAAATGATTCTCTATTCATTAAATATTTTCTCTATAATTTATTGAATCAAACAAAAAAATTCTTACTTCTATCCTTCCTAATACGTTAATTTACAAAATATTCTTCTTAAAAATCTCAGTACTGCAATATTCAAATAACATAAAGGGCTAATTCAGCAACCAAAGGAAAAAGCTGTTTAAATACCCATGATATCCAATTCATGAAGCTCCCAAGAATAAGATAAATGCAAAAATAAACATGCAAGAATAAATTTAATGACAGTAGCAGTTTCAAAATTAGAAGTACGAGGCAAAAAAATGATGAAAGACAGATTTAAAAGGAGGAAATCTAAAAAATTGCCAAATATTTACCTCCTAATTTTTGACACTAGCTTCTACAAGGCAGACAACTTTTCAATATACCTAAAGTTCATGCTATGTTGTTCTTACTGCTTGCAAATATTAGGCTACTATTGTACGATTTAAGGATGACTTGTAGAGAGGTACAAATATTTAGAGCTATACAGAAATTGTGTGTTTAATTTGATTCCTATTAATTTGATTGCACCTTGAGAGAAGCTTGTAATGATTTAAGCACATTTTGTAAATTAACATATGAAAATAGAGAGTAATCTATAGATCAAACTATTCACAAGTGAGACATTTTACTTACCACAATTCTAAGCATAACTTTGCTAGCTTTATCTTTAGCATTTATGGTCTTATATATATTTTTTCAAAGTTTTTACATTATAAACATTAGCACCAATAAAATCAAAAATTTATATTAATAATCAGCAAATCAGAATTAACTAATCTTATTAAGAATGATGCTCTACTCACACCTAACAATTAAGGGAAGAGTGTGCACTTGCATGAGTATGTCTGCCAGTAATGAGTTTTTTCATATTACTATCATATAAGGAAGATTTCTATCAACAAGTCAAGATATAATAACAAATGTATTCAGATAAATATAAAATTAATATACAATAAAATATCCCTAAGACTATAAGCATCACTTCAACTTCAAAAGCATTTGAAAACATCACTCAGTTCACCATCCTGTTCATGCATCCTTTGAACCTAACTAATTTAAACTTAAACTAATTGGAATTAGTTTTTTATAATTAAAAACATTCACTTAAATTCTACAAATTTTATAGACAGACAACTAATAGTCTAATGATAAAAAGAGAAAAACAGACAAAAATAGTCATGTAACTTAGGTTCTAACATTAATATCATATTAATGATACAACTGATGTTTCCATAGCAAGCTTCGCCCAAAATTTTGTGCTTCTTGAATGCATGTTTACCACTTGGTGATTACTAAAGCACTAAGCACTTTTTGAATCTAAGAGTTCATGTTCCCTTATTAAAAATGCTAGCTAAAAAAGGATAATAATTCACCTGATGATTCAACCTTACACAATTCATAAAACTACAGCATCGCATAAGAAAAATTCAGAACAAACAAGGAAGACAAACAAATATTACTATGGCATTCTTTAAACCATACACTTTTAAAAACCAGCACACCAATCTAAACAATAGCCTACAAAAAAAAAATATTTACATATAGAAACTCTCAACTCAAAACAAAAATAATGCATAAAAAACAACTTCAAATAATTTTATGGTAGCAGAAACTTTCAAAGAATGTCGAGATCAAAACCTTGCAAAGTAATAACAGAATAGCTGAATTAACAAACTTGTAACTATCTAACTACCATGTAACTACCCTTACCCTAAGAACCTTGTAACTATCCTAAATACATTGTAACTACCCTAACCATCCTACCAAGGGAGTCTAAATAACCCCAGGATGAAATGTATCAAACCAATCTCTTCTCAATTTCCTGTCTAGCCTCTATTCCCTTTCATGGTATCAAAGCAAGGCCGCTGAACATCAATCGGTAGTCTCTCTCTATGATGACGACCAGCGCCCTCGCCGTTCCAGGAAAAAGGCGAATAAGGGAATGTGCAACTGAGATGCTCCAGCACAAAGGAGCCATGTTACCTCGCAAAGGCCCTAACTACCACGTATTGTTGCATATATGAGTGTTCCCAAGAAGAAGCAATCTCGTCCTCGCCCTATCAATCTCTACACTTGGGCTGCAATGAAGGAAAAAAGATGTCTCATTATAGAAAGGGAACTAACTTAACATCAGTCACAGAGGTTATCATTAGTCTAGTGTGAAGTTCAAATGGTCCGTCAACATCGTTAATTTCTACCATCAGACTAGGGCGGAGCAGTAGAAAGTATGCTTCCGTTGCTACCCTAATCAATAAACCATTTCAGAGCTGGTTTTGCAGAAGACAGTGCTGCCACTATACCAATTGATTCCAAGGAAGACCATCCAAGCGTTGGTAAGCCAAAGCAGCACGTCCAAAGAACCATACACAGCCCGACCCAGATCCTCGCAGAAGATAATGCCAGTCTCTCCATCGAACCTCGCTGCTAGCCCCCAACACTAGCTGCAGCTTGGTTGAGCCATCTCCTAGCAGAGCGAGCCCCGTTCTCCATGGCAATGCTGATACTGCCATAGTCTACTCAAGGAAACTGGCCACCCATCTGCAGTTGCCTCCTTAGGGCACACTCCCTCTTTCAGAAATGAATTCACTCGATCTATCGGCAAAGCTCTTGACTCAAGTTTAAACCCGTTACACTCTTTCCAAATCTCATGTTTGTCATTGCAAATATCAAGAATGTTGTCTTCGTTCAGCTCCAGCCTTAAAATTACCTAATATGGCATGTAAAAGTGGCCAAATTATTCAGAAAAAATGTATTGGCCGAGCATCTTGATGACTCTTATGCTCTCGTGCCCCAGGATTCTGACTATAGGAATTGGTCCATGGTCAATCAGAACCTCACTGCAACAATCTTCTCACGATCTCATCGATAGTTTAACCTCATGTTCTTCATGCTGACACCTGCACTAATGCATGGACTACACTTGAGCAACGTCTGTACTCCAACCGATTGCATGCTATACAGCTCAAAAATACATTGCACGTCGCAAAAACGAGGAATAAATCGATGTTGCAGATCTGATAGAAATCAAGACAATCATCTCGATGATATAGCCGCAGTTGGCTCAAAAGTCGACACCAAGGACGTGATTCTCTACACACTAAACGAGCTACCCTTGCAGTATCAAGCATTCAAAACAGCAATTTGCAGCATACTTCACCCAATCAGTAATGATAATCTATACTAACTACAATGCAATGAACCTTCAAAATGAATCCGTCAAGGAACTGCGACAGTTTTCATCCCCAACGAGCCATCTAGTGTTCTTAATTCCTGGCAAGAGGATAGATCAGTAGCCATCCTGGAGAAGCAAAGGTAAACGTGCTCAACAGATTTCATCACGTAACAACAGCACCTACATCGAATGTCAAATATGCAGTAAGACAAACCGCACATCCATCAATTGGTGGCATAGCATCGAATTGAACCACAACAGAACTTCAAATACTCAACCCGCTCTATTATCTGATACGTAGTCATGGGTAAGAGAATTGGTTCTTGAACTTTAATGCATCCTCACACATGATAAGTAATCATAATAATCTACACATAACGAGACATACAAGGGCAATGACACACCACTACAGCAAGTAATGGGCAACCTCTTCAAATCTCAAATGTTGGCAGCAGCATCCTTCCTACACATCATAAGTTCCTTCTCACAATACTACTCCACATTCCACAAGAAAATATAAATTACACTATGTCCATCAACTGACCTCTGATAATTCCTGCTCAATTTCATCTGATCCATGTACCTACATCAATAATCTCAATTCCAATAAAGTTCTTAATCAAGGACCGATCCATAACAGCCTCTACCTAATCAACTTTAAGCTCCTCAATCAATCGCATCTTTTGCGCTATACACAACAAATGAAGATCTCGACAATTAGCAATTGTCTTGGACATTTCAACCACAACATCCTACACCAACTAGCAAACTATTCATACATCATCTGTAACAAGAAAAGCCCCTATGTTTTGCAAGCACCATAAGCAAAAGTAATCAATTAACCTTTTTAATATCAAACAATCGCTTGCATGAAAAAATATATTGATTCCATTCTGACTTCTGGGCCCTCTCCTACATCTTACATTGAAGGTCATCGCTATAATGTCGTACTCATTGATTATTCTCATGAGATTATTATATTTTTCCATTAAATTACAAAACAGAAATGTGCGTCAATTTTGCGATAAGTTTTATAAACTTCAATGCATATTGGAGCTGTAATTTAATCACAAAAAATCAAAATCTTATGAATAGATGGGGGAGAGGAATACAAGAATAAATATTTTGAATCAATTCTCACTAATATGGGCATCCAACATCAATTCTCGTGTATTAATACAAACAAAATGACAGTCGAACAAAAGCATCATCATCTCACTAAAATTGTAAGAGCTTTCTACACACCACCTATTTACCACATCAATTCTGGATTGTTGTTATTCTAACAATAGCCCACCTCATAAATCGTCTTTCGTCACCAAATACAAACAATCTCTCACCATATGAACGACTTCATGACAAGCCTCCAACATATTCTCACCTAAAAGCCTTTGGTTGTCTCCATTTTTTGCCTTCTTCCTCCACCACTTAATAAATTCTCCCATCGATAGACATCATGTGTTTTCCTCAGGTACGTCTCTTAAGAACGATTATAAATTTTATAATCACACAAACAACAAGACTATCATATCCCGTCACATCATTTTCAACAATACATACTTTAGTCACCAAATCTCTCAACCACAATCCCAACCAACAGCAACTTCACCAACTCATCATCACACTCATCCTTCCTCCTTTAAACATAGCACCAAATAGCACAATCTCCCATCCTCCACCATACCCACTACTCCAATCACACAACCCAAACACCAAACACTTTCCCACACTCTTTAACTCTACCTCCACCAGCTCCACCATCAGCTAACCATATGCTTACTCGCTCCAAAACAAATAACTCAACCAAAATAAATCTTCAATCTCATCACCACCAAATAGCTTATTGACACACTGTCACTTACAAAGCATTTGCTAATCATTCTCATTGGAGAGAAGCCATAAGCTGAAGAATTCATCACCCTCCAGCAACAAAACATGTGAAAACTCAATCCCCCGCCTAAGAAACGCAACATTCTTGAATGCAAGTGGACCTTAAAAAAAAACTCAATGAAGATGACACTATCACTTGCTAAAAGGTAAGGTTGGTTGCTTAAAATTTTAAACGGCAATACAACATTGATTACACAAACACCTTCAATCCAGTGGCCAAAATGCCAGCAATCATAGTCCTAGCCTTTCTCGTTTTCACAAGTGGCCAATCATTCAACTTGACATCTCTAATGCATTCCTTCATGGTTCAAGCAACAGCAATGACTCGTTGTCTTTGTTCACCTAAGCTATGTTTGCAAACTCAAAAAACGATTAATGGTCTAAAAAAATCACTACGACATTGGTTCTCAACACTAGCCACCTTTCTCCAATGCCATTACTTCATCAATACAGTAGACCCATTTATGTTTCTATACAAGCAAGGCAAATTCAATAAGTGCATCCTTGTCTACGTGGATGATATGTTGGTATCCAACAACAGTAAACAACATGCAAATATTCTTATCGATGAATGTCTCAAAAGTTCACTATGAAGAATCAAACCATCCCAAATTTTTTTCTCGAAATACAGCTCAGTAGCATCCCTCGTAGCCTTTTTTTCACCTATCCCAATATACTACACAACTTAATAAGGTTGGATTAATCAATTGCAAACCAGCTCCCACACCTACCATCATACAAAAGAAGATAGCTCAATCTCTGACAACATTTCAATCCCTCCCGATTTCTTCATTTCGCAGGCTTTCTTTAATATCTCACAATAATAAAACCAGATATAGCACGTTAATAAAGCCTGTCAACACAAGCATAATCCACTCAACAAACAATTCATCTCCCTCAAGAGGATTCTCCAATACATCAAGGGCACACCAAACATGGTACTTTCAATAATCCCAAGCACATCACCCTTCATGCAAACTCAAACTCCGATTAAGATAGTGATGTCACTGGTAGAAAGTCCACTACATGATATTGCATCTTTCTTAGAAATATCCTCATATCCTAAAGTGCCAAGAAACAAACAACGATCATCCGGTCTCTACAAAATCTGAATACAGAGCTCTTATTACAACAACTACCAAAGTTATTTGGCTTTGTCATCTCAAATAATTTGGCATTGACAGTACCCAACCAACACCAATACATTGTAACAATGTGCCAACCATAACATTGGCTAACAATACGGTCTTTCATGCCTGCACAATGCATATCTAAATAGATTATCACTACTAGAAGCTATCTTGCAAACAGAGAAATTCTTCTTGTCCACATTCCATCCAAGGATCAACCAACAAATGCCTTTACAAAACACCTTGGTACCACAAGATTTTGGAACTGACGACAAAAGCTAACTTTCCAATTAGATAGTCAATTCACGGGGAGGTAATAACATAATATTGAATTAACAATATTGTAACTACCTTAAATTTACTTAACTACCATGTAACTACCCTAACTACCTTGCAACTATCCTAACCATTCTACCAACAGAGTATATATACACCAAGATGCAGTGTATTCTGTGAAAAACCATTCTCTTCTCACTCTCCTTTCTAGTCTTTATCTCTTCACAAAGATTGTGAAGGTCAAAACAAGTAATTACAAATATAAATATTTTAAGAACTTATATAAAAACAAGTTGAAATTAAAGAAATTTCACATTACCCCTTTAAAAGCCAAAAAAAATTTGAGTCGGTATTAAGTGAGAAATACAAAGGCATAAGGAAATATAGAGGAAAAACATTGTATTGCAGCTAATTCCTTTTAAGACGCAATTATCAAGACATCAAAAATCTTGAGACCTAATTTAGAATTCTCAAAATCTAAAATAGTACTCACACCAGGAGTAGCATGGTCCAAACTCTTCTTGGCTTTCACAAGATCTGATCTAAGCTTATCAATTTCAGCAGAAAGTTCTCCTTCTGTCTTCCATAATGACCTGACAAGACATTCCACGAGTTCAGAATTTATAAAATGAATATGCAAAAAATAACAAGTTAAACACAGAGTACCATACTTTCGTTTATCTTGTAGTTCATCTCTTTGTACTTTCAATCTATTAAATTCCTCTTGAATCTTTGAGATGCCAAATTCAAGTCTTTTTGATTCAGCTCTTTGTTCCTCGATATAAAAATCCAGCTTCTTTTCCTCGTCTTTAAGTTGTTGAATTTCTTCTTGAAGTTTCTTCTCCTGAAAACAAATAAAAAAGGAACAATAATCATGGAGTAAACAAGTAAGCTTCATCAACATTTTTACCTATATCATATGAAAGGTTATATGAAAGTTGAAACATAGAGATAAATAATTTTTTGAAAGAAGGTGAGATTCAAATAAGAAGCAAATATATGGCCAGGTGGGACTTGAACCCATGACATGAGTGGGATAACAAATACAAAACCTTAATCACTAGGCTATAACACCATTCACAAATAGAGATAAATAATGTTGACAAAAAAAATTTATTAAATAAAAATAAATAAAGAAGAATAAACACTTGAACAATGTATAAAAGACATTGACCACAACCCATTTACTTAAGTTAATTAGATTGATACAAATATTGCACAAAAATTTGCAAGAATATTGCCTTAAATAGTGAACCACAATTTGAAGATTGAAGTTAAAAGTAGGAAGCTAGACTATATTAATGTTTCATAGTAGGTAATGTGCTAGGACTAAATTGTGGCTTATCAATGTCGATGCTTGACTGGAAAATAATTTAGTTTAAGAGTTTAAATGAAAGGCAATTTGTTAAAATAAAGCACAAAAAGAAGAGTATATATTATTAGATGTTTGAAAAAAATTAAAGGATGGGGTAAATCCAAGGACAATGGGCAAAGTTATAGGCACAGTTATATGTTTAAAATTTAAGGTTACAACTAAGTGTTTGAAAATAAAAATAAGATAAATGCTAATGTCTAGAGAATTGAAAAACATCTGTTAGAGATGAGCAGGGAGGTTATAGATTGATTTCTAATAATTTATTTGTTACTGAAGATATTATAGATGTTGTTAGTGGACTAGTGCTGGCATGCATAAGTTCTATAAGAACACTGTTTTAAAAAGAGAATGATGAAGCATTGAAATATCTCTGTGAAAGATAGAATAATTATACGAGTCCTTTAATAAACATTTAGCTAATAGTAAGATTGCCTATAAGAATATATATAGTGGATATATTAAAGGAAAAAAACAAAATGGAAGAAGTTAATTTCAGATGCATTTCTAGTATTTAGGAACAAATGGTTGAATAATGACACAAAGATCATTAATTCAACTATGTGTACATTGTCAAGTACAATTATATTTAAATTTTATCAAAATTTGTTTGATTTTAAATAAGCTTCATAGTTGATTAGCGTGAAGACTTTTTACAAATAGATAAGTTCAGCATGGATAGTGCACATCATATTTAGATTTTGGATGGCCAAGGTACTGAGACGGATATCCCAATTAATTACAAGCCATTTTCATGATGTCAATTCAATGAAGCACTGAAGCATTATTGTGTCAAGAAGTGTGAATATCTATTGTAATTAGTTAAGGAGCAGATAGGTACCAACTCGGGGCATTGTTTGTGTAGTTAAACATAATAGATGCCATCTCCACTACAGCTTGAATTAACAAAATAAAAAGAAGCTAAAATATAGTAATAACTACAGCTCAATTAAAGGCTCAAATAAAAGTACTTATCAAGAGAATCGTGCCTGCAGTTATAAACATTATTTTCCCTCTCTTCAGCCATCGATACATGTAAACCTTGGCATATAGCTTACCAACAATAATCCAAGTGTATATCACTACTCTGGACTAAAATAGCACAAAAAAGTCAAAGATAAGTCAATCCCTTGAATAGGTACAATAAGAAATATACAGGATGAGTCCTGAGAACATACAAAATAGCTTGGTAATGAGAAATAAGGCACCAGCTACCCAATTCCTTAAATCACCTTATGAAACATGATGTATGCGGAAAGAGATTTCATTTTTTGGTAGGCAGTATACTAATAAATAAAACAAGAAAATTCATGATCAAGCAGAACAGGCTTGATAAGTATAGTCAAGTCAAAAGAATCTTATGAGCTTTAGGGAAGGACACCCTCGGCTGTATAACGACCCAATGTCGTTACTTTTCAAATTAGGTCAAAATCCGCCTCAGACATCAGGACCTCGAGGAATTTCAAATTATGGCAAACAAAATTTCCATTATATATAAATAATTTTTAGATCAAAGTGCTCTAGTTTGAGAGAATTCGGATAACAAAAACTCCTGCTTTATTTTTCTAAATTATTTAAATCTAATAAATCAAGAACATTGAAATACATGTCTGAATTCATCATTTTCAGTGTCGTTTTGTTAAGTATATTATTTAAAGGCTGCTCGAAAGTTTCATCAAATTCTGAGCGCCGGTTTGATCGTGGTTAATTATTTAAATTTTAAACCTCAAAAATTAATATAAAATAAAATATTTGTCCGAATCGAAAATTTTTGGCGCGATGGTGTATGTTATATTAAAACACACATCGATGTCAAGTTTCGTTATTTTTGGACTTCAAACGGCGAAAAAATGCAAAAAATTTAATTTTAAGTATATATTTAATTTTTTTACTTATTTCCTTCCTTCCTCTCGCCCTTCTGCGACCCCCCCCTTCGCCGCTCGGCAAGCGCAGCATGCACAACTGGCGCGAAACCTTCCGCGCCAGAAAAGGGCCCGCTTGTGCCATTTTTGACGCAGGCTAGTCGGCCCACTTGGCCGACCCCCTCTCCCCTCCTCTCCCTCTATTTAAGCACCCCTCCCTTCCTTCATCCCCACAGCCCCTCTCCTCCTCCCTCGAACCCTAGCTAACCAACCCAACCCCCCTTCCAGCCCAACCACCCCCCAGCCTGCTGCAGCCCCCTTCCAGCCCAGCCACCCCTCAGCCAGCTACAGTCCTCCCTCGGCCGGCCAACAACCAGCCACCCTGCCGGTCAGCTCCCTCCTCCGGCCAACCAGCCCCCGCTGCCGCGGCAATCTCCTGCCGGCTCCCTTCAGCCACATCCGGCCTCCCCCGGCTTTTGGCAGCCCCAGTTTTAGCTAACAGGAGAAGGAAATGAGGAGAAAATTGAGGAGAGATTTTGATATTTTTCTTATTATACTTAATATTCATTCTTATGAAAAATATTACTCATTCACATTATTATTGTTCTCATTAATTAATAATGAGAACAATACAAATATTATTAAATGATTATTTACTTCAATTCAGTGATTTTCAATTCAAACATTTTTATTTTGCCATTTTCATTCCCTTATTATTATTACTTTATGCAAATTTTTACAATTATTTCCACTCCTTGTCCTTTCTTCATACATTATTATTATTATTATTACATAATGATAATAATAACATTATATTAAATATAATTACTACCCTCAGAGACTTGAAATAATATCTTCTATCAAGATAAAAGAACGAAAGAAAGGCAGAATGAAAAAGAAGAAACTAAAAATCCATAAAGAAAAATATATATCATATCACTTTCATTTTAATTTAAAATATCAAAAATCTAAATGCAGATTGAGTAAACTGTCACTCATCCGAACTGTTGAACTTTTGAATTTAAAGAACAAGGTACCAGATGTCTTTTATTACTCTTGTTTAAATATGTTTTTCTGTTCAGCATCGCACAAATTTGATAAAAGTGCTTTTTTAAAGTCACATAAAATGATATATGAACAAGTTTGGATAAGTGAGAAGCAATGGTTCCATGTTAATTTATAATTTTTGTTTGATCAGACAACCGCTAGGACAGGGTTGTCCGACATCGAGAGTCATAAGAAGCCTATACTGATAAGCTTTTGAGGGGCAGGTATAGAGGGAAGTTGAGATATGTAACACAAAAATGAACCCCCTTTTCCTCGATTTTGTACTTGCCCAACAAAATCATATTGACCTTTCGATGCCTAGAAAGGAGTGATCAACAAATGCGCTAAGACATTTTGTCTCAGATATCAAACGCTAAAATTTTGTATTTATTTTTGTGACTGCAATTATTTTTATGCTAAGCTTCAAGTGCAATTGAACAGGTTTGCAGAGATAAGTTCGTACAACTTTTATTTCCTGTCAAATTATTGATTATTTTGCTTATTATTTAACATTTGTAAAGATGACATCTATCAGTACTTAATTTCACAACTAACTGGTATTTGAATGCCCGCACTTTTAAAATGTGTCCAAATTAGGAGTTCATCTTCGAGAAAAGATGCTAAGAACTAAGCAGTGCTGATACTGCTACCTGCTGATCCACTGCTTTCTTTTTTACTCTATCTATTTTTAAAAAGTTTGTAAGTTTTCTTTTATTTTGATCTTTTGTATCCAAGACTTATGAATTAATGAATAAATGAGTTAATATATATTTGTCTCTAAAATCACTCAATATGATCCTGCGACTAGAGGACTTGTTGCTGTTATTTTACATCCCCACAAACCGGTGCTGGATCTGCTCCCGCTGACCTGACACTGGGTCCTCACAGGCCCCACCCAGAAATGCACCACAATAGGGCGATTGGCAAAATCTTGAAATCGGCACTGAGTCACCTTCGGGCAACAGACGTGCACAGCGGCCTCTAGCAGCGCGCCGCTTCAGACGATAGGCGATATCAGAGAGTCGGATAGGACGCAGCCACGGGCTCTGGCATCATTCGGCCAAACATCGCGTCATTTCTAGGGCGATAAGCTATGCTGGTAATGGATCCTTCAGCTCTTTCCTTCTTCTCTGTTGATTCCGGCGAACCCCACAGGCGGAACCCTAAAATCCCTAGCCAACAAACGGCAAGAGGGGCAGCGGATCCTTGGTGGCAGCATCTCGAACCGGTCTGTACTGGCTAGGGAACCCGAATATGATTGGGTGCTTGGCCCAGGCCCAAAAGAATGCTTGTCTGGTGGGCTTTCGAATCAGCTCATTGAACCAGTTTGGGCCTCCTTTATGATAGTGGCAGCGGGCTTTGCTGTGCCCCTACCCTTTCTTCAATGCTTTCTTGAACCTAATGCCATTCCAAGGATTGAAGCATCTAAGTTGATGGAGATCATGTTTTCTTGCTGCTTTTTCTGTGGGCTGATATGAATAAATTCATTCATTTACCCAGCCACACCCTAAACTTTGGAGACAAATATGATTCCAATCCATGCGAACCTGAGACCACGATGCAGACTTTAAAGGGATTATACTTTATTTTTTTCATGTATTCTCAAGCTTGGCAGGCATTTCCTATTTATGTGTGTGTAATGTTGTGCTTGTCCTGCCTTCCCAGGTGTAATTTTTCCTATTTTAATGAATTTATGTCAATTAAAAAAAAAGGATATGAACATGGAAAGACAGACAATGCTTCAAAAAGGCTGCATAAGCAAAACAAACACAGTACCAGCACATTTAAATTCCGAACAGTATTAAAAGTGAGCAGGATAGCAAGACGTCATAAAAGCCTACCGAAGCCGTAACCACCTACGACAATACATTGTAGAATACTTAATAGGCTAGGGTACCTTTCTTTACCAGTGAATCACACCATTTATGCAGTATCGTGCCTTCAGAATTCATCATGTTTTGTTTCCAGTCAATGTGAATTTTATAATATGCCGACAGCAAAAAATGGACATATAATTCATCTATCAGTATAAAATGTACGCATATTTTTACGACTATAATAATATGTAATCAACATCTCATTGTAATGTTACAAACAAGAGTGCAGTATTTTATAAGATTTTAAAGATATGAAAGGCATCATATTTTAAAAAAGAATTTCATGCAAAGTTAATAGTCGCCACTATAATAATAATTTTAAGGCAAACAATGGCATTATTTTAAATTCTAAAAAACCCTAAACTACGTGAAAATATGTATTTAAACTAGACGCTTAATTTAAAAATTTAGTAGTAGCTATGTCATTGTCAAAACTAGGTACATTAATGGCATAAAGACCTGAAATAGCTGTCTTCGTGAAAATAAAGTAGATTCACCGTGGACACAAACAGCGATAGTAATATAAGATGATTTTATGACACATCAAGTTCAATTGTTTAAGTAATAATATGAAGCAGTAATGGTGATAGCATGGCAAGGTAGAACAGGTTGTTACCAAATCTAATTAATTGTATCCACAGTTTTAAACAGCAAGGCAACAAAAGAATCTTAAGACTGAAACAGCCATCTGTTTTGCTAACACTATATGTCGGTCCCAAAGTAACAGCAATTCTCAGTGCACTCTTCAGGCACCAGTTACATGGGCATATGAGACGTTTCATTACTAATTCCTTTCGAATAAGCAATCCAAATCTGCAGCCTCAACAGCCAAAATACACCTAAAACAAGTGTAAATCTTTGCTACTGTATCAAGGAGGTTCTTCATGGAACTAACAGAGATATATATTATATTAATCAAGTCTGGTGGAAGAATAAAAGCAATCACCTGCCCTAAATGCGATGAGAGAGGACGCTGCAGATCATCAATTTCCCTTTGGAGCCACTTATCTCGAGCAGCTTTACTTGCAAATTGAGTAGCACGCCCTTGCTTTTGGTATAATATACTAAGCTGTTTCTCACATTCCATAATGCTGAAGCGGAAAAAAAAGGTGGTTATATGCGACAAGCATCCAAAGTGAAGAAAACCACGTTTATATTGATCAAGGAAAAAAGAAACGTACGCTTTATTGAAGCTTTCCTCTTCAGCAACTTTGTCATTGTGCAATGGCCTAATTGCATTGAGTTCATTTCTAGAATCTTCAATTTCTTTCTTCAGGCCCTTTAGTTGTCTTGCAGCATCGTCCTGTTAAAACAGGCAATCAAAGTAAAACAGCAAGAATACTATTAAAACAAATAAGGTAGTTTTATGTCACTACAAAAAAACCTTTGCACGATTATTCCCAGAAATTCTCTCTTCAATGTCCTTTAAATCAAGTTCAACCTGAGTATGATTCTTTAATGCCTCAGTGCGTTTTTTCTCTATCACCTCTTTATCTCGAGTGAGACCTTGAATAGCTTTAGAAAATGTTTTGAAATCTTTCTCTAACTCTTTCAACCTGTCATGGTTCTTTAAAATTTTATTATGCATGTTAGTTGACTTTTCTGAAACAGCATTCCTTGCATCCTCTATCTGCAAAAAAAAGGAACTAATTCTCATAAAATATGAAAATCTAATAGAACATATACTGTATACTTATGAAGTAAGAAAAAAAAAATGCATGAGAATAATAAAACATTCAACAATAACCCTAATGAGTTAAATGCTAGAAAACAAATTAAAATGACATGCATATCCACAAAAAAATAAATATTAGGAATGTTATCATGCTCATTCCTTTGTCACAAAATACAACGTCAACAAGAGTAAACTATCCCTTTCGTATAAAGAAATCTAAGGCATCTTTCAACATAAGACAAAAACCATTTATCCACTTAGCAAAATTGTAAACAAGATAGCTGGTCCGCAAATCCACGTCAAATTAACTAGAAGGCTCTTCCAATGAGAAACAAATTAGATTAAAGGATGGACTGCATTAGAATGGACAAGAAAATAACAAAATATATAGAGAAAAAACCATTAATAAGAACAAATTATCATCTTCTTGCTAAAAATTTGAAATTGTCAATTATCATCTTCTTGTTACACCAATTTGCATCTACTTACATTAACAGTTTAATAAAGACATTCTGAAATTAAAAACTAAATTTGCAAATTTCTCATAAATGCAGATAGCTCATCACAAGGATGTAATCATCAGGAACATATAGTGCGTGAGTTTGAGACAGTCTATGTTACAGAATAAAAAGTCAAAAGCTGACATCAAAAACATAACCAAGGAATGCCAAACTAAATTGACATAAGAATATCGCAGAAGCTCCTTCCATTCTTTTCTATAAAACCCTTTAATCCAAAGATCTTAACACAAATAATACTTCCTATTGTGTAACCCCAAGTTGGGTGAACTCCACAGCATCCAAATAAATGACACCAAACATCTCTACTACCACATCGTCCAAAATATTTAATAAACATGAATCACTACGCAATAAAAAAGAGCCAAAATGGCATAACTCCCATAACATGTACTCTAAAATGTGTGCATTTTTATGTTTAAAATTTCTACAACTAACAGTGATTACTAAAAACTAACTGAAAGTTACTATATAGAGCAAAATGTGGTCCAGTACAGTATCAACTTTTCATAAAGAATGCTCAAGAAGAGCACCAAACAAGTTCAATCATAATCAAAAAGCCGGATGGACCCACAACTTGATAATAAAAAAATTTCTAGAAAAAAAGCATATATATTCAAAATAAAATCTTAATCACATAGTTTAAAATTAGCTGCTTGGAAAAGTAACTTTTTAACAATAGAGAAAAAAAGGAGCGAAGATAAGTCCCTTCTAAACTCCAATGGTATGTGCGCCAAATATTTTTTGGCCAACCCCTCATCATATAAGTCAACTACTTTTTTCTTCCTTAAGTTCTGTTTTACCTAACTGCTCCTCCAAATTTAAGGTTTTTAATATACAGATAGAGGATATAAATGTGTATTTGGGAAATATTTAATGCATTAAATTAAGGAATTAAGCTGTTTCTCTAGGGCGTTCTCTCCTCTCTGCAGAATGCAGATACACTGTCTCCCTCTTTGTTTATCTACTCTCCTCTCCACTTGAAATTATTCCAAAGACAGCTTCCCTCTACTTTCTATTCCCAGTCCTTTCTCTGTTCCCCTCTCCCCCTCATCCCCTGCTGTTCTACGCCCAAAACATTTAACCCGCTGTCCATAACATCAGAATAACAACCACAGAAAGGAGCTGGTAGTGTGACCAGACAGCAGTTTGCCACTGTCAAGACCAACAATTTTCTTATTTGCATTGCCTATCTAGCCAACAGCAGCCTTTAGCTTCCCCCACTCCCTTCAGGAACTAACTTGACATTCTTCCTAGTCCACTGTTTCCCACCGTTTCCCACCGTTTAACCGCAAGCACAGCACTTTGCAATCTGTCCAGAATAGGGAAATGGTATTGTTTTCCCGCTTATCTATGCTAATATATTAATCAAAAGTCAAGGAGGGAGGTGTGAGCGACATCTGCTATACAATAAAGAGAACTGAGTTTTTTTAATTTTTTTTACTTTTATCTTTATTTACTGGAAATATATTAATAATACCCACGATTATATCAAAATATAAATTTAATGTATTAAAAACTTTGAAAAAAAAATAATAATAGCAAAACTTAAGTTAAAAATAATTTATTTCAATTACTTTAAATTGATAAATCTAATAAAAATAATTTAGCATAGCATATTAAACTAATAAATCTAACAAAAAAATTAGAAGTAACATAATTTACATATTAAGCATTATTTTTTTAGTATTAGTATTGATGCATTTAAAAAGCCCCATAGTGGGGCTTGACCGCATGTGAGGCCCAAACAAGATATCACAACTCAGAGTGGCACGGAAGCTAGAAGATGCGTGATGATGTTTTATGGAGATGGAATGGGATAATAACGGCAAAAACACCAAGACAGACTGCTTTAGCGAGGCTCAAACATGCTGGGTGTCACGAGGCAGAGCCAGCATGGAGCCAAGCACAAGCAACGTGCCTGCAAGAGCAAGCCTCGACACCGTGAGGCATTGCACAGTGCGGAGCCCAGGCGAGTGTGGCATGGGGCCCAACACTTGCATTTCATGAAGCAGAAACATAGCACCGCGGTGACTGGCTGGTGTTGTAGGAATTTGTGCCACCAAAGCACGCAAGGCGACAATGAGTTGAGTCAGTAACAGGACATGCATTGCCCAAGTGAACGTGGCACAACTGTAGAGTGCAAAAAACTTGAGTATAGGCAGGGAAGGCCAACGCAAAGGTGGGAAAGGGCAGGTCAATGGGGTGGCGATTGGGGTGGATCAAGCTGGGCAGAGTGGTGTGGTGCTGGGAGCATCGCAAGGTATGGCAGGTGGAGTGTCGTGGGGTTGTGCTTGCATGAGGCCACATAAAGCTTGTCGTGTAGCCAAGGGACATCGGCATGCAATGTGAAGTAAAGGTGAAGAAAGAAATCACTTTTAATTGCATAAAACATTGTGTGGATTTTGCATCCGCACATCGTACGGATTTCATCTCGTCCCCATTCTATCCAAACCTTAGGGGCCGAGCCTGTACAGTTGGTACCTGAGTTAAAGAAAATGTTTTATCAAATCTTCTTGCTCAAATCAAATTGGATATACTACCTTCCCTTCAAAAGAGAGCACCAAATTAGAAATCTACGGGAGAGTTATATGAGAATACCAACACTACAGCAAAAAAACGCATAAAGGAAGAAAACTTCACCACTTGGAAGATAAAATTATAAAATTATAAAAATCCCCATTTTTTTAACCCTTATTCAATCAATAATAATTTAATGCATTAAACTTATGGGCATTTTTGTACGTCAATAACAAATTCTCTATGTGCATATGCTAAATGTTCAATTATTAAAAAATCACTACAAGCCTTAACCTACTAATTTACAACATGCCCTCTACAAGCTTTACCCTTGAGAGTCCATTACTTAATAGTTGACAGTTATTTCCCCTTGTCAAATTTATTGAGTTCCTAATCACCACATAGAAACACCAATAACGATGAAGACCTATAGATCTGTCTGAATAACTACAACATTCATTTTCTATTTCAACATAATCTGCGAGTCCATGGATGCATGCTTGTTGGCACACACCCATTATTACAGCAGTTACATTCTAATTAAGCATTTGCAATTGCACGTGATTTTCACGCACTACATGACAAGATAAGGTGCTAATCACAAATATGTTGAGAATGCAAATAATAACAAAACTTTTGAGAAATTTAGCATAGATGATTATGTGTTAATTAGAGCTCGCCAAGGCAATAACCTCCACGAGATATAAAATGTTGTAGACAAGAGCATGCTTCTCAAAGTCCTAAAGATTGTCAAAATGTATATCATATTGCATTGCCTGGTAACATGCACATCAATGTTGTGTTGAATATATTTTATTATATAAGGATTTGATTAAAATATAAATTTGCAAAGTAGCTCACCTTTCTTAACACGTATACCCCCACATTCACACCCACAGTTCTTGAAAATAAAAGCTATAAGCAGCCATGATGTTCCATGACATATTGTGAGGACCCGATGCCGGGTCAGCGGGAGCTAATCCAGCACTGATTTGCTTGTGGAATAGTAATAGCAACAACAAGCAATGACAAGTCCTCTAGCCGCAAGATCATATTGAGTGGTTTAAGAGACAAATATATAAACATCAAACATAACTCATTTATTCATTAATTCACGAGTCTTGAGTACATAGATTAAAATAAAAGAAAAATTACAGACTTTTTAAAAGTAGATAGAGTCAAAAAGAAAGCGGTGGATCAGCAGATAGCAGTATCAGCACTGATCAGTTCTTTAGCACCTTTCCTCGATGATGAACTCCTGATCTGGGCACGTTTTAAAAGTGCGGGCATTCGAAAACCAGTTAGTTGTGAAACTAAGTACTGATAGATGTCATATTTACAAATATTAAATAATAAGCAAAATAATCAATATTTGACAGAAAATAAAAGTTGTACAAACTTATCCCTGCAAACCTGTTTCAATTGCACTTGAAACTTAGCATAGAAATAATTGCAGTCACCAAAATAAATACAAAATTTTTAGCGCTTGATATCTGAGGCAAAATATAATTTTGGTGGGCAAGTACAAAATCGAAGAAAATTGGGGTTCATTTTTGTGTTACATATCTCAACTTCCCTCTATATCTACCCCCTCAAAGGCTTATCAGTATAGGCTCCTTATGACTCTCGATGTCGGACAGCCTCGTCCTAACAGTTGTCTGATCAAACAAAAAGTATAAAGCAACATGGAACCCTTGCTTCTCACTTATCCAAACTTATTCATATATCATTTTATGTGATTTTAAAAAACACTTTTATCAAATTTGTGCGATGCTGAGCAGAAAAAAAAATATTTAAATAGAAGTAATAAAAGACATCTAGTACCTTGTTCAAAAGTTCAACAGTTCGACAGTTCAAAAGTTCGAATGAGTGACAGTTTGCTCATTCTGTAATTAGGTTTTGGATATTTTGAAATTAGCTCTAAGCTAATATTTTTAGGAGTAACATTTATTATCATTTCGATTATGTTCTTCTTTCCCATTCTCATAACGATTGAAGTCTGATCTTTAAGGTACTGCGATGACAGTAATATTTATAGCGTTTGTTAAGTCGCTGCGGATAGAATCACATTATTATTATCATTATTTTAATGATAATAATAATATTAGAATGAAAGAACATAAAAGAAATAACTGTTAAAAAGAAAATGCTTGAACTGAAATTATAGTCATTTTATAACACATATAGTTTTCATTATTAATTAATGAAAACCATATTAATATGAATAACAATATTATATCTTCATTATTATCATAATAATAAGTATTAAGTATGTATAAATTAAAAGAACTTAAAAATATCTCCTCTTTTCTCTTCTCTTTTTTCTATCTTTTAAACTTATCAACTTACCTTAAAATTAGGATTGCCGAAAAGCAGAGGGAGGCCGGAGCGGGGTGGCCGGACGGCTGGCCGGGGGCTGCAGCAAGCTGACAGCGGCCGGAGAGGGCTGCCGGGTGGCTGGCTGCCGCTGGAGGGCTGGCCGGGGGCTGCTGGGGGGACCCGGCTTGCATGCTGGTTGGCTGCGGGAGAGGGCTGGCTGCTGAGGGGCGGCTGCCGTGGAAGGGGGCTGCTGCTGGGCTGCTGTGAGGGGGAGGAGGGGCTGCAAGAGGGGAGGAGGGGTTGTAGGTTTAGGGTTTGGAAGAGGAGAGGACTGTGGGGGGGGGGGGGGGAATGGAAGGAAGGGGAGGGCTTATGTAGAGGAGAGGAGGGGGTCAGCCAGGTGGGCCGACCAGCCTGCGCCAAAAACGGCGCAGGCGGCCCTCCCCTCCCTGGCGCAGAACCTTCCGCGCCAGAAGCTTGTCGGGGCAGGTCGCTGGAAAAAGGGGGGGGAGAAATAGGGGAAAAAGGAAAATTAAAAATAAATAAATACTTAAAGTTAAATTATTCGCATTTTTCCGCCGTTCGGCGTCCAAATACAATGAAACTTAGCACCGATGTGTGTTACGATATGACGAACACCCTCGCGCCAAAAATTTTCGATTCAAACAAATATTTTATTATAATTAATTTCTGAAGTTTGAAAACTTCTGAAATTAACCACAATAAATCCGGTGCTCAGAATTTGATGAAACTTCTCGAGCAGCCTTTAAATAATATACTTAACACAACGACACTGAAATCGATGAATTCCGACACGTATTTCAATATTTTGATTTTTAGGATTTAAATAATTCAAAAAATAAAGCGGGAGCTTCCGTTATTCGGATTTCTCCCAAACTATGGCACTTTGATCTTAAAAATTATCCTTATCTAAGGGTATTTTTGTTTGCCCTAATTTGAAATTCTCCGGAGCTTTGATGTCTGAAGCAGACTCTGACCTAATTTTGAAAAATAACGACATTGGGTCGGCCAGGTGGGCCGACCAGCCTGCGCCAAAAACGGCGCAAGCGGCCCTCCCCTCCCTGGCACGGAACCTTCCGCGCCAGAAGCCTGTCGAGGCGGGTCGGGGGAAAAAGGAAAATTAAAAATAAATAAATACTTAAAGTTAAATTATTCGCATTTTTCCGCCGTTCGGCGTCCAAATACAATGAAACTTGGCACCGATGTGTGTTACGATATGACGAACACCCTCGCGCCGAACATTTTCGATTCAAACAAATATTTTATTTTTAATTAATTTCTGAAGTTTGAAAACTTCAGAAATTAACCACAATAAATCCGGTGCTCAGAATTTGATGAAACTTTTCGAGCAGCCTTTAAATAATATACTTAACACAACGACACTGAAATCGATGAATTCCAACACGTATTTCAATGTTTTGATTTTTAGGATTTAAATAATTCATAAAATAAAGCGGGAGCTTCCGTTATTCGGATTTCTCCCAAACTAGGGCACTTTGATCTTAAAAATTATCCTTATCTAAAGGTATTTTTGTTTGCCCTAATTTGAAATTCTCCGGAGCTTTGATGTCTGAAGCGGACTCTGACCTAATTTTGAAAAATAACAACATTGGGTCGTTACACCTATAAGAACAAAGAAAACAAAAAAAACTAGAGCAAAACCAAGTAGTTAATTCCCTAGGCTTCAACTTCATGAAACTAAGTTCAGCATACATCACGCTGTGGCTAATCATTGTTCTCCGCTTCTTAATCATGCTCAAATACTTCAGAGCCTCTAGCATTGTCAAATTTCAAATATATGAGACCCAATTAACTCGCAACAGCAACTATTCAAGAAGAGAATTACCAAAGTTAGTTATAGCATAAAACTTCATTAACAACAAAAGTCAGGAGTGAGAATAAAAAAGGAGTGATGTGTTAGTGAGTCAACAATCATCATAAACCTTTGTTGAATGATCATGCCATGAGTCCATAATAAAATTGTGCTAGAAATAAGGTGTTCTTTTAAAGTGACGCATTGCAATGTTTTAATGTAGTGAAATGTTAGCAAAATGCCAATGCATTGGGCCAGATTCAGTTTTAATTGAACGAGTGTTCCCACATTAGGGACACATCCACAATGAGTTTGTAACAATCCATGGTTGTTACTTGAGTTTTTAATCATCAAATTAGCTTAAGCACCTCACAATTAGAGTCCTAAAATAGTCTTAAGAAAATCGGAAGTCGTTTGAGGAAAATCATGATTTTGATCAATTTAATTAATCAAAAAAATGAGATGATTATTTACCTCAGATCAAAAATTCGATTTCATTTTTAAGTTCCTCACACCCAAATTAGCTAGGAGTGAAATTTTAGAAATTTTTGAAAATCATTTAATTGATATTTGGATTTATAAAAATTGCAAGATGCCCTATGGAGGGAGAGGAGAAACCTCCCTCCACAGTAAACCCTAACCTTCCATCTCTTCCGACGCGCATTAGAAGCGTAGGGTTAGAATTAGTTCATGATCCTATGTGTTTTGAAGGTCTCATAACCATCATCATTTTGATAAATTATACATGCCCTGAGTCGACCTCTGCAAAGAGAATGGTGATGCCCTAGACAGATCTTCTCTGTAACCCGACGAGGAAGATCCACAGTAACGGGTCGAGCCGAGTCGGGTCGGGCCGAGTCGGGACAAACCCAACCCGCGTGGTTATGCTCCCGGGCTTCGCATGCCGCGTGTGTGCGTCTGGCTGCGGGCCTACACGCGAGGAAGGCGTGCGTGCAGACTGCACTTAGTAACAGTAATGGCAGATTTTTAAGGAATTAAATTAATTAGGTAAAATTTCGAAGCTTCAGATCTTTTCATTTACTGATCCAAATATAGCAATATTATATCTTAAAGTGCTCATAAAAATACAAGGAAAATCATGGTGGCATTTAATTTGCAATTTGATTTATATTTACAAAAATCATATTTTGGCATTTTCAATAATTATATTTACAAAAACACTAAGTTGCTCAAATCAGCTCCAAATTGAGCATACTCACTGTCAAAGTTCATATTATACTATAGGGAGTGTAATGACACTGATTTCACTCAAATTATATAGAAAATAAAGAAAATGACTTTTTGAAGTCAAATTTGATTGATTTTTTATAAATTGGAATTTTCTTCAAATCGTGATCTTTAGACCCTAGAGTAGAGTAGCCTGAGCCTTATTCAGATCATATAATCATCTAGGGAATAATGATGATGAAACCTTAGGAGAAATTTGGAGGCTTGGAGTAGGGAGGTACTTGGGGAATTATGTCAGAAAGAGTGTATATGTAAATTAAGAATTCTGTTGTGACAAACTGAGTGCCAATAGTAGAAATGATTGTTCAAGACATTTAGACATGGATTTTTATGCTTTATGATTTGATTCTTCAGTCTAGCATTTGGGAATCTTAGGATAATTCCTAGACTTTATGTTGTATCTTATTAGTTGAGGTGTGCTTAACTTAGAAGCTCCTTGAAGTAGATTGAACCTAGATGCTATGTTGGATTTCTTAAGTTTGCATATTTCATTTTAGGAGTTTAGTTTGTGAACAAATGATGAATTTGGAGGATGGTAACCTTAAGACTGGTATAGAGAGTCTTAAGTGTTGCATATTATTATAAGTTATTTTCAAAACTATAAAACCATATCTTCATATATATATATATATATATATATATATATATATATGTATGTGTGTGTATTTGACAATTGATTTAAGATCTATATCTTAAGTCAATTGGGAGTTCAATTAACCCCAATCATTAAGGTAGATAATTAAAATTAGACAGCAAAAGAATCTTACTTGCTTAGTTTACTTGGCATTCCCATTGAATGCTGCTATGCTTTGAAGCCTTATCCAATTGATCATAATCATTACATAATAATAAATAAAACTAAAATAAGAAGTTTCACTTAAAGTGGATTAGTCTGTACAGACATTTGAGCCAGGAGTGGTTATGAAGAGATTAAGAGACCACACATGTCCTTGAGAAGTGTGTGTGGTTATACAGGAGATCCCATCTCAGATAGTTAGGTAGACGTACCTAACTCCTCTTTTTATTTTGTATGAGCTCACAGGACATAACTTAAGCAATAAATATTAATCAGTTGCTTTACATATTTCTACAATCATTTCTACATTTTATAGTTCAATTGTACCTTTAGTATACTTGTTTATAAAATGTTATAAATTGTCTTTTATTCCCTTACTTGCATATAGGATGCTAGCATTTACCTTATTTAGCTTTTATACAAATGATATGCATGCTTAACCTTTTTTTGTAGGGTTGCTTAATGTGCCTTAGCACATATACTGCTTTACTTTAAATGCTTCTACTGTATATTTTATTAACAAGTTTTACTTTTCCTTTAAATGCATTGTGCACCTTACTTCTTAAACCCATATGATATCCTTAAGCTAAATTAGTTAGAAAGTTTAAAATATGCTTAGACTTTATTAGTCTAACCACTTCTTTTATATTTTATGTCAAGAGCCTGGAATGGATCTAGCAGGACAACTTGAAGAAGAGTTGGAGTACTAGGAGCAGGCTTGAAGATTCATTAGAGACATTTACCTTTCTTTTCATTAATGTGAGGATGAGAAAATTTTTCTTTACTTATAAAGCATTTTATTTGAAGTATAACTTTCAAACTTGTTTATACCACTCAAAATAGATTAAATGCAAGCATAAAAGAAAAGTTTTGCTGTGATTTGAAATAGTTGATCAGAAAATGCCCCAAGTGGAAAGATAAAGCATAGAAGATTTAACTTACATTTAAGGAAATGGTTAAAAAATTTAATAATATTCATAGTGATTTTAGATATATTAAAAATTTTGATAATAACTTTAGCAATAATTTTATAATTGCTAATGCTTATTTAAAAAATATGTTATTATTTAAAAAAAATAGAACTTCTAGAATCTAAATTGATTATTTTCTTTTAAGAAAATTAATTATTGATATTGCAAAGATTCTAAACATTATTTCAGATGATAACTTGACAACCCAACATTTCGCTACAAGTTTTGGGTTTGAAAAAAAAGTAAAATAAAACTAAACCAAAGATATATCCAAAAACAAGATTTTGGAATAATAAAAAATATATAGAAATATTTAAGAGTACAATTTTATAGTTTAACCAGGAGGATATAGAGATGGAAAGAAATTTATGTGAAATTACTTGCAAGTTGTATTCGAAAGATAGCAAAATATATATTAGATGAATCTAAAGAGAGAGGACTAATAAGTAAGTTTAATAATAGAAACTAGACTTTTAAGAAAAATTAAAGAAAAAAATTGTTATAATAATATTTTAAAGTTTGTAATGGTGACAATTGGATGAAATATAAATCAGTTTGTTGTGAATTCAAAAACAGTTCACAATACTAACATCATAGCCTAAATAACAGTTCACAATACTAACAACACAGCCATTAATTAATTTATATAAGTTAGAAGTCAAATAGGAGAATAGATATATATGAACTAGTTGAATTAATATTTGAAAGAACTATGACTTATTTCAAATAAAATATATTAGAAATGATCAAAAAATTTTACGGGAAGACATTCAATAAAAATGATTAAATTTATCAAATTTTATATTAAATGTTGTACCTGTATAATTAGAAATTTAAAGGTTATAAAAATACTATCAATTGTATTTTCTTCGGCATATCAATTAAGTTGTTAATGATGTTGCATACAAGATTGAGGGTGGAAAAGCAAAGGATAAGATGTCATTCTTGTTGATGTGTAGAAATAATCGAGTGAGAAAGAAATATCTTGGCAAACCAATTATTAAATACAATTTCAAAGAATAAAAAAATGTCAATTAAGTATTGTTGTGTTTATTTATATGAAAAAAGGCGATTAGTAAAATTGCACATAATATAAGGGGAATTGAGTTAATGATCTATGCTTTGAACCTTTATGATAGAGTATAAGTATATAGATTTCAACAAAATACACAAATTTCATAAAGTCAACATGGTTTTATGATAAGCAATTAGTTTAATAAGAAGCTTAAATAAAGATATTAAGATAAAGAAAAGATCTCCATTGAATCTTTAATGATCTAAGGTTTATGATATAAAGCACTAAAAGAAGTTCTTTGAGAAGTACAAGAAAAAAAGAAATGATTTGCATTTTAAATTAATATTGTAAGAGATATGTGCAATGGGGCTATTTGATCACAAGGTCCCTTATCTAATGATTTCCTACTTGCTACTGGATGCATTACATTCTGCTCTTAGTCCATTTATGCATAATGGATGTTCTTACTTAACACATTCCAGAAGAGGTTCTTCAATGCATGTTATTTATAAATTAAAAACTATGAATGAAGTTAAAGCAGAACTTGGGTTGCTGAGAACTGCATCAAAATCTATAGGATTTAACCTTAATAAATCAAAAAATGAATATATTTAGTATAAGTTTAACGATAATAGAAGCCATAATCTCAATGACATAACAATTGATGATAAAGTGATAGAGAAGAGCGAGAGATTCAAAAGCTTAGGTAAATTCCAACAAAATAATGGCAAAATAAAGGCAATGTGATTAATAGGATTCAAGCTATTTGGATGAAATGGAGAAGGCTTCTGAAGTGTTATGTGATCAAAATATCCCACTAAAGAAAATTTTTATAAAGCAAGCTATAAGGCAAGCAATGTTATATGGAGTGAATTATTAGCTTGCACAAAAAAAATTTGATAAAATAATTGTTACAAAGTTGAGGAAGCTAAGGTGTATATGTGAGTATGATCGAAAGAATATGATGAGAAATGAGTCCATTCATGTTAAGGTTGGACTGCATACTTATAATAAAGAAAATAATAAAAATAAAAGATAAATAAAGAAAAAGAAGAAAAAAAAATCACCTACATTCATCAATGCCTCTACCATGTGCACACGTCACTAGCACACTAATCCCCTACAAAGTGCATACGATCTCCACGTTCTATGTTAGGCTTCAAAAGTAAGCCTTTTGTGAAATAGATTTGAGTTGAAACCAGACTTCCCCTCATAAGATTCAAAGTTTTGTTAGATCTGAGGTCAAATATTTCTTATAGGTGCAAGCCCCTACAATTAATTATCCCTCCTTGCCATCTAAGAGAGAATTCTCAATTAAGAAGTATTAATATCTTTTAATCAACAACGATGTGGGGGAAAGTGAAAGTAGGCCCGATCAAGATCTCATGGTTCTGTCATCTCAGGTCAACTTGTACTCTCTGCCAATGTTAGAGAGAACTTTGTCCAAAACATCCTGAGATTCTAATTAGCAACCACGGATTACCTCATCTTAGAAATAACAAGCAAAGTTGAGTGCATTAGTTGAGAACTTAAATATTAGATTTTAGTATCCTGAATTTAGTGTTTACATTCATTAGAATACCCAATTTGATTTAAGATAGGTCTTATATCCGTTGAAATGCCAAGTATTTAATTTAGAATGGGCTGAGTTAATTAGGATGGGATTACATCTATTTAGAATGCTCAAGTTAAAGGGTCTTACTTCCTTATCATTTAAATAGGGTGGTCTGATATGATTTATATTTTAGATCATTAAATCTTCATAGGTTTAATGATATACCTTTAATTGATGTCAAATCATTTGAGTATTATAGTATTTTGCTTTGAATTGATTCAACTATTAAATCTATTAGTAATCGAAAGACATAGCTCAGCTAGAAATTGAGTGTAATATGTTTCTTTAAGTGCATCAATTTTTCCATTTATATGTAGGCAACATGCAAAAGGTTACAAGTGCTCAACAGATTCGGAACTGATGCACTAACAATGTTACATAATAGCTTGAAGATGGGTTTTATGATCTAGCTCAGAGTAGGGTACGGAGAGTGATATCCTTATATTATGAGTGGTAGGAGTCTAAGATGTTTGTTTGCATACATAACAATACTGTTAACATCATTTCCCCTCTTATTTTTGCTTGTTTGTCTGTACGTGTCCTTTGTGTCACCCCTCTATCCCCGGATGGCAAACATTTGTGTCTCATTTGAAGCCAAACCTAAACTTCAATCATCAAATTAAATAATTTAATTAATTTGTATTAGTCATATTATTAATTAATTAATTAATAATGTAAAAAATAATTAATTAATTTTAATATTATTTAATTCATATTATTAATTAATCAATGATTAAATAATTTCATTTAAAGCACCAATTCCAATAATATTATCAATTAATTAATACATAGCTTAATATAATTATTTAATTTTTAAATAATTAAAAACTTAATATTAAATGTACTAAATAAATAAATAAAATTTTTTGTAAAAACTCAGCAACATGATGAAATGTTTTTTGGTGACAAAAATTTTTTGCAAAATTTTGGTAACACAACGCCACAAAATAGTATCAAGTATATTATCATGGGCCCGAAACTAAGATCAACAAAAAGATTTTATAGTCAACTCTGCCGGATTTAAGATCGACAAAATGTGGGGTTTTCAAAATTTTCTTCACCTGACTCGATCTAAGATCAACAAAACATGAGATCTTCTCATGTACCTTATTCTTAGGCATGAATCTGCACATATGCCTGCTCTGTATCTATTTTTTGTACTTATTCCTAAAACTTAATTTTATTATTATTTTTTCTTTCCTTTTTTCTTTTTCCTTTTCTTGCTACGTATTTTTTACATGTTTGGACGTTACACTCAACTTCCTCTTGATTCGTTGCTACTCGCTCAAACAACTTTCTCTGCTCGTTTGACTGCTTCGCTTGATCTTAGAATATTCCTCATAAAATTTATTATTTAATTAATTTAATAATATTAATTAAATGAAATAATACTTAAATTAATATTTCATGATTCATTAGCATTTAAATAACTTATTAATAATCTTAATGATATTAATTAAATTATTGATGATATTAATCAAAATAATATTTAATCAAAGTAAATTAATTAATTATGAGAATTATATGAGGAACCATATTAGAAGATTAATTTCTTAATTGTGCTAAAACTTTGAATGGAGCACATAAAACTCCTAGTGGATCTGTGTAATCTTAGATTGAGCATAGCTCAAAACACTTAACTAGTCAAGCTAATTCATAATATTTAATTATGGTATTATTAATAAATTGGTAATATTATGTTATTAGTTAATTAATTAATTAATTAATCAAATCAAACTAATATATTATGAGAATTAAATATGAAGAATCCTATTCAAAGATTAAGTTTTTAATTATGCTAAAACTTTCAAATGGGTCAAACTCCTAGTGGATCCCAAAACACTTATCTAGTCGAATTAATCCATGATAAACAATAGTCCTCTGTAATCCTAAAAATTTCCTTTGAGAAAATTTAATAAATCTGAGTCATAAGATCTAGCTGATTAGGTAAGAGATTGTACCAAATATTTGATATACTAATCAAACCGATCAAACCGATCAAACCACACATACTTAAAACACACAATTCTTAGTCAATCTAAATGGTCCTAATTGTCATGTTTAGTTAAAGTGCCTAATTCTTAGTAAATCTAACGAATCCTAATTGAATCAAATCAAGCCGAAACGACCAAATATGCAACTACACCATTAGAGTCTGTATTTTAATCTATTAAAATTTAAAGCAAATTTAAGTATGGACCACCTTGTCTAAATGATAAGGCAATAAAACTCATTATCTCGGATATTCTAAATATATGTAAGCCCCTCCCAAAATTTAAATTCGAGCATTCTAAATAGCCCATCCTACAGTTAAATTCAAACATTCTAAATAGATGTAAACCCATTTTAAAGTCAAATTTGAGTATTCTAAATAGATATAAGTCTCATCCTAAAGTTAAATTTAAGCATTCTAAATAGATGTAATCCCTGTTCTAAATACAAATTTGATTATTCCAACAAATGTAAAGGCCCATCCCAAACACAAGCCTGAGCATTCCAATGGATATAAGCCTTAACTTAAATCCGAGCTTAGATCATCAAGCAGATGTAACCTCAATTTAAAATTAAAATTTGGGCAAAGTCACTGATAACAAGCCCTGTAATGTAAACTTAGAACCTTAAACTTAAGTTTTTAATAAATACCACCAGTATGCTAAAAATCTTTGAGGTGAGATAAATTTGCTTTAACATTGGAAGTTAGAATCACAAGTCGACCTAAGAAGAGGAAACCATGGGATGACCATTTACCCCTTATTTTTGTTTAAGAGCAATGATACTCTGAAATCGAGAGATCTCTCATAAATAACTAGAAGAGACGATTAATTATATAGGCTTGTGATTATAAAAAATTCTTGACCTCAGATCTAACTAAACCCTAAATCATACATAAGGAGAAAGTTGAGTTAAACTTCAAATTTACTACATAAAAGATTTACTCCTGAAGCTTAATCTAAAGGTGAAGATCTCAACACTTTAAAGCAAACAAATTTTTGGGTGACTCTGCTGGGAGGATTTATCTCTCCATTTTTTACTTCAAGAGAGAATTTGAAGGAATGTAACGTAAGTTGAAATAGAGGCCTTGAAGAAAAACAAAAATTTGAACTTGATAAATTACCCAAAAAAAAAGTTGTTTGGTGCAAATGCATCAGTAGTGTCAAATATAGTGTTGATGGCTCATTTGAAATGCACAATACAAAGAAAACCTACCAAATGCTAGTCACATGCTAAAGTACTGCCACAAATATTTATCAACCAAAATGAGCTGGTTGATTCTGCTAAAAAGTGCAGAAATTTGGAAGATATCGAGCAAATGATGTTCGAGGAGGAAATTTAAAAACTGTTATAAAACATCCTCAAATATAGAATAGGCAAACAAAATAAAATTTAGTAATGCTTCATCACAGCCAAATTTATTTCAAAGTAGAAATTAATCATTGTACTCTTAATTTTTTAGAAAAACTTGCCTCCCTCAATTTCTGAGCAGCATCATCCATGTCTTTTTCCAAAATGATGTATTCAAGTGATCTGATCTTCTTGTCAAGCTGTTGGTACTTTTTAAGTTCTTCTTTTTCTTCATCTAGATCTCTCAATCTCTCCTCGAGATACTGAACAACTTGTTCAATCTGTTTTCGTTTATTTCCTAATCAAAAAACAAAAGATAAAATTAGTAATTGTGAACCTTTCACGAAAAATTTTACTCAATATATATATATATATACTAGTTATACTTGCCTGTTTCTTGCATAATTTTCAAACTCTCACGCCTTCTTTCCTCATAAACACGTGTTCCACCAATTTCCTTCAGTAAATCTAAGCGCTCAGAATCTTTCATTAATGTGAGAGAAGCAATCTGCAAATATCTATCGTACATTATGTCCATGCTATTACAAACCAGATGCAAAATAAAGGTTAAATAAAAAATTTGCAAATTTTATACCTTCCCTTGCTGAACAACATAATAAGGATTAGACCGAGAAAAACCAGCACTTTCTAGCAAATTCATCACTTCAGTTTTACTATAAAAAATCACAAACATGATACATATTTATAGTTTAATGATACAAAAATTGTGCAACATGCCACTTGCAATTGAATTAAAAAAATAACATACGTGACATGCTTTGCATCCAAAAAATATTCATCCTTTTTTACACCAATTGTCCTGCGCAATCGAACCTCTTCCTTATCAACCTAAAAACAAAGCAAGGTAATGCAGTTAGTGTCATCTGTCAATATAGCTGTGTAAAATGATATAGATTAGCATGCCTCCAAAATGTTCATAGAGTCACACTAAGTCAAAACAAGACATTTGGAGCTTTCAGTTGAGTGGCTAGCCTCATAATTATGTGGAAATTGTTATCAATGGATTAATTAGTGTGCAACAATAAATGAAATTTAAGTTTATTATGTAATGATTCCATAAAAAGTTTCTGAACCTTATTATGCAGAAATATTGTCTCTTACTATTATGTGGCGACTAAATTACTTGCAAAATGGAAATTTTCTGGCAATCTGGTTTGAAGAAAAATACTATAAATACTGGAACTAGATTGAAGATTCAATCTTTAATACAAAATGAAGACGCTAGTCAATCTTCCTTTATAATCTAAGATTTTAATTAATTCATGTAATTGGTTTTATTTTCTAATAAAAGTCCTCCATTGTGTTTAGAATAGAACACTATTGACTTATAGTTGATTGCAATAAAATTTGAAGAAAAATTATAAGCGGAGTAAATGGTGTTGTAGTCTAGTGGTTAAGACTTTGGAGTTATCCCGTATCATGGTCCAATTCTCACCGGCCACATATTTGCTTCTTATTTAAAAACTCACCTTCTTTCAAAAAAAAAATAAGAAAATCTTGGGAAATCAGTTCAACGAGTGCCATAGCCTTGTATAAAATCATTGTTATCATTACCTCACTTCTTCTCCATTACCTAGGGCAAAGTCCACAATCCTGAACCATAATAAATGTTCACCAACAATACCCTAAAATATCTTAATTATCCTCACATGGTTAACCCTAAAATAATTACATCCTCTTTTAATATAAAACGGCATTAGTGCAAAATAATCCGATTCCTGCTACACTGGCAAAAATCCAACTCAACTTTTTTTCTTTCACCATGGAGAATTAACTTAATGGCAATTTGCAGTTTAAGGAAAGCCATAAATTTATGCTGAAGTTCAGATTAGCAGGAATATACTTTATTACATTAAGAGGCATTATCATCTAATTGAAATCTTCAGATTTAGTGCTACAGCAAGAAACAAAGGATGATAGATTTAATGCAATCATCAATTTAACTCAAAATGTATAGCACAATATTGAAAAAGCTTCATTAAGCTGGAGACAATAAGGCACATCAACATATTAAAATAAAAAACTTACAGGAATACGATTGTCAGAATTATCAAATACTATCTCCACGAAGGCAGATATAACTTGGTGACCAGCACCTTCCTGAAGATATCATTCGGTCAAAAAAACGTTATTACTGAAATGGACATAATAAAAAGAAATAGAAAAAAAATTAATCTTGACTACATGAAGAAGTGCTTGTCTGTCTTCACTGCGCAAGTTTTGGAAAAGATCACTGAGAACAAAGCGTATAGCTGAAACGCATTTCCAATTCAAAACATTAAAAAACATCAATTAAGTGATCATCCCTAATTAAAAGCAGCCTGCTTAAACCCTAAATAAATGCTGTAAAAAGATATTTACCATGAAAAAAGTTGGTTTTTCCCGATCCATTGGCACCAACTGAATAACAAAATGAGGAAATAAAGATTGTGAGCATCTCCAGTACAAAGTACCCGAAGTTGAGGGAAAAAATGCCACAGTAGATTCAAGAAAAAAAAATTTACACTGACCCACTACGAATTCCACCAAGACCTTGAGAAAATTACAGTAAGGATTCAAAATTATTCTGTGTACAGTCATAACATAAAACTGATTGAAGAAATAAGTCAATTAAGAAATTATATTGAGTCATTAGATAAATGTTGTGTTAGTTTAAAAGGCTGTAAGACAGCAAGTAGAGATGGGTCTTGAGTTATGAAATTAAAATTCATTATTCATTTAATAAAATTACAAATACATTGCACGTATGATGCAAAACCAGCTCAATAAAAATGTTGCTCTCAGATTTGCTAGCTTGGACTTATACTTGCGAGCTAGCATCCAAGTTTGAGGTTCATAATTCAGCAAATGACCAGTGAATTATAGCTTCCAATGAGAGAATACTGCTTTACCAAAGAAAGGATAAATGAAAACTGTTTTGAAAAATTGAAATCTTCTTGTGAATACACTTACAAGTGTTTGTGCTTTATACAAACTATTTGAAGCATACTTAGAAGTTTTAATAAGCATACATTTAAAGAAACAGAATATTAAAAGTGTGCTAACTAGAATCATGGTTGCAACAAGCCCAAATGAAACAGATCATTTCATTCAACTTGTAAAGTATACAAGGCTTGTATTAGGCACCAATGTGAGCTACTATTTGGCAAAGTCATTATATTGCACAGATGTACAATATAAAGCAACCCCGTCACATGTAGATGTGCTAAACTCAATGTACTATTGCACAGCATAAGACAATTATCATTCAAGCCCCTACTTAATTTTATGATTGGCCACCCTCTACGTTACCATCTTTTATTTAAATCAAGTTATTAATACAGTAATTTAGTTATATTTTCAATATTCCATTTTGCACTTCTTGTATATCAAACGAATTATCAATATAATTCATCATCCTGATTGTGAATTGTCATGCGTCTTGGAGGGCGTGCAATGCTCCAATCGTGCACATTAATACATAATTAGCATCATACTTGCTTGTACTAGCTTTTATCTAACAACTTACTTTTACACTTTATAATTTCTGAGAAATGAGTGAAAAATCAGGGATAAACAAAGCAGTAAGAAGATAATCATAAAGAATGTTACCAACACAATTGATTTTGGGGCTGAATGGATCAGTGGACACCTCCTCCTTATAACTCTTAAAACCTTCAATAACAATCTAAACAAACACCAAGATGAACCAAGATATAAATTTGATTTAGACATTGCACCAAATTTCAGAAAAAATTTTATAAAGCTGCTATAATATCAAAGAGTGACAAACAAAATAGCTCACCTTCTTAATATACATTGTCAACAGTAAACCCTAGACCCTGAATCACCATCCAATACCTGCAAAAAACTTTATAAATTATCTATAAAATACCTAAATTTTAAATATTACTAGCATACCACTCTAATCTTAAAAAAATACCAAATAGACCACCTAATAAACGTCGTTTACTCCATTCCCTCGGACAGTTGCGCCAGACGCTGATTGCGGAGAGGAGAGGCGCTGCGCCTTCGTCGCCTTCTCCGAACTATGGACGCGCCCCGCCGATCTGGAAGAGAGTCGCGTTTACTTCACCGATCCGATCGGAAACGAAGAGTAACTTCAGAAAGGAAGGGTAACTTCGAGCTTAGTTCATTGTAAATAGAAAATAATATATATTTATTATAGATTTTAAAAATAAAAACAGTTAAATTTGACTTATATTTGGCAATATTATAAAAAAAATAAATATGATAAAAACAAGCAAAATAAATTAAAACAAAAAGATAATATCGTGAAATAAATTAAATTCTACAATTTAAGCAAAAAAAAAAAAAAAAACAAAATTATATTAGTCCTTTGTCTGAAAAAATCATAACATTCTATAGATGATATAAAAGATATAATTAAAAATAAAATTTTAATGTAATAAATTAATATGTCAAAGTAATCTAACAATACAGAGAAATGTGAAAACAAATATTAATATTAAATTTTCTTTTTAAAAGCGAGTATCAACCGTAAACAATATATCATTATTCTATTGTGTCATTTAAAGAATTGTAAGAAATATGAAAATATCAAAAAGAAAGAAAAACTTTTTACATATAAATTATTTATGTATATAAATAAAAAAACAAATGTTTTATGAATCATTTTTGCACACTTCGTGCATCTCCAGACGACTTCGGGTCTCTTCAATTTTATTTATTTATTTTGATATATTTAACAATTCTTAGCTTGTCAAAATCATCTTTGAATATAAAAGAAATAATTTTTGCATACTAGTTTGTCAATATAGTTTTGCTTAAAACAAATCATGTATTCTTACAAAAATGATTCTTTAAAATAATATGATGAATATATCATAGTAAAATATTATAATATTCTTAGACATCTTCCACCACATAGTAAATTTAAACAAATATTACTAATAAAAATAATAGTATTTGCGTAAAACAAAAATAAAAAATTAATGATTATATATACAGAAAATATATTTACAATAATAGCGGCACTACATAATTTTAATATAAAGTGTATAAAGAGATCAGATAATATATATGCAAATTTGTCTCACTTAGTTTTGAGATATTTATTGCAGAAGCATAAAATACAAATTTAAATGTTTAATATTATTTAATATTTATAAACTCTAAATGAATGCTTTAAATAAATAATAAGTCTAAAAATTACATACCTTAACAGATTTAGTTAACGATATATAAAAATTTGTGTGTTGTTAGCTATCAAAAATATAAAATGAAATCACAAATAAATATAATCACAAAATCTAAAAAAAGAAATTATATATCTTAAATGAATATTTAAATATGTTAAATAATTAATTGAATAAAATGCGTTAAAAATTTATCTTACATTCAACTAGAGTTATGTTATTGAATATTTCTTCATACACAATATTTTTAGTATACTTAATTGACTGACCAAATTTATCAAAACACAATATTCGCAATCAATTTCAAATTGTCACTCTAGATAATGTAACATAAAGTTGACAATGTGTAAAACTTAGTTTTGATAAAAAGATTTCAACAGTACTCAGTGTCTGACCTTGACTTTTATCTATTGTTACAACAAATGCAATATTAATATGAAATTGACGACGATATAACTGAAACAAAAAATTATGGTTCTGTGATGTCATTGAAAATCTAGGTATAATAATTGTTTGACCAATATTTGTTCCTGTTAAAATTTTTGCTTGGAGAACCTTCATCCCAAATTTTTCAATGATAAGATATGTACCATTACAAATATATATGGCTTAATTCAAATTACATAATAAGATTATAGGGACCCCAATTGTTAATTGAATTTAATAATTTGTTAAACTTAATGCTATATATAAACTCGTGATTGTATCTAAAATCTTCCATTGTTATTCTATCTTTGTATGCAATGTGGTCAGCACTTTAAATATTTATTAATTTTCCTAGTAATTGATCAAGGATCATGTGATTAATTAGGTCAACATCATTATTTATGGGAGCAAATATACAACTTAATTGCAAATAGGTGTGAGTATAGTAAAATTATTAAGATCTGGATAAATAAACTGTATCAAATATTTGAGAGGATCATTTACACTATGAATTAAGAGATCATTAGGTATTACCAACTAATTACTTAATGAAGAATCTTCAAAAACATATTCGCAAATTTTGCTTTCACCAATATTTAAGAGCCAGTTAGTAAATCAACGTGTCTGTAATGATTCCGCATATTCAATATCAACATTTTTATGCAAACACATGTTTGTCCTGAGCACATATAATTTATAAAATTTTCAAATATAAGATCTTGTAATCTTGCAGTAACAATATCTTCTCGAGTGTCTTTTCTTATAACTGAGAGAATTTATCTAAAACCTCCACCGATGGCTAAAGTCTTTTCACCAAATACTATATTTTCAAAATTATGCATTTTAAATGAAGCAAAACAATGCATCTACGATATTATTAGTCTCCACCGATGGTTAAACTGAAATGAAATCACAAATAAATATAGTCACAAAATCTAAAAAATATAAATATAATCATCTTATATTATTAAATTTGCAATCTATAATAGCTCTGAAATATCTGATTGCTATGAAATAGCATATGTTGATAAATATGTGAGAGATGAATAAATTTTAAACCTTGAATATGATGTACGTCCATCGACTAATAGCAAAGCTGCAATCCCAAATGATGCAACTATTAAAATATTCTTTCTCTCATATCATATCTTAGTTATAAATATTTTCCAAAGAAAAGTCTTTCCTATTCCGCCACTATCATATATAAAGAATAACCTACCTTTATTTAAGATGTACGATTCAATGATAGCTTCATATATATAACTTTGTTCTGAATTCAATTGTTGATGATAAATTTGAAATTATTCATACGATAAATTGCCATCGTAATCAAATTCCTCTAAAATCAACTAATTACGAAAATTCTTAAAGCTATGAACGCTAGGTAAATGCATTGACTCAAAATTATGTAGTGACTTTTTATTGCTATTTAAAATCCTTTTAATTTATTGTAATGCATAATTTAACTTATCTGAATTAGTAATAACATAATTATCATATAAAAATGTCTATGAATGAAAAAATCTATATCTTCAACTAATTTGTCAGAGTGCTTGTGTCATAATTCAACAAAATGGCTAACATCGCAATATATAAGAATAGTTGCAAACATATTTCTTAATTGAAAGTTGCTGCCATTTTCAACACTTAAATTTTGCAATAAAATCGTCATTCGGTCAAGGCCCTTGTTAACATATTTATAAAGATACTTGATAACTTCGGATCTTATTATAATTTCCACATTTCCATGAGCTTCATATATTAACAAAAAATCTCAATTATACGGAACCACCAAACGATTATCAACATTATTGTGGCACCCCACCCTTTAATCTACAAGATTAAGTAAAGAGTGGTGTGACACTCTGACAAATCTCTCACTTATCATTAGATTATGTATAATCTAAGCTCACTAATAAGGGATAAATATGGCAATGCATACATGCTATATAATCAGTCACTAAGAAAATACAGAAATAGAGTACAGAAGCAAGTTATGGTAGAAATACATCTAATTTTACCACAATGCATATAAGGAAAGTACATAAAGCAGCTCAGAATAAATAGTATAGCCAAAAATACACAGTAAAATAGTACCTGAATTATTACAACATTAATTAAGTTTAAATGAACTAAAATAAAATCACTCATCATCACAGAAAGCAATAAAGCCTAAGTAGTTTCAGCTCATTCCTAATGCTCCTTCTTGAAATATGGCTCCTCTTCAGCACCAAGCTCCTTAAATTTATTCGATTCTAACATTGCCAGGGCTCTAGCTAAAAAAAAAAAATTCTTATTAGACAGTTGTCTAAGTATAATTTAGGCTGAACATTTTTCACATGTTATTAATGTCACTATTTTACTTTAACAAAACCAAAATTTTAACTAGCATAGCAGTAGTAAGCATACAAAGAGAATGATAAGTTATAAATATAGCATTTATAACTAAATAAGATTTGAGATAAAAAGACACACCTCAAAGTAAATTAAACAAGAATAGGCATACATGTATAATATAGTAAGTAAAAGTACTAAAGAAAAAGTCCAATCCTAAACATGTTGATGATCACATGTCATATATTGATTAAAGTAAAGAATCTAATTGTGATACATAAATATTAAACAACAACAAAATCTAACACCCTATAATATATAAGTAAGTAGATAAATGAACACTAACTAAAATAACATGTATTATTAAAATAATAAGTAGTAAATTAAAATAAAAAATATATATGTACAATTGCCATATCAAAACCTTAATTTCTCCAAGATAGGATATTTCAAATTTAGATTTTCAAATTGAAGATTTTCCAAAATTAGAAATTACTAAAATTGAATTTTCTAAATGGAGATTGATTATGAAAGAAAATATCTTTTTGCCTTTGGTCTATTCTCCCCCTTCTTGGCTTCAAGTTGGGAATTTTAAATTGGGCTTTTTATCTTTTTTATTTTTTCAATTTTTTAAAGTGTGTGAGTTGTAATAAAGCTCTTTATGTCAAGTTTATATGATTTACTTTGTTATATCAATGAGAACTATAGATTTGAGAGAAAAAAAAAGTAGATTATCAGTTGTATGATGTGAGATTCATCTCACATCATACCTCTTTTATGAATTTTCTTAATCTATCCTTAATCTTGCTTATAATATTAGTTATGATTGGAGGTTGAGTATTCATCTTAGTCCCTTAATATTTTCCTTGGGATTTAGAATTAGTCCTTATGATATATTTCATCTATTGAGTATATTGGGTTACTTAATAGGTGAAGCCTTGGTTTTGATAGTTTATTAATTTTCATAGTTTATTAATGATTATTTAATCTCTTAATTTTAGACTTAAGAATAGAGATCTATCCTATTAAGTTTTATTTCACTTAATAGGATTTGCCTTAATCTATTCTTTATGAGAATAGGTTTTAAACTTAGTCTTTTAGGTTCACCTTTGGATTAAGTAATTGAACCCTAATAGTTTAGTTCTTAATCTTTTTATCTTAATTTAGCTAATCAAGATAGTTTGAGTTGCTTAGACAAACAAATTAGGTTGATTGATTCATTTAAACTTGTAGTCGATATTGATTTATTTATAATTAAGACCTAGCTAGTCCTAATTATTTTTAACTTATAAGGTTGTGAATCTGAGTTACACTCGATAGTAGGAAGTAGAGATTTCAAACTTGTGTAACTTAGAGTATATAGAATGAATAAATTAGACAACAATGGATATCACCCGTATTCTAATAGAGTCTCTTGCTTACTTTGACATTGATGCTTTGCTTTTTTGAAATTGAGCTTTATACATTGGCCACATATATTGGACATAGGATATTTGAAGAGTATCTCATGACAAACTTGATTTGCATAAATGGCATTAGCATTGGTTTTTATCAATGTTTTGGTTTTAATGATTTATGGTTATTTAAAATGTAGCCTAATTAGTATGCCCTTTTCAGTTCCATACCTATGCTTTAGTACAGACCAAGCCTAGACCTATGACCGGCTAGGATGTTATTTGTCTGTCTAAAGCAAGTCTAACTAAGCCTAGACCTATGACCGGCTAGAATGATATCTGTTAGACTTTATATCCAATTCCCTTTTTGGCAATACTAATTTAGGTACATTTCTACTTAAAGTTTGAGCCTCTTCCTTAGCCCATCAGGCTAAGTGAGATTATTATTTACTTTCAGTTTAATTAGCTTGTTTAGCCATAGTAGTTTTCAGTTTCATATTTACTATTTTCAGTTTACTTTTCTGTATTTCAGCACTTTCTTATTTACTATCTTATTACATTTACTAGCTTTAATTACTTATAAGATGCTAGTCTTGCTCGCTGCTTTTATATATATAGAATGCTATTTTTGCTTTCAGTAATTTAAATAATTCACATATTCTTTTACTTTATGTTGATTAGCATAAGTTTATATCGATCATAAGCATGTTTAAGATGAGTTTTTCTTTCAGTATTAGTATTTAGTCTTTATTTTATGCGTAATCTTGTTGCAACTATAGTTGGAGGTATGTGCTTACTTCCTCTTTTGTTTAAGCTATAAACTTATTGTTTATAACTTCCTATTCTTTTCACATGCTTTTCTGCTCCTATATTATTGCTTAGTTGAGTTTTAAATGGTGATATCTAAATAACTTAATAAAACTGCAACTTAAAATGTACTTAGACATTTTATTTAATTAGAATTTTCTTTTGTTGGCTGGAGCCCTATCATTGTGAAACTGATAATTGTAGTGTAACGACCCCAATAATTGAATAAGAGATTAATCCAAATATTTGGATGTTACCTTAGCACCCAACACTCGATTAGAAGAAAATAAATCAAGTATAAATGCTAAGTGGCCAAGTCACTTTATGAGTAATTATTAAGATAAAATGAAGTTTGCAAATAAATTAAAAAGAAGATACATGATAAGATGATACATGTAAATACAAGATTGCAAGTATTTTTAATACAAGCAATTAGAATAATCCACTCATTCATCCTAAATAGTTACAAAATAGTAAACACAACATATATTATTTAAGAATAAATAAAGTAACTTAAATAAACTCAAGCAATTTATAATTTAATTATTATAAATCATTTAAAAATAAGAGTAAAAGAAAATAAGTAGATCACTCTCTCACTTATAACATAGTACAAGTAAACAATTCTAAATTAAGCGGAAGCAAAATTCTTTATGAGCCCTTCAAGCACTTGGACCAGCATTACCTGAAACAAATGGCTCTTGATCTATCATATTTTGATATTTAAATATGATAGGGCAAAGCCAAAAAGAAAAAGTGTAGTTAGACTAAACAGTCTAAGCATATTTTAAGATTAGCTATATTTTTAAATTAATAAGATATCATAGATATAATCTTACAATTAAACTAAGCAGTAGAGCTATAAAAGCTATCAAGTATAAAAAAATAAATTAAGTATAACTGTAAATGAGACAGTATAAAAAGGAATTAAGTATAAAATACTCACTTATATACAAATCCTAGCCCACATCCAAAATTGGTTAAGGAAGACATCCTAAAAAGTTAGAAACTATTATGTGCATTAACATAAAATGAAATAAAAGTAATATATGTTCAATAAAATTTATGCTAAGTAAGCAAATAAAATATAATGAAGCATTAAATAGAATTAAGTAACATACACTATATTTTAAATGAATTGTAAGTGAGAAAAATATAATATTAGAAATAGAGTGTAAAGCATAAAAAATAAAGAAGTATCTTAGACTCTCGATCTAAGACAAACATAGCCTAGGAATATAAAAAATAAGCATAACTATCAGTTATGAAAAGATCTTACAATCTATAAGATTGTAAAAGAACTCTTATATTATTAGTTGAAGTTATATTTAGAAGCTACCTCATTTTACGGGAGTACTCAACAGAATAAAGCGAGGAGTTAAGCACGTTTGCCTAATTAGATACAGTGGGGAGGTCGAACATTCACATTTGCCTTCTCTAAAATGCGAAATCCTATTGTAAGCGCTAACTTTTTTATTCAAACTTGCCATAAGACATTCCCCTTAAAGTTTTATGAAAATCTTTATTTATGCATGTGATGACCCACTTAAGTAGTAATAAGTGAAACTCTTAAATATCGAGGCGCTTTTTCAGATAACGGTGGAGTTCTTGATAAGAACTCCAAAGTTAAGCGTGCTCAGGTGGGAGCACTCCCAGGATGGGTGACCTGCTAGAAAGTTATCTTCTGAGGGCAAAACCGTGAGGCCTTTCTGGCCAAAGCGAACAATACCTTGGGTTTGGACTGTTACAAATGGTATCAGAGCAAACCATAGGGTGTCAGATAGGAGCTAAGTGCCATACAGGGTAAAGTACCACTTCATGTGAGCAGCCTCTTGAACTTATAATGGTTAAGGTGCTACATAGTTGTGGGTACCTCTTGCGCCTGTAGGGGTCACCTCTAGTCCTATCTACCCAATGGATGGTTCTTGGATCTGTGTGTGGATTAGAGGACGTCAGTTACTTAAGTTGGGGAGATTGTGATGATCCACTTAAGTAGTAATAAGTGAAACTTTTAAACATCGAGGCGCCTTTTCAGATAACGGTGGAGTTCCTGATAAGAACTCTAAAGTTAAGCGTGCCAGGTGGGAGCACTCCCAGGATGGGTGACCTGCTGGGAAGTTATCTTCTGAGGGTAAAATCGTGAGGCTTTTTTGGCCAAAGCGGACAATACCTCGGCGCTTAAGAGTTTCACTTATTACTACTTAAGTGGGTCATCACAATCTCCCCAACTTAAGTAACTGACGTCCTCGTCAGTATCCACACACAGATCCAAGAACCATCCATTGGGTAGATAGGACTAGAGGTGACCCCTACAGGCGCAAGAGGTACCCACAACCATATAGCACCTTAACCATCATGGGTTCAAGAGGCTGCTCACATGAAGTGGTACTTTGCCATGTATGGCACTTAGCTCCTATCTGACACCCTATAATTTGCTCTGATGTCAATTTTTGTGGCGATCGGGGATCAAAGTTCGAGAGTCTTTAAAGAATGATTCATCTCAATTAAAAATATATATATCTTTATGATTCAAAAAGGACATAATAAAATAAAATAATAATTCACAGTCCTTTTATACATAGAGCCAAAACATATATGAAAAGTTACAACAGCTTGAATTTTACAAAATAAGAAATAAAATATCTACATTCTTCTTGCTTCTTTAAATTCTTCCTCTTTTAATTTGGCAGATCTTCTAAGTTCTTTAATTATTAAAACCTGAAAAATTCAATTTACCAGTCAGGTGGGAGTACGCAAATTTACTTATAAATCTTATTTCAGTATTCTTATTTGAGCCATTTTCCATTTGAGTATTATTTGCACTGCTTACTGCATTTTAATCTGGAAAAGAATTATATCAAAAAGTATGTAACAAAAAAAATTTATATATATTTTGTGGTGTTTGTCTTTGGATGGTAGAATGCAAAACTGGAATCTGTACACATTGGGCTAGCTAGCAAGACACACCATCAGCTCTTAATTTGAGTAAGCTACCGACGGGTGGCGAGATAAGCTTCCTACAGATTATGCCTATGGGTTTACCCATTTGGGCTTAAGGGTCTCCGGACTCGACTTATTCTTACAAATGCTTTTGATAAAATTTATTTCATATATGTTGATTTTCACAGCTATTTTGCAGGGCAGAAATTGCATTTGGAAATTGCTTACTTTATTTGCAGTTTTTTTTCCAGTCATTTTCATATGTGATTCATATCTATTATAGGATGCTAGATTTATTCTTATGAGAATAATTTGCGTACTCCTACCTGACTGGTAAATTGAATTTTTCAAGTTTTAATAATTAAAGAACTTAGAAGATCTGTCAAATTAAAAGAGGAAGAATTTAAAGAAGCAAGAAGAATGTAGATATTTTATTTCTTATTTTATAAAAATTTAAGCTGTTGTAACTTTTCATATATGTTTTGGCTCTATGTATAAAAGGACTGTGAATTATTATTTTATTTTATTTTATTATGTCCTTTTTGAATCATAAAGATATATATATTTTCAATTGAGATGAATCGTTCTTTAAAGACTCTCGAACTTCGATCCCCGGTCACCACAAAAATTAGTTTGGACTGTTACATTTCAGACACAGCTGTGGGACCCACCCCGCGCTCGTGGCCCATTCCCGAGCTACCACGTGGCTCGGTGGGGCCCGCCTCTGCTCCGTCGTAGCTGCAGTGGGACTTACTGCAGTTTCGTGGCCAATCAAAAGATGCCACGTGTCCTGATGGGTCCCACCGCCACCAATAACTTGCATAAATTAATTAATAAATACTATTATATCAATTAATCTTAGATAACTTCATGATTGAATTGAGTTGATACTTTTAGTTTATAAGTTAAATAGGTAAAGCTATATAATATCCTTTAGCTTATACTTTTATTAACTTAGTAGTCTATAAACACAATTCTTCCTTACTAGTTTCTTTAAACTTTAATCATATATCTATTTAATTTGATTATTTTATGACTAGTATATGATGAACTTCAATTACATGAAAATACTATTTTCCAATCTTATATTCCTTCTACTTTTTATTAAATTTGACTTAAAAGATCAATATCTATAAGTTAATTTGGAGCTCATTTAGCTCCAATCATTAAGTAGATTATTAAAGTTTAGATAACAAAGGGATATCACATAGTTTACAATTATTAAAATTTATTGAATGCTTGTTTAGCTTTGAGCATTTTTCTTTGAACATTCATTCAAGATAATTATGCATCGTAACAACAGCCAAAACTCTTAAGCACCAAGGTATTATCTGTTTTGGCCAAAAAGGCCTCTCAGTTTTACCCTCAGAAGATAACTTCCCAGCAGGTCACCTATCCTGGGAGTGCTCCCACCTGAGCACACTTAACTTTGGAGTTCTTATCAGGAACTCCACCGTTATCTAAAAAGGTGCCTCGATGTTTAAGAGTTTCACTTATTACTACTTAAGTGGGTCTTCACAATCTCCCCAACTTAAGTAACTGATGTCCTCGTCAGTATCCACACACATATCCAAGAACTATCCATTGGGTAGATAGGACTAGAGGTGACCCCTACAAGCACAAGAGGTACCCACAACCATGTAGCACCTTAACCATCATGGGTTCAAGAGGCTGCTCACATGAAGTGGTACTTTGTCCTGTATAGCACTTAGCTCCTATCTGACACCCTATGGTTTGCTTTGATACCATTTGTATCAACAGCCCAAACTCTTAAGCACCAAGGTATTGTCTACTTTGGCCAAAAAGGCCTCACGGTTTTGCCCTCAGAAGATAACTTCCCAGCAGGTCACCCATCCTGGGAGTGCTCCCACCTGAGCACGCTTAACATTGGAGTTCTTATCAGGAACTCCACCGTTATCTAAAAAGGTGTCTCGATGTTTAAGAGTTTCACTTATTACTACTTAAGTGGGTCTTCACATGAAATGACTGCAATGACCCCACACTGACGATCACGGACCGAACGCGAGCCCCACACGCGACATGCAGCTGCTTCCACGCACGCCGGGTGGCACCGCGAGCCCCACACCTTCGCAGACGCGGACTCGGGCAAAAATCGGGTCGGGCCCGTGTCGACCCGGCTCGGCCCGGACTCCATCTCCCTCGCGAGGCTACTTGAGGGCGTCGGGCTAGGGCATGGCTTTTGCCGGCTTTCCCGGCATCAGACCACCTCGGCTTGCCTAGCTGACGACAGCCCTCGGCGAGGTCTGCACATCGGTGGGTGGACCATCACAGAAGGTGGCCGGAGTCGCCGGCTAGGGTCAACCCTAGTGGCTAGGTCAACCCTAGTGGCTAGGGTTCGGCGGGTTAGGGCTTAATTGTAAGTATTGTTGAACTCTACCCTAATTCGATCTAACGGGTTCGATCCAACCTGATCGAACCCGTTGATTGCTCAATCTAAATCATAGAATAAAAAATCCAATGGAATGCAATGAAAACAGATGAAGATTAGGGGAGTACCGGGAGTTCCTGGATTTAGCGGTTGCAGATCTAGGGTTCGCGGAAGGGGGAATGATCTGAGCTCCAGAGGTCCAAATCACACAAAGTGGTGACCCTACGTGCAGGTAGGGTCCTTATGGACCCTCGGACATATCTGGTGAGGTGCGGGAGGGGCGGAGTTGGCTGGAGGCGCGACGGCTCGCTCGCAGGTGGCGCGGAGTGATCGATGGAGAGGATGACTTCCGGGCCATTGGATCTGACCTGGATTGGACGGCTCCGATGATGCAGATCCGATTAGGATAGCGAGTTTCGGATACGCAATTTCGGATCCGAACCCGTTATGCGGTATCGGGTCAGATCCGATAGGCAGCGGGGATCCGACCCGATAAGAGTTTAAATTTTATTTATTTAATTATTTTAATTAATTAATTTCCTATCTCATTTAAATAATTAAATTTATTTCAGAAAAATTCTAAATATTCACCCATAGCTAAATAAGAGGTGAGAAATATAACGGTGAGGTCAGATTTTTGATTTGATGAGTATTTTATTTTCCCAATTTTCGAGGTATTTTAATATTATTAAAATATTTGTCAAATTTTTGATGACTTCCGTTTGACACGAAAACATCACCATTAGCTAACTTGGGGGCAATTAGTGCAATGGTGGAGTCCATTTTTTTATTTAAGATTATTTTAGATTGGTCAAATTTTATAGTTTTTGAATTTTTCCAAAAATTAGGATTTGATTCAATTGACTCCTAATTTAGACGAAGTCTTAGTGGATGACTCATAATGACTTGATTAACACTTAGGATCATAATTAGGACTGAGATTTGTCATAATTGACTAAGATAACAACTTGGGTTATTACAGGGCCCCACCTTGAAATTGAGCAGGAGAGGACAGCTAAGGGCGTAGGTCCCGCAATACAGACTCGACAGCTGAAACATGGGCCCCGCCTCAGGATGACAGCGGAAGAAAAACGGTTTGCGGGTCAGGCATGACCCAACTTGATATGGGTTGGGAGCGTCATCCTCACAGACCGAGATCAGATTTAGGGTTTGATAAAGCGGTGGCTTCAATCCTAAACCCTACGATAATAGACCTTGGCCCGCATGACAAAGGGAAGAGCTCGATAAGCTCTTCCAGATGGCGGTTGGGTTAGTGGCTGGGGTGGTTCGAGTTAGTGGCAAAGCTGAACCCTAGATGCTTAGGTTTAAATATGGCAGTACTGTGGAGTACTATGGATAAAACTCCAAATTAGCACAATTGAGTTTGATCGAGCGTGATTGAACCACACATCCTTCAATCCAGATAGTGAAATAATGTTTCATAAGAATGCGATATTGTAAGCGTAAGAAAATGAGTATGTTTAGGAGTACCTGGAGCGGATGGTAGGAGGACTTAGGGTTTGCACAAACAGATCGATCAGCTCCAGCAGCTTCGAGGATGAGGAATTGTGGCGGCCGCCCCCAAATCACCCGGATTAGGAGGTGGTCGTCACTTAGCAAACCCTCACTTAACATTCAGATTAAGGAATGGACCCTCTTAATCAAATGTCAAGGGAGGATATGCCTTAATAAGCAAAGAGTAACAACAGAAACAATCACTTAAATGAGTATACTATAATTTATCAGAGTGTGGAAGAAAAACAAGAGTAACATCCATACAATCCAGATATAAACTGTACAACTCAGAATACATAAACATGAAAAGTAAAGTAGTTAAATTATATATTATTACAAAATGATGATAAAGTTTATGCAGTAAAAAGAGTAAAGTCTCTCATATCCTCACAATATCAGACAGAAACTACTGATCTTCTCCTGTATGCTCCTCTTCCTAAACTGGATCTCCAGAAGGTCCCACAACCTCGAACAGCTCAGAATCTACCATTGCCGATTTCACAATGGTAGGGCCCCAGCCAACAAAAGAAAAATCTAATTAGACAAACGTCTAAGTACATTTTAAGCTATAAATTGTTAATTTTTAATGATATCACAATACTAAGTAATATAGGAGCAATAAGCAATAAGGAAAGGTAACAAAGTTATAATTAACATTATTATAACTTAACAAGATGTGAGGTAAGCACATACCTCAATCCAAGCTACAGAGAAGATCAAGTAATACATAAAGAACTCTACTAAACACAAATGAAACTTCTAAATATACGATCAATATAAAACATGCTGCTTTTATAATTAATATGAAAGTACGGAGCTGAAAGTAAAGATCTAGCATCCGAACATGTCAAAAGTAAAAAAATGAACTACTGAAAGGTAAAACTGAATATTCAAAGCTGTAAGTACAAAGGAATTGCAGAAAATAAAAATATAACAAGATGCGTTCTGAACTATAAGACAAGTAAGAACTGCAGAAAATGAAAATGTATCAGCATGCGTTCTGAACTATAAGACAAGTAAGAACTGTAGAAAATAAAAATATATCAGTATGCGTACTAAACTATAAGACAAGTAAGAACTGCAGAAAATGAAAATGTAGCAGAAGTGAACTGATCTGTAAGGTAAGAGCTAGCCAAAACTATAAAGTAAATAAAAGACAATTGTAAAGTAACTGTAATACAAATGAAGTAATTGAAAAGTAACGGCCAGAAATGAGATATTCCTACTTAGTCCTGCCACCAGTAAAGTCCTATCGCTCATCTGGAAAAGTAGTCCCAGATATACTAGGAAAGTAGTCTTAGTCAAAAACAGCCAATATCTGGAAAAGTAGTTACATATATACTAAGAAAGTAGTCCTAGTCAGAAACAGCAGGCACTAGGAAAGTAGTCATAGTCCAGAACCACATGCACTAGGAAAGTAGTCCTAGCCCAACAGCTATCCTACAGGCACTAGGAAAGTAGTCATAGTCCAAAACCATTCTCAAGTAAAGTCATACTACATGGCAGACTAAAAAGACATATCTCCTCAAGTTTGATAAAACTATTTTTCACCAAATAATCTTCTAACAATATGAAATGCCATCAAAATCAACATAGAAATGATCATCCAATATTTTATGTTTAATGCAATGTATCCAAATGTAAAGAAATTCCAAGCAAATGAAGGCATAGCATACAATTTTCAATGAATATTGAATAATACTAAATGACAGTTGTGATATCACTTTGTTTTCTATTTAAGACATTCTAACTACTCTAAGTTACATAAGATTCAGAATCCTCAATTCCTACACTGTCTGTAACTTAGAATCACGAGCCTACAAGTTAAAGGAATGTTAGAACTAGTAAAGTTCTAATACTTATAAATCACATGTCGCTTAATTAAGTTAAAAGAATAAATCAAACATCCTAAGTTATTATTTTATAAATCCCAAACTAAATCTTGAGTAGTCAAATCAAGATTTAAAGGATTAAGAATCAAATTTCAAAGAATGAAATTTAGTTCTTAATAATAAGGTCATCTTAAGGACTAAGGTTTAGATTCTATCTCACTGATTAAGTGTTAAGGCAAATCCTAATGATAAATTAATTTATTATGATAGATCTCTATTCTTAGTTCTAAGGTTCAAAGATGAAATAATCATTTAAATAAACTAAGAAAATTTATAAACTAATAAACTCAAGATTTCACCTATTGAGTAATTTAATTTTACTCAACAGATGAACTCTAACTTAAGATTTATTCCTAATCTTAGGTATTAAAGCTCTTAATTACTAAGAGTATCTCTTATGACACACATCCTAACTAGTGTTATAAAACCTATGTAAAAATATAGGAATGATTAAGGAAGGGAAGCACTCAAGTTTTACTTAGGAATTTCCTTAAGGATTTTAAAATGAGATCTTGATCAAAAATCAAATTAAGGATTAAATTTATCTAATTTCTGTCCTAAATCACTTTATTTATGTTTGAAATGATTAGAATGTGATTCTAGGGTTTTAAAATGCTAAACCCTAATTTTGGATAAAATTATCATTTTGCCCTACTTAAGGGTCTAAATCTCATCTTTATGAATTTAGGGTTAGATTCTGAATTTTAACAAAGTGGAATAATTACTTACTATCTAATATGAGTTTAGATAGTAAGATCATAAATTTTGGTTTAGTATTAATCCTTATAAGGTCAAATTAAGAAATTTGACATATAAGGGCATCTTGGTAATTTTACCCTAATAATATAATTTTTCTGTTAGTTTATTAAAGGTTATGCCCTAAAGTTTCTATAGAACCTAAAATTATTAAATTATGATGTGTATTGACTAAGTTATAGCCAAAATAAGTTCTAAGATTTAAAGAGTAATTAAAGATTCTTAATTAAGGGTCAAAAACCTTAACTTTATCATTTGGTGTTCAAATTGAATAATTTCAGTGGCTATGAATTACAATTGATCCATTGATTCCATAGACTGGTAGTGGGTTCAATTTGGACCTTAATTGGCTTTGTTATGGCCTAATTAGAGTTTAGGGTGATTAGTGAGTGATTAGTTAAATTAATCACTCAATAACTAATCCAACCCTACAGTTAGGTTCTAATAGATTCTAGAAGTTCTCTGAAACTTAGTTTGTCCAATTTGGATTATTAATTTCACTAATATTCACTAATTAAGTTTTAGGGTAATTAGAGGTGATTAGCAAACCTAACCATTGGATCCTAAATATTTTTGTAGATCTCTGTAGATTAGATTTTTCTGATCTAAATTGGTGTTGGATTACCTAATTTGGAGCTAAGATGACCAACTTGTGGTCATTTGAAGTTTTAGGTCAATTTAAGCTAATTATGGTTAGGTCCTAAAGTGATTAGGCTCTAACTAATCCAAACAATAAAGTGAACACTACTAGGTTAATCCTTAGGGTGAGCTGATCACTTTAAGACTCATATTGGATATATTTGGATTATTAATTACAAAGTTATAGTTAAATAAAAGTTTGTAACATATTTTAATCTAATTAATACCCCTAAATTTTATTATGTTAAATATTTATCCAAAATGAAATTTGATAGTTTCATAATATTCTTTGTAATTTTTTGAATCCAATGGTATATTTATTTGCTATATGTAAAATACCAAAATTTCATTCTCAATTATTTATTAATATTTAAATAATTTTGACCTCAGATTAGAAATTTGACTTCACCATAGTGTTCACCACCCCCAAATTAGCTAGGGGTGAAGTTCTGAACGCATTTGGAAGTCATTAAATTTTTGGCGAATATTTTAATATTATTTAAATACCTGAAAATTCGAGTAATTAAATACTCGTTGGATCAAAAATCTGAGTGCGCCATTGTGTTCAGAAGCCCTCAATTAGCTAGGATTGATATTTTTTAAATTTTTTTGGAAAATAATTATTAAATTAAGTTTAATTAATTAAATTGATTTAAATTAAATTAAATAATTAATTATTAAATTATTTTTAACGGCGCCGTCCATATTTAAGTAACGCCGTCACTGCTATCAGCATTTTCCGTCTGATCCGACGGAACTTTGAGAACCGTCTGATCAAAGCATCGGACGGTGCTATCCTCATCGTCTTCGTCGCGGCATAGGGCACGCGACGCGTGCCGAGCGACTGGGCATGCGGCACTCCAGGGCAAATCCATGCATATTGTCGCCGCTTTAAACCATTCCTAAGACTTCTTAAATCTCTATCTTGGCCCTAAAGCTTGACTTCACTACTTTTGGAGTCGATTGTGATTCAAGAAATTTTGTGCGGCAGTTTAAACCAAATCCCTCAAAACCCTAAAACTATATACGCAGGTACTTATTCTCCATTCATGCATCCTTACGTTTTCATTTAAACCTAATATCATGATACGATCGATCGAATCGATCGATCGTATCACCGAAAAGAAAACCCTAACCCTAAGAATCGCGAATTTTTTTTTTGAGAAGGCGAAGCGTCTCTGATCGATCCACCGTTGGATTCAATGTGTGAATCCAACCGACGGATCAGGTCAAGATCAATCTCGACCGTCGTTTAAACGGTCTATTCCGAACCAGACCAGTTCGCTGAATGTACCCACCGGTCCACGTGAACCGCGGCTATCTGACGTCGGTGGGCCCCGCTCCAGTTTTTCGATGCGTGCCTATTAGACACGTGGCATCGGGCCTACCGCTGACTGACGCGTCTGCCGCGTGGGTCCCACATGCAGAAATAAAAATATAATTATAAAAATATATATAATAACAGATATATATAATCTGATATATATAATAAATAATATATATATATATATATAAGTATATTATAAAGTATACTTATATATATATATATATATATATATAAAGATGTCTAATTAAATAAACAAAATAAAATAATTATTATAAAATACACAAATAATTATGAAATATATTAAAATATTTATCAGATAAATTAAAATATTTAATAAATAAATAAAACAGATTAATAAAAATAATATATTTAATTAATTTAATTTCTTATAATATTATATACATATATATTACAAATAAAATAAAGTAAAATGAGTAAAAACAAAATACAGAAAATGAATAAACATAAAAAAATTATAAATTAAAATATATTAAATAAAAACATAAAAATAAATGTATTTGCAAACAAAAATTTAACATTTTAATATATTTAATAAATAAAATAAAATAATATATATAACATAAAAATAATTAACAGAAAATTTATTAAAATATATATATATAATCAGTAAGATAAATATAAATAGAAAATCTATTTAGATATATTAACCAAACGTAATAATTAAATAATTAAAATTTAATTAAAATAATTAACATCTAATAAATATTAATAAATAATAAATCAAAAAATATAAATAATAAGTAATAGATTTATAAACAGAAGATAAATATTTCTTTAAACATAATTAGATAAGATTAATTAAGTTAAATATTAAAAATACACTTAATTAGTTAAATCCTAAAACTTTAATAATCCATAACTTATAAAATATATATTCAAAAAAATACAATTAAATATATTATATTAATCAGCAAAAATAGAAGATTAATTTGAAACTATCAAAATTTTATTTGAATCAATACTTAACATAATGATATTTAAATAATTACAAAATAATACAAAATTTAGATTAGCCATATCTTTAAACATGCTTATCCAAATATATCAAATATGAGTCTTAAAATACTCAGAAAATTATAAAGAATAATTTAGAAATGTTAATTTTTGCTGTGGGATTAAAATCTGACTAATCACAATTAGGACTAACCCTAATTAAGCCTTTAACCCTCGAAACTTCAAATAGCCATAAATTAGTCAATTTAGCTCCAAATTAGGTGAACCAAATATCCATTTAGATCAGAAAAACCTAAAATTCAATAAAATGCAAAAATATTTAGAATCTAATGGTTAGATCTCCTATTTAACACTAATTACCCTAAAACTTAATTAGTGTATATTAGCAAATATAATAATCCAAATTAAGTAATTTCAATTTTAAATGACTCATAAAGTAAATTAGAACCTAATTATATAATTAATTTAATAGTTTTGTGACAAAAATCACTAATCACTCTCTAATTATAATAAACCTTAAATATTAACCCTAGAAATTAGACTAGCTATAACTTAGCCAATTTAAATCAGAATTTGATAAATTCAGGCTCTATAGAAACTTTAAAACATAATCTACAATAAACTAATATAAATTTTATATTTTATTAAGGGTAAAATTTCTAATTTGACCTAGGTCTTAATATAAATTTCATTTGACTCCTAATTTGACCTAGGTCTTAAAGATACGTTCTTATTGACTTATTTAGTGAACTAGAACCTCAATTAAGACTTAGATTAGTCTTAATTAACCTAAGTAACAACTTGGTTATTACAGGAATCGACCGCACAGAAAGGGGGTATGGAAGCTTAAAGAAGTTGGGCGGAGTCCACGAGGTTACAACGAGGGTGGGGCTGGCCATGGCCAGCGGCATCGAGCCACACGCCTCGCGCGCTGAGGTCGATCGGGACGATAAGCCGGGATCGTTCGATCGGTCTGATCGAACGGTCCGAATCCAGCCGTTCGATTGAACGACCAATTCTGACGATGAGCATGGATTCAGATGGCGCGAGAGGACGATGATGTTAATTTTGAATAAACTATTTAATATATTGTTTAATTAATTTCTAACAATTTTCCTTATTTAAAATTAATTGATTAATCACATTCAAAAAAATTCAAAATATTCACTTTTAGTTAATTGAGGGTGAGGAATGCAACGATAAAGTCAGATTTCGATTCCAAAAAGTACTTAATTTTCGTAATTTTTTGGGGTATTTAAAATATTATTAAAATATTCGACGGATGTTCGACGACTTCCAATTGTCTCCAAAACATCACCCTTCACTAATTAGGGGCAATGAGCGCAATGATGAATTACGATTTTTGATCTGAAGTTAAAATAATTATGTCATTTTCTAGGGTTTTTGAGAATCTCAAAATCAGGGTTTGATCCATTTAACCTTTGATTTAGACCAAAATTTCAGGGTGAGGTCCTAATGACTAATTAAAAGTGTTAGAATCAAAATTAAGACCTGGTTTAGTCATAATTGATCAGGATAATAACTTGGGTTGTTATAATTATACTCATTTTTTAATATTAGGGTTTAGGGAATAGGTTTAGGTTTAGGGTTTAAGGTTTAGGGTTTAAAGTTTAGGGTTTAGAGTTTAGGGTTTATTAATTAAGCTAAAAGATATAAAAGTAGAATAACTGGTTTACAAAAATACCAAAAAAAGTTATTCAAAAAAAGAGAATCCCAAGGTATAACCTAAAAGGATTCTCCACACAAAAAGTCAAAAGGGATTCCCATGGTATATCCTTAAAGGAATCAATACAAGCAAGAAAAAAAAAGGAAAAACCTTCCAAAACATTGATGATTCTCGCAAACCTACAAAATAGAAATGAAAAGGGACAAGAAGCAAAAAGATATATAATCAAAAGGATCAGGAATTTCTAGAAGAGGACCGGCCACTCCATGAACCATCAGATTATACTCCCTGCGTAACAGCTGAGCTCGATGAGTATACATAATCCCTAAATTAATCAACCTTTGAGCCTTGTGAAGCCTTCTAAAGAATCTCATTCTAGCATACATCATAAGATTTCCACGACGCACAAGCCTTTGAAATCTTTTTCTATTCTTAAAAGCTTTATACCTTTCCATCACAAGCATTCTAAAACCAAATCTCATAACTGAAATTCTGGAATCAATAAAAAGGTTAAATAATCTAAGAAGAAAAAGAACATCAAGATAAACAATAAAGAGCCCAGCCACCAAATAAAAAGAGTAACTGCATGTAATCTGGAAGCCCCATAAGCAGACAATATAGAAAATACAAAGCAACCAGGCACACCAAATCAGGCGCAATACCATACAGGGAGCCAAACTTCACAAAAGAAAGCAGCGTAAGGCATATAGAGACAGACTTAAAAGGATCCAAAAAGGAAAATCTAGACTCAGCATCAGCAAAATAAAAAAGGTTTAGGGTTTAGGATTCAGGAAAAATATCCAGCCATTAAACCAAACTGAATCGTAGAAAAGAATAAATATATAGCATTTAGATATACAGAATCTGAGAGAAAAAGCCCAGCAAACAAAAAAAAAATCTAAAGTAAGGAAGATTGATGTTATCATCAAAGCATAAAGCCCTTAACTCTTTCATATTGCCAAAATCAGTAAAAGTATGCATACCTTCATTTAATCTACCTTTATTAGCCAACAAATCGGTACATTTATTTCCTTCTCTCCAAATGTGAGAAATGAGGCAGTAATTAAAAGAGTTTAATAGCAGCATAATATCTTTAAGAAGATAGAATAATCTCCAATCACCCTTAGACTTTGTTTTTAATAAATTCAAAAGAATGAGACAATCAAGCTCAATCCAAATGTTAACAAAACCTGAATTTATGCAATGATGAATACCAGAAATTAAGGCTTTTATTTTAGTAATTATATAATTACTAGCATTAAAGTTCACATGGAAAGCAGAAACCATATTGCCCTTATAGTCTCTAATGATGCCACCTCCACCAGCATTTGCAAAATTATTAACAAAGCTACCATCCACATTAAGCTTTAGAATACCTTCAGGAGGCTTTCTCCAAAAAACAATTTTATTAAAAGGATCTTTAAAGGATTTAGAAATACCAAAAAGATATCTCCCAAATTCAACACCTTTAAAATCTATAGTGTTTATAAGCTTAGTTTTAACAGCCATAGTAATATAATTAGAAAGCATGCAGATGATTTTTTTTCCATTGAAACTCATATTTCTATACTTAATATTATTCCTTTCAGTCCAAATAAACTAAAAACAAAGAATAGGAATAACGAAGCTGCAATGGCCTCTTTTAGTTTTAGGACCCATCATTCTCCATTAAAAAAGAAAATTCCAAATAGAATAGAATGAAAGTTAGCAGGGAAATCTTTAAAAAAATTTTCATTGAACTTTCAAATAATTTGAACCTTGGGACAAGATAAAAACATATGATTGATATCTTCCTCATGCATTTTGCAAAGATTGCAAATAGAAGAAAAATGGAAACCCTTTTTTTTTAGATTAGAATCATTAGAGAGTATTTTCACATAATCTCCAACCAAAAAAGGAAATAGAAAGCTTTAAACATTTATGACATAAAATTTTGCCAAACAAAGAGTTACTTTTTTTATTTCTAATGAGATGCCAAACATCTTTAAAGCAAAAATAAAGGTTAGAAGAACCTTTCCAAAACATAATATCCAACTCATTATTGTCAACTTTTAAGGCAACAATTTAGCTACACATTCATTAGGCAAAACCAAATTCAATTTAGTTTCATCCCACTTATTAGAAGTCAAAAAATCCTTAATAGCAGCTGAAGAAAAATTAGATTCAGGAAATTGAATGGAAAGAGGTTTGTCTCCAAACCAAACATCAAACCAAAAAGAAACATTTCCTTTTCCAATGCCCCAACCAATATGCTCTTCAACAAATTGTCTAGATAAAAGCATTTTTTTCCAAAGCACAGAATCTAAAGTTTTCAAATTAATATTTAAAGGATGGACATTATGACAATACTTTCTTTTCATAAAAACAGCTCATAAACTCTTTTGCTCTCTAAATAACCACCAAAGTTTAGCATTTGAAATAAAAATGATATCAGAAAGACTCTTAAAATCAATACCACCCTCCTCATAAGGATAACACATCTCTTTCCATTTAAGGCAATAAATATTGTTGTTCTTTTCATTTGATCCCCATAGGAACTTATTAAAAAGGGTTTAGTGTTTAGGGTTTAGGGTTTAGGGTTTAAGATTTAGGGTTTAGGGTTTAGGGTTTAGGGTTTAGGGTTTAGGGTTTTAGGGTTTAGGGTTTAGGGTTTAGGGTTTAGGGTTTAGGGTTTAGGGTTTAGGGTTTAGGGGTTTAGGGTTTAGGGTTTAGGGTTTAGGGTTTAGGGTTTAGGGTTTAGGGTTTAGGATTTAGGGTTTAGGGTTTAGGGTTTAGGGTTTAGGGTTTAGAGTTTAGGGTTTAGGGCTTAGGGTTTAGAGTTTAGGGTTTAGGGTTTAGAGTTTTTAAGGAAATAGGAGTTTTATTAATATAATCAAAAGATACAAAAATCGAATGACTGGTTTACAAAAATACCAAAAAGTCATTCAAAAGGAGAATCCCAGGATAT